>CM064327.1:90047142-91384285 GCA_032595735.1 Pelochelys cantorii
CACGGCCTCTGGCGCGCAGCCCGGGGCCCGCCCCCGGGCACGGAGCATGTGTGGGCCGGCCACGGCCTCTGGCGCGCAGCCCGGGGCCCGCCCCCGGGCACGGAGCATGTGTGGGCCGGCCACGGCCTCTGGCGCGCAGCCCGGGGCCCGCCCCCGGGCACGGAGCATGTGTGGGCCGGCCACGGCCTCTGGCGCGCAGCCTGGGGCCCACTTCCGGGGTGCACGGCGCATGTGATGCCCAGCCTGGCCCGGCCAGGTGCGCCGGGCCGTGCAGGGCCCCGCGGCCGTGGGGGAAGGGCTCTGCGGGAGCTGGGCACGCGGCGCCTGATGGCAGCTGTAAGGGACGCCGCGCGCCCCTTACAGCTGCCATCAGGCGCCCCCCCATCGGTTGACGCCTTGGGCAGCTGCCCGGCTCGCCCATGCCTCCGTCCGGCCCTGGATGGGAGTCAGGCAGCGCGGGCTCCTGCTCAGAGGCAGCAAGGTGTGGGGGGAGAATGCAAGTAGTCAACTAGATTAACCGATAGGCCTAGGCTTATCGGTTAATCGTCTAGTTGATTACTTATTCACATCCCAAGTTACAAAACAACAAAGTTTAGGTCTGCGCATATGGCATTGTGTTAAATATAGACTGTGCATACCCATCTAGTGTGGGTATAAATAGTAGTGTAGATGGTGAGGCGTAGCTTAGGCAAGTAGAATCCTCTACATACCTGAACCCTAGGGTATATACACTGTGTATCCATGCAGTACCTCCCATATGTACACTACTATTTTAGTGTGGCATGTAGCCGTAGACTGTAGTGTGTGTGGACATAGCTCATGTATCCCTTTCTCTGTGGACATAGCTACTTGTATCCTGTACGCCATTTAAGTGTAGGCAAGGTTATTATCAATAAGAAGAAACATCCTTTTACTTCATGGCCCTACTGATAACTTGTCTAGGTCTTGTTAATATTTCTCCAACGTCAGTGTTTACAGATTATATTGGACAAATGTTCAAAGTGTCATTAGTGGGTTGCTTACCTCCACTTTTCATTCACTACTAACACATTTAAATGCAACCGAACCTCATGCAGATTCTTGTAGCTTCACACTGGAAGAGCTCTCCTCCTACCTGTGCTGAGAAAGTCTTTAGTCATAATTGTTCCTGGAATGCTGTCAGTCCTATATAAATAGATCTTCCAGTCAGTAGTTTTGCATTTGTGGTTAACATTGGGAAATCCTAACTGCCGACAAAACTCCTAGACTCCAGTGGGATCAGGATTAGGCTTGTTAAAACATCCAATAGAAGCCTGTACGGATTTTCTTTCAAAACCTGTAGAAATCTACAGAATTTTGTGCGTAGAATATGCATAATTTCAGTAGCAGTTTTTTTTCTCTATTTTCTGTTTCACTTGGCCCTTGTTTTATTATGCAAGTATCCCAATTAGCTAA
Organism: Pelochelys cantorii; assembly: GCA_032595735.1. Lineage (NCBI taxonomy): Eukaryota > Metazoa > Chordata > Testudines > Trionychidae > Pelochelys > Pelochelys cantorii. The sequence continues at coordinate 90,048,577 of CM064327.1, forward strand.
ATTTATACTAACAGGAAGCAAATGTTTTAATAGTCAGTGAGGAAACTGCGCAAACTCTGGCAAAACCTCTGCTGATTTTTGTTAAATAGCAGAATTGTTTGTCAATCAGTAATATGACCACTTTGTTCCTTAAAAAGGGGCTGCCAGTTTTATAATGTGTAAGAGAAATATCTGTGAAAATACTGTATTTGCTGTCTATACCTAATCTGAATATTTATGTGGTGTTTACTAAACAATTAGAAAGGCAAACTTAACATTTTAAGGCACAGTGCAGTGCAGAAATGTGTATATTTTTATAATTATTATTAGACTCAAGATAGCATTGATCATACATTTAATTCTATATTAATTTTTATTTTTGCACGTGGCTCTCCCAGTTTAAAAGAAAACTAAAAAGCATTGTTCCTGGAATATATGGAGAAAACAGTTTTCAACAGAACATCCATTCAAATATGAGAACTTGCCAAAATGTCATGCAAAGTAGGCGAGGATATTTTTTGAATATATCTGATCCTCTCTTGCTTACAGGAGTAAATGACTGATCAGAGATCATGATTCCTTAAAACAACAGTGATGCAGGTAGTATATCTGGTTTGGACATGTAATTCCAATCTTAAGCATATTTGCATCAGTTGCAAAAAAAAATTTAGTCATCCAATTCTGCCATTAAGTAAATGCATATGGAAAATTTGGCCCATAATTATTTAAATGTATGCAAAATTGTGGGTACAAAAAAGTTAAACCTAAGGAGACAAATGGGCCTATTATATGTATGTTTTCTGTGACTGCAAGAGGGAAAAGAGAGAGTTATCTTATAGCTATGGTGACCATATTTTTTAAATCAAAATTAGGGACACATTAGCCACACCCCCTGACCTCATTAACCATGCCCCCTGGTCCCCATTAGCCATGCCCCCGGCCACAAGAAGTGCCACCCCTGGAGGTAGTACTCCCGGGCTCAAGATAGACACATGACCAGAAGTAAAAGGTGTTGTGTGACCCCTCTAAGAACTGCTCCAGCCAACCTCCTACCAATAGAGATGTGTTTGGCCCCCACAGGACTCCCCATGCAACTATCCTGCAATTGCATTAACCCAACTTGCATTGCATTAACTCGTGGGGAGAGGCTGAGGGAAGTATTCCCTCTAAGATTTTCCTCCCATGAGCGGAGTGAATTTTGTCTTGTGCATCAGGATTGAGTTCATGTGCGTTTGTTTAGATGTGTGCCACTGTGGCACCCAAGTTATTAATAAATATCTTATAAGCCTCTTCCTTTTCCCTCTGCTGCCCTGTCTCCTACCCTCCCCCTCACCCCATCTGCTTCCCTGTTGCCCCCCACCTCTCACCGTCTTCTGCTGTCCTGGCTCCTGCACTTCTCACTCCCCTCAGACCTCCTGGGACCTGCCCCCATTCCCTGCACCAGCCTTTCTCTTCCCCCTGTGCCCACTCCTCCAACCCCACTCTGATCATGAGTAGCTACCCCTTCCCATCCCTTCTCCTAACACCTCCCTGAACCCACCTGCCCTGTCTCTGTCCTCTGGTGCCCATCCCTCCCTTCCACATGTCTGCCCTTCTGCATCACCCCCACAACCCCCTGGCACCTGCACCTTTCCTTACCCCTGCACCTTCCTCGTGCCTCCCCCTTCCCTGACTGCCCCTGCCCTCCTTGTCCTCTTTCTCACTGGTGTCCACCCTCTTACCACCCTCTGCCCCAGTTCTCCTCACGCCCCTCTGTGCCCTCACACATGACTTGATCCAACCCCTGCCTATCTCATGCCCACCCGTCCTTTCAACCCCTCTTCTCCCAGCTCCCTCTGCTCCCCTCTCCTCTTGCCCGCATTGTCCCTTCCCTTTCCTCTCCCAGCATCACACTGTCCCTTCCCTTCTCTTACCCCCACTGACACCTTCCCTCCCCTCCCCCTGCCTGCCCTTTTCCTCATTGTCTCCTCTTGCCCCCTGGCATTTGTCTCTCCTCCACCCTGCCTCTTGGTGCCTTCCCCTTTCTTCTCCTGCCCCCCTCCCCTCTGCACAAGCCCCTTCCTCTCTTCACCCCCTCCTCCTTAGTTCTCCCTCTGCCCCTTCCTTATCTTCTGCCTTCCAGAAAGCAGTTTGTGGGGCTGTAGCCTGCGGTCCGGCTTCAGAAGCCCCCACAGCTCCAGCCCTAGCTGCTCCTGGGGTGGGACCACATGCTGGGACTGCAGCAGAGGCCACCCGTGGTGCTATTTTTAGTGCCACGGTCCCATCCCCATGGGCTGCCCAGCTCCAGCTGGAGTCAAGTGGCAGCCACACGAGGCCTGTTCTGGTGAGGCTGCCTCAGCTGGAACGTGCCTTGCACAGCTGCCACTTGATTCTAGCTGGAACCAGGCTGTCCGTGGGGATCTGGACTGTGGTACTAATAGCACCACAGGTGGCCTCCACTCCAGTCCCAGCATCTGCTGAGCCCAAGCACACCCTGCCTTGCAGCGTCCCAGCTGGACTGTGCACGGCTCCTGCCGGGGCTCCAAAGCAGCCCAGAGGAGAAGGAGGTGGTGCTGCTGGACCAGGACCCCGCACAGCATAGGTGGTCCTGCGGGGGGAGGGAAAGAGAGAGGGGACCGCATGCCACTGGAAGCTGGCCTGGCTGTCCTACGCACCCTGCTGAAGGGAGAGGGAGGAGGCTGCTGTGCCATGCCGGTGTCCCTATCAAGTAATGAAATGTCCAGCGGGGCTTTCTGGGACATTTCTCTGCTTGATGGGGCACTGGGAGAGAGTATTTAAATCTGGGACAGTCCCAGAAAAATCTGGACGTGTGGTCAGTGTACTTGTAGCAGTGTAGAAAGAAGCATTGTGTTGGCCTTACTCTCCAGTATGCTTTGTCAGTAGATTTACAAAGATTAAGTTTGCAGATGATATGAAGGGATTGCAACTGCTTTGGAGAATAGGGTCATAATTCAAAATGATCTGGACAAACTGAGAAATGGTCTGAGGTAAATAGGATGAAGTTTAATAAGGACAAATGCAAAGTACTCCACTTAGGAAGGAACAATCAGTTTCACACATACGGAATGGGAAGCGACTGTCTAGGAAGGAGTACTGCAGAAAGGGATCATGGGGTCATAGTGGACCACAAGCTAAATATGAGTCAACAGAGTGATGATGTTGCAAAAAAAGCAAACATGATTAACAGGAGTGTTGTAAGCAAGACACGAGAAGTCATTCTTCCGCTCTACTCTGTGCTGAGTAGGCCTCAATTGGAATATTGTATCCAGTTCTGGGCACCACATTTCAAGAAAGATGTGGAGAAATTGGAGAAGGTCCAGAGAAGAGCAACAAGAATGATTAAAGGTCTAGAGAACATGATCTATGAAGGAAGACTGAAAGAGTTGGGCTTGTTTAGTCTGGAAAGAAGAAGACTGAGAGGGAACGTGATAGTGGTTTTCAGATATCTAAAAGGGTGTCACAAGGAGGAGGAAGAAAAATTGTTCTCCTTGGCCTCTGAGGATAGGAGAAGCAATGGGCTTAAACTGCAGCAAGGGAGGTTTAGGTTGGACATTAGGAAAAACTTCCTAACTGTCAGGTTAAACACTGGAATAAGTTGCCTATGGAAGTTGTGGAATCTCCATTTCTGGAGATATTTAAGAGCAGGTTAAATAGACATCCATCAGGGATGGTCTAGACACTACTGGGTCCTGCTGTGGACAGGGGACTGGACTCGTTGACCTCTCGAGGTCCTTTCCAATTCTATTGTTCTATGTTTCTATTATCCCACCTGTCCTGCATAGGGGAGTATCTCTGTAATTAGCTGCCTGCCTCCATCCTAAAGCTCCCTCAAATGCAGCCAAATTAGCTGATTCAGCTCTTGCCGAGTCAGTTCGGGGAGCTCACCCCCTCACCCTGTCAAAGAAATTGTCTTTTCTGATGTGTGGCTGTTGTAGTTAAATACACTCCTTAATGGCAAACTCATTGGTGAAGGATTCCTAAAAGCTCTGATGTGACGTTTCTGTCTTTGCATAGCCCTGTAGAGAAACAAACACAAGATAAACAAGTCTTTGTGTTCAAATGCACGTGTTAAGAACACACACATGCAATCGAGTAAGTTTGCCCATACAGCTGTTGGGGGGTAGATGGATAAAGACCTTCCACCGTAGACTCCAGCATTTCTTTTGGTACTATTTGCCCTTTTATGACTTTATTGTGGCTCCCTAACAATCTGATCCTCCCTGTATTCCTCCACATTGTACCAGAAGTGGCCTTTGGCTTATGTTTCTGGTTTCTAGTAACTGCTCCTCTATTCTCCCTCCTCCACCAATCCTCTTGGGATTAATGTCCTGTTGTGGTAGGAGGTGTGTGCTCTGACGCTCTTGCAATCTAAAAATGAGCCTAACGGTGTCTAGATAAGAACATCATATTTAGTTAGAGGGGCCCTCACTGTGCCCCTGGACAAGACAGGGGGCACCTGCTCCACGCCCCTGAAAGGGACAGGGTCTCAGGAGGGACAGGGTCTCAGCCCTCAGTGTCACCCAAAAAGTGTTTCCACTCCCATAGGCAGCCGTCTGTGAGGTGCTCTGGCAGCAATTTAAAGGGCCCAGAGCTCCAGCCACAACAGTGGCAGGAGCAGTGGCCAGGAGCTCTAGGCTCTTTTGTATCACTGGCCCCTGGGACAGTTGCCTGCTTTCTCCCTCCCCCACACTGGCGAGCCTGTATTTTGTATTTGAGCGTTACATCTTCACAGCATCCATCCAACATTAACTGATTAACGTACTTGGGTAGCGGTTTGGCATGGGCATCAGGTATAATAGGCGGGGGGAAGGCATTGACTTCCCAAACCACCAGCCTGGCCCTGCCCACACTCTGCCCCCAGAACTAGGGATGTTAGCGAATAGTCGACTATCCAATAGCAAATGCTTATTGGATAGTCCAGTAGCAAGTCATCTAGTCGCTTCCCCCGACCCTGCTGCCTCTATCAGAGAGGGGCAGCAAGGGGGCAGGGAGCAGGAGCTGGTGCTGGGGGGAACCAGCTTTAAGCCGGTTCCCTCCCCCCCCAGATCTGTCTCCACGGGGGGCAGGGGAGGCAGAAGCACAGTGGGGAAACGGTGCTGCATGCCTCTACTAGAGGCAGCAGGGCAGGGAGGGGATAGGGGATGCTGCTGCAAAGTAGCCCGTCTCCAGGGGTCCCAGCTGGGAACTCCCCCTTCCCGCCCTGTCCCCCCCCCCCCCCCCGTGGACAGGGGCTGTTGCCACCAAGCAGCCCCTATTCATGGTGGACAGGGCTGCTCAGGCAACAGTCCCTGTCCGAACAGTGGCTGGTGCCGGAGCAGACTCTGTTTGCGGCATCCAGCCTTGTTCGCCGTGAACAGGAACTGCTGGACTCAGCGCAAGCTGGGACTGAGCAGTCCTGGCTAGCGCTGATCGCTGCACCTCTGCACTTTAAATGTAATAAGAGCCCAGAGGCTCTTACTACATTTAAAATGCAGAGCTGCAGCGCAAGTGGCTCCTGAGCCGACCTGAGCCAGGACTGCTCATTACTGTCTGCAGTTGGCTTCTGGAGCTACCCCCGCTGCGGCTCTGCAGAGCGCCGCTTATCGACTAATCATATAGTCAAATTGTATCGACTATACGATTAGCCAGTTAATCGCGTTTTAACATCCTTACCCAGAACACCTACTGTAGGCATTCTGGAGGTGGAGTGTTGCTGCCCCCAGTGCCCGCCCTTCCTGTGCTCCAGGCTGGGGAGGATGGAGCTGCCTGCCCTCCTCCCTCCCCATGCTCCTGGCTGGGGAGGCTTGGGCCATGTGCCACTTGCCTTCCCCACGCTCCGGGGCTGGGGTGCGTGTTCTTGCCCAGCTGCTCTCTCACCTCCCCGTGGTGGGGGTTGCATGCGTGGCACGCTGCCCTGCCTCCCAGTGGTGGGCGAGGTAGGGAGGAGGCTTGGCTCCCACAGGGGGTGGGGCCCCAGCAGAAGGGGTGGGGTTGGAGCTGAGGGCTTGCCTCCCCCAGCCCTACCTTCACTGACCGCCCCTGCTGTTTGGTGTTTGCCTTTTTGTGCAAGCGAAATTACTGTTTCGCTGTATTATTTCCTGCAGGCACGTGGCTGTCATTATGGCACTGTACAAAAGGCTGGTGAAGACATGCCCACGCTTGTCTACAGTATAATTTTGGCCTGAGGCTTAAGACTGTGTCCTGAGGCTCTTTCTTTAATCTGAATACTTCGGATCGGACTCTATTTTTGGACTCTCGACTATAAAAGCTGTTACTCACATGGCTGCCCCTGGCGGTTTCTTCTCTTGTTACTTTGTAGCTGAAATTCACTGTTTCTTCTTCTTTATCTCTAGTCAGGGAGGCAGCCAGCGTGAGAAAAGCTCCAGCTCAGCATGCCTGTGGAGGAGAGAGAGGGAAAGTGTCAGGTGGGGCAGATAGTGGTGGGAATCCATAGAGCAGGCATCCTTTGTATCTACCTCTTGTTTATTCCCTGAAGTCTTTTACTTTCTGGTGTGTACACTTTTTCTCTGGCTGTGGCTGTTCTTTGCTTCTCATTTGGCAAAGTGGCGTATTTTTGGTAAATGAACTTTGCCTGCATATACAGACTTGCACCGATTTATTTAAACTAGTGCAAATTCCTATGCGAACATGCTTATTTCAGCTTGACTGGCTTATTTGGTTTCATCTTAGATCTGTTGCTAATTGATTTGTGTTAAAATGTTCCAAGCCTGCTGTCAGCTGAAATAAAAGCGTCCACTTTTGCTCCACTTTGCACTGAAAGGTCAGTTTACGCAGCAGATCATCTCTGTGTGTCTTTACACCGATTCAGCTTTGCCTTTGAACCCAAGTCCTATATTAGGAACAAGTGTTCAGAAAAACACTTGTGAAACATGACCCTAGGAGAAGAGCATTTGACAACTTTTTTTTAAACAAGTTTGTTGCTGGCCTAGTTCACACTATAGTTTTGATTAGGGCCTAAGGGGGGTTATAAGAAATTTCTTTACACAGAGCTTAATTAGTATGCAAAACAGACTACCAAAGGCAGCAGATAAATCCACAACAAGAGGAAATATTCACAAAAAACGTTTTAAATCAGCATTTAGAATAAACAAGTAACGTTAGTGTAGACACACAGGTAAAGATCTGGACAGACCTTAATATATACACTGCTTGTTTCGGTGGAGAACTTTCATTATGCATATGAGCTATGGCAAGAGTGGGCTAACTTTTTGGCCTAAGGGCCACATCTCGATATGGACATTATATGGCTGGCCATGAATGTTCACAAAATTGATTCGGGAAGGGGTGAGGGCTCAAGCTGGGGGACTGGGCTCTGGCAGGGACAGGGAAGAAGTGTTTGGGGTGCAAGAAGGTGATCTGGGCTGGGATTGGAGGGCAGGAGGGGGAATCAGGGCTGAGGCCGGGGGTTGGGTGGGGCTCAGGGGTGCAGGCTCCGGGTGGCACTTAACTCGAGTAGCTCCTGGAAGCAGCGACACCTCCCCCTCCCCCCGTTTCCTACATGGCCATGGCGGCTCTGCATGCTGCTTCATCTGCAAGTGCCACTCCCATGGCTCCCATTGGCTGTGGTTCCCGGCCAATGGGAGCTGCAGAAGTGGCAGTTGGGGCAGGGGCAGCCTGTGGTATGGAGCTCCTGCTCCCCCCCCCCCCCAGCTGTCCCTATGTGTAGTAGCCAGAGGGAAGACATGATGCTGTGCCAAGGAGCTGCACGGAGTGGGACAAATACCTGACCCCGTTCTCTGGCCCGAGCGGGACAAGCTTCTGACCCCGTTCCCCAGCGGGAGCTCAAGGCCCGATTAAAAGGTCTGATAGGCCAGACGTGGCCCACATGCTGTAGTTTGCCCATTCCTGAGCTGTTGCAGAGGTGTGATGAACAGAAATTTTACATTACAGGGCTCTTTAATGTAGCAGACAAAGGTACTGAGAGTACCTGTCTAGAAGTTGTAGATCAGGGGTGGGGAATTTCATGTCTAGGGGCTGGATGCGGCCCCCGCTTGCCTGGATCTTACCCCCGAGGCTCAGTTTCTCCCCCTAGCATTGGGAAGCTTGTATTGGTGCTCCGCCCCCCCCCCCAACTGCAGGACTGGATCACACAAAATCTACTAGGCCAGACCCCCTAGGCTCCGTTGTGAGAGGGAAATGCTTCTCACTTGTGTGTGGCCTCTGACTGATTTTTCTGTGGATCAGTGGCCCTGGAACAGTGTTCCCTCTTAGATGCACAGCTTCACAGGTGATTAATCAGCCCCTTCCAGTCAGAGGCTCAGGGCTCCATGCAGGAGCTGACTGACCAGGTGGGGCTGATTATTCACCTGTGAAGCTGTGGTGCACCGCAGCTTAGAGGGAACACTGCCTCCTGACCCAAAAGAGGTTCCTCACCTCTAATATAGATAGACAAATTCTGACTAGAAATAGGGTGTAAACTTGTAATAATGAGGGTAATTAACCATAGAGAGACTTACCACAGGCTAGTGGTGGATTCCTCTTCACTGGATTCCTCTTCAGATCAAGATTGGATGTTTTCTACTGGTAGAAGTGCTGTGATTCAACTACAACTGTTGGACTTGAAGCAGAAATTAATCCAGTGAAGTCTTGTGGCCTTTTTTGTGTATGTGGTCCAACTAAAGGGTTACAGTGGTTTCTTCTGACTCTAAAATCTGTGAATAGAGTCAAATTCTGCCCTTGTGCCAGCACGTCAGCACAGTGAAGATAATTCTCTGCCAAGTATGTTATCTACACAAGGAATCCTGTCACTGTAACCCAGGAACGGACGAGACTGGGTTCTGCAACATGCTGTCAAATGCATGCACATGCTGTTCTCAACCTGCTGCCAATGGGTACTTGATGCTAATGACAGTGTACACATTGGGTAACACAGAGTATAGACATGCTCCTCCTCTATGAGACTGGGACCACTTTGGGGCACAGTGCTCAGCTTTGTATTTTTCCTGACTATGTCTCTTATCAGTTCTTGTGTCCCAATGAAGTATTCTGCCGAGCCGCTTACTCACCAGAGCAGCCGTGGTCAGAAATTAGCCTCAAGAATTTGTGATCTCTTCAGTCATTCTCTGTGGGCTATCCAAGAAGGAAAAACACAGAGCAAGAGTCTGGGTTTTGTTGACCATCAAGCAAACACTACTAGTTCTGCCATCACATAGGCTCAATCTTAAAAGGTGCTGAGCACCTTCTGCCAACTACTCAGTTCCATCCGTTCTACCTGGAGCACAAGAAGGGCAAGAGCTTTCCACCTTTTGTAGATTTCTGCCCTCTGTATGGAATCCCATTGTAGTCAGTGGCAGTTTTGCTTGTGAAGAACAGTATGAGGATGTACAGTAGAAAAATGTGGTCCATAAACAGTCTCCACCATGAACTCTATCCAAGTACTCATGTCAGTGTGAAGTTTTTATGTTAAGAACAGAAAATACATATTTTCAGAAATGCATCGGCATTTTTACATTAAGTCAAGGTAAGTGTCACCAATAGTAGCTGTAAGCATGGGAAGAGTGTTGGGATATTATGGTCCTTCCTCCCTATGTTTACTCTCTTGTTGATGCTCCTTCAACTCTCTTTCAGGATTCATGCTTTCTCCACCGTGGTCTTTCTTCTCCCTCTCTCCCAACCTGTGGCTAAAACTCTGGAGTGTCTTCACTTATGTTCAAGGTATCTCAACAAAAGAAATTCAGGCACTTTTAGAAGAACAGTTTCACTTTATTCTATAAATGAATGGTGCTGTGTATTGTCTGATGGTTCAAAGCTTCACATTAGGGATAGGAGAGAGAGAGGTTGTCTGTCTAGCTGCAATAATATTATGATGTTTCTCAAAAGCTACATGAAGATGAGAAATATTTGCATGTAGGCACAGAGGGAAGCACTGTGCAAGCATCTAATTTGTGATGCTCCCTGCTGGCTGTTTTTAACGCTCTGTTGAGTTTATTAAACATTCTTAATAAGAAATTGGAGTTTTGTTTAGGGCAGAAAACATAATGGAAACAGCAGTGTTCATTCCTCAGATTACTAAAGTACATACCGTTTGAGAAAGCAAACAATTGATACTTGACACACTTAGTTGTTTGTATTGTACTAGGTACAAACAAAATGAAAGTGAAAATTTTATGTGCATATATCATATTATTCTACATATACAGAATGTATGTGGGATGCTATTTATGTGATGAAGTTCAGAGCTATGTGATGTGTTTTTAATATTCTTTATCCCTGATCAACTTCAGACAGCTGTGTTTGTGGGGGAAAAAATTATTATAAACATTTTCTTCTTCATTCCCCAAATGGGTAATTTTCCTGAAAACTCTTCCCGCTCAAGGATCAGTCCTGGACCAGACAGTGACAGATTTTCTATACATAAAAATAACTGCTGATATCTTGCAGCTCTGGGATGTTTATCCCATTTGGGGAGATTCAAAGCTTAGCACAAGCAGAGGCAGCACTTGGTTTTAGCTCAGGAAGGATCCAGATTACTGGATTTTAAGGATGTAACATTTTTAGTTTTACAGAAGCTACTTTAAGTAATTATTAGTTGTTGTAATAGCTCCTTCTGACTTCTGCGTGGTCGTATGGTAACCTTAGCACCTGCTGTTATATGGGAAAAGAAGAATATTCTCAATGAAGTATTTTAAAACTCTCTAAAACATTGCTTACATCATTTTCCGGAAATGTATATGGTCCAGCAGAATACAGGATGAGGTGGCATACAGATTTAGCTATCCTTGTTTGGGATGGTCTGAAAAATGGACTCATTGCTATTTCCATCCTAAACTCATTCTAATAAAACTTTATACCCCATCATTTATTCAATGCACATGCAGTTTGTGTTTCAGTTCTTGGAACAGACTAAATATTTTACTGGAAATAATTTCCTTAACTTTAAAAGGACTTCAGTAGAAAAGCAATATCACAAAGTGTCCACATGCTATAAATAAGGTGTAAAATTCCACATTAAAGATGTGTATATATTACAAGCGCCTTCAGAGCAGTGTGAAATATAATTAGAACCTTCTTCTGAAGCATGAAGTTATGCGTAAATACATGATAATCTTTTTTCCTTGGAGTGTGGTGGAAATACATTTATCAGGACATCCTTCAAAATATTTAAATTCATTACATCTGACTTCCCAGTTATACTTGTATGACTTGATACTTGCTCCTTGTCATCTTCCCCCACTGGCCCATAAGACTTATGTCTCTGTATAAACAAAACAAGAGCCATAATCAGTATTAAGAAAATTGCGTCCAGAAATAGGTTTTAAAAACAAAAGGAAGAAGAAAAATGTGTAATTGTACGTATGTTATTACATGGTATGTTGTATGCTGTGCTGTTTTCCAGACCAGGCCACTTTGGTTGGTAAAGGCAGAGCCAAACAGTTCTGATTAGTCAAGAAGTGCAATTATTTTTAATTTGCTTTGTCCAAAGTATCCTATTACAGTTAAAGATAGATGCCTTTTAAATGTATTAAAATATTTTTAAACATATTGTCAAATTATTATCATGAAATAAAACAATTCTGTGTTCTTTGGGTCTGTTTTTCCCCCTTAATACTCATTGAAGTGCAGCTACAAACCTGCTTCTTCTATTTCAGATGGCTAATCTGGTACATAAAGACTAATAATTTTGTCTCTTGTTTACTTGCTGCCATCTCACTGGATCTTGTATCATAGTACATGTTTGTTAGCCAAGAAGAACTCTACATATGGCACCTACTGGAGAGGGAGTAGCTGGTACTGTTTCCAATGTGGTTATGAGCACTCCCTTTGACCATAACAATAATATCTCTGGCCTTTGACATTGAATTTAAAATAATGGTTAATTGTGTGAAGGATATCATCCTCATTCTACAGGTACTGAGAGATTGAGAGGTTCAGTGCCTCATAGAGTGAGTCTGGTGGAACAAAGCAGCCCAGTAGCCCTAACTCTTCAATTTCCTGCTTATCAATTACTGCCATGTCTGATCAGGCTCAATAAACAGAAAATAGTTCTGAGCAGTGCTGCTGTGGGTTCTATGATGTATCATGACTTGCATTGACCAATTACATTTTAGAACAGTGATTTTTAAACACCTGTTACTTAAGCGGTATACAAAGAGACCAAAATTGGGCAGAACAGTGTACACATGATAATTGCTAATAGAATTTTATTCTTTTGTGTTATAATTTCTTATGTGACCTGCAGCAATATACATCAAATTAAATGTTTTAACTTTTCTTTTGACTTGAATCGGTACTCACGTTAGCATGGTTCACGTTAGTATAGTTCACATTTGTTGTACTGAAGAGGCACCTGATTATCTGAGGTGCGTAAAAGGCAGAGTTGTTGACTCGAGTCCCACGACTTGAACTCGAGTCTGACTTAAGTCGCCTAGGTGACTCGACTTGAGACTTGACTTGGGTTCATTGTTTGTGACTTGAGACTCGACTTGAGACTCGCTAATTTTGTTAAATCGACTTGGTGAAAAAATTGTCTGAAAATGCCAATATTGATGGCTTGTACAAAAGTGACTTGACATTTTTTAAATTAAGACTTGAGACTCGACTTGGGACTTGACTCGAAAGTGACTTTAGGGACTCGAGACTCAACTTGAGACTTGAACTGTAGTGACTTGACACTCAACTTGGACTTGATAATGACGACTTGAAGACAACACTGGTAAAAGGTTCTAGAAGTGACTGTGAGTGTGGTCTATTTAGGGCTGGTTTCATTTAGTGCTGCTGGTTTTATCTTTGTGTCCAGCTGCTGTTTTAAAATAAATAAATTCATTACTTTCCTTATATTTTTCATGCCAGCAAATTGCTGTAATTGCCACACGGACGAAACATGATGGCAAGTGAGAGGGGAAATAGTCTCTGACACAACCTCTCTATTAAGATGTGGTTAGCTCTGTAAATTGAGCTGGTCAAAAATTTCTGACAGAACTTTTTTCCTTGGAAAATACCAGTTTCTTGAAGTCAAATGTTCTGCCAGGTCATGTCAGTTTTGACTAAAGTTTTGAGGCAAGCAGTGAAGATACTGATTGTTGCCAGATTGTTGCCTAGGTTACTAGGGACTCAGGGTCCCTAGTTCTGGGGCAGCCCATCCCAGCAGCTACCTGCGGTTGGGGGCCCAGGGTTTGCAGGTTCCCCAAGCTCGCTGGCAGCTCTCCTGGAAGGTTGCTATGAAGTGAGAACTTGCAAGCCTCTGGGGAGCTGGGAAGCAGCAGAGCCTATTTAATTTTGCAAATGTCAAAATGTTAGCACTGCAGAGAACTTTTTGGTGTTTCCAAGGGGCAATAAAGTGGACTTCCAGTTTCACAAAATATTTTGAGATTGCAGATTTTGTCCCAATTTGGAATGTTTTTTTTTTTAAACCTTGAAATTTTGCATGGGACTGAGAGTTCCTTTCCTACTCTATCCATAAAGAAGGTTGTTCTAGCTAACCATGAGCTAGCCGGTTCATTTTTTCCATATTGTATAGAATTTAAATGGATTGTTAGGTAAACAAGTTGAGGCCATGCATTACGGATACTGATACAGGTAGGAGTTTGGGTTTTTTTCAGGTTGCCAATAATGAACTAGAGATGCTTATGTAGAATAAATACACTAAGTCATTATATTCATTTTTTAAAACTATCGTATGTCCAATTCTAAGTATGCACGGAAATGTACAGTTTTTTTTAAATATATTTGCTTTTTACTATTAAACAAAACCAAGAATAATATGGAGTTATAGAGTGATCCAGGATGACCCGTATTTTGAGTTCCTCTTACATATTTTTTCTTCTGATTCCTTGGAGAAAAATAGAAGAAAGGTAATAGGTTGGTTGATGATATAGTCATAGTAAATTGGTTCCCTTTGCAGTTTTAAACTAAGAGAGTCCATTGCAGCTCTTCAACACCATTGCATTGTTTGCGAGGGAGAGACAGACAGAAATAAACAAACACAAAGACTTATAGCTAGAGACCAGCTGTGAATCACTTAGCAACATCAATATTTTCGTGCACAAATAAAAGTCTCCTACTTGGTGCATGTTGACAGTAAGAAAGAGAGAGAGAATGAGTGCAGGGTGGAGGGGGGGTTAACATTATCTGCAGAAGGATTGGTTTGTTGATGACTGGTCAGTACTTAATTTGGCAGTCTAGACGGTTCAGTCAGAGAGAGTGAAAGGCAGACATCTGAAAACGTGAGAAGAGATTTTAAAGGACATAAGGACATTAGAGTATGTCTACGTGAAACCTTTAAACACTTTTTGCATTTTAAAAATACAGTGTTTTATTGAAACACATGATCACAGGATTTAATTTAATTTAAAAAAAAAACCTAAAATACTTAATGGCAAGTTTTTGGTGATTGGGATATAAGTAGACAACGCTTCCTTTGGGACCACATGCCACCCAGCATATGATAGTAAATATAACGAATAGCTAGTTGTCTTTGCTAAAGTGTGAATTCTTAATGTATAAGAATTAATTAGAACATTTTAAAAATAAATTGAGTTTTAAATGCTCATTTATTTGATGTTTATGCCACAGTAAAAAATACACAGGAATGTCATCTCACAGCACATAATTTCAGCAAAGTTTATTGCCAGCCAGCTCAATTTTCTTTAAAATTTGTGTGTGAGCACATGCGTGTGCATGTATTTGTATGCGCTTGTGTGCACTCTGCTGTGTAAGCAAGGATCAGTTCTGCAATGTGCTGACCAACCTCAATGTCCATTAATTTCAATAGGAGTTGAGAGTTCTCAGCATTTTACAGGATGGGGCCCACATTTGCAAACTGATTGTGCTGGTATTTATAGATTTTACTACATGCAGTTATAATGGGCCAAACTTTAAACAGTTCGTTATGTGTATTTGTGCAAATGAGGTAGTCAGTCATCCCAGTTCTAATTTGCATGATTATGTGCTAGATGTTTGTATTGTAGGTGTGCTTTTAGAAGCCACAGATAGGAAAAAATGGCTCCATATGTATATACAAGTAAAATATTTCAGTAAAACTCCATACTTTTGTCATAATGAATGTCTGAAACTCTCTGGATTCTTCAGTGGGTCACATCTTAACCATTTGAACAGTTATGTAGG
Source organism: Pelochelys cantorii (assembly GCA_032595735.1). NCBI lineage: Eukaryota > Metazoa > Chordata > Testudines > Trionychidae > Pelochelys > Pelochelys cantorii. Next base: position 90,063,619 of record CM064327.1, read on the forward strand.
TGAGAAAAAGTTATTCAATTAACTCAAATAATATTTTTTTGTAATTATTTGGAATGTTAGCGCTCATGAGAACTTTTAATATCTACTGGAAACCTACTGACCTTTCTTTGTTTTTAATTATTCAGTCCTAAAATCAGTTAGCAGAAACCCCCCCAACCCAGCCGTTAGCCATTCCTCTCATTTCACACTTTTTTCTGTCTTTTTAAACTTTGTCTAAATTTCTTCTGATGAACCATCTTGAGGCTCAATGACCTGTTGAATGCAGCATCAGAAGAATTGTAGATTTGCAGTCCAGCACTGCTGTGTGAAATGGACATCTGCAGCAAATCAATGTCTAGAGTTCAGTTAAGGAACCCTCTAAGATAACCCCTCTCTTCCAATAATAATAATAATAATAATAATAAAAAGAGTTGCCTTCCCTCGGGGAAGGTAGATTTGTTAATTCTTGGTGGAATACTCTCACTGTCTGTGTCCATTTCCCAGGGGGAGAGGGGACTGCTGTGTCCTGTTTCCAGAGGCACGCCGTGTCAACTGCAAATCATAATAATTAGTTATGTGTATCCTTCCTGTGCAATTCTTTTAAATATGTGAGAGAAACATTTATTGTTTTGTGTTGGGAGTTAGTCAAGGTTTGAAATGAGGTTACAGCCCCTGACAAAAAATACAGCTCTGAGATGGACCCAAGACAAGTCTGACAGTGAAGGAGTTACACATTAATTGGAAGGTGCCACCTGAGCATCTTGTTACAAGCTACTGAAATTTCACCATCAGGCAATGACAGATTCAGAATGTTGTGGGGATCACTTCATGCCCTCAAACCACTTGGATTTTTCTGTGATAGTTCCCATCAGGCCTGGACAAGCAGTGTACCACAATGTTCTAACCATAGAAAAAGCCATAGGAAGGGGTTTAAAAGAGTTTTCCTCAAAAATTTCTATCCGCCTTCCTCGATCAGGTTTGTCCCTACACAGAACAGGCAATCCTCAGCTAGGTTTCCTTAATGCTTTCTCCATCTCCCTTGCTTCTTTCCTCAAGACCTGTGCTGCTGACAGGGTCCACCTGCATCCCCCATAGGGTGTGTCTAGATTAGGATAAAGGTATTTTGGAAAACATTTTAAACCCCTAACATAGACAGGGCAACTTGGGTTTTGATGTGACATTTTGACTGGTTGAAGTGAACCTCCTTAGGTTCCTTAGGGTTCTCATGGACCAGATATATTAAAATTGAAATATTTAAAATACAGTTTGGCCATGTCTGTGTTAGGATTTTAAAAAGTGCTAGTTGCAGAGCTGCTAGCTCTTGGGATTTTATCGCAAGCATCAGGGTATTTATGTCATATGTTTTTTGAAGTCCCAGCTTCTCAAGTCAAATGACTGCCTGAATCTCTCAGCTATCTTTTTTTTTAAAAGGAGGTTCTCTAGGTTATGATTAGTATATGGATTCCAATTCTAGGTGTGCATATGTTTTCTAACCATTAGAGTTACAAAGGGGGTTAATCTCCAGGACTTTTAAAACATTTGAGATTGGCAGTACCGTAGTTAAAATACGTTAGCTGTCATTGTTAACTTAAAAGCAGACACCTTTTATCATAATATAGACATACCCTTACAGAGGAGTTCCACTGCTTGGCTGGGGATTCCTTCAGTTTCAGTACTGACCAAGTTTGGATAAGTTAATCTGATTCCCACAGGCTCTAAGATGTTAATTCCCTTGCATATGTTCATGGAGCAATCAATTAAAAAATAGTGGCTGAGTACTTTTTTCTGGATCAGTTATTGACACCTTTGAATCTTTGTGTTCATATTGTGTTCCACCTGAAATGGTGGTGGTACTAGAATTTGAATGATAAAAATTGTGTTTTTGAATGGTTCCCATGACTTTATGAATGGTTGAGCTAGGCAGATTGTTTAATTTGATTCAACAGAGTAGTTAACTGAACTGCTGCTTTTAACTGCTCAGCCTTCTAATGATTGTATTTCCCTATTTGCCACATTGAGAGTATATTTTATTTTATTAGGACAAGTGCCTTTTAGCAGGTCTTTCATTGCTGTATTTGGTAAATGGTAAAATGTGTTCTCTCATCAAGTCCTTTGACCAAGCATTCTGTTAAATAAGCTCTCCAGAAATTATTTAATTCCCGTTCCCTCCTTTCATGTCCTCCTTGCCTGTAGTGTTCCCTGTTGTGGAATAGTTAGGATTTAATTTCTGTCAGAAATGATATTGCTTCAATCTTGTCTGTAAGTCTCCACAGGGAGGGTAGAGGTTGGTTATCCTTGAGTTGGTCTGGACATAGTCCAGTATACAGTGAAAACGCAAATCCCCTGGAAACCTTCTCTGCAAAGAGATTGGCTTTATGCTGTATGTGCATCAGGAATCTTATGTGAAATTTACATTTGCATTGAAATGTAATTTTTTTAAAGTATCCAGTCTGCGCTTTTAAAAATGTAATAAATGTCCTAATTCCCTTTTTCTTTTTAACAAGAAAAATGTGTGGATATTGTTGACTCAGGGCTTTGCCACAGGAGTTAAGGAGATTATTGCAACTGCTTGATGGGAACAAAAGTTTTTGTCATGGTTTTTGCTTGGGTTTAGCAAATTAGCTTTTGTGAGAGCTGGATTCTAAACCTCCCTTATTTTATTGTGTACTTACGGGGTGAGGGAGTTAGGAAGAATAGCTGAGCTTTCTTTTGCTACCTCCATGGTCAGTTACTTGGAGTTTGTCCAGAATGTCCATATCAGTGGTCATGGGGTACCACTGAATAGGGCCTGGTTCAAACAGGTGCTGAGCTAATTTCCATCAGAACACACCCCATCTAAATTCTGTAAAGGGCTACCGGGTGTTGGAAAGCCCAACAGGGTCTTGTGGCATAAGTTACCTGGTACCTTCAAGCTACTAGATGGCTTACAAGCAACCTATATACCCTGGTTTTGTCAATGTGTCCTGAGGATATGCTCATTTAGTACATCACTGTTGCATCATCTGCTGATAGGGCTCCTATGCATAACTTTGCTGTGCATCCCAGTGTTGCTAGAACTGATTGAAAAAATTTTGGTGAAACGTTTTTCATCTAAAAGGCCTGATTTTCTCAAAACTAAAACTTACTTGCAAAATGCATCAGTTTGCATGAAACTTTTTCAGGTCCAGGAGAGAATTTCTGATCAGAGAGAGAGAAGTCCAACCCAGAATAGCCAATATTCCCGGGACACTTCTTAGTCTGGGAGAGACAGGTTCAAGTCCCTGCTCTCCCTGAGTTGGAGATACTCATCCACATTCTAAGTCAGTATCCCAACCACTAGGCTATAGAGTTCAGGCTTGTCTACACTGGCATTTTAGTGCACTGCAACTTTCTCCCTCTGAGGTGTGAAAAAACACACCTCTGACTTCAGCAAGTTACAGTGCTGTAAAGCACCCATGTAAACAGCTCAGTGTAAACAGCTCCCAGTGCAGGGAGGCATGCCTCTTGTTTAGGTGGTTTACATAGAGAGCTGGAAGAGCTCTCTCCTAGAGCTGGTGCTATGTCTATACTTTCACTTTAAAGCATTGCCACTGCAGCTCTTTATTGTTTTAAGTGTAGATATAACCTCAGTCTTTCTTCCCTGCCCTCCACCCCATGAAAGTTATATACAGGCCATCCTCGCTGTAAGTCCAAGATACGTTCCAAAAAATTTGGACTTATAATGAAACAACTTAAAGCAGGGAATTTTTTCCCCACGGCTGACTTCCATTTGTGCAAATTGTGTGTGTGTGTGTGTGTGTGCATGACTTAAGAGCGAGGAATGGGAGGACTTATAACACATCAGTTCCCACAAGCGTCAATGACTTTAGTGCAGAACAGATGTATACTGGGGGGACTTAGAGCAAGGAAACCCTGTATACAAAGTGAAACAGCTTGAACAAGAAAGACAGAGAGGGAGAGAGAGAGGGAGAGATTCCAGAGGCTGTGGGATGGGATGGGATGTGGGAAAAGTAGGTTCAAGTGAAGGACTGGGTCTTCCACATCCCAGAGAATGTCCTAAACACCAGGTTATTGAGGGATGGGGGGGGGGGGGGAAGCTCTGACTCAGAAAAACTTCAGGGTTTTTTGTGAAACAGAATTCTTGTTTTCCAGGCAGCCCTAGTTGCTAGTACAGACTCTGCCTTGCACCAAATGTGGTGAATATGGGCTGGGGGTACGTAGCAGGAGAACATGAAGGAAAAAAATGCCAAATGCATACTGGCAATTAGGCTTAACCCCCTTTTATGCACAGTGGGCCTGATTTCTATTTCCTCAGAATGCCTTTATTGTGCTCTGACAATGTATATGGGCTTTGAAGTGATGCATAGTAGTTATGTAAGGGGTCCTTAGTGAAAATGAGAATCGGTCCCTCTGAATCTAAGTTGCATAATCATGCTGTTCAAAAAAATAGTCTGTAATCATTAGCTTTATATGGAGAAACTCTAGGCCTGCAGACAGGCTTTCAGCTGTATATTTAAAAGATCCACATAGTTCAGTATACTGTAGCTAATGCTGATTGCTGACATAATAGTGCAGCTAAAAAAATCAGCTGAATCAAACTTCCCTATACATAAAATGGTCTGTTGATTGCACTGTTGTCACTCCCTTAACAACCGTCACCAAGTTTTGTTTCCACGTCATACAACTCCTGTCTATTCAAGGCTTGTTGTGATACTTCCAGAAAAAGAAACTAAAGCTGGAGGAAGGACAAGCTACGGCTCTTGCTGACAAAGATTTTTATTGTATTAACTCTTGTTCACCAATAGGTGCCACTGTAGTGGAAGGAAAATAAAAATAAGTGATGATGGGGAGGGGTGTACGTGTGTCCCCGATAAGTGCCTATTTTTCTTATATATTGTCATCTATTGATCTGTAAAAATCTAAATCCCCCCAATATGCATTGCATAACAGAATTTTTTCTTTTACTGCATAAAATATCAGATTGTTGTCCCCTGCAGATAATTTAAGCATATTTCATGTCATTGATTAATATATGAGTAATCTAGATCAATGGTTCTCAACTTTTTTATACCATAACCTCATATTAAAAGAGAAAAAAAATGTGTGGGGACCCACCCCTCCTATCTAGCCATAATAAAAGATAAGAGTCATGACAACCTGTTTGTGATTCTCCTGGGCATATTTAAGAAATCATAGCTTAATGTCCCTATTTCTACCCCCACAAAAAAACAAACATTCCCAAAAGCACTTCCAAGCTTTTCTTAAATCCTAAATTTTCTTCAACTTGAAAAAATAAATTAAATTTTGGAATTAAACATCTGTTTCTCATTATAATAGTGGAGATTGTTATTCTGGTAGTACCTAAAAGTTCCAATGTGGACAGAGGACCCTATTGTACTAGGTATTTTACAGTCTTCCAGGAGAAGACAGTCCAAAAGCTTAACATCTAAAGAGACGTCTCAACCAAACTGTACGTCTGTTTATATGTTGTTACAGGCAGATAATGTGTAAGCAAAATGTCTCTAGTATACGTCTTCGTTAGTTACATTTTCATCTTTGCTGACTTAACATGCTCCTTTTCCATCCTGTCTGCTCTGCAGATGATTTATTTTAGTTTTAACCATCTCACTTTTAGCATCAAACCCTTCTTCCCTCCAGCGACCAACAATCTTCCCACAGTACTTTTTCATATGGTTTGGAACCATTTGGTTAATGGTTCTGGTGACCTCTGAAGGTTCTGAAATTAGCCTGGGTTCCTGCTTCCCCTGTCCTGCAGCTCTTGATGCTGCTCCAAGTGCTTCTCCCTGAGAGACAGGGGCCTTTATAGCTTCTCCATATACATTCTAGAGGCTGAGGTGGGGTAGAGAGTTATTTGACCACCCTTTGTAATGCTGCCAACCCGCTCCTAAACAGCCCTTCTCCAGCTGTGGAGGAGTTACTAAGTCAGGTGCTTCTCTCTGGAATCCATCAGAGGAAGATGAGGGATTTGTGGGGCCATAGGCAAGACCAGTGGTGGCCTGTCCCCCCACCTGGCACTCCTGCCAGGGTGGGCGGGGTCAGGGCGTGAGGGCTTTCTCTGCTCAATCTACCTGGCATTCCTGCTGGCAGAGAGTGGGGTCTGGGAGCTGGGGGTTGCCCTGAGTGCCTAGCACTTCTGCCGGGGAAGATTGTCAGCGTGTTCAGGGGCATCTTCTGCTCCCTGGCAAGAGCACCAGGCAGGCAAAGTGGGGCAAGCCCCTGTGTCCCTACTCTGGTCCCCATCAGGAGTGGTGAGCAAGTGCAGCAAGTTGGGGTGCCCATTTTTCCAGGGAGCCCTCAACTGGCCATGACCCCTGGGCACTGGTCTCGTTGACCTAGTGGTTAATCTGCCATGGGAAGCTGGTCTCTCTGAAGGCATGTCTAGACTAGAAAAATAAGTTGTGTTTTAAAATATGTTAGCTAGCCTGTTTAATTAGCCCGGTTTTAAATGTGATCTTGACCAATGTAGAACAGGCAAGTTGTGTTCAAAAGCCTTTTTGCTGATCATGGCCAACACCATTGGTGGGATACGGGCTTGGGAAGTTTTTGACTTCAGTATATGAGTGGAGGACCTCATTCTCCATGAATGTTAGGCCAGTAGTTAATACTGGCCTGATTGTCAGAGCTACAGAGCACCCACTACTCCCAGAGCAGTCACCAGGAGATAGAGGTGTTCAGCTCTCTGGAAAGTCAAGGCCATTACTTGATAGAGATTTTTCTTCTTTAAAAATGTGCCAGTGTGGCTCAACTCTGAGCATGGCTCAAGCAAGCCTGCACATTTAAAGTTAATAGGCTCTCAGCCACTTCAGTGGAAGATGACAAAATGTGGATCTGGTTGTAATTTCTTATGCAGGGGCCTTTTCTCTGTATTTCACAGAGAATTCATATGTTGTCTTCCAGCTTTTACTTTTTTGTTCAATTAACTAAATTAAGATCATTTTGAGCATGTCTATTTTTTTAAAACAAAGTGGAAAAAGCCAAAAGTCTATCATTCACACCAGGTTTTAGATGTGTCCGTGAGTGGGGTGTATACTTTCCAGAGTTTTATATATTGAGGGCCAGATTTTCTTACAAGGCAGAAACCTTCAGTTTAGACACTTTTCAATGGTTTTGAGTTGAAAACAATAGGAGCTAATGGGTACAGAGCACTTCTGAAAATCTGGCCACTTCATTCCTGAACAGAAACTGAGTCCTTTTGGAAATCTGGACAGAATTTCAGATGCTGAGCACTTCTGAAAATGTGGGCCTGGTACTGAAATATTGAATATCTCTACTTTGAAAAAGTTAGCTCCAGGAAGCCATGAGGGCATTGTAGGCATGTGTATGAGGGCCTGGACTGGGAGTTGGGCTGTATGCAGGGCCGGATTAAGGGGGGGCTAGCTGGGCAGCTGCCCAGGGCGCCAACCTATGGGAGGCGCCTGATTGAAGTGGTAAGGGGCGCCGCGCGCCTGGGAGCAGGGCCACGCATGCGCCGCGCGCCCGCTGCCCGGGGCGCAAGTATGGCTCAGTCCGGCACTGGCTGTATGGGTTCTGTTCCCAGTTCAGCCATTGACCTGCTGTATGAAGTTGGGAGAATCACTTCATCTCTTTGTACTTGCTTCTTTTTCTGGCTAATTTGCACTTGAACCTTTTTAATCCAGCAACCCTGGGAAACAGGATATTCCGGATTAAAGAATTTGCCCAGCCCAGGAGGGTGCTGCAGGGTCTGAGTGGGAAGGGGATGGGAGCATTTACCTGGCACCCAGCTCCTTAACCTGCCGAAGTCTGTACTACGGGTGTTCCTGAATTAGGGACACCAGAAATACAGAGGTTTAAGTGTATTTAGTCTGTAAGATCTTTGACACAGGAATTGTCTTTTGCTAAGTGTTTATACGTTAGCCTGGCACAATAGGGTCTCAATATTAGTTGGGACTTTATTACTTGCACAAAATTCTCTGTCGCTCCCACACTCTAGGGACACACACTTTTACCCAATTCCTAGGGCTCAGGGTGTAACTTTCTGTGGTTTTGCAGGATCTTTTGCTATTGAAAGAGCCTTATGCAGTAATAGCCTTACTATTAATTAACAATTACACAAGCAAGCAGAATACACATGCTAAGCATACAATGCCATGCTCACCGTTCCTGATCAATAGGTGAACTTCCTCTGTTGGCAAGGCAAGGTCGGTCTCGTCTGGATTCTGGTTGTTGCACGTCACAGTCGTGCAGAGGATTCTTAGAGCTCTGCTCTTAATATGTGTCTTGGAAGTGAGTTCTTCTTCCTGGTCTTTCTTTGCTATTTTTCTATTTCTCCTTTTCCTGCTGGTCTCCTTCTTGGACCCCAGTTTACAGAGTGAAATTTAAATCCTGCTTAGCTACTACGCCTTAACCACCTATTTTACTAACCAAGCCTAACATATTGTAATGTAATTCCTTAACCAATTATATCTCACCACCTTAATTGATTTACACCTAGCAAAATTAATTATGCAGCAGACAGAAACAATTAAAAACCAGACAGAGATCATACAGACAAACAACATACAGAGAAGTGAGGACCATAATGAGAGAACAATAAAGGAATGAGGATTTCACTACCCCAACTATTAATAAGTAGTTTCTTGCCAGACAAAATGCTATTCGACTTAAGCATTTCTTTATTGACGATGGGTACAATTTGGACAGGGTCTCTTTCTTAAAAGCTTTGTATTACAATATTTTAATGCAATTTAGATGGAATGTGGATATGTGATTTCCTGCTTTTCAGCTTAATGGCTGCTGCTCTTTTAATCTGGCTACAAAGACCTTAGACTTTAAGCCTTCCAAAAAATGCTACTGAAAAAGGCCTTATTCTTACAACTTGTAGGTGCTACTGTAATACTGTTACTAAATAATAGTAATAGGAATATATACTTTATATACTTAGCTTTATGTAAAAATCTTGGGTTAACATAAAACCTTCATCTTTGTGTGCGTGTTCAGGCCCGTGTGCAGGAATTTTTGAATTTCTGTGGGGGGGTGCTTTTTTTTTTTTTTTTTTTGTAAATGTGGACTGCAAGGGTGTGAATGTGTAACCCATGCACTTAATAGGGAGCTATCTCTTTAAGAGACCCCTGTGGGGGGCGGTAGGAGTGAGTTGAGTGTTACTGATGCTGGGCCAATTCAGCACTTCACCCAGAAGCTTCTGGAGTTGGGTCCAGTAGTTTGGGGTCAGACTTCATGAGCAAGTAGGCAGGGCAGATGCTTTTCTAAGGCCTGTGTGAGCTAGAAAAAGCTAAGCTAGGAGCAGAGAATTGGCTGCTGTTCCTCACTTTGCAACAGGGTTTCTTTAAGCTTGTAACTGCGTGGGACTTGAACCTGGCATCTCTGGAGCTGAGAATAGGAGCCTCTACTGTCTGAGCTAAAAGCCAGCTAGCTCTTAGCCCCTGCTATAGAGGTCTCTTGGTCTTAACTGTTGCTGTTGTCTAGGTACCACTTGCAGTGCTCAGTAACCACACTAGGGCTATGTCTAGACTGGCGCAATCTTGCGCCAGAAATATGCAAATGAGGCTAAGCATGGAATATCGCCGAGCCTCATTTGCATATCTAATGAGCCGCCATTTTTGCGGAAGAGGCTCTTGCGCCAGAAGGAGCGTCTACACTGCCCCTTCTTGCGCAAGAAAAACCCTCTTGCACAATGCCGTTACGCTGATTATTTTCAGGAATAACGGCATTGCGCAAGAGGGTTTTTCTTGTGCAAGAAGGGGCAGTGTAGACAGCTCCTTCTGGCGCAAGAGCCTCTTCTGCAAAAATGGCAGCTCATTAGGTATGCAAATGAGGCTTGGCGATATTCCACGCTTAACCTCATTTGCATATTTCTGGCACAAGATTGCGCTAGTGTAGACATAGCCTAGGTGTGTGGGTTACATACTTCCCCTAGGTGAGGAAGCACATCCGGAGCTTCAGAGACCCAGTTAAGATCCCGGACAAGCCCCTGCTTGTAACCGCCACTGAGTGGATTTGAACCTGGGACCTACTGGAGCGGAGTATAGGAGCCTCTATCCGCTGAGCTAAAAGCCAGCTGCCTTTTAGCTCAGCAGGTAGAGGCTTCTATTCTCCGCTCCAGAGGTCCCAGGTTCAAATCTGCCCAGTGGCGGTTACATGTGCATCCCCTGCCCCTGTCTGATGTTCCCCCAAGTAAGCATGCCTCAGTAGTCAGGGGAAGGCAGGAGTAGTGCACTGCCCAAGCCTCCATGCTCCAGCCTCACAAGTGAGGCTGGGGGGGAATCAGGCCCACCTTTCCCCCAGCTGTCTGGAGCATGCATGGGGGATGGAGGCTGGGGCAGTGAGCCGTTCCTGCCTTCCCCTGGTCGGCTGGAACATGCTTACTTGGGGGAACATGGCAGGGGGTGCATTCACACCCTTTGCACACACACCCCTTGCGTACGGGCCAGCTGCGTAGCAGTTTGTTACATTTTAAGGTCAAAACGGCTACCTTGTTCATCTTCTTTCTAGGCTTGACAGGTTGCATCACCAACTTTTACGAGATGGTAAGAAGACTGGCTTCAGCGTTAATCCTTGTGGCATCGCACTGAACGCTTCCCACCAGCGGGATGCCTTCCTCTTTGTTCACAGTCCTTCAGACAGTTTTCAGTCTGAGCTCCATGACCAGATCCGGGCCATTTTCACTATTAGCTCATCTACATGAGCATCATATGTCATAGCAGGCAGATTCTTTCCCCCGTCCTTCTACTTATTCCGTTGGCTGTTTCTAGTCAGAGATCCAAATTAAAGTCCCGACTCTAATAAAGTGAGGACATAGAAGATATGGAAGTTTAACATGTTAATTAAGTGCCTCCATTCATCACTTCATAATATCCTAGATGATTGGTATATCAGGAACTAATAGTAATTATACATTCTTATATAGCATTTTTCATCCATGAATCTTAAAGTGTCTTTACAAAGAAAGGTAAATATTATTGTTCCCATTTTAATGAATGGGAAGTTGGCCACAGAGGTTATGTGACTCGTGCAAGAATATACAGAAGCCTATTTGTAGAGACAGGATCTGTTCTTAGACTCCCTCAGCTTCTAGTCCCATTTCCTATACTTTTCCTGCCTATCGACTAATATCTGGTATTTTCATCCCTATTAAGATTGATGGCTACACTGGTAAAAGCGTATGGTTAAAATTTAGCATCTTTAAGCAAAAAAGTCTGACAATAGGAGATTGTCTTGTGCCTGGACTCCAAAACTGAGTCTTATCAGAGCCTGATTTCATGCTCCCTAGTTTGCTTTGCTTCATTAAGAATTATATCTGTGACTCCTGTACTTAGTTGTAGAGATATCTATTAGGGAGTACTGATATGTCAATGAATATCTACCACATTCCCACTTCTTTTGCTTATAATTTCAGTTACTTATCTTCTTTAGCTTCTGCCACTTCCAGTTTCTTCATCCTAAACTATTGTGGCCAGTGGTCAGTTTTGTCGTCTTCATCTAATTTTCCGGGCAACAAAGAAATATCAGGTCTCCCAACTGCCACTGATTTTAGTGGCAGTCCTCAAGTGTCAAAAAGACATAAGCATGGTATGATTTCCATGCAGTAAAGGTATGGTTTCAGTACACATATGCTATTGAAATCACAAAGCTTTTGAACATCTTTTTCTTTTTTTATAAACTTTCTTCAAACTTAATCTCATCCCACATGCAGCTGAAACACAATACTGACTAATCTCATTTGCTTAACTTGTTTATTAAGCCACTTCATTGAGTTTTTGCTGGAGTCTGGGGATAATACATGAAGGTGACTCAGATGCAGCTGAATAATATCATAAAGCAGGAAGCGGAAATAAAATGGTGTAGTGTAAATGGTAGATGTCTGCAGCAGGTACCCATGCAAGAGAGGCTTTACTCACCAAGCTAAAAATAGCATGCATCTTTGATACAGCACAAAGAACAGGACTGACCCATAAGTCTGTTGGCAACGGGTCCTCGTATGATATTGATCATGGATCTCTCACATCTGATATCCAGTCAGTATTTCAGTCTCTTTTTAGTCACTTTTGCCAGTCTTTGCTGTGCTTTTTGGCCTTATTGAGATCTTACAAGATTGTTCAACACTGCCCAAAGGTTAAAAGTCTTCAACTGTCTAATACTGTTCAAAAGACAAGGCATCATAGGCTTGTTTACACAATGATTTTTGTTTTGTTGTTGTTCTTGGGTGGGGGGGAGTTTGCCATAAATGTCCCATCTTCAGGACATTTTATTACTACCAGTGACAGCAAATGTGGGTGTGCTAGTGTAGAAAAGGCACTGGCAGCCATCCATGTTTTCAGCCCTGTGTTGTGGTATAATCAGGATAAGATGACAGTGTGAAGGCTATTTATGTTAGTGCTCCCAGTGCTGCTACCACTGACAAGGTGCCTCATTCCAAATGTAGAGTAGACCCGGGTTGTGCCTGATGGATAGGCATATTGCCTATAAATTGTCATATCCAAACACATTCACACAGAGCTCCCACTCACATTAATGGAAGTTACACAACTGCTTCACAACAAGTTACACAACTGGGAAGAATAGCAGATGAATGATAAATGATAATAATTTTTATGTATAAAACAAATTTCATCCTGAAGTATCCCAAAGTGATTTTACAGATGGCACCATCTTTAGGGGAGAAGGTAGCTTCAAGGTGGGCATGGCAGTAGTACAGCAGTGGATCACAGAAGGGAGAAAGACTAGGCCAAACTTCCGCATACGTGAAAAGATCTTTGTTGTCTGGGCAGAACAGAGAGTACCTGCCGCAAAAGTCAGGAAATGGCAACGTTAAGGTTGTATGCACAACCTAATTCCGTCCATTTGTGTGTAGGCATTATGGCATTGTTATATTACCAAATACCATTTCCCATGCTATACAGTTTATCCTGCACATTTTTTGCTGAAATATATCCCTATCTTTTTCTACTTACACTTGTTTAATCATAATAATGATTCTACAGATCTTCATTGACATAGGTATGTGAAGTGCTGAGCACCTAGAAATTCCTTGAGCTGTCTTATAGGCCAAGTGATAGTTTTATCAACCCCACCTTAAGATATTATACATTGTTTGCTAGCATCACTACAGCTTTCCTTAGGTGTGATAAAAAGCACGGGACAATTCACTATAGTGCTAATTTACATGCAACCACATGTTTAGTTCTTAGGTAGTTAAGCTTATTTAGCTGCAAATTTATATCCATTACATATTTGAGAGAGTTTGTCTGTGAGTGTGTCTGTCTGTTGTTCCAGAACTCCTCCTAAATGGTCAGAGCTAGGGCCACCAAATTCAGTATACACCTTCCTCTTATCATAGCTTAAAGCAATGTAAGGATTTGGCTGTGCCAGGAAATAGGATGTCCCTGGAATGGGATCCACAGTTTTCTGCATTCCTCACTCTGACTGGGGAGTGCAAGGAGCAGACGAACTTGGACCTGCCCCAGCTGAAGTACATGTATCCCTCCCCCGACTATGCCCACTGGAGCCTCAGCGGCTATGGAAAGGTGCTTCTCACCTGGCTCCAAGCTGCTGCGATGAGAAAGCATTGGAGTAGTCCTCTATCCCTGGGGCACTGAATCCCTCATCTTCAGCCCCACCCCAGAGCAACAATTTAAATGATGAAAACCAAAAATTAATTAAGGGCCCAAGCAACGCAGGGTAAATCTTCTAGTGGGGTATATATGCTACAGATTTTTACTATTACTCTTTTTGTATCTTACGCTGTAGGAAGTTGAGAAAGCTTTCTGTATTATGGATTTGTTTTCCCCAACGGAATTTGCTAGGTTTTTGGAAAAAAATGTTAGGGAAAACAAATCCATAATACAGAAATATTTTTCCTAGACCCATGTTTAGAAGGCAGGAACTCACTGTCTTTCACAATTATTCACTATTTCATACTCCAAGAGTTACTAACAAATGGCAAACTAATGTGAAAGTTGCATGTTTAAAACATAAAAAAATGTCCACCCACAACTGAATATTTTTACCATTTCAGTGACTTCTGAATTAATTTGCTCTTACATTTATTTTGTTCTCAGCTAGGCTAAATGGTATCTCTTCTCTCCCCTCAAAATCTTCTGTGCTCTGAGCTGCATCCTTAGAAGTGATCTGAACAAACTTGTGGAAGTGGCAGGAGGGGGAACTTTCGGAAACATTTAGCTGCCAAGTTTCCTGTGCTGTGATCTTAAAATAAACCAGACTGGGAAAAGAGGGGAGGACTTTCACCAACTGCTGCACTGCATGTCAGGACTGTTTTTACTTGATCTATATTGGCTGGTGAAGTTCTTTGTGAGGAGAAGAAGAAAGAAACTTACCCCCACCCATTTCCTCTTTTCAGTCTATTTTGGGACTGTCATGAAGTTCACAGTGTACTTTCTCATCCAAAGCAGCATTTCTTTTTTTTTTTTTTTTGGTGTAAATGCTTTCTGGTAAATCACGTTTTTATCTTTGAGGGTGGGAAGGAGTGGAACTTTGGTTTGAATGGTCTATTATTGTTTTTCTTGTGTGCATATGTTGCAGAACACGATCACAATTGCACTAAAAGCTACACAACTTTTTAAAATACAGCTGTTTTGCTGGCCGGGTTTATGTTCAGATTTTGATGCCTTGTCAATTTACATAGCTCGTACCCAGTAATGCTGTTGGGGGTATTAACATGCTTTAAAAAAGCAAGAAGGAAAAGTAGTCATCACACCCAATGAAGAGCTAGCTATGGGCAGAACATTAGCAGCTTCAGGGGTTTGTTTAATATTCAGGCTACATATTCCTAAATAGTCAGGGCCTGCTTGAAAAGTCACTACAGAAACTTACATCATTGCCCCTTTTTTGTAGTGGCCAGCGGGCTGATTCTGATCCTATACTGTTTTTCACTGGTGTAGCTTCAGGGAAGTTATTGCTGATTTACACCCTTGTAGGAGACATCAGAATCAAATGCTTGGTGTTTTGCAGACAAATTAACTAGGTATCAGTGGGAGAATGGACTTATGAATGGTCTTCTCGACTTTATGGAAACTACTTCAAGGCAGGAGGTGTGGCAGCTGTCCTGTGCGCCTCTAGTTCTAGCACCTCTGACCTGAAGTGTCCTAAAAACATTTTCAGGCCATTGTTAGAAGAGAATTCCTCATTATCAGGCATGATAGAGTGTTGAGATGTCATGGCTCCTATGCATTGGTTGACATTTTACAGCTAGTTAGCTACTTTATTGTTCCTACATATGTTTGGATTTAAAGAAGTGGTAAAGATAACTCTGTGTGTGTGTGTGTGTGTGTGTGTGTGTGTGTGTGTACGCGCGTGCGCGCGTGTACACACACAAAATAGTAGATTTGTTGGTAACCTTTAAACTGGGATTGTTGTGAGAATGCACTCAGCAAGAGTAGGTGAAAGGAACACAGTTTTTAAAAAATGAATGCAATTTCATGTCATGGAAAAAAACTAGATTGGCATCTTTCGTGGGAGATTCAGTTTCTCTATTGTTTTTACTTTAGTTCCTCCCCCACCCAACCTTTTTGGTCAGGCTTCAATGTGCTTGGAAAAAAGTTTCATTCTAAATTGAATTGTCCCATTCTAGGTTTTGCTTAGTGTGTATCAAAACCTTAAACAAAAGTCCATGTTTTACTATTAATACATGAGAATATTTTGCAGCTGTAGTGACTTGGAACCAGTCCTGATAGCACATTCATCACATCTGTGTCCTTCTGGTCCTTTTATCTCATCCTTTTCCTCTCCCTTCCCCTCGCTGAGGCACATTGCCTAGAACATCTTATTACTTTCATTAAGGTGGCAGCTCTCCAAGCTTCTCTTACTAGTCCTCCTGTAACCGGAGGGGTTAACATAGTTCAGATTTTTTTTTTGTTACAATATCATAGCTTGTTTTTTCCACAAAAATATGGTCCTGGCTTTTCCAGATGTGATTCTTAACAGGCCAATAAGGTCTTGCAAGCATGGTAAATAATATGGTTCCTGTCACAGACTTGTCATTGTTCCTTATGTACCAGGTTCTTGTTTTGTACTTTCTTCCCTAAAGAATACAGAGAGGTCTAAGGGAACCTCTGGAAAAGAAAAATAGATGATGGGCTTTCCATATCAGACTTCTCCAGTTAGTTATTTGAGCAGGCAGTTGTGGAACGGAAGCCAAAGATGTTATATCAAATTAAGCTGCCTCAAAGGAAAGCATACTAAACCCTGTGATTTTGTTAACTATTCTGCTGTATAATGTCTTCCTTCTAATCTCTACATAAAAGGAGCTAACCTGTTGTAAAATAATATTTTCCTTTTGAGGTGGTTTAATTCTTTAGAGATGACTAATCTACCCCTGAGGTTCATCACGCTTAGAGTGCCACTAAACAACCTTAGAAACAAATGCATGTCAATATTTCTTGTTAGCGTATTTGTTTCTAGGGCACTCTGAGGGGAGTAGATCATGAGATCAGATTGGCAGCAGGGCTCGGGAGGAGAAAGGAAAGTGTGCACAAAACCATATGCATGTTACTGGAATTTCTTTCTGAGGGGAGAGGGAAACCTCCCACTTTATTGATCCCAAGCAGAGACAGTATATCCCAGCTGATGCCATTTTATGTGAGAGGCTATTGTAAGCATCTGAAGCGTACAGAGTCATAAATTCTGGGATGCATCAACATCTCAGCCAGTGCCAGTCTGAGAGCAGGACCGTCTCTAATTCAGGCACTGTTCCAGGGTGCATGGGACAAAATGGGATTACATATTTACAGCCACAACAGCCTGTTGCTAGAGCTTGCTGCCACTGAGCAATAGTTCCCATTTGTAGTAGCTGGGTCACGGCATTGGCATAAGCTGCTTCACACAGCTGGGCCGTGCCAGCGCCAGATATGAGTCTCATGGCACAAGCTGACCCCAGCTGCGCTGTGAGGCTCATTCTTTTCTCCATTTGTTGTCAACAGCATGAAAGGGGGCTATACTAATACAGACAGTTTCACACAAGCGCACGCACATACACACATTCTGCAAACATAAACCACTTCTTTTCAGCATGCAAAGGTTTCTTGTTAAACACCTGCCGTTGTCCAAGCTTCCTATTTTATTCTCCATAAGGGACTGAAGGGGGTTGAAGGAAGGAAATCTGTTTTACATTTTAGTTTCTCTAAGGGTAGAGCTGTTTTATATATTGAGATCATACAAGCTGAATGTTTTTCCAGTGGGTATCATTTTGTTTTAGTTGGAAGTACTGAAAGAATACAAGTTACAGAGGTCAATAACTAGAGCCCTGCTACATACTTATTTGTAACATATCCAGTGAAAAAGTCTGTCATTCAGATTTTGTAAAAGTTAATCAAAAAGTTGCTGTAAGATGTTATGACTGTGTGTCGTTATATACATAGTTCTTACAATAACTTTGTATGTTTAAAAATCTTTCCAACGTGTCTTGGGTAGTTTTTGAATTGTTAATTTGAGAAGAGGTTGTTAATTTGTGTAAGAGTCTCTGATTTACAATAATCAAATAGCGTAACAACCTGGCCATATTTTTTAAAGGTAGATAAAAGTTTCTCTCTCCAATTTGAATTAAAACTTCATTCGTAGGATTGTTGTTCCGATAGAGTAACTACATTTACAGCATTAATACATAAACTACACACCACAGTGCAAATGAGGAATGTTAGCTAGTATCACATTGGCCAATAATGCGTGGGACAAAATGGGAAACTTGAAGGGGGTATTTTATTTTGTTTTATTTCAGCAAAACTATTCCAATTTGTATCGGCTCAGTATCTGGCCTACAGCAATATTGCCAGCATCCAAGCATTCAAAAATCATAAGCCAGGCTCCCACAAATTATTAGATTGACTTAAAAATGGTGAGATTTAAAAAATAATGAGGTTTTATGTTGTCTGAGGTTTGAATTTTTGAGACATACTGGAGACTTTTAAGCTTTCTCTGCAACCATCAGAGCTGGAAATTACATGTTTCTAAAGAAAAGCTGAGATTTTTAAGAACTAACACTACTCCAGAAGCTGGTGTTTTAAGAAAAATGACAAATATCATGATTGTGATAAAATCATGAGTGTTGACAAAACTACTCCTGCATGAGGAAAGGTTGCATAATTGTGTTCATAGTGCCAAGGGAAGCAAACAAATAGAGTAGTATGTTGCTATCATTAGGAGATATAATCCAGTGGCCTGATCTGGCAAGTGGGAGTAGTAGGTGCTAAGCACCTTACAGGATCAGGCTAGGGATGACAAAGGATTTTGAATGGGCATGGGCAGGTGTGTGTTACAACAGAGAGGAATCATAAGATAAGCTTTGTGTTAGGATCTGTCTACGCTACAGCTTATGTTGGCATAACTTATGTCACTCAGGCGTATGAATAAACCCTCCCCCCTCCCAGTGATATAAGTTACATCAACGTAAGTGTGGGTGTGCACAGCTATATGTTGGCAAGAGAGCTTCTCCTGCCACTTGCAGGGTGGTTTTATTTATGGTTGCCAATTTTCCAATTTCTGAAAAGTGGACACCCCTGCTCTTATCCCTCTCCCTGAAGCCCTCCCCCTCTGTTCCACACTTCCCCAAAGGTCCCACCATATGCTCACTTTCCCCCTCCCCCCGCACCCAGCCCAGATACTCCTATGTACTGAGAAATTCATAGCATCAGTTTTAAAGCTCTTTCTTCAGATTGTGTTGCTTTGGTTGTTTAGAGATCAAGACCATGGCCGTACACACTCTCTCCACCCCACCTCTTTACATGTGGGGTGAGGGAGGCTTTCTCTCATAAGCCACTCACTTAAGTCACACAACAAGTCTGTGGAGGAGCTGGAAACAGAACCCAGGAGTCCTGGCTCCCAGTCCCTTCCCATCCCCCACGGGCTTTATCCATAAAACACCATTCTCCTCTCAGGAGCCTTGAGTCCCAGGCCCCCTGCTCTAACCTACTAGCCCCCACTCCACTTACAGAGCAGAGGATGGAATTCATCTATCCTGGCTCCCAGTCCCCCACTCCCTTCCAAGAGCTAGGGAGAGAGCCCAGGAGTCCTGACTCTTAGACCCCCACCCCTACTCTTCCAAGCCTCCAATACGGAGGCAAGGGATGGTCCCAAACATGCCCAGGCTTCCCCTGCCTGTCCAGGTCCATGGAACTAGAGATAGGGGGATGCTCACTTCCATCTGGGGAATTTGACCCATTGTTTATAGCTGACCCCCAACTGGCTCCAAAAAACTTATGTGATTATTGGATCTCCCCACTTCCCTCAAGTGGTTTAACTTCCAAGCCTAGTTCCTCCGTACCCTGGGCTACCTCAGCTGCATCTGGGGTGGGCTAGCTGCAAAGCTCTGGAGCCTGCCAGCTTCTGCCTGTGGAAGGGAGCGGGTGTCTGAATTCCCAGGGAGCAACACTGCGGGTGGCCAGGCTCCTACCTGGGCAGGGATCATGCATGAAAGTGGAATTGGAGGCCTGGCCTGACCCCATGCTGAACTCAGGCCTCTCTGCAGCCAGCAAGGGGTGAGCAGGATAGGGCCATGCCAGGGGCTGCTCTCTGAGTAGCATCTCTGCCAACATCTGTGTCCGACGAGTTGCGGGCTGCCCCCTTCCTTCCTGCAGCCTCTCCAGCATGCAGGATAGAGGTTTGTCCTCCCCTCAGCTGCTCTGTTCACAGTGCTGGTGCAAACCTGTGGGCACTCCGTAGCCCCAGGCCAGCTCCTTCCTCAGCCAGAGTTGCCTGGCTGGGCTGCAAGAGGCCCCCTGTCAGCAGCTCAGCAGCTGCTAGTCTTCTTGGCAAGGAGGTTGATTGTGGTTACTTTGGTAACCAGACTTTTAGTGTCTGCTCAGTAGAGGTGACCGGACACTGCTAGGGTCCCTTCTTTGATCAAAAACCAGACACCAGGCAACCCTAGCTTTATTATGCCTATGAGAGAGCTCTGTCCCGTCAACACCAGAACCACTGCAGTGGTGTATGTGCATACATGCCCTTTGATACACATCTAGTTAGTTCCAAAATGTCTTTATTTTTAAAATATTAAAATATGGAACAATGTCAGAAATGAAGGGTGGAGTTGAACTAGTTGCATGAGTAAGGTTTGCAGGACTGGGCGTGATCCTCTTTTAATTGAAATCCAAGTAACGTCAGTGGGAGCAGGAACTGTGGGAGCAAGGAAAAGGAACATCAACTAGGACATTTTAATTGCCCATTTTGAGAAAAAGCAAAACCAAACAAGCAGCACAGATAATGGAAAATAAACTAACTTTTAAATGAAATTTTTCTAGTAATGTATGTAAAGACATACATTTTAAAATAAATTCCGTGTCAGTATCCAAGAAACTTGGCTTCCGCCACATCATCCGGGAGATGGTTCCACAGTCTAACTTGGTATTTCCCAGAATGTGGGGCATAAAAGACTAGCTGGGAAGACATGGCAGATGTGTATACTAAGGGTATGTCTCCATCACACAGTTACCGTAAGCTCTAACTTCCCCAGTGTACTCACAAAAAAGATTCTGACCCAAGTTTGGAAATTCATTGTTAAGACCCAGCTATCTGATCTGTTGGGGTGGGAGAGTTGGGCAGTGGTTAGAGCTTGGATGCTCCTTTGCAGTGAGGACAGAGGCAAAATCACAGGAGCGCTGATAGTCACCCAATTCCCTCCCATAATTGCCGCTGAAGGACAGACATATTCTCCCACAATTGACTGAGAAAAAAATTCCTAGAGTCTCAGCACAGAGAAACGTGAACTGTTCCCCCAGACACACATGGATGAGTGCAGAGTGAGGATACAGAAGTGCAATAGGGCTTTGCTGTGGGAATTTTGACTAGGCTAACCTGGGTGCTCAGACCTTGAGGCCAATCACTGGCATTAACAGGGCAGTGATGACATACTATGGCTAGACCTTTAACAGTCACGGCTGGGCTGTGGTTTAATTTTCCACAAAGGGGAAGAAGCCTTAACATTGATCAGATACATGTCACTGATGAGAAATTTTCCTGATTATTCAGCTTACATTTTCCCTTTTTAAAATTTTTCCTATTACTCCTCCTCATTTTACTCCCTTATGTCAAATTTTTCTCTACAGATTTGAGCTGATGGCATTCCTGTCACTCTTTCAACTCCAGTTTAATTGGTGACATGACTCTTCATTTTTCAAGAGACAGTTTAAAATGATCACTTGGAATTATTTTAGAAGTATTGTGTATTATCAGATAAAAGGACAGTCAGCTAATAAGTGCTGTTTGTTTTTAAATGAAAATCACATTAAAAATAATTTTATAATAATCATCATAATACATGCCAACTGTGTGCCATTTCATTTGTAATAAAGGTGGTGGATTATTTTAGAGGGAGGGGGAAAAACAAACTTTCTGTATGCAGTTGTGAGAGTAGAGCTAGAAAGAATAAAAATACATGTAGTTATCTCCTAAAAAACCTAATTTCTGGTGAGAACTCAGAAATTCTTTATATAAAAGACAATTACAGGTCTATGAAGTACGGGAAAAGAGGTAAATAGGGAGGTGGCAAAATTTGCATTTGATAAAAAAGCTACTTAGGAAGTCCAAAGCAGACTGCAAAGAGATATAAAGGGCTCTCATGAAACTGGATGACTGGGCAACAGAACGGCAGATAAAATTCAATATTGATAAATGCAAAGTAATGCATATTGGAAAACATAATCCCATCTATACATATAAAATGATGTGCTTTAAATTAGCTGTTACCACCCAAGGGAGAGATCCTGCAGCCATTGTGGGAAGTTCCCTGACAACATCCACTCAGTGTGCAGCGACAGTCAAAAAAGTGAATAGAATGTTGGGAATCATTAAGAAAGGGATAGATAAGAAGACAGAAAACATTGTATTGCCTCTCTGTAAATCTATGGTACACCCACATCTTGAATACCGTGAGTATGTGATCACCTCATCTCAAAATAAAATTGCAATTGGAAAAGATACAGAACATATGAGGAGAAATTATTGGGACTTTTCAGCTTGGAGAAGGGACAACTAAGGGGGGCATAATATGATAGAGGTGTATAAAATCATGACTCGTGTGGCCAAAGTAAATAAGAAAGTGCTATTTACTCCTCATTACACAAGAACTAGGGTTCATCAAATGAAACTGAAGCAAGTTTAAAATAAAATGAAGTATTTCTTCATACAATGCAGTCAACCTGTGGAACTCTTTGCCAGAGGATGTTGTGAAGGCCAGTACTATAATAGGGTTCAAACAAGAAATAGACAAGTTCACAGAGGACTGGTCCATCAATGGCTATCAGCCAGCATGGGCAGGAATGATGCCCGTAGCCTCTCTTTGCCAGAAGCTTGGAATGGGTAACAGAGGTTGCATCACCTGATGATTTCCTGTTCTTTTCATCCCCTCTGAAATCCCTAGCACTGGCTACTGTTGGAAGACAAGATACTGGGCTAGATGGACCCAGTGTGGCCTTTCTTATGTTAAGTATTTTTAAATTGCTGAGCTCTGTAATAGGAGGCTTAACATACAGCCAATACAATTCACTGCCTGATTTGACAAAAGGATTTTCACAAAAATATTTGCAAATTTGCTACTTTTGTCACTGTCAGCGAGTGGGCCGCAAACCGAGCAGTTACAGTAATTGCTCATCTGAAATCATATGTTTTCATGTTGCCTAGAGAGTTCTTCAGACATGAAGTGTGCTGACTGATAATACTGATACTGTGCTGATGATGATCTCAAAGGTGTAAAATTATATATTGTGTTTCTTCCCCAAATCATAATACAAATGATACATATGTTTTTACTGGGAAAATATCCCTCTGCCATTCCAACACTGTTAATTTTGTTGTACCCTTAAAATTGTAAGGTTTTTCAAATTTTAACCCTCTCACAAATGATCTCAGCATCACTCTGTGTGATTTAAAATTCTGTGAACTTTTATTTCCATGATAAACCATGATAGGTGTGGTAGAGATACTGAATGAAATTGATAGAGGTGGGCAGAAAGACCCCATTTGTGACATTCATTTTACTTTAAAGGACAGACTTGCTTGAAATTTTCAATATGGATGACTAATTTGAAACAGAAAATAATTACATGCAGGGGACATGAAAAAGAGACAACTGTTCTCCACCCACCAGATCCCTCAGCACAACTGAGTAGTTTTGCATGGACCAGCTTCCACATGCTCCCAGATAAGGTGGGGGTAACACAGTGAGCTGACACAACTCTCATGGTTTCAAAGTTTTCCAAAAATTTCCAAGATCTTTTTTTCCTTTTTATCTTCTATGCCACATAACAGAGGTGATCATTTGGCCCTATAAAAATGTACCACTCCCTTCTCTCCTCCTAGCTCAAGTCTCAGGTGAGAATTTCACAATTCTTATGTCTACACTACTAAGCTTTATTAACAAAAACTGCCTTTTGACGACAAAACAGTGCAATGTGACTTTTGTCAGGGGGACAAAAAATGTGTACCCCTCTGTGCACCACTGCTGTTTGATTAGTCAACAGAACCAACTTCTGCCAGTATCCCACAATGCCTGTCCTGATCTCTCTGCTCAGTGTTTTGATTTCTGCTGCCCTGCAGGCATGCTCCCCTCCCTTTTGAGAGCTCTGGTAAGTGACGGCTGAGTGTGCTGCTCTGTTGGGGAACAAGCAAAGAGCAAATCACTGGAATGCTCCTGTTCTGCCCTGCACCAGGAACACAGAAGCAGGCAGATTGCTGCTGCAGGGGGAAGTGGATCCTGTGCAGCTTTGACATTCCTCAGCATGGAGAGCCCATGGAGCTACTCATGATGCTGCTCCCTACAGCTGAGGAGGCTGTGGGAGAATTTGGAGAGAAACCCAAGATGCACAGAGATCAGCTCTGCTTTCCCACAACACTACACTGTGGGATACATTCCCATGGTGTATTGTTCACACTGTCAATGATGGTGCCCCCAGTATGGACATGATCTGATGACAGAGGGAGCAAGTGTGAACAACCTCTGGCAATTTTTGTTTTGTCAACTTTTGGGTGTCAACATAAGGTTTGTTGACAAAACTTCGTAGTGTAGACATAGTCCTACCAAATGTAGTTGATCCTGTAGCAGGGGTATAAGGATAAGTTGTAAAGTACTTTCTGCCTGATCCACTGCCAGTTGAAGTCTGTGAGAGTTTTTCCATGAACTTTAAGGAGTATTGGATCGAGTTCTTTGAGAAATGCAAACTATTATATTATTATTTGATTTAGCTTTGAACATGAGATCGCTCATCTGGCTCATAATATATTTGCAGACTGCTTGGTCTAGGAAGGATTTGTAAACTCAATTGTATAACTACTCTACAGGAGTTGAAACGTGATGGTCATGGTGTTCATAGAAGCTTTACTGTATTTAATGTAAGTAATTTTATTTAATTATTTTTGAGACCATAATAATATGTGAAAGATTTAGATTAAGTTTACAAATTGCTCCTTCTCCATGGCCTGTACTTGGGTTTGAATTAGCTTCCACTGAAATTAAAGCTCAATTTCCATTACTGTATGTGAATTCCATTTTAAAGTCTGTTATATGTCAATGTTATTTACTTAGTGTGATGTCATATGATACTTTTACTTATTTGCTCAGGAGGGTTGATCCCAATGCCTTTCAAGCATTTCTAAAAGGGCGCTTGCTGCTATTTTTTTTCCTATATTTAAAAGTCCTTCCCACCATTATACCTCTGATTACTTTTTATATAGCATCTGCTGTTGTAAAGAAAAATCTTTGAAGTTTTTTATTATTTGTTGCACATAGTATCAAATTGGCTCTGTCTTATTTACAATCTTGTTCTCAGAGTAAAGGCAACATATAGTCCCAAACTCCTCCAGAGGAACTCTCAGAACTCAACAGGGGAAAAATTGTTGTGGGAGCAGTCCAAATGATACCTAGACAGTGACTTACATGGCTCTTTAAAGGGAAAAAATCCATCTGCCATTAATGTGGTGCTCATAAAAGTGAGAAATTGGTACCAATAAGCTGGGCAGGCACAGTGCAAGCTTCTATACACAGTAGCAATGCCTGAAATCCTCATCCTGATACCCTTCTATATAGTGCGGTGGGTTAACTCGACAGCTGTTATGACAAACAAAGCTCCAAACAGTGGCAGAATTTCAATCCCTTTCTTCTGGGATGGGTTTGTTTTACAAAACTTAAACATAGCCTATCACTAATCAGAAGAGATAAACCAAGTCCTACTGCCCTAGTCCTTCTAAAGCATAGGTTCCCAAACTGGGGGGGTGCACCCCTCGGGGGGGGGAGGGCATGAAGAAATTCCAGGGTGGGCGCAAGGTGACTCAGTCCCCACCCAAGAAAGTGTCCGGTTCGTCCAGTAAAAAAATTCAGAAAATACCATATGAATTGTCCAGTATTTTCTGTTTTTCCTGGCTTGGGCGCCCGGGGGAACAAGTGCAGCCCGGGGACTTCAAAATGGCGACCTTAAAAAGGCAATACCTGCTCTGCTCTGCTCTTAAAAGGGCAACCTTTTTTTTTTTTTTTTTTGGTCAACAACTTTTCCCCTGGAGTACCAGCACCTTCTTTTTTACACTGATCCTGGGAATTAAAGGGGCCATGACTGTTTTTCGGCCCGGTCAGTTCCTTTTTTTTGTTTGTTTGTTTTTGGTTTTTGTTGTTCAACAAGTTTTGCTGCTATTTTTTTGTGGGGGGAGCGTGAGGGTTTCTCAAAAATCAGAAAGGGGGTGTGATGCCAAAAAATTTGGGAACCACTGTTCTGAAGCCTCTTCCTGACAAGGCTCCAGCCAGTATAATAGGCATTTCCTGCCAGGTCTTCCATCTAGCTACAATGGAGGGGCCCATATTAGAGGTTTCCCCTGACTCTGAATCTGCTGCAAGGGCCCTCCTGCTCCCTGAAGGTCTCTCTTTTTCCTAACTGAACAAACAGCTTGTGGCCTCTTATTTGAGGACCAGGTGACTTCCAGAGCTGTCACCTGATCTCTGGCCTCAATTCCATCCCTTGGGAGGCAGCTAATTTGGCCTAGGGGGGGCTAAATCCAGCTTGTTTAAAGGGCCATCCTAATCTGTAACATCTTCCTATTCCAGGAATATGCCCTGAGTCAGGACTCTCATGGGTGCTGAATTTGTGCAGTTATTTTATAATGTGGAAAATATTCATCTGAGACCAGGGTGATACTAGCAAATTTCCAGTATAATTGGTGACTTAAAGCAGGCTGAAACCCAAGTTTCAAGAAGAGATATTATATATCAGTTGTGTGTGTCTGGTTGCGTGATGGTATTTGTGTATTTTTATACTTCTAAGAGATTTCTTGCAATTGAGCAGTAGTTCCAGATCTAGAGATAGATACATGTTTGATAATGTCCTAGTGTTTATGGGGTGATTAAATATTTACATCACTTTTGGCAGGACTTCCATGTGATATGAACCATATGTGGTGGGGATTCACTCTTTATAAAACTAAGGATGTAGAAACTGTGGAAGATTCAGGACATATCAATCTTCCCTCGCCACTCCCACTCCCACTGTATTGCTTTTAATGCATCCAAGGATACTCAGCTGAGAAAAGCCTTTGGAAAATACAGAAACTGACTCCCCCCTATTTATCAGCTCCTCTTTTTTCACCCACTTTTTGCCAAGTATGCTTTCTAGCGGTAGCAAAATATTGTAAGAAATGACTAGTACAAGCTATTTTCACAAAGCTTTCAACCTTCTTAGTGTTGTATATGATTGGCAGACATTTATATTATTCTAGCACAAACCACTACAGTCCTTTCTGTGAGGCAGCTATCATCTTGGTATTTATTGGTAAACACTAATTTATTAAAAACTCAAAACCAGCTTATTAATGATTTTCTATTTTAATTATTACATTTTGTTACTCCTGGTTGATCATATATTCATATTATTGGAGAGTGAATATTTTTATGGACTAGAAGTCAGGAAACCCAGATTTTATTCTGGCTCTGCCACAGATTTCCTGGGAGTCCCTTTGCAAGTCATTTAACCTCATTGTCCTTTGGTTTGCCTATCTATAAAATGGGTAGAACCATATCTAGCCAAAAGAGTTGTTTTGTGATTAAATTCCTTAATGTTTTGAGTACTGTTTATAATTAGCCTAATCATAGTTGAGTAATTATCACTGAACCCTTGCCATGTCTAATATTCAGATTATTATTTTTATATATCTGGAAATGAAAAGAATATTTTCTATTAGGTTACTGATTCCTGCTTTTGGGGAGAATGTATCCGGGTAAGAACAGGGGTCATTTTTCAGAGCCAGGTATTTTACTTTTCCAAGTAGCATCCTTGTTATTCACTGCTGTGTTTTTGGATCAGTCATACAATTGATGGAAACTCCCTGCTGTTTTACCTTTAAGGAGACAGTGTAATGATTATAATTGCTAGCAGGGTGCTAGAGTAGCATTGTATGGTAATAATCCATAACACTTTATTTTACAGCTGTGTTGCTGCATTGTTTGGACCATCACTGTAAAATATTTTGATATCTTTTTTTTCCATAAGTGAAGGAACAGTGTCAGTCTGTCTATACTTAGAATGATCTGTCTGTGTAATTATGCTGCTCTCATCCCTTAGTATGATGAAAGACATGGCACTTTCTGTCTTACTACATTTGTACGTTAGTCACTGTCTTAGGGAAATGGTGTCTGTTCCTCACCCCTCCACCCTAGTTACAGAATAGTCTTTTAATTACGTTTGAAGTGGGTAAGGAAGGCTAATGACTGAAACCTCTTGGCTTCTAAGTAGGAATAATAATACCATAAACATTGTGACCCGGTTTTGTCTGATTAGCCTGGTAGCCTGTACATTGCAATATTTTCCCTTTTCCTCCCCACTTACTGTTACACTATGCTGAGTTGTGTCATTTTAATAAGATTAGAGATATTTGCATTTTAAGGTGTTCAGAGTATTAGCTAATTGTGTGACAGTTTAAGCTGTCTGAGCTGGCTATAGTCACCTCCTGTAAAGGTTAGAGAGTTCAAGAATATTTACCTTGCAGAACAGAGAGTCTAGACATGTCTGGAATGGTCCTTAATTTTCAAGCTTTGTCTGAGATTTGTGCCAACAGGAGAATGACAGATACAAAAGGTGACAGAGGCAGCAGGTACAGAGCTCTTAACAAATCATTTGTGTAGTGTGCCTCTGTTCATTGATGTGTGTTTGTAGCAAAGGAACAATCCATGGTGAAGATTAGGGTTGCCATATGTCTGGAACGCCCAGTCGAAAAGAGACTCTGGCAGCTCCAGTTAGCGCCACTGACTGAGCAGTTAAAAGCTTGGTTGACACAGGGATGGCAGGTTCCCTACCCACTCTGAATGCCTCCTCAGAAGCAGCCAGCCTGTCCCTCCAGCTTCTAGGCATAGGGGCGGTCACAGAGGCTCCCTAGGCTGCCCCCGCCCCTAGCGCCAGCTCCACAGCTCACATTTGTGGAGAACCACAGCCAATGGGAGCTGTGGAGGTGGTGCCTGCAGATGGGGGCAGTGCGCAGAGTCTCCTGGCTGCCTAGGAGCTGGAGGAACAGGATGCCACTTCCTGGGAGCTGCCTGAAGTAAACATCACCTGGAGTCTGCATGCATCAACCTTTCCTGCACCCCAGTCCTCTGCCCCAGCCCAGAATCCCCTCCCGCACTTGGAATCCCTCGGCCCCATCACAGATTCCCTCCAGGATCACAAATCCCTCATCAAAGGCCCCATCCCAGAGCTCTCATTTACCATCTGCACCCCAACTCCTTGCTGTAGCCCAGTGAAAATAAGTGGGGGGGGAATGGAGTGAGTGGGGCACTGGGGCCTTGGCGAAGGGGTGGGGCAAGGGTGTTTGGTTTTCCAGCAGCCATAGTGAAGATACATATTGTGCATTACACAGTTGTGATTTGCTACAGAAAAATACTGTCAACCAACCTTGAAACCTTGAAGTAGTGCAAAAAACTGGACTCAAAGTAGGGATATGAAAGGTTAACCAGTAAGCATTACCCTTAATGGGTGATACTTACCAGTTCTGGTTAAACAGTGGGGGCTGAGCAGCTCCCCCTCTACTGCAGGCAGGGGGCTGTCCAGCCCTGCGGGGGGCGATGCCATGGACAGGGTTGCTCCAGTCATCTGGAGCAGCCCTTGTCTGTGGTGGACTAGGGGCGTGCCTGGGTCCACTGCAGATACAGCCAGGCTGGAGCAGACCCTGCCTGTGGGGGCCACTCCAGCCCATCCGTGGCAGCCAGGGGGGCTGTTCCAGCTAAGCTGGGATCCGGTTAGGATTAGGAGCAACAGCTGGATAGAGAAAACTGTGTGGTAGAACAAAGCAACATCAACACAGTTCCCTTTGGGGCTTGCCCAGAGGGAAAGGCGTCACCTGGCCATTCACTTCTGCAAGATACTATGGGTGAATTTGGGTTGGCAACTGGGGTCAGGAGCAGAGCCAGGTGACACTCCCTCCCTGTCCACGTAGAAGCTGGTCTGGGCATTTGCCGCACCCCCCTGAACTTTTCCTCCATGCCCCCTGTGGAGGGGAGCAAACCCCACAGATTGAAGACCTCTGCTTTAAGGTTTGTTGCTGAAGGCAGAGGAGCAGATACACACTGCTCCCATTGTGTGCATGTTTAATCACACTGTGCTTTTAAGGGCAGATCAAAGTTTAGTATAATTATTTTCTATCTACATGTCTTTGTAAATTAATGTAACAGATCACAAGGGAAGGGCAGAACAAGAGGTGAATTTGCATACATTAACAACAAAGGCAAAGAAATAAGGACACGAACACTATTTATAGATGCATAAAGGAAAATATTAAAGTCAATATTAAAAATCGAAATCCACACAACTTACTGCTACCACTGTCTAAATAAATGAAGAAATAAAGTGTTCCTCCTCGCAACTTCCATAGTCATCCTCTCTGTAATATCACCGCTAACTTTATTAAATCTACCAACAGCCTTTGGAACTATTGACTGTGAGGGTTTGAAAATTCCAGTATAGCCAACTCCAAATGTTTAAAAAAAAATCTGGATTTTTGAAAAAAAATGAGTTCTTACTTAGCCTTCTTGTTTTTAAGACTTTGTGGCTGCTGGCCTTGCACACGGGGCATTGGCTGCTGGCCCTGCCCCCGTGGCTCCCCTTCCAGCTTCAGCAGCTGGCCCCATGCCTGGGGCATTGGCTGCTGGCCTTGGCCCTTGGCTGAAACTCCACTCCCGCCCCTCATCTTGCTAGGGCTCCAGCTTCAGCCCTGTTACCCTGTCCGCATCTCCCCCAAAGAGCTTTAAAAAAAGTAAATTTCAAATGATTTGAAGCTGGGGAAGTAAGCAAACAAAAATTATAACAGACAGTCAAAATATAGTTCCCCGGTTCCAGGCCTGCATTGCTTGGAAGGAAATCAGACTACTTTGGCAAATGAGACTAAAAATTAAGCAGCTGTGTAACTTTGCTTTTCCAGCTACTGATGGTTTTAGAAGACTGTGTTTAGGTAAAACAACTACAGGATTTGCTGTACTAACTCTTCCAGTTCCTGAGATTCTACTTGTATTGAACTTGAGGGGTTGATTGAATAGGAAACACTAGCATCAGACATTGACCAGCCTTTGAACATATGTAGTTACGTATTGGCTTTTGAGACACTACAAATGAAGCAAGGTAAAAGCAAAGAATTGTCACTAGGAGATAATCCCCTGCCACCAATAAAAGTCTGGACACTTGCTACAGTTTCCTGTATTGTTTAACAAGAAAAGAAAGGCGCAGGACATTTGGAATTTTTAAGAAATTGATTCTTGTGTCTTCTCTGATCCCACCAGACCTCACAAGTTTATCAGGATCTGGCTGCATGCCATACATGCTTGGACTGGAGACTCCCCAATGCTTCAGGGAGTGGTGCTGGCAATTCTGAAGGTTGCCCCTTGCATGTCGGGAAGGTCTGACTGTAAAAAACCCTAAATTCACCAGCTTGTCCTCCTTTGAATGTCTCTCCAGGGTTACCTGTGTTATGGTGTCTGGAAATCCTTCCATCTAAACAGTAATTAGGCAGTTAGGGAGCTTAATGAACCAATTCTTGTACTAGTGTGATTTGTTTAATCATCCCTCACACTCTTTTTCTTCTGTGTGTTGGATTTTGTCTTGTGCCTAGTCTATGAGATTTCTGAGTCAGACTGTCTTTTTTATTTGTACCCCATTGCAGCCATGGTTCTTGAAAGACTGTGTACTACAAATGAATACTAATAACGAACTGCTTGCCCCATAACAAGCATAGCTTTGCCGTCATTCTTTGGATAAGGCATGAACCTGAGGTCCTTAAGGATTAAAGATCTCACAGCAGTTTTTATAAGGATTATTTAACCTTGATTTCCTGGACCCAGTTTGACCTGAGTATTTTTGTTTTTCTTACCTTAATTCTTTATTCATTTCCTGCCCTAAGCCATTGTGTTGCCCTGCTGTGTGATAACATCCGCTGTGTTCCACATCCTCTGATGAGGACATTATAGAAATATAAAGCATCAGCATTATTATTTATTATACAAAATGTATCTGTCATAAAATGCCTATGAAAGATGGAAATGTTCATTTTAGTTTTACTGAATCTGCTGGGCTGGAAACTAAATGTAAATCTGGGTAATGTATATCCTTTTCTATTGTGTTTTGCCTCTAGCAGTTTTTAAAATCACAAATGCACATTTTTAATGACTAAATATGACGTTCACAGGGAGACATTCTGCCCCAATTGTTTCATTAGAGAATTGACTTACTAGAAACTGCTTTTAAAGAGTGATGTCTGTGGCTAACCAAGGTATTGCCCCTTAAAAATATGTATTAATAAGTAGAGCAATTTAAAATGGCTTCTTTCTCTCCAAATTGCTACATTTTAGTGGCAACATGAAATAAAATGAACAGGTGATGTAAAAGGGCTATGCCACACATTTATTTCTCTCCAGATACCAGTATTTCAAGTCAGAGCTATCTCAGAGATTCATGAGAGCTTTCCTATAAGGTAACTCTACAGCTTAATTTTAACAGTTATGTTACAATGAATAACTGTGTGTGTATTTGTGTGTGTCATAGATATAGATATTATTTAATGGGTTAAAGCAGACTATTAATTATGTACCTTTTCCTCACTTTTAAAATATTTCCGTGGTTTTTCTGGATTTACTTATCCCTTGTGGCACAAATCTGAAGCAAACAGAAAACCAACATCAGCTTTTCTTTCCTTTTCCATGCTTATTAATTACAGAGGGTTCCATTTTGCCTGATAGGGTGGACTGGGTGCATAGGATAGTACTATATTGGTGTTCACACATAAGTTCTCTAATGCTCCTGTATGCAAAGGTCAGTGCCTAACTGCTGCCTCCCTTTGGCACTGCCACTGTCTTATACAGCTCTGCTGCATTTTCTCTTTTACAGGTATGCCTTAATGTTTTCAATTTTTGAGGCTTCTTTTTATGGAGAACTTAAAGGTGGAGATCATTCAGCTATATAAAGAAACCACAGATCATTCAGCTATAAAGGTGCATTGGTACAGTAGCTTTTCTTTTGTCTACTGTTCATTTTCTGTTCCTCTTTTCTCTGAAGTTTGTCCAGCAACCAGAAATGAGTCATTTTAAGTTTGTGGTTTCTATTGACTTCTGATTTCCCAGTGGATAAAAAATTACATATATAATATGTGTGTTGGAGAGGGGAATTTTCCTACTCTGAGGCACTTTGGGATTTAAGAGGCTGTTGTATTTATTTATAAGGATAAAAAGGCAAAGGATTCTTCCATTCTCTGCTATCAGTTGTACAATTTTAAGGATTTACTTGTATGCCTTTGAATGATCTAATTGGTTTTGGTTACTGCTGTATGTACAATACAGTCAATTATTTTGTGCTAATGTTCACTCTGATTAATTTATTAATCAGAAGGATTAAAAAATAAATAAAGGATAAAAGAAGGATAAAATGAAAATCTGTGTGGATAAACATTAACAATATGTCCTGAAAAAAAAGGTTAGAAAATTCAAAGATAACAATGACATTGTTAAAACTGAAAAGGCTAAAATTAGATACAGACTTTGTTTTGTTTTACACACAAGCTTATAGGCATCATGTTTTGTCCCTTAGGGTGGCCTGTTTCATAACTATGGAGACTGCTGACACAAGAATTCTGCTCTCTGTCAGGCTACGTCTACACTGCAGGCTTTTTGCACAAGAAGCTTTTTGTGGAAGAGATCTTCTGCAAAAACTTCTTCCGCAAGAGCGCATCCACACTGCATGGACGCTCTTGTGCAACAGAGTGGCCATCAGAGCACCAGTGCTTTTTCCGATAGGCTCTTTTTGCACAAGAAACCCCTGTTGAGCGTCCACACGCACCTTTTTGCGCAAGAACTCTTGCGCAAAAAGGAGTTATTCCTCCTAGAAAGAGGTATACCTATACTGCAAAAAGCCCTCTGTTCTGCCGTTCAACTGTAAATTTTCTTGCGCAAAAACGCGCTTGAGGTGTGGACATGCTGCGGGTTTTTGCGCAAAAACCCTGTAGTGTAGATGTAGCCTGAGAATAGGATTCTTGTGACTATCTATGTTTTGTTCGGTCACAAGGAGGGAAGCATGACATGTAGGTTTACATCAAGTGCAGATGTGTAAAGCTAAGCGGGGAATGCTTCATCGTAGCTGTAGATTGGGCTGTGTCCATTAAACGTGCTCTGAGGAGAGCTAGACAACATCACACTGAAAGAAAACTACAGAATCCCATAAGCAGCTGTGAAGAACAATGGAGCTAAAAAGTTAGCAGTCATAGGAATTTTTTTTAACTTCCTAGTGTATGTTAACAAGGAGTGAGACACAATACTCTGTATCTTTACTGAATCGAGTATAAAGTTGGGCTGGAGATGGGGGATTATCATTTATACTGGGGAACAAAAATAGTGTCTATGATCAGGTGAAACAAAAGACAGGACTATGCAGCACTTTAAAGACTAACAAGATGGTTTATTAGGTGATGAGCTTTCGTGGGCCAGACCCACTTTCTCAGATCAAATTGTGGAAGAAAATTGGCATGACCATATATACCAAAGGGATACAATCAAAAAAAGTGAAAACATATAAAATTAACAAATCAGATTTTAGAACAGAAGCGGAGTGAGGGGGGGAGATTAGTGTCTATGAGATAATGATATTAGGGGTGATAATTGGGGATCAGACCAGACTAACACGGCTACATCTCTATTACTGTTCTCTATGATCAGGTGGTCTGTGTGGATTAGAGTTGGCATAATAGTTGGCATACTGTCACTTATTATACCTGACCCTGGGAGAAGGCAGAGAGAAACGCTTGACATGGCTTTGCATTATGTAGCCACCAGATCAGGAATGAGCAGTAATGACAAATGGATGTTGGGGATCACATCCCAAGCACAGTGTGTAACTGTTTCCTGGGAGAGATGTAGCCATGCTCACAGACACCTGATGGGTTTTGTCTTCTGCTTACACTCTGGCAATGTTTGTATAGCTTGTCATGCCAATGAAGTCTCTTGTGTAGACATGAAAAAATTGTGTTAGAACATAATTTTGTCTTGCCTTTATGGATGGGATAAAACCATGTTGGAAGCTTGTTGTGTCCCTCTACTACAATCTAGTCAGCTCATCTAGTTCTGTATCTTAATTATGGATGGCTGAGGTGCAACAAGGTGAAACTGTGTTGTGATATAGACCAGGCACTGCTGTATTAGAACACAATGATCCAACATGGTAGATGTGTAAGGCTGCTAGTGCTATGCTGTTAAATCATATCTGTGCTGCTAGTTTTAAAATAGGTTTGGGAATCCGTCTGTTGGTTAGTGCCCTCTGCATCCACTTTGTGATATTTGTAAGGCACAGTGCACAATTGTGTTAAATCTTGCAGGGTGGAGTCTTAAACACACTCTTTCCCCTAAACTTTTTGTAATGCTGTAGGAACAATGCCAGAGGCTAAGTCTACACTGGCACTTTACAGCTCTGTAACTTTCTGGCTCATGAGTCTGAACCCCTCCCTCCCGTCAAGAGGAGCAAGCTACAGCACTGTAAAGTGCCGGTGTGAACTAGGCATCGTGCGCCCAGCACTGTTAGCTACTCCCCTCCCCTCACTCCCAACACTCCTGCCGTGGCCACACTTTCAGTTCAAAGCGCTGCTGCAGCACTTTAAACTTAGGTGTAGACAAAGTATGAGTCTCAGAATTTCAGAAGGGTGAGGGGGGTGTACAAACCAGGTTTTGACATAGTTAGGGTTTATTTTTCAGCTAATGTGGATAGTGTTGAATAGGCCACTTGGAGAATGTAGAGTTTTGTATTCTTTATTTTGCTTGATTTGCCTTTCTGTTCCCTCCTTCCCCTCAGGGGAAACAGTTTATATAGTTTCACCTCTTAATCTTCTTTGACTGGACTTTAATTTCAGCTGAGTGCTACCTATCATATTATATGGGGGGGGCGGGTGGGAGGAAGGAGGTGCTGAGGATAATACCTCAGTAAGGGCCTTATGATTGTTTCCTGATGCATTGTGTTGTAAGGATAAGTCATAACTGTTTGCTCAAATCCCTACGAGTTTTTCTTCAGAATGAAGTGATTAACTTCTGTGGTAAACTTCCTCTTGTCTAGGGCATCCAAGCTTTATGCTGAGCTTGACAGCATTCAAGATTTTCTGCCCACGTAGGCTATTAGCTTCTGCTTATCCTTTGGTTCTACTGCCTGGTGAAATATTAGATAACGGGAAAAGAGCTTATCTTACAGGCGTCTGAACTGACAAATATGGCAGCCTTTCAGTAAAAAGGCTAATGCAGACGAGGCCTTTTCCTGGATGGAATAAGAATGAGCCCGGTACTTGTCTTGTCCCATTGACAATGGTCAGATGCGTACAGCATGATTTCCATAGCATCCAGACAGCCAGCATCTCTAATATCTACCTGTCTAGTCAATACATCAGCTTTGCTAGAGCAGAGAGCTAGAGTTTGTTATTGAGACTCATTTCTAATGCATCGAGAACAAATCTTTTTACTGCCCCTCTTTGTTCCAGAGTAAACATTGTAAGCAGCATGAATTTATTTCCTTCACTGATAAATAACTGTGTCAGTCACCTTTGTTTTGTTTTCCTAATAAGATATTTCTCTAAAATTTTCATAGGATCTACTTTGCATAATGTTAGGCAGGAGAGGAGGGAAAGGGGGAGAGAGAGTGGGATTTGTTAATATTCTGAACGATCCTGTTAGGCGAGCATTAATTTTGTCTCTTGATCAAAATGTGAGACAAGGTTCCCCATGTTGTGGACTATCCCCATGGCTGGGGAGAGGGAGCAGGGGGCTGGGATGCCATTTCCTCCCTGGCCAACTCTGAAGTGTTAACTAGGGATGTAAGTGACTAGTTGAGTCACTACTCGACTAGTCGCTTCTCCCAGCCCTCTTTCCTGCTTCTATCAGAGAGAGGCAGCATGGTGCTGGGGGAAGCCAGCTTAAAAGCTGGTGTCCCCCCCCCAGCACCATCTCTGCAGGGGGGGCAGGGGAGGCAGAGGCACAGTGGGGGATTGGGCACGAGCTGGGATTCAGCTAATTCCCAGCTCGCACCTGGTCCCAGATGCTGCGGCTCTGCCTTTTAAATGTATTAAAAGGACAGCTGTTTCCCAGCTCACTCCCAGTCCTCCCACTGTGCCTCTGCAGTTTCCCCCCTTATCAACTACTTGAGCAGTTGTTGGAAATTCCATCGACTACTTGATTAGCTGATTAAATGCAATTTAACATCCCTAGTGTTAACCCTTTTCTTGCTAGCACCATTGTGTGAAAATGGGATTGCAATGGAACCTGTGTTGGTGACCCTAATCAGATAGTTACCCTAACACTTGAAACAATTTCCTGTGTGCAAAGAACTCCAACAGTGAACAGTGGAGGGGTTCTGTCCATCAGTTTCATCTTTAGTTTTAAAACCCATTCAGTTACCAGCCCATATGTTATGGAGAAAAGTTTCAAAATGTGAAACAAATATAAAGAAAATGCTTTGGGTCTCTGAGTTTGCAGGCAGCCTGATGGAGAACAGTGAACTGCATGAAGCTTGCTTTTAGTGCGTAGGCTAAGCAGCCAGACTGTTTGCACGGGAGTTTCTCTACAACAGAAGACAAAGAATGTTCACTACTACATAGCAGTAGCTGTCACTCCAACTTCTGTGGTACTCCAGCTACTTTTGCTTTGGTGCTCTACAGTGCTTGCACACACACTCTGCAATATATTGGAGAGCTAGCTGGGGGATTTGCCTGCCAGGGATCCACTGAACCCACTTTAAACCTCCCCTGTGGCCAGTGTGATTAGCATTCATACACTTCGCCCCTGCACAGGCTCCCTAAATTCCCTCTTCCAAGCAAGGGAACCTCAGTAGCTAATTAACAAGTGGATACTCCAAGGCTACAGAAATAAGCTAAGATTTGCCCCTAAAAGAGAAACTCAGTGGGTTTTGACTCTGAAGCTTCTCTGTGTGTCCCAGTGTCTGAATTCATTTTACCACTAAATTTTAGTACATTTCTGGAACTGTCAAGCAGTATCCAACTCACCCCTACTGCACAAAGACATCAGGCTTTGGTGACCAGTACAAATAATCTTTTAGCTGCTTAGCTACTGTATGTATAATTTGTTAAGGGAAGATTGCATAGAAAGGAGTGGCTAGAGTTAATTGCTTGGGAACTTTGCTGTACTTTTGAAAAGCAGTGTTTTTGCTCTGGTGGCTGCAGTCTGCTCCATTTTATGTAAATTAGGTGTAGCCCTCAAGGTTGCTAGGGTGGTTCTCCCATTGAGCAATATTTGGGCATCCCTCCCCTGGAAGCTAGGCCAGTTTTGACATGCTGCTTTAATATTTTCTGGCAGTAATATAAAAAGACTTAGAAATCTTTTGTTGTCATCACATTTAGTAATGAAGCATTTCTCTCTCTCTCATGAAAACCAGAAATAAGATTATGAAGTTTGTTGCACATAGACTGCAATCTCATTTCTCCTTTGTGGTGGGAACTGACAAGTCAGTGATGGCTCAGTGCTGTATGTCCTAGCTGTTCTTGCTGTACACATTTGTGTGTATCAGGAAGTCCTGGTTTTGGCATACTTTCCACTTGGCACACAGCGTGGTGAAACTTCAGATTTGTATTAGTGATAAAGTTCAGGAAAGAAAAAATTGTGGCAGGTGTTTCCTAGTTTCTTAGCTGCACTGAAAAATTAAAATATGATATGGATGCTATGAATGAGTCAGTTTAAACAGCACACAAATTAACATTCCAATAAGACTGAAAAATGTAGACTA
Organism: Pelochelys cantorii; assembly: GCA_032595735.1. Lineage (NCBI taxonomy): Eukaryota > Metazoa > Chordata > Testudines > Trionychidae > Pelochelys > Pelochelys cantorii. Next base: position 90,101,787 of record CM064327.1, read on the forward strand.
TCTTGTTAACTGTACAAAATCACACGGGCCAAATATTGTATTGCCAATCTGTTTTCTGGCTTGTAAAAGCAAGTGATGAAGCTTACGAGTTTATACTAGCTTTATACAAGATAAAATGGTAACCTCCTAAGCATTGTTATGTAACGTACCAACTCCCAAGTAGGAATCATTTTTGTGATTATTTTCTGAAAGGAAATCTTATATATATTCTCTGTGGGAAAGAGTTTCAAAAGGCAGTTGGATGCTCAGCTCTCATTGAAAGCCAAAGGTTTGACTGAGTCCTTTCAAAATCCCAGTCTAAATCTGTTTTATTTGAAGGCTTTATCCCTTTGCCAACCCATTTACTGAAAATTTTGCTTGAATTTCCACAAGTGGTCTGCACAAGCAGGACAGCACAAGTGGAACAAAGTTCATTTGTAAGACCTTGATCTGATCCTATTGCTACTACTTCTAAATTAGGAACAAGAACAGGAGTAGGCAAAATATGGATCTATCTTGCCACTGTCCTGTGGCCCAGCGGGACCCTTGGGCAGGCTCTCTGCCTGCTGTGCCCCGTATGCTACTCAAAGCAGCCAGCTGTGAGGAATATGTGCTCTCAGTGTGCTGCACACAGGGTGAGGGAAATCTTTGTGCACTGCCCCTGCCCCCAGCACAATCTCACAGCTCCCATTGTCTGATTTCCAGCCAATGGGAGCTGCCTGGGTTGTGCTTGTGGTGCAGGCAGTGTGCACAGAGCCCCTCCATCCTCAAGGTGCACACAGCACACAACCTAAATCCCTGCCCCAGGTCACAAATCCCTCCCAGATGCTATACCCCTTGCCCAGATCAGAATCCTTTCCTACACCTATACCCCCTCCCAGACCTTGCACCTCCTTCTGCACCCCAATCCCCTGCCCCAGGTCACAACCCCCTCCTTCAGCCAAACTCCCTCCTGGACCCCACAGTCCTTCCTGCACTCCAGTCGTCTATCCCCAACTTCCATCTCAGACCCCACACCTCCTCCATTAATAGCATGGAAGAGTGCGACCCTTGTCGACTTACCACATTCTTGGAGTGGCCCCCCATCAAAAATTATTGCCCACCCCTGACCAAGAATCTACCTGTGCTTCTGGAATCCGATCAGTGAAATTCACAACAGCTTTGCTTATGTAAGACTGTAAGAAAAAAAGTCTCTCCGTTTTTACATATACTTCAAGCCTCATTCCCTTCATCAGTGCAACTCTTAGGTAAGTGGGGGTGGGGGCTGTGTGGTTCGGTTCAGAAGCTCATGCACGACTTTACTTTAGTGAGAAAAGTACCAGTAAAGCCATGTGAACAAGGGCACCACTTCCGGAGAGTGGGGGGGGGTGGGGGAGAGGCAGCAGCCGTGTGTACCGGGATGCGACTTGCTTTTCTTCCCAGGGCAAATTACTTAGATTCTGTGGTTTACTCCTCTGTCCCCTCCCTTCACCAGCCAGGAGTGAGAGGCATGCGCAGAATCCATGTACTTTCTCCTCACTCCCTGAAAGGGGAACAGGAAGAAAAGCAAGATGCATGGCTGTTGCCCCCCCTGCTCTCCCAAAATGGCGCCCTTGCATGCGAGGCACTTCTTCCTGCTCCAAGGGTTGAACACACTTCCTCTGTTGTGTTCTCAATTTAGACTTGGGGAAAGTGAGTCTAGCTCCAGAAACCAGACTTGAAGTGTTGCTAACTCTCATGATTTTATTGCGAGTCTTGTGATATTTTGTGTTTTTCTTAAAGCATCAGCTGCCAGAATCAAAAGACTACATGAATATCTGAGCTGAAAAATATGACTCAAATGCATCTTAAAGGTTCAGAAACCTGAAGGCAAACAAAAAGAATCCAATTTTTTTATCTAAGCTCATGATTTTTTTTTTTGGGGGGGGGGACAACTTGTAATTAATAGTTCAATGTTAGATGTTGGCAATATTGTACTCTGGCCTGTTCCATGGTAATGTGGATTCAGACTGTGGCAAAGGCTATTAGAAGGTCAAATAACTCACCCTGATCTCAGTGGAGTACTTCTTGGCTGGAGTGTGACAGAGATTAATCCATTGTCGCTACTAGTTCAGTTATAAACAGAGACCACCATTTAGGCTTGTACTCTCTACTGATTTACATTTGTTTGAGTGGACAATACTGTGTGTGAGTTATACATATAAAGAATTAGTTTATTCAGGGTAGCACAAGCAAAAGATGGTGTGCTTGAATAGCTTATTTTGACAGTACAAGGTAGGAAAGGGCCTTATTTTACTTCATAGCTCTACAGAATTTAGTGATGGCAGTTGTTACAAGGGAACAGTCTGTTCTAGTTTCTGCAGTGGGAAAATGTGAATGTTTACAGGGACCGGTGAATTTCCTGTTAGTTTCCAGTGGTGGCTCACAGGCATTTGCACCTACTTGCAGGAGTAACATAACTTGGTTTGTCAGGAGAGATCTGTAAAAATTGCACCATTGCATGCATGTTGTTGAGAGGCAAAGGTGAAATTCATGTGAGTAGCACTTACCCATCAGACAGACAGAAACTGAGTCACAACTCTTAGGAAACAAATATCCTGTTCATTTGCACAGCTCCTTTTGGATAAACCATTACTACACTAAATCATGCATTACAACTAGGGGAAGAGATTTCACAATGTAAATAAAACCAATTACTAAGACAAATTAGTTCGTGTTTCATTGTAATATCTAATGCAGCGATGGCAACCCTAGGTTAATGAATGGGCTGCATGAGTGGCCCTCCTTCCTCTCAGTGGGCCTCAAAAGTGTCATAACCAAGACCATCTCCGGGGATAGGATAGTTTTACTAACTGTGCTTATGTAGCCCATAGGCTGGCTGGATGAATTGTCCTCTGTAGTGGCACTAACACAGGTTGGATCTCCCTGTTCTGGCACTGTCAGGACCTGACCGATTCCAAATGAGAGAATTTGCTGGACCAGGGAAGGTCTCCTGCCACCAGCCCTCAAGCCCCTCTCCTGCTGCTGGCAGGCTGCCCCAGCCGGCACTGTGCCTCACCCTCCCCTCCAAACTGGCTGGGCTGCTTGCCCAGCTGCTGCCAGCTCCGTGGGTGCAGCACAGGCTCTGGCTCCTGCTGTGGGGCTCTGGCCGCACGCATCCAGGAGCATCCGCAGGGCTCCTGCCCTGGCCCCACATTCCAGGAGGCTGTTGCGGGGCTCAGGCCCCATGCTGCTGTGGGAATCCAGCCCCGCATTGCCACAAGGCTCTGACTCCAATCTCACGCTTCCGGGAGGCTGCTGACCCTGCACTCCAGGAGGCTGCTGTGGGGTTTGAGCCCTGAGCCCAGGATCCAGTGGGCTGCCAAGGGACTACAGCCCCGGACCCGTGCTGCCACTGGCTGCTGTGGGGCTCTGGCCACGGTCCCACACTCTCCCCAGCTGGGCTGCTGACCCTGTTGCCCCAGGCTGGCTGGCCCTCCTGCCCTCAGGCTCCTGGGTTCTCTAGTCCAGGAGCATCCGTGGCCCTGCCGAACCATGGATATTGCCGGACCAGAGAGTGCTGGTTTTCAGAAGTACAACCTGTACCATTTACAGAGAATAATTAGTTTGCTCTACAGCCTTAGCAGCCAGCAGGCTTTTAGCTCATACGTTAGAGGCTCGTATTCTAAGCTCCAGACATCCCAGGTTCAATTCCGCCTGTCAGCATTACACTTGTGTATCTAGAATTTGCAGGGTGTGCTGATTGAACCATTGCAGCACTTTGATTGGATGCAGAGGGAGCACATGGCTCTCATAGTCAATGTTGTGTGCAGTCAACACACATCTCACTTCACATGCTCTTGCTTTATGGGCATGTCACTTTAGTAATATGGAAGGGGGAAAAACCCTACATGGACAGAAAACAGCAGAATTTGGCAACCCTGTGCATGGGCAATGGTAAACAAAATGTTTCACAGGCCACACTTAGAACCCCAGTGGACCACAGGCTGCCCAGCACTGGTCTAATGGCATGTTCTCATAAAGATTTTCCCCAGCAGACCTATCACATCTATGATATACTTGATCTCCATCAACCTCCTCACACCATAGTTATTCCTAGACCTGTTTCCTCTCCAGCAGTGCAATGCAGTCCTGCTGCATTGTGAGTTTATTTTGGGGTAGTCCACTTTTTGTGCACGTATCCAGACAGTTTGCATGCAAGCACTGTTAGAGAAACAATAACAGAATCACAAAGGGCATTGAATATCGACCATTGATCCAGTCTGTCATGCCACTTATGGATCCAGTCATCAGTATGAATGCACTTCTTTGTTTACCTCTGTATTAGAAACAACTGATGATGGGATTTGTGGATTTTGAAAAAAAATCTGATTCTACCACCATTGATTTCCCCTTTCTCCTGTTTAGACAGCATTTCCCCCCTGCTCTTGCGTTTAGCTTTCAAGAGTGGAGAAAATACACTTAAAAACTTTACTAGATGCAAGCAACACTCAGCTTTGCTGTTCTTGTTTTCTTATGTGTATGGCTCTCCTTTGTGAACCTCCAAGCATGCAGAGGGGGCGGAGTGTTGCTGTGCAAATCTGAGGAAGATGCTGACCAGTGTTCCCTCTAAGATTTTCCATCCATGAGCAGAAAGAGTTTTTTCTTGTGCACCAATATTGACGTCATGCGTGCTCATCCGGATGTGTGCTATTGTGCACCCACCAGTTATTTTATATATACATACACACACAATTTAAATTATGGAAGAAAAAAATACTAAAACAAGGGATAATTAACAAGGTGTGTGACCACTCCCCCTCCCCCCCACACACACTGAAAACTACCCAGCTTGGCACCCAGTCTCCCATCTAGCCTGCTCCCACTGTTCCTGCATCCATGGGCTCCCCAACCCCTGCACTCCCATCCTGTGCACCCTTTACCTCTAACCCTGCATTGTGCCTCCTCTGCCCCTAACTTCAGCACAATGCCCCCTTCATTCCAACCCCTGCACTTTCTTCCCAGCCCAATCCAGTCAAAAAAGTGTTGTCATTTGTAAATGAAGGCATCGTCCCTCCCCATTGACTCTAAAGCTCATTCTGCAGTTGCAAGTTAATGACATTCAGAAGATGAATTTAGGGATATCACCAGAAAGTTTCATCCAGCTCTTTTTCTTCAGTTCACATTACTACATGGTATATAGGATATAATCTAATTATTGATTATATTTCTAATAGTTTCTGCATGTTTTGGACCCCTGTGAATCATAGAAAAATCCCTTTACTGTGTCATCATCAATTGCATATTGATTTAGCATCAAAATAATCAATATTCATTAAGAAATGTTTAGTTGCCTCTACACACAGCGTGTGTGTATGTGTGTGAGAGAGAGAGAAAGAGAGAGAGATTCAGAGAAATAACTTCCACAGGGAGAAAAATAGTCATTGGCACAATCAACGCTATTGACATGATTGATGCCTTCAGAAGTGATGAGAATATAGAGGGTCAGAGAGAACCGTTCTTCTTTATGTGGTTTAGGCTCTTAAAAAAATATGAACAGGGAGCAGAACACTTCTCTAGTCATCTGCCATCTATTTTAACCCTCAGATAACTGCAGACTTACCTTTTGAGATCCTGAGGCCGAGCCCTTTAGTGGAACTGGAACTAGGGCTCCCTACATCACGCGGCCCCAGCTCCGGCCCTGGCTGCTGGAGCAGCCACCGGAGTGGCCCCCCCACCACATGGCTCTGGCCCTGGAAGGGGCACCGGAGCAGGCACTGCCCACAACATGGCTCCGTCCCTTTGGCCCCAGCCGTGGCCACTAGAGCAGGCGCTGCCCATGATGTGGCTCCAGCTCTGTCCCCAGACAGGGCCCTTGGAGCAGGCGCTACCCACAACGCGGCTCTGGCTCTGGATGGGGATGCCAGAGCAGGCACCACCATCACACAAGGCTCGGCTGCGGCCCAGCCAGGGCTGCCGAAGTCACCCACCAGATAGACAGCGTCTCCAGGCTTGGGGAAGAGCTGAAGTTAGGACCAGGGCCACGTGGGGGCTGCCCTGCTGCTCCTGGGACAGGTCAGCCCCCATGTGGCTCCACCCTGGAAAAGCTGAGCAGCCATTGCGCAGCTCTGCTGTGGAGGTGTGGGCTGGCCTGACATTCTTGATGCGCGCCCACGCAGGCACACACCTTAGAAGGAACTGATGCTGACCCCAGCCTTTGGATTGCGATATTTTCACCTGTCACTGAGAAACAGATTGAATGAGCTCTTTTAGTGAGTCTTTATCAGCCAGACTTGGTCTATTATGACTGATCCTTAAGTGTAGTCACAAACACGTGCTATATTTGTCTTGCAGGAATCTTCATGGTGTTTCTGATGCAAATGGCTTCTCCCATAATTTTTTGCTGTTTGAAATCTACTGCCACTTTCTAAACCTAAATACACTTTATTTTCAAGAGCTTAGTTTGTAACACAGAAGACCTGACTGATCAGTCACTCCTCTTTTCTCATTTAGCTATTTTACGTACTTTCCTCCCAGGATTTCTTAATGAGTCTAAAATGACCTAGAAGAAGAAATTTTAAAAATGGTATTTCACTGCAGCTTTCCCTTACTCCTTACTTACTCCTTTCCCTCTCCATTCCAAGATCACTTGCCTATATTGCATGCACAATGATCCTGAGATGGACGTACTGATCTGGGCTCCAACTAAGCCTTCAAGCCTGAAGCTCTGGGAGTAATGAGCACAATCACTGAGAATAAAATAATTCTCTGAACTCTATAATTGCCAGGTTGACCACATCACCTGCTTCTAAAGCTTTAGTGCATGCTAATTGTCAGCAGTCTGAAAGCATGGTTATTCTGTGTAGGAGAGACTAGGGATTTTTGCAGATTTTAGGCTTGGGTTTGCTGTGAATTAGTCAAATTTGCTTTGAAGTTAGGAATACTGATTTCTCCTTTTTGGATTTAGAAAAGGGTGCAGGAATCTTTTGTTCTTTATGTATGATCACTCTGACTATGTATAATCATACAGTGGCCAATCATATGCAGTCCTGTGGCCCAGCTCTGCTACTGTCTTGCTGTGTGACTTTTAGCAAGTTACTTAATTTGTCTTGATGTAAAATCCTAGTAGAAAAAAGATGCGGTTAGTGTTTACCTCAGTGTAACTAACTGAGGTCAACACTGCATCTGCCACCTAGGGTTTACCTTGACTAGCTGAAGTATAAACCACCTGTGTGCCTTGACTCCGCTAGGAATTTACATTGAGTTTGATATCTCAGTTCAACACTCCTCTTTTAGCAGTGAAGACGTGGCCAAAGTTTGGCTTTTCCTCTCTGAGCTATTCTGGAAGACAACAAACTTGAAACAGATGTGGGGAAGTTCTCTGAGCAATTTTGCCTCCCCTGGACAGGATGGTTCAGGAGGATCTCTGAGGGCAGTGTGTTCAGTAGGGCTTGTCTCTACATTATTATTTTCTTATAATCTCCAACGACTATGGTACCACCTGCACTGTTTCACTGGGGCTAGGAGTAATGGAAGCACTACTGCAGGCTGGTCACAGGAATTCTTATCATCAATGAACGCTGTTAGAGCAGATCTAGATGATTAAAACATTGGCAGCCTGTTTGTACTTAGCCCTTTTGCTGTCAGACCCACTGGCAGCAGTGCAGCAGTGGGAGATTTACAAGAAACACTAGTAAAGCTGAGATCTTGTGGTCCTTGTTGCTACTGTAGAAGGGGGTGGTGTGAATGATGAAAGCCTCTGCTTCCAGTTACCAGCCAGCACCAGTGGATAGGCAGGGCTATGGAATCTGGCCATATCCCCAAGTCACAATCCTCCAAACCTGTATTATTGTTATACCATATAATAGTACTAAAAAAAAATCTCCTCTCCTCCTACTACTATTTTCAATCTCTAATTTTAATCCTAGTTGTTTCACACCTTCATGTGTGTTACATTTTTTTTTTAAGAGCCCAGTTTAGCATGTCTAAAGATTCTCAGAAAAGGTCTGTGCATTGTTCAGGTCCACAAAACCTTGCAATTAATGTTGTTTGGTGGGAAGGAAGCACTAAAATATTTGGATAGCATGTTAATTTGCAATCAGTTTCTTACCGTTCTTTCTCTCTGGCGGCCGGATAGTTTGCTCGCAATTCAGGATGATGCAAATGAATAATGTACCTGGCATGAGACTCATTAAAGTCCCAAAGGGTCTCCTTTTGGTGAAATGGTGAATATTCCTTTTTGTGTGCAAAATACTGTTAATGGCTTATTTAGCAACATATATTTCAACAGCATAGTTTGTATGTTGGGGGATGATTCTTGCATATGCAGACTTTCTAGCACCCGCTGCTATTTCTGTCTATCTCTTGTCACTCTCATCTACGTTATTTCCATGTAAGGATAATGTATTATGTGATCTCTCAGGTTTTTAATGTATCCTTTGAATCACCTCTTATAACTGTTTCTTGAATGAGCTGTTAAAAAAAAAAAAGTAGGGCTGAATCCTTTGCTTTCTGGCTGGAGCCACTCTGGGAACGGTGGGAGTTTGGGGTAAGGTCGAGCACTGCCATTATATTCCTGTGAACTAAACTGTTAAGTTCACAAACCAAATCATAGAAGGTAAGTGCAACTCTATGCGCAACTTACATAGCACAGCATTGCATTCATTGTCAGGGAAAATGTCTGAAGAACGCAATATTTTTCCTTTCCATTCTTTATTATTATTATTATTATTGCTCTTTCTCTAGTTCAGTCTGGCCGTTCCTGATAATTATACAGCCTCCTTCTACAGCTGATGATTAGATTAGCTGATCAAACAGGCAAAAAGCAGTGAAATATGAGCAAAATAAAGGACAGAAAGAGTTCTGCTATTTTCAGTACAGATGATTTGATTCTTGAGGTTTTAATGGAATTAAATGGAGAATTGACTTAGTCAATGATTGAATTAAGTGAAAGTCACTGAATACCGGTATTTAACATAACAGATCTCTGCACAGAATTTTGATTCCCAACCACTCCCTTATGGATATTTTCAGTCTGAATAATCCTGAACAAATTATCACTTGCATAGTTCAGCAGGCCTTTCCATGTCCACAGTTTCTGATTCTGTGTGCATCAACACTAGGAAATTCCTTACCTATTTTTCAGCAATGGCACGGCTGCACCAATATTACCAAGCAGTGCAAGCCAATGTTCCCTCTAAGCTGCCAGGCAGCACAACCTCACAGGTGATTAATCAGCCCCGCCCAGTCAGTCAGCTCCATGCACCTGGTCCTGAGCCTCTGACTGGGTGGGGCTGATTAATCACCTGTGAAGCTGTGCTGCTGCACATCTTAGAGCATGGATGGGCAATAATTTTTAAAAGGGGGCCACTTCAGAAATTTCTGAAGTGGTCCTGGGCCACCCCAGAAAGGGCGAGGCTTTGGGCGGAAGGGACGGGGCCAGGAGACTTCTTGTGCTACCCCTTCCATCCCCCGATTGGCTTGGGGTGGGAGAGTGCAAAAAGTCTTTCCCCCTCCTTCCCCCTAAGGAGAAACGCCAACTGTTTTAAAGCATCTGGCGGTTCCCTTTAGGTGCCTAGTGGGAGGAGAGCTCATGCACTCTCCCTGCCCTCAGGGCAATCAGGGCCTGGGGGCAGAGGAGCGCACAACGTCTCCTTACCCCCACAAGAGTATGCAGTGGCTAGAGGCATGGTGGCTGTTTTAAAACAGCCAGGATGTCTCTCTAACCCAGGGGTGGGCAAAGGGCCCTCTGCGGGCTGGATTCAGCCTGCCAAGCCAGTGGATCTGACCCACGGCTGCCCTGCCACTCCCCCCACCCCCTAGCCAGTCAGAGCCTGGGGGCAGGGGAGCATGTGGTGGCTAGAGAGACACACCAGCTGTGTGTGTCTCTAGCCGCCGCACACCCCTAGCAGGGCAGGGACAGGCTGTGAGAGTCTTCACACACTCTCTCCCTCCCCCACCAGAGGCGCACGGCAACTAGAGATTGGCCTGAGGTTGGGGAGCTGCAGGGCGACCACGGGCCAGATTCACCAGCTTGGTGAGCCGGTTCCGGCCCACGGAGGGCCCTTTGCCCACCTCTGGTTTAGAGGGAATACTGGTGCAAGCTATAGAGTAGACCCATGATGTCCAACACACTAGCCACATGTGGCTATTTGGCTGGTTGAGTGTGGCTAGTTGGCTTGAACAATGTGGCTATTTGGCCAGTTGAGTATGGTTGGTTCGCGATAGCAGTAGCCACTATAGAACTGCTTCAGGACTGGTTGGACACCACAGGAGTAGATGGAGTGCAGATATTTTTACCACCATACCATCTAACCCTGCTTACATGACAGTGGTAAAATGCTTGTGCCCAGCCTTAGCTAGTATTAATAGACCTGCTAGGCATGCCAACAGGGCAGAGCAGAGGGGCCTGGGCAATTTAAAAGGGCTCAGGCTCTCACGCTGCTGCTGTAATAGCTCTGCCTGCTCTGAGGAGAGCATCTCTTGATTGAAAGATGCTTTTGATATGCCCCTTGCACATTCCAGGGTGGGATTACTGGGCCTCAGAACCTGCATGTGGCATGTCAAAAGCATCTTTTAATCAAGAGATGCTGCTGTGGCTTTCCTCAGGGTAGGCTGATTCCCCCCCAGGAAGGGAAGGGGAGGCACTGTTCGGCTGCCCAGGGGTGGTGGACTGAGCTAGGCCAGCCCAGGGCTTCTCTGGTGAAGAGGGATGGGGGGGCACTTAGCGCTTCTCTGGGCAGGACGGGCATTGATTTCTGCTCTGTGGCACAGAATTGCTGTTGGTGGGCCTGAGACATAGAGTGGTGCTAGGTAAGGATGTTAAGGACTAGTTGACTAGTTGATTCCCCCCTTGCTGCCTCTATCAGATAGAGGCAGCAAAGCGGGGGGGTAAGAGGCGGTACTTCAAAGCGGCAGTGCTGCCCGGAGCCCACACCCGGGCTCCGGGCGGTACTGCCCCTTTGAAACACTGCCTCAGCATTTCAAAGCAGCACCGCAAGGAGCTGACCCTGGGCTCCATGTGGCGCTGCCCCTTTAAGGGAGCCGCATGGAGCTAGGGGTCAGGTACGTGTGACGCTGCCACTTTGAAATGCTCAGAGGACATTTCAAAGGGGCAACACCGCATGGAGCCCGGGATCAGCTCCGTGCAGTGCTGCTTTGAAACACAGAGGAGACGTTTCAAAGGGGCAGGGGTGTGTGGAGCCCAGGATCAGCTGGGGAATACCCAGCTGACCCTGGGCTCCACATGGCATTTCTAAGTGGCAGCACAGCATGGAGCCTGGGGACTCTTGTACATTTCAAAGCTGGCACACCCGCATGCAAAGTTGGCACTTCCCACTGGCCCCGGGCTGCACATGGAGTTCTGCATTCCTCCTTTGAAATGAAGGAATGCAGAAGTGCCTGTCGACTAGTCGAATAGTTGATGGAAATTCCATCGACTACTTGACTAGTAAATTAATCGTTAGTTACCATCCCTAGTGCTAGGTCAATAATAGGTATTCCCAAAATTGCCAGTGGATACAGAGCTGAGGACACTCTTGAGACAGGACTATGTGAAATGTGGGTTGTTTCACAGTGACATGCTCTAGTTCCAGGTCCTACTTTGATTACTTAGTCACCTACCGGAAAACAAAGCACCACCTGTATGGCCTGCATATAGACCATGTGGGAATTGGAACTGTGGATCAAGCATGGTTTATTTTGTCTAGGAAACGTGGTCTGGTGTCAGCTGTTTAACTGACGCTTGAAATGTGTGATGTTTTTTAAACTAAAATCAATTTTTACAGTTTTTCCTAATAATGTAGAATAAAGAACTGCTTTGCTGGCACATTAGTTTAGAGGTCTGTGCACTCTCCTGCTCTAAATTCACCCTCCGAAGTCACTTCTTTAGGCTTGTGTCACTAGTATCACACTTGTGCTATCCATTCACTTTCCGCTTAATCACATGGAAACCAAAATAAAATAAATATGAAAAAGCAAGACATGCAGCAGACATAGAATACCTGGTCTGAATATCTTGTGAATGAGAAGAACAGTTTTTCCTTTCCCCGTGATATGGCGATTTCTCAGGATCTTGTGTTGTATCTAGTGTGTGAACTTCAGGTCAGTTTTACCAGAGTTGGTGCAGGGAAGTGGAATTCCACCATAGAGAAGGGTGGATAGAAAGGGCAGTTTAGATGATTGCCAGGAATCTAGGGGTACATCTAGACTGCAGAGCTTTTCTGGGAAAAAATGTGGAAAAGCAGATGCTTTTTTTCAACATCCCTGTAAACCTCATTTTATGAGGAAGAAGGGATGATCCGAAAGAGGGTTTTTTTTCTGACATTTGGCCCTGTGTAGACAGGGGCCAAATGTCAGAAAAGCCTCTTTCGGAAGAAAAGCAGAAAAAGATAAGCCAATTGCGGTTTGCAACTTGCGTATCTTTTTCCAACGTTTTTCTTTGTAGTATAGACACAGCTTAGATGAGTCAAAACCAGAGGCTACCCATGTACCCTTGTCAGTCAGTTCAGCCAGCCTTTTGAGAAGCACTGATCTCCTACAGCTCATCTTGAAGGAGTATGGTTGTTGCACCAGGTCTCTGTCACACAACCTCAGCTCCATTGGATGGAGGTCCTACAGCATAGGTTTTCCACTAAACTGTACATCACAGGAAAATGGCATAAGCCATGGAGCAAATTTGTCCACTTGTCTTTTTAGTTGACTGTAAAACAGAGTGCCATGTAAATAATAATACAGTCATTGTACCAGTCTAATTTGGCTTTCTGTGCTCAAGATGTCCTAGCATGTGCTAGATATTTCATAGCACAAATGAAGTGAAATTCATCCCAGTGCAGTGTGAGTCTTATGCACTATGTACATTTCCAGTTAAGCCCTCAACATAGGGGTGAATTTCCACCATGGTGAATAACACCATTTATACCAGCTTTTTGCACTGTTGTGAATTCTGCTTACTTTTAAACAGCTTTGTTGAATTTTAGAAGGCATAAAAATAAAAACTGGTTAGAATGTTGTCAAGAACTGACCCACAATAAGCGATGACCACACAGAACGTATGTAAAGAAACTGGAAGGATATAGTGGGTCCACCAGGGTATGTCTACACAGCAGGGCAAGAGTTGAATTAAGCTACACAACTTGAGCTACATCAATTGTAGCTTGTCGAAATAGCTTAACTCAGCTTTTGGCACTGTCTACACAGGAGGAACTCGAAGGAGGAACACTCTTCCCTTGACGTCCCTTACTACTCGTAAAATAAGAGTTACAGGAATCAGAGTAAGAAGTCCTCCAGCTTGCCATTATTTTGAAATAATGGCTTTCAGTGTAGACATGCTCTTTGTTATTTTGTAATAATGCCAGTTTTTCCAAAATAACATTGCTGAATAGACACAGCCCCAGTCTCAATGGAAAAGCCTCTCTTACAAGGTGTCTTGTGCTAGCTAATCAGTTGTTTGTAACCCCTAATGGTTCAGAACACATAAAAACACTAATTTCAGAGATCTTTAATACATAGTTCATTAACACAATATTATTCTGAGGACCTTCTTGAAGATCTTCTGGTTACACCACTTATAGATACAATAGTCTGTATCAGTTTGTCATGTAGGTAGTGCGTACACATGCACAATAACATTTTATTAAAATAATGGTTTCTTTGAGATAATACAGTATTTAATGCATAGATGAAACTGACTTATCATGCTTTCTGCACTCCTAATTCCCACTTAGGCAAAAGCAGTTATTCTGTACAGGAAGAGAATCCCCTTCAAACATGAGCCACTTAAACATTCAAAGCAGTTTCTCCGGTTGTTGGAGAGCAAAAGGGGGAAGTGGTTTAAATGTATGTCCCACTTATTTTTTTAAACCAGATTTGTCTGAAATCAACTTCGTTATTTTAAAATTTAAGTTCAGTAATGATATTTTGTGTGGCAAGTTTCAACCCAGAGAAAATTTTTATAGATGAATTATAAATCCCTGGGAAAAGGAATTTTATAATGGAAATGCTGATTGACCCACAAAAGGAAAGATTACAAAAGCACACAATAATGGTATACAGAATGTATAGGTCAGTTTACAGAATTAATTCTTTAAAGCCAGTGGTTAGATTCTGAATTTTAAATTGGCCTGTGTTATTATTACTTCCATATATTACGACTACTGTAGCACACTGCTGTTAGCAATGCTGTAGTTGGTAATATTCAAATTGGACAGCAATTCATGAGTATATATTTTTAAACCCTATTCTAATGTTCCATTAACCTCTCTGGAGAATGTTTTATGTGATCCATTACCATGCTTCCCCTCTCCAAATGCAATGTTTTATAAAGATATAAGGGTGTGTGTGTACATTTATTCTAAGCAAGATGAATACTTGACATTTTAAAAATAGTAAATCACAAATTCACATTCTTGAATGCATTACCAACCCACAGCTATTTTAATCAATGTGCTTAAGTTGTGTGTGTGTACAGGTGCACTGCTGGATCAGGGCCATAGGCCTGGCAGTATTGAATGTCTGACTTAACATAAAAAAATTAGCACTAACAACTACAAATCCAGGCAATCAGGGAGGCATTATTCTCAGAAGACCTGTTCTGTTTGTAGTGGATAGGAGACCTGTTCTATCTCCAGTCTCAGGTATGTCTACACATCAAAGCTATTACCTCTAGTATCCCAAAATAGCTCCCTCGCGTCTTCACAAGTCACCTGTTATTTCAAAATATTTTTTGAAATAACGGGCACGCTATTTCGGCATCCTGGGAACCCTCGTTCCATGAGGGTTAAGGGATGTCTCAAAATAGCACTTTATTTCAAAATAAACTCAAAATAAGTACGCAATTTGCATAGCGCAAATTGCATATCTTATTTTGAGTTTAGAATGCAGTGTAGACATAGCCTTATTGACCAGCTTTGTGACTTTGAGCAGATCACTTCATTTCTCTGGGCCTCTGTTTCCCTTCCCATTCTTGTCTGCCTTGTCTGTTTGGATGGTGACATGGTCAGGCAGGGACTATCTCACACTTATGTTTGAACAGTATTCTTCAGGTGGTGCTACTAGTCACTGCAGTAACATAAATAAATAGTATTACTAATGGGAAGGCGGACTGGCCAAACTAGTTAGGCAGGCCGTTTTGGGGTTCAATAAAATTTTTAAAAACACTGAGCTGAAAAGCTACTGGAGGACCACCATATGTCAGCCTATATATCTGGCAGGAGTGAAACACTGTTTCTAAATATTAACTATCTGTGTGCACGTACAAACAGTACTGAGAAAAAGGCATGCCAGTAACTTGTTAAAAATGGAATGTGGCTAGAAACTACTATTCTTCCTTCTCTCCCACGCCTTTAAATTTGAAAAGCTGATTAATTAATTTAATTTACAAAGGCCAGATCCAGCATGGTAACTCTGGTATTCAAAACTGAAAATGAAAAAATAACTTTTTTTTTAGCTTTATAGCAGTGTTTCTCAACCATTGGTACGAGTACCCTTAGGGGTACTTGAGAGAAGTCTGGGGAGAGGGGGTTACCTCAACACAACTGAAATTTGGAGAAAACTGAATTTTTGTTTTAAGTTTTACAGCGTTTTATTATTTTTGTACTTTTTACACCCAAAAATTTCATTGCCTGCCCGGCTCCAATTAAGTTGTTTAAACAAATGTGTTGCAATGGT
This sequence comes from Pelochelys cantorii, assembly GCA_032595735.1. Classification (NCBI taxonomy): domain Eukaryota; kingdom Metazoa; phylum Chordata; order Testudines; family Trionychidae; genus Pelochelys; species Pelochelys cantorii. Next base: position 90,117,390 of record CM064327.1, read on the forward strand.
AGAAAAAAAATTGTGTGTGTCTGAAAACTGTAGGTACTGGAAGTACTTATAATTTTTTTTTAAAGGGGCACTTTATAAAAAAAAGGTTGAGAAACACGGCTATATAGTATTGCTCGTGTTATTTCTTTGGCAATATTACACCAAGATATTTACCTATTTTTTTGTAAGCCATAATCACACTGTGACTCCCTCTACAACATAAAAAAAGTTGCAACTACAGCTACTAAAGGTGTCTTCTGTATGGTTCTGTATCTGCTATTACTGGAAGGACATGGGATAAATATGTTTGGCAATAAATGTTTTTAATGATACTTTGTAAAACCATTGGAATGACCTAGACACAGAGCAGAATCTGGATGGACAGAGAGGAAAAATAGCATATGTGTTCTTTTTTCAACAGCTGGAATGTATACATTTAGAACCACTCAGAATGTACAAGAGAAAAGTGTTTGATAAATCAGAAATAATAAAATGTCTTAATAGAATGTAATAATTATCATACCCAATTTCAATTTTTAAAAATGTTTTAACATTATTTTACTTGAGAAGGCTCAGAGAAAATGACTTTTGTTCACAGAGTATGATTGGGAGGGAAGGTTAGCAGTACAGTGCTTTTATCTCCATCCAAGCTTTGATTATACTTAGGTTAGTAACTTACAGTCAGAGAGAGAGAGAGAGAGAGAGAGAATGTGTGTGTGTGTGTGGGGGGGGGGGATAATAAGTTTCCTAGTGTGCTTATGACATCCTCGGTTTCCAATGCAGAGCTTAGTTAAAAGAGCATGTGTTAGCAACTCCCAATGGTTGGAGACGTCTGGCAGAGAGAGACAGAGGGAGGGAGCATTAGCAGTCTTGACTAAAGTAGTGAGTGCACTGTTCTGGGCATGGAATGACGTACATATTGTGCTGGATCAGAAATGCGGAAGAATTAGAAGCCTCTAAGTGTCAACTGGTCTTGGTTTAAAGAGCAAAGCAGCACAGCTACGAAGCTGTTCTGTGTGTGGCGCTGGTAAGATATACATCGTTCTTTGATTTCTCTCTCTCGCTCACTCGCTTTCTTCCCCTCCTCCCCTCCCCCAATTTCCCTCCCCTCCAGGCCTATACAGCACAAGGCTTTTGATAGGGATCAAGGGGGAAACAATTTGAAACAATTGGGTTGAGATTTACTGATTTTTTTCTTTATTTTTTTAAAATCCTTTTTTACTTTTAGTCTGAAAGAAAAAGATTGTATTAGTCAGAGTTGAAATGCTCGCTCTTTTCTTGTCTCTATCTGTGTGTGTGTGTGTGTATATATATATATATATAGAGAGAGAGAGAGAGAGAGAGAGAGAGAGATGAATACACACACAGTCTGTGCATGTACATTTTTGAGTAAACAAGAGTAAAAGTCCGTTTCATCTGGCCTGAAGATACGAGGCCTTGGAGAGACTATCAATTTCCACAACAGCACCAAGTTCCTGTTACATTACATGTTGCTCTCTGCTGATGGCAGTTGATAATTGGTAGCCACAGTCTGCGGTCTGAGCCACAGCATTTTGTCTAGCACCTGGGCTGGGCCTTGCTGATATACACTGGAGTGAGAGAGACACACACAGACAGAAAATAAGCTAGCTGTAACTGTGCAACTCTGAATGAGCGGCCTCCAGAGGATATTGCCTCACGCATGGAATCTACCTGAGGCTGACTGGTGATGCCCTGTGTGCTTGGGGGTTCACAGAGAGGCTTGAATCCCTTTTCCAGAGGACACGATTATGTCCAGTGAACAGCGTAACAGTACAACATTGAAGGATGCTCAATTAAAAGACCTGTTATTGGAAAGAGGTACTCCAGTTTTTGGTTGTATTTCTTATATATTTATTTAAAATATTTGCATGAATCAGATTATTATAAATTTGATCTCTGAGTTCTGTCTGATCTGCCAAGTTACCAACCATATTGCTGTATCAGAGCTACTCTTATAAACAGAGGTATATAAATTGAAAGGAGTCTGTTGGATATGTACATAATTGTTTGTACAACTGTCTCTTTAGGAAAATTATCCAGGCATTTCTACCCACATGAATACAAATAAGCTAATTTATCACTTCTGTTCTTAATTTTTATTCTCCTAGGAAAGTGTTTTCAATATTACTTAATTGCCTTTTTTGCTGCATATTTGTGAAGTAAAAAAAAAATCCCCTGGAAAAACTGTATTACTGATTTTGTCTCCTGTATGCCTGTTGGGTGGGTGAGTGGGTAGATACAATTTTTTCCAAGCTCAGTTTTTGAAGAAAAGCTTTACTAGAGATGTGGGTGGTGGTGGTTAGGGCATAGGTGCCTCTCACATTTGTTGTTAACTGTTGAGCAAGGGGCAGGGGAGCATGTGATTATATTTTGGGTTACATCAGAAACTGCGCTAATTGCCTTGAATTGTGTAAATAAATGTGAGCTATTTGCACTACTGTCCTTTTTCTTCTGTTCTAATAACAAGCAGGGGGACAAATTCAACATCTTTTTTCCCCCTTTGAAAAGAAAATGCCACCCTTGAAAAATTTAATGGGATGTTTTCTTATGTTCTGTTTTTTAGTTTTGCACCATAAAGGCAAAATTTGGAAAGAGTTTGTATGTTCGTGCTGTAATACAATACACTGTGGTTTTATTATATGTGACTGTATTTTTATTGTATTTTTTTTCATTTTGTAAGTCTCTCAAATGCTTCAGATCCTGAAACATTTATTCAGAGAAAAGAGGTACTGCCCCTTCATAGAAATACTGGGCCCTCGATAAAATTGGAAGACTCAATCCTTGGCAGACATAGAACTAACATGTCATTCCAGTGATCTCTACATTCTAGGAAAGTAATCAACATTACTCATTTTGCACATTGCCCTTTAGCAACACCCTCACGGTTTCCATAGTAAATGAAGTATTATATAGCCAAAAGCGGGTGGAGGGGTATATGGAGATGCTCAAATAACTAGCCTTTATATGTTCTGTGGTACACCAACTGTCTTCTCCATCAAGTTCGTAACCTGCATTTGTGACCTGGGGCAAATTGACTTTATCTTAAAACACCTACGTAATTTTTTGTCTTCCGTGCATTTGGGTATTTTAACTATCAGTACAATAACCTGAGGAAAAAACTGACAAACCAATTGTTGTATGTGGAGTTTTTAGCTGGAGCAATGAGAGGGTAGAAAAGACTGAAGAATAAAAGTGTGTGTAGGAGTTGATTATGTTATTAATGAATGGTCTATACTTAACTGAAAAGAAAAAAATAAATTAAAAATGTAATTACATTATTGAAGGTTCTTTTAATCTTGGAATAATTTCAGTTACACCTACTGTGATTAGCAATGCAATTAAGTTGCTAGACAATTGTTTGTATGCCCTTGTTCATTGATAATGTCTGACAAGTAACAAGCCTTTGTAGCAAAGGCAGATATAAAAGGTATTACTACATGCTAGACCTGACAATCTTGTAGTATGCTTGCCTGTTTGAATTTCTTGAAGGTTTGGGATGGTTTTGTTTTAAAGAGATTTTAGACTCAGGAAACCTAAAAAGATTGGTTTCCTTTAATTTCCAATACAAAGCAGTCCTCCTTTAACTCAGCTTTAAAAATCATAACTGAAAAGTACAAAAGATAAAAGTGCTTTTTTCACAGTGCATTTAAATTTCTGCTTTGAACTTTGATAGCTTTTTTTTTCTGGGCAAGATTTTTTTAAACTGAGAGCCTAAATTTAGGCTCTAAATCCATATCTAAGCATCTAAACACATGGTGCCATTTTTCAGAAGTGCCAAAGATGTGCTCCCATAGACTAAATGTTCTCTTTTAAGACTAGAGCATCCCTTGTGAGTGATGCACTGTTTCCATAGAAATGTCAGCAAATGTGTAACTCCTAAGGGCAAATTCTTCTCTTAGTCACATCCGCGCTGCTCCAGTAATGCCAGCGGGTTGCATGGATGTGGGTGAGGGCAGTTTATGGCTCTAAATAATAATTTTTTTGGTTGAACAAGCTAGTTTTTTTTCAAAATGGTGGGCTTTTAAAAGTTTCCATTGGAAATAGCATCATTTCCCCAATTGTGTGTGTGCTGGCTTTCATATTTAACCGTGTTGGGCTTAGCATTAGTCTGGGGCTTCCAGAACTCAGTAACGCAAAGTAAAAGCCTCCTGAAGACCAGGCAGTTTGTAGTTTTCATATGACTTAGCAGATGAAGTTAAAGACTGAGCTTTTGCCATTGACTTTAATTTTTTCAGTTATGTTCCATCAGTTATTGTTAACACGGCTGAGATATTGGAAAACAAAACCTTGATTCCACTCTGTAGTATCAACTCGAATGCTGCTGGATGTCCTAGGATTGTCCTCATATTGTAGGGTGTAAATAAAATAGCATTTTCTACTGGGATCACTGTATTTTCCAAAGGCTTGTCTGCTACTTCTCAGGAAGAATTATATAGAATCATAGAATTCTAGAACTGGAAGGGACCTCGAAAGGTCATGAAGTCCAGTCCCCTGCCCTCACGGCAGGACCCAGCACTATCTAGATCAGCGTTGCACAATCTGTGGGTCATCGTGGCTGTCTTCCTGGGGGGTCGCTGTGCTTTGATCCGTGCTGGCCGGTGTTTTCCTTTCCCGGCTCGGCACCCAACGTACATGCGATGGGAATGTGGGGGGAATGGCAGGGGAGTGGGCCAGTGCTTTAAATTAAAGGGGCCACAACAAAATGTTTCCTGTGGATTGGTTGGTTGGTTTGTTTGTTTTTTGCTCAACAAAAATGTTCCCGGCTCCAAGGTCGCGAATGAAAAAAGGTTGAGCACCACTGATCTTAGATCATCCCTGACAGATGCCTATCTAACCTGCTCTTAAATATCTCCAGATATCTTAAATATTCCACAACCTCCCTAGGCAATTTATTCCAGTGTTAAACACTCTGATAGTTAGAAAGTTTTTCCTAATGTCCACCCTAAACCTCTCTTCCTGCAATTTATGCCTATTGCATTAAGAGGCTGCATTGAGAGAGCATCATGAAATCTCTTAAGCTTTGATTTGCAGCTACCCAAAGGCCTAAACTCTGTTAAGTGCTTAAATGTACTTTCTGCATTGTGGTTGGAGTGCAGCGTTCATGAAAAAAACAAATATGAATGTTGTGTGTCTGACGGTTTTCTCCCTTTTATTATTTCAGCTGAACTGGAGTTTGTTCAAATAATCATTATAATCGTTGTGATAACTGTTATGGTGATAGTGATCATCTGCCTGTTGAACCATTACAAACTCTCAACACGATCCTTCATTAACCGACAGAGCCAAAACAGGAGGCAGGAAGAAACTTTGCAGCCGGTAAGTTCAAGCCCCTTTGTCCTAGCCTTTTTCTCTTTATTAGTTAGTGCTGGTCTCTTTGTAAGGGCTAAAAAAATACATGAAGTTCTGATTATAGGCAGCTGCATGAAAAATGTCTCACATCAATTTTAATATTCTCTGAAAAAAAATCAGTGCACGATGATTTTAGAATTTCCCCACACAGATATTTTTAGTCACTCCTCTGTTTTATATTGCAGCTTTTTCATGCCCTGTATTTGTCTACTGGTGTCAGAATATGAAAGTCCTGATTATTGCTTCTACTGCAAGTTTTTAGTAAATTTTCGTCTTACGGAAGGTGTTGTGGTGATGACTAGGGAAGGTGTGTCATTTCCTGTTTACCCTTAGAAAAGATACAGCAAAGGCAGCAGCCTTAGCTCCTTACCAGCTACTGGGGGTGACTCTGAAAAGCCTGACATTTTTCACTCATCCAATTCCCTTCCATTTCCAGGCTTGTCTCTGCTACCTGGATGGGGGAAAGGCACCAAAGGCAATGGGATCAAAGTGTCAATCAAAGAGAAGGGCCAAATTCCCACGGACTTCACTGAGGCTAGAATTTTATTCCAAGAGTTTGACACTTAGGGTATGTCTAGACTACATCCCTCTGTCACCAGAGGGATGTAAATTAGGCATACCGAAATTGCTAATGAAGTGGAAACAAAAAGTGGCGGCCATTTTTATGTTAATGAAGCGCGGGATATTTAAATCCCTGCTTCATTAGCAATTTTGGTATGTCTAATTTACATCCCTCTGGCAACAGAGGGATGTAGTCTAGACATACCCTTAGACCAGAGATCCCACATGTTACCCTGCTGTCTCTCGTCTGTCTTCTGGAGCTCCTCTAGTGGTGAAAGGAGAGCTTAGTACCGGTGCCCACTGACCTTAGTCTTTCAGTTCAGGTTGGCAGCAGGAATACCATTGATGATGATAATGTTTGTGATAAAGACTTAATACCCGCTTAGGAACTGGATTGAAACTACAACCTTATTACACATGTCATTGAACAGATATCAGATGGTAATGACTTTCAGCACTACTGCACTGGACTGGTTTTAAACTAGTGACTGTAGGTGTATTTCCTTTCCAGCCCACTGAGCCATCCAAGAACTTGCTTCTCTTTACATCTATTTGTAACATGGTTATACTTGTAAAAAAAAGTGCATAAAATCCCAGGTTTATGTTTGTGAGTGAAGTTGGGGCTTATGGAAATGGTAGAAGAATTACACTAGTTAGGGTTAGATCAGGGCTGGGCAAAATATGATCTGTGGGCTGGATCCGGCTCACCAAGCTGCCGGATCCAGCCTGCCAGAGTCTCAGCTGGTTCCCTGCCTGACCCACCCCCTTGCAGCACTCAGTGAAGGCAGCTGCTGCAGGGCCATTTGCTTCTGTGAAGGCTGAGAGCCTGCAGGGGGCAGAGGCTTCTCACACTGCTCCCGCCCCCAGTAGCTCCCATTGGCCAGTTTCCAGCCAATAGCAGCTGCCCGTCTGCAGGACAGCCATCATATGAAGTCCCCTCCCCTGCTTATTCCCCAGGCTCGCATGGCCCCTATAGCTGCTGCGAGCAGTTCAGGGGCATGGAAGGTAGGGATCCTGGTTAAGGAACCTGCTGGGCTGCTGGATGGGAGCTATCCAGGTAAGGTCTCCCAGCCAGAGCCTGCCTCTGGTACCCTAGCTCCTCCCTCCCCAAACCTCTGGGGAAATGTGCGTGAAACCCAGGGTCAGCTGGGGAGTCCCCCTCTGACCCGGGCTCCATGCAGTGCTGTTGCTTTGAAATTCCACATCAAGCCCCGAGGTCAGCCGGGGGGACTCCCCAGATGACCCTAGGTTCTGCACACCTTTCCCTGGAACCCGGGATCAGCTGGGGACTCCAGGTAATTTTCATATGAGTTCATGTTTGCATCATTCTTAGGTTTGCTTCTTTTATCATAACCAGGCAGTCCTGTGTTGCTGCTTAGACACTCCTGCTAACGTCTGAACTAGAGCTAGATCACCCAGGTTTCTGGTTTCATAAAAGACCGGAAGCCCAGATAGCTCACATTTTTTATTCACGTCTTTCAAAAAACCCCACCATGATTGAAATGAATAAATTAAAACTCTGCCTCCTAGTTTTGCCAGACTCTGGTATTTAAAAATCACGAGATGGGTTTAAAAGTCAGTGGATTAAAAAAAAATACATTTTGGGTTATTTTTATCTGCCTTGTGATAAGCAGAGTCTTTATAGAGAGAGTATACTTGCTTCATATTGTCAAGATTTTTTTGCAAACTCGACAGCCTAACTATGACTTCAAATAATTTATAAAGGATATATCCCGAGCTTTCATATGATTTTACAGACAGAGTTAGGTCCCACCAGCACTGCAGGGTTACCCTGCGTGAGGGACAGCCATGTTACAAATAGGCTGCCTGACATGGTTGGATTTGTATTGTACAGGAGAGCTAAAATGGCAAAACAGTAGTTAATGGTACAGATCTTATGATTAACAAAATGTTAAATGTTGCCCCCTGCTAGTTGACCCATAGGGTGACAATCAATGCTTAGTTACAAAATCAAAGATGGAGTAGCTGTGGTATACTAACACCATTGAATGGAAAGTTATAGAATATGTACCATCCCTGTGGGAAAGAAATTAGTCCACACATATCCAGAAGCAGGTCCAAGACTGCTTCACTAGCAGAGTGCCACCAGCCAGCTTCATACTCTGTAACATCTCATGTGCTGCTGACGGCTTCTGTCAGCAGCATGATGGTTCTCAGGGCACAGCTGTACTATGGCCTTTTAGTGCTGATAGTGCAGCTGCCATCTTTTGGGAGTTAAATTATAGAAAAGAGAATTGTGGATCAGTATCCTGTGAGAATTGAAATTTCAGCCTTCTTGGTAAATCAAAATGATTGCATGAGAATGGAACCAGAGACACCGGCAAAGGGTAGCCCCCTACTCTGTCTGTAAGACCAGGAACTACATAAAACATTCCCTACTGGTTGTTAATCCATCGTGGAATAAGCAACATTGTCAATGGGGACTTTGGGAGAAAGATTTTGAAAATGGCCTGTGAGAGGACATTTTGCAAACTTCTCACATTCTTGTGTTGATTTTTCTCTCCCTTTCTGTCAGCACCGCTGATCTAAAATGGATGTTGAAAGAGTTCTGAACACTTTTGCTGCCCCAGGCCCACTCCTGGCAGCAAAAAATCCATTGCAGAGTGCCATAGGAGGCATGAGTCACGCAAGACACTTGCAAATGATTGGCCCCAGCATCCCTGCTTCCAATCTCTGTGGGAGGCATAGTTGTTAGAGCCAGTCAGCTTTCATTAGTATGTACATTGATAATGCCTATCTGGTACTCTGAGATACTGTTCCAGGAAAGCAGTTGTGAAAGTACTGTGCTCTTCCTGAATTTAGTTGGATCAGCCAATTCAGGAGAAAAGCAACAAACAACAGTCCTTGGCCTGCATGGAAAGATGATGACAACAACCAAAGTAACTGTTCAACAATATGAAAATTATTTGGCAATGTCAAACTTCCCCTTTGATTGAACCCCCTTTAAATTCTATTTCCTTTTTTATAGCTTTAGCATTGCTAGTTCTATCCACTTCTGACAACCCAGCATTATGTATTTTTCTTTCCATTATTTTAACTTCAGAAATAAAAGAAACCGAGTGGGAGTAAATCCCCAGATAACAGCCACAAGAAATAAGTGCCAACAGAACACAGCAATGTAGTTCACCCTCATTGCCCTCTTCATTAACCTTTATGCACAGGATTGGCCTTCCAGTTTGCAGTACCCCAAAGTAGTCAGGAGGGGATTGGACATATATTGCCTTTTCTCTCTGACTGCTGCTGGAGTGCAAGGGGATTGGTTCATGTATGCCTTCTCCTCAAGATGTATTGCCAGGAGGGACTCTGATTTGAATTGAGCTGAATTGCCTTTCTCTCTCATCCATAAGATGGGAGGAATTGGGTCTTGTATGCCACCTCCTCTGGTCCTTCGGTCCGAAAAAGGGCACTAGCCAGGAGCTGCTAAGCAGATCTAGCCAGTTATGGCAATTTATTCTGTGATCTTGTGATATAAAAGAAGAGAATGTGTGTTGGCTTATCCTAAAAAGTCAGAAGACTGAGGCTCTAAATCTAAAATGTTACTGCCACCTAGGGTCAAAATTAAAAAATTACACTCAGAAAATTTCATCTGCAAAAAGTGTGGCTGAACAGTTTGGCGGGAGAAAAAAAATAGAGATCTTAGGCTATGTCTAAACTTTACTTCCATTGTTAAAACTGTTGTTGCTGAGAGTGTGTGAAAATACATACCCCTGAATGACAGAAGTTTTAATGATTAAAGCCGTTGCAAGGTGCACAGTAGTCTTCATTTCAGAAAGAAAGGAGTGCTTTGACTTATCATCCATCACTATTGTTTTTTGTGTGACACGCCTTTCTACTGTAAACAAGCTCACACAACATTTTAAAAATTTACTTTGCTGGGAACATTGCTCTAGACCAGTGGTCACAAACCAGTGGATCGGGATCTACTGGTAGATCTTGGAGCCTCTGACAGGTGATCCTAACAGTGCCAGCACTTCAGTTTCTCCTCCTCCCACTGCTGTGCATCTCCTACCCTTTGCCTTGGAGCTGTCCCCCCACATCAGCAGGGAGTGTCCAGGTACGGAGAGGAAGGGTGCTGATATCGAGGTGCCCCTCTCCCACTCTGCATCCTATCTCCATGAGCAGAGAGGGGGCACAACAGGACTTGGGAGGGAGTTTGCTGGCTGCTTTTGGGAGTGGTGCAGGGCCAGGGCAGGGGTGAGCCTACCTTAGCCCCACTGCGCCACCACCCCGGAGCTGCCAGAGGTAAGTGGTGCTCTGATGAAGCCCGCATCCCAAACTCCTACCTCGTCATGAGCCCCCCTCCTGCAGCCGAAGCCTCTGCCCTAGCCCTGAGCACCCCTACATCAAAACACCCTCCCAGATCCTGCACCTAAAACCCCTCCTACATCCCAACTGCCTGCCCCAAGCTCTGCTCGGAGCCCCTCTCACACTCCAAATCCTTTAATCCAAGACCAGAGCCTGCACCCCAACCTTCTGCCCCTGCCTGGTGAAAGTGAGGGAGAATCAGGAGGGAGGGAGGATGGAGTGAGCAGGGGTGAGGTCTCAGAGAAGGGGCACAAAGGAGGTGGGGCAAGGGTGTTTGGGTTTGAGGTAGATCTTACATTGCATTTAAATTCAAAAAGTGATCTTGTGCTTAAAGAGGTTGGAGACCACTGCTCTGGACATTAGGGTAATGGTGGGGTTTCCAGCCTGAGGCCTTTTTGCTTGTGTTCCTTCTCCCAGTTCAAACTCCTATTTCTCTCTCCCACACCCTTTGCTAATGAAAGGCAAGCTCATCCCAGTGCTCTCGTGTGCATTAAAGGGAGCACCCTTAATGTTGGCTATACCCAACAGAGCAAATTTTCACTAGCACCCAAGGGTAATGATGATAAAGCCATGAAAAAATACAGTACCGGACTGAGGTCAGGGTTCTAGTTCTGGTTGTCTAGCCAGACTTGCTGCGTAATACTGGAAACACCCATAATACATGCTAAAAAGAGAGTATTTCAGATAGATCAGCCCAGAAACTAAAAAGTGGGGATGGGAGAGGGGGGTAATCTATTTAAATGGTTTGAAGCAAAACCTAGAGTAAATGTAGAATTTCTGCAGTTTAGGGGATACCTGGCAACCAAACCAACAAAACCTCACTAAGAAACCATAAACAAAAATCATTCAGAAGTTCCCAAAGCAACAGAGAATTTGATGCAATTGGTTGGGGATATGGATGAGTTTAAAGGGAGTTTTTCTTCAGTCTCACAAGAAATATTCCTTTTTGAAATGTGAAGTTAGATGTTTTTGCTTCATTATAGTCATTTTTATTAATAATAATATTGTGCTTCTAATTTATCTTGGTACAATTTTAAAAATGTCAAGCCTTTTCACTTCTTCCAACACATTCCTTTTTCTCCCCCTTTGTTGTTATGTTTACTGTAAACTGAGGTAGTGGGGTGACTTTGGAGGCATCAGGAAACAAAATATATAAAAATGGGCTTGAAATGTCGTCTGCCTGATAAATCTCCTTGAGAAATGCAAAATAAGGAAATTCTTGTATGAAGCATATCCAATATCACAAGATTTAAACCTTGACTATTATCATTACTTTTAGATCTTTTAGTGTGAATACAATAAGCTTTATTAAGTGCCGTTATTATTTCATGACCTAAATCTAAAGCTTCTTTCCATATATTATTACGAAAAGCAGGAATATACCCATGAGAAGACCTAGATGGAACAATAAGATTTTTACTTCTAATATTTTTTAATTATTAGTTTATCCTGAAGAGATGCATCATCTTCCATCTCAAAATCTAATGATGATTGAAAAGTAACAAATGTAGGGGTTGAGACATGCGATTATAGATTATCTAATTATAGATCTCAGAACCCTTATTCCAGTCTCACTGATTCCTGTAGGACTACTGGTTTGAGCCAAGTGAGTGAGGGTTTGCTAGTTTATCCAAATCTTTGGGTTTGTTATCCAGTAAGTGCCTGGAGGAAAAGGTATCTGAGCCTCTGCAATTGGGTTCCAGCTAGGTGGTCTCTGGCCCACTGTTCCCTGTAAGCTGAGTGCTGAGGTGACCACCCAGGAGAGAGTCAAATGCCACCCAGCTGATTAGCAGATCACCTACAGCCAGTAGCATGTGTTTCTACTAGAGGTGCATGTCTGCACAAGTCTTGGTGCACATAACAAAATGTATATTGCACAATGGATGGAAAAAGTTAGAGGGAAGATTGCTCTGGCCAATTCTAAATTGGAATCAGAAAGAGAATTACTCTGGTTCCATTGTAATGTTTTTTTTAAGGATCTGTTATGATATAGGGTATGTCTACACAGCAGTTATTTTTGGAATAACAGCTGTTATTCCGAAATAACTACATGAGCGTCTACACAGCCATTCCGTTATTCGAAATAATTGCAAAATAACAGGCATCTTATTCCGAAATCTGTAAACCTCATTCTACAAAGAATAACGCCTATTCCAAAATATCTATTTCGAAATAAGGCGAGTGTAGATACTCCACTTCTGCTATTTTGAAATAACCCCTCACCAGGGCCATTCTAAGTTATCCCTCCCCAGTGTCTCCTGGGGCTTTAAATCGAGTTAGCACGTATACATTAGGGAAGCCTGCCTTGGACTAATTTTGAGGCTTCCCTGCAGTGTAGACGTGATATTTCAAAATAAGCTATTTTAAAATAACTATTCCAGAATAGCTTATTTTGAAATAAGTGTGCAGTGTAGACGTATCCATACAAAGAATGCCCATCATCTATGCTATTAGGGAGAAAAACTTAAGGGAGCCAAATTTCATATGCTCCGAACTATGCCTTGATAGCATCATCACTCATGTAGAAACCATGTCTTTTTAAAACATCATTGAAGAGCATCCCTTCAGTGAGAATATTCAGAAACCCCCCAGTGTCATGTCGCACATGCCATAGCCTAGCCGAGCAGGATATTGTAAAAAGCTGAGCCAGGAGGCAGCCCCTCTGGAAGCAAACTTCTAACCTTCCCCATCCTTGGGCTGCAACACAGAGCTGGGAGTGGCAGGAGCTGGTGCCAGGGTAGCAAAGCATCAACTGCTTTATTTAAATCTTAAAATCACAACTCATTTATTTAAAAAAAAGTTACTTATGAATTATTCAGTAATAACAAAGTAGTTATTGTTGTGTTTATGTCTGTTGATCAATTGATGAGTGAAAATACGTAAGAACCATACCTAGATTTTTTTAGTATTAAATGACTATATCTTAGTGTATTTTGAATGATAGAAAAGTAGCGAGATGGAGTGAAGGAATACAAATACAGTACTTTAAAATCTTTAACTTATTTTGATTGGTGCAATTTCAGATTCGATGAAAGGAGATAAGGAAGTTCTTTGGCTTGGCAGCCAGTCGCTGAGGCTACAGCTACACTGTAGCCTTCTTCAGGAAAAGCTTATGCAAATGAAGCGCGGCATGGAATATCGCCGAACTTCATTTGCATAATTAATTAGCAGCCTCTTTCGCGCAAGAGGCTTTTGCGCAAAAGCGGCTGCTAATTAATTATGCAAATAAAGCGTGGCGATATTCCACGCCACGCTTCATTTGCATAAGCTTTTCCAGAAGAAGGCTACAGTGTACCATAGCCTGAGAGTGAACACTCACTCTCACCTGGCTGGCAGGTGAAATCCACAAGTACAAGAGTGAGGAGAGTATAAGGAAAAACTTCTTTAAAATGTTTCCCTTTGATAGGTGACATAATTTCAAGGATGGCGAAGTGGCTGAAAAAGGCCTAACTTGGTGTCAGATACCTGTGCAGCCAGAAGTGTGTCCCCTAATGGAGAAAAGTGTTGTTGGGGTTTTTTTTAGAGTGAGGAGAAAACTCAAACAAGTTTTATAGCATCTCAGTTCCTGATGCAGCGAAGCATATAAGTATATTAAGCTTTACATTTTTCAATAAATACATTTAATTAATTTAGGAAATCCACACCCAACTTCCCATCATCCTTTAAGAGCAAGAACCTAGCAAATTGAAGTGTACTTAAGTGAGAGGGGTGAGAAATATTTAGTGCTTGATATTAAATACAAAAGATTTTTTTGCAAAACTTTATCCATCTAATATATACAATCTAATAAAAGAAAATTATAAAGAAGGCTGTACACATGCACTTATTTATCTTTTGTCTTTTCTCTCTCTTATTCTCCAATCCCTCCCCCATTCTCATTTCTGTCTTTCAGTTTTTTCTGTTCTATTTCCCTTTTCCCGTTTTGGCATCTTACCTCCTTTTTTGCATTTTGTTTATCCAATCTCTTGAAATTTCTTTCTAATTGTTCTTGTAGAGCAGCATGTCATTTTCTGTTTCACCAGGAGGTTCTAAGACATGGAATAGCTGTGAATTGCAATGGAAATTTACTAACATCATACTCAATTTCTCCCTGCCTCCCCTTCCAAGTGATTAGCCTTAGGGCTTGTCTACATGGAAAAGATGAATCAGTATAATTGTATTGGAGTAGGTCAATTGCTACAGTTATACTAGTATAATTCCCTGCACTCAGGGGCTCCATTTCACATTTTGGTGGAGTGTGGCGACCTGTGTATGCTGTGATGGGGAGGGGAAGAGAATGAAAGCATGGGAGGGACAGAGGCATCAGCAATGTTACTGAGCATGCTCAGTACAAGCCAAGCACCAAATGGGGAGGGAGGGAACCAACCTCATCCGCCGCACCCCCCCCCGCCCCCCCACACACACATTCATCTCTATCCAGGAGCTACCAAGGCACTGGAAAACTCGGCTTTTTTTGGCAGACAATTTAGCAGTTAGCTGACAGGAGCACTGTATCTAATTCTTGCATAAAAGAAAGAAAATGAAATCACTATTAGACCCACTCGGCTCTAACATCTTGTGGCAAGCCACTTAAGGGACACTGGTTAGCCTTAAAATGTTAATGTATATTCTTACTTTGTTACTAACTTTATGGAGAGAGAGAGACCCCATCAGGACTCCTGGGCTCTATCTCAGCTGTGGAAGGGGAGAGGGGTCTATGGGTTACAGCAAGGGGGCAGATACATTTCAGCTCTATATAAGAAAATCAGAATGGCCACACTGGGGTCCGACCAATGGTCCTTCTAGCCCTGTATCCTGTCTTCCAACTGTGGCCAAAGCCAAGTGCTTCAGAAGGAATAAACAGAAGAGGCAATCATCATGATACTTCCCGTCACCCATTCCCAGCTTCTGGCAAACAGAGGCTAGGGGCACCATCCCTGCACATCCTGGCTATTAGTCATTGATGAACCTGACTTCCTTGAACTTATTTTGTCCTTATTGGAACCCTGTTATAGTTTGGGCATTTCCACCATCTCCTGGCAAGGAGTTCCACAAGTTGATTGTGAAAAAATAATTTATTTTGTTTGTTTTAAATCTGCTGCCTATACATTTAATTGGGTCAGCTTCTTGTGTTATGTTAGTGAAAGAATAACATTTCTTTATTTTATTTTTCCACACCATTCATGATTTTCTAGACATCTAACATATCCTCCACCCTTTAGTCATTTGTTTTCCAAGCTGAAAAGTCCCATTCTTGTTAATCTCTCCTCACATGGAAGCTGTTTCTTACCCCTAATAATTTCTGTTGCCTTTTCTGTACCTTTTCCAAATACAATATATCTTTTTTAGATGGGGTGACCAAATCTGCATTATTCAAGATGTGGGCATACAATGACTTTATGTAGAGGCGATATGGTATTTTGTCTTATTATCTGTTCCTTTCCTACTGATTCCCAGTATTCTGTTAGTTTTTTAATTTTTAGACTGCCACTGTACATTGCACATATGTTTTCAGGGAACTGGCCACAATGATTCCAAGATCTCTTTCTTGAGTGTTAACAGCTATTTTGTATCTGTAGTTAGAATGATATATTTTTTCATGTGTAATACTTTGCACTTATCAACACTAAATTCCATCTGCCTTTGTGTTGCCCAGTCAACCAGTTTTTTGAAATCCCTTTGTTAACACTTTGCAGTCAGCTTTGAATTAGTCCCTGTTCACCCCTTTTTAAGAATATTTATAAATTTAACACAGTAATCCAAATGCAAATCCCAGTAGCACAACACTCATTCCTGCTCTGCCCCCCATCTTTTAAGTGGCATACCCAGCAATGTTTTCATGGTGCTCTAACGATCCTTCAATTACTTGAATGCCCAGCCTTTTGTTATTCTTAATCACCTGCTTCTCTCTTTTTATAACAAACTCCCTGCCCCAAAGGCAAAGCTGCAAGCAGCTCAAACTCTGTTGCATTTAAGAACTGCCTCTGGAGTCAGGGCATGCAGCTTTAAGCAGACCTCAAGTGTGAAATCCAAGGGTTCCCCTCGGAAGTGGGGCTACTGCCCTCTCTAGTTCTCCATAAATGTTGCCCTTGCCTGTACTGCATGGACACTCTTATTCTGGATAAGAACACGCTTTTTATATTTGGGTTAAAATGCTTGCAAAATGGTATAAGCTAAATTGGAAAAAAGCACTCTTATTCTACAATAACAATATTAATGTCCATCCAGGGAATTAAACCACTATAGTTATGTCAGCATAAGGTAATTAGTTCATATCTTAAGATATACTGGTATAACTTCCCATGTAGATAAGCCTTTATGCATGCAGCTCTGAATGTAGGGTGAACCTGATTCAGTGCTGTGTGTTAGCCCAAGAGACTACCCTTGTCGTTCCCTTTCTTCCCTTCTTTCTTTTATCATTCTATTCCCCTCACCTAAGTTCTGAGTATATTCTTATTCAATCTTTTTCAACCAGCTTATTTTGGTGTGACTTTCCTTACCTTTTTTGTAATACTATGGGATAGAGTCAGATGGTCCCCAACAGAACCTAGTGTGCATGATCTCATTGGTTAATCTTTCTCTACACTTTTCCCCCCATGAAATAATATTCTGAACGCAGGATCTCTTTGGCCAACCCAAGAGTAGAGTAGTGTATAATTATAACCATTCATTGTAACCAAGGTTTCACTCACCAATTTCCAATCATCAGTCCCTTTCTCCAGCCATTTCCCTGCTAAGGATTTTATTTTATGTACCAGTAACACAATTATTGACATGTTAGAACATTAAGGGGAGAATGAAAGCTCGAACAAAATATAAGAAAATGTCAATAAGAGAAAAAAGCTTAGGGTATATTGTTATTTCATTACATTTTTGTTTTCAGAGCAGCAATAACTACCTTAATGGCTTTATTTTACTTCAAAATATCACAGCTAAAAATAATTCAGCTTTAAGGTAAATCCAAAAGGGACAAAAGAAGCTGCAAAGCACAGAAATTCAACCTAAATGTGGTAAATAAAAATGTTATTTTAAAGAAGTAATTGGTTTTGCTGAAGCTTCTCAGTCATGATAACTTTCTTGGATGGATGTAAGTCAAATTCTGTCATTATACAAATGGAAGAAATGCCAGTAATAGGAAAAATACATTTGTCTCTTTTGGGTTTATTGTAAATTTTGCATTCCTGCTTTTTCACCATCTCCTCAACCTGTGTAAAAATCGCTCATTTTCAGTTCCGCCCCGGGAACTTATGGCATGTTTATTCACTTTGCAGGAGCTATTCTGCCTCAGATTTGCACTGCTTATTTTGAACCTTTTCCAGTGTGAGAAATGTGTATCTGCTTTACTAATAAGAAAGATAGAAAGATCATACCAAATGAAAAAAAAATCAAATTTTAATGGTGGTCTAGCTTGAATGTCACATTTGTGTTTGCTCTCTCTGCATTTGACTGAGTCCTGGGTTCAGATTTCCACTGTAGAAGTAGTAACAGGTTACCTTTTAATAATGCTTCTTTTGATTAATGTAACCAACTGGGAAAAAATGATTGTACTGAAAAGTCTTTTTAAGTTGAAATAAAAATTATGCAAGACGTTAATATTCTTCTCTTTTTTTTTTCTCCTGCAAGGAGGGGTGCTTGTGGCCTTCTGACAGTTCAGTATCACGACAAGGTGCTTCAGAGGTAATGCTTAAATTGTTGGTAACCTTCAATGATTTGCTTTAGTGCTTCTAACATACATTTCCTCTCTGCCAAAAAACATTGGTTGGAGTGTCTACACGTTGGTTAATTAAGTATTTAATTTGGATCAAAAGAGTAAAACAAATAACTAGACATTGTCTTTAATTGTAAGTCCACACAAGATCTCTTTGAAATGAATAGAATGCTGCCCTGGAGCAAGGGATTGGGGCGTTAGCTAAGTGTTGAGGTAAAAGGAAACAGATGATGTTTTCTCGTAGTGAGGGTGTTAGATGCCTTGGACCTTTTTTGGTTCAGTTAAAACGACTGTCTGGATTCCCCTACAAAGCAAGATTTTAATATGTGTTGAAAAAAAGCCTTTCACTGGCCAAAAATCTCTGTTGGGTTATTGTTTTAGATTTCCAACTAATTTATTTCAGGGGTGGAAACAGAAATAACTTTTTGGGAATGTTTTGTTTTCAAAGAAGTAAAATTTCTCTGTGAACATTTTTATAACTCAACAAGAAAGTGGGAATTAAAAACCCTGTAGGAACGCTCTTCATTTGTAAAGCCATACACAAATTACTTTTAGATTTTTACCCCACCTCCAACTCACATGAACACTGCCGTGTGTCTCTACACTGCAATCATAGGGTTCGATTGTAGCTTGTGTAAACATACCTGTGCCAGCGTTGCTCTAGTTAGTTCAGGTACCAGAACAGTGAAGCTGCAGCAGCAAGTAATTATCCAGGGCAACGGGCAGCCTGCTATGGTCTGGCTGAAGCAAGTGCTGCTGAAGCAGCACTGCTCTGTTAGCCAAGCTAGCCACATTAAAGCTATCTTGGGTATGTGTCCATGAGCTGCAGTCATGCACTGTGACTGTGTGTGCATCTGAAATGTTTAATCTGTGTCTGAGCTAGCTTATCAACTCCCTGAGGCAGGGGTCATTTTCTAGTTTTTTGGCCCTTGGTAAATACTACCCGTAATGCTTTTTCTGGGTGATGCCTGAAAATGGATTCACATCTCCCTCTTACCTTTTCAGATCATGTATGCCCCAAGGTCCAGGGACAGGTTTACTGCTCCATCATTCATGCAGCAGGACCGTTTCAGTCGCTTCCAGCCAACCTACCCTTACATGCAGCATGAGATTGACCTTCCTCCGACCATCTCCCTTTCTGATGGAGAAGAGCCACCACCTTACCAAGGGCCATGCACGCTGCAGCTCCGGGACCCAGAACAGCAAATGGAACTCAATCGAGAATCTGTCAGGGCACCCCCCAACAGAACCATTTTTGACAGTGACTTGATAGACATTTCAATGTACAACGGGGGCCCATGCCCACCAAGCAGCAATTCGGGCATCAGTGCAACCAACTATAGCAGTAATGGAAGGATGGAAGGACCACCCCCAACATACAGTGAGGTCATGGGTAATTACCCAGGCTCCTCTTTTTTCCATCACCAGCATAGCAATGCACCTCCTTCTTCACAGAGGGGGAGCAGACTTCAGTTTCAGCAGAACAATTCAGAGAGCACAATAGTCCCTATTAAAGGCAAAGACAGGAAACCAGGAAACCTTGTCTAAGTTACTTCCCCAGGTGCACTTGAACTGAAGACAAGCTAATCAAACAGGAATGTGGTGGAATACCCCACATTCCTGTGCACAATATTGTTAAGTTACACGTGGAACAACTTAGTAAAACCAAACGTGCAAACCAGTTCTTTGTTTCTGATTCCTTTCAGGGGAATTGCATGCAAAGTGGATTGAGATAATACAAACTTCCATTCAGTGTCGCCATGAGCAGTGTTTTGGGGGGGGAAATATATAATTATTTTTTTTAAATAAACTATTTGAATTATTTAATTCTAAAATGAAACTTAGCACAGCAATTAGGCTAGTACAGCCTGTTTTATATTAACTGAATGGCAGAAAGAAGAAAATGAGAAGAAAGTTTTGCTAGGTAAATGGGGGAAGAATTGGCCAGTTTGCTGCTCTCTCCCAAGGTGTGGAATTTTTTTTTTTACATCAATCAAAATTCCTGTTTTGTGTGCCAAGGTGTAAAGTTGAGAAATTAGATGAATGCAAGGAATTAATTTGTGTTGTGAAAAAAATGTGTTTTAAAAAGTTGCACTATCTTAATGTTTTAAAGAATATATATATGAGGGAACTGTTTTACGTGAAGTTCTTCTATATGTTGTCTTTTCAAACCTGTGGAATAATGATTAGGCCCCAGGACTAATCTGAAAGAATCTGTTCCCCCCCTTCTCCCCTTCTCTTCCAACCCTATATTTGTCACTGAAAGGGGAATGTTGAATTTAGCCTAGCACCTCTTGACGTACATAAATCAGGAAATACAGGGACACTTAACATGTTGTTATCTTTGCAGTAATTTGCATTAAAATAACAGTGCAGTCAGTGTCTTGGAGACTTTTGGATGGAAGTGAGCAAGCATGAAATTCCAGCATTTCACATCACTTAGGTTGTTTTAACTATTATATGGTTTAGCCCATTTGTTTCATTAAAAGCAAAACAAAATCCCAGACATGCTAATGTAGATTAATTATTAACAAAGCTCTGTCATTTTTCTCATTTTCACAAGGCAGTATTTTTAATACTTAAGGTTTTAGCAATTTTGTTTTCACTGTAACCTGAAATATATTTAGTCACATATCCTGATGTTATGCAATAACTTGTTTAAAAATGCAGTGTGGTTCTGTCTCTCCTTCCCATGCTGTTAAAATATTTGATTCTTTCTTGTCCATTTTACTGTCCAGTTTGTATTTAAATTCTGTACTGGAGATCCATCCTGTTTAAGCAAGTGGACCTCAGTAGCCGTACCCCCTCCTGTGCAGTTTCTGCAACACATTTGATACATTTTACAGTACTAGTGATGTTGGCAATGGTTTCTGCAGCATTAGAAAGCCATTGGAAGTGACTTGGAAGCCCCAGTTAATCTCACTGTAAGCCATTAGCCTTTTCCTATGGGCTTGATCCTGCAAACCCTTACTCATGCATGTAACCTCATTGAGCCCAATGGGACTAAGCACATGGGTAAAGATTACTCGTGTGTAGGAACTGGCCCTGTTTTTGTAATACTGGTCTTAAAGTAATTGAAAGGTATGAGTCTGCCTGTAGAATGTTGCTTAAGGTTTTGCTTTCCATGGCTAGTTTCTCTGCCGAAGCCAACTTAAGAATTGGAAGGCAATTGAAGACTGGTGGTAGTAGTGATTTCAAGAGCACACAGAAAAAGCACAACATGCACTTAAAATGCATTTTGGAAATGGACTTTAAAAGAATAAGAATCTTTAGAGTCTTAGTTTTAATATTCCTAATATATATATGTAGTAGAGTTTTCACTGTAAGGTCTCACTTTTTCTATGGTCTTAAGCCTAGTGCTTTGTTAACAGCAGCAACCAACGAGTGCATCAAATGCACTGTAGAAAAGTACTGTACTGTCTATACAGCACCTGTTCCGATTGCTGGAGGTTGGATTTCTGCGTGACTTCTACATATTAGAGGGCTTGATTGAAATATTTGATTATTGACGTGAATTTTTGATCTATGCAGAGTTTTAATGCCAAAACAGCATGTGTGTGTGTGTACGTGTATGTGTGTGTATTCGTTTTATGGGTCTCTGTATAGATAACTTCCTTAGGGAGGTGACTTTGTACTATTTTAGCCTGTTGATTATTGGAATAACTATATTCTGAACAGACAGTCCCATTTATAACTGATCAGAATCTGCTTGTTTCTTGATCTGAATTGTCCCTGGTACTTCAAAGTGAACCCCTTTTTTTATGTAGGTATATTTGAAGGGAAAAGTAGGAGACTGCATTTAGCAGTTTCCCTTACGAATATCCACAGCACAGGTGTTTATGGGATGACTTTCTAGCTATCTGCCCATTATATCTCTTGCCTTTTATAGATTCTGGGAGTCAAACATTTTGGATTTAGGATGTTACAGAAACCTGCAGGTTTAGGCTAGCAGGAGTATACACATTTCACAAAAAATGTTTATTTTCCCATTTCAGTGATTTTGTTGCTATTGGAAGTGAGCAGAAAGCCAAGCCCCTAGGCAGACGTGTATGTTTATAGAGATACTGTACTAGAGATACTCAGTTGCTGGTGCCTAGCTCAGGATTATTCAGCCCTGAGGGATCTAGCTCAAAGAACAAATGGAACTCAGTTGTCATTCTGTCAGGACACTACTGGGCCAGGAGACCAGGCCTTGGCATTGGACCAATTTGAACACAAGCTGTCCCACTGCTTGCAGATCTCATGAGAGGCCCCATCTATTAACTCCAAAGCCACTTTTTTGAGGATAACCCTTTACTGTCTTTTCACCCTGGTGTCCCAGTGTGTCTGTGTAACTCTCATTAACAGTGATGGATATGATGCATGCACACACAGAAGAAAACACCTACCGAAGTGGTCTGTTAGGTTTCCTTGTACTAGGGTTACAAACGCTGCAGAGGAAGTAACACATTTCATCAGCTCTGTAAAAAGTGATTTTTAGACTTCATTGTGATTCTATCTTAATGAATGTTAGTAATCTCTGATGCAGATTTTGCCAACAGTATTATAAAGGAATACCCTTTCTTTCTGCTCATAGAGAACAGGGAACACACTGGAACTTTTAGAACTGAACTCTGAAAGAGAAAACAAGAAAAAAACTATATCAGACAAGAAGTCATTATCAATCTGTTCAGGCTCAAAAATGGGCATTCTTTCTAGGTAAATTCTGTGCAGCAATTCTGGAGGAATCTCTGTAAAAAGACACAGCATCATAGTCTGTAAAGTCCTAGCTACCCAAATGCAATTTTTAAACTGTTAAATTGGTATATTTTCTAACATTTATCACATGGGTGAAACTCCACATTCTTCTGTATGTGTCCATGTATGCATATTACATATAAAATACACACAAATATACCACAGATGTGGCGGTTTTCATCCATGTGATAAATTGAGAATAATGTGGCAAATCAAAGTAGCATGCACCTTTTGACTGCCTCACTTGAGCTCAGCCCAATAACCTATCTTTCCCAAGATATACTCAAACACTCCACATTTCTGAGAAACTTCAAACTCTTTTTAAAAAATTAATGTCTGAAATAGATCATCCCTGCTCCTCTCTGCCCCACAAATGAAGAATTCCTCTCCAAAATCACTTTGATCTAAGACCTGCAGAGGACAAGTTTCAGCTGTTGGACTGGTGTGAGATTTTCCAGTCAGAAAAAAATGTCTAATCTTCAGTGTATGTTGCCTGGTGGTCTTAGACGGCTAGGAAAGGGAGCTTTATCCTGTTGGGAAAAGGAGACTCCAAACTTCCCAGTGGGATACATATCACTGCCAGCCCTGGAATTATAGAAAAATCTCTCGAGATTATTTTTAAAGGTTTGTGTGGCTCCTTCTGTGCCCAGTGCAGTTAGACTCCTGGTATGACATGCACCTGACTTCAAGGTATGAATGAAAGATGAAAAAATGATCCCAATTAAAACATTAAAATCTCTCTCCAGTATTTTTAAGGTAGCAAGAAAAATACATGATACTGTGGGGTGAGAGGAAGGTTTGGTCATCATTAGTTAGGAGTGATTTGCAGAAGCCCTCTCATGCATGGCTTTGTGACTCATGAGTAATGGATCTTACCCAAACTCATGCTGATAACATTTTACCACACTGTGTTCACTCTTTGTATGTGAGAAAACATGCACACACGTTCTATGTACGCAGTCATGATAAACCGAATAACTTCCTTTATTTTTGTTTCCGCAACCATGGAATTAACTGGAACTGTAGAATTAATCACATTTATTTTGCACCTTTGTTCTGATTTTCATTCTGTCCGCTAATTTCAGTTGAAGCTACTTCTGATGTTCCAAATCTCAGTACTAGTAACTTCAAATGAAAAAGAGCCTTGCCACTAAATTTTTTTCCTATAACTGTGAATTAGGTGAAAATAGGGACTGAAATTAGGCTGCTCTGAGAATAGTGCAATTCACTAGCTATAAAGCATTAGCCCTGTGAAGAACTCAAAAGTGCAGGCTTTCTAATGTTCTTCTGTAGAACACATTCATTTCTAGCCCTGACAGATTGTGTGACATTGAACCTTAAAACTGACACCTTCATTTGTAAGAAATGTTGAAATGTTTTTAAAATGTTTTATAATTAACATTTCTCTGACTCCGTGGCCTGTACACTCATGGTAACTAAGGCAACCTGGCTTTACAAGCAGAGGAATACAAAAAGATAGTACCAATAAAAATACACACACACTAAAAATTGATCTTAAAAAACTTTTAAGCACAAGGATAAACAAAACACTTGCTGGTATGTTCAAAAGGATTATTTGACTGTGGCTATTTGGGGTTTCCCCAAAAACACTCATAGCTGCCTTACCCTTGACTCACGTCATATGTGACCGTTGTATGTGTGTGTTTGCACACATACACAGGCACACATTTTCTCTTCTCTATTCTACTTATCCAGCTAGTAGGTATTATTCTAAAACCAACCTACCGGGTTGTTGAGTGGGTTTATTTTGTGTCAGAAGCCAAGTTTAAAACATCCCTTAACTATTTTGAATCATACTTTTGAACATTACTCTGTTACATGCCTGGGCAGTGGCAGGTAACCAGGCAAAAAGTTGAAAGCGTGAGGAGCACTTATTCTCTTCCCTCGCCCTTTGAATACTGTACTTATCGACCAGCTGCCTGGGTTCCCAACTTTGACATGGGGCACCGCACATCTTCCATCCAACAGCTCTCCTCTTTAGGATACATTTGAATGCAGCCCTCATATTTTGGAGACTGCCCTCTAGAAGGCTGCTTGTACTGAGGTACTGCAGTGAAACATTTCTAAAACTACAGAACTACATTGTCTCTAACAAACCTAGGGGTAATAACAAGGGACCCGCGTTTGAGAGTTGGCTCAACTGAAGCTTTGCTTTAGGTTATTTTTGTGCTCTGTTTCATTTAAGGGCTGTTACAAGAATCTTGTGAAAGATGGTTGGCTTTCCCTATTGGGTACATGCCCTGAAACTAACCCCAAATGTGTCACTTTTGTTTTAACTCCCTTCCTCTCCCAAGGAGGTACTGACATAGAATTGTTAAAATTTACATATGCTTCCATAACATTTCTCATGTAAAAAAACCTTGTGGGCATTTGTCTGAGTTACATTGTTTCAGCTGAACTTTCAGAGTTTCATTTTAATTTTGCTTCACTTGCTATGTTTCCTTCTTAAATGACAATTTATACTTCTCATTATACTTCTCATTATAAATTCAGACCAAGGTCCATCTGTTTGTGAACGTTGGTCCAGGCCTAGTTTACGCTTAGCAGTTTTGCTCGGGATGTGTGTGTGTGTGTGTTTGGTTTTTTGTTGTTGAATTTTTGTTTTGTTTTTTTGCTCCTCACCCTTGACTAATGTAAGTATGCCAGCAAAAGCCCCAGTGTAAATGCACATAAATGCCACAAAAGTCCTTTTGTTAGTTTAGCACAGTAGTTCCAAGCTGTGGGTCGGGACTCCATTTTAATGGGGTCATCAGGGCTGGCTTAGACTTATGGCTCGGACCTGAATTCAGGTCCTGGGGGCTTCAGCCATTGGCGGCAGGGCTCAGATTACTGACACTACTGCCTGGGCTGAATCCCTTGGGCTCTCTGCCTGAGCCAGTGGGTCTTGGGCAAGCTCAAGCTTTGGATCCCCCCTTTTTGGGGTCATACAGTAATATTTGTAGTCAGAAGTGGGTCACGTGGCAATGAAGTTTGAGAACTCCCAATCTAGCATACTCCATTCAGGGAGCTGTTGTAAGATCTTTGGTGGATATAAACTGGATCTTCATCACCGAGGATTTACCTCTGTGGATTTAGTTACACCAGCAAACCCTTCCAGTTGTAGGCCAGGCTCAGAATAGGTGAAGTGCTTTATCGAAACCGTAAATAGCACCAATGCAAAATTTAAAAGCCGATTAATACTTTGTAAATCAGCCACACATACTTGGTTTTGATATATGTAAAGGCCACTACCACTGAATTTGCAACCATTCACTCTACATTTCTCTGCTCTCAGAACAGGGAAGGTTGAGCTGGGTTCGTACTGACAATGCCAAAAACTCTCCTTCTGACTGCACTGCTGCTGAGCACAGTCTGCGTTACATCTTTAGAATGAACACAAGCAAAGCTAGCATCGCTTTCATGACAAAGGAGTTTGTCTTTTTGTGTTTAACACAGAGAAACAAACAAAAATACTCCCTTTCCCACCCACCCCCAAGCAATCCTGCCCCGCATGGGATTTACTGCCAGCGATGATAGTGTCTCATTTCTTTGCTATATAGCTGCTGCTTGCTGCTGCTGCTGCTTTATATGGTTTGGTATGCGAGTGTTCTGAAACCATGTGGTATGTGTTCGGATCTTGTGGGTGACAAAGGTGTCTTTTCCTTCACCCTTTCCTCAGTTTGTGTTTGTCTGTCTGCTGTGGTAGGAGTATTAATAAATATATACATATATATTAGATATAATTTTGAGGAGGTTTGCATGTTAGTAGTTTGTAAGCAACTAAGGGGCCTCATGTTCAGGTCTGAGCAGATAGGAATCCGCTTGCACTCTACGGGCTGGATCCAAAGCTCATTGAAGTCAGTGGAAAGGCTCCCACTAATTTCAGTAGACTTTGGATCAGACCCTATGCTCCCACCTTTGTTGTGCCTCACTTTAAAATGGTGCTTTTTCAGTTGTCTGTCTCTTCTTCTGAGTTTTATTTGTAAGGTGCTGTATATAACTTGAATATATTATGCACATATCCTACCCAATGGGTAGAACAAACAAACAAAAAAAGACATTGTTAATACTGTAAGATAATGTATAGATGATACCAATTTTAACAAAAATGGCATCAAATTTGTGAATGCCTACTTATGTGCTTGGTCCTCTTTTGTAAGAAAATTTGCAAATGAATGCATACAAATGACAAAAAGTCTATGTATTTTATTTTCCTATTAAATATCAATATAGTATCATAAGGGAAAAGAAGAGTTTGAACAAATCACTTTTGACCAGCTTGTAGATAGCATCTGGTTGTTTGATGCATCTTTGCGATGAAGAGCATTCTTTGTGTGTGTGTGTGTGTGTGTGTGTGTGTGTGTGTGTGTGTGTGTTTCACTTTAAAGAAAAAGAAAAACAAAACAAACAAACCTTCACAGCTTTAACTTTGCAACTAGATGCTTCTCTTCTTTGTTGTCACCCTATTGCTGCTCTGGACCAGTTTTAGCGTCTTCGTCTCCAGAAGATATTTTATTCGTACCCTTCGTAACCTTATTTACCTAGAGATTTACCCTTGTTATCCAAACCCTATGACACCATATGGGCCTTTAATTCATTGAGACCTGGATCAAAACTGACCCTGAAAAAATCAAAAGTAGGCTAACAGAGTTTTTCAAAAACAAAAACAGTCCTTGTGTTGCACCTGTATCTGTTACACAACTCTCCCATTCTCACTTTCTCTGCATTCAGGATTCAGCGATCTGTGTAGCTGCAGTGGTACAAACCCCAGGCATAATAGACAAGGAAAGCTGTAATTTACACTATTTGATCTTACCCCTGATTGAAACAGGAGCTTAATTGAAATGGTTCAATATTTAATTTTCTTTGTTCACACTTGGGGTTTTCAGCACTGCTGAACCAGATAGCTGAATTGGGCCTAATGCTGAGTATAGACAAGGCCTAAATCTGTCCAAGCCCAGTGAGCAATGGAATAAGGCCAGGCCTTAAAACTTTTGTCAGTATAGTGATATCTATTTGGCATTTGACTTTTTTAATGACATTTTATACTAACAAAAGCCCAAGTATAGACACAGTTATACTGACATAAAGGTCGTTTTGCTGGTATATGCTTTGTTGTTCAGGAAACTGACACAAGCTTTTGCCAGCATAAACCTTCGACTATGCTAGAAGGGTTTGCAAACCTTTTTCATCTAGACAAGGTCTATGCTTTCGATTTTGAAAGTGGGTGGGAATCAATTTGTTTTTAAAGCTGATGAGCAAGAAAAGTCTTCTTCAGTTTGGCCGGTGCATTGTTGTGCATGGCAAGGCCCCCTCAACAGTATGGTCCTCCAGTCTTTCTGACCTTTGGTTGTCCGTGTGCACTCTTGGCGTGGCTTGTTAGGTAAAGCAAATACCTCAGGAAAACAAACACAAAGTTTGAGTTCAGAATTGCAGATAGTGAACTTATTTTTCTAAACTGCTTGTTTTAAATAGCCCGGGAAGATAAAGTTAACTGTCAAAGACTGAATAATCTGCTAACGAATGGCTACTTTTTTTATATTTGTCAGACTTTAACCACAAGCATAACAAAGTAGTGTGTTGGAATATGTTTGAGGTGACGTTTTTGCTGGTTTTCAGATATATAGGTAAATGCTACAATAAAGCCAGGGTGCCTCATCCAAAGCCAGCTGAAAATGATGGTAAAATGCCTATGGATTTCAATGGGCTTTGGATGAGGTCCCTCACACTCAATTTATTTTGTCCTTTTGTCCTGTGTGGAGTTTTCTCATTATTGACCTGCAACTTCAGCTCTCCATTTGTCTCTAAATATCTTTTAAAGAAACCATCACAGTAATCCTGTACCTAACTAGTGATCACAGTGGTTTTGTTTTGTTTTAAAGAACTGTAGATTTTGTGGCCAGTTTCTCCTCATGCCCTTACAAGTAGCTCTGTCCATCCCTTTCTGAATATTGTGCTGTGCTATATAGTAAGCAGGTCACATATCTGAATTTGCATACTTTATGATTGTCATTTGTTCACTTGTTCATTGTTTATCAGGCATGGGATGATAGTTTTGGAAATAGGTCCTGCTGGCCATTTCTACATTTCTATTTGCACTGCAGTAGAATGTCTGTGTCTGGAAAAAAACCCTCTTTTATGAACAGCATTTTACAAAGCACACATAGTGCAGGAGTCTAGAGCATGATTTACATAGTAGCAAAACTTACATATTAAGTGGACCAAACAAGATGAATTCTCCTTTTAAAGACCCCAGAGTAAAAAAGGGTTGAGTAAAAACCTGATTTACAGGATACAGTTCATTAGTCCTGTCTCCTTTGAAGCTGCAGTGAAAAGATTAGAAAAGTGGAATCATAGCTCTCTGTTCACACTGCCCATTCCCTACAACACACAGCCAGCATCCATAATTTAATAAGAACTTATGACAACCCAAAGCATCTTACTGCTGGACAGCAAAACTAAAAATCAAAACTCACTCAGCTTAATATCCTTTAACAAAACAGCCATTTCTTTACTCACAGCACAAAGACTAGCTAAGCATAGCTAAGACATTTGTCTTTTGTGGCTCTCAACTGTCTAATACTTCTATAGGCAGAGTGTTTCATGATCGTGTGTACATTGATCAAGCTATTATACTAGAATTTACCATCAGATGAATGCCTGTTTTCAGAATTTTGATAATTTTTTGTTGTTTATTGCTAGTTATTATTTTACAGCCTAATATGCTTTATTGCGGTATGATTTTTTTGTGTGTGATTCTAACTTTTTGGCTTTCAGGATCACATTTTCAATACGTCTGTTTGGCTTTTTGTCCATTTTGTTTCAAGTTATTCCAAAATATGTACAGCACTATCCACAGTATTTAATCCTTCATTTAAATTTTATTGTTGTAAAAACAAGTCTATTAAAAGAAAAGATCTTTTTACAACTGTATTGGAACTACTCAGTAGCTGTTTATGTGAAGCTGTGACAAACCTGGCTTGCTTTAAAGACTTTATTATTTTCCTTTAACACAATCAACCTGTTGCTTAATTTCCAACATAACTCTCGGTTATATACAGGAGAAGAAGATTTCATCTGTTGTGTATCTATCTGCCTCTTTTAATTGAGCAAGTGGTGACGTCCTAGTTTTTAGACCTAAGGTCTGTTATTGCAATACTTTTAAAGAAAGATGTTGCTCTAAGTGCTGTTGTTAGTTTTAAATACAGATTTTATGCTTGTTCTTAATATGCTCTGGTCAAACCATAGCACAAAATTATTAAAAATCATGAAATACATTTGTCTCCTGATGAATTTATTTTTTCCTCAAAGAAGCTACAAAAAGTGAAAAGGGGGGTGGAGGGAGCACAGGGAAAAGACATCAAAGGCTTATGTCTACACTGGCAGGTTCTTGCACAAGAATGGCCGTTCTTCCGCAGAGCATCCACACTGCCTGCCTGCTCTTGCTCAAGAAGATTTACAGTAAAGCGTGGTAAGAGAGGGCTTCTTGCGCAAGAGCTACGCTCTTTTCTAACAAGTGTAATCCCTCTTGCGCAAGAGCTCTTGCGCAAGAGGGCAGTGTGGACGCGCGGCAGGGGTTTCTTGCGCAAGAAAGCCCTATGGCCAAAATGGCCATCCGAGCTTTCTTGCACAAGAGAGCATCCACACTGCCATGGATGCCCTTACGCAAAAGCACATCTCGCACATGGCAGTGTGGACGTGTTCTTGTGCAAGACTTCTTGCACAAGAACCCTTGCGCAAGATGTTCTTGCGCAAGAACCCGCCAGTGTAGACATAGCCAATCTGATCAACTATGCCTGCCTTTGCTCATCCAATATATTTACTCTTTTCTTTTCTTCCCACAATCAGTGCTGTGCTAGGAAGCAGATTGTTTCTGGTTTGGTTCCAACTCCTGGATTATTTGAAAATCTTGGAGAATGTAAATAATTCGCTCTTGAACTATAAGTAAGTGAGGTACTAAACGGAACCCCTGATAAGGACAGATGAGCTCTTCATTTCAAATTCTAGTCTTTCTGAGAGCAGGATCTTATCTGAAGGATTAGTTATTGGCCATTGCCTGGGGCACGATATCAGGATTGATGGCTCTATCATCGGAGCCAGTACAGTAAATACTATATTCCCCAAACCCCAGAGTAAAAAAGGGTTGAGTAAAAACCTGATTTACAGGATACAGTTCATTAATCCTGTTGATGTTCCTCTTTGACCATCAATTAAAATTAATTCAATTTTGTGATGAGAGGAGGGTGAGGAGGTGCGATAGAGTAAATGGCTTGTAAGAGCTCAACTAAAAATCATCCATCTTTGTGAGGCAAATCTTAAGATAGTTTGAAGTGTGTCTATCTGTGGTGTGTTAAGGAGCCTCACACCTTGGTGTAGGAGAGTCAAAATTATGAGGAATGAAATATCCCCAAAGATATGGGTTGGTCTCTTCATTCCATGTGTCAAGGCACATGGTCGTCTTTATATTTAACATGAATTATTCTTGGGGAAAAATTGCACCCCTCATTTTGATCTGAATTCAGGCTTGCTGAAGTGTGAGATCTGGCAAAGTGTTACTGCTGGATTGTGGGTGCTTAGAATGCTCTGCTGCTCAGAGCCTGACAACCTAAATCTAGTTTTTTCTCTTTATTCCTGTAGATAAAGTAGCCAGGTCCCAATCCATGATGGGATATACAGACCAGGACTTCAATTTCTGTTCTGAAATGGAAGAGGAACCAGTGATGTGATATGTTGGCTACTCTACATTGTGAGATCCCTGGTCATGTGTTCAAATTACTTGATTATTTAAATCTTGAGTATATGCTTGTTGACGGACAAGAAACCCTATTACTACCAATGCTCCTTTGCTCTGGCTCCCTCAGTGTGTTAATCACTAGCATTTCAATTTGTACCAGTTCAAAGATGCGACTGAAGAAAAATAAGATCGTTCCGTGAGGTGATAGGTATTGTAACCACATGCAATAGCTTTGGGGACCATATTGTTTTAAGTTGATGTATCACCGTGGGCCATGGATTGTATGCCACCCCAGGGGTGGGGCGTTATCATAGCTCCATGGTAACTGGTGCAGGCAATAGACTGCTCATAGCACTTGGGAGGCTGGCTGAGGAGATTGCAAGTGACTGGCCAGGAGCTGTGCTTTCTTAAACCCTGCCCCTCAGACAGAAGGCAGGTGATGGCTGGAGACGTGAGACCTCATTGGGCACTCTTGGAGTAGGCCATGGAGGAGGGGGAGTACTGAGTCCGTTCCCCAAAAGTGAGCTATTCAGTTTTTTTCAAAGTGGTCCAAATCTCTGAGCCTCGGCGCCTGTTCTACCCATTGACCCACCCACTCTTTGGAAACTGTCGTTTACTTAATCGGCTTTTATTTGTATTTGCTCTATCCTATGGCATTCTGTGTATGGTTTAATGTATTTGTCTATGGATTGCTACCCCCAAACCAGCTGTAAATGGACTGTCTCATTGCAGCGGGGCTTCTTTCCTGCTAAAAGATTAATCTATTATCTGCCATAGTCTTGTAAGCCCTTCAGGTCTCACTTTGGTATTGATCCGTATTACAAACACAATAACATTCAAAACCCTTTTCTTCCAGAGATCAGTTTAGAATGAGACATCAGTACTTAGACACACATTCATTAGTCCTTGCTCATTCTCATGTTTTGATCTGTTGTGCTTTGAATGAGTTGTAATTAAAATGCACATTTTGAAACCCTTGCTATTGACTCCTCAGCTAATAAAAGCCCATTTGCACTTTTACAATGTCACCTCTTTTCTTGTGGTTCCTGTTGTACCTGTTTTAAAGAACTCCAGATTTGGGTCTTATAAATCCTTGCATGATTTTTTAGTTTATTAGGCTAAATCTGCCCTTCGATTCTTCTCCAGTCTGCAATCAAATGATTGCTTTAGCCAGTGAGTCCATCTCAGGCTGCTGTACTCAATGGTGGCTGATGTCCACCTGAAGACCACACTGCTAGAAGCCCGAAGAATGCACCTACTATTCATAAAATGGAGTAGACTACCTTACCATTAATGTTGGGGGGGGCCAGGGGAGGGCGGAGAGGAAGGGCGAGTGAAGAAGGCCCATGGTACATTCCCAGCATGCAATGCTTCAGTGCACCCATAATAGTTTCCATCCATGGATCTCAAAGCATTTTGAAAATTAACTCCACAGCAGTTGGCAAGGTAGGTACCAATTTCTATTTTACAGCTGGGGAGAGAGGCAGGAGGAGGCTGTGGCAGGTCACAGAAAAATATGGCCGTGCTGGAAACAGAACCCCATGTCCTGCTGATGCTGAGTCCCCTAGTATTTAACTATTTGTCTGCTCACCTCATTGTGTTACTACGGTAATAAAAATCACTGTATCTCAGAGAGGTTGCTGACTTGTGCTGCACTGGTTGTCTATCTTCCACTGCAATTCCCAGGTCATTAGGCAAGCATCCAGGATGTAGCCACATCTTATTGAGAGAAAATGGTGTTTTCCTAACAGACGGCTAAGCTTCGCACTGGAATGCCACAAGCTTCCCTGACTGCTAACTCCTGATCCCGCCAGATTAAAGTAACATTTCCAGACACTGCACGGATTGGCAGCGTAGTGAGTCGAAAATTCTAATTTAATCTAGCTCGGTGGGTGCCACGGAAGTCGTTTCAGACAGCTTGACCTACATTTAACCCTACAGAGCAGGATGCACTTAGGGAAAAGAAACCTACTTTTCAAAGTGGCGTGGATTTTGCCCAAACTTACTACAGGTCCGTGTTCCCTCTAATTTTCCCCTGCCCTGAGCAGAATGAATTTTGTTGTGTGCACCAATGTGGAGATGATGTGCACACGGCGGTGATGTGTAACACATCACCTTCTTATTGGTGCACATAATAAAATTAATGTGGCGGGGGGGAAAGGGGTTTATAGTCTGGGAGAGGCTCAAGCCTGGGAAAGAGGGTTTGGGTGCAAGGCCTCAGGCTGGGGATACAGACTGTGGGATGGGGCTGGGTTTGGGAAGGGTTTGGGGTGACAGAGGGTGAGCCAAGGCTACTGAAAAGAGAGAGGACTCTCCTGGCTCTCTCTTCTCCCGCTGGGGTTGGGGGGATCAGCATGTCCCACTGCCATGGCAGCTCCAAGGCCACAACAAGGAATGGGGACGAGCCGCACCATGATTGGGGCCAGGGCTAAGGCCCTGCTGTGGCAAGTTGGAGAGTGGACTCGGTGGTGGTGGGGCTGTCGTCCCTCTCCCGGCTGACACAGCTTCTTACTCCACAAAGCCTCCAAGGGCTGCTTACAGGGAACGTGGCTACCCATGTGTATGTGAGCACGCACCTATTTGTGGTTATAGTATCAGGCTGTAAATAGTTCATAGAGTGACCCAGGTTTGCTTTACTCAGCCATGGCAAAGTTATTAGTTCATACTAAGTTTACATATCCTCTATAGGGTAAATGGAGATTCTGATGTTTTTGTATAGCCCTTGGACAGAATTTAGAAGAGCAGAAAAATGGTTTGTGTGGATCTGTACAACTCTACAGCTCTCAGTATATATTGATGGGGAGGAGATTTTTATCAATGTGCTGAAGAGAACCTTTTTGCTATGGCCTTCCTTAGCTCATAAAGCCAGCTGGGCCTATTGGGAAACCTCTAGTCTGACTTCTTTTATAACACAGGCCTTCCCTGAATCAGTTCCTGCTGGGACTAGAATACTTCCTTCAGAAAAAACATCTAAATTTGATTTACAAATTTCCAGTGATGGCAAATCCACCACAGTTCTGGTAAGTTGTTCCAAGGGTTAATTAGCCTAACTGTTAAATAAGTACACCTAGTGTTACCAGACGGTTTAAAAAAAATACCGGACACACTTGATCTCAGATGGAGGGGGGGGAACCAGACGGGAGGGGAGCGGGGCTGTCCGGGAGGAGGCTGGGGGGAGCAGGGCTGGCCAGGGGAGATCAGGGGGGAGGGGAGAACGGAACAGTGGGAAGCAGAGCTGGCCAGGAGGGGGTTCGGGGGGGCTGGCTGGGGGAGATCGCAGGGAGGGGAACCAGCCGGCGGGAAGCAGGGCTGGCTGGGAGGGGGTTGGGGGGAACAGGGCTGGCTGAAGGGGAACCGGCCGCCGGGGACCAGGGCTGGCCAGGGTGAGAGCGGGAGGGGGGGAACCGGCTGACGGGGAGTGGGGCTGGCCCGGGTGCACACAGACCCCAGGGTTCTGCCCATCCCGCGCATGGTCCCGGCGGGGCGCACGGGCGAGTCCGGCCCTGGGGATTCCATCCCACCCCAGTCCCACCCCCTTCCTCTCTACTGTGTAGTTGCGTACTGCCTGGCTGGTAGACACGCTCATGCAGTATGCAACTACGTACCAATACTCATGATAATAATAAAACTTACTTAATTAGAAAATACCGGACATTTATATGTCTGATATTTTCTCAATTTGTTTCCCAGACAGAAAGCTCAAATACCAGACTGTCCGGTTCAAAACCGGACACCTGGCAACCCTATGTACCCTATGCAACTTATTTCTAGTCTGAATTTATCTGTCTTCAACTTCTAGCTACTGGATGTTGTTATACCTTTGTCTGCTAGACTGAAGTCACCCCTTTACCTTTTCAAGCCAAACAGATGTAGCTCCTTGAGTGTAGCATTATGAGGCATTTTTTCCCCCCAAGCCATTAATACTTTCATGGCTCTTCTCTAAACTATTACCAAGTAATCAACAGCTTTCTTGAATTGTGGACACTAGAACCCGACACAGTATTTCGATATTGGTTGCACCAGTGACAAAACCAGAGGTAATTTACCCTCCCTGCTTCTACTTGATATTTCCCTGTTTACCTATCTCATTAGCCTTTCTGGCCAAAGCATTGTGCTGGGAGCTTATGTTCAGCAATGCGTCTAATAAAGTGGGTCTTTGTCCACGAAAGCTTATGCCCAAATAAATCTGTTAGTCTTTAAGATGTCACAGGACTCCTTGTTCATGGTCAGCTGATGATCCACCATTACCCTGGCCCTCCACGTCCTTTGTAGAGTCACTGCTTTCCAGGATTGAGTCTCCTGTCCTATAAGTATGGCCCTCATTGTTTGAGGGGAGGGGGAAGTCATAAGGGGACTCGGGCATTGCAGGACCCAGACTTT
Organism: Pelochelys cantorii; assembly: GCA_032595735.1. Classification (NCBI taxonomy): domain Eukaryota; kingdom Metazoa; phylum Chordata; order Testudines; family Trionychidae; genus Pelochelys; species Pelochelys cantorii. The sequence continues at coordinate 90,153,164 of CM064327.1, forward strand.
CTTCACAATGCATGAGAATAGGTGCCTACAAAGAGAGCCTTGGAAGCCAATAAACTGACTGGGGACCTACCTCAGCTACCAGCAGAAAATGTGGATGAAGCCATGCTCCTCAAAGGTATTTAGGTGGCTAACTCTGGCACCTCCTTCCTCTCAATGTTCACAGATGTAAACCCACTTCTAGAGTGAGGTGTCTTAAGTCAGTTGTTTTCAAGAAAAATCAAGGTGCTACCACCTTGTTTAGTCCAATGGTTAGAGCACTCCCCCAAGGACACAGGAGCCAAAGCCCCCATCTGCTTGATATGGATCCAGGACTTAACCCAGACCATGAGCATGCAGGTGGTAGAATCTCTCCTGCTAGAGCTGTTCTACTGTCTGTAAATAATTAAATACACACTGGCTCAGGGAGAGTGTGTGACTACAACCTAGCAATGAGACTACTTATACAAAGTGGAGCAGCTTCACCAGGAGAGACTGAGCCCCTAAAACCAGAATATGCCATAGCCTAGTGGTCAGGACACTCTCTTGGGAGGTAGGAGACACGCATTAGTGGGAAGGGGAGACAACTGACCCAAGCTCTCCTATATCCTGGGTGTATGCTCTATCAACCCACTAAACATTGTTGGCTGCGTCTAGACTGGCAAGATTTTGCACAAAAGCAGCCGCTTTTGCGCAAAAACTTGCCAGCTGTCTACATTGGCCGCTTGAATTTGTGCAAGAGCACTGACGTTCTAATGTAAGAAATCAGTGTTTCTTGCGCAAATACTTTGACGCTCCCGTTCGGGCAAAAGTCCTTTTGCGCAAAAGCTTTTGCGCAAAAGGGCCAGTGTAGCCAGCTCAGATTTGTTTTGCGCAAAAAAGCCCCGATGGCTAAGATGGCGATCAGGGCTTTCTTGTGCAAAACCGCGTCTAGATTGGCCAGGGATGCTTTTGCGCAAAAGCATCCATGCCAATCTAGATGCGCTTTTGTGCAAATACTTTTAACAGAAAAACTTTTCCGTTAAAAGTATTTGCGCAAAATCATGCCAGTCTAGACATAGCCTATAAGAGTGGCAGCACCTCCTCCTCCATCATATGTATAGTTTTAGACACATTTAGAGCAGTCTACTGGGTTAGGCCTGAAATACAAAGTAGGGAAGGGACCAGCTTGGTCTGTGGAGCCCTGCCCCTTGGCCTGTTGTCACAACTTTACATTTGATTATTTAAAAATGCACATAGCTGTACACTCTGTCAGAGATCATTTTGTTTTCTTTCAGATCACTGACAAACACTGTGAAGCTATAGGTAGGAATTGATGTCCTGAGCCAATAGGCTGTTAAGTATCTTGACTAGTTTACCTTTGCCCTCTGAGTTACCTGACCCAAACTGAAAAAATAAAACCAGTTCTTTGTACTTGTTAATGGATTTTTTATTAAAAAGAACAACCAAGTAAATGTAAAATTAAGCAAACATAACCCTGACTAAACTACTATGGCTTTAATTACAAATGGAACAATACAAGGTAGTAACTGAGATTTAATCAATGGGTTTATATATCAAACCACCCATTCAATACTGCATGTAATAAACCAAATCATGAGGTTGACTTGCTCTTGTTAATCCATCTTTGGGAGAAAGGAGGAGCCAGTTTCCTTCCCTCCAGACTCAAGTTGACAGTGCACTACCGGAATCTTCTTCTTTCCCTCACCTGCAGGACAGGAAGGCTGTGTCTACATTGGCAAGATTTTGCGCAAAAGCACCTGCTTTTGCGCAAAAACTTGCCACCTGTCTACACTGGCCGTGAGTTCTTGCGCAAGAACACTGACGTTCTAATGTAAGAAAACAGTGCTTCTTGCACAAATACTCTGACGCTCCCATTCAGGAATAAGCCCTCTTGAGCAAGTGTTCTTGCGCAAGAGGCCAGTGTAGACAGGCAGCCAAGACATTTTGCGCAAAAGTAGTCTAAACGGAAAAAAGCCCTAGTGGCCACTTGGACGCTCCGTACCTGCAGGCAGCTCCGGACTTCCTGGTAACCCGAGACCCCTTAAAGGCAGACGCAGCCTGCAGAGGCCACGAGGCAGAAGCCATTCTGCCGCCTCTGCCCAGAGCGCTGCCACGTGGCTCTGCTGCCGTCCCCAACAGCCACCAGCCCAGGATGGCCGCTCCAGGGGGGGGGAACAGCCACCCGCACCCCCAGTGCAGGAGGCCCCAAGGGGCAGAAAATGAAGAGCTCCATCCTGGTCCGCGGGGGAGCTGGAGGCCCTCCTGGACCTGTGGGAGGAGGAGGAGGCGGCCCTCCACGACACCCAGGGCACCTGTCGCCACAATGCGGAGATCTTCGACCGCATGGCCCAGGCGCTCTCGCACCAGGGACATCCAGCCCGGACCCTCAAGCAGGTCCGGGCTAAGGTGAAAGAGCTGCGCCTGGGCTATGTCCGGGCCAGTGAGGGCCAGAGGGCAGGAGCCGACAACTGCCCCCACTACCAGCGGCTCCACCGGATCCTGGGCCAGGCAGCACCGCATGGCCCATCCGTCCCTGTGGACACCTGCAGGCACCCCCCTGCCCCCCCCGGTCACCAGGCCCAGCGAGGCGGGGGAGGAAGACAAGCCAGCCAGTGGGTTGGAGGACAAGGGCAGCACTGTGACCCTGCAGATGGAGGTCGTGTCTGGCAGCCTCGACGTCTCCCGTGCATCCTCGGAGGCCGGGGAAGGATCCATGGGTGAGTGTTGCACTTTGCACTCACAAGGGCGGGAGGGAGCCAGGTGCCCGGAGGGGGGAGGGGGAGAGCGCGTCACTCAGGCCGCGTGAGCTGCACGCTGTGTAGCATTAACAGTATGCAGCACATGCAACAACGTGCAGCCCTGGTGACCGAGCGGCACGTGGCCGCGGCAGGCAGCTCCAGGGCACGCCTGGGACCGTGCTGCTCACACACATCTGGCGGGACCAGGCAGGGAAGGTGGATGCCGGCTGGAACCAGCCAGGGCCCCTGGGGCTCAGGCCAGAGCCCACACCTCCGCAAGGGTGCAGCACACAGAATGGCACACTGTTCCATGCCTGGCTGTGAGGCACAGCCAGCTGCTCCCGGAAAAACCACAGCATCACAGCCCTATGAGCGTGGCCCCCCACTGAGCCCCTCGCCTGCTCCCGGTGCCTTGGCTGGCCCCCCCGAGGGAAGTCCCCAACATGTCCCTGGGCTACCGTGTGTAAGGGCTAGCAGGAGGGGGAGGGGGGAAGCGCTCGGGCCGGCCCTAGGGCCATCTGAGTTTTGCTGCAAGGATGGTACACTCCCCAGTCACTCTCCTGGTTCCATCCAGGAGACATCCCACGTGATGGGGATCTGAGAGCCCAGACCACGTCTGCCATATGTGCTCCCAGGCACTATGTGGGGATTCATCTTGCTCCCTGTCAAACACCATTGATTAGCCCAAAGCCTCACAGCCTCCACTGGCAGGGAGTTCCACAGGTTAACACAACACAAGCACCCTCTCACCCCCCAAGGGGCCAGGACACAGACCGGTGGTTACAATACATGGAGGAGGACCCTACTCCAGGGGCGATCCTGTATGCAAACATACAACATGGGGGGAGGGAGGGTAACCGAGTGGGCCCAAGCCACACTACTGTGGTGTCACCTGGGCTCAGGGGTGGAGGGCATGGGATGTGGGGACAGTGGCCGGGCTGCCTGACTGACCCATCCTTTCTTCTGTTCCCTGCAGCGGGACCAAGCAGGAGCGGGGGACCCTCCAGCCCTGTGGCAGCCGCAGCACCCCCCCAGCCATCACGCGCCGGGTGGAGGAGGACCTGCAGTGGCGCCAGGAGGTTTGGGGCCCCTTCAAGGCCCAGTGTGTGTGCATGGCAGATGCCATCTCCACCCTCACCGTGCACATTGGCCATGCCACTCACTATGGCATGGCCTTGCCCCATGCACCCGCCATCCCTCCCATAGCACTGCCCATGCCCCCTCCTGCTCCTCCTGCTCCTGCCCCTCCTGCCGACCTCCCCATGCTGCCTGCCCCGACGCGGCCTGACCCCCATGTGCAGATCCGCCCCCGCAGAAGCAATCGCAGGGGCCACCCCTCCCAGCAGTAGCTCCCCCCTCCCAGTTGAGAACCTCCTCCCCCTCCCACCCTACATCTCCCCATTGTAAATAAAAAATTCAAACGTTGTGTTCCAAAAAAACCTGTGTTGGTTGTTTATTGGGAGGTAAGGGGAGGGGAGGTGGGGAGGGCTCGGGATGGGAGGGAGATGTCAAGGGAGACAGAGGCAACCCTACTATGGGGCCTGGGAGAACATCTCCATCAGGGCCTCCCAGATGCGCACCCCATTGTGGTGCGCCTGGTGGATGGCAGCTGTGCGGGGCTGATCGAAGGCCTGGCCCTCGCCTGCCATCCATGCCAGGAGGAAGGCCTTCCCCCCTCTGCTCCACGAGATTGTGGAGCACGCAGCACGCGGCCACTACCTCCGGGACATTCCACTCACCCATCTCCAGACGGGTGAGCAAACAACGGAACTGGGCTTTCAGACGCCCAAAGGCGCACTCCACTTGGTTGCGGGCCTGGTTGAGGTGGTCGTTGAACTGGGCCCAGTTGTGGTCCAGCCACCCCATGTAGGGCCACATTAGCCAGGGCAGCAGGGGGTAGGCTGTGTCCCCCACAATACACATGGGCATTGGCACGTCTCCAACAGTAAATCCCCGCTGAGGGAAGTAAGTGCCCACCTCCAGCCTCTCAAACAGGTTGGAGTTTCTTAGAATGCAGGCGTCGTGTGCCCTGCCGGACCAGCCCTCATAAATGTCCAGGAAGCGGCCATGGTGGTCCACGAGGGCCTGGAGTACGATGGAGAAGTACCCCTTTCTGTTTATGAAATGGGCCGCTTGATGCTCCGGGGCACGGATGGGGATGTGGGTTGCATCCAGGGCTCCCCCGCAGTTGGGGAACCCGAGGGCAGCTAAGCCAGCCACCGTAGCCTCCACATCGCACGGGCAGATGACTCTCTGGAGGAGGATGTCATTGATGGCACGGACGACCTGCAGAAGGGTGCAGAGAAACACAGGGAAACGCATCACATAAGGCAGGGTGAGTGCGTGCTCCCTTGGGGGGCCCCCCCCGTGATGCCCTCTGTCCTCACACACACACACACACACACACGCAGCAGCACCCCCTCGCCCCACAGGCCCTCCCCTTTCCCCTACCAGCAGGCCTGTGCAAGGGAGGGTCGACCCAAACCCCTGGGTGACCCAGCCTGGAGTCTTGCCTGCCCCTGGGCATGGAGTGCAGCACCCTTCCCCCCCCGCTCCCCCTGGGACTTACCTGCATGATGACGGCACCAACAGTCAATCTGCCCACCCCGAACTGGTGTGCCAGCGATCGGTAGCTGTCCGGGGTGGCCAGCTTCCATAGTGCGATGGCGACCCTCTTCTCGACTGGGATGGGTGCCTGCAGCCAGGTGGTGGTTCTCTGGAGCGCAGGGGTGAGCCAGGCACACAGTTCCAGGAACGTCTGCTTTCGGATGCGAAAGTTCCGGAGCCATTGCTGGTTGTCCCATTGCCCCAGGACCAGCCGGTCCCACCAGTCCGTACTGGTGTCCAGTCTCCACAAGGACCTCTCCACAGTGGGTTGGGGATGGCACAGGGACGCCACCACCTCCCTGGTGAGAGAGTCCAGAGCGACCTGCGCCTCGAGGTCCTGGTGGAGGAGTGCAGCAGCCTGGAGCAGCAGCTGCAGGCACTCCAAAATGGCCGGAAGGGACCAGAGCAGGCACAAGGCCACCCCTGGCTCCATGGCACAAGAAACAAGCTGAGATAAAAAAATCAGCCAAAGGCACTAAAAGGCACAAGGCAGCGGTGTCCAAGAAGGCAGAGGGCAGCCACAACTAGAACTGCTACAGCTGTCAGTCCCTGCAAGAGGTCCTATAGCATGCAGCAGGAGAGAAACGGCTGTCCGGGGAGAGCCCTTTAAGCACGTGTCTCAAAGGAGCTCCAGCCCCCGCCCCCGGAAAGGGCTGGTGCCCTTTTGCCCTCTGCAAAATGGTTCCGGGCTTCTGCTTTTGCGCAAAAGCATCCCGCCAATGTAGACGTGCTTTTGCGCAAAAGTGCATCGTTCTTACGATGAGTCCCGGACCAATATAGATGCTCTCTTGTGCAAATACTCTAACGCAAAAACTCTTGAGTTAAAAGTATTTGCGCAAAATCATGCTAGTGTAGACATAGCCGAAGGGTCTCTGAGAAGATCACTTAGCTGTTTTTCTTCTTTGACAAACTGAAATCAGCTGTAATCTGAGAGGTGAAACCTCACAGAATATTTACTTGTGAAGTAAAACTGGTTACTTTGGCCCATTTCTCCTGGTAAAGAAAGGCTGAGAAAGTTACTTTAAGCCTAAATGCATGTAAATTGTTTTTCTCAGTCACTGGTATAATATAGGCCAACATGCAGTGGTTGAATTCCCAGTGAGTGATGTATTTATACATCTTAAGCACTATATATGAGTGATACATTCATGATCCGGTCATGGCTTTATCGTTACAAAAAGAAAAAAATAATGTTCTAACTAATCTTGTCTATTTTATTTATACCTTTATGCCTCAACATTAAAAAAAAAAATCAGATACAGGCATATGTCAAAAGCCACTTTTAATCTCATGCAAAATTATGCTTTGAGAGGGCAGGATCATTAGGTATGCAAATAGTCACCATCTGCCAGTAGTGAAGAAAGAATATGCTCATCAATGATAGAACTTAACACTTCTATGAATGAACTATGTACCATCATTTACATGTTTATGCAACAGCAGTTTTGTGTGTGTGTGTGAGTGAGAGAGAGAGAGAGAGGTATGGGTAAATGTACATGTTAAAAAATGCAGCATTCCAGACACTAACTGCAGAAAGATCCTATATTTCAAGGAAGTAAGTACTGTATCCTGTGGTAGAGACACTGTACGGTCCTCACAGTCTACTTCCTGTGTAAAACAGTAGTAGTCTCCTCTCTTAATTTTATGTCCTCTCTTAATATTCACTGATTTCACGTTTTGAAGTGATCAGCAAAGGGAAAAAACCCCAAGATGCTCAAATGCTTAAGAATTCAAGCAGTAAGGGCCTGGCTACAATGTATGTTTTATCATAATCATTGTGTTAGCTTTGATATTTTAAACAGCTGCCTCTTGAAGGCAGAGACATCTTTAATGAGTGTTACACAGTGCATTGGTGATATACTGGAGAATAGGCCTGGATCCTACCAGATGCAAAGCCACAATCAATGAGAACAGAGTGCTCAACAGCTCTCAGCATTGAGTCTATTAAGTACCATTACACTTAAAAATTATCTCTGCTCTTTAAATTTCCTTCCTTTCCTGTTCTCTCAGGGAGCAACTGCATAATTAAACTATGACACATCTTTCATTTATCTTCCTCTGGAATTCTTCATGCCTGAAAAAAAGCAAAGAAACTTCATTTCCCCCGAAATGACTCTGTGTTGCCTATACATTTTCTCCCCTATGATTGTCCAATCAATTCATTAGATTAAAAAACAAACTTAATGTTACATAGTGCCCTGCAGGCTTATGAAATCAAGATGTATTCTTTCGACTTAGCAGATCATCGTCATCAAAACAGCCAGATAATTGCCAGGGGATAATTATGATTCTGTAATTATTATTGTTACTGACAGTAAATGATGTATGAGAAAGAATACCGCTTGATTTTCTAAGATGAACCCAAAAGGAGGTGCGCACAATCACAAAACTTGTTTTGACTAGAACACTGAACAAACTTGACAGAAAAGTTACAAAGGGGGGGGGGGAAAAAAACCCTTGCATACTCCCTACCAAGCTGAAGATGCACGGTGGAGATTCTACTGCATTTAAAGGCGACACATCCATGACCAATAATCTGGGCCATGCAGGATGAAAAATAGAGGGAATAGAGCTTTGTTTTCTTTTAATAAAATACAAGATTTTAAATACTTAATAGTTCACATGGTAACAAGTAGGAGACTTTTATAAAATGGTTTTAGCATCTTGTGTAAACTTGATTGTCTTACAGTGATGTAATACCAAGTATATAATGCTTCAGTACAGCCCTACTCTGACTTTTCTACACTATCAAAATTCCAAGTACAGCACCAAAGCAACACATTTCTAGAGAGAGCTTCTCTTTTTAAATGATCACTAAAATTATTGCTTTGTTGGCAAAGCTGCATCAAAGGCTGGACCCACTGCCTCAGCCACTGCTGGCACTTGATAAACATTTTTTTTAAAATAGAGACAGAAGGGCAAACTCTTCAACAATGTTCACATTCTTAGGCTGAGCTTCCAAAATCATTCTTTGCTCTGAACTCTAGCCTTAAGATTTAGCCTCTGATAAAGTGGGTTAGCAAATGATGTGTTTGTAATGGTCTTGCACAAAGAAATGTTAGTTTAGGCATTTTAAAAATGCGGTCAAACTTGATTAAATATGAACCAGTGGGGTGCAACTTGTCAGGCTTTAATATCCCAGAGGAGGCAAGACTTTTTTTTCCTAAGGAATATTAATGTCTCCACCCTTTCTTACATTAAACATGCGCCAGCAGCTAAATCAGTTTTGGGGATGCTGAGCTAGAGCGGAAGGTCAGATACCTTGACTTTAGCAAGGCTTTTGATATGGTCTCCCACAATATTCTTGCCAGCAAGTTAAGGGAATGTGGATTGGATAAATGGATGGTAAGATGGATAGAAAGCTGGCTAGAAGGCCGGGCCCAGCAGGTAGTGATCAATGTCAGGATGGCGGTCGGTTTCTAGCGGCCCAAGGTTCGGTTCTGGGACCGGTTTTGTTCAATATCTATATTAATGACCTGGATGAGGGGATGGATTGCACCCTCAGCAAGTTTGCAGATGACACTAAGCTAGGGGGAGCTGTAGATACGCTGGAGGGCAGGGATAGAGTCCAGAGTGACTTAGACAAATTGGAGGATTGGGCCACAAGAAATCTGATGAGGTTCAACAAGGACAAGTGCAGAGTCCTGCACTTGGGAGGGACGAATCCCAAGCATTGTTACAGGCTGGGGACCAACCAGCTAAGTAGTAGTTCTGCAGAAAAGGACCTGGGGGTTACAGTGGATGAGAAGCTGGATATGAGTCAACAGTGTGCCCTTGTAGCCAAGAAGACTAATGGCATATTAGGTTGCATTAAGAGGAGCATTGCCAGCAGACCCAGAGATGTGATTATTCCCCTTTATTCGGCTCTGGTGAGGCCACATCTGGAGTATTGTGTCCAGTTCTGGGCCCCCCACTACAAAAAGGATGTGGACGCATTGGAGAGGGTCCAGCGGAGGGCACCCAAAATGATTAGGGGGCTGGAGCATATGACCTATGAGGAGAGGCTGAGGGAGTTGGGTCTGTTTAGTCTGCAGAAGCAAAGAGTGAGGGGGGAGTTGACAGCAGCCTTCAACTTCCTGAAGGGAGGTTCCAAAGAGAACATAAGAACATAAGAATGGCCGTACTGGGTCAGACCAAAGGTCCATCTAGCCCAGTAGCCTGTCTGCCGACAATGGCCAGCACCAGGTGCCCCAGAGAGGGTGGACCGAAGACAATGATCAAGCGATTTGTCTCCTGCCATCCCTCTCCAGCCTCTGACAAACAGAGGCCAAGGACACCATTTTATCCCCTGGCTAATAGCCTTTTATGGACCTAACCTCCATGAAATTATCTAGCTTCTCTTTAAACGCTATTATAGTCCTAGCCTTCACAGCCTCCTCTGGCAAGGAGTTCCACAGGCTGACTACACGCTGTGTGAAGAAGAACTTTCTTTTATTAGTTTTAAACCTGCTACCCATTAATTTCATTTGGTGTCCCCTAGTTCTTCTATTTAGGGAACTAATAAATAACTTTTTTTTAATCGGCCCTCTCCACACCACTCATGATTTTATATACCTCTATCATATCCCCCCTCAGTCTCCTCTTTTCTAAACTGAAAGTCCCAGTCGCTTTAACCTCTCCTCATATGGGACCCATTCCAAACCCCTAATCATTTTAGTTGCTCTTTTCTGAACCCTTTCCAAGGCCAAAATATCTTTTTTGAGGTGAGGAGACCACATCTGTACACGGTATTCAAGATGTGGGCATACCATAGTTTTATACAGGGGCAGTAAGATATTCTGGGTCTTATTTTCTATCCCTTTCTTAATAATTCCTAGGATGGAGAAAGGCTGTTCTCAGTAGCGACGGATGGCAGAACAAGGAGCAATGGTCTTAAGTTGTGGTGGGAGAGGTCCAGGTTGGATATTAGGAAAAACTATTTCATTAGGAGAGTGGTGAAACACTGGAATGGGTTACCTAGGGAAGTAGTGGAGTCTCCATCCCTAGAGGTATTTAAGTCTCGGCTTGACAAAGCCCTGACGGGGTTGGTCCTGCCTAGAGCAGGGGGCTGGACTTGATGACCTCCTGAGGTTTCTTTCAGCTCTATGGTTCTATGATTCTAAGGTGCTAGGTGTCTGCAAGTGAGAGGTTGTTTCCTGTTTCTATCAGTTGTAAATATAGCTCAGCTGTCAAAAAACCAATACTAAAGAAACACCCACTGAAACTGAACTTAGAACATTTTTATTTTTACAATATGCATCTGAAAGAAGGCAGGTAAAGCGAATACAAAAGTGATTTAAATAAGACTGCTCACGCACCCGTGGCCAAAGAAAAGAGCACAAAAAAGGTACAGCACCAGGTCTTTAGCCCAAATAACATGGTTCCCATTCAGGTTGTTATAGTAGGGCTGTGGGCTCCCACGTTTTTGAGCACACGATCACTTTTTGAATTTAAGTGTAATCCAAGATCTACCTCAAACCCCTACTCACCCCATCTTCCCTCACTTTCACCAGGCTGGGGCAGCGGGTTGGGGTGTGGGCTCTGGTCTTGGATTAAGGGATGCAGAGTGCAGGAGGGGCTCTGAGCTGCTCTTGGAGCAGGCAGTTGGGGGTGCCGGAGGGGGTTCTAGGTGCAGGCTCTGGCAGGGTGTTTGGCTGCAGGGGTGCTTGGGGCTAGGGAGGGGCTTGGGGTGCAGCAGGGGGTTCATAGATGGGGTAGGGGTTGGGATGTGGCCTCTGGTTAGGCACTGCTTATCTCAGGTGGCTCCTGAGTGGTGGTGCAGTGGGGCTAAGGCAGGCTCACCCCTGCCCTGGCCCTGCACCACTCCCAAAAGCAGCCAACAAACTCCCTCCATCCCACGCCCTGTTGTGTCCCCGCTCTGCAGTGTGGAGATAGGATACAGAGGGTGACGTTAGCACTCTCCTCTCCCTCCACTGTCCTGCACAGAAAGCAGGAGGCTCCTGAGGAGACAGCTCCAAGGCAAAGGGCTAGGGTTGCCAGGTGTCCAGTTTTGAACTGGGCAGTCCAGTATTTGAGCTTTCTGTTCAGGAAACAAATTGAGAAAATATAAATCAGAAACAATAAATGTCTGGTATTTTCTAAATAAGATGTAATGTAGATTGTGATGTAATGTCAAGTGTGTCCGGTATTTATGTTGAAACCATCTGGCAACCCTACAAAGGGCAGGAGATGCACAGCAGTGGGAGGAGAGGCAGCTGAAGTGCCAGCACTTGATAGCCTCTTGACCAAACCAGTTGAGATCACCTGTCAGAGGCTCGAAGATCTACCGGTAGAGCCTGATCTACTGGTTGGTGACCACTGTAGTAGGGAGATGAAATCAATGCCCATTTTTAGAAGAAAGGAAGTTAATTTGCACATCAAATAAGCACTGGTTTCAGTAACAGCTACACTGAGCTAATGACAAATTAAGATTAAAATGGGGAGCAGAAAGACAAGAATATAAAACAGGCGAGACCTCAGCATTCTCTCTGCAATAACCAGAACAAGAACAAACACACTCTCTCAGTTACGGTTAGTCACTTATAACTACTACCAGTAATCTGGCTCTAGTAATAACATTTTTCCCCCTTCAGGGACTCCATAACATTTTATTGCAACTATTGCTTACATAAGAGCTATTGGCACCCTTCCTTTTAAAAAATGTGTTATGTACATGTAAGCCACTGTCTCAGGTTTGGTTACTTTGGTCAACATCTCAGCAAGTGGCCTCCATTTCAGACATGCTGGGCACTGCTGAACTCTCACATTATAAGATTTAGAGTAGCACATCATCACTGCAAAGTTCATTCAAGTGTTTGGCACCTGGGTTAGCCTATTCCAGGTGCGAGCAGCCACCCTGCAAAGCCGTACTTGTGTTAATGTGTAATGTCTAGGCGTGGGGGGTCACTTACTTGTAAAATGAGCACTTACTTGTCTTGTAACTGCGCTTTAAGCTGTAGGTGCAGATGTATTCCCCTCAGATGTGCGTGAACCCAAGCTAGAATGTCTCTGTTACAGTAGCCATCAGGTTGTGCACCACCATGTGGCGCCCCCCCCAAGGGACTGTAAGCTGTAAGCGCCATACTGCCTCTGCCCCCCGCCCAAGGGCCTTCACACCAGTATGGCCTACAACAGATGCGGAGGAGCTGGAGGATGAATTAGTCCTAAAAGTGTGAAAGCACTTACAGGTTACAATACAGGCACGTAACTTTGATGGATGCCCATCAGGGTTTCCTCTAAGCTGCACCACCATCAATAAGCCCCCTGTGGAGCCCAGGGCTGCCACACATAGAGTCATAGAATACTAGAACTGGAAGAGCCCTCGAGAGGTCATCGAGGCCAGTCCCCTGCCCTCATGGCAGGACCCAGTATTGTCTAGACCAGTGGTTCTTAAACTTTTTAAGACCGAGGAACACGAAGCAAGAATTTTTTTTTTTATGAGGAACGCCAAGGATTTTTGGTTGAGCAAAAAAAGTCAGGGAAAAGGGTCGGGGAGAAAGTTATTGAGGACAAAAAGGGTTGGGGGAAGTAATTGAGAAAAAAAAGTTGCCTGCTCCTTTATGAGGGCCATTTTGAATTCTGTTGTTCTCTGCAGCACACCTCCGACTGCCTTGCGGCACACCGGTGTGCCATGGAACACAGTTTAAGAAACACTGGTCTAGACCATCCCTGATAGTTGTCTATATGGCGCTGCTGCAGTCGGGGAGAGGCGCAGTTTTCTAGCCCCAGCAGCAGGGCTGGATTAAGAAAAGGGCTTTGGAGGCTACAGCCTAGTGTCCCTGTTGGGGAGAGGGAGACGCTGGGCTGCAGCCCATAAAGGCCATGTGGTCTGATCTAGCCCTTCCTGGTGGGGCGTGGAGTAGCTCGCCAACCCCTTGTCTGGTGTTGTAACACTGCGAATGCCAGGCAGCTCTGTCCCCATGCTGGAAATCACAGCCAATAGGAGCTGCAGGCTGTGTGAAGCCACCTGTTACCTCACTCCCAAATGGAAGCTGCCCCAGCTAAGCACCACCCTACACACACCTGAGCCCCCCCCCCCCAGCACCCTCCTAGACCCTGCATGCCAACACTGAGCTCCCTCCTGCACTCCCGCCCAGAGTGGGTCACTGGAATGGAATACACATGTGCAAAAAGGTCACCAGGAACAAGAAAAGAAACAGTTCAAATGGCTGGCCCGGGAAAGCAGCTAGTACTGTTAAGATTCCAAAGTGGAACTAATGCTTTCATAGGATGACACAGGTGAGTTGGGCCCTGGAGAAACACTGTTTGCTCGAGAACAAGAGGTCGAAGTGCAGTAATGAATCTGTCAGGTGAATCTTCGGGGAACTTAAGAAAAGGCCAGACAATTTCAGATTCCAGAACTAGCCCAAAATTTCTGTGCTACTGTCTGAGTCCCTGGAGGAGAAGTCCAAAGTTTTTTTAAAAAAAGTGGACCTAGTGCATTAGGGCATAGGCTGTTGGGTCCTAGATGTAGGACCTACCCATGATGCTGTGAGAGCTCTGAAAGCGGTTGCAGAAGTTCCACTGAGGCTACATCTGCATTTGCACTTGATTGACAAACTTTTGTCATTCACAGGTACTTAATACCCACGCCCCCCAAATTAATGACAACGTTTTGCCACAGCAAGTGAAATTGTGAACTGTTTAAAAAAAAATCACTTTCCTACATCTGTTCACTACGCCTCTAGTTATACATGTAAGGAATACATTAGTGCTGGTTGCAACAGCACTATACTAGATGGTCACATTCAGTTGCTGAGCTACTATGACCCCTTGATTCAGTCACTGCTTTCCATGATGCTGTCTTAGTCCTCCCACCATCACCCTGGCTGCTGGCCATAGGTATAGCCTTGTTCCTAGGTGTATAACTTTGCATTTGACATTTTAAACAACATATTTGTTGAATGTACCTAGTTTCCATGTGCTCTAGGTGTGGCTGTATGAGGCTCCTTGCCTCATCATTGCTTATGCTTCTGTGTGTCATCCACAACTTTTATCAGCTGTGATTTTTTTAATATTTATTTCCACATCACTGCTGACCACTGGCAGGCCTCCTACCACTCCTGCTCATATCCCACTAGAAACACTATCAGCCACTTGTTGCTTCCTCATTGATGGCTACTTTTGAAATCTGTCAGAATTAGCCAGTTCTTAATCCAGGTAATGTGGATGTTAACCATGTGGGTGCAGTGCTAAACCATCACTTTTTTAAATGCAGGAGTGGGAGGAAAGCTAGAAGAGTTATTGGGGGGTTGGAGGGGGAGGAGAGTATATAATTATGACCAGCAATAATGATGGTCAAAGCTGTCACAAGGACAAGTTTTAAAATCAAATGGTCACCATAGCACATCAAATCTTGAGGGCCTGTATATGCCTCCCAATAACCCTGTGAGAGAGGTACTATTTGATTATGGTATTGTCACCATTGTAAAACTAGTGAAACTGAAGCAGAGGTTAAGGGTTTCATCCTGCACCATTAAGCAAATCAATGGGTGCTTTGCCATTGACTACAACTGGGACAAGATAAAGATCTAATGGCATGTCTACATTGCAATATAAGACTAAGGTCTTTGGGACTTAAGCCCACAGGCTTGGTGTTTGTAAGCCTGGACTTAAGTGTCATACTGAGTACTGACCCTGTTTAGAATTTCTGGAACCAACTCTTATACCTGCTTTCTGCTGTCTACATTATGGAGACCTGAGTCAAACCAGCCTACCCAGGCTGCTTAACGCCCTCCCCTGCTGTGGCTGCCCTAACCATATTTGAGGTGCATTGTGGGAAAACTTGACAGTCTAATCAGTTGGCAGCATGCACTGGGGGCTGTGACCTAGGTTTTCTGTAAGCTGCGTGGCATGCAGCTGTTTAATGAGCCCTGCCCAGAGGCTCAGAGCTCCTACACAGGAAGCTCAGCTGATTGGCTGGGGGAGGGGCCCTCTCACTGAACAGCAGCAGCAGCTTGCTAGAACCGGAGGAGCTCAGAGAGCATGTAGGGAGGGCAGATGATGAGGCGGGAATGGGGGAGAGGGGGAAGTTGTAGGGTAGGTGAGTTTAGGGAGATGAAGAGGAGGAAGTGAATTTTTTTTTTTTTACAGGTCTCTGTTTTACTTGTTTCTATATACCATGCATCCTAAACATTCCCCAGAGAAACTGTATAAGTCTGAATGAATGCCTTTTACTCTCCTTTCCAGTGGCAGTAGATATTGTATTAATAGTTGTAAGGAAAGCATGACTATTTCTAGTTGACTCAGATTTGTTTAGCATCTTCAGGCTGAGCTATGTGTGGATAATATGAATTTTGGTGTGTCTCCTAGCTTGAGTTGTTAGAAAGAATGATAGTACATGCACTCCCAGGGTAGTGTTATTTTTTCTTTTTAATTTCATATTAAATCAACATCATAAGCATTGCTCCTTGTTAATTATCCCTTGTTTTAATATATTTTCTTTCACACCTATGGACTATCTAGGTTTTTGTTTGTACCAGTGGTTCACATCCATATACTACTTCAATATTGGTGTTGCACATAAGGAATTTCAACCCGTCCACCGACAGAAAATGTTTGAGGGAACACTGGCTGTGACAAGTCCTCATTTGGATCTGCCCATTTCCAGACCTTACCACCAGGAACATGACGAGACCATTTGAAGTATATGTTCAGCTTGGGCTTTGACTCCTTTTTCAGGAACAGGCAAGGGCATCCATGATGCATTGGTAGACATGTCAGCAGAATTTTGTGACCAGGCACCAGCTGGATGAGGACACAGGCATGGCAGATGCCAAGTAGCTGATGCTGCTCATGACTCTTGGTACAGCTACTGATGGCCCCTATGTAGAATACTCCTCCTGGAACAGGGCCACAAACACAGAGTAGTGGAAATCACATCATCATGCAGCCATGGGATGGCCACTAGTGACTGCATAACTTTTGATTTAAAAAAAAAAAAAAAAAAAAAAAAAAAAAAGCTACTTTTAGGAGCTTTGGGAGCCGCTCATCCCTAGCTTCTACATCAGCACATGAATGATAGTCAACATGCCCATTCCAGAACTGGACTGCTATAAACATGAGGAAATTTGCTACCTCAGCCTGCTACAAGTCCACTTTTAATCAGCCTGGAGTTGGAAACTCAACTGTAGCTAAAGTGGTGGCAGGGGTTTCTGCCACAATCAGGCAACTGAGTTAGTTGCAGGTGGTGGACAAAAACGCATTATTTCCAGTGCAACTGCTGGTTTTGAGAATGGAGTGCCAAATGGTGTTGGGCCATTGATATGACTCATGTGCCCAGAGTTTGCCTTCCTCAAGAACAAACTAAAAACTCCATTGTTATGCAGGCCCTCGTGGAACACAGACACTTATTTACAGATGCCAATATGGCCTGTACTGAAAAAGTTCACAATGCCTGGGTCTTCTCTCAGTTGGGAGTCTATTTTTATGGACAGGCTGGAACACCATTCCTAACAAATAACGTAGAACAACAAATGCAGTTACTGTCCCCACTAACAAGCCTAGCCCCATTGCCTTGCCAAGGCAAAAGAAGGTTTAATTACATTCTCAGTTGGTGCTGAATCATGGCTGACCGTACAGGAGGCTCCTGACTTGTGACCACCCAAGTTCCGACCCCCCAGAACTTACAACCATTTTTGTAAGTGTGGAAGGGGCCGAAAACCTTCGACTTACATCCTCGGCCTGCATTTACAACAGGTGCACAGTGCCGATCGTAAATGAGGGTTTGAGTTACAATACCCCCAACTTGCAACACTTCCCCAGGAACAGACTGCGTCACAAATTGGGGGCCTCCTGTAGTTAGCAGATTTGTAAACAGCACCATCATGATTTCAAACTTTTACTTGACGAAAACCATAAAACCAGGCCAAAAAAAAAAAAAAAAGAGAGCCAAATTTGGATTAAACTAGAGCTGCTTTTCACTCCTTGGCCCACAATCAAATCTCCCAATGTTACTCTCTCCATGAAATGATGCTACCTTGATGGCCAGCTGGTATACAGTTTAAGCCACAGATCTTCTGAGACTGCTTAGGAACAGTGAACAAACCCTGATGCCAATTAACATTTTTAGGTTAATCTGAAATCTAGAAGAGCATGTGGTGCAACATCTGATAGGACTGATAAAACACAAAACCAACCAGGAATCCTATCAACATCAGTGCAATTTTCTTGTAAGATTAACAACATTTGGGCCCGCCCCTATATTTTTAGAAATTATCACTATGTGACATTAGTAGGTGCAGAATTATCTCCCATTCATTTTTATTTTATTATTGCAGGCCAGTACAAAGCAGAACATCTTCAGTGAGTTACAGCATAATTCTGGCTGAAGATGAACCAGTTATGCTTTAGTCAGAATACAGTTACACTCAGTACATTTTGTTCAGTCCCAGAACATTCTCAATTGTAATTCAACTTTACATAAAAAGTATAAATGAAAACATGGCTATAGTAATTAATTCAGCTTCCTATAATTTTCAATTGAAAGGCTTTTGAAAGTTTAAAGACACCATTGTTTAAAACAAGGATTAAGATTCCCAACTTGTGTAAGGTTTTGTAACTCCGCTGCAGTCTACATAGCTAAGGTATTTTATACTAGCTAAGGATCTGGCCCAACAGTTCATTCACTTGCAGCACCAGTGCTAATGGCTTGCCTCAGGAGATGAGATGGCAGTGGTTAGAGAGGGATCAGTGCATATATTACACATGACACAAAAAGAAATGTCCTTTCTCTGAAAAAGAAATCTGCACTCCTAGGAAATGGAGAATACCATCGTGGATCATAGAAAAGCATTGTGACTTAGAAAACACTGACCACCACTTTTGCCGTTGCACATATGAACTTTTAATACTAGGTTCATTATCTCTTTCATAAGACAGATTATTTTTAAAAGAAATTTAGCACTGAAGAATTTACAGAAATCTTTAATCCTTAGAACTCTGATATTCTCCAGCCAGCCAATGAAAGCTCAGCAGAAAGTCTATATCCAGATGCTCCAAAGGGTTAAAGTGCATAATTTTTTGCACAACCTTAGCTGAGAATTTTATTTTCTTTTTTTAAATGAAACTTTATCTTTGGTTTCTTGTATCTTCTCTGTTATTCTATCCTTTGTTTCCTCCATCTTCTCTGTTATTCTATCCTTTGTTTCCTCCATCTTCCCACTAATCATGTCCCTGGTTTCCTCCATTTTCCCTGAGAGACGCTCTTTAGTTTCTTCCATTCTATCCTGTAGGTATTCCGTTACCGGAGGGGGTGTGGACATGTAGCCATGCTTACGAAGATACTTGACAGTAATGGATGTTCCTCCTAAAGTTACAGTGTATCTGGCAGGAGTTGCAATCTTAAAAGGAAACCAAAATAGTATCAAAATTATGTGTACATGGAATTGGATATTCCTCAGAAAATTTCTCCATTTTTGTAAAATGCTTATACAAGTTGAACCTCTCTATTCTGGCACCCTTAGGACCTGACCAGTGCCAAACCAGGGAATTTGCCGAACCATGGGAGGTCAATATTGTCTAGCAGCATTACCAACCCTTCCACTGCTTACTAGGATGTAAAATTATAGCTGTTTAAACAGTTAATTGATAAGCCCAGACTTGTTGGTTACCGTTAATGGTTACACGCAGGCTCCCACGCTGCTCCTGGGGATCTGTTTGCCACCTTGCGCTGCCAGCTCTATATCAGAGGCAGCAGCACGGGCTGTTGTGCACTGGGAGCCAGCTGCTGCCCCATGCTGTGGATGCGTGTAACCATGTAGTTGCTGAGAATTTCAGCAGTTACACAGTTACATAATTCCCTGCATTTTAACATCCCTATTACTAACTGGGCTCTTAGGAAACATTTAGTGGTAAATTAGAGCAAGAGCATAGAACATTGAAAATCAGGACTGATGGCTGTAAACACATTTTATGGAGCAGCTGGAAAATTGGCCACACCTATGTTTAGTGGACATCTGGCCAACTAAAATCATGCCCGACCATGGATGTTGCCGGACCAGAGAGGTTCAACCTCTCTGGCCAACTCCAATGTTAAAAAAAAAAAAAAAAAAAAAAGCTCAGAGTTAAAGGACATACGTTAACCTATTCTTAAATTAATCCTTCAGAAAGGCACTCTCTCTCTCACACCCGCGCTTTTATTTGAAGTATGTCAAGTATTACAGGTTTGAAGAGATATGCCAACTAGGCATAACTTCATGCATTCTTGAGAAGTATCACTTCTGGGATAAAATGCATCACTTATTTAACATCACATCAATGCATTACTTAGATCATGCAGATTGAGAAAAGTGTTATTTAATGGGGGAGGGAAGAAGAGGTGACAATTGAAAGAGTGGCATGTCCTCCTTCCAACCAGCTGCTATGTGGAGGTGCGGCCAGGCGAATCTGGGCACTGCCCCCTCCCCCCCCCGTCCACAGGTGTGGCCCTTGCAGCTCCCATTGGCCATGGTTCCCAGCCAACAGGAATTGCAGGGGCAGTGTTTGGGGTTGGGGCAGTGCATGGACTACTTGGTTGCCCATACCCATGGGGACATGCTGCTGCTTCCAGGAGCTGTGCAAAGCCATGGTGCGCACACAGCAGGGCAAGCCCCAGACTCCGCTCTCCAGAGGGAGTTCAACGGCTGGATGCGACCCACAGGCCATAGTTTGCCCATCCATGGTCTAAAAGAATCCTCTGGATTGTGCTGTCTAATCTCTCATCCTTTATTTCTCCTTTTCTTCTTTGACCCAAATCTTTGTTCCCAGCTCTGATTTCTACAGAATGATATATCATCATGAAATAAAAGTGGGAGGACAAACACTAATTTCTAATTCAGTGAGGGCTGATGGTTTGGCATCTTTTTAGCTACTTATAAATACTCTCTGCATCTGTCTCTCACTTTAAAATAATCTCACTTGTCTTAATAGCTCCTTATTGGAAAATGCTAACCAATGCTGTACCTTGACAGAGGCTTTGAAGGCCAGTCACCTTTCCTATAGGGATATTAAAAACAGTTTAATAGAGTAACTGTTTAACCACTGAACATTTCAGCAGTTACACACGCTGTGGGCTTAAAGCTTAGCTGTATACTGCAGAGCTGCAGCAAAGCCTCTCCAGGAGCGGGGTCCGAGCCCCTGCTGGCCCAGCTTCTGGGGAGGATGCTTTGCTGCCCTGCATTTCGCTGCCCAATCACTTAGTTTGGTGAGATCTTTTTGAAGCTCTTCACAGTCTGCTTTGATCTTAACAATCTTGAGCAGTGTGGTATCATCTGCAAATTTTGCCACCTCACTGTTTGCCCCTTTCTCCAGATGATTTATAAATAAGTTGAATAGGACTGGTTCCAGGACAGACCCTTGGGGGACACCACTAGTTACTTCTCTCCATTCTGAAAACTTATCATTTATTCCTACTTTTTGTTTCCTGTCTTTTAACCAGTTATCAATCCATGAAAGGACCTTCCCTCTTATCCCATGACAACTTATTTTACTTAAGAACCTTTTGTGAGGGACCTTTTCAAAGTCTTTATGGAAACCTAAGTATACTATATCCACTGGATCCCCGTTGTCCACATGTTTGTTGACCCTTCAAAGAATTAGTAAGGCATGATTTCCCTTTACAGAAACCATGTTGACTTTTCCCCCACCAAATTATGTTCATCTATGTGTCTGACAATTTTATTCTTTACAATAGTTTAAACTAATTTGCCCGGTACTGATTTTAGACTTACCAGTCTGTGACTACCAAGATCACCTCTAGAGCCCTTTTTAAATATTGGCATCACATTAGCTATCTTCCAGTCATTAGGTACAGAAGCTGATTTAAAGGATAGGTTATAAACCACAGTGAATCGTTCTGCAATTTCAGATTTGAGTTCTTTCAGAACTCTTGGGCGAATGCCATCTGGTCCCGGTGACTTGTTACTGTTAAGTTTATCAGTTGACTTCCACTTTTTAAATGATGCCTTTTTATCTCTCACTGCTTCTTTTACTTGGTTAAGCCAAGCCAGAGTGGTACTTTTTTGGTTTTCTTACTGTGTTTTTTAATTTGGGATATACATTTAAGTTGGGTATCTATTACAGTATCTTTGAAAAGTTTCCAGTTTCAGCTTGCAGGGATTTTACTTTTGTCACTGCACCTTTTAATTTCTGTTTAACTAAACTCCTTATTTTTGTATAGTTCCCCTTTCTGAAATTAAATGCCACAGTGTTGGGCTGCTGAGGTGTTTTTCCCACCACAGGGATGTTAAATTTTATTATATTATGGTCACTATTTCTAAGCGGTCCAGTTATTTTTACCTCTTGGACCAGATCCTGCACACCATTTAGGACTAAATCAAGAATTGCCTCTCCCCTTGTCGGTTACAGAACCCAGCTGCTCAAAGAAGCAGTTATTTAATGTATCAAGAAATTTTATCTCTGCATCCCGTCCTGAGGTGATGTGTACCCAGTCAATATGGGGATAGTTGAAATCTCCTACTATTATTGAGATTTTTATTTTGAATCAACTGATTTGCTGCATTCAAACTCTGGGAGAGAAGGGTAGCTACAGAGAAGGCAGGAAATGTAAAGAAAAAGGGATAAAGTTAGTTAGATTAATATTTTCTTCCAAAAAGCTAAGACTCTGAGAAAAAGACTTTTGGCACACAATTTTAAACTATAAACTGTTAGGGGCAGGAATTATTTTTAAAACATGTTTGTGCAAGTGACTAGCAAAATGGGACCTGGATTTGGTTGGCCTCAAGACACCACCACAATACTGATGTTAAATACATCTGAGTAAGTAAAGGGACAGATTTTCAAAAGAACACAACACCCAGCAACTCCCATTGTTTTGAAAATGTAATCTGCATTTAAGAACTCAGATACGAGAGGAGTATTTTTGAAAAGGCGTCTCTTAAATTTACATCAGACTTTTTCCTACTTCCATCTGTTTCAATGGGAGAAGGATTGGACTCAGAGATAGAAATGTACACGTACTCAACACAGTCAAATCTCCTGAAAATACATGTATGTAATATATATTATTACCAGAATAGGTTGTGTTTATTATAAAATCTTTATACTTAATTGCATTCATTCATTGACTGCCTCTAGGCACCAGTAAACGAAACAGTTAAAACTGACAAGAGTCTATGCCTTTACTTCATCATCACTTTGGTTAGATGCATAATGCATATTGAAGTAAAACAAATATATGCACCAAAAAAGACAAAGTACCGTAAATAAAGACGTTAATACTTTGCTCTTGTACCATGCTTTATATGTTCAAAACACTGTACAAACAGATTATGCAGCTCTAAACACAGGAAAAAAAATATCCAAAATCTGATCTTATTAGGACAAATAAATCCCAGCTAAGTCAGTGATGAAAGTAAATATTTAAGCTATAATAGTAAATTAAAAAATCCTGAAGAAAAACATGCATGGTCACCTGAAGAACTAAGAGCTTTTAAAATGTCACTGTCTAGCTGCGTGCACAGGGGAAAATACAGATATTACAGTGGATTGTCACCATTTTAGGGAACCAAACAGCCATACAAACAAAACAGTTTAGGAATATTTTACAGGGATGCAAAGGTGCTTAAAAGCAGTATGATGACCCTTTTAACCTGAGTAACGTGAATATCCAAGTTTAAAACATTCATTTAAAAAAAATCTAAAAACTCCTGAGAGAAAACAGTGCTAATTCTTTCTGAGCTAAGCGAATTAAGAGAATTGTTTAAAACACTAGGCAGCTTCAGAACCACTTAACTATAACGGTACCTACCTTATACATTGCATATGCAGTTAGCGCATATCCACTTTGAGAGTTTTTCAGAATGCTTACAATGCATTCTGGTACTCCAATGAACTCTAGGAAAGGAACGACATTCACTCCTCTATCAAAGAAAAAAAGTTATACATAAAAACAGGATTATGTTTGAAAGAATCATTAAAACTTGTGAATTGTACTAAAAATCATTGTTCATTATTGGATTTAATGGTAAGTTTTATTTAAAGATGGCTAGTTTCATTTAGCAAAGCATCCTT
The DNA here is from genome assembly GCA_032595735.1 of Pelochelys cantorii. Classification (NCBI taxonomy): domain Eukaryota; kingdom Metazoa; phylum Chordata; order Testudines; family Trionychidae; genus Pelochelys; species Pelochelys cantorii. The sequence goes on from CM064327.1 coordinate 90,176,476, forward strand.
ACTCTAATCAATATACTTGTTTTTAAAACAGATTTTCTGGTATGGTTGCATTACATGTAAGCAAACATTAATTTCATTTCTTAAAATAACGTAAAAACCATAAATAGTCTCTGATGGTTTGAGCTACTGCTTAATCCAATTGTATATGTCCTTCTTTAGTATATTTGAAGGCAAGTAGAAACACTGGTGCAAAGACAAAGTCATACTGATGTAAACCGTGAAGGCCTCAGTTAATATGAGAACTGAGAATGAGCTCCAATCTAAGCAGTAGAGACAGAACACAATATACTTTCATTTCTGATTAATTTGCAGCCCATCCCCAGAATGAGATATCCGGATTCCAGTCCCTCACATTTTCCCTCAAAATGCATTAAAGCTTGATTTTGGGGGCTATCTGCAGGAGATTAGGGGAGGACCTCATGCCATTCTATGTCCTCACTAACAGGTTAGAAAGAATCATCTCACAACTTCTTCCCTACAGAGACTATGATTGATGAGAAAAGCAACATCAAAAGAAAGTTACAAGAACTATATAGAGTAGAGGAAAATGTCAAGATCTTGATTTTGGTAGTGATCTTTTGCAATGTCATCTGTAGAAAGATAGGGCTGTCAAGGCAGGATTAAGCATCAGCCAACCCCCGCCCCCCCAAAATCATGACTGTTGAAAGAAGAGTCAGCAATAATGGAGTATAAATGATCAATACTGTAGAGTACAGAATCATTAATAAAAGTCTATTTCTTAGGAGCACAATTTGTGCTGATGGCCAACTCCATAATGAGGTGGAAACAAGAACCTTTTCAAGACTGGTAAGTATCTGGAGAAAGAGAGTCAATCAAGAACCATGAAAAAATATGCACAGCCATTGTGATACCAACATCTGTATACACTTCTAAAATACCAAACACAAGAAGCCCAAAGCAGAAAACTTAATGCATGCCCATCAGAGATGCTTATGAAGAACACTGGTTATCCTCCTGTGGAATAAAGTAACCAACGCTGATGTTACAAATGACTGGTCTGTAGACAAAATAATTTGAGAAAGAAGGCTGAAGTGATCTGGACATGTACTAATGTAAAAAAATGTATTTCTAGATAAACTCTTGACTATAGATCATCTCATGGATGATGGAAAAGGAGAAGGAGAACAGATGACATAGGAAAACCATTGAGAAAGATGTTCTTGTCATGGAAACAGACTATAATAAAGTAAGAATTGTGGCATTAAAAAAGGTGGAGATGGAAAGACTGGGTTGCCTCATGCCTCACAACGGCATCTAACAAATGTAATTTCCATTAGAGCAGGGGTTTTAAAAGTCAGGTTGTGGCTCAACCGGGCAGGCCTACAACCCAGCTTTGAAAACCCTTGCATTACAGCACTGGAGATCTTACTTGTTTAAAACAAAAAAATATTACCATGTGTCTTTTACACAGTAGTAGACAATCATACACAATCAGTTATACAAGAAATGCATTTTACAATATTTAGAAATATTTTTAACACTTAGTTTTGCCAGTGTCACTGAAAGACATAATATTACCTGTACAGAGTTCTCTATAAGCAGTAGTGATGTTAGAGTGTAACCAGCTAACTGTTTAATGAATAAGCTGATGCTTATTGGTTAATGGTGTCAATTACACTCAGTCAGCTCCCAGGGAGGCGGCTTCACTGCATCAGGACAGTGAAGCCTCCTCCCTGAGAGCCAGGTGGGCAAGGGCTGCTGCTTCCCTGCTCCGGGGGAGGCTTTGGTGCGGGATTTGCAGTATAAAGCTTAAATAACTAAGCTTTATACTTCAGAGTCCACAACATGTAACTGCTTAGATTCAGCGGTTACACAGTTACCTATGCAACCAACTTTTAACAATCCTAATAAGTAGCAGCATGGTTAACAGATATAATATTGAAAATAGTGTGTCACTGAACTGTTGGCTCTAGAAAAGAAAGTGCTTTTTTATACTGTTAACATTGTAATGTTAACTACTCAAATATTAGAAGACAGATTAGAAAACTATGGTGGGCCTAAATATGTTGACACTGCCTCTTTTAAAATGTGTTGATAAACAAACAATTTCAGGTTTGTATAGTTTAGCCCTATACAATTATTACTCATGAGCCAACTTACTTTTCACCTGAAGAGGGTGCTGTTTTTCTAGTATGACTTAGAGGATCTCCTTCTCACTAGTTCCTAATTAATTTTTCATTTGTGCCCATTTGTCAAACACATGTTTTTAAATGCTAACTAAAGACACAGACAAGCTAGCTAAACTTTACTCAGTCTAAAATGACTGGATGTTTTAGATCCAGCCAAAGTAAAATATTTTAATAGTTTGGGACCTTTATTACTCTGAGATGGGCTAAATTTAGAATGACATTTGGATCTACAGCTCCTAGAAAGGGCAGTTATGCCAGCTGGTTAGAGTAACTAAAACAAACACTTGTGTCATAATACATTCTGATGTCAAAGGCCCATCCTTCTAGCCATAAACTAACATTGTTTCATGTCTTCTATTATTAAATATGCAACATGCACAATCCAGAGATAAAGACTTATTCCCATTCAACAAACAAATCACAGACTAATAAAACCTGCCTCTAAACTGATATGAATACTGCTTACTCCAACAAAGGTAAGTTTCCAGAACAGAAACACACTGCTGTCAGTCTTAGGGATCTAGCAATTTCATGGAGTAGACGTAGTGGAGTGCTGATACATTAGTTTTATCATAGGATGTACAAACCTAACCAGAAAGAAGAGAAAACAGGATAACAGATGGTATCCAGAGTAGGGATGTAATAGTGTAGTGAATTAAATGATTAAATGATAAGGAAAAGCTTAAAAGGTTAATGCTATAGACTACATGCATTCCCTGCCCCCATTGCCAGTAAATTTTTTAGCAGGCTGGTCAGCAGCCTGGCTCAATCCTGGCTTACGCCGGTTCCGGGACCTACCTCCATTGAGGCTCTGCATTTAAAGTGTATTCGGAGCCAGGCGGAAGGCAGCCCAGCTCAGTTCCAGCTCGCACCAGGTCCTGGAGCTTGTTATGCTCATTACTTTGCATAAAGCTACATTTTAGTTATATGGCCACAACCTCAGCCCCTCCCCAGACAGGGGCTGCTGCTACCCTGCACAGCTGCCTCTGAGACAGCAACGTGAGGCAACAGGCAGCCAATCTGCGAGGAGAGCTGGTTTTAAACTGGCTCCCCTTGTAGACCAGCTCCTGCCTGCCTCCCCGCGTTGCTGCCTCAGTATCAGAGGCAGCAATTCGGAGTGACAGGGGGCTCCTCAGGAGAGGGGCCGGAGCGCACTGGCTGCCAGCCTCACCCCCAGGGGCTACAGAATAATAGAGTAACTGATAAGAATTCAGGAGGTTAATCTATTATTCAATTAACCAATATTTAACATTCCTAACCTTGAGCTCATTTTCACATAAGTGTGACTGTCTGGCAGCATAGTCAAATGATGTCCAGACCTGACACTGGAGTGCGTAAGTAAGGGCTGCATATTCTCTGTAATCCAAGTGCTTTTGCAAGGGTCCAGAAAAGGATTTGTTTAACTAAAACCACAGAAACAAAGTGTCTCAATACATTTTCATCCACCACATTGTTTTGCACAAGTACAGGGAGAGAGATGATAACTAATCTCAGTGATAAAACTAGTTTCTTGGGAGGCATAGTAGTGATTGACATTTTTTTCAGAAAGAGTTTCTACAAATGGGCCTAACTTAGATCACCAAACTCCCAGTGAAACTGGAAGTTTTGATTCCTAGTACCTACTAGAGGATGGAAGACAAAGAAGAGAGTAAAGGAAGGAATTCTTCAAGGGCTTTGTGTCCTTCCCACAAAGGCTTCTGAATACAAAGATGGGGGCGAGGTGGGGACTTCATTAAAAAAGGTATGTGAAAGGGCTGGCTTTGTGGCTTAGCAGATTCTTCCTTGGGAAAATCAAATAAAAAGTTCTAAGCTAAGTGAGAGTAGGGTGAAAAAAGCATCTTGATAAGAATATCTTTCCAGTATCTTCTAATGATAGTGTTACAGGCAGAGGCAACATAGAAAGAATTTTATTGAGTGAAAAAGGTAGCAGATACCAAAGACAAGAAAACACTACCACCCACTTTTCTCCTGCCTCTTCCACGTCCTATCCCTTTCAAACTTAAAGGAGGTGAAAACTTATCTGACACACTCTATGGTAGAGATAACCGGAAAGGGAATGATGGCATATACGTATCTATCTACAAGTTCCGTACCATGCAAATTTCACCCTACAAACAAAAATTTCAATTCAAAAGAAGGCTTTGCCTATAGCAGAGGACACTTCTTAGCATCTTCTACAACACTGGCGAAGAAAACCAGAGGGCTGGCCTACAGCAGATTTCTCCATCCTTTGCTATTTCAGAGGGGAGGAAAAGAGAGAGGGGAGGAAAAGCCATCGTGTTTGACACATGGCAAAGACTGGAAGCACTCGGGTCCTGACCGGTGCCGAATCAGAGAATTTGCCAGACCATGGGAGATGAACATTGTCTAGCACCGTGGTCACCAACAGGCCTCGACCAGTCGATCGCGAGACGTCCGGGCCCCCCCGCTCCATTTTCCACCCACCCCCGAGAAGCCCCACTACCTATCTCCAGTGAAAATGGAGGTAGTGCTGGCTTCCTGCGGGTGGACAGAAGTCCCGCAGCTTAGCACGACTTCCGGAAGTGCGCTGGCTGCTCTGCTGGGCGTGCTGCAGGAGGGGGCGTCGGCTCCGGGGGAGGAGTATGGCAACTTCCCTGCACCGGCGGCGCAGGAGGGGTGAGTCAGCCCCGCGGCAGGTACGCACAGGATTTCCCTGTGCCACTGGGGGGGGGGGGGGGGGGAGTCGGGCCAGGAGAAGGCATGTGCAGGCTTCCCTCTGGGGCGGGGGGAGAATCCTGGGAGAAGGCAGATGCAGGGGACTCTCTGCCTCCACTGGCACCCCGCCCCCTGTCCCCACTGCCCAGTTCCCTCTCCCCAGCCCCCACTCCCCAGCCACAGAACTCTGTCCCCACTCCCCTGTCCCCAGCCACAGAACTCTGTCCCCATTCCCATCCCCACTCTCCGAACTCTGTCCCCACTCCCAAGCCACAGAACTCTGTCCCCTGCTGCAGAACCCTGTCCTCTGCCCTCCCAGCACCCTGATCCCTCTCCCCTGCCCCCAGCCGCAGAACTCTGTCCCCACTGGCACCCTGTCCCCTGCCAAAGCACCCACTAGCACCCTTCCCCAGTACTATGTCCCCTATTCCCACCAACACAGTTGGGGCCACATTAGTGAAGCTTGGGGGGGGGGGGGGGTTTGGAGGAGGTTTTTTTTGCATCTCACTTGTGTGGCCCCAACTGGCTTTTCTTGGGTCAGTGATCCCTAACTCAAAACAGGTTCCCTGCCCTTCTCAGAAATAAAGACAATGCAGAAATTTTTTGTTTGACATAGCATTTTATTTAAAAATGAAGCCTGGCCAACAAACCCCAAATTGGGTCCAAGCCCGGATCTGGCCACAGCATCATAACACTCCTGCACTCCCGTTTTCCCCAGACCCTACCTCTGAACCTATCATACACTGGAACCCCCTGCCTGGAGCCCCTCACTTACCCCAACCCAAATTCCTGAACCCTCACATCCAGAAGTCTGTGGCTTGCTTAGTACCCTAACCCGACATCTGACCCCAATACTGCCCAGCCTGGCGCCCCCTTCCTGAGCCAGTGTCCCCTCATCCACCTTCGTCTGCATCCAGATTTCCTCCCAGAGCTTGCACCTCTCACCCCTTCCCACACCCAAATCCCTCATTCCCACCCCAGAGCCTACATATCCTGTCTCAACCCAGCGAGGTCATGGTTAGACTGCAGGAGTTTTTCAGGATTATGGAGATATCCCAGAAAAACACTTCTGCATCCAGGGATGCATTTGTTCTTCCACTTCTTTTAGTGGAAGAGCAAACATGATCTTTCGGTCACCCCTATATTCCTCTTTCCACGAGGAATAAGGGGGCTTCCAAAAGAAGGGGTTTTTCCTCACATTTGGTCCAGTCTAGACAGGCCAAATGTTGGAAAAACCTCTTCCTACAGAAGAATTGGGGAAAAAAGCAGCAGTATAAGGGTTGGGGATAGCAAGTGATGGAGAGGAGGAGAATAGAGGGCGGGGCTTCAAGGAAGGGGCGGGGCGGTAGATCTTGGCTTGTTCTGTCATTTAAAAAGTGATCTTGGGTGTAAAAAGGTTGGAGACCACTGGTCTAGCAGCATTATCAACACTTCTGCTGCTCTTAAAAGACATTTAGGGGTATATTAGTGCTTAACAACAGCACAGAGCCAGGACTAGTTGTTGTAAACAAACTTTAGGGGACCATAAGAAACTTGTCAACACCCACGATAAGTGGGGATCCAGCTAACTAAAATCATGACAGACCATGAAAGCTGCTGGACCAGAGAGTGCCAGATCAGAGAAGTTCAACCTGTATTTAATATAGGCTGTAGCAAGTTCAATAGCACATGAACAACACACTGATTGGAGATTATCCCCTTTCATTAACAATCTTGGGCTTTGGTAAAACATGGAGACTCCTTTTCTGATAGAGTAAGTTGGATAAGTACTGTCACGTAATAAGATACATACTGCAGGGTGTGAGAGAGTGAGAGAGAGAATCTGTGTGTGTGTGCGAGAGAGAGAGAGAGAGAGAGATATTAACAGCAGTAGTGATCTTGTAACAAATCAGTAACTTACTTCATGGCTGCATAGTAAAAGGATCCAAACCATACACTGGATGTCAACAGATGCACTGGAATCATAACTTTTCCATACTGTTTAAAAGTTCTCTTGAATCTCTGAAAGAGACTAATTGATTTGTCTTGTAATGGATCAGGCTCTAAAGAAATTGATTCTACTGGGCTTCCATGGGGTGCATCACTAACTTGTTTCAAAGGGTTTTCTTCTTTTTGTTCTTTGTGGTAAGTGCCTTCTGCCTGGGATGAATATTCACCCGATGATTTTCCTTCCTTTGAGAGACAAAGTGCAGCAGATGCATGCAGACATTGTTTTGCAGGGCCCAATGCCAAAATCACTTTGCATCCAGTCTGAGGCAAGATTGGTTTCCCTTGTAAGTGTTGAAGGAAACCAGTGCGATGTGGTACCAAACATGTCCGATGTGCCAGCTGAAACACAGTCTGTATTAAATTCCTTTGCATTTTGATGACCGATGAGAACTGGCTACAGTTCCTAGGGAAAACAAGCAAGAAAAAAGTTGATTTTTCTAAATTAAGAATGGCTATAATAGTTGTATTTCAAAGGATTAATTTGTAACTACTTCAATGTGACTTTAAAAATCTAAGGAAACTTTCAAGGGTTAGAAGAATATAAACTTATACTAAACCAGTTAGCAACTAATGTGATTTCCTTCTATACAAAAGAAACGGTAATTACTAATTGTTCATCATGTTAACTGAAATCAAGCAGTGACACACCATGTCTGAGCTCAGATTCAACAGCAGCATTTCACTGTTAGATCTGGAATAATGGAATTTACAGCAATTTTGCAGCTATTTGCTAGTGGTACCCACATCATTTTACTGTTCATGTGTTTAATATACTGAAAAAAGTGTGCTGTTAGATTGTCTTCACAATTGATTTTCCTCTCACTGAAATTGCTCATTCTAATGCTTTGTGTTTAAAAGGGATACTTTCAGCCAACAAATATCACAGACTCACTAATTTGCTCAAACAATAGCATGGCACCCTCTTAGAATGAGGAAAAACCACTTAAAATTACAGCAGTACTGGGTCAAAGAATGTACTGATGATGGAGTGTAGTTTTAATGATCTATATTACTATGCACTAAAATAGTAAAAAAAAGTTGTTATACCAATGACATTTTAGTAATTCCAGACTTAACAATGGAATGCTGCTATTAAATCTGTGCTGATTCTGGTGTGTCACTGCTTGATTTCAATAAACATGAATTAGTAATCAATGTTTTTGAGAGAAATTCTTAAGCACAGTGTATACCGCAATGAAGACTTGTCAACGCTGTACAACTCAAATGAACTTTTCATTTTAAAATACTGGGCGAGTTTTTCTGAAAGTTCAGTAGGAACAATTGAGAGTGTCCATGCATGGAAATAGCACATGTAGATTCCAGTGTCATGTTAGTAACATAAATTGCAAGTTTTAGGACAACAGGTGAAATTTTAACTGTTTTCCTTCATTTTCATAACAATAGCATGTTACAACCCAGCTGAATGGGAACCTCTACCTTAATTCTGCTTATATTAAATGTTGGTTAAGTCAGTTGCTGCTCCACTTACCTTTCAAATCCTCCTATTTTTTGAATCTGCCTTTGATAGCCCCAGAGAAGAACAGGTAGCGGGCCCTCATGCACACACAAGCTGTGCCTGCCTGGACATGGTCCGCCTGACATTTGGGCAGTGCTGTGCCTGTGCTGACTGGCGTCCAGCCCAGTAGGGCCAACTATCTAATTGTGCAAACCCAAAGACCCCTGCAGCACCCCATGCCTTTTTCCTGAGGCCATGCTCATGCCCCCCTCTTTTCCAAGGCCTCACCCCTACACACTCCATTGTCCCCCTTCTTCCAGGGCCGGCCCACAACATTTTGGCACCTGAGACAGGGAGCTCAAATGACGCACCCATACCACCTTTTCTCCTGCCTGCCTGTTATGTCTCTTGTGCCCTTCTTCCTCCAGCACAGCACTCCACCATCTCTGTGCATCTAGAACAGACAGAATACATATGCACCAGCAGCAAACACAATTTCTACACTCTGGGTCCTAGTGACGCACCCCCAGTCTGGCCACCGCAGTTCGCCTCATGGTAAGGCCAGCCCTGCCTTCTTCCATCGCTTGCTGTCTCCCACCCGCACTCATTTTCACAAGGCTAGGGAGGGGGTCAGGAGGTGGGAGGAAGTGTGGGGTGCAGTCTCTGGGATGGAGCTTGGATAGTGGTGCAAGCTCTGGAAGGGAGTTTGGGTATGGGAGTGATTGGGGCAGGATTCCTTCTAAGCTGTGCAGTTGCATGTCCAAAAACAAAAAAAAAAAATTTCCACACTTCACACCTCTTACACAGAGCTGCACAGCCGTGTGGTAGGTGGCAGGAGGCTGCTGGGGAGGTGGGCACGGCCGGAGGAGCCGCAAGACACATGGCTGGAGGCTGCGGTGGTAGCTGGGGCTGGAGGAGCCATGAAGCAGGATGTTACTGCACGGCTGGAGCTGGAGGAGCCATGAGAAGCCATGAGCCATGTGGCAGGAGGCTGCAGCAGCAGCTGGAGGAGTCACGAGACGCATGGGAGCCTGGGTAGGAGAGTGGTGAAGCAGGTACCAGGATTGTATCAGAGGGGCCAAAAGGAGAGCAGGGGCCCAGCACAGAAGCCAGCTGGGTGGGGGACAAAGGGATCAGCCATCTGTGGTGGTGGGAGGTACCGGGCACAGGTAAATTCTGGGGGAAGGGGAGAGGCAAGGTGTGGGGTCAAATACAGGTCTCTGGGCAATCGTGGTGACTGTGGGTCCTAGGGCCAGGTCCTGGCTGTGTTTGGGGGACAACAGCATGGCCCTGGGTTATATACTGGTTGTATACGGAGGGGCAGATTGCAAGGCTGGACACAACTACAGTGTGTGTGTGGGAGGGGGGGAGGCAGTTAGCCAGGCCTACACAGGTACCAGCTGGCTGTGAGTTATCCTACTGGGGGCACAGTGTGTGTTGGGGGCAGGAGCCAGAAAGCTGGGTGGGTGGGTTGCAGGGTCATGCACCTTGTTAATTATCCTTTGTTTTAGTACTTTTTTGTACATAACAATTTTAAATGTGTGCGCGCACAGGTGCGTAATTTTGTTGGAAATTGGTGGGTGCCACAGTGGCACACACGGAAACACATCAATATTGGTGCACAAGACAAAATCTCCTCCCAACGTACTGGCAAACACTCAGGTCAGAGCCAGATGCATAAAACATCACCACAATATTGCACAGAAACAGCTATTTGAGGATGATGAACCTGGGCAGTTATTTCTGCATGGTATTTTCTCAGGGTGGAGTCATGAAATGGAGTGCCACTTCTGGGCCAGCCAATGATCACTAACTGGTAAGACAGGACAAAGCTGCGGACCTCGGCTGTTTCACTGCAGAACTTTGGGATGTGGAAGTCTGCTCTCTTGGAAATCTCTCGAGTTTGTCCTGGAGTTGCAGTGGTGAAATATATAGAGTCCTACTCAGTGTGCAGAAACATGTGGTCATTGCCGCTGGGAAGCTTGCAATGCTCAGTTGTTACCAATCAGTAACTAGCCAAACTGATTGGTAGTAGGGATGTAAAAGAGTAGTCGAGTCAACTACTCGCATTTCCCCTCACCTCCTTTGCTGCCTCTAAATCAGGAGCAGGAGCCGGTGCCAGGGGGAGCTGTCTTAAAAGCTGGTTCCCCCTCAGCATTGTCTCTGCGTTGGGGGGAGGAAGGAGCCTCAAGTAGCTCTGCCTTTTAAATGTAGTAAGAACCGCCTGGTTCCCGTGCTATGCCCCTGCCTTTTAAATGTAGTAAGAGCCAGGTGGCTCTTGATACAATTAAAAAGACAGAGCCACAGTGCGTGTAGCAAATGCCCTCCTCCCCTTTATCAACTAACTTGAGTAGTGGATGGAAATTCCATCAGCTACTTGATTAGCTGATTATCTGCAATTTAACATCCCTTGTTGGTAGATCAACTTTCAGGATTGTCCAACTAGTCCAGGGGTGGGCAATAATTTTTGGGCGGGGGGGGGCACTTCAAGATTTTGGAAAGTGATCAAGGGCCGCACGTTTCTGTGGAGGAGATATGGGGTCTAGGATGGGGATTGGGTGCAGAATGGTGCACAGGATAAGGGATTGGGGTGCAGGAGACGGTGTGAGGTCAGAGGGAGTTTGGGTGAAGGAGAGGGTTGTGACCTGGGTCAGTGGATTGGGGTGTGGGGTCAGGGAGGGAGTATGGGTGCAGGAGAGGATTCTGGTCTGGAGGAGGGGTATAGGATCTGGGAGGGAATTGTGATCTGGAACGGGGGGGGGGGGGGCAGAGGGTTTGGATGGTGACCTGTGGGAGGGAGTTGGGGTGTGGGAGGGCCTGGGGTGCCAGAGGCAGGCTCTAGCTGGGAGGTGCTTACCTAAGTGTCTCCTGGCCAGCAGCCCTGCAGCACCCAAGGCAAGCTGGGCTCCTTGCCTGCTGCAGACCCAGATCACTTTAAACTGCAGGCTGCTCCCTCCATGTGGTTCTCATTTCTGGGATGGGGAAGTGGCTTGTGCTGCACCCATCCCCCAGGCCAATCTCTTGGCTCCCACTGACTGGTTGTTTCCAGCTAATAGGAGCTGAGGATAGCTGATAAGATGGCAGCTGTTCCAAACCCCTGATCATTTTTGTTGCCCTTTTCCGAACTTTTTCCAGTGCCAAGATATCTTGCAGATGTGACTGCCCCATCTCATGTTATATTCAAGACATGGGCGTACCATGAATTTACAGAGAGGCAATGTGATATCCACAAAAAACTATCCACAATAACGACAAGATCTCTCTCGAGTGGTAATAGCTAAATTAGTCCCTGTCATTTTGGCTTATAGTTGGGATTACATTTTTCAATATGCATTACTTCGCATTTTAATATTGATAAATGCGAAGTAATCTGCCATTTTGTTGCCCAGTCACCTAACTTTGTGAAATCCTTTTGAATCTCTTCATAGTCTGCTTTAAATGCCACTATTTTGAGCAGTTTTGTATCATCTGTTTACCCCTTTCTCCAGATCATTTATGAATATGTTGAACAGGCTTGGTCCCAGTACAGACTAAGGATGTTAAAGACTTGTCGACTAGTTGACTATCCGATAAGCATTTGCTTATCAGATAATCCTTTGACTAGTCGACCAGTCGATATCCCCCTCCCTTGCTGCCTCTATGAGATAGAGGCAGCAGCGGGGGATGGGTGGGGGGGTGGGTGCAGGGAGGGGTACTTCAAAGTGGCAGCGCCGCACAGCAGTGCTGCCACTTTGAAACCCCAAGGCGGCTACTGTACAGCCAATCTGCTGATCAGCTGTGTGGCAGGCTGTCCCTTTAAAATGCCTGTGGCATTACCCCGGAACCCGGGATCAGCTGGGGAGTCTCCAGCTGATCCCGGGTTCCATGCGGCACTTCCCCAGAACCGGGGTCAGCTGGGGCTTTCTTCACCACCTGTCTCCCATGCGTCTGGAAGCTGGAGCTGGTGCTCCAAGTCTCACAGCTGCACTGGCTCCATGTGTGTGTGCTGAGCTCCCACTGTGGACTCTGTGTGCCACTGAAAATCTGCTCATGTGTCACTTATGGCACACGTGCTGTAGGTTGCTGACACCTGATCTACGTGTCAGAGAATTTTGTTCTTCACTATAGTTGCAACCAACTTTCCGGTACTGAAGTTAGACTTACTGGTCAATAATGGCCAGGATCACCTCTACTGCCCTTTTTGAAAACTGGTGTCTCATTAGATATACCAGATATACAGAAAGTATTTCCATTTAGACAAAGCCTAAGGCTACGTCTACACTGCAGGCTTCTTGAGCAAGAACTGTTTTGCGCAAGAGTTCTTGCGCAAAAATACTTGTGCAAGCGTGCGAGCACACTGTCATATGCTTTTGCGCAAGAGCATCCATGGCATTGTGGATGCTCTCTTGCGCAAGAAAGCTGATGCCCATCCACGCTGCCTTCTTCCTCAAGAGCTCTTGCGTAAGAGGACTTATTCCTCGTGGGGAGAGGAATAACTTGTGCAAGAAGCCCTCTCTTCTGATGCTTTACTGTAAATTTACATGCGCAAGAACACGCGTGCAGTGTAAACGCTCCGCAAGTTCTTGTGCAAAAGCCTGCAGTGTAGACGTAGCCTAAGAGTATTTATGGGGAAAAAAGGGGAGTAACATCGGTGTAACTACATTGGTTTAAATTCACTCTTTCAGTTACACATCTTTCCTGTATAGGAAGACCTGATTAAAATCAATTTTCTATTTGTTTGTTAAAGTTTAAATGACATTTCAATTACAGTATAATAAAGTTCCTAATTCAAATGTATGAGCCTCTACCCTTCCCTTCATTGTTCTGCTTTGAAACCAGGGAAGCCTACACTTCACATTTATGATATTTCTAAGGGAGAGTGCATGTCTGTCTGTACGCTTGCATGTTCTTTATACAAGGAACCAAAATAGGGCAAACCCAATTTTTAAAGAAGTCCTTTATAGATTACTTTTACTATAAGATGTCTGCACACCAGTTGAAAGACTGAACTCTGATTGGGTCCTGCAGGGTCCGGTACTATTCAATATTTTCATTGATGACTTGGATAATAGAGTATATTATAGCTATATTTTTAAAATTTGCAGACGACACGTGGAAGACAAGATTAGAATTTAAAATGACTAGACAAAGTGAGGAATTAATTTCATCTTGTTGATTTCAAACTAAATAATGTTAAAAGCACAGCACTATGCTTTGGAAACAAAACCAAATGCACATATAACTGGTAGACAGTTTTTTTGCATCATAGGATCTGAGGGCTATTGTGGAACACAAACAGATGAGCTGACATGTATATGCAAAGTTTTCCTATTTTTTCCATGAAGTATTAGCAGGTCTTTAATTGGTTATTGAACTATGATCTTAAAACGTGACAGTGTTGACTATTTTGCTAAGTGATTTAACTAGGAAAAAAAATCCAGCAGCTGTGTTTGTTCAAGGCTGGTACAGCCTAACATTCTAGAACAAGGGTCCAAAACTCTAATGCAAGGGTCTGCAACCTTTCTGAAGTGGCATGCCATGATTTAACCCTCCTTCCCTGAACCATGCCTCTCTCCTGGGGGGGGGGAGGGGGGCAGAAATCAGGCCTCAGGAGGTAACACTCTCAGGGCAAGATGGACACATGACCAGAAGTGAAAGGTGTCATGTGACTCCTCTTTAAGGGCTTTTCCCACCATCCTCCTACCAACAGGGATTAGTTTGGCCCCCACCAAACCCCCTCATGCAACTATCCTGCAATTGTATTAACTCAATGTGTGTGACATTAACTTGGGGATGGAGGGGGCAGAGAGGCTGGGGGAAGTGTTCCCTCAGAGTTTCCTCCCATGAGCAGAATGAATTTTGTGTTGTGCACCAGTACTGAGTTCATGTGGCTTGTCTGGATGTGCCACTGTGGCACCCAAGTTATTAATATATATCGTATAAACCTTTATCTTTTCCCTTTGCTGCCATGTCTCCTCCCCTTGCTCCATCAGCTCCCCTGCCGGCTGCTGCCCCCTCACCACCCTCACCCTCCTCTGCTGTCCTGACTCCTGCCCTTCTCACTGCCCTCAGCCCTCCTCCACCAGTCCTTCTCTCCCCCCTGCGCCCACTCCTCCAGTAGCCCCACTCTGATCATGTGAGCTACCTCCCTCTACACACCTGCCCTGCCTCTCTCCTCTTGTGCTGGTCCCTCCTCTGCAGGTGTCTGCCCTTCTGCTTCACACCCTGGCACCTGCACCTTCCTTTACCCCTGCACCCTCCTGGTGCCTCCCCGTTCCCTCACTGCCCCTGCCCCCTTTTTCCCTGATGCCCACCCCCTCACCACTCTCTGCCCCCATTCCCCTCATGCCCATGCCCTCACACATGCCTTGCTCCATCTCTGCCTTCCTCATGCCCACCCCTTCTTTCAAGCCTTATCCCAGCACCTCCCCCTCCAGCCCCCAATGCCCTTACCCTCTCCACTCCCAGCATCACCCTGTCCCCCCTCCTACTGATACCTCCCCCTTCTGCCCTTTCCCTCATTGTCTCCACTTGGCCCCCTGGCACTTCTCTCCTCCACGCTGTCCCATGGTGCCTTCCCTTTTCTTCTCCTGACCTGACCCTCTTCCCTCCCCTCCCCCTCAGCACAAGCCCCTTCCTCTCCCACCCCTTCCCCCTATTTTTTCCGCACCCCCACCCCCTGCCTTCCAGTTTGAGTCTGTGATTGGGCCCTGCCCCAGCTGCTTCTGTGGCCCCAGACCATGTGCCAGGCCTGGAGCTGGGCTGCATTGTTTTAAAGTCCTGGGCCGTGACGTCATGGCATGCCTGGGCATCTCCCATCTCAGCTGTTGCGCGGGCATTTGAACACGCCACGCATGCACTCCCTCGGATGTCTTGCGAACCAGGCGTCTCCCCTCTCTGCTGTTGCACGGCGGCATGCGCTCCCTCGGATCGTCTCGCGCACCCCCGGGGTGCACACACCCCACTTTGGAGACCACTGGTGTAGACAAGGGCTTATTCTCTGTAGTATTTTCACATGTGGCTGTGTCTTCACTTGCACTTCTAGATCTCCCACTACTGTGCTTCACTAGTACTAACACTAGCAGAGTCTGGTCAGTGGTCACCAACTTTTTTACATTATTGTGTCTAACCTTCGCTTCCTTGGTCACAATGTAGTTGTAGACAGATGGATCTAGCTAGATCACAGAACCATAATAAAACCTTGGACAAGTTAAGTCCATATCGAGATCTGAACATTCACTAGGGATGTAAAGGGTTAACCAGTTACCCAGTAAGCATTCTGTTTAACCTGTTAACTTATTAACCAGGATTTTATATTCCTAATATTCACTGCTGTAACTGACTACATTGACAAAGCAGTATTTATAATGTAGACAGACCTTAAGCAGAATAGGGAACAGCTTTTTAAAAAGATCTTTAAGTTTTCAGAATAGAATTTTGGAAAAAATATTAGACAGTATATAAGTAGAAGAGCTATATTTTATATCTGTGTAGTCAGTTAAAGATGTGGGATGTTAAACAGTAGGTTTGTACTGATTTAAAAAGCATTTCAATTCATCTTTACACTGATGGGATGCAAATTAGCTCATCTGCATCCAACTAGAAGTGACAGAAATACTCCCACCCCCACCTTTACTTTGACAGGAGTCAGAGATCTTAAATTCTACATTGTACTTAGTCCTACCTTTTAACACCACACTAAATTAAATCTTTACAGCTTCTTAAAAAAATACAATATACAAACTCTTTATAGCACTTTCTAGGCTATTACATTTCTGCACCATATTGCAGTCACCAGTTCTATAACTCTCGGGGGGGATGGTGATAATTCCAAATCCATAGTAACCACTCAGTATCTCTGCTCCTTAATACTGAACAATTATCTTGGCTCTTTTCTTTAGAGGTTTTATTCTGCCCTCTACTGAATCCTTACAGAATCACACTTCAATTTCAGAAGTTATTGCAACCAACTACTAGCATTTATTAATGTCTTCTTACCACATTATATTCTATTAGAAAATATTACAACTTCTGAAAAAAATGGTGGTAGCCAATTTTTTCTTGCCATAACAACGTGATGTTTCCTCTGTCTCTTCCAACTCCAGGGGGAAAAAGGGGGAGGAAGAATAGGGGCAGCATGAGGAAAGTTTATAACTTGGAGCACCTAAGAAGGAGAAGAAGAGCTGGACATAAAAAAGTTACCAGTTTTATAAGCATACTCAGGGGCTGTGCACCGTTTGCTACACTCAACAACCCCCCTCTCCGGGGGTAGGCAGCCCTGGCTCTCCTCCCAGCTGCCCCATGCTGCCACGTCGGCGGGTAGCTGCCAAAGGGACATTGAGCCCCGGTTCAGGTGATGGGGTGACCCCTCCCTCGGACCCTTCCTCCCCACATTGGGCCTCTGCAGCGGGGGCTCTCTTGTCCCCAGGCATGGGCCTTGCCGCTGCCTCCTCCCCCCATACACCTCAAGCAGAAATTGAAACTCCCAGCAGTCTGCCATGTGGTGGCTGCCAGAGGCCCATCCAGGCCTGGCCTCAGCTCAGGGGCCGGGGTGCCGCCCTGCCCGATTCAGGGGCCGGGGTGCCGCCCTGCCCGATTCAGGGGCCAGTGGCCCCCAGGCCAGTGCCCCCCCCCCCCAACAGTGAGCCTTTCCGGCAGCCCTCGCCCACCCTCCCTGCCAGAATTTTTTAAATCCCCCCTACAGTGGGACTCTCTGCTGGCCCCCTTATCCCCTCCCCAGAAGCCCGCCAGCAGCAGCAGCTTATCTTCAGTGCTGCTTGCTGCTCAGGAGCCATGTGTTGCCATCCCCGCTGGGTTAGCAGCAGGCACGAGGGAGGAAGGAGGAGATGGGGCGGCTGATGGGGGGGGGGGGGAGGGGCTGTGGGACGCAGAGTGGCATGATGACGTCACTCTGTTGTCCCCCAGGAAAACCTTTTTATAGATAGAAAAGAGAATCTCTTACTGACTGAACGGTTAATGTATGCTTGCTGTCTGAGAATGAAGTCTGTACCAAAAAGTGCAAGTTTACTGTGCTGCTGTAGGGACAAAAACAGCAGGAATATTGTGGGATCCATTGTAACCTCCAAAATCACATTGGATTCCAGGAAATGAGATGAAAAAAAGTCTGATTGCTAAGGGCTGTACTTCAATACATAATTCCTTCTGCTTCAGAGAAAAAAGCATAGGGAAAAAACAGAAGAGACATCTAAATTAAGATCTAAAAACCAGTTTCTCGGTTACTCTAATGTTCTCTGAGGAAGGAAGATGATCAAGTGGCACGTGAAACAAGATCCACCAAACAGCCAATAGGTAAGTATCTTTAAAAACTTTTTTCCTTCTCCATTCTTGGCTGGAAAAAGTATCTCAAGTCACTGTACTGGCAGGAATAGAGCTATAAGAGCATTATTTCTGATAGTGGATGACAATCACCAGTACAGATGTACAACTGTTTGTAATTGTTTAACTGTTACTCGTGGACAAGATCAGATTTTGGGTAACATCAGATGGCAGATCCATAGGGTGCCCAGAATAGTTGGCCAAGGACCATTTCCCATTTCAAGTCTCCACAACACAGGACCAACCCAGAGCTAATTTTATAAAGTAAAATTTTTTTTCTGCACAACAGAAGAAACTTTACCTCTGGAATTGTCAGTGCAGCATGCACTGAATTGTGTTTTAGTGTACGATCATAAAACAGGCAAAAGGTGTGGTGAGGCATAATTTGTGAGAACTGAAACATTGAGGGTGGGGGAAGCAATTGGGTACAATGAAAGGATCCGAACTCTTCATAGAAGAGTAAAGAGTATTTCCTTGAAACTTAGGCTATGTCTACACTACAAACTTTTTGCGCAAGAACAGTTGTTCTTGCGCAAAAACTTGCAGAGCTTCTACACTACACGCATGTTCTTGCACAAGTAAATTTACAGTAAAGCGTCGGAAAATGGGGCTTCTTGCACAAGAGTTATTCCTCTCCCCATGAGGAATAAGCCCTCTTCTGCAAGAGCTCTTCCACAAGAAGGCAGTGTAGACAGGCACCAGGGGTTTCTTGCGCAAGAGTGTGTCCACACTGCCATGGACGCTCTTGTGCAAAAGCACATCTCTTCCACAAAAGCACGTGGCAGTGTGGACGCACTCTTATGGAAGACCTTTTCAACAAGAACTCTTGCGTAAAACAGTTAGGCTTTGTCTACACTGGCGGCTTCTTGCGCAAATACGGCCGTTCTTGCGCAAGAATCTGCAGTGTCCCCACACTGCCTGCCCGCTCTTGCGCAAGGAAATTTACAGTATGGCATGGTAAGAGAGGGCTCCTTGTGCAAGAGCTACGCTCTTTTTTAACAGGTGTAAGCCCTCTTGCGCAGGAGCTCTTGTGCAAGAGGGCAGTGTGGACGCTCGGCAGGGGTTTCTTGCGCAAGAAAGCCCTATGGCTAAAATGGCCATCAGAGCTTTCTTGCGCAAGAGAGCGTCCACACTGCCATGGGCGCTCTTGCGCAAAAGCACAGCTCGCCCATGGCAGTGTGGACGTTTTCTTGCGCAAGACTTCTTGCACAAGAACTCTTGCGCAAGAAGCCGCCAGTGTAGACAAAGCCTTATTGTGCAAGAAGCCTGCAGTGTAGACGTAGCCTCAGAGAATAAGAGGTCACAAATTAATATTTGCATTCAAGTAGCACCTAGAAGCCACAGTAAGACACAATCTAAATAAACAAACAGGCAAAGCAAGCGAAAGAGGTATAGACAGGACTGCACCATCAGAATATCTTCACCATCAGAATATTATCATCTTAGTAAAAGTCAGACAAAAGTCTGTTGAAAATGTAGCTGACCCACTGAAAACCTATGGAAGCTACCTAATATTTTATTAACTTGTTCATCTACTTTAGAGCAAGAATCAGCCTTGGGTACCAAATCTCTTGTGGATTATGAAGAATCTCAAATAGATTGCTAAAAGTTTCGTTCAAGGAAACTGGTCTGAAAGCTCTGATCTGAAGATGGAAAAGAGTATTCTGCTCTTATGAAAAGCAGAAATGAGAGTTGGGTAGAGTAACATGATCA
Organism: Pelochelys cantorii; assembly: GCA_032595735.1. Taxonomy (NCBI): domain Eukaryota; kingdom Metazoa; phylum Chordata; order Testudines; family Trionychidae; genus Pelochelys; species Pelochelys cantorii. Next base: position 90,195,775 of record CM064327.1, read on the forward strand.
AATAATTCACTACTGAGAAGACCCACATTATCTGCTCTTCTAAATGTATGCAGGAAAAGAGGGCTCCTTCCTCCTGGCACTTTGGATTCAACAAACGGAAAGTAAAAGTCAAAGGGAATGTTGACCTTCTTTTGCTAAAAGGTCACTTTTCTCTGAAAACTCTTTAAGGAGAGTATTGAGGATGTGTGTGATAAAAGGAAGGTACAAAAACCAACAACGTTTTGCTGCATTAACTAGTTGCTGCAAAGTTAAAATGGCAAAAAACATCATAGCATAAACATAGTAATAATACTATGTAAGCACTTTTATAGCACAACTGCAACTATACCAGTACTTATACCAGGGCTTTCTGACCAATTCCCTTGAACAAAACCATGTTGGTAGCAAAATGACACCTCTTACTAACATAGTTATGCCAGCCAAACTTAAGTATAAACTAAGCTAAGTTTTGAAGATGTGTACTTCTTCCAGAACAAACCCAGAGAGCAAAGAAAGCACTCCAGTGCTTTAGCCCATATCCACGTCTCAGATTTTAGTCTATATCTCCATATGGGCCAACTTAACTCAGACTGAAAGCTCCAAATTCATATTGGAGGTTTGTGAACATTTGTTGACAGAAATCACCTTAGTAACAACAGAGTAACGAAAGCTCAGGTTAACACTGCAATGAAGGCATGCAGAGCAAGGAATCCAATTCCCACTGAAGATAGGCACCAAGTCCTACACACCCACAAGGCATCTTTAGTCCTCAATGAATGTTATAACATTTTGGTATTTTGCAGGAGGTCATTAGCAGACATCTGTGGAGAGTTCCACAGAGCAGCTATCAATAGAAGTTGACACAAAAAGTTCCCACCCTATCTGATTTGATTTCAGTCAGCTACTTTCTGCTTTGGTCCTAAGGTGACTAGGGAAATGAGCAGAGAGGCAAGATGGAAGCAAAGAAAACCGCAAACACTCAATAGGCACTGGGGGCAGTGAAAGGGGGGGGGGAACAAAAATGGAGCTGAACATTAGAGAAGAACCTGGAAGATAATGTCCTCAAATCTGAGGGCCCCACCCCTGTCTGAAAGCATCCTCTCCTTGCACCAGCTGAAGCCACATCCTACTAACATATTATACTCTTCACGTAATACATAGACGCAACATGTTCACAGCAAAAGCAGCTTTCGCTGAACATAAAGACTCCGAGCCCACCCAGAAGCGTTTGCTGGCCGAAACAGAAATGCACTGCCTTCACTCATGGGTGCTGGCCGAAGTGCGGGTCCCGTGGGAGGGCGCACGGAGGGCCCTGGAGCACCCTCTCCAGTGGGCAACGGTGCTGGTGGCGGACGGGGTGTGTGGGTGGGTGTGGGTGTGTGTCCAGCGGAAGTCGGTGCTGACGGGGGGGGGGGGGGGTGCGTGTAGCACGCTGCGCTACACAGCGCGGCGGCGGCAGGGAGCGCTCACATCCCGCCGCCAGCGGACAGGCCGGGACCGAAGCGCTGCCGCGGGAGGCCGGCGCGGGGGGATCCCAGGTGCCCAGGGTCACGTCACGCCCCCCGGGGATCGGTACCTTGCGCTCCATCAGGCCGCGGCCGCAGGGACGCGGGCGGGCGGCAGGGTTGGGACGGGAGCCGCGCTCTCCTCGCGGGGCTACAGCGGCCTCGCTCTGCCCCCGGGCAACGTGTTTGCAAACCCCCTCCCCTGGCCCAATCGCTCACACTGCGCATGCTCCACTGCAAAGCCCTATGGGAACTGTAGTCCTGGGAAACAGCGGGGCGCGGCTCCTCAAGCCACTTCCTTCCCTTTCGAGGCGCTCCGGACTGGCGAGGAGTCACGTATGCGCGTGCGCAGCCGGCACCCCACTGCGGCTCTCGCAGGCTCCTCCCCGCTACCGGAAACGACGCAATCAGCTCGCGGCTTTCTACGCGCGTCACATCCGCAAACAGGATGGCAGAAAGCCCGCTTTGGTGAGCGCTGCGCAGAGGCTTCAGGGCCGGCGCGTTTCTCGCTCCTGAGGAGCCGCGCGCGGGGCGGGGGGGCCTCTGTGGCAGAGCACGGAGCGCGAAGCGTCCCCTCAGGAAGCGGCTTTCGTGCGCTCGCGCTGCTTCTGCGGCTCCAGCCATTTGTTAGCCGCAGAGCGGGAAACTTGGGGGCGGGGCTGACGCTCACATTCCCGCTCGCGCCGCGGGGGAGGGGAGAGCTGCGCGCGCGCGCGCGCGCTGCGGCAGCGGAAGGGGGCGGGGCTGTGTTGCCGTGAGGGTGGGAACTCGCAGTCGCTTGTTGAGCGCTAGGTGGGACGCAGAGGAAGGAAGGAGGCAGGGGGGCGCGTGGGCGCTGTTGCTAAGGGGACGGGGTGGGGTTCGCGCCAGCGTCGGCCCGTGGCCTGGCCGCTGGGAGGGCGGGGCAGTGAGACACTCAGAGATGGGCCGAAGGGGGTAGAGCCCGGGCCTGGCGTTTGAGGGAGGAGGGCTATTCTGTCCTCGTCGCCCCGCCCCTTTCGGGCTTCTCGAGTTCCGGGGGCGTGGTTCCTGAAGGTGACCTGCCAAGAGAAAAGCAGGGCGCCCCCCCGCCCCCACTCCCCCCCCCCCGCGGCTCCCCTGCTGGTCAGCGGAGGGGGAAGTGGCGGCTGCGGTAGCAGCGTTCCCCGCTCACCACTGCCTGGTCTCCCCGGAGCCCCGCCCCTCGCTTCTTTCCTTTCGGCGCGAGGCAGGTGCCCGCGCGCGACACCCCCCCCCCTCCCCCGCCCCGCGGTGTCTCCTGCCCGCCTCGGGCCGACTCAGGGACGCGGGGCGGCACTGGTGCCCCGAGCTACACAGCGGAGGGGCTGATGGTCCCTTCTGCCTCTCGACTCTGAGAGAAGTCCCCCCTCCCCTCCCACGTGTCAGAGCCCAGCGTGAGCAGGGGAAAGGCCGCGTCTGCCCCAGGCCTTCCTGCCAGCCCGGGGTTTTGGCCACCGTCTTCATTGTGTCTCTTCCCTCTTGGGTGTGACAGAACCACCTCAGCAGGGTTTGCTGGGCAGGTGAAACAGTGAAGGTAGCTGCAGTACAGCCCTGTCAAATGCACAAAATAAACTGGAACAGAGAGAAACTCTTACAGCAACTTCAGTGTTGTCTGTGCTAAAACCAGTTGAATGCACTTAGTGTTACTTTTTAACCCTGTTGACCCTTTTTAACTAGTCAAATATTGAGGGCCAGTAAAAGCTTTGGATTTGTTTCTACAGCCATTTAGTATGATAGTGCTTTTATAATAATATAACAGAGAACAAGCGTACATTATACGCAAAGTAATATTTAACTTTTCTCACAGTTTATTTGTGGAAAAAAATTGATACCTGTTTAATCAAGCAACAAGAAGAATAAGCTCCAACATGTCTGATTCCAGCAAGGTTGAGGATCAAGAGTTAGAAAAGAGCTTAGCTGAGGAAGTAGACAGAACAATTTCTAATGCTTCAGAGGCAGAGTCTGCTGTCAGTTTGGATGAGGACAATACATCGTCAGCTAAAGAGCAGGATGCTGGAAATGAAAAGGAAGATGTTAGTGGTCATCAGGACACCACATCAAAAAAGGGAAAATCAGAAGTTGAAGATGAACCTAGAAAAGTGGTGAGTATAATCTGTTTTCAGTTTTGGCTGAACAATAGGCAAAGACTGAAATGTTTCAGGGCATGTGTTTACCTAAGTAAATTGATCATTAAATTATTTATACCAAGCATTTTACAGTGTATATTTATAAGATTGTAACGGCTAGTGTCTCATGAACCACTTGACATAAATTTTAATTCTGAGTGCAGCTTTTTTAATATAATAGTAGATGCTAAAATTATGTTGGAACTCAAGGAACTGGGAAGAAAGATAAATAGAATGAGAGGCTTTAAATAGTCTAAGATCTGTCAGGGCTTGAAATGAGTTCTCTATTAAAACAATCATTTTGGGATTTGGTGGTTGTTGACATGTCCAGATTTAAATTGTTACTGCTTTCATAGTTTAGCAGTGTGTGGTGTTACGGGATTTTTAGAATTGGTACAAGTCTGAATAAGTTGTGTTGAACTCTGAAGTAGGGATGTAATAGTATAGTCAGTGAACCGATAAACAAAAGCTTATTGGTTAGTGCTGTAGAATACATGCATTTTTCCCTCCCCTGCCAGTAAATTTTTTAGCAGATTGGCCAGCTGCCTGGTTCAGTCCTGGCTTGCACTGGGTCCAGGACCTACCCCTGCTGTGACTTTGCATTTAAAGTGTAATTGGGAGCCAGGTGGGGAGGCAGCCCGGCTCAATTCCAGCTTGCGCCGGGCCCAGGAGCTCAGACTTCCCTGCCCTGGACAGAGGCTGCTGCCATCCCATTCTGCTGTCTCTGTATTAGAGGCAACAGTGCGGGGTGACAGCCCGTCCACAAAGGGAGCTGTTCTTTAAATGGGCTCCCCTCATGGACCAGCTCCCACCTGGCACCCTATTTTGCTGCCTCTGTTACAGAGGCAGCAGTGTGGAGTGGCAGGGAGCTCCTTGGAAGTGGGGGCCGGAGCTGCCTGCCCCACCCCCGGGAACTATGGAATAGTCGAGTAACCGATAAGAATTCATGAGGTTAATTGACTATTCATTTAACTGATATTTAACATCCCAATTCTGAATCATAACTTTTTGCATACTCGTATGTGGTTTTGGAGTATCTTTTACAAGGTTTGTATAATTTAAGACTTTTAAGAGCAGGTTAGACAAACAGCTCTTGGGGATTGTTTAGATCAGGAATGGGCCATCATTTTTGATGTGGGGCACATCTGAAGAAGTGGGCTGTGCCCACGAAAGCTCATGATACCATCTACCTGTTTTGTTAGCCTTTAAAGTGCTACCAGACTATTTGTTGTTTAAGTTTTACCAAGATTTTGGTAAGTAGTCAAGGGCTGCACTTTTTAATAGCGGGGCTGTGGGATCTGGAACAGAATTTGGGTGCAGATGGGAGCTCAGGATAAGGGACTGGAGTGCAGAAGAGGGTATGGGGGGCGTCTGAGAGGGAGTTTGGGTGAAGGAGGGGGCTGTGATCTGGGGCAGGAGATTGGGGTACAGATCTGGTAGGGGATAGGGGTGCAGGAGAGGATTCTGGCCTGGGGGTAGAAGTGAGGGAGGGGGTGCAAAGTTGGGGAGGGAGGTGGAAGTCATGACCTGAGGAGGAGGGTTCAGAGGGTTTGATTGTTATCTAGGGCAGGTGTTTGGGGTCTAGGGTATAGGAGGAGGTATGGGTGCAGGAGAAAGATCCTGGCCTGGGGAAGGGTTAGGAGAGATGTGGAATCTGGGAGGGAGTTAGAAGGGGTGGAGGGGCTGAGGTGCCAGAAACATGCTGTAGTTGGAAAGCGCTTACCTAAGCAGCTCCCACACAGAAGCACTCAGGCAGGCTTCCCCACCAGCAGCCCCAGACCGCTGGCTGTGCATGTGGTGCTCTGTACTGCCAGAAGGGGAGGGGGAGAGGGAGAGGCTTCACATGCTGCCCTTGCCCTAGTAAAATCTCTCAGCTCCCATTGGTTGATTTCTGGCCATAAGAACTGAGAGATTTTTCTGGCGTGGGGGGCAGTGTGCTGAAGCCTCTCCCTTTATCCCTTCTCCTTGTAGCGCAGAAAGCAATATGGAGCAGCTAGATGCTTTGTTCAGTGCTGCTCCTTGCTGCAGGGTCGGGCATGGGCTGGATCAAAAGCTTTGGGGGGCCAGATCTTGCCTGTCCCTGATCTAGATGATGCTTTGTCCTGCTATGAGTGCAGGAGACTGAACTTGACCTCTCACGGTCCTTTCCAATCCTGTGGTTCTATAATACAGTTATTTATCCTCTACTTACTGCCGAATAGTATATAACTTTACTTGGGAAAAATATTTACTTTTTTAGGATAACTTGGTACATAAAACCAGCGGAACACTGAAAGCTGCATGGATTTCATGCAGCCAGTTGGTACTTTGTTACTGCTTAAAACGATGTATAAAAAGGAACATTTATAGAAAAAGGGAAAGTTAGAAATGAAATATAGGAGACAGTTATGGGTTTTTGTGTGCATATGTGCAGTACTTGGTACGCTGGGGCCAACCTTTCAGTAAGAATGAATATCTTGATGGATATAAAAATACATACATAATTTGGGGGAGTTTTAGTCTCCATCTTCAGTCCTCTGTTCACTCTTGCATATTAGTTTGTCTTACTATAATCTAGTAAAATAATCTTTTTATATAGTACTATATTTACATTTAATTGAAATGATACTATTGCTTAGATTGAGAGCTCATATGGAAAACATAGTGCAATTTTTTGGTCAGGCCTTTTTGACTTTATGGTAGATTGAGATTAAATGCATTACCACCATTAAAACAATCATCTAAAATTGCTTGAAACCAACAAGATTAACTGCATAGTGTGATAAATGTTTAAAAACAAAGGGGAAAAAAGTTTTTCTTGAGGAAATTGCTCTTGTAATGTACCTGAGATACATTCGTACTAGAGTGTTCATTAATTGTGGTGAAAACCCTATCACTGCTGGTATTTTGCAGGATGCTTAATCATTCTTGTTCTAAAGAAAATATCTTTGTTTTCTCATTGCCGCATAACTCTAGAAAAATTTTCAAATCTATACAGCCTTACAAGATAGGCATGAGATAGCTGTTACTTGGCTATCTGTACAAAATTCGCTTTTACATTATATTTTGTGTATATTTTGAAAGATTTGGGGGAAAGAGTGGGGAGGAGGAACTTTCCTAGGGACAAGGTCGAATAGGGAAAACTTTTCACCCCATCCCTAGGGAGATAATGACTCAGAATTATAGTTAATTATAGTTAATTGTAGTTAACTGTTGACTTCACTCAGTTCATTCTTAAGAATATTTAAATAACCAAACTAAGTCAAACTTATTGTCTAATGACCAAGCAGTATAACACAACAAGGAGACACACATCCTACTTCTAGGTTGCAAATTCTTGTTCTCTGTTCATCTTGTACAGAAGGTGTGCTTTAGAATTATGCATTTCAGCTTGTAGTATTTATAATTTGAATCTACAAGCTGCACTGCGCTGTACACATTACTGAAGTCTAACCCACCAGTTCAGCAGTTCCTTAACACTCTCTATAGTGTTGTAGTCAGATTGTCACTTTAATATACTGGAATCAAAGTGGATGGGGTAATATCTTTTATTAGCCCAACTTCTTTTTACTAAAGAGATAAACTTTTCTGCTTACATAGAGCTGATCTTCAGGTATGAGCATAGGTGTGGGAACTTTGAAATGCTGTGAGGAGCCCGGAGTCAGGCTCTACGTGTGTTTCAAAGCGGCAGTGCTGTGTGGAGCCCGGGGTTAGCATGGGGGTGTTTCTAGACTACAGGGTTTTGTTGACACAAGTGGCCTTTTGTCAACAAAACTATACGTGTGTCTACACTACCGCCGAGTTCTGTCGACATAACATCGACAGAACTTGGCAGTTTTGTCGACGGCAGTAAACCTCATTCTACGAGGAATAACGCCTTTTGTCGACAGAGTTCTGTCGACAGAAGGTGTTGCATCTACACTGTCCTTTGCATCTACACTCTCATGTCAACAAAGTGGCTTGCTTTGTCGACAGAACTGGATGTAGTCTAGACGCTCTTTGTCGACAGAAGCGTTGTCGACAGTATCTGTCGACACAGCCTCTGTCGACAAAAGCCTGTAGTCTAGACGTACCCTGGGAGTCCCCAGCTGACCCCAGGCTCCATGTGACACTGCCACTTTGAAATGCCATGTGCAGTCCAGGCCAGCTGGTCTGTTTCTGGTCTGTTTTAAAAACCTATGCTCAACATGAATCTTTTTTAATTAAACCTTGAAAGTTGACAGTTTCTCATTTGTTTCTTATTTTCCATGGTATGCAGCACTTGGTAGAAGGGCATGGACAAACTGTAGCTGCACATTACAATGAACTTCAAGAAGTTGGATTAGAAAAACGTAGTCAGAGTCGCATATTCTTCCTCAGAAATTTTAATAACTGGATGAAGAGTCTTCTCATTGGTATGGCGCCTTTGTTGCTTACTATTGTCTTCACTTGAAAAATTAGTGGTACTATTCAATAAAATATCTCCCTTTCTTTGATTACATGTATATATGTTCTGTTGCCATCACAAAACAATCATGGTCATGTTAAAACTGCTGCTTTCTAGTGTTTGCTATATTAAATATTTATTCAGAGGAAATTGTTTAGTTACAGCTCTTTCAAAATTTGATTGCAAGTAGGGATATATGTTAGTATACATGGTTACCTGCAAGGCCCCTCCCTGCCCTCTGTGCTGCTGCCTCTGAATCAGAGGCAGCAATGCGGGGATTCAGAGGGAGGGCAGGTGGCTCTGTGGGGAGCCATCTTAAAAGTTGGCTACTTGTGCACACTGGCTCCCATCGAGTTCCCCCTCCCACTGTGTAAACATGTAGCCTCTGAACTTTTCAGGGGCTACACTTTTTAACATCCCTAATTGCAAAGCTTTTTGTAAGGCATTGTTTCTTCCTTTTTCCTGTGTTCTTTTTTGCATCTAGCACAACGGGAGTCCCAGCCCTCATAAGACACTTTTGCATTATGTTGATGCCAAATGTTAAAACATTAAACACCAGCTGGCACTTATGAAAGATGCAGTATTAAGTTTGGAAGCTAATCTGCTTGTCATAGTTTTCCTTGTCTTCCTTATCCCCTCCTCCCTCAAGGCACATGTGTATGCAAATGAAATCTTCGTTTCTCAGAAGTTAATCTGTTCTTAAGGAGATTTTTACAAAAGGAATCATAGTATTTCATTTTTATTTTCTTTTTCTTTAGAGGTGGTATTACTCCAGACGTAGAATAATTTATACAGGTTGAATCTCTCTGGTCCAGCATGTTCGGGACCTGACAGGTGCCGAACCATGGGAGGTCAGTAATTTCAAGCAGCATGACCAACACTTGCACTGCTAACTGGGCTCTTAAGACATTTAGGGGTAAGTTAGAGCTAAATAAAAGCACAGAGCACTTGATAGCCAGGATCGGTGTCTGTAAACAAGGAGGTAGCTTGAAAGCTGGCTTCCTGCGTGTACTGGCTCCTGCCTTCCCCCCGATCCTCTGTGCTTCTGTCTCTGTCAGAGGCAGCAGCACAGGGGGCAGGGACAGGTGGCTCTGTGGGATCCGGTGTTTGTGGGGAGCCGGCTTAAAAGCCCACAGGCACCGGCTCTTGCCCCCACCTTCTTCCCGCCTCTCCCCCCATTTCCCCTGCTGCCTCTGATACAGAGGCAGCAAGGGGGGTGGGGAGTATGTGTAGTCATTTGGATTCACTGATAAGCCCAGGCTTATCGGTTAATCATTTAAATGACTACAAACTATCATTCCTAGCTGCCGGACCAGAGAATGCCAGACTAGAGATGTTCAACCTGCACTACGTACATTTTCAGCATTTGAAGATATTGTGTTAGAGTATGAAGAGAAACAGTACATTTACTTGCTGTATGACAATACATTTTAAAGGTATAGAAAAACTAGAAAATATTGGAGGGGGGAAAAGTGCAGTATCTTTTGAAAGTGATCCTGGCATTTAGTTTCCCATAAATCTGCTTTCAAATTCTGTTAAAGGATCAAATATAAAGAGAAATCAGTAAATAAGATAGCAGAACCATGGGAAATAAGTGCAGGGATTTATAAAGAAAAGATTGGTTTCCAGGGAAAGTGTGGTAGCATTTGTCTTACAGCACTAAAAATTAGTGAATAAAAGAAAGCAGTGAGAGGTAATAGTTAGATTATTGTAAAGCATTTGGTCTGTGTCTTGAAATCTTATCAGAATTAATTTAAATCTGTTTGGATACATGCACTATAACAGGGATTTAAAAACTGCTCAAAAATTCCTGAACAAATGACAAGAAGTAGTAAAGTATCAAGTTGAGTAGGAAGGAGTCTGCAGGTGTACTAGAAGCAGCATTGTCGGGCCTAACCTTTATTTATAACTGTGAATGTACTGGGAATCAACTAATGTCCAAGAAATTTGCATAAAACGCTAACATCTGTTAGGACAAATAATAAAAAAATAATAGAAGGTCCTAGAGATGATAATACTAAGGATAAAAAGCAGCAAAATTCCATTTTAAAAATGCTAGTTAACACATGGGATAAAAATATGCTTTGGAGAGGATAGTCTTTGTATGCTTACTAAAATTTAAGAGTGGATAATAGAGAACAAATGTGTGTAAATATGCAATATAGCCCCCCAAAACTTGCTATATTCTGTTGCCTCTTGCTAATCTCCATCCATTTGTGGGTTGTCCTGCAATATTAAACTAGTAAGCATCGCCCAATAAGGTGCTTGTTAGGTGATGCTTACCAGTGGCCTGGCTGGGCTGGAGCAGCTCCTGCCTGCGGTGGGCCCAGCTTGGCCCGAGCAGCCTGCCACCCGCCCTGTTTGAGTGGTCAACTGGTTAAACACATCATTTAATCAGTTAACTGTTTAAACAAGTTTTTATATCTCTAGTTTGCCATGGTGTTTTAAACTTGCGAGGGTAGCTCATCACTTCTTTAATTAAAGAATGGTCTCTTATGCTTGCAATTCAGACCCAACCTTATTCTGGATGTGATTCCTTGTATTTTATCAGTCCTGCTTCTTAATCATCTGCAGGCTCAGCATTGGACAAATCAATATACTGTTTTGTACTCTATAAAACCCATTTTTCCCAAGGCTCAGCTTATGCTGAGTACGCAACACTCAGCCCAGGAAGCATTCATTCCTTTTTTTATCCTCCACATATTTTAAGAGATTAATTAAAAAAAAAACCTCACCCCATGCACACTTTAAAAAAAAAAAAAAAGTACTTTAGGAACAAAAAATATAGAGAACTTGACTCAGACTGTTTTGTACAAACTCTCATGTAGACTTGAAATGAACTTTGAAATTCTAAAATATCAGACTTTTTGGTGCCTTTAGGGAACTTTGTTTAATGAAAGATGCTTCATTATCAGTTATTGTATGCCTTCTCTTTTGCAGGTGAATTTATAGAAAAGGTACGACGTAGGAAGCGAGAGATCACTGTGTTGGATCTGGGCTGTGGAAAAGGTGGAGACCTTCTTAAATGGAAAAAAGGCAAAATCAGTAAACTTGTGTGTACAGGTATGAAGGCAAAGTGACTTTCTAAAGACAGTTCAAAAGGTTTTGTGGAAATGTATGCTTTACTCCTTTTTATATTTCCAAAAATTCTGTGCTTGTTGCATAGGAACTTCATGTCAGTACTGTGTCCTGACATTTTTTATCCTGTTCTTTTTATAATGGTTTGTAACTGTTAGCATAAATAGAGGAGAACATCCTTAGGGTTTCTATTTAATTATTATTCAGTTTATTTCATACATACAAAGTGAATGTTTGGAATTAAGTAAACATTTTTGTTTACATGCAGTTTTTCGTGGAGATTTTATATTTATGCTGCAGTTAATAACCCTCAGGCTAAGGAATTGTTTAATTGTGGCACAGATGTTTGGAGTTGGGCTACAGGCTGGTCTCCAGGACCCTGTGAGGTGAGAGAGTCCTCGAGCCCAGACTTCTACCCTTCAGTTGAACGTTCACTTAGCCTGAGCCTCATGAGTCTAAAGTCAGCTGGCACAGATAAGCCAGGAGTGTTTAATTATAGTGTAGACAGACAGTACAGATGCTCCTTGTCACCACTTAATTACCGAATCAAATTAATTGTTAATTACAGAATTAATAATACAAAGTCCTATAATCTTGGTCTTAAGTTTGCATTCCAGTTACTGGAGCAATTTTATCAAGGGTGTTCAAGAAAGATACTGGCAATATAGAACTGCAAAACAAGTGCATTGGTCATATCCTGAAAACTAACTTTATGATGGGGAAAAAGCAAGAAACTATTTTTAAGTTTTAGAGAGGTAGCTATGTCAGTCTGATTGAGAGAAAAACAAGTCCTGTGGCACCTTAATGGCTATCAAATTTATTAGAGAATAAGCTTTCACTTCATCAGATGCATGAAGTGGGAAGAATCAGATGGCAGAGATATAAACATACATACAGAGATGAAAGTATTACGTCAGTGTTAATGAGGCAAATGCTCCCGTCTCTGTGTGTATGAATATATCCCTGCCATCTGATAAAATGAGCTGCAGTTTATGAATGCTTATGCCCTAATAAATGTGTTAATCTTTAAGGTGCCACAAAACTAGACCTTAAATTCTGAGAAAAATTAGAACACTAGGGGAAAGGCTAATTTTTATTTTATAAATTTACTGTGATATCACAGATTTGGAATTATCTTTGCTGTAAAATTAGGTATGAGGAGGTGATGGGATCTGACTGAATCCCCTTTTACCCTATCTAAATATAATTTTTGTTTAAATCTGATATATTTTAAAGATTTATTTATAGTGAGTCCTTTACTAATAGCTATGTATTTTATAAAGAGGGGGGAATTATTCCTTATCGTGAGGACCACACTTATTTTCTAGCCCTGTTAACTGTACATGCAAGTGACCAAAAACAGTCAACTGATTTGTGTATACTTTTCCTGTAACGGTATAAACTAGTTGCACAATTTCACACCCATTCATATCAACAAAGTGTCATTTTTTTCTAGTCTAGGCAAGACCTTGGAATAGTTTGGAGCTCTGCTAACTCTTGAAGAGAACACTGTCATTTTTTTTATATCTGTTAGTCTCTTCTTCCTCTGACGGTTTCCACTGCCACTCTGAGGGCTGGATTTTTTTTATTAAAGATTACATTCTGTGGAATTTGTATTTTATTGTATATGGGCTAGGTTAAAAAATAAGCGTGTTTGTTTGGCTTTTTGTGCCACCTTGAGTACCAAGTGTGCATGTAGCAATTTAGTGCGCTTAGTTCCTTGTAGTCAATATAAATGTAAATAAAACTTTATGGTGGAGTGTATCTTCTGAAAACCAGCTTTTACTCATACTAAGGTATGATTGGCGTGAAAGAAGATATACAAATCTGAAGAGAAGTTTGTGTATGCAGTTTATTTTTTTTATAGATATTGCTGAAGTTTCCATGCAACAGTGCCAACAGCGGTATGCTGACATGAAAGCCCGGTGTCGTGCTAATGAATACATTTTCAATGCAGAATTTATAACAGCTGATAGCTCTAAGGTACAGTTGTCCTGTTTTATATGTTCACTAATGTTGTAACTTTGTTTCTTGGTATTCTTATTTGAATAAATATTTCAAATCACTAGAGTAAAAGTTCAAGATCATTTTGAAGAGGGAAGACTTTAAGATTTGTTACATTAAAGGCTTATCCATATAGACACTTAGCATGTGGCAAGATGGAAGTAAATGTTCATTGCATCAGCCTGCTGTGTGGACTCTGATGCCACATACAAATTGTGTAATACACTTTGGCCACTTAGCACAGTAGCCTGCTGTGTACTACAGTTTTCACAGTGATTTACAACCCCCCTTCCCCCCCCCCCCCCCCCGCAAATTATTTCAGCAGTTACATGTTGACCACCATAAATGCTTTGTGATATCCCTACTATATATGGAGTTTCTGTACAGAAAAAACCCCTACATCTATCATTAGAACTATAGAAGTTAAGCAGTTGCTTGTAAAATAAAAGCTTAAATGCACAAATTGTGTTTAGTTGTTTTGTAATGTATTCAACTTTCAAGAGTACATCTTTCACTTATCAACCGTATCCTTTCAGTTTCCCCATTGACTAGTGGGGTCATATTATTCCCAAAATTTTGTTAATTGCTACATAGCCACTAAGGAATATATAAAACAAATATGGAAAACTTCTAATTTTATTCATCTGTCTTACCCCAAATGAATCGTCATGAAACTTCATCTTCTGCATTTCAGTAACTAGTAGCATTATTACCCACTATATATTTCAGAGAGTTTGTCCGTTTGATCAAGAACTCCTAAACGATAAGAGCTAGGACCACCAAATTCAGTATACAGCTTTCTCTTACCATAACTTAAAGCAGTGTAAGGGTTTGGTTGTGCCAGGAAAACAGGATGTGCCTGGAATGGGATTGCTTGTCATAAAACCAAACAGAAAAGTGACAGACTCACCAAACCAAGTAGAGTCCTCCAAATTGGCATAACTGAGCGAATGTTGGGAAACACTAAACTAAGATGAGCCAGAAAACAAGGATTAACTTGGAATAGGACTGCTTCTCAATAAACCTTACTGAAAAGAGAGAAAGCGGAAATATGTAGAGTAGTGCTCTGTTTTGCAACCACTAAATCAGTGGTCTCTAGCCTTTTTAAGCACAAAATCACTTTTTGAATTAAAGTGCAATCTGTGATCTACCTCAAACCCAAATACCCTGCCCGGCTACTTCATGCCCCTTCTGCGAGGCCCTGCCTCTGTTCACTCTGTCCTTTCTCCCTTCCCCATTCTCTCTCCCTTTCACTAGGCGGGGCAGAGGTTTGGGCACAGGAGATCTGGTTTTGGCCTAAGGGGTTTGGAGTGTGAGAACGGATCTGAGCTGAGCTTGGGGCAAAGAGTTGAGATTCAGGAGGGGGCTCAGGGTACATGCTCTGTAAGGGAGTTTTGGGGGCTCAGGGCTGCGGCAGCAGCTTGGGATGCATGAGGGGGGCAGGGGTTTGGAGCTGGCTCCAGCTGAGCACTGCTTACCTGGGTGGTGGTGCATTGGGGCTAAGGCAGGCTCACCCCTGCGCTGGCCCTGTACCACTCCCAGAAGCAGCCAACAAACTCCCTCCATCCCAAGCCCCGTTGTGCCCTCCCTCCATTCTGTGGGAATACAGAGTGGGAGGGGGGCACCCTGATATAAGCATCCCCTCCTCTCCTTCCTCTGCCCTGCACAGCAAGCTGGGGTGGGGGGGAGCAAGGAGGAGGCAGCTCCAGGGCAAAGGGCAGGAGGTGTGCTGCGGTGAGGGGAAAGACAGCTAGAGCCTCTGACAATTTAAGGTCTATCAGTAGATCCCAATCTACTGGTTGGTGACCACTGCGCTAAATCAATGCTTAAGGTTTGAAAACTAGAAGGCAATACTATTGGAAACCAAATTAACTGTAGCCCTTCTTTGTTAAAACTTAGTGAATAAAAGTTTATAGGATGAAAGTAAAAAAAAAAAACAAAACAAAACCCCACACTTGATGGACTTTCCCATTTAAAAAATTACTAAAAAATTCAACAGACAAATTTTAACATCCCATTTTTAAGAAATCTGAAATAAATTAACTTCATAAAAATAACACTATTTTAAAAAAATATAATAATTTAAATAAAGCATGTACGTTTTCCTTTAATTTTCCATTTTTATTCATCTTCTACTAAGCAGTCGTTTGTCTGAAGCTGCTATAAGGGCAGAGGGAAATAAACTTTACTATTTTGCTTTCAAGCATTTGGATTCTGGGGTTGGCATGCATTGTTGGAAGATTAACATAAACCATTTTTTTTTTTGTTTTGTTTCTGAAGCCTTTAATATGTGTTTTAAACTTTTTAATCCATTTGCAGGAACTTCTGTCTGACAGTTACAGTGATACAAATATGTGCTTCGACATATGCAGCTGTCAGTTTGTTTACCATTACTCATTTGAGACGTATGAGCAGGCTGATATGATGCTTAAAAATGCTTGTGGGAATCTCTGTCCTGGAGGGTATTTTATTGGTACAACTCCAAATAGCTTTGAGCTTGTGTAAGTGTTACTCATTCTGTAACTTTTTAAAATTGTATGAAATGTTATATTTAAAGCAGTAAGTCTTTAGGTGTCCTTTCATAATATTTCATAACAGAATGTTTCCAGCTGACAGTCTATGTTTACTTGTCAGGAGAGCGAGTGTATAGTAACTTGAATAAAATATAGCAGATTGCGCCCACCCCCATGTATCATAGGGAGATATAGCTGTGGGGTACTACAGCTCCTAGCTTATAATGTTTCTGTATTGATTTAAATGGTAACAAAACAACTACAATGTGGGCAGTAGCTGCAAGCTTCCCCTGACACTTTTGATTGCTTCTAACCCTGAACTGCCTCTATAAGAAAGAGAGTTCGGTTTCCCAGGCTGTTTAATCTTTGAGACCTTTGAGTGTCAAAACCCATTATCTTAGGACTTTTGAAATTTGAATAATACCTTTGTTTCATTCCCATGTTTTTAATATTAGTTTTATTTATTATGGGAGGCATTGTGGTGCAGATAATAGGGCACTGGAATTCGGACTGTGTCTGTCAGACCTCATCCAGTGTCCATACACCTCTGTTTAGTTATCTGTAAAATAAGAGTAACAGCTTATCTATCAATTACTCTGTTTATATATCCTTATCTAGAAAGCGACTTGAGGCTTCGGAAACTGATTCATTTGGGAATGATGTGTACACTGTACAGTTTCAGAAGAAGGGGGAGTATCCCTTGTTTGGCTGCAAATATGACTTTAATTTGGAAGGGGTTGTTGATGTCCCTGAGTTCTTGGTTTATTTTCCTCTACTGATAGAGTAAGTTCACTTCTGACTTCATTATGTAATCAAATTTTGAAGGATTGTATAGGTACATGTCTAGCAGAAATATACAGTCAGACTTTTTTGTAATATTAGCACATGCTACTTAAGTTTTATTAGTATCTCCTATCTGGTTCATATTTGAAGTATGTGTGCTAGTGTAAAACAGTGTTTCAGATTCTTGATAAGTTAAAACTTTATATTTTTATGGTATTTGTAAATTGGTTAATGTGCCATCAACTGTTTCAAGGCCTCCATGTTTAATAGGACCTTGCCAACTTCATTTGTGCCTCACAATTTCCCTTGGTGCTGTTACTTAAAATTCTAAGTCACTTGGGGAGAAATCCAACTTTGAAGTCAGCGTAAAACTCTGTTTGACTCACTGGGTCCAGTATTTCACACTTAAGGGTGCATTTCTGCTCTGAAAATTGTTATTAAAAAGGCACAGTCTTACTGAAGAGAGCTTCTGCCGTTGTGATAGGTGTAGACAGAATAAAAAAATTGCTACTCTTAGGTCTGTAGAGACAATGTATCTAAGAATGCTGGGGGTTCTGTTCAACCTTGTGAGTTTGATATACAGTAATTCCTCATTTAACACTTAACACGTTTTCACAATAGAACGATTTTTTTTTGGGAACGTTTTTTGAATTACACTACTGTCCCCGGAATAACACGATTTCCCCAGCCAGCCCGTTGCTGGCGGCTGTGCGGGGCTTCCCCCGCCTCCCTGCAAAGCGGCGGAGGGTTCGCCGTTCCCCAGCGACCCCTCCCCCTCCCCCCCAAGCCGGAAGCAGTGTGGGTCCCGGCAGACCTGTCACAGGGGCATACTCCCAACCCGATCCCCCTCCCCTCCCTGCTGTAACCCAGTCCCCTTTCTCCCCCAATCCCAGTCCCAACAGACACCACTGCTTGAAATGCAACCCCCACCTTTTCCATTATCTTCAATGGGAAAATTGACCCTGCATAACATGTTTTCACTTTAACATGATCATTTTCTGAAACATATCTATAGTATTAAATGAGGAATTACTGTAATTGCTTACTAAAGCACAACTAGTTGCAGTTAGAAGGGTTGCCCAGGTGTCACTGAAGGTATACTCTGTCCTACAGAACTCTTCTTATTGGTCACAATAGTGAAATGGGAAATAATCCACACTGGCTTTTTCTGGCCTTCTTTTTAAATTGTAATGAAGCTAAAGAAAGTAAAATCCCATTTTTTTTTTCTCTGAAGACTCTGATCTAATTCCAGTGTTTCTCAACTTTTTTTAATGCCAGAGACTGGCTACCTGTTTTCCTAAATTGTTTCAGTAAAACCTCAGGGACTCTGGAGGCTTCCACAGACTGGTGGTTCAGAAGTGTTGCTCTATAGTGATATGCATCTAGTTAAAAATCTCACTTTCATGTAATCTTTTGTGTGTGTTTGGTGTGTGTGGGGATTTATATATGCAAAATGAACTTTAATTAAAGTTGTTTCATTATGTTTGAAAGGAGGAAGTAAACAGATTTAAAAAAAAAATCTAATTATCAAAAATTGACAAAATACAGCATCACTTTCCTCTGCCCTCAGCTTGCCTTTCCTTCCCACAATGTTCTCTTCCTTCTCCCTTGTCAGAGATACAGAAGTTTCTCATTTGCTTTTCTTCTAACCTCTACTTTCTGCACTGAACCCATCCCATCTCCTGATCTCCCTCACACCCATACTTTTCTCGTTTCCCTCTCACTCTTTTTGCTAATAATACAAGCAAGCTTCAACCGTTCCCATCTTATATCCAAAATAAATCCGATATGCCACTCTTGACTTTGCCTCTTTAGTTACTGTGTATCTCTTGTATAAGTTAATTGAAAATGTTATCTGCAATTGCTGTCAGTAGCGTCTCTCCATTAATCCTGTCCCAGACTCTCTCCAGTCTATCTGTCCCTTGCAAGAGCCTTTTCATTGGAGTGCCAGCATCTTTAATGACTATTTTTTAGACAAAGCTCCAAACCATTACTCGTTTGCAACCTGTCAGTGGCCTTTGACACCAACAATCATGCATTTCTTGTCCCTTGATTTACTTTGTCCTCTTCTGGTTCTCTTTCTACCTCCTAAATTATTCTTTCAGTAAGTCTTTTCTTTCCGCTCTCCCCTGTGTCTGGGTTCCACAAATCTGTCATTGGTTCTCTTCTCCAACTTTTTCTCTGGGTAATCTGTCTCATCTGCATCATAAATTCAGATACTCTGTCTTCGAACTGAGTGTAATACAGTGGAGTGCTGGTCCATAATTAGGGATAACGAGAATACAAATAAACAACAATAATACAGGTTTGATGTCTATAGTCTGGACTTCCGTAGTCCAGCATCATCTGTGGTCTGGCATCCCCATTGGTGCTACCAGGCAGGAGCATTCATGGGGAAAACCATGGGCCCATAATCAGCGACTTCTCCCCTACTCTTCTGGAGTGCTGCAGAGGGGTTGGTATTGACCTTCCCTGCTTCCACAGATTTCCACGTTCATGGCTGGTCAGGTCCCAAGGCTGCTGGATCTGGAAGGTACAATCAGTAGTAGTATAATAAATACTTAGGGGTAAGTCTCCTGGCCTATGCTGGCTCCAGTATTAGGTTCTGTTAGTATGGGCCTGTGAAGAATCCCATTTAAGTTGATAGGACATGGATTCAAGGGATCATAGTACCTGATCTTAGTGCAGGAGCACAATGTGCCTCCTCCCCAAAATAAAAGCCCAAGTTTTAGACTCTAAATTCAGATCGCATTTTCATCACAACATTTGTGTTTCAGAAAAAGAGAAACTGCTGTGTCCAAGTTAGAAATATTTGTACCAAGGCTTAGAGCAGAGAATTTCTGAGGACATTGTAACTCCTTGAAAATGGATATTTGATGGCAATGTGGAGTTTTCTACCTCTCTAGTGAAAGCCATAAATATATAAACTTAGAGGTTGCAGTCCTACTTAAGATCATATCATGTCCCCATGGTTCAGTATTATCAACTATGATAAATTCAGCTTTTTTTTGTTGTAAAAAAATCTATAGTAATTTTGTGGCTCACTTAAGCACATTATTTTCACAGAATGGCAAAAAAATATGGGATGAAACTAATCTACAAAAAGACATTTCGGGAGTTCTACGAAGAAAAGATTAAGGATGAGGAAAATAAAATGCTGTTAAAGCGAATGCAGGCTTTGGAGGTAAATATAAAAATGATTTTTTTTTTAAGAAACTTACTCTCTTATTTAAATAGTATTTTGCATTTTGCTAAGGTTCATATAGTTTAGCAGTAGCATTGGGCAGTAAATTATTGACTAGCATTGAAGTGCTGGCATTATAGGAGCCAAACAGTTCCCTTGGCATGCTGCTGAAAGCATCGCTAATCTTAATTTTGTGGCTACGGTTACTAGGCAACTGTGCATATTATACTTGTATTTTACATTTAATAGGTTCTATACACCTGTGTTTTGTATTGTATTCATTCATCTTTTTATATATAATAATTCTATGTTTTGAAATATCTGTTGCTATATAAATAACTGCAGAAGTGACGAGGAGTCTTGTGGCACCTTATAGACTGACAGATTTATTGGAGCATAAGCTTTCGTGGGCAAAGACCCACTTCGTCAGATGCATGTCTGACAAAGTGGGTCTTTGCCCACGAAAGCTTATGCTCCAATAAATCTGTTAGTTTATAAGGTGCCACAGGACTCCTCGTCGCTTTTGCAGATTCAGACTAACACGGCTACCCCTCTGATACTATATAAATAACTGTTTACTATAGAGACTGGTCCAATGCCTACATTATAATAAGGAGAAAAATATGGAATAGCAGGAATTGCTGTTGCCTGTCATAGACTTACCTTTTTTTATGAGCGAGAAACTTCTTAAAGTATTACTCATGTCCATTCCACATTAGGCGCATGTGCTTGCCACATGCACCAGTGCCAGAAGATTTTTGTCAGGGTGGGAGCGACTGTGGTGATCCCTGGAGTGGCACCTCCATGGTTCAATATAAGGGGCGCTGGACACTCCTCCCACCTTCAGTTCCTTCTTGCTGACATGACAGTGCACTGGAACTGCTGTGCTTCAGCCAGTTTGCTCTTGCTGCAAATGCCATCTGTGTTTAGTGTATATAGTCTTAGTTGTAGTTTGTACTTATTAGAGTCTTGGGGAGGGGGCATGCCTGGGTCCCTAGGCTTTAAACTGTGTCTAGAGTGCAAGCATCCTATGCCTGTTAGTGTTAAGGCAGGGGCACATTAGCAACAAGTGCAGATCGTTCAAGCTTGGAATGAAGATGGAAAGGGACATTTGCTTCAGGACACTCTATGTGGAGTCAGCACTCTGCCTGGCACCAGAGACTAGGTCATACTCGACCTCAAGTTCCGTAACTTTGGTGTGGAGTGCTTTGCTGGTGTCAGCATCAGGACGGCACCCTGTCCCCTTGCCGCCTTTCTTCCGGAAGACACAAACTCCGGTGAGGGGGCTGCTCCCAGATGTCTTATAAGGACGCTTTGTTGGCCTGTTCCAGCTCTGATTCAGGCTTGAAGGGCTCAAGCTATGGGGCTATTTAATTGTGCTGTAAATGTCTGCAGTTAAACTGCCCCTTAGCCTGAGCCCTACAAGCCCAAGTGAGCTGGTACAAACCTGTTGTTGATTGCAGGATAGGTAGGTATACCCTTATTTTGGAGGAGTCTTACTTGGTTTGCATGTTGTGAGTTGTTTTTTTAAATCTTGGTCTTATGTAGTAACTTATGTCTGTTTTTCAGCCATATCCTCCAAACGATAATTCCAAACTTGTCTCTGATAAGCCTGATGATTATGAGCATGCAGAAAAGCTTATAAAAGATGGCAAAGCAAAGTTACCTCTGGTAAGTTTTATCTCTTAAGAGAATCTTGTCAGAAGCAAAGAGTGCTCAATGAAATGTAGGGTGTAGTCTTACAAACACTTACGCATCTGCTTAACTTTAGTTCATTTGAATTCTTCAGCTGTATAAAGTGTGCACATACGTGCTCAGAAAATCAAGGTTTAGTAGCTAATTTATTTAATGACATATGCAATTTTATAAAATCAGTGTTTAAATTGGATAGAAAACTTACTGTGTTCTGTAAGAAAACAACTGTATTTTAGAATGACCAATATACTCTTTCACAAGAGACTTGACATTTATTTAATTGTCCTTCACAGTAAAGGGTAGTATATCTCATGCAGAATGTGTGTCATAGGTTGAAATATTCTCCTCCTTAGGTTCATGGGGGGGGAAAAAAATCCTTTTTAGTAATTGGTTGATTTTATAGCGTAGGTAAATAAAAAGCTGTTTGGTTTCTTAAACAAGTTACTACTTACAATATTAACGATTTAATGAAATGTTTGATTTATATTTCATCATATTCCATTTGTGATGTTTGTAACTTTTTTTAAAGGGAACGTTGAGTAAATCTGAATGGGAAGCAACAAGTAAGTACTGTTTGCAATAGCTGAATACTATTTACCAAAAACTCTTTAATAAACATGATTGTTTTGGACATTGTGCATGAATATAACAGTTAAGCAGGTACTTTCAAATTTGGTGACCTAAAGTTAAGCGCTGAATAAAAGGCACCCATTTTTTGTGTTCACTAGCTTTGAAAATCAGATTCCTTTTTATTTTGGTGCTTAAATATATATTTAGTTTATACAGTATATATAAAAGATTCAGAAGGGGCAACAAAAATAATAAGGGATTTGGAATGGGTCCCATATGAAGAGAGATTAAAGAGACTAGGACTTTTCAGCTTAGAAAAGAGGAGACTAAGGGTGGGGGGGGGGGAGGTATGATAGAGGTCTGTAAAATCATGACTGATGTGGAAAAGTGAATAAGAAAAAATTATTTACTTGTTCCCATAATATAAAAACTAAGGGTCACCAAATGAAATTAATAGGTAGCAGATTTAAAACAAACAAAAGGAATTTTTTCTTCACGCAGCACACACCTGTAGAACTCCTTGCCAGAGGATGTTGTGAAGACCAGGAATTTAACAGGGTTCAGAAAAGAACTAGATAAATTCATGGAGGTTAAGTCCATTAGTTGTATTCTATTCTCATAAGAAATTTGGTCTTGCAGCACTTTCTGACAAAATAAATGAATATCTCTGCTCTGTAAAACATAGGGTCTCCACAGATTTCACTGCCCATATATATTTCTTTGATTTTATGCCTGAGAAGTATTTTTGCGAAGTGTTAACTCTAGCCAAGACTGCTGAATGTACATCTTGGAGTTGACAAAATGCCAGCTAGCAGCTGTAGACTCCTGATCGGCAGTCTGCCTTCAGATCTCTTTTTAAAATGAGCAAACTTCAACTTACGTTTGGATTTTAGTCTCATTTTTTATTTTTAATTGAACAGAGTTGAATGCACAACCTTAGTTCTGCCCCATTATATACAGTAATTCCTCATTTAACACTATAAATGTGTTTCTGAAAATGTTGTGCAAAGCGAAAATGTTCTATTGCAGGGTCAATTTTCCCATTAAAAATAATGGAAAATGTGGGGGTTGCGTTTCAGGTGGTGGTGGCAAAGTCAATTTTTTGTTGGTGCTCAGTTGTCAACGTCAACATTAGATATCTATAGCAACACAAGATATCTAGCAATGCAAGTCACTGCGGTTTGTTAAAACACGAAGATAAACACGTGAGTGAGCGGAGGAGCGCTGTGACCACGTGTGTTCATCCGCTTATGCGTATTACCACTGTTTTCATCAACTTATACCACCGCATGAAGTAGTCTGCCACTTGATTATTTTCGTGTTATTTCGGGGATGGTCGTGTTATTCGAAAAAGTTCCCTAAAAAAAATCATGCTATTGCGAAAACGTGTTAAGCGGGCACGTGTTAAATGAGTAATTACTGTATAATGAAATCTTTCAATGTATTGTTATATATTCCCTTATGTGCACCTATGAATCCAAGAAATTTTAGTCATGAATTTGAAGACTGTCCCTCATATATAAAAGGGAACAGAGTTCAGGTAGGATGTTAAGCACATGATGATGAGATATGAATGTTTAACTGTAATTAATATTGCATTAAGCAGATAATGTGTTACTAACTGAATTTAAAATACTTATTTCTAATGACAGGTTAGACCTCCCTGGTCCAATACTCTTGGGACCTGATTGATCCCTAACCAGGGAATTTGTCAGACAAGGAGAGGTCAATGCCAGTCCCTCTGCCCCCAGCTGCTGGTTTCCTGACTGCTGGCCCGGCTCTCTGGTCTGTCAACATCTGTGGTCCTACTCTGCTGTTTTTTCCTTGTGAGTGTTCTAACCCCGCAGCACTCATTGGGTTCCCAGTGATGATGAACCATGGATGTTGCCGGTCCAGAAAGTCCCTGACTACAGAGGTTCAACCTATACTTTGCATTTAATTTTAGATTCACATTATGTGTATTAAATGCTTTCAGAAGAAATCCAACTAATCCTATTAAATGCAAAAACATTTTTAAACCAATACATGGGTGGTTCTTACAAAAAAGTTTCAGGTGCAATACTAGAAATTGCTTTCAAAATTTGTTGTAATAAATGCTAAATGATGGGGTAGCCATTGGTGTAGTTTCTTTTTAATAAGTAGAATTTGTTCTGCAACAGTTTATTGGAGAAGGAAGTGTCTGTCTTTGTTTAAAATCTTTGGACAGGAGGAAGTAATATACATTTTAAATACTCTCTTCTTTCGTAGGTATTTACTTGGTTTTTGCATTTGAAAAGCAACAGTGAAAAGAACGTCTACCGGATGTAGCAAGAAGAGATTGCTTCCTTGTACAAATTGGAGTGATGTAAAACCATTGTGGCAACTATTTTTTTATGTTTATTTTTTAATTATTAGAAGTGTGCAGGACACTACCAAAAACTAGGGCAAGCTCGTGATTGAGTTATAGTTGCCTGTCTGCGACAGATGGACTTGAGTGTATATAGAAGATTGTCTGAACCTGGCTTTTTAAAACATTTTTCAGTAATCTGCATGCTGTTTGAAATCCACAATGCTTTTGTTTCCAATAAGAGTTTGTTAGTAAAGTTTGTTCAGGTGATCAAGGGCCTGGTCCTGTACCCACTGAAGTCAATGGAAGGACTTCCAGTGACTGTGGTGATGTAGGATCAAGGCTTAAGAGCACACTACAGCAAAGCTCAGATTCATTCACAGTTCAGTATTTTAACAGTATTAAATTGTATTGTAGTTTATGTGGAAAGGTTCCCAAACTGTTCTTGTTTTTTGTGCTCACTGGTTTGTAGTGTCATTGTGCTATCTTCAAGATTAAATGGATTTATGTTCTGTACAACTGAATGCGCTGAAAGTATTGTTAGAGATGCCTTCATGAACACTTTCAATTTTAAAAACTCTTGTGACTTTTTCCTAGAAGCTTTAACACCTCCATTGTTTGGGCGGTTCTTTGTCCCTACCTACTGTCAAAGCCTGGGGGCTAAGGACATGCTTTTCACTTGTTCTGTGAAATAGTATTCAGGTTTGGTTGAGTTGATAAACTGTTGAAAATCATTATTTCCTTCTCTCACTTGTGCTGCTCAGGAAAACTTTGACAGCATATCAAAATAACTGAATAGTAATTTTCTCAAGAGCTGGGACTACATTTCACTGATAATATCTGGGATTTGGCCAAACAACTGTAGTATTGGGCATAGGGAGCTCAAACTCCCTGCCTCCTCTCCTCTGGCATGACTACTTCTTCCACCCATGGATAGAACCCTTCAAAATGAAATCAAACTCAGAGGGTGCCCCTTCCAGCATCTGGTACTCATGTTGGCTTCCCTTACTCTTCGCTAGAGTAGGGGCATTAGCTGTTGTCAGCCTCCCGCTGTGGGGAGGCTGCCAAGCTCAGCTTAAGGTAAGAAGACTCCAGCTATGTACAATACATAGCTGGAGTCTTAAGCATACCTTAAGCTGAGCTGCTGGGTTTAGTTTAGATATGGCCATATGGTACAGTTGGTACAAGTGTGTACTGCAGTGTTGAATGTTCAGGGCTCAAATCCTGCTGTTACATGATACGGGAGGTTTTGACTGTACTACCTAATATAAATTGTTTTTTACCTTTAACCATTTCTTAAAATTGCACACCAAAAACAATCAAGTAAATGTTATTTAGATTATGAAGTCAAGTTCTCAAAAATTAGGAAATGTGAGATTTACAGTTTCCTGGGCTTCCTTAATAATGTGGTTTTATACTTTCTACATGACCCTTGTCTCATTCATTGCACAAGATGGAAGCACAAAGGAGCAGAATTCAGTTGCCCAGACAACTGTAAATTGCTTGGTTGTAATGATGCAACTCCATTGAGTATTATGGCACGGCTTTGGTGTAAATAAAGCTCCTCCCAGATTATGTCCTTCTCTATATTGTAGCTAAGAGTTCTCATGCTTAGAAATTCCTTAAGCATTTTATGGAACTACATAGAAACATCAAATCTAGGTCAGCTAAAAAATTACATCACTTGCTTAAATCAAGTTGTTTGAAAATGTTCTGTAGTCAAACATCTTTATGAAAGTCCTCTTAAACTGCACAAGTAAGATGTTGAATTTCAACTTAATGCAGAATTATAGTTAGGGCTGGTAAATGTGAAAAGAGGTGTAGTGAAAAAAACTGGGAGTTGCTGACTAAATCAACTAGGACAAGAAGTAGGGCAAAGGAGGTCAAAGAATGTTTAGCAGCTAGTCGTGGTGAGGAATTCCAGGCCAGGGTAAAGAGAGAGAGAAAGAGGTTGGGAAATGAACTAAACCAGGCAAGGAAAGTAGACTGGGATCAGAAGCCTGAGGAATGGTGATTAGGACAGGTTCAAGGGGAGAAGAGGTCAGACTTGTGGGAGGTCATTTCAAAAGTCAGTGCTCCCTAGAAAACACTTCCTTCTAGGGCCTAGAATGGAACCCAAGATCACTGAGTTTTGCCATTCCTCTGACATCAGAGATCTATGAAACCTAGAGTTGGTCAGAAAAATTCATTAAAACAACTATCAAAAAATTGTTTTGATAAAACTGAAATTTTTCATAAAATTATATCAATTTGATGAAAAGTTCCAAACTTTGCCATCAGTCTTCCAGTAAGATGGCTCGATATCTTTCTTTTATTTTTGCTTCTCTCTCGTTCTCTGTCTGTCTGTCTGTCTGTCTATCTATCTATCTATCTATCTATAAATAAATAAATAAATAAATTTCTTGTGGGATGACAGTGACATCACGTCACTCTGCATCCCTCAGCCGTGCGGCTTCTCCTCCCATCTCTGCCAGTGAGTGGGATGGGAGTGCAGGAGATGGGCTGCACGAGGGGGTCAGGGTAAGAGGTCTCCGTGGGAGGTAAGATACAGGAGGGGGTGAGGGTGCTGAGTCTGGCTAGAAGGGAGGGTCGGGAGCAGGCTGGGGGTGGGATACCTGGCCAGGGAGAGAGTGCAAGAGTAGTTTGGGAGTAGGGTGTGAGGCCAAGTGGGAAGGAGCATGCTGGTGGTAGGGCATAGCGGCCAGAGGAGGGGAGGAGTTGGCGAGTTCCTGCACCCTCTCTTGCAGCCCCCCTCCCCTTAGCCAGACACCTACCCCCTCCCTGCTCCGGGGCCCTCCCTTTGCTCCTGCACCCTCCATCCTGGCCAGACTCTGCACCCTTCCTTGCTCCTCCCCCCTCCTAGGCTACGTCTAGACTACAAGCCTCTTTCAAAAGAGAGTGTCTAGACTGCAACCACTTCTTTTGAAAAAGCACCCAGGCAGTCTGGATGCTCTCTTTCGAAAAAACCCTGTTTGCATTCAAGAATGCCTTTTTTCGAAAGAGTACTTTGGGGAAAAAAGGCGTTCTTCCTCGTAAGATGAGGTTTACCACGGTCAAAAAAACTGCTGCGTTCTTTTGATTTAATTTCAAAAGAACGCGGCGGCAGTCTAGACGCAGGGGAAGTTTTTTTTTTTTTTTTGGAAAGGCCACTTTTTTTGAAATAACTCTGTAATCTAGACACACCCCCTACTGGCTAGACACTCTACTCCCAGCCTGTTCCTGCACTCTATCTCCCATCCAGACCACTCACCCTCACCCCCTCCTGCATCCCCATCCCTATCCCATTTACTGGCAGCTCTGTCATTCACACTTAACCCCTCATTTTTGGCTCCACCCTGGAAACTAGGGTAGCCCACAAAATCCACTAACCCTGGAACCCCAGAAGGGTTAATCTGGTCTGAGGTCTTGAACCTAAGTCCTCCCTCCCCTCATCATGGGGCTGGAGCACCAGGGAGTGAGGTGTTTCAATTGGGGGCCACATCAGTGAGCTTTGGGTTTTTTGGAGGGTTTTTTCCCCTTCTCACTTGGATGGTCCCCCACTGATTTTTTTTTTTCTCTGGGTCAGGGCCCCAGACCCAAAAAAGTTTCCCCACCCCTGCCATAAATAGACAATGTTGAAACCTTAGTGTTGGACATAATATTTCCATTGATTTAAAATGGAGCCTAGCCAACAAGGCCCCAGTTGGGGCCCAACCCGCATCTGGCTGCAGTGTCCTGTCCCTGACCCTGGGGCAGGCCCTGAGATCTGATCCCCATGTGGCCTCAGAAAGGGCTGGTGGTGGCCTCCCTTCTGCTGCAGCATGAGGGGAGGCCACAATCCGGCTGCGGCAATCCTGGCACGGCCCCTCATCCGGCCACTGCTGCCCATGTGCGGTAGCCTAGCCCCGGCCAGGTAAGATAATCCAACCCCAGGGCCCCCCCACATACTCTGCTTCCCATCCCCAGCACTCTGCTCTGCCTCCTGCATCTCCCACACACCCCAAACCCCTATCCTGAGCCCCTCATATACCTGAACCCTGACTCCTGCACCCCCACATCCTCAGCCCCCTACCATAACACTCCTGCATCCCCCACACACCCCAACCCTGAGCCCATCATACACCCAAATCCCCTGCCCTGAGACCCTCCTACTCTGCAGCCTTGATTCATGCACCCCCATATCCCAGTCCTCTTGCACACACCACACACCCCAACCCTGTGCCTTGAGCCTCTTATATATTTCAACTCTGACTCCTGCACCACCACATCCAAAACTGCACCCCAGCAGCAGCAGAAGTCCCATTTAATAAAGTGTGAGTACACTGTGTCATTTATCAGTATGTTGTATATTTTCAGTCATGCAAACTGGCATTCTTATACATGTTCTTTCTTGACCACTTGTTCTGAATTTTGATGTAGTTTGGCTCTGCACTCACTGTTGTGTTTGCCCCAAATTCTGTGAAAAATGAGCTATGTGAGGTGTCTAATGAAAGCTTATGCTTAGCTGATTCTGTCTCTGCCACTCATACTTGTATGATTTTTATATGTACAGTTATGAATATGGGCTCTGTACTTGTATTCTAAATGTTTTCTGTTTGGGAGACCGCAGTACGCCTCGACCACCTATTCTGAGGGGTGGTTACGTAGTGAATGGCTATGCTGCATGGACAATGGCTCTTAAGTGTTGCCAATAAAAATCTGGGGAATTCTGCTGGGAACTTGCAGACCAGCAGGTACGCCATGGCTGCTTGCCTAAAGGACATAGGCAGGTTAGTGATCATGTGAGCAGCTCCATTTTGGGAGGTACCATCACTCAGGAGAACAGTGGCTTTCCCTCTGCGTGGGCAAGATTATGAAAGTATCCTGGGGGTGCCTCCATCTTGGTCTTCACTGTTGCTCTTCAGCTCAGAGGCATCTTCATCGTAAACAGAGAGCCGGGAGGGAGCGTTGACCCATCCTAACATGGGATGTACTCCAGAGACGTTTAAGCTAGCAGTTTGTTACATCTCTGCTAAGAGCCTGCATCAAGAACTTGGTGATTGATGTATGTAATGTGCTTTCTTTAACCATTCTACTCTTAACCTTTTCTTTCTTTATATTAATAAACCTTTAGATTTTAGATTCTAAAGGATTGGCACAGTGTGCTCTTTTAGTTAAGATCTGAGGTATAAATTGACCTGGGACTGTGGCTGGTCCTTTGGCACTGGAAGAACCTGTTCGGAGTTGGTGAAGATTGGTTTTCATAACCTCTCATCTGTGTCAGGAATAGTGCTGGTTGTGGCACAGGTAAAGCTGGCGTGCCTAAGGGGATTTGCTTGTGCAACTTCTTGGCAAGATTAGCAGTTGAAGTGCTGTGTGTGACTGGATTGGTGCCTTATAGAGGACGACCCCGGTCTTGGGCTATAAGTAGTCCTGGTTCTGAGGAATTTGCCCTAATTTGACCCTCTTAGCAGTGTCCCCAGACTAACCTGCTGTATTACACCATCATACAGCCGAGCCCCTTGCCCTGAGCCCCTCTTACATTCCAACCCTGACTCTTGCATCTCCATATTCACAAGCTGCACCCCCAGCACCAGCAGAAATCCCATTAAATAAAGTCTGTGAGTACATTTCATTTGCTATTATTAATCATCATGTCAATTACCAATAATATTAAGTTGTATATTTGCAGTCATGCAAATGGGCATTCTTATACGGGAGGTCCCCGCTTTGTGATGGCCCGATTTATGACCCCCGCGCTTACAGAAAAGGTTGTAAGTGCAGAAGGGGCCGAAATCCCCCGACTTATGTCCTTGGCCCCGCATTTACGACAGCGTATGACGCCTGTCTTAAATGCGGACTCGAGTTACGACGCCCCCGACTTGTGACGCTATCTCCGAACGCTGTCTCGGGGGCCGCCTGTACTGGCTCTTTGTTGACCACTTTTTCTGAATTTTGATGTAGTTTGGCTCTTTGGTTTGAAAAAGTTGCTGACCCCTGTGCTAGAGAATGACAGAGACTTGTTTTCACAAAACAGGTACACTGCTGTTGGTGGCAATTTTTTCCTAATTTGTTACCATCCCAGTACACCAAAAACTTTAAAATGCAGATCTTCTCTTAAGGTGAGAAATTTTTCTTACTTCCCTCTACTCAGTTTGCCAAAATAGGTCCCCATTGTGGTAGTGAATTTTGTGTCCCCTCAAAACATTTTGTGCAGAAAAATGATAATGTATGCTAGTTGCCATTCTAGCAAAAACTGTAATTTAACCTTGTTGCCCACAATTAATACCCAGTTTCAATAAAACAATGGTTCAAAAGCTTGATTTTTTTTTTTCAAGGTGCTGAGCATTTTGGCACTGATCCCATTAAAAACTAAAGTGTGCTACCTTTCAGGCATCAGAAGTTACTGGACTATTGGATCTTAAATATAAGCAAGTGCTTAACTGGGAGACTGCTATATTAAATTTATTTCCTGGTACAAAATTCTTTGTGGATGAAAATGGTATAAGATTTAAAGTAACTCTCTTACAGTATTTGAATAGTTAATTTACACAATGGATAGGTCAGTCCTTTGAAATGCATATAACCAAGCATTGGCCTATCTGAAGTACACATTTATTAAAAAGCAGCATAATTAGCATATGCTTGCTGCAAATATAGTTTAGCAATTATAAAGACTTAAATGGCTACTTTAGGGAGGTTGGGATAGAAATAAATCTACAACAGCTGCAATGTAATCAAGTGGTTGGTAATTAATCCTCTTAATGCTAAAATCATACTGTGGAGGAAAACAGTCTAAAATATTTAAATATTAAAACCACCATCATAAATGTGTTATCCTATTTAGCATATCTTAGCTATTTAGAGGTAGAATGAAAGTACCAGGACGAATATAACTGATTTCTTGTAGGTTTAGGATTTTCTAGTAGCACACAAGTATCTTCTTAAGCTGACATTCAACAGTTATGTGGTATCTTAAACTTCATTTTAATTTTTTTACTTTAAGGTCTATTTCAATAATTAGTTGAGGTTTAGTTTCAAATAAAGATGTATTTTGCTTCTGAGTACATGAGGATTTTGCAAATCTCTCCTGGTTGTCTCAGTTCTAATTATTTGAATCTCAGGAAAGGGAATAAACTGCTAATTGACTAAAAGTAAACTAAAACCCAAGACAGCTTATATTGTTCTAATTACTTACAGGTTCAACCTTCCTGGTCCAGTACCCTCAGGACCTGACTGGTGCTGGATGAGGGATTTTTCCAGACCAGGGGAGGTCATTTCTGGACCCCTTGCTGCTGGCCCCTCCTGCCACCCAGGCTTCCTGGCTCCCCCCACAGCCCAGCTGAGCCACGCCTGCAAAAATCATTCTGTGCAGGCGGGAGGATGAACCAATGCCTGGAGTAGAATATTCATGGGGACACTCATCTCAAAGAACCTCAGTTACTGCACAGGTTATCAGTAATCTTCACTTCCTGCTCCAAAGAGCTTGCATTTGAATGCACTGATCCCACAAGTTGCTCTGCATGCTTGGACCTTTTTCCTTCTCTAGCGCTGTGGATGGGCATGGGATTCTGCCCAAATGGAGCAGCTTACAGGATTGGTACCTGACAAAGATAAACTGGCATCTTAGTGTAGTTAAACCCTCTGCTGTTTAGAATGGAGAAACACCATTTGAAGTGTTATGTGGTTGTGGTTATGCATTTTTAAAGGTACTTAAATAGTGGTGGCTCATCTTGATTGCTGCCACCATAGCTCCACTCCATCTCATTAACTGTCTAGCATAACAGGAGAAAATAGGTAGGTATATTAACCCTCAAGGCCAGAATTCATGTGCTACTACACCAAATGGAATACAACTCAAAACTCCAAGGCAGAAGGATGGCAAGTTGGCAAAAAAAGGTTGTTAGAGGATGGGTGGTAAGTCTTTCCTATTGGAGCCAGTGCACTGTGACCCAATGACTATTTAAATAACTATACACAGGGAGACAGACAGAGCATCTGTGTAGTCTAGTGGTCAGGGCACCCATTTCGGAGGCAGAAGGACCCACTTTTTCATCTTTTATCCACAGTGTGCACACCCTCTTCTCAGCATATACCATTGGCTAGCATGTTGGCTGTTGTGTTGCCTTCTCTGACTCCGCCTCTCCCCATTCATTGTACAGGAAACCTACATGCCTAGCTTGGCTTTGTTGTTCCTGTGATATTGTAGACAACTAAAAGTGCCTTTGTAGATCCTACCTTTTGCTCTTCTAGTCCGAGAGACTGCCAATCATTTTATTTTCTTTAGCCCTAAGCAAACCCATTTATCTCCATGACTCGGCAACTACAAGTATCCTTAATACAGATATTTAACCACCTGAGTGAATCAATTTGAGCACTTGTCTTCATTACATTTTACTGTGGTTTGACACAATTGTGAGCAAGAAGCCTAGGTTTTAGCCCTAAAGCAGTACCAGGATTTCTGTAAATCAGAATACCTGTCATTTAAAAAACACTTATCCGAGTGTTTTGCAGAGTTTCTTTCAATGTTTAATTCACACCGCTCTTCTGA
The DNA here is from genome assembly GCA_032595735.1 of Pelochelys cantorii. Classification (NCBI taxonomy): domain Eukaryota; kingdom Metazoa; phylum Chordata; order Testudines; family Trionychidae; genus Pelochelys; species Pelochelys cantorii. Next base: position 90,228,452 of record CM064327.1, read on the forward strand.
TGTGAATATTTCATATGTTTTATAGATGTATAACTGATGTATAGAAGTGCTCTTGAGTTGTCCAGCCTTACTGAACGAGTTAGTGACAACCCCCAAAAAAGAATCCGAATGTTGTGACTCCTTGTTTTTTGATTACATGCACTTTCAGCCTTCTTGCTGGATGTATTTTAATTCTATGCACAGTATGAACACAATTTCTTCCTATGCTCTGAAAGTACTAAGATAGCGACTCAAACTAAGACAACAGATAAAGAAAGCCTCCTGGTGGCTCTGATTCTCTTTCGCTGCACTCCATTTATTCTGGGCTAAATAAGTAGGGCTAAATAAGTAAAAATGCACATTTTTAGCTTAATAAAATTATGAAAATCATTTCTGAGTACAGCAAATCAGTAAAAACATAAAGGAGAGTAGAAACTAAAGTTCAAATTAAAGAACATATTTTTAATGCTGTAGCAATGGAGAATGACACTTAAAGGCTTTACAATAATTTTGTAGGGCCTCCTCTTCTTGATCTGCATATGGAGGATAGTCCTATACTAATACTGACCAGAAAAATAACACTTTTTTGGGGGAAAAAAATTATATTTTGAAATTTTTTGTCCTGAGATGGGATGAAAAATAAAACTTTTGGACTAATCAAAATGTTCCCAAAATCTTTGTTTTGGATCAATCTTGTTAGTTTTTTTTTTAAAACATTTTATATTTTTAAAACAACTAGGAGGCTGTTCCCCCTGCTTGCTATGCTTGCCAACCCCCCTCTGGGGCAGAGGTTGGCAATCTTTTCATACCAAAGAGCCAAACTACATCAAAATTCAGAACAAATGGTCAACAAAAAGCTGTATGAGAGTGCCCATTTTTATGACTGAAAATATACAACTTAATATTGATAATTGTCAGATTAATCTCTCTATATAAAAAAGTTTTTCCTGACAGACAACAACATGACAATATGTCAACAGAGTGAGAAGGGGAAGTGGCATGGCCCTGCCAACATTCTGCCCCCAGAATTCCTGCTGCAGGCATTCTGGGGGCAGAGTGTTGCTACCCCTAGTGCCCGCCTGCCCTCTACCCTGGGAGCTGGTGAGGCGAGATCCCCATGGCTTCTCCCCCTTCCCCCCCCAGTGTTCTGGGGAGGCAGGAGCTGCATGGCCTCATTCCCCCCCACTTCTTGTATGTATCCCCATCTCTGCCAGTGAGTGGGATAGGGATGAGGGTGCAGGATCTGGGTAGGAGATGAGGTGCAGAAGGGGGTGGGGGTGCAGCGTTTGGCCTGGAGGGAGGGTGCAGGAGCAGGCTGGGGGGTAGGGTAACTTGTCCAGCAGGAAGGGGGCAGGAACAGGGTGGGGATAGGAGCAGTCTGCAGGGTCCCCATGGGTGAGGGGTGTGTGAGGAGAGCTGGCGGTGCAGGGTTTGGGAATGGGGGGCTCTGGCGGGAGGCACTTGTTTTTGCGCTGCACACTGCTCCAAGGCACCGGAGGCTTTCCCTGCTGCTCCCATGGGAGCAGCAGGGAAAGCCTCCAGGAATTGTGTCCACACACTGTTCTTCTCCCAGCTGAGGCAGGGGAACAGCAGTGGGTGCAGCCATTTCCTCGCAAGCTGGATTCAGCAGGGAGGCTCGGGGCTCCCCCCCTTGTGCCCCCCCCGTAGAAAGTTGGTGCTGGTGCTTCAACTTCAAGAAGGTGGGGCAGTGAGCCTGGAGTGCCAGTGCAGGCTCCCTGCTGTGAATGGTGCAGGAGGGGCTGAGCTGGTGAAGGAGGGGCACTTATCAGGAAGCCCCCAGCAGGGGGCGTGGGGGAGCTCGCCATGTTCCGCCACTGTGTACCATGCTGCTTGCGGGGCTCCCTCCTCTTCAGCTCCACCTACCCCCCTGCCCCTAGTTTGTTGATGCTGACATGATTACATCACTCAGTCATCCCACAGGAAAAAAAAAATTAGAGAAAATGCAATACATTTAATTTCAAAAAGCCATTTGTAAACAAAAATCAAAATGTTAAGTTCCAACAACTTCATAGGAAGAATTTCAGCATTTTTCAATGGAGCAGAGTACCAGGAGGTAGCTATCGTGGTGGTCAGTTGAATGCAGGCCGACAAGTGAATATCCCCAATTAATCTGAATAAGTCTCCTCTTCGGTGGTCAATAATCCCCGGCACAGTGATATTTGCATATAACTGGCAAGTGAGTGGTCCATGAGGCTGCCATTATTGGGGAGCTTTCCTAGTACCTTTGGCTGTTCTCCTGGTTTAGAGAAAGTGTTTGTTGAGCAGTGTGAACAGGATACTTCACATTGAGTGGTCCCTGGAGATAATTAACTACTTATGCTAAACAGTCTGTTCCTCCTTGTATTTAGTTGTGCAACACTCAGCATGTTTCCCAGATGTGAAGCTTGTCTCTCTCGGCCATAGAAGTTGGTCCAGTAAAACATATTACCTCACCCACCTCCCCTCTCTAATACCCTGGGACCAGTATGGCAACAAGTGCATTGTTTCAGACTAGTATGAGCACTTAACAAGTCCATTCAATATCAGAATGGAGACCTATGTATTTGAGGTAATAAGAATAGATTCCTTGTAAGCAGGCTACGAATCAAGGGGAGCTGCTATTTTCATGAACTACTAAAATAAAGCTCAAGATTTGTAAAATATCTCATCTATAAGATAGATCCACTTTTTTTTAACGATAGCGAATATTCTTTGAAAATAAACAGTAAACCTATCAACCCTGCTGTAATAAGACATGGCGAGAAGTGGGATTCTGGACAATTGTACATGGGATTCATTTTATAACCAGGCAAAATCATTTTCTCTAATCAGACAAATGACCAGCATATAGTTACAGAATGATTTGATAAGAGACTGATTAGTTTTGGGTGGCTGTTGATCTAGGGAAGTGCAAACTGAGTCAGCAAGAGTTTGAATGTTTTTCTATAGAGGTCCCCAGACCTTATATTGCTAACTTGATTGGAAGCTGATATTTTAAAGTGGAGCTTCACTATTCTGTGGAACTTGTGTGCTGTTGCATCACAGAAATTAAAGGATATTTTGTTCAGTTTCATTCTGTAGTTGTCTTTTTAGATATAAGATAATTAACTCCTCATAATGATTGACTAATACACCTACTCTGATTGTACCAAATATCAGTAGTTGTCTGATAGTCATTCATTTACTTGTCTTGCACCTTTGTGCTTCAGTGAATTAATTTGTATTCATATACAGTGCTGATACAACGACATGAATGTAAAATTCCTTCTAAGTCTTTTGTTAGGGTGATATTCTCTCCATTGTCCAGAAACAAAACCAGTTCTAATACTTGCTCTTTTGTTTTCATCCTGCTATGGGGAAAATTGTCTGAATTGTGAAATGTCCCTAAATGCATGGCCAGTCCAAGCAAGTTTGAGGCCTCCAGTGAGGTAATTTGATAGAACTTTGGTATAGGGGAGGCAGGTATTCAGTGCAACTTGCCCACACCTTTACCTTAAACTCCTCAGTCATCTGTCCTGGACAGTGGGTGTTCCGTATAACTGGTTAGAAAGAGGAACAGGGGCAAAAAGAAATTACTTTCCCTGAAGTTTTTTCATCAGAATTTTCCATGGAGTTCTGGCGTTCAGGTTCTTCAGCCAGTGGGGTAAAGCGAAATGTCACACTGTAATCTGTGAAGGTATTGAAGTGATGGAGAATTCATTAAACTGCAGGTGTAATTTGTGGCGTGGCCCACAGAGGATCACCATAAAGCTTGAGGAGATGTTTAGATCCACCAAGAATTTCAAGCTCCAAAGATACCTTATAGACTAACCGAAGTGTTGGAGCATAAGCATGCATCTGACGAAGTGGGTCTTCGCCCACGAAAGCTTAAGCTCCAAAGAGTTTCCAGTGGTTTGTATTCCATGCCACCAGAACATAGGCAATAAACATGTCAAGATTTTCAACCTGTGCCTCATTGGTGGGATACCCATTACGTTACCTGCACTCTGGCTACGTCTACACTGGCATGTTCTCATGCAAAAACTCTTTTGCGGAAGAGTTTTTCTGCAAAAGCTCTTCCAGAAGAGAGTGTCTACACTGCCATGTGCTTTTGCGCAAGAGCATCCATGCCAGTGTAGATGCTCTCTTGCACAAGAAAGCTCTGATGGCCATTTTAACCATAGGGCTTTCTTGCGCAAGAAATTCATGTTGCCTGTCTACACTGGCCTCTTCTGGAAGAGCTCTTGCTCAAGAGGGCTTATTCCTGAGCAGGAGCGTCAGAGTTCTGGCGCAAGAAGCCCTGATTTTATACATTAGAACGTCAGTTTACTTAGGCAAGAACATGCGGCCTGTCTACACTGGCTGCAAGTTTTTGTGCAAGAGCAGCTGCTTTTGCGCGAGATCGCACCACCGTAGACACAGTGTGTGTGTAGGTTTGATGGCACTAGCTAAAACAGTTCTCCTTTTAGGAAACACATAAATCCAAACAGCTGAGGAGGTGGCAGCAGCTTGGAGAAAGATGGGAGTTTATTTTTTTAACATTCTGTATATAGCATGTCAGATTCAAGAGGAAGCATTTCTTAAGTCAGAAATTGACAATAATATGGGTTATGTGGAACAGCAGTATATGCAGGTCTAACATGAGTGACATGCCTGGTAATTAGGCGACTATGAAATATGACTCATATGCAGCACAAACTGTCATATTTATGAGCTGGTGGGCTGAAATATTACAGACATCTTCCAGTGGATTTGTGCTAGAGTATTACCTGAACTCTTTATCTCCAACTGTATAAACCTGACTGTATAATGAAGATAGGCATTTTCTTCTAGTTAATGAAGTTATTTGCTTCAGAAGAAGAAAGTTTGAAGACAGTCCAGGATATCACACATTCATGCTAATTTGAAAATTAAAATGTCATAAAAATGGAATAAAAGATTCTGATTTATGCGATCAGAAGAGGAAAATGCATTATCAGTCAAAAAGCCAGTATGGGGCAGACTTAACCTGCTTCTTGACTAGTTGACATGGCTGAAAGCTTTGGTAAAATAATGTAATAACATGGAAGCCAACAAATATTAATATTTTCCACTCACCATCACAAAACATGGAAATATATCAGACTGTAAAACCAGCTAATACAGCATTTTATTTGTGAAATTTATGTTGTTGCAGCTGGGGTTATTTGCCTAACAAAAATAAATGGCATGAAAAGCATCAAAAGCATGGCAGACTATCTTGGGTCACTGCACTAACTGTACAGCCTTTATTTTCTGGGAGCCCTGCAGCCAAATCTTGTTTTATCAGAGGTGACTAGATGCTTTCATTCTGTATCTTGCATATGCCATAAATCAACTGTGTAATTTGGAAGAGCCAAGGATATCAGTGGGAGCTGCTGCTGACAAGGGGAATTTTCTCATTCTATGGCCTGAATCAGTTCCTGCTGAGTGCCAGAGACTAGGAATGAAGTGCATTGGCGCAATACTATAGACAAACTGCAGTACCATGCCTGGCTCAGTCTCGGGTGTTGCTTATTTCCTCATTTTTGTGGCATCTAAATTAAATTACAAATTTTGTATCTAGCATTTTATTTTGTTAACCATCCATCTAGTTATTAATAAATCCATTTGCCTTCTGATGGCTTTCCAGATAAAGGAATCAAAATAGGTTCAGCTGCCCCTTCAGAGGACCTTTTGTAGGTTCCTTCAATTAAGAAAACTGAAAAGAATATCATCGGACTTCGGCCATTCTAATCACAAGTGCTGACTTTTATTTCTCCTGTGTGTGCTTCATCCCTGCCCTGCCCTACCCTCACTCTATCCCTTCCTCCCAGGCCCTACCTTTGCTCTGCCTCTACCTGCCCCACCTTCTCCCCTGACACTCCCTGCTCATCCAGTGCTTGCTGCTGTCCCCTTTTCCCTGAGTGCCTCCTACCAGCTGCCAAACAGCTGATCGACAGCCCCGCTGAACTGCTGGCTGGTAGGTGCTAACACCCTTTATTTTTTTGTGGGGGATTCCAATCCCACTATATTAATCAGTCCCAGGCTGTGTCTAGACTGGCAAGTTTTTCCACAAAAGCAGCTGTTTTTGCGCAAAAACTTGACAGCTGTCTACACTGGCCGCTTGATTTTGCGCAAAAGCACTGACGTTCTAATGTAAGAAATCAGTGCTTCTTGCACAAATACTTTGATGCTCCCGTTCAGGCAAAAGTCCTTTTGCGCAAAAGGGCCAGTGTAGACAGCTCAGATTTGTTTTGCGCAAAAAAGCCCCGATCGCGAAAACGGGGCTTTCTTGCACAAAACCGCGTCTAGAGTGGCACGGACGCTTTTCCGCAAAAAGTGCTTTTGCGGAAAAGCGTCCGTGCCAATCTAGATGCTCTTTTCCGCAAATGCTTTTAACGGAAAAACTTTTCCGTTAAAAGCATTTGTGGAAAATCGTGCCAGTCTAGACATAGCCCCAGTGTGTAACTGAAAATGTTGCATGAAAATCTGTCCCAGAGTGATCACAGGCAGCTGGACAGATTTAAGTTTTCATTGACATGAAACATTTCATTGAAACAAACCCCTAGGTGGTTGTGGAAGATTCATGGACTCCAAAAAAAAAAAAAGTAATTTTCAAACTTTTATTAGATATTTTGCACAGTTCTATCACTATAGGCCATAGTGTCAGGCATTTCCTAAGAATTAATCAGACTGAGTTTAATTTCTTTACTGTATTTTTGGGCCATTAACTTCTCTCTCCCCGCCCCCCAGTCATTAGTCTGCAGGAGGAGCCCCATGCTTCCATTATATTGCAGCAATTATTATTTTTGTGTGGCCAGGAGTGGCACTGCAGTTTAGAATTCAATCAAAAATGAACTGAATGAGCAGTGCAGCCACCCACACAATTCCAAAATGCATTGGTTTGTGCTATCATGGAAGGAACCCTCAGGGAAGGTAAAAGGCAGCCCGCAATTACCCACACATGTCAAGTTAAACAATTTTAGTCACAGCAGTAGCACACAAGGGCTGATGTGTTGGCAGGTGGGTGCTATCAGAATAAAATGTTTTTTTCTACGAGTCCAGAGTTTTGGTAGTAGAAGAACAATAGCTCCTTCTGCTGTGGAGGTAATATGGTTTCTTCCATCACAAATGCTGGAATGACTTTACCTTTCAATGGAATGAAGTCACCTCTGGGATGAGGAGTGGAAGCAACTGCACAGTATGTGGAGAGGGGAAATGTAGGTCAGGGACTGCGGAGCAAACAGCTATGTTTACCAAAACAGTGCTAACAGTTCTTTTCCTCTGAAAAAAAGGACATTGTGGGGTACCATGCTTACTGGCTCATGAACAATTTGCTCTGTTTATAAAAGGATACTTCCCCCCCCCAATACTAACCATGAAAGCTCCCTCTAAACTCTAAAAGGCACAATGAGTTATTTCTTCCCCATGCATCATCAGCTGTCATAAAGATTCTGCAGGCCAATGTAACCCTCAGTTACACCTGTGTGTGGCTGCATCCGTGTCCCTGCAGGCACAATTTGGTCTGCAGAATCCTTATGACTGGTGATTGAAGTAAGAGTTGTCTGTATGAATTAAGAGAACTTCAGAATTATAGCCCAGACTGAGTGTGTAGGGCTGGCAATTTAAAAAACCCCAAACTCATGTTGTTACTGAGCAAATTGGATATGGAATGAGTAAAGCAGAATATAGCTGGAACCCCCTTTAGCTACTTATACAGTTACTTGTCAAAGTAAAAATGCCATTTAAGGTCTATTTAACACAGTCACAATTTCAAAGGCCTCATTGGAAAGACCACACACAGGTAACTGCACAGCAATTAGGAAGGAAAGTGTGAGTGACTGCTGTTCATATTTGAACCAGTAGTTCTAGGGAGTAGTAGCCTATTGTTTTTAAAACCTTGGCCAAAATGTAGAAAACATATATAAATCCCTGTGATAAGTTACAGTCATGATTTGTATCCATTAGTTCTGGCAGATAAATATAATACTGATCACACACTCACTCTCTCAAATCAGTCCTTAAGCTTACACCATGCATTATCATTCTTCAAACTCTGATGACAGAATATGCTCAATATTCACTTGTTATTATTCAGTACTTAGTCTGTGGGAGGAATAGTAATTTTGGCCATGGGTGGATCAATTTTCTTTTAATTTTGCACTTGGAAAACAGTTGAAGCAGAATTATTACAAAGAGAAACAAGAATAATCCATCAGAATTATTACAAAGAGAAATAAGAATAATCTTCACCTACATATACCCAATAAAAATAAAAACGATAAGGAAAATATCTTTGCTTTTAATTTTAAATAATTAAATATAATACAAATATAATATAATAATTAAAATAAGGCAGATGGAATGGTAGATCACTTGGTGCTGCATATTTGGGTACAGATTTCCTCTTTGGAGTAGCAGCACCCTGTAAAACATTCTAGAAACAGCAGGATCACGCCTTGATGCAGTGGTAGGGTGTGATGTAGTGGGCAGGCTGTACACTCTGTTTATCATAGAATCATAGAATACTAGGACTGGAAGGGACCTTGAGAGGCCATCGAGTCCAGTCCCCTACCCCCATGGCAGGACCAAATACTGTCTAGACCATCTCTGATAGACATTTATCTAACCTACTCCTAAATATCTCCAGACATGGAGATTCCACAACCTCCCTGGGCAATTTATTCCAGTGTTTGATTACCCTGACAGTTAGGAACTTTTTCCTAATGTCCAACCTAAACCTCCCTTGTTGCAGTTTAAGCCCATTGCTTCTTGTTCTATCCTCAGAGGCCAAGATGAACAAGTTTTCTCCCTCCTCCTTATAGGTTTTCTCCCTCCTCCCTTTTAGATTCCTGAAAACTGCTATCATGTCCCCCCTCAATCTTCTCTTTTCTAAACTAAACAAACCCAATTCTTTCAGCCTTCCTTCATAGGTCATGTTCTCTAGACCTTTAATCATTCTTGTTGCTCTTCTCTGGACCCTCTCCAATTTCTCCACATCTTTCTTGAAATGCGGTGCCCAGAACTGGACACAATACTCCAACCGAGGCCTAACTAGCGCAGAGTAGAGCGGAAGAATGACTTCTCGTGTCTTGCTCACAACACACCTGTTAATGCATCCCAGAATCATGTTTGCTTTTTTTGCAACAGCATCACACTGCTACTCATATTCAGCTTGTGGTCCACTATAACCCCTAGATCCCTTTCTGCCGTACTCCTTCCTAGATAGTCGCTTCCCATTCTGTATGTGTGAAACTGATTGTTCCTTCCTAAGTGGAGCACTTTGCATTTGTCTTTATTAAATTTCATCCTGTTTACCTCAGACCATTTCTCCAATTTGTCCAGATCATTTTGAATTATGACCCTATCCTCCAGATTAGTCGCAATCCCTCCCAGCTTGGTATCGTCTGCAAACTTAATAAGCGTACTTTCTATGCCAATATCTAAATCGTTGATGAAGATATTGAAGAGAGCCGGTCCCAAAACAGACCTCTGTGGAACCTCACTTGTTATACCTTTCCACAGGATTGTGAACTATTAATAACTACTCTCTGAGTACGGTTATCCAGCCAGTTATGCACCCACCTTATAGTAGCCCCATCTAAGTTGTATTTGCCTAGTTTATTGATAAGAATATCATGCGAGACTGTATCAAATGCCTTACTAAAGTCTAGGTATACCACATCCACCGCTTCTCCCTTATCCACAAGACTCGTTATCCTATCAAAGAAAGCTATCAGATTGATTTGACACGATTTGTTCTTTACAAATCCATGCTGGCTGTTCCCTATCACCTTGCCACCTTCCTAGTGTTTACAGATGATTTCCTTAATTACCTGCTCCATTATCTTCCCTGGCACAGAAGTTAAACTAACTGGTCTGTAGTTTCCTGGGTTGTTCTTATTTCCCTTTTTATAAATGGGCACTGTATTTGCCCTTTTCCAGTCTTCTGGAATCTCTCCTGTCTCCCATGATTTTCCAAAGATGATAGCTAGAGGCTCAGATACCTCCTCTATCAGCTCCTTGAGTATTCTAGGAAGCATTTCATCAGGCCCTGGTGACTTGCAGGCATCTAACTTTTCTAGGTGATTTTTAACTTGTTCTTTTTTTATTTTATCTTCTAAACCTACCCCCTTCCCACTAGCATTCCCTATGTTAGGCATTCCTTCAGACTTCTCGGTGAAGACCGAAACCAAGAAGTCATTAAGCATCTCTGCCATTTCCAAGTTTCCTGTTACTGTTTCTCCCTCCTCACTGACCAGTGGGCCTACCCTGTCCTTGGTCTTCCTCTTGCTTCTAATGTATTTATAAAAAGTCTTCTTGTTTCCCTTTATTCCCGTAGCTAGTTTGAGCTCATTTTGTGCCTTTGCCTTTCTAATCTTGCCCCTGCATTCCTGTGTTGTTTGCCTATATTCTTCCTTTGTAATTTGTCCTAGTTTCCATTTTTTATAGGACTCCTTTTTTATTTTTAGATCATGCAAGAGCTCGTGGTTAAGCCAAGGCGGTCTTTTGCCATATTTTCTATCTTTCCGACACAGCGGAATAGCTTCCTTTTGGGCCCTTAACAATGTCCCTTTGAAAAACTGCCAACTCTCCTCAGCTGTTTTTCCCCTCAGTCTTGATTTGCCATGGAACCTTACCTATCAGCTCTCTGAGCTTACCAAAATCCGCCTTCCTGAAATCCATTGTCTCTATTTTGCTGTTCTCCCTTCTACCCTTCCTTAGAATTGTGAACTCTATGATTTTATGATCACTTTCACCCAAGCTGCCATCCACTTTCAAATTCTCAACCAGTTCCTCCCTATTTGTTAGGATCAAATCTAGAACAGCTTCCCCCCGGTAGCTTTTTCAACCTTCTGAAATAAAAAGTTGTCTCCAATGCAGTCCAAGAACTTATTGGATAGTCTGTGCCCCGCTGTGTTATTTTCCCAACATATATCTGGATAGTTGAAGTCCCCCATCACCACCAAATCTTGGGCTTTGGATGATATTGTTAGTTGTTTAAAAAAAGCCTCATCCACTTCTTCTACCTGGGTAGGTGGCCTGTAGTAGACTCCTAGCATGACATCACCCTTGTTTTTAATCCCTTTTAGCCTAACCCAGAGACTCTCAACACTTCTGTCTCCTATGTCCATCTTCACCTCACTCCAAGTGTGTTCATTTTTAATATATAAGGCAACACCTCCTCCCTTTTTCCACTGTCTATCCTTCCTGAGCAAGCTGTACCCTTCTATACAAACATTCCAATCGTGTGTATTATCCCACCAAGTTCTGTGATGCCAACAATGTCATAATTGTACTTATTTATTAGCACTTCCAGTTCCTCCTGCTTATTACCCATACTTCTCGCATTTGTTTAGGCTGTGGGTGACCCCTCCTGGCCTGTATCTGTAAGCATTGCACAGCAGGGGGTGCCACCTGAGGAGCCTAAGGTCACATAGACAATGACCCAACTGGTTCTTACCTGTTGAGGGCAGGGACAGAACAAAGGCAGTGAGTGTTGGGGGAAAGGTCAGTTTCTGGCTGGGAAACATGAAGGGAACAGACTAAGCTGAGTGCTGAGGGTTGAGGGGCTGATGGATCCCCTAACTCAAGGGGTTTGAGGCACCCTGGCCCTGACTCCTGTAACCACATCATGTCTGTGCTGTGCTGTGCTGTGCTGTATCCTGGAGAAGCAATAAACCCTCTCAATTCTACTGGCTGGTGGAGTCTGTTCTGGCTGTTACGGGGGTGCAGGAGCGGGGGGAACCCTGACGCGCCGTCACATAGGGTCCTAAGTGACTTTCTCTGGCTGGTGGTCAAACTGCCATCAATTAATGTAAGCCAACAAGACGAAGCAGCAATGTGGTACCTTTTGGCTGGGAAAGGTTAGGGAGTAAGGAGAAGGTGAAATTCCAGATGATAATGCTGAAACACTGAGAAAAACACTGCAAGTCACAGGATTGTCAGTATGTAAAAACCTTAAGTGCTCTGATGGGACATTCAGCTTTAGTCATGAGCCACTTGTATCTGTACAAAGAAACCTTTAAAATAGTCAGAGTGGAGGTGTCATTTTTGAATGGATGGACCTGGCCCTTTCATTTTTCGTCAAAGGTCTTGCCCCTACCCCTCTTCTCCCGCTCTCCCTGAAACCCTGACCAATGCCAGACCAGCAGCTAGAGTCTGGCTGGGGAACCCAGGCAACTGTGGGAAGCTGCCTGAGGTGGGGTGTGTGTGTGTGTGTGTGTGTGTGTGTGTGTGTGGTGGAACCTTAGAGTCATAGCCCAGTCATGAGAAGAGCTGCTTGGGCAGTAGGATTAACAGCTGTTCAGTTTTCAACCACAATGCCCAGTTGAAAAGGGACCCTGACAACTCCAGCTGGCACTTCTGACCAGATTGGTGGTGCAAAAAGTCCGGTTGGTGGTGCAGCTGGGGACCAGGGCTAAATTTGGCTTCCTACTTGCTCTGGTTTCACACAGTCCCTGAAAGTGGCTGCCAGATGGAAGAATGGCCAAGGAAGGTTCCATATGCTTCTCATGCCTGAGTGCCATCTCTGCAGCTCCCATTGGCCAGAAACCCCTGACCAATGGGATCTGAGGGAGCAGCATCTCCAGGCACAAGGTCAGTCCGCAGAGTCTCCCTGGCCATCTATGTGCCTAGGGGCCACAGCGACCTGGCAGCTGCTTCCTGGGAGCTATAGAAAGCACTGCTGGTACCTCACACCCTGAAACCCCTCTAGCACCTCAACCATCTGTCCCAGCCTTGACCTCCTTCCTGCACCCCAAATCTGTCATCCCAGACCCTACTGCATAACCTACACCCCCCAGTCAGATCAAACACCCTCCTCCCACACTCTGAACCTCTTGGCCTGAGCCTGGAGCCCCTTCCTGTACCCCAAACCCCTCATCTCTGGCCCAACCCCACACCATGCACCCCTCCACACCTGGAACCCTCAGCCACCCCACATACCAACCTACTGCCCCAGACCAGAGCTCTCTCCCACATCCTGATTCCTTCATTTCTGGCCCCACCCAGAGCCTGCACCCCTAGCCCAGAGCCCATACCCTGCATGCTTCTGCCCCAGCCCAGTGAGAGTGGGGGAGAGTGAGTGATGAAGCGAGGGGGCGGTGAACTGAGCAGGCAGGCCTGCTGCCAGTTGGATTAAGGGGGGCAATTCTCTCAGGAGTATTGGGCCCCAGGCAGCATAAAGGGCTGGGCCAGGGAGCCTCTGGGCAGCACTGACGGTGGCTGCCCTTGGCCCTGCCCCTTCTGTCCTTCTGGGGGCATGGAGCCGTCCCCTTGCACCTTGCCCAGGGGCCAGCAGAAGCTGTAGGCTCTGCTGCGAACAGGGAGTGGGATCAGACAAGGAATGGGGTGGGGGTGTTCTGTTTTGTGCAATTAGAAAGTTGGCAATTCTACCAGACAGCTGTGGGAAGTTGTGGACTCTCTACCTGCCTTGGGTGGGCAGCTTGGGGGGCAGGGACTCAGTCTGGGGGCTGCTTTTATGTCCCTCCATCCCCAGCAAGTGGAGGGACCTGGGCTTTCTGGCTTCCCGCTTAACTGGGGTTGTGGCTTCAGGGGGAAGAGCAGGGACAGGGCCTCAAATGGGGCCCTTCTACTTTGGGGAAGATTCTGCTGCCCTGTCCCAGAGAAAACATTGTTTTCGTCTACTTATGGCTAGATTCAGAAGTGGCAGAGGTCTTGTGAAAGGTCAGTGCCTGATATCTGCATTAGCATGCTACTCTGCTGCTTTTCAGAGAACACACAATATCTTCCCTGGAGCTAATCATTAGTTCTGAGTATTGAGGCTTTGTGGCTGTGCCTTCTCTGCCAAAAATAATTGAACTTGATGTGCTGTTAAACCAGCTTTTTTAATGACTGTGTTCAAAAAAGCAATGTTTGTCTCAAATGATGGGGCTCATTGAAGTGTTGAAATTTTTAATTAAACTAAACCTAAACCCCTCCCATTTATCTTTTAGATTAAGTTGGACATTTTCTATTTCTTAAAGGCGGGATCAGAGTTGCTCTCCTCATAATATCAAAGACAGAAGCAGCCATGTTGAGACACTGTAGCAATTGAAGGAAAATCCCTGTCTGCTTTTTCCTACAGTTCTATAATGGGGTAGCAGTGGGGTTCTAGATTCCCAACAGCTAACAATAGGAGGAATGATTAAAAACCAGCTGGTTTATTTGGGAGTGATGTCACTGTGAGCTGGAGGAAGGAGCCAATGATAGCAGGGTGCATCTCGCCTGGATTTTCTTCTGTTTTCTGTTTTTTCCCCAAACAAAGTGTCTCTTTTACCACAGAGCCTTTCCTCAGCCTGGCTCTCCAGCTTTCTACATGGCCAGTTCCAGTGTCTGTGTGTGTATGGACCGGCACAAGGACTAAAGCCTCAGACACAAATACAGTCCAATAGTGAATAGTAGTATCTGACAGAGACCTCAGGGTTCAGCCTCTACCACGTTGGCAACAGTTGTATAGCTTTTGTCTGGCCAATAAAGTATTGCTGAACCGAAAAATTGTGGATGTGTGTGACACACCAGGGTACAACCCAGACCAATAAATAGTTTTGTCATCCTTGTCCTGGAACTGGAACTTTTTACAATGCTTTGCTGTTGTAGCCATCAACCTGAATTGTCCAGAAACAGCCTCTAGCGTATAACTCACTCCCAAGTATCCCTGTGTGTTCTGCAACCAGCCATCCATACCTTACTTCTTGCCAGCCTTAAAGATTACCACAGGGTACCAACACAGTCCCAGTGCCAGATTTCCCCCCAGAAATATATATCCAGTGCTGCCTAGCTTTCTCCTGAAGAGTAGAAATTAGGACTCTCAATTAAAATTAATTGCAATTAATCATGAGATTGAAAAATATCATGATTAATCACAGTACTAATTGCACTGTTAACAATGGAATAACATTTGTTTAAATATTTTGGGTGTTTTCTACATTTTCAAATAAATTTATTTTAGTTGCAAGTTGCAACATAGAACACAAAGTATACAGTGCTCACTTTGTATTATTTTTTTTATTACAAATATTTGCACCATATAAGTACTGCAGAGCAATCTCTTTATTGTGAAAGTGCAATTTACAATTGCACAATAAAGAGGCTACAAGTCTTTAGTGTAGGCTACAAGGTCTATAAGTAGCCTATAGGTCCACTCAGCCCTACTCCTTGTTCAGCCACTCACTAAGACAAACAACTTCCACCCCACCGTCAACCTTAGCCTGGACCAGTCCACACAAGAGATCCACTTCCTTGACACTACAGTACAATTAAACAACGGCCACATTTCCATCACCTTATACCGGAAACCTACCGACCATTACACTTATCAACATGCCTCTAGTTTCTATCCAAGACACATTTCCCAATCAATTGTTTACATCCAGACCCTAAGATATAACTGAATTTGCTCCAGTCCCACACAGAGATAAACACTTATAGATCTCTATCAGGCATTCTTAAAACTAAAATACCCACCTGGGGTAGTGAAAAAAAACAAGCTGACAGAGCCAGATGAGTACCCAGGTATCAGCTTCTTCAAGACAGGTCCAACAAAGAAAACAACAGAACACCACCGGTCATTACCTATAGCCCCCAACAAACTCCTCCAGAGCATCATTAACAATCTGCAACCTATCCTTGAAAATGATTCCTCACTCGCACAGGCCTTGCGGTACAGGCCAATCCTCATCTAGAGACAACTCCCAACCTGAAACAAATTATTTCCAGCAACCACGCAGGACACCGTCATCATATTCACCCAGGAACCCACCTCTGCAATCAACTCTGGTGTCAACTCTGTCCACACATCTATACAAGCAACATCATCACAGGACCTAACCACATAAGCCACCACATCAAAGGTTCATACAGCTGCATATCCACTTATGTGATCTAGGCCATCAAGTGCCAGCAATGCCCCTCTGCCATGTATATTGGCTAAACTGAACAGTTTCTGTGACAAAGGATCAATGGACACAAAGCAGGTATTCGAAATGGTAACACACAGAAACCTGTTGGGGAACATTTTAACTTTCCCGGGCACTCACTAATGGTCCTAAAAGTGACTATCCTCTTACAAAGCAATTTGAAAAACCAGCTGGAGAGAGAAGCTGTGCAACTTGGTTTCATTTACAAGTTTGACATCTGGAACAAAGACCTGACCTGGATGGGCCACTACATTGCACACCCTGGTGGCATAAAAAGCTAAGCACCAGGTACTTACAGCCCATTCTATTAGTCTCATGAAGCACAGACACTCTGATTTACCATTTTTTTCCTTCTCTATCCCTCCGCATCCCCTCTCTTTCTCTGCTATTTATTTGTATCCCTGATCCCATTCATCTGAAGAAGTGGGCTGTGCCCACGAAAGCTCATGATACCATCTACATGTTTTGTTAGCCTCTAAGATGCTGCAGGACTGTTCATTGTTTTTAAAGTTTTTTTCAGTTACACACTAACACGGCTGCCTCTTTGAGACTTTTTAAATCAAGTTAATTCATTTTGAGTTGATCACTTGAGTAAACTGTGAATAATTGACAGCCCTAGTTCAATTAAGTCAGTTATTCCTTTGAGGCAGTGGTGGGCAACCTGTGGCCTGTGGGCCACGCCTGACTGAGCAGGGTAAATCATTGGTGGGCTGCCAGACAGGTGGTATACCTTACGTTTGGAGATACAGCTGTCTGCAGTTCCCATTGGCCATGGTTCACTGTTCCCAGCCAATGGGAGCTGTGGGTGGCCATACCCATGGATACCAGGTCAACAACCTATTTGGAGGCCTGTCAGAGTCTTACCCTGGAGAGCTGCATGCAGCCTGTGGGCCACATTTTCCCCACCACTGCTTTAAGGGAATAATATGCACATAACTTGTCACCCCAAAAGGAGTTACCCAGACATTCCAATTTGAACATACTGAATTAGATAAAACAACAAAACACGTTCATTAAGTACAAAGAGGTAGATTTTAAATGAGTACACATAATGAGGCGTACAAGTCAGAAATAGTAACAAGAAAAATACAGGTAAAGCGCTTAACGGCACCTACTGTAACAAACTATGTTAAATTATAAGCAAAGTTTTCTCACCACATGCTTTTCACAGTTTTATTGTCCAAATTCTTTAGGTCAGGATATACCCTCTTCCCAGTCCAAAAGCTGCTTCCTTTGTCTCTTCAAGTGCAATGAATTGCAGACTCATACGATTAGAAGAGACCATAAATGTCGTCTAGTCTCACCCCCAGCCAAGATGCAAGATTTGTTGTGTCTAAGTTTTCCAAGAGAGATGGCCATCCAGCCTTGGTCCAACAGCTGTGTTTATTCCTGGTTGCAGCATCAACTTGGCCTTTGTCTCCGAGGAATTGGTTTGGCCTCTCTCCAGATGTAGCTGGAAAGCGTATTTTTAGTCATGATTTCAGCTTACCTTTTTAACTTCACATATAATGCTTTATGTACATCTTGATCTTATGATCAGCAAATTATCAGTTTTTAAATAACATCTCACCTTATACAAACATTATTACCATAGGCTACGTCTAGACTACATGGCTCCGTCGACGGAGCCATGTAAAATAGTTTATTCGGCATAGTCAAAGAAGCGGGGATTTAAATAATCCCCGCTTCATTAAAATAAAAATGGCCATAATGCTGTGCCAATGATCAGCTGATCCGGCACAGCGCGGCAGTCTAGACGCGGCGCGGTTGACAAGGGAAGCCTTTGTCGATTGCTCCGGTATGCCTCATTTCATGAGGTTTACCGGAGTGGTCGACGAAGGCTTCCCTTGTCGACTGTGCTGTGTCTAGACTGCCGTGCTGTGCCGGATCAGCTGATCGTTGACACAGTGCGGTGGCCATTTTTATTTTAATGAAGCGGGGATTATGCCGAATAAACTATTTTACATGGCTCCGTCGACGGAGCCATGTAGTCTAGACGTAGCCATAGCGTGTAGGGTGGGAATACAGGGATGTAATCCACCACAATGTGGAAGAAAACTTGCTGACTGAACCCTTCTCCCATTGTCTGTATAGTATTCTGCCCCAGTGAGAAGCAAACAGGCGGGTTTGGTTCTTTCACTGTATCAGGGATAGTGAAGATCAACAACATAGGAGTTTAAAGATCTGAGCCCTTTCAAAGATTTGAGAGAAAGGCACACATCAAGTTTTCTGAAGACTGAATTGTAATCTTTGGGTTATGCATGGGGAACACTTAGGCTGTGTCTACACTGGTGTGATCTCGTGCAAAAGCGGCCGCTCTTGCGCAAAAACTTGCTGCCTGTCTACACTGGCCACGTGTTCTTGCGCAAGTAAACTGACGTTCTAATGTATAAAATCAGGGCTTCTTGCGCGAGAACTCTGACACTCCCGCTCAGGAATAAGCCCTCTTGCGCAAGAGCTCTTCCAGAAGAGGCCAGTGTAGACAGGCAACATGAATTTCTTGCGCAAAAAAGCCCTATGGTTAAAATCGCCATCAAAGCTTTCTTGCGCAAGAGAATGTCTATACTAGCATGGATGCTCTTGCGCAAAAGCACATCTCTTGCGCCAAAGCACATGCCAGTGTAGACGCTCTTTTCTGGAAGAGTTTTTGCAGAAGAACTCTGCCACAAAAGAGTTTTTGTGTGAGAACACACCAGTGTAGATGTAGCCATGGACTATTCATATCACAGGTCAGAGTGTCCAGTCCTGGAATTAGAATGGCCACCACAGGAATTATACGTACAGCTGTTTAACTACAGTATAACCTCAGAGTTATGAGCACCAGAGTTACAAACTAATCACATACATCATTTGGAATGGGAAATATGCAACCAAGCAGCAGCAGGGGGCCGCGGGGAAACAAATACTGAACAAAATGTGTTAAGCAGAAACTACTAAAAAATAAAGGAAATGTTAAAAAAAGCCCAAGTTGCAAAGCTGTATTGCCAATGTTCAGCTGTGAATTTTGGAAAGGACAACCCATAATATTTTGTTCAGAGTTACAAACTATTCAAAGTTACGAACAACCTCCATAGCTGTGGTATTTGAACTTTGAGATTCTACTGCTTGTATAGTTGGTAAAACTTTCATGTGTAGATAAGTCCTAAGACAAAGGCAACCAGAGCCTGGTGTTGACTGCAACCTACAACTGCCACCTTTTTAAAATTAAAGGTGACTTTTGATCTTGGCAGTCACAACCCCATTTTTACACAATAACCAGTAGCTATGCTTTATAGCAGCTTCCATGTGGCCACTGCTTGATGCTTGCTCTAGAGAATATATGAGGGAGAGAAGTGGGCAGGCACAAAATGGAAACCATACTGTGCTAACTAAAGGCCAGCCAGATTACCTTCACCCTGGAACAAGGGGAAACCAGGAACTGAACTACAACTCTTGAGTCTCTTTGGCCTGGTCTACACTAAAGGGGAAAGTCGACTTAAGATATGAAAGTCGAGGTACGTTAATTATGTAGCTGGAGTTGAAGTATCTTAAGTTGTGTTTTGGCGCTGTCCACACAACAGGAGGCATGGAGCAGGACTACTGGCGCCGATGGGAGTACCCTCTCAGTTTGAATTAGCGGGTCTTCACTCAAACCGTGGAAGACTGACTGTGGCAAATCTTCTCCATGGTGTAGACAAGCCCTCTGAGAACTTGCCTGCTCCTGAGGCAGACCCATTTTGTGATAACTTTTATTCAGTGCTTATGGTACCTCTGCATTCTAGCCTTAGGTGAACAATTGCCAAATGAGCAAGACAGGAGGCCATAGCTGTCAGGAGTTGTTCTATGAGGAAGAGGCACTTCTCCCTCCAGGATAGAGAAATAGAAGAGAAGCCTCATAGGAAGGAAAACATTTAGTTATTAGCTTTCCCTCCCCTTTTTCTCCACCCGTGCTAGTAGTAACCTACAACACAATGTGGCACTGGAATTTTGGTCCGCACCAGTTGTCCACCTAGCAAGTGAGTGGGGATTTTTTTTTTTAGTCAGAACAACATACCGCTGTGCTTTGATAACCCAGAGTTATGAAAAGAGTGGTTATTGCCCCAACTTTTATCTCGAAGTATTACTGAGCACCATGAGTGCACTTGGTCCTAAAAGGCAAGAATCAGAAAATACCAAAGTTTGGTTTACTCTCAGGTATTATTTTTCCAAATACAATATCAAACAAAAACAAATACAGCCTGATGCTTTACTGTTAAAGGGCTTTTATTTCAGAATTGCTTAAAAGAGCTTATAGCGTGGGGAAAACTGTCAATACCCATCTTTGGAGTTAATTCTTACAGCTGTGAAACATATGAATGTATACAAAAGATGCTTTTGTTGCAAGTGCTATTAGTTATTTTTTAGAAAACAGCAACTCAGGTCCAGTTTTTATTGACAGGGAAAGCACAAAGAAAAGTTCTCTGCACTTAGAGGCGATGATTGATTACAAGAAAGAGCAGGTGTTCTCTGACAGTGAAAGGAACAGTGTGTTAAGATTTCAGGCACAGGTTTATAGCAAGATGTTTGTGCCCATTAACTGAGGACAAACATGTTCTGGATGTATTCACCCTGGCTTTTCTTTGGACAGTAGTGTGGGAGCGTGGTTATAAACAGAACGAATAGGACTCCACTTCCTTCAGTGGTAGTGAATGTCTTAACAAACTTGACTTCAACTACACAAAGAAGTGACACTGCTTTAATAATGATAATAATAATGCTGGTATAACTGGCATTATGTTAAAATGGAACAACCCTCCCAGTATGGACATAGTTACACAGATGTAAAGATACTTATATCAGTACAGCTTATTCTTAGATGGGAATGAGATGTAACTCTATTGACATAAGGCACCTTTATACTCATACTAGCAGACTCACCCGGCATTGCCTGGATCCTTCAGGGCAGGGAACTGGTGGTGTGTAGGGGGGTGCGGGAGTCTGGGCAGGACCTTGGGGATGTGGTGGGGGGCAGTACAGAAGGCTGAGAGGTGGGAGGTGCAAGATTGAAGGTTGGGGAGTGAAGTCAGGGAGTCCCATATGGCATGGGTCTTTTCTCTCCCACAGTCCCCCCTCCCTGTCTGCAAGGAGCCTTTTCTCTCCCCCCAGCTCCTACAATTCCCAGGGGCTTTTTTCTTCCCTCAGCTGACCCCCGGTTGCCAGAGGCCTTTTCCTCTCTACCAGCCCCCACCCCCTTCCCGGCTGCCAGGGGCCTTTTCTCTATCCCCAGACTCTACTGGCTGCCAGGGGCATTTTTCTCCCCCTAGTCTCCCCCTGCCACCAAGGGCCCTTTCTCTTACCCTGTTCCAGTGCAGCGGCCAATGGCTGGGAGCAGGGTAAAGGGTTTGGGAGACGGGGGCTATTTACCCAGTGTGCTGGCAGGCAAGATGGTGGAGCTCCGGCCCTGCAAGCCACTCCCCTGCACTTCTTGCAACTCAGTAGTCTAGACACACCCAAAGTGGCAAGCAGCAGCCTTTCTGCACTGTGCAGGAGGGAAGGGATAGGAGCTGCTTCCAGCTGAAAAGGGGGTGGGGAGCTAACGGTAGGGATGACCTGGCCTATGTCTCTCCCTCCCCTCTGCTCCTCTGTGGCTACAAGCAGCTTGTCCTTTCTTGCCTGCACAGTGTAGAAAGGCAGCTAACACCTCCAAGCTGCTGCTGGCCACTGACATAATTCAGTCCCCTCCTGTCCCCTGGTTATGGCATGGGCAGGAAAGGGTTAAGCGTATTGTCTTTTGGGGTACGTCTAGACTACATGCCTCTGGCGACAGAGGCATGTAGATTAGGCTACCCGGCATAGGAAAATGAAGCGTCGATTTAAATAATCGCCGCTTCATTTAAATTAAAATGGCTGCCGCATTGAGCCGATCAGCTGTTTGTTGGCTCAGCGCGCTAGTCTGGATGCTGCGTGGTCGACATCAAAGGCATTTGTCGACCGCCCCGGTAAACCTCATCCCACAAGGCATACCGGGGCGGTCGACAAATGCCTTTGATGTCGACCATGGAGCATCTAGACTAGCGCGCTGAGCCGACAAACAGCTGATCGGCTCAGTGCGGCAGCCATTTTAATTTAAATGAAGCAGCGATTATTTAAATTGCCACTTCATTTTCCTAGGCCGGGTAGCCTAATCTACGTGCCTCTGTTGCCAGAGGCATGTAGTCTAGACGTACCCTTAGTGTATAATCCCTACTTATAAGCAGACACATGATCATGTCATAAAATCTACCTCACAATTGCAACTAATTTGCACCTTGACTGGCACTATCAGTACAATGGCAAAGGGCTGAAAGGGCACAGAGACTGAGTTACTCTTGCTCTTAAGAGGTCTCTAGGGCAACCAACATCTACAATACAAACTTTTACCATCATAACTATGTTGATCACAGGCCCAATCGTAGGGTTGATATCACTCCAGGAATAGCCTGGATACTCCACAAATTAAATATTAATCTAATTAAAGATTATGTCATATGATGAAATTGCCAGGAATTACATCTAACCAAAATTGGCAACTCTAGCATGATGGGGTATGATTTTTGATCAACATAGCAGTGCCAGCAAAAACCACTAGTACAAAAGCAGCTATACTTTCAAAACTGTGTCTATGCCAGAAGTTCTTTGCTGGCATGGTATATCATGCTGTATATATGATGGCAAAGAATTCCTTGGCTTATGTCAGGATTGAGGCACATTATCATGGTGGCACGATAAAGCTTGCACCGCCTCTGACCAATGTTAAGCTGTAAAAAAAGGACTTGCATTTTGCTTGGACCATGTGGATAAAAAAATTCAGTTCCTAGGGCTTTCAAGACCACTGCATTAATGTGAATATATTTTTTAAGGAACATAAAAAGAAAAATACGGGCAACTGTCACATTTTCTACTTCAGTTAAAGTCTTTGGTGAGAAGAAAAGGTGAAATTTCGATTAACTTAATTCAATGACTTCTGACTTTAACCATTCAACTTTAATATTCAATGTTTGAGTTTTTTGTATTGTGAATCAATTATATATTCGTTTTTAACTTTGTAGCATTACTTTTTCTTGTTCCACTTTGGTCCAACTGGCTAACTATAGAATTTCTTTCACCAGAAGAGGAAAAGTGTGGCTTCACTGCATTTTTTCATTTTCTCCTTATTAATGTTATTTGCATTAGCAATGGTTTATTTTCCACACTCAGCACAGAAAACAATATCATTAGTCAAAAACACAAAATTAACTTGACATACTTTTTGAGATAATGGAGTCTCTCTAGTTTGCTTCTCATTAGAGATTTCTTCATATCTTGCTGGAAATAAAGATTCCTCTTTTTCAGCCTGGTCTTTGAGTGAATGCTCATTATTCAGCTCTAGCTGAAAATTTCTTCTGAGTGCAGGAGAAAATGTTTTCCTTTTTTTCTTTCTTCCATTTTAATTGGTCTGAAACTTTAGAGTTTTTTGCTTCACCTTCTGTTAAAGGAAAGATCTTTTTAGTCTGATTACATATAGCTACTAAATTAACTGAAAAATATTTCATTGCTATTTCTCTGTGGGTTTGTAATTAAATATTCAGACATGCTAATCGTCCGGGAAATTTTGCAAATTAGCTAGTACATGAAAAACACAATACAAAGAACAAGGATACTGCAACCCAAAAAATACTTGGTTTATTTTAAGCATTGGAGCCAGAGTCAACATGGGTTGACTTTACTGGGGTCATTCCAGCAGAGAATTGGCATTTGTCATTTAGTTTAAACTACATATGATAGATAACACCAGTGGTGGCTCTATGCAGTAACAAGTGAATATAAAGGGAGTGACTTGAACCAGTGTTCCTGTGTTTAGGGGTGAAACTACACAGCAGATGAAGGTGTGATTATAACACAAGTATGCCTACCTGTTCTACTGTTAATCTAGCTAGTGTAAGTAATGATAGTAGAGAAAACATGGTGGCACAGACTTCAGTGAAGACTGGCTACATACATGGGTCCTTGGTGGGTGTATATGGGGTGGCTAGTCTGTGTTGGAGACCGTGTTGCCACATTTGCACTACTATTGTTCCCTACAGTTGCTAGATTAAAGGAAGCATAGATGTGCCCACTCATGCTATAGTCATAACTTCATGTGCTGTATAGATGTGCTCCAAATGGTAATAAAATGCTGCTCCTCGCCTGTGTCTCATGTTCACGAGACACCACAAGATGCTGTTCTGTCTTGTGGCTCTATATCACTTCTGACTGCTGGTAGCTGTATGTGTTAGCTTATAATTAAAGATATATGTGTTCTGGATATCAATATGCCATAGGCATACAGATAGGCTCAAGTTCAGGAAGCATCCTTATTTATGTAAGCTCTTAACCTTGTGCTTATCTTTAAGCAGGTGCTGAAGTCACTGAATGATTGAATGAAGCCAACTGAAGTCAGTCCTCACAAAAGCAACCATCACAACTGACACTAATTTTTGTTGACATTCAGGACAGAGAAGCTAATAAACAAAATGAGTTAGAGAAAGGCAATTCCACTTTATTCTTGAAAGTTGATGTAAATTCACAATGAAATGCAAAGAAGAGTGCTTTGCAATGGACAGTCATACTACTATATATTTAATGACATAAGGTGGAAATCGATGACTGTAACCCATGCAGCCCACTTACCATCCTCCTAATCTGCTTGCAATATTGAGCATCCCCTGGAGTGGAGGGGAAGAACAGTATTGAGTACTTAGTACCTCTTTTTTTCCAGAAGGTGGACCTGTTTTCCACCAAGCTACTTTAGCACCACCTCAAAGCCTGTGTGAAAAGAGCTAGGGGGAAGGGAGAGAGAATACTGATGCTTCCTGTGCTTTTCCTGTCTGGGGGTAACTTGTCCACTGTGGATAAACACTCAAAAAATCACTAGGCCAGAGAGGGAAAGGGAAAGCAAGAGTAAGACTGACTCCACAGTACTGGTGTTAGGGCATCCACATGGGAAGTGGGAGATCCCAGGCCAATTTCTCCTGCTTCAGTCTATTTGACTTTATTTATCCACAGAGGTCAAAGGAGTCTCCATTGTAATGTCCCTTATCTTAGTGGCTAGGGAATGCTCATGAGAGATGGAAGATCCCTGATCAAATACTTTCTCCTCCACTAGCAGAGAAGGGGAAGCTGAACCTGGGTTTCCCACATCCTGGATAAGAGCGCTAACCTCTGGTCTAAAAGCAAAACGGTGGGTACGACCACCTCCTACTCTGGCTATTTTGTGGGAGGTGGGGCAGACACTTAACTCAATACAAGAAACACTGAAGCTGCCTGATTCCAGGCAGTGGGTTCCAATTCATGGATCACTAAGCAGACACAAGTATCTCTGCAGTCTGGGTTTAGGTGTCTGTGTTGGTGAGTGGGCTGAGGCTTAGGACTCAACCCTCTCATAGGCATGTCGCATTGGCTAGCGTAGGCAGCTCCCTAGTTAGTGCGCTGGGTTTCATGAGTCACATTCTAAGACAGGGGTTTTCAAAGTTGGGTCATGGGCCTGCCCAGGTAAGGCGTTGGTGGGCCGCGAGATCCTTTATTTATCTAATCATCCATAGGCACAGAGCCTCGCATCTCCCATTGGCTGCGGTTCGCCATTTCCAGCCAAGGGGAGCTGTGGAAGCAATGGCATGGCCTACACGTCTTCCCACAGCTCCCCTTAACTGGCAGTGATTAATTGTGGCCAATGGGAACTGCGAGATTCTGTGCCTATGGATGCACAGATAAACAAAATGTCTCACAACCTGCCAGCGGCTTAGGTGGGCCTGTGACCAAACTTTGAAAACCTCTCTTCTAAGGTGCTTATCTCTCTCCATTCATTGTATAGAGAGTCTAACTTTGGCTTTGTACATCACTGGATTGTTCATGTGATTTTCTAGGCACGTAAAAGTTAGATGCCATGATGGTATGCATTGCAGTGCCTAAGTCCCTTTGTGGATCTGGGCCTCAAGTGTACTAATTAGAGGAGCAGTTTATTCTTGTGTTAGCATGGAATCATTTGTCTATTAGATTGAAACTGGCTTCTCTTCTAATTAGTACTCTGAATGCTTACCTTCTTTTTTTTTTTCAAAGTGTCACAGCATCAAATGGTTCCTCTGCAACATTAACTGGAGTGACTTAGAACAGGAAGAGAAGACAAGATGTTTCAAATCAGGACTAAATTGCAGCTGCTCTTAATGATTTTATAAAATATGGAAATAAAATGAAATATACAAAATAATATATTTTGTTATAATTAGAAGATTTACTCAGCTCAAGATTTACTTTAACTCATATAAGTTTTGTTTTTCTTCATTTCAATCATTGCTCTGGGGTGGAGGCTGGGGAAGAGGGGTTCAGTATACAACCCCAGTCCTCTCTCTTTGCAGCTGCGTAGGGCCAGATGAGAGGCACTTGTCCATGGCCTCTCCAGATGAAGTGGGTACAGCTTGTGGAGGGGAGCATGTCCCCTGGCTGGGGACAGATAGACACACAGATAAACAGACAAGCAAAATAAACTCCCTGAACTATATAGTAGCTAGCTGTCCCTTTCTCCACCCAATCCCCTGCTGGCCAGTAGGGTTATAGCTGTTTGAAAATCCATCTCTGACTCCTTGTTGCCCCCCTGTGGTCATTCTACAGTGTAACTGATCTTCCTACCAGACCCTACCCTTTCTATTTTATGAGAAACAATCGAATTCCAGGCACATCCTGTTGTCCTGGCACAACCAAAGCCTGACCTTGATTTAGGTTATGATAAGAGGAAGCTGTATATCAAATTTGGCGGTCCTAGCTCTTACCCTTTATAAGTTCTTGAACAAAAGGACTCACAAACAAATAGACAGACACACATTTCTAATCTATATAGTAAGAAGAATAAGATGAAATGACATGCCATGTCATATTATGACATCAGTGGTAGTGCCTAATATGACAAGTCATGAAATAACATGAAACCAATGCAAGTAATATAAAAATGAAATCAAAACATTATGAAATATTTTTCCCAACATTTTTTCTGTAGGATTTTTTAATGACATCAATACAATTTGGCAAAAAGTTTTTAAATCAAAATAGCATTTTCTGATGGAAAAATGTGATGAAATTTTTCCAACCAGCTCTTTTTTAGAAAGAATGTCAAGTTTAATGGATCATATTTCCCCAAAGGTTCCCTGCTGATGTGAGTCATTATGGGATTTCAAGTTTAAAAAGAAATCTTAAACTACAGCTTATAAAGTTAAGTTTATTGTGTTTATTCTCAATGATCTAAAACTGCTTGACATTAATAATTATTTCAGTCATCACTTTAATGCATCTGCCTCTCCAGTGGGACATATCAGCTGTTTAAGAGCACTTAGAAATTCTTTTCAGTGGTTTAACTGAAATTGTAGTGGGAATTTAGAGTGAGATAATATAACTATTCAAACTATAATTTGACCAGCACATTGAGGTCAGTGCTGGGGGATCTTTAATGGGGACAAGTATTCAGGATTTGTTGTTACATCACATGTAAATGAAGACTAATCCAGTTGTCTTCAACTGGATGCTAAGGCATTAATATTATCTCATGTCAAGCTACAGAATTATCAGCACCATTTCTTGTAGTATGCAGGATTTTATTATGCCAATCTGCTATCTAAGTACTATCCATCCAAGTCCAACTTGGCTTAGTTTGTGAGAGACTGTGAAATTACAGCCCAAGCATTGGTACACACCCTGCAAATTCTGATGATATTCAAGATTGTATTTTGGTTGAAACCAGGAGAACAGAGTCCGGGATTTGCTGACTTAGCCATAGTAGAAAAAGTCTGCCTAGTGATGTGTTGTTTCTCTAAGCTCAGAAAAACATTTTGAGAACTTTTCAAGTTCTCCTCCACTCCTAATTCCAGTGTAGGCACTAAATACAGTACAGTACACTACATAAAGCCTGCTTTTGTACTGTAAGTGTGAGATTAATGCTGCTGGAAATTTTAAATGACTTGGAGTATGAGGCCCCTTTTGTGAGTGAATACAGTAGCAAACTTCCTATTGACTCAGTGAAAGCTGGTGAGGGATCTCACGTATATTACTGAATCCATGTTTAATTGAATCCATGTTCAGTGAAAAAGACAGTCTCCTTTTGTCAGATACAGTACTTGTCTTCATCTCTCCAAAGCTGTGAGCTTCATGCTGACATTTTAAATATTTTTTTCTTTATATCTTCAATCAACTGGCTAGGGATGGCGGAGCAAATCTCCGGATTTTCATTTCTCATCAGGGCAGTTGTGGAAAACGAATGATTCCTCCTCCTGCAATCTCTTCTTTAAAGATACAATTTTAAGAAAAAGCTGGCATAAAAGAAGATGCTGTGTATAGCAAACCTATGATACAGGACAGCTCACAAAAGAAACAGTGAAGGAATAGCTTATCACAGATGATTCAACATTAAAATTTGAATTCATGGTTGAACTCACTTTATATGGCCTTTATACTTCTTGTTAACTAGGAAGTAATTGTGTATGCAGTTGTTTTCTACAGGAACCTCAATCAGTCCAACAACTTAGAGGATGAAGAAAGAGGTTAGGAATAAACAGAACTGCATTTAATTAAAGATCTTTTATTTCAGCCAGTCTCAAACCAACCTCTATGTCTGTACATGAAATTGTGCATTTTCACCTACTTACCACATACTTACCACATTGCACCTACTTACCACATTGTGCTTTTGCACTACAGACCACAATCTGGCCACAGAGATGAGGAGCTGTCTCCCTGATAACCTATATCAATAGCACTCCCCCAAGATATGTCAGACCCAGCTCCAACCTCCACCTGATATGGAGCAGGACCTTAAACTCAGAGCTCCTACTTTACAGGTGAGTAGGGCCAGACAGCCATAGACTGTATGGCCCAGTGGTAAGGGCACTCATTTGGGATACCCAAGTTAAACACCCCAGCAGGTAGAGATGCTCCGAACCTGGTATCTCATAGCTTGGATGTGTCTGCTAGCCACTTGGCTATGAAGTAGCAGTATGAGGATAGTATTAACAGATGGACTAACCATTAGACAGTACATGACACATATTTTACAAGCATGTAAAACACAATAAAAAATAGAGGCCACTTTTGTGAAAATTTGGCTTCAAAGCCCTCACTATTTTGAAGCAGTAGAGAAAATGGAATCTTCAAGAAAGTCTACTTTTTCAAAATAAAACTCTCTTTTTAAGGATCCCATGTAAATGAAAGTAGTTGATCATCACCGAAAATATATTTTGGAGCAAAATATGTTATGTTTTAAAATGATCTTGTTCATGAAAATCTTTTGGCAAAGAGACAAGTACTAATTGATATATTCAACCCACCTGGAATTTATGAGTATCTACAAAAATACCCTAAGTTGGTAAGACTTGGCCCACTCCTCAAAAATGTGAGTCAAATATTGTGTGTTATACTGTAGTTATTATTCCACAGTGAAGCTATTTAAAGCTGTAATCACTGAAGTTGAAGTAAGATGTCCAAACTGAAAAGCTGAATTACAGAACGAATATATTTGCATGAACATTTTACATAGAAATGAATAACAAGCATTACTTTTTTTATATAGGAAATTAATCATCTGTGTTAGCTCTCAACATTTGCCTTTCCCAAGCTCAAAGCCATGCTTACAGAATAAAGACTTGGAATGTTATAAATATGCAGCTTTTATTGTTTACTTTTAAAAATTACATTAATGAGTAAAGATATACAATTAGACCAAACCTTCTTTACTGTATTTGAGCAAGAATTATTTTCTTTTTGCCTCTGGAAAGTATGTAACAGATAGGAATTTTTTAAACCACAGCGAACAATTGAGAGTCCTTATTGATGAAGTTGGTCTCTTAAACAGCTTTTTGTCTGTCAGTCCATAAGTTTAATTCCCACTACTTTATGTCATGATTGCATTAGCTCCTGCCGTCTAAACTTGGAGTCTGCCTGGTCAGTACTTGCACAGTAAACTTCCAGGCAACATTTAAATACTGACGCAAGTGGCATTAATGATTGTGTGGTTGGCGCTTTTCCCTGATTCATGATGTCATCGCTGAACCAATGGTCCAATGTGGTATTAGGAGACACTTTGCTGTTGGAGGTGCCGTCTTTTGGATAAAATATAAAAACTGATGGTGGGTCAGGGCTCCAGGCCACTTTTGCAGTAGTAGGGATATTGGCTACTATGTCCTGACCATTATTCAGTTTGGGAGACTGCATTATACCTTTCTAAAATTACATTTACTGTTTTAATTTCAGACTTATTCATTTTCACTCACGGTTCTGTGCTGGTAGGTAGAACTGCTGGTACTGAGAAAGAGTTGATGTGTTTTGTGCAGGATGACAGCTGAATTTCAGTGGCAAGTGCAATAATTGCTACAAAGATAGCCTACAAAGAGCTTTATCATAAAAGGTGGCACTTCCCTATATCTGTGAATTAGACAAGCTTTGTCCTTGGATTTCTTTGATACCCCTCTGTGCTGTGTAGCACTGCGGAACATCTGCTACATCTGGAAAAAAGGAAAAAAACCAGCATGTGCAGTACTTCATATTGACACTGTAAGAGATCATTTGATCAAATGGGACAATGTCTGGTGATTTTAATTAATATTTTTCAATGATTTTATATACTCATAGCACCTTGGATAACACAGCAGTACTACACTAAATGCTATCCAGTTTGGCTATGTAAACTTGGCCTTTTAAAGCACTCTGGTGAAATTAGTCTAATTATCAAAAGTCTTGATCACAAATAACTTCCAATGCAGTCAGTGGAAGTCATGTGTACTCAGTAGCTCTGAAAATGCAATTGCTTTTATTTAGATGGTTGTGTAAAGAAGAGGTGCCTAACTTTAAGTTTTGAAGATTATAATAAATTAATAATTACAGTACACAGATATGGACTACATAGAATGGTTATGTGACCTATAGCCAAGCACCACAGAAGATGGAATAAGACCAAATACATTTTCATGTAACAATAGAAAAGAATTCCTATAGCCAAAGAGAGATATTGGAGTTAAGGTAGGTAAGGGTATTAACACCAGATAAATTGTCTTGATTTGCATTGGTTTCATTAAGTTGTACACTAAATCAATTAGGATTAGCATCTACTAACACTCTAATCCATGTGTGTAACAAGCTCTTTTAATATTAATCTTTTCTGGGAGACATGCTACAGGATTCACCAGTTAGTCACACTGTCATGAATAAAGCAATATGCAATTTTCCTTTTACATCTTCCAGATATACTAAGGAGTGAAAAACTGTATTTCCCATCCACATTCTCTCCTGCCTGCATTAGGTTTAGACAGATATATGTCCAAAATGCTATGTTGTAAGGTATGTTTGCTTTCAACTAAGTTATTTTTTGAAAGCATGCTCACTGTTATCCTTTATAATAGTAATTTCAAAGTTTACAAATGCACTGAATGACTGATACAGATTAGAACACACATACAACAAACAATACATTCCCATGAGCCATAACTGAATATTCCTCTACACGTCCTGTATGCTCTAGAGCATGTCTTTGACCTGGATCATGTTTCACATCCTGAATCCCACATAACAACTGTAAACTGTCTAGTGGAGTGGGTGCTTGTGTATAGTGTGCCCTCTCCTCTCTTTAACCTTTTAAAGCAATCTTTCCTATTCAGTTCCAATTTTTAAACAAGAAATACCTCCACTGACACTTGTTTTCATAATAAAGAATTAAATGCTTTTCAAAAAGAGTCATTGTGAGGTGCTGGAAGGACAGAGATGCACTTTCTGTCCACGAAGAAGTTTTTAGCATACTTTGTTAATCATATTATGAAAAAAAAAATGTAAGAAGAGGGGTTAACTATGGCCTTTCCTGCTCCCTCTGCTCTGGTGGGAGAAGTCACAGGAGAAACAGATTTTTGGAGTGGCTTCCTGCTGCCTCTAGTGTCACCACCTTGTTTGATGGAGATGTTGAAGCAACAGTCCAGTATCTTCTTTCACTGCTGTTGCCCCCACCTGGCTGCTCCCCTATTGCAAGAGACTTGGGCTACAGGTGGTGGTTGGAATGGCTCCCTGTTCTGGCAGAGGAGAGCTAAATGGCTACAATAAGCCCAGCTAGCTCTTCCATGGCTGCTGGCCCATTTCCTTCCTTAATTACAGTTCCTTAATTACAGTCATCTGTGCATTTTGGGCCTCCCCTGTTCCTACAGAAGATAGTGGCAAACTCCTGGTGGTTCCACTGGGGGCAGGAGGCATAAGGGATCTGTCGAAAAAGGCTTTCTTTCTCGACAGATCCCCCTCTAGACTGCCGCTTTTTGCCGACAAAGTGCTGAGTCAGGAAAACGCGGTGGCCATTTTTATGTAAATTAGGCACGGGATATTTAAATCCCTGCCTCATTTGCAATGTTGACCTGCCTAATTTGCATCCCTCTGCCGACAGAGGGATGCAGTCTAGACATACCCTTAGGGAGTAAAGCATCCACCTCTTTCTCCAGAAGATCACGTACATCCTTGTTGTGATGTGTGGAGTGCCCCTTCCCAGTCCAACTGCGTGGAGCAAGATTCCAAAGACTACCCCAAAGGCTGTGCGTGAGACCTGGCATTACACTACTGGGTGACAGCCAAAGCATCTAGTCTGGTGACTGATTTCATGTAATAAACTGGTCTACTCAGAGTATTAAAAAGAACAGTGAAAGCTATTGTACATGCAGTTAAGCTGCAATATAAGGAACATTATCAAGGGTAAACAGAATTCACAAAGGAATTTATAAATGGGAAGATTAGGAGAATTAAAAAGAAGACAAAGTAATAAACAAGCAATTAGTGGATTAAAAGAAAATAATCAGCAACAAAAATCAGCGCAGGATCTACACAGTTATTGGAAAGTTTTTAAATAATTAAAGGAATTTCCCCGAGGAATCTGATTTCTAGTTGCTATAGACAAAGGATTAGAAATTATGCAGAAATTACAAGAAAGGTAAAACATGGTAAACATCAGAAGTACCTGTATTAAGGAAATTTCAAGATGAGACCCTATATTCTTCTCTTTAGGCCAGGGGTGGGGAACATCAGGCCGAGGTGCTGGATGCAGCCCCTGGCTTGCCTGGATCTGGCCCCCCAAGGCACAGAGCTCCCCCCAGCATTAGGGTACTCCACCAGGGGGCTGAAGCACACAAAATCTACTAGGCTGAGCTCCCGTTATGGTCTGGTGAATGTGGGGAGTGTCTTTCTCCTTCTCAGTTGGGAGCCACATCACTGAGGGTTTTTGTGTGTGTCTTTTTTGCTTCTCACTTGTGATTTTTCCAACTGATTTTTCTGTGGGTCAGCAGCCCCCGACCCAAAAAAGGTTCCCGACCCCTGCTTTAGGCCATGGGATCAGAACTATGAGATTGCCCTAGAAACATAAACCATGCTAGTTATAACAAAAAGCTTTTTTTGAGAACTGCATTAGAGCCTTATTTTGAAACTGTTAACTAGCACCATCTCCACAGCTGAATTAACTGTGTTTAACCACTGCACTTGAGCATGGTTTAAACTCAGCTGTTGCTGACAGAGTTATAAAAGCTGCTGGACAGTCCCAAAGTATGTTAAACTGTAAGGGCATGTCTAGACTGGCAAGATTTTGCACAAAAGCGACCGCTTTTGCGCTAAAACTTGCCAGCTGTCTACACTGGCCGCTTGAATTTGCGCAAGAAAACTGACGATCTAATGTAAGATTGTCAGTGTTCTTGTGCAAATACTTTGACACTCCCGCTCAGGGATAAGCCCTCTTGCGCAAGAATACTTGCACAAGAGGGCCAGTGTAGACAGGCACCTTAATTTTTTGCGCAAGAAATCCCGATGGCTAAAATGGCCATCGGAGCTTTCTTGCGCAAAAGCGTGTCTATACTGGGCATGGATGCTTTTGCGCAAAAGCACTTTTTGCGCAAAAGCATCCGTGCCAATCTAGACGCGCTTTTGCGGAAATACTTTTTACGGAAAAACTCTTCCGTTAAAAGTATTTGCGCAAAATCATGCCAGTCTAGACGCAGCCTAACAGTCTGTGTTATTTAACTCTGTCAAAGCAATGTAATTTTGTTGGGCCAGCTGATGTTATATAAATAAACTATTTGGGCCACATCCTTAAGTATATTTGTTAGGTTAGGTTGTTTCAGTTGTGTAGACAAGGCCGGACAATCTACCAGACATGATTCACAGGAAGAAATCCCTGTCCATAATGATTAAGGAAAACAATGCTTGAATCCTGCCCTTGACAAGTTAAAAACATATTGTGCAACGAACCTGGTGCTGCTACCAGTGTGATTAGTGCTATAGTACATAGGCTTGTAATTAGAACTGGTGAAATATTTTGGGGGTTGAAACTGTTTTGTTTTTACAGTGAAAAATGCAGATTCAGTGACATCAACATGTTTTGATAATTCTTGTCAGTTTTGCTGAATTTGTTGGAAAAAAATTGAACGCGTTTAAACAAAATATTTTTATTTTTCAGTTTTGCAATGATTTTTTTGTTTTGAAATTCCCTTCACATTTATGAATTAAACATTGAAATAAAAACATTTTGGATCAAATTAAATATTTGGTTTGGTTTGAAACAATTTTTTCCTGACTTTTTCTGAAAAATTTCATTTGCAGTTTGACTTGAAACAATTTTAATCTTTTTATTAAATAGCTTTTAGTCATACAGGATGAGTATTTACTCTCAGAAATATGCCCATTTCCCACAAACAAACTTTTTTTTGGAAGGACATTAGAAAGGTATAATTAGCCACAGAGATATGAAATACCTCTTTCTGGATTTTGTTTTTCTGGAGAACGCAGGTAAAGATGACTAATTGTGAGCAGTGATGAGTTGGCTATCATTACCTCACATTTCCTCTTCCCAGGTAACTTAATATAATAACACTGAATCTCAAAGTAGAAAATAACTTTGATCTCTCTCTGGAAATATATAAAAAAAATTTCCTGCAGGACAACAGAATGATGTCATCAGATCATCTGCATCCACAGGAGCCAAGTCCCACCACTCCCAGCCTGGCCCTCCCCAGGGGCCACATGGAGAGCCGGGGCTGCCATGCTGTGGTCCTGGTCCTGGCCTGGCCTGGCTCTCCCCACCCCAGTGGGCGGGAGAGGGGGGGCAGCCGGGGCCAGTGTTCCCTCTAAGCTGCAAGGCACCACAACTTCACAGGCATGGGAAGCTCTGAGCCTCTGACTGGGCAGGGCTGATTAATCACCTGTGAAGCAGCACTGCCCTCCCCAGCTTAGAGGGAACACTGGTTGGGGCTGCAGCAGCCTTGGTCTGGCTCTCCCTGTCATCCGGGGGAGAGCCAGGGCTTGTGTGGCCTCAGCCTAGCCCTCCCAGCAGCTGGGGTCGGGGAGAGAGACTGAGCCAGGGCTGCTGCAGTCTCGGCCTCAGCATGGCCCTCCCTAGCGGCCATGGTGGGAGGAGAACTGGGGCTGCCACACCACAGTCTTGGTCTGGCCTTCCCTGGCGTCTGGGGGAGGGAGAGCTGGGGCTGCCTACCCCAGAGAGAGGGGGATTGGCAAGCATAGTGAGGAAGGGGCACAGCCCCCTAGTTACTTAAATATACACACAAGTGAAATGTTTCAGTGTTGCAAGATCATTAAAGGGGGCAAAAGCCAAAAGAATTATCATGATATGAGCTTCTGAAAAGTAAATAAGAATCCTCCCTCTTCTGTGAGGCTGTTGCCAGCAGTCTGCCTTGAAATGTGTTGGTGTGTCAGTTCTAGAGAAAACTCAGGTGGTTCTATGGGCCTGATCCTGCTTCCATTCTCGTAATTATCAAAATTCCCATTGGTCAGAGTGGGGAATGAGAGGGGGAGCAGGCAAAATTCATTCTGAGAGGAACCTCATGAATCCCCTGGTGGCCTGAGGGGCAGAGCCAAGTCTGGCTTGGCGGCTGGTGGAAGAGCCAGGACTGCCTTCCCCCTAGAGAAAGGGGGTTTGGCGAGCATAATGAGAAGGCAGCACAGTCCCCTAGTAGCACTAAAGAAAGTATCTGATGTGCATCATAAACAGACACATTGATTTAATTCAACATGAATTTCTTGTGACCTAGATCTAAAATAATTCTCATTTCACTATATTGTTATTTGTGGTACATGGCCCTGAAAACACTCACAGTGATGCAGTGTAATACTGACAGGCAGAATCCTTTGTAGAAAAATGGCTACTTTTATATCCATTAATGAGTGGCCCAGCAGATTAAAATGTTCCCCTACAGGTTAATGCATGTTACCATTTATAAGGTCTGTCTTGTGTCCATTTATCCTTTGTCGAAGAGACTCTCCGGTTTGGCCAATATACATGGCAGAGGGGCACTGCTGGCACTTGATGGCATAGATCACATTGGTGGATGTGCAGTTGTATAAGCCCCTGATGTTGTGGCTTATATGGTTAGGTGCTGTGATGGTGTTGCTTGTATAGATGTGTGGACAGAGTTGGCAATGGGGTTTGTTGCAGGGGTAGGTTCCTGAGTGAGGACATGGGCGGCTGATATGCTAGCTGGGGGAAGGCATTGCCTTCCCAAACTGCCAGGCTGGCTCCACTCACATTCCGTTCCCTAGAATGCCTACTGTAGGCCTACTGGGGTGGAGCATTGCTGCCCTCAGCGCCTGCCCTCCCCTTGCTCTGGCCTGGGGAGGCTAGAGCTGCGTGCCCTCCCTCCTTCCCCTCTGCGCTGGGAGGGCGGCATGCTGCCTTGCCTCCCCATGGTGTGGGGTGGGTGCGAGGAGGTGTCGTGGCTCCGGTGGAGGTCAGGGCCTTGTCAGAAGGGGCGGGGCTGGGAGCGGGGCTGGGGACTTGCCTCCTCTCAGCCCTACCTTCACCCACTGCCCATGGGTGAGGATGTCCGAGGTGTGATGTGAGGCTGCTGGAAAGAATTAGCTTCAGGTTAGAGGGTTGTCTGTAGGTGAGGACTGGCCTGTCTCCCAAGGCCTGTGAGCGAGAGGGGTCATTTTCCAGGACAGGTTGTAGATTGGAGGGGTTTAAGCTGCAGATTGTAGGTGATGACTAGTGGTGTTCTGTTATTTTCCTTGTTGAGTCTGTCTTGAAGAAACAGATTCTCAGTGCCACTAGCTGGGAGAGTACACCCAGCAGGTGTGTGGGTTACAATAACACACCCTGTTTGTTATTATAATAAAGTTTGTACTTAGTCCAATATTGTTAATTCTTTCAGAATATTGACATTTTAAATAAATATATGCAATTTTAAATTGCTCTGTACCATGGAAAAAGAACGCTGGTGAACTGCTGGCTTTTCATCTCATTTAAACCTGGTACCAACTACTCAGGTTCAAATGTGACATCAACTTCTAGTTAATTAGTGCCATACATGGAATACGTTGATGGTCTGAGTACTGATTCTAGCAGGTTTGATGCTGATTTTGATTTAAACAACTTCTAGTCTTAGCACAGAGGCAAAAGACTGAGGGCATGATCCAAAGCCCGCAGAAAGTAAAGGAAAGAATCCCACTAAATTCACAAGTTTGTAGATTAGGTCCAAAATGACCACAAAAGATGAGAGAAGACCCTTCTAGGTTAAGTTAGTTGATTCTTGAGGGAAAGTATATAGTTGTCATTGACTTTTTTTTGTTCTGTGGACAGAGGCTGTCAGTCAGTCTGGCAAACAATACATTTACTCAAAAAAACCCAAACAAACACAGAAGCTCTAAGGATGTAAAGCTTCATAACTTATATTTGTTTTTCAGTATTTGGAGGTACCAGATGGAAAGCTATAAATATCTTCCTAACTGCTTCCTTGTCTGGCAGGCTGATAAACGTCTGTTTTCTAAGGTTTAAAATATATCTGACGTAAACAAAAATTGTGCCATCACTGAAGGTCTTGGTTGTAGTTTCATTCAAAATGTCATTTTTTAAAGACCTGCAGTAAAATCCTATAAATGCTGACTGAAAAATCGAACAGTTGGGTTTTATTTTTTTTCATCACAACATGTTTTGGTCAAATAACAGTAACAAAGAAAAATACAATTTATTTGGAGAGCTGATTGGCCAAGCAATCGTGTTACAATAGCCTAGGAATAATTTGAATAATATCATTGAGAAAGAAGGATTTTTCTCATAGAGTGAGTGGAGCAGGTTCTTGGGGCTACACTCTCTTCTTGGACAATTTTCTCATGCTCTCTTGCCATCTAATCCAGAGCAGAAGTTGGGCTGAACAATATACATTGTGCCACATAGACACAACCAGATGTAGAGTATGGTACAGAAATCACACTGCCTCAGGGAGACCAAATATGTCTCAGAAAGGCACCGTGGTCCCCAGATGTGCTGAGTTGTGTGTCCAAAACTTCAGACAGAGCTTTTTGTGCAGCAGGCCTCTCCACATACAACTACTCCACTTTGAAGCTAGTGCATGAGGAAAGAGAAAAGGGAGTCTTGGCTTTGCCTGCTTCTTTCCTTCCATGTTTCCAGAGGGAAGATTATGAGGTACAACACATGTATGGGGGATCTAATTCTGAGGGCTTTTCCAGAGAGAAGCTGGTGAATTCTTATTTCCTCCAGAACAGCTCTAGATTTCAAACATCAGTTCAAGAGTCGTCAGATCTGCTACCCTGTAGAAAAATAGGCATTTGCTAAATTCAAGCCTAGACGAAAGATTAGATTTCAACCATCTTCCAAGCATTGGGGGTGTTTAAATCTGGAGTCTTGGTTCAGTTCCAGTTTCCAGCAAGCATTCTACCCTAGACTAAGGTGTTTATGATTTCTTGATTGCTATTTATACAAGATCCAAAGTGCATATGAGAGTGGCAGAGGTGGTAAAGTGCCTGTCCAGATAATTTTGCCATTTCACTCAGATGGATACAATGCAGGAATTGTTTTATTTGGAGTACTTGGAAGTTTTCATAGTATTAGAGAATAGCTGGGAGATTACGGGGATGTAAATGCTTCTTGTTTCACTGTTCTGATTAATTTCATTAGGAGTATTAACTATTACTGTATAATAAATGCCTCACATGCGTTTTTGTATTGCGAAGGAATCTAAAGGGAGTGCTGTGTAGATTTGCTAGTGGGAGCAGCACTTGCTGAATCCCTTCTGTAAGGCTGTCTTGCATGCTACAGGTAGGTATATGGTCAGTATTTTAATGTTGCATAGGAGTGTGAATTTTTTAAGAGACATTTTTATACATTAGTAAAAGTCCTAGTGTAGACATGGTATTAAAATAGTGTTTGCTGGTATAGTTTATTTTGTTCTGGGAACTGGTGAACTCTACTGATAGAATCATTCTTTTACCAGCCTAAGCTGCATTTCATTGGCCATGACAGGAAACCTTTTCTAGCCCGAACTAGACATTTTCCAGTGGAACTTTTTTGTTTTGTCTTCACAAATGCTGGCTTCTTGGCAACAAATGTTCTAGGTGCCCATATCAATTCTGACAAAATTCAGACAGAAGCCAGGCAGGTTTCCAGTCTATCTCTGCCTTGCCAGGCAGATTTAAAAACCTGCCTCCTTTCTTTCCAGCTTATGTGCTTGGCTTCTCAGCAGCCTGATTAGAATGGAGAGAGCCTGGAAGCCTGTTAGCCCTGGTTTGTGGCTCTTTTGCAGCCCAGGCTCCTGGGTCTTTCAAGATCCCAGCTCCATTATAGCCTGGAAGGTC
Source organism: Pelochelys cantorii (assembly GCA_032595735.1). Taxonomy (NCBI): domain Eukaryota; kingdom Metazoa; phylum Chordata; order Testudines; family Trionychidae; genus Pelochelys; species Pelochelys cantorii. The sequence continues at coordinate 90,267,931 of CM064327.1, forward strand.
AGCTGCTTGGGTGTAAAGGCTCCCAAAGCTTCCAGCTCCTCAGCAGCTCCCTCTCCCAAATTCCTTGTGGGCTGCCAGGGCTCTGGGCAGCTGGGGGAGCCATAGAAATTTTTAAATGAAACAGGTTGACTTGCAGGAACTGCTATTTTTAGTCCTGCACCCTGCATCCTGTGAGCCCAAGACAAATGATCTTGGCTCTGAGAGTTGGTGCCATGGATTTTTTTTTGGAGTGTCAACCTACCCTTAGTCACAAACCTGACCTATCAGTTTGTGTTCCCCTCACAGGATAGACCACCTGCCCAGTCCGGGTCAGGCTAGTCTCTACTACCTAGTGCTCATTTGATTCCCCAACTTAGAGGGGAAAGGTAAGCTTAGCATGTTCTTCTTTTATCTCTTCTTGCAGTTCTGTTTAATGACAGTGTGACTCCTTGCCTGTTGAAGGGCAAGTGCCATGGACAGTGCGTATAAGGCAAATGCTAGGTGCTAGTAAAAATGTCCTGTTACTGTGCTCTCACAAATTTTGGATCAATGATTTCATTGGGAACTTGTTCTCAATCAGTACTAAAAATAGGAGGGAAAGAAAAACAGTACAAGTGCCTGAAGTAGTTTTGTCAGAAAACAAGCCAAGCAAATATGCAAGTTATTTACCGCTTTGGATATATCTATATAGCTGTATGTATATCTATATCTGTGTAACGATTCGGGAGTGAATTCTGGATCACAAACAACTGCCAAGAAAAAAACATCAAAGGTGAACTGCTCTACAGGCACACGCCACTAGGTGGTGGTAAAAACTCAAGCCTTCAGTAATGAAATGTGTGGGAAGAGAAGTTGGAGGCAAAGAAGGGGGGTAGAGGAGGAGCCACAGATGGAACACTGAAGTCATTAACTCTCTGAGACTATATAAGGGCAGTTGCACCGGTAATTACTTTATACCTGGGCAGCCTTGGCTCTATGGATTTGAACATTCTTTTTCATTTAGCCCCTGATGATGGACAGGCAGGAGAGCTGAAACTTGTGGCAGCTAGAGGGAAACAATACAAGCTATGAAGAGAAATAGGATCTGAAGGAACAGTTCTGGTAAATAAGTACAACTGCTTCTCAACTGTACAGAAAATGACACTTTTAAAAATGGAGAGTAGCTTATCTGAAAAGCCTTTGCATTTTATTTGCACTGGGTGACTGACAGCAAGCTAAGCAGGTTGTGCTTATTAAGAGTTTTATTGCTTATGATATTCCTCAAAATGTTTTCATTAGTGGAAAAGATGCCTAGATTAAAATACCCATAATTTGAATAGCATACCCGTGGTTTTCTTGACAGAAATTCCCTTGTGATTTTAGTGGGCAAGTTAAAATATTTAAATCTTAACTACAAGAGAATACAACAGTGTGAAACCTGAGCTATGTAGATTTGTCTTGTTTAATGGTTTAAAACAGTATTGTTAAACTGAGTCTGTTAGTCTGGAGTAGATAAGCTGTTTATATCACAGGTTATGCAAACGTAAGCAGTATAAAGATCAGGAAAAACATTTAAATCTTGTGCTTAAAAGTCTCAATCCTTAATTCTTCCAGGAATTCCAATTTTATATAAGCATGATCAGATGAAAAGAGACTGTCTGATCTCAGCTATGAATGGTGTATTCTTACGGGTTTCAAGGCTGCCAGCATTGAGACACCTGTCAGATACTATTTGTTGTTCTGTAGGTATTTAGCTGAAAATGTGTTCACCAGAATTTCCAGAAAAACTGCATCTTTCCCTGAAGACATCAATCAACATTGGTGAATGAACCAAAGACTGAGGAGAAAGAAGAATAAAAAAGGAAATATCTCTCTCTATTAGTTTGTGATTTTAATTTCCCTATGAGCAAGGATAGCTGGAAAAATCCTGTGAATCTATGTCAGGGTAACTTAGAATAAATATAGAATGTGGAGTTGTTGAGATCTGGATATACTGAGCTAAATAGAAATATTTGATTCCATTTGATATTTGCTTTTCTAACTCCTACTTGTTTTTGTCATGCTGTCATTTTTTTTTGGCAGGGCTTCTTATCTTTCTCGAAAATGCATTTACCACCGGGCTTTACAAGTCCTTCGGAAAGAAGAGAACATATTTGCTTCCAGAGATGAACTCAACCCACCAACTACAAATTCCAGAACTTAACTTGAGTATTTTTGGCAGCAACTTTACTATACCTACTGTCAAGAGCAAGTCATCACCATGTGAGCAAGTGGTCATAGCAGTGGAGGTGTTTCTAATACTGGGCATTATAAGCCTCCTTGAAAATATCTTGGTCATCTGTGCAATAGTTAAGAACAAGAACTTGCACTCGCCTATGTATTTCTTTGTGTGCAGTTTAGCAGTAGCTGACATGCTGGTCAGTGTTTCTAATGCTTGGGAGACCATAACAATATATTTAATAAACAATAGGCATCTAATTATGGAAGATGCTTTTGTACAACATATAGATAATGTTTTTGATTCAATGATCTGCATATCTGTGGTGGCTTCCATGTGCAGTTTGCTGGCTATAGCAGTAGACAGGTATGTCACTATTTTCTACGCCCTACGATATCACAACATCATGACAGTGAAAAGATCAGGGCTTATCATTGCATGCATATGGACATTTTGCACTGGCTGTGGCATTATCTTCATTCTTTATTATGAATCAACGTACGTTATCATTTGTCTCATCACAATGTTTTTCACTATGTTATTTCTCATGGTCTCTCTGTACATACACATGTTCCTCTTGGCTCGTACTCATGTCAAGAGAATAGCTGCCTTACCTGGATACAATTCTGTCCATCAAAGGACCAGCATGAAGGGAGCCATCACACTGACCATGCTGCTAGGTATCTTCATTGTTTGTTGGGCTCCATTTTTCCTCCACCTCATCCTGATGATTTCTTGCCCTCAGAACCTCTACTGTGTTTGCTTTATGTCTCACTTCAACATGTACCTCATCCTTATCATGTGCAACTCAGTGATCGATCCCTTGATCTACGCCTTTCGTAGCCAGGAAATGCGGAAGACCTTCAAGGAGATTATTTGTTGCTATAGCCTGAGACTGGCCTGTGGGTTGCCAAGCAAGTATTAGGAAAATGCATTTTTGAATGAGGAAACCAAGCTGCAACAACATTATTGATCAGGAAAAACACGCATTAAAATTCTTAGCATCTTCTTGCCTATTTGTGCTGAAGGGACTACAAAGTGTCTTTCTACCTTATACTTGTAATAATGATAATATTTGTATTGGAAATTAGAAAGCTGTTTTCTAGTTTTATATTATTTGATCTATTTCCTCTCCATATACACCTTTAATTCTAACTGGCATTAATAAGAGTTATCATATGCATGTGTATTGAGAGAAGAATAGAACAGCTGGGGCCAGATTCAAGCCAGGTATCTTATAGAAGTAGCAGAAATTTCATCCTTTCCCTCCTTTTATGGGAAGGATTTATCAATAAGTAGGTGTGGGCAGGATATGCTCATTTGCCTCACTGCCAAATCAGTGAGCATTAACAGACACACACCCAATACGTGGGTTTTTAGTTACATTTTCTTAGGGTACAAAAAGGCTTACTGTGATTATCCAGTGCAAGAATGGACAAGTTTTCTGCCAGTTTCTTCATTGACATAGTGCTGATCATAGAAATTCTTTAGGTTTTAAGTAAAAAGTATAATCTGTATACTTCCAGGTACATACACCTCAGCCAACACAATTATGAACAACGTATGTATATAGACACAAATACCACCAATTTTTGTATCCCAATCATGATTGTTGCACTCACAAAATACATACTACACAAGAGGTCAAATGTAATTGAAACATTTCCCAAAACTGAACATAGTATTTTGTGGCACCTGTCTCAATTTGTTCCACTGTTTTTATCACTGTATATCTAGGCAAAGGTGTACCGCATGCTGGTTTTAAGGATGTTGTGCTTCATACTGAAGGCAGTGTTGAAAATGGGTTTTTCTGGACCCTGAAATGAGTACAGTATATATGGCTTCCAGGTAAACAAAGGTAACCCACATAACATTTTGTGGGGAGAGAAGGTTTGGCCAATAAGCCTGTTAGAGGCAGCAGGAAGTTTATCAGGTTGGGGTGGATTTGGGGCACTTATTGGAGAAATTTGGGTCCTAGAGAACATCTTTCACTAGGGGCATTACATAAAGCAGGGAGAGTTGTCAAGGCATGCTGGAGATGGCTGCCAGCAAAAGATGGCTCCCAGGAATATGGAGAATGTACAACATGTTTACATGCAACTAAGCCAGCATCTGGTTCAGTTTTCTCTGAGCAAGCTGTCATTTTCATAAACTATAGCAACCGTCTTATGAGCCATTTGCATCCTGTTGTGTTTTCTCCAACACTGTATTCTGTAATAGCTATTTAATGTGAAGAATAGTGGATTCGGTCAGAGATGAAGAAAGTACAATCCAAGAGCCACAAAATATACTAATTTTTCTTCCAAGGAATGATACAAATCTCCAGAATGTCGTCTTAAGTGCTGGATTTTTGCATTTAGACGCAAGATACATACAAATGCACTGAGGAAACAGTTTCATACCGACTGCATGTCTGAAATGTAAGGCCTTATCCAAAGCCCATTGACAGACACTCATTAGTCTAATTGACTTTGGATTAGGCCCTTAGATTGCAGCCTAATTTAGAAAAAAACTTGGGTTTTTTATTACACATTTAAATTTTTTGCTCCAAACGCAGTAGCTTATGCAGAGCTAACCTCAAAAACCAGAACTCCAGAGACCCACAGTATTAAGAAAACAACTGGATATCTTCTTGTCTACATTTTGAATGTGGAGATTTTGTGGTACTGTCATCAGCTTCCCTGATTTACACCTTTTTTTCTCCTCTTCAGTGGAGATTGGATGATAAAGCTTTGGACGTGTGTTTGGAAAATAGTCAAGTTTGCAAAACGAGGGCCATATACTGCCCTTGATCTGCAGCCTCAGCTCTCATTTACATGAATGGGCATTTCACTCAGGGTACGTTTATATTTGCTCCCTAGCTCGAGTTAGGGATGCAAATGTAGCCAACCAAAATTACGAATGAAGCGGGGATTTAAATATCCCTCGCTTCATTAGCATAATCTCACCCGTGTGTTGTTCTGCTCAACAGCTGATTCGAACCAGGAAGTGCGCTCCGGGACGCGTTAGTTCGAACCAAACCCCTAATGTTACTCCTCATTTTTTTGCGCTCATATTTAAATCCCCGCTTCATTAGCAATTTCGGCTGGCTACATTTGCATCCCTAGCTCGAACTAGGGAGCAAGTGTAGACGTACCCTGAGAGTTGAGAGACCTGCATACAGAATTTTAGTGTACCGGTTTTATCAGGAACCCACCAATACTTTAAGTGCCAGATTCTTCCTTCAGTTATACCTGAGTATAGAATTTCACATAGGCAGAATCTCACTTCAAAATGCAGTTTGCTCCAGTGCCAACTTCACCATTTAAATCCCACTTTATGATGGATTGAAGGAGCATGGAGCCACTTTGCACTGGGGGCAATTTTACTCTAGGTAGAGAGAAAATGGGATAGTGCATTTAATTTGCAGCAACATAATTAAAGGCACAACATATCATCAAATTACTCTGTAAATAAACCATGAAATTCTCATTAGGTAATTCAGTTTGAATATATGTATATATAGAGGTAGGTGGTATTGTAAATAACTGTAAATCAGTAAATAGGAAATCAAAACTGTGTACGATCTTTGGATATTTTCTTGAATTGTACATTACCTCATTTTTTTGTTTTTGCTCTGGAATTTTATTTGACGTAAAAAGATAAGTATCTGAGGTAATTATTAAAGTGAAGGGTTGGAAAACCCATTTGTTGAATATTCATTATAATGTATTCTCTGGAGTCTATTTGGAAAACTGATGGTATTGTTGGGGTGTTACTTCATGTGGCAAATTGGAAACAATTATTGGGGAAGTGAATATTACACCCCAAGATTTCACGTTCCAGTTTAAACTGATATTGAGTGGCATGTGCCGGAGGGTCCATGAGGACCTACTGAGGGAGCACTCTCATGCAGCAGATGTGGGCCCAGATGTGGACCAAGCTGCGGTAGCAGGGCCACAACATCTGTGCCACTGACTGGGAGATGATGGCCTACCCGGCTTCTGTCCCTGCCCCCCCCCACCATGCCTAATCCTGCTCCCCCTGCTATTCCTGACCTTGCTCCAGCCCCCCCCATCTCCCTGTTCTCCCAAGACCCCTACACCCTCAAGGTTGCCGAGGTCCCCGGACACAAGATGGAACTACCACCCGAACCATGCGCCGGTCTCAGCCCCAGCTCTGAGCCTCCCCTACCTGCTCCAAGGTTCTCACCGCTCACTCCCCATATTCAGGTTCTCAGCTGCCCCCCCCCCTTCCCAGTTACTTTTGTCCCAAATAAAAAAGCAAACAGTTATTTTTTTAACCAAACAGTTATTTTTTGTCTGAAGGGGAGGGGGATTGTTGGGGGAAAGGGAGGGGTTGTTGTGGGAAAGGCAGAGAGGGGCAAGGCCCCTAGTGTGGAGGCCCTGGGGAGCGTTACTGGGTTATTGTCTCCTTCAGAGAAACAATTCCTCAGGGCCTCCCGGATGGGCACCCCCACTTGATGGCCTCCCTCTTTCTCTCCACAATGTTGTGGAGAACACAAAAGGCTGAGACTACCTGGGGGATGTTTGCTCCCCCACATTGAAGTGAGTCAGAAGGCACCTGAACCACGCCTTCAAGGACCCAAAGGCACATTTTGCCTGGATGCGGGCCCTGCCCAGGTGGGCATTGAAACGGTCTTTGCTTGGGTCCAGGTGGCCAGTGTACAGCTTCATAAGCCATGGCATGAAGGGGTAGGCTGCGTCCCCCATAATGCACAGTGGCATCTCAACGTCCCTGACCCTGACGTTGCACTCAGGAAAGAAAGTGCCAGCCTCCAGCTTCTGGTACAGGCTGGAGTTGCAGAAGACACGGGCGTTGTACACGCTCCCCAACCATCTGATGAAAATGTCACTGACCTGTCCACAGTTGTCAACCAGGGCCTGGAGGACCATGGAAAAATATCCCTTGCGGTTTGTATACTGAGCAGCACAGTGTTCTGGGGCACAGATGGGGATGTGGGTTCCATCTATCACCCTTCTGCAGTTGGCGAGCAGAGGGCAGCAAATCTGGCCACGATGGGGTCCCAGGTCTCCCAGGTGGATGACCCTGCACAGCAGGACGGTGCTTATGGCCCTCACCACCTGCAGAAGGAGACAAGCAAACACAAAATAGAGACTCAAAGGGGGTGCCTGAGCCCTTGGGAGGTCCCCGAGCCCTTGGGAGGTCCCCAAGCCCTCTCTCCCTCCCCCACACAAACCCTGCACCTCCTATGAATCCCGCCTCCCCCTGCAGGGCTGTGTGAGGGTGGGACTGCAGAAACCCCTGGGGACAGGGCTTCCCTCCCCACACACCCCATGCACCCTCAACCCCCCCTTTCCCTAGGATCCCCCTTTCCAGTACTCCCCCCTCCTCCAGGGACTACAGCCTGAGAGTGCCTTACCTCCATAAGAAGGGCCCCGACAGTGGACTTTCCCACACTGAACTGGTTGCCCACAGACCTGTAACTGTCTGGTGTGGCGAGCTTCCAGACAGCGATGGAGATCTGCTTCTCCAGGGGGATGGCGGGTTGCATCTGGGTGTCACATCGAGGGAGGGCAGGGGTGAGTCAGGCAAACAGCTCCATGAATGTCTCCTTCCTCATGTGGAAGTTATGGAGCCACTGCTCATCGTCCCACCGCTCCATCACCAGCTGGTCCCACTGCCAGAACCGTCTCTCCATCGTGGGGTGCAGTTGCAAGGGCCTTGCTCCCGCACACAGGCAGAGGTTCTCAAGGATGAACTCTGAGGGCCATGAAGTCAGCCTGCAAAAACTGCTGCAGAAACTGTAGCATGGTAGCGTGGGGTCATCGCATGCCCAGAGGCAGCCCCAGCTGCATGGCAAGGATGTGCTGTGGTGTCCTGAAGCCAGGCAACCAGAGCACACAGAGGAAATGCTTTGCTGTCCCTCGGAGAGGTAGGCAAGCAGCAGAAGAAGCTGAGAAACGGCTGTCTAGGGGGGTTCCTTTAAGCACGCGTCTCAGATAGACCTTAGGCAACAGCACCCGGAAGCAGCTGCTGACCTAATGCCCTGCCTGAATTGGTTCCGGGTGGCCTTGAATGTGAGATAGCATCCAATCAGTGTGGACATTATCTTTCAAAATAGCAAATCACTATTTTGTTGCGCTTTTTTTGTGTGGATGCTCTCTTTTGAAATAAGCTTTTCCGGAAGATCTCTTCTGGAAAAGCTTATTCCGGAAGAAGCTTGCAGTCTAGACGTAGCCTTAGACACTATCATACATATACCTCATATTCTACAACTGAATGAAAACAAATTTTCTGCGTTTTTGTTTCGAGCAGAATATGATGAGGAAAGAAGTGAGTATTCTGATGGTTTCTGGCAGTCATCATTCCTGAGTTATAATTCAAAGTATGACCCTTTAAGCCACTAGCCTCAAGAGAAAACCACAAGAAAATTAGCCACTGGTTTCTGTCAATAATATCACCCTTGCTCATGCTGTCATTCACTTATGTTTCAACAGAGAATCTGTCAACCAGGAAGACACATGCATAATATGGGTTGAACCTCTCCAGTCTGGCACCCTCAGGACCTGACCGGTGTCAAACAAGAGAATTTGCCGAACAACGGGAGATCAATATTGTGTAGCAGCATTACTAACACTTCCACTGCTTACTGGGCTCTTAGAAGACATTTAGGGGTAAATTAGAGCTAAATAACAGCACAGAACTCTGAGAACCAGGACTGGTGGCTGTAAACAAACTTTATGGGACTTCAGGAAACTTGGTCACACCCATAAGTGGACATCCAGATAATTGAAATCATGCCAGACCACGGACGTTGCTTGACCAGAGAGTTCCAGACTAGAAAGGTTCAACCTGTAACAACTCTGTAAGGGTATGGCTAGACTACACAGTTTTTCCAGGATACTGCTGGAAGAACTGGTCCATGTCCAGGGAACGCTTTTTGCTCTTTTGCTTTTTTTTGAGGAAGAGCAAACGCACTCGTTTGGAAGCCCATGTATTCCTCGTTCCACGAGTAATAAGGGGGCTTCCGAAAGAGGCGGTTTTTCTGACATTTGGCCCCGTCTAGACAGGCCAAATGTTGGAAAAGCCTCTTCTGACAAAAGAATCAGAAAAAGCTATGCAAAATGCAGAGTGCATTTTGCGTAGCTTTTTCAGAAAAAAGATGTAGTCTAGCTGTACCCTAATAGGGCTGAATGTTAACCAAGAAAAGCTGCCCTACCTTTGTAAGGCGTGCTTGATCTCTGTTTCTTCACTGATCCACTAAAAGGCCAAAATTTCATTTTGGAATTGGTGGTGTTACGATCTCAGAAAGTTATCTTCTGATGTTTAATTTATTTTCCCTCTAAACTTAAACACAACATAGATGACCACTATTATTTCCTATATTGCATATTTCCCATTTCCCCATGTAAAAAAACCAAGAGAGAAAAAGAATGGAAAACTTGTTTTGTTCTGTGTGGACACCAAGGGTATGTCTAGACTACATGGCTCCGTCGACGGAGTCATGTAGATGTGTTTACTAGACATAGGAAAATGAAGCAGAGATTTAAATAATCGCTGCTTCATTTACATCAAAATGGTCACCGTGCTGTGCTGATCAGCTGTTTGGCGGCACAGCGGGGCAGTCTGGATGCTCCGCAGTTGACAAGGGAAGCCTTTGTCGACCGCTCCGTTATGCCTCGTGAAATGAGGTTTACTGGAGCGGTTGACAAAGGCTTCCTTTGTCGACCGCGGAGCATTCAGACTGCCCCGCTGTGCCGCCAAACAGCTGATCAGCACAGCGCGGCGGCCATTTTGATGTAAATGAAGCGGCGATTATTTAAATCGCCGCTTCATTTTCCTATGTCTAGTAAACTCATCTACATGGCTCCATCGGCGGAGCCATGTAATCTACACACGCCCCAATAGTGTTTATTCAGAGACATTACCATAAATCTAATTTATTCTTCATTTAATACCTATTGAAAGTAGATGCAGCTTCCATAGAAGTCACTGGGAAAACTGCTGTGAGTTACCCATCCAGTCAAAGGAAGTTGGAAGGAACGAGGAGAGTGTGAGAAAATCAAGCCACAGAGCTGTATGATAACGCTAACCAGCAAAGCTGAGCTTTGGAATCTTTGATCCATAGGGCCGCTGAAGGGTTGTTCTTCTCCTCAATATAATTTAAAGCAGCTCCACAGTTGAGGCAAGTTCTACTGGCTGCAAGAGGCATGTTGTTGGAGTGTATGGGGATTCCAGCCATGACTCCGTCATGCTCCTGTGCTGTCAATATGGCCCGTTAGGATTCCCCTGGCATAGGGAAATCCTTGAGTATATAGAGCCACTAAGCTTCTGGCTGCTTATTTGATGCCACAAGACAAACTGGCCAGGGTGTAAGTTATGGATCTGCCTCATTATCATTAGCTTACATATTCCTAGTAATTGTTTTTCTAAACCTCTCTCTTCTGCCCATTCACATTGGGCATGTAAAAACCCCATTTACTTAAAATGTATGAAATGTTAAGAACACTCTGTCTCTGACAGTAAAAATACAGTGAATCAATATTCCAAAATAAACAGCAACAGCTGCACATATAGCATTAGAGAACCACGCACATAAAATAAATCAAAATCTTCCCTTTCCTTAAATATTACCCCAACAAGATTTGTTTCTTCAGCCACTCTCCTAAAAGGATGTGTCTGCCCTTGTGCCCTGAAGCTCAACAGATTCCAGTATTACTAATACATTTGGCCCACTGTTCTACTTTCACAAACAGACTTACAAGGGGTTAAAGTGTTAGCCAGGTATCTTGGTCAGTTCTTAGGCCCAAATTTCACAGGTGGAGTCACATGGACTCAGAAGCCTGCCTGTGCTGATCTATGGGGAAGACTGGTTAAACTCACTGTGACAAGAACAATGTATTTTTTCTATGGCATATATTGTAGAGTATGCAGCATAATGATTTTACCCAATAAATAATTTCGCTAGCCATGTCATTTTAAGTAAATCACTGGGACTATATTGAGAGTGAATTGAAAATGTGTGCTCTTAATGAGGAGGGGATAGTGGAGGAAGTTCACATGTCAGAACTATCTCACCTCAGACAATCTAATGAAGGAAGTAGGAAATGCAACAGTAGTCCCATCAAGCCTTCATGCTGTGAACTTTGGAAGGGAAAGCAAGGAATAAGAAGAACATAGTGTTTATGTCCAATGACATGATGCTGAAAATGTCAGTTTGAAAATAATCTCGATAACAAGTAACCGAATAGAATAACTAAAGGTGCAATAGTCAGTCAAGAAAAGGGAAGGAAAGGAGAGCATTTGGAAATACAGATATTTTAAAACTTCACTGATAAAGGTTAAATAATATGCAATGAAGTGTTAAAGAATGAGAAGTGTTAGTACTGAAGGAAAAATATCAGATAATTTGAAGCATGTACATAGAAAATCAAAGTGAATTTCTATAAATCCTAAACAGTGTTACTTATTGTTTGATGATTTACCTGAGAAGAAAACCCTGAAAATGATATAGAATCAGAAACACACATTTAACTAGATAGATAGAATATTGCTGTATTAATATACCTAAGAACCTTTCATTAACTTTGATGGGCTTTGGATTAAGCTCTAAGGGTATGTCTACACTACAAAGTTAATTCCAACTAACTTAGTTCGAATTAGTTAATTTGAACTAAGCTAATTCGAACTAACGCAGCTACACCCAAAAACTAATTCGAATTAGCGTTTTGCTAATTTGAACTAGCGCGTCCACACTGATTGGATGCTGGGTCGCATTTAAGGGCAGCTGAAACCGGTTCCGGCAGGGCATCAGGTCAGTAGTTGCTTTGTGTGGCTGCTGTCTGAGGCTATCTGAGGCTCGTGCTTAAAGGGACCCCCCTGGACAGCCGGTTCTCAGCTTCTCCGCTTGCTTGCCTACCTCGCCGAGGGACAGCAAAGCGTTTTCCTCTGCGCCTGCCTGTGTCGGTGGTTCCCATTGGGGACGCCGCCACAGTTGGCACCATGGAGCCAGAGCTCGCCCTGGGCATTCTGCTCCAGTTTTTGGGCTTGCTGCTGCAAGCCTGCCAGCAATGGCTGGAGGCTGCCTGGCACCACCTGGCAGCCCCCTGCCTCTCCACCTGGCCTCCCTGGGGGCCATGGAGGAGCCGCAACAGCGCCCGGATGCCAGCGTGCCCCGCCGCATCTGGCGTCTGGACACCAGCAGCGACTGGTGGGACTGCATCGTCTTGGAGCGCTGGGGAGACAGACAGTGGACCCAGAACTTCAGGATGAAGATGGACACCTTCCTGGAGCTCTGCGAGTGGCTCGCCCCTGCTCTGTGGCGACGGGACACTCGCATGAGGCCTGCCATCCCCCTCCAGAAGCGTGTGGCCATCGCCCTCTGGAAGCTCTCCACGCCGGATAGCTACCGATCCGTCGGGAACCAGTTCGGCGTGGGGAGATCCACCGTTGGAGCAGTGCTCATGCAGGTACGGCACTCACTGGCCACTGGGCCGGGGAGGAAGGGGGCTGCAAGGAGGGCATGGGCCGCCCCAGGGAAAATGGGGGCGGGGGAGGAGGCGACAGTGCCCCTCATGGGAGGTTTTGGTCTGTCCTGGCCGTACTACAGGCCGCCGGCGGTGGCCAGGATCGCAGCGGGGGTTGCTTCTGGGAGTGGGGCGTGGGGCAGTGCCAGGGAACGAACACTCCCAGCCACCCAGGCGCCCCAGTGATTCGCAGTTTGCTGTGTCTCTCTGCAGGTGGTCAAGGCCATCAACCGGGTGCTGCTCCGCAGGGTGGTCCACCTCGCCGATCCGGACGCCATCATCCAGGGGTTCGGCGCCCTCGGCTTCCCCAACTGTGGGGGGGCCATCGACGGGATGCACATCCCCATCCGTGCCCCGGAACACCAGGCCTCCCAGTACATCAACCACAAGGGGTACTTCTCCGTCCTCCTGCAGGCTGTGTCTGACCACCGGGGCCAGTTCACGGACATTAATGTGGGCTGGTCTGGCAAGGCACATGATGCCAAGGTGTTCCGCAACTCCTCCGTGTGCCAGAGGCTGCACGCCGTGATCTTCTTCCCCGACCGCCACATCAGGGTCGGGGACGTGGACATGCCCGTCTGCCTGGTGGGGGATGCGACCTACCCCCTACAGACCTGGCTGATGAAGCCGTACACGGGGCACCTCAACCCCTCCCACCAGGCCTTCAATGCCAGGCTCACCAGGGCCCGCATTGTGGTCGAGGGGGCCTTCGGACGACTGAAAGCCAGATTTAGGTGCCTCCTCACCCGCCTCGACCTCGCCGAGCACAATATCCCTCCTGTGGTGGCAGCATGTTGCGTGCTGCACAGTTTGTGCGAGCGGAAGGGGGAGGCTTTCCTGCCAGCCTGGATGGCTGAGGCTGAGCGCATGGCTGGCCACTACGCTCAGCCCCACACCGCCGCTGTCCGGGAGGCCCAGCGGGGGGCCGTCCAGATCCGGGAAGCCCTGCGGGAGACCTTCCTGGTGGAGGAGGAGGACTGAACTCTCCCTGCATGCCCCATTAGGGCCTTCTTCCACCCTCCCCTCCTTCCCCTTTCCCCTCCCTAACCCCCTTTCCTAATGTTAAATAAAGACACCTGTTTTGCAAACAACAATCTCTTTTTATTGTACATAACTGGGGTGGGGGGAGGGGGGAATGAGGATGGGAGAGGGGAGGGGGAAACCTGGGAGGAGGGAGCTGGAAGGGGGAAGAAGGGGAGGAAGGGAAGGGAAAGCTCAGGGTTGGGGGTCCTGCTGGCTCTCCCGTCTCGCAGCTGGGGCGGCCGCAGGGGCTGGAGCAGCAGGAGGCAGGAACCTGTCCACCAGGGTCTGGTGGACCTGTCCACCTGTTCCTCCAGCACCTCCAAGCTCCGCTGCCGTAGCCGCAGGTCCTCCCGGACCCAGTGGTCCTGGGTGGGGAGCTGGTGCTCCAGTAGCCGCAGGTGCCACCTCTGGTAGTCCTCCAGGTTCCTGGTGCACCTGCTGGCCCGGGTGCGGGTGGCTGTTGCAGGCGGGGTGGTGCGCCCTGCAGTCCCAGGTGCTGCAGCTGTGGTGAAACAAGAGCAGTGGTCAGTTCTTCCTGGGGACACAGCCCCCCAGTCTCCCTCTGCAAGGTGAGGTCGGCGTGTGGGGAACGGGCCAGGGCCCCTGCATGACACCCAGCTGCTGCTCCATGGTGGGCAAGGCCCAGGTGCATGGTCCCTGGGCTCCCTCTCCCCCCACCTCCCCGTACACATAAGGGGAGCATGATGGCACTCACATGTGGAGCCCTCCTCGGCCTCGGACGACACAGCCGATGTGCTCTGTGGGATGCCTCGGGGGTCCTGGGTCCTGGGCAGGCTCCCTGCAGGCTCCTGGCTCTCGGCGTCCTCCTCGGTGTCAGGGACGGGTCCCTCTGCCCCGGGGTCGATCACCACCCGGGGGGGCATGGACTGTGTGAGCCCCCAGGATGCGGTCCAGGGCCTCATAGTGAGGGCATGCCTCCGGGTCGGCCCCTGGCTGGGAGGCCCTGGAGTAGGACTGTCGCAGGTCCTTAATTTTGCAGTGGACGTGCTCCCGGGTCCGCATGTGGCCTCTGGTGGCCAGGCTGGCAGCGATGCGGCTGTAGACGGCCGTGTTCCTGTGGCTAGTGTGGAGATCGTGGACGTTGGAGGCTTCCCCCCAAACCTCGATGAGGTTTGCCCATCTTGCGGCCCCGGGCAGGCTCCTGGGAGCCGCCAGCCTGGTCCTGGGAAGAGGCGGAGGGCTGGGTGGCAGCGGGTGGCTGGCTCATGCCGTGCCAGGTGCAGGGTCTGCTGGCTGGGTGCTGGCAGGCTTGCAGCTGGCACGAGCAGTGTAGCCAGACCGTGCCCCTTTAAGGGCTCCGGGGCCGGGAGGGGGGGCAGAAGAGTTTCCCTGGCTTGGCCCAGAGTGGCCACCAGGGCAAGCTGGGAAGGGCTAGCCTCCAACTAGGTCGAATTAAGTGGCTACACAGCCCTTAATTCGAACTACTTAATTCGAACTAGGCGTTAGTCCTCGTAGAATGAGGTTTACCTAGTTCGAATTAAGCGCTCTGCTAGTTCGAATTAAGTTCGAACTAGCGGTTTGCATGTGTAGTGCCTATGAAAGTTAATTCGAACTAACGGCTGTTAGTTCGAATTAACTTTGTAGTGTAGACATACCCTAATAGTGTTTCCATTATGTACTGCATAACACTACAGTGCCACAAATGATGGCAAAAGATTTAGTAGAGATTATGTATCCAATTAAATATATTGCTGTTGCTTTAATTTATAACTTAATTTCCCCCAAAGCTACCCAATTGTTAATTGAGATCAATCGAGAAAAAGTTCAGAAAAGGGCAACAAAAACGACTAGAGGTTTGGAATGACAGCCATATGAGAAAAAAAAAAAAGGATTGGGACTTTTCAGCTTAGAAAAGAGGAGACCCAGCCTGGTCTACACTATTTGTTTTGAAATAACAAATGGAGCGTCCACCTACCAAACCCGTTATTTTGAAATAATGGGCTGGTTATTTCTAAATAATAACTCCTGCTTTGCACAAGGAATAACACTAATTTTGAAATTGTTATTTTGAAATAGCGGTAGTGTGGACACTCTGGTGCCACTATTTCAAAATAACTATTCCCCAGAGTTATTCAGAGTAATTACTCCCCAGTGCTTCCTGAGGCTCTAAGTCGAGGTAGCACATCTACATTAATGGAGCCTACCTTGGGCTAATTTTGAGGCTTCCCCATAGTGTGGACATGCTATTTCAAAATTATTATTTTGGGAGTTGTTATTTTGAAATAAGTTATTTCGAAATAATTTCCTAGTGTAGACATGTCCTTAGGAGGGATATGATAGAGATCTATAAAATCATGACTGGTGTGGAAAAAGTGAATAAGGAAAAGTTGTTTACTTATTTGCATAATAAAAGAACTAGCAAATGAAATTAATAGGTAGAAGGTTTAAAACAAATACAAGGAAGTATTTCTTCAACACACAGTTAACCTGTGGAACTTCTTGCCAAAGGATGTTGTGAAGACTAGGATTTTAAGAGGGTTCAAAAAAGAACTAGATGGAAGATAGATCCATCACTTGCTATTAGCCAGCATGGGTAGGAATTGTGTCCCTAGCCTCTGTTGCCAGAAGCTGGAAATGGGCAACAGGGGAAGGATCACTTGATGATTACCTGTTCTGTTCATTCCCTCTGGGATATCTGGCATTGGCCACTGTCAGAAGACTGAATACTGGGCTAGATGGACCTTTGATCTGGCCCAGTATAGCCGTTCTGAGCTGCCATTGAAATTTATTTTACTTATTTTAGTTCTCTGTGCCCCCCCCCCCAAATATTTGAATTCCATTTTCTTTTTGAAAGTCTGTCACATTTCAGGGACATGTACCACCTGCAATCTCCTCCCCCTACTCCAGAGTCTATCTGGGACATTCTTGTCAAGTGACAGGCCTGTCTCTACCTGCACTTCTCCCGTAGAGGAACTCACCCCACTTTAGACTGGATCAGCAGGATGCATCCCCTTCCCCTTATTCCCACAGTCCCATCATGCTTACAGGGTGATGCCTTAGCCCCTCTTGAATGCACCACTCAGGTAACAGGTTCTGATGCCTTCACTGATCTTTATGGTTCTACTACTCTCACCCCAGGGTAGTAGCCCACCCGGTTTCAATAGCATTAACACAACAGGCACAGCTGTATTTTGCACTTGTGAGAAATGTCCCTCGAGCAGCCCACGAAAAGAAATTGATTAAAATGACTTAAAAGCAGCTTATTCAAAACAATCATGTTCTTTATTCTCTCAAAGGTACATAACACTGAGAGAAGCACTAAAACAACAAGTCTTTAGGCATGTGGTTTCCTCTAAAATGTAACCTTTCCTTGCATGTTTTGGTAATTTCCACTTAACCCAGCTACCTCCATTGCTAGGCAGGGAGAGACAGACCATCCCCCTGCAGCTTTCTCTTATCTGTCTCTCGCCCAGAACAGCTGCTGCCAGTTCACTCCCGTTGCTCTCTAGGCTAGGGTCTTTAATATTTGATGCTCTTTTGATCTTAGGCTCAGTCCTGGGAAAAATTAACTTGCTGGACTGATTGGAGGCTGGTAGGTGGACATTTCCCAATTATTAGCTTCCCCATTGTTCCCTCAATAACCTTGGTATTCTCTCTGGCAATAGCTCATCTTTCCAATTGTTTCATTTTGTGCTTGTTTCCCCTTTATTTAACTCTAGGAAGTCATATATCAAACAGGGAAACTGAGGTGCATATGATTTTCATAAAAATAATACAGCAGCTCATTCATTCTCCACAAAGTGCAAATAATATATATTTGTTCTGGCTTTCCTCAGTCAGAAAAGGCTGTACAGATATTTTTCCCTCAAGGCCCTTCACCTCCCCGCACTGCCTCCAATATTACCACAGGTCTAAAGGTCAAGAATGAGAAATTTCAGTCTAAAAGGACTTAAAGGATATAAGCATCTAAAAGAGTAATTCAGACTGTATTCATATTGATTTGCAACCTTAGTATTTCTGCCAATAAGATGCAACAACTTGTGCTGTTAGAGCAGAAGAAATTTAGACTTGCATTCTTTCTTAAATTTTAAGTAAATGTTAATCGATTAAGAAATATTGATAATTATTAGTAATATGTCTCTTTCAGTTTGGGTCAGTTGGACATTATGCTTTGGGTCAGTTGGACATTATGCTTATGTGTTTGTGTAACATTCCTCAGTGCCTCATGGGAACTATAGTTTGGGTGCCTCACACTTCCATTCCCTCTATGAGCTGGGGCTGCTGTTTGGACTACATCTCCTAGGCCATGTCTACACTAGGAAAGTATTTTGAAATTACTAAATTCGACTTAATAACTGCCGATTTAACAAATTGAAAGTAGTGTGTCCACACTACAAGGAAGCTTCGAAAGTATTGCTCTCTCCTCTTTCATTGATATGCTGTGGTGCATTGTGACCCACATATATCATAAGAAACAGGAAGCCCCACCTTTGGAGGATTTAGGAATTTCAAAAGGCTTTGATGTTTCAAATAGAAGTTTTTCAGAAATTCTGATTTCTGAAAAATTTGGATATTTTGACTTTTTGTTCTGATTTGAGTTGAAAACAAATTTTGAAATACTGGAATTTCCCATACAATGAATATCCCAGTACGTCTACACTGCACACTTATTTCGGAATAAGCTATTCAGGAAGAAATACTCCGAAATAGCTTATTTTGAAATAGTGCATCTACACTACAGGGAAGCCTCAAAATTAGTCTGAGGCAGGCTTCCCTAATGTGGACACGCTAACTCCATTTAGAGCCCCAGGAAGCACTAGGGAGTAATTAGTTTGAATGGCTCTGAGGAGGAGCTATTTCAAAATAGCAGCTGCTAGATGCACCCGATGATTGACCAGATCTAATTTTAATGATACTAAATATTTCTATAACACTTTCCATCTGAGGATTTCAAAGTGTTTTTCAGCATTAGTGAATTGACGCTCGTAATATTATACTGAAATACTGTAATATAGTACATATAACATTACCATTTCACAGAGTAGTGGAATGGTGACATGGAGAGGTTAAACTAGCATTTTCAAAACAGAATACCTACAGTTAGGACCATTGATTTAGGCACTACTTTTAGGCACCCATGTTTAACAAATTGTTGGTCTGAGGATGGTCTACACTCGAAAATAGATTGACCCACCTATAGCACTCTGGTGAGAAAAATCCAGACCACTGAATGATGTAGTTAAGCTGGTCTGAGCCCTATTGTACACAGTGCTAGACCTCCAGAAGAATTCTTCCATCAGAGAACCCCTTCATCATCATGGATAGTGTCTATACTTTAGGGCTACAGCAGCATAGCTGCAACTGTGCTACTGTAGTGTTTCAAGTGCAGATGAACCCTGACGCTGTAATCTGGGTCTCCTTTTTGGAAGTAAGCAGCACTTCAAAGCCAAACATCCAGAAAAATTGTTTTTAATAAGGCTATAGCCATACAGAATCTGTAACTCATTACACTAAAAACTGTGTAATAGCTAAGCTCACTATATTGAATGAACTTAAATAAAATATAATTGACATAATACATTTATAAAAGAGAATGTAATATAAGAGAGAGGGAGTATGGCATTAAGATGTGCAAGACATAAAAGGCTAGACTGGCTTTTCTAACTCATTCAAGAAAAATTTGCATAGATTTCTGTCATGCAGAGCTTACTTAAGGAATCCCAAGTCCTCAGAAACTCTCTTTTAAGTCTCAGTAGGGTCTACTGAAGAGAAATCAAATACAAACCAGTTTCCTTACTGCTGAACTGAGAAACTATAGCCAATAGGATTTATCCTTCAGCATTTAACAGTCAGCTATACATATATGTATATATTAACAACAGACTTAGCTGATGGTTAGGGAATACTTTATTGGACTGCAATTTTTTCCCCAATAAGTCAATCTGATGACCTAACACTGTGAACATTTTGTGCTAGAGCATAGATTTAGAGTTTTACCTATAGATTTTTTTAAATTTCCAATGCTTTCAACAGAATGTTTAAGATAAAGTTCCCACTCCCTGTGGTTATTAAGAAAACCTTCTAAACATAAAATGCTACAAAGTCAAGTTGTTGAATTCACTGACTCAAAAGAAAAATAGCTTGACAAAGAAGTGACTTGCTCCATTCATCTCTATATGATCATTCTTAAACCTAATGGTGCAGACTTTAAGTTTTTTTATTGTCAACTACGTCAAGATAATATAACAACGTATATCATAAATCCATATCTCTTAGTCTTCCTATATAAAATTTGTCCTACGTAGTTGGAATAATTTGAAAGAGTGGTTCTCCTAGAAAGGAATATGTGCAAATTGCTGTTGTGGGGCTTTAAAAAGACAACAGCAATCTACAAACATGTTTTTTTTATCTGAATGCACTGGCAAACCCACAAATAAGCTAGTGGCAGATGAAACAGAAGCATCTTCTGCTACCTTTCTCTTTCTGGGATTTTTAAAGTCTAGACAGAATTATTTCATTCTTTTGAAATGTACAGGAGATTAAAAATTAGATTGACAAAATCCACATCTTTATAATATTTAGACAAAACTGATGACATTTTTATAATGCAAAATTGATTTTTGTTTTATATAGTAAGACTAAGAGACATGCATTTACTTTTAATCAGACTGTAATCAACATTCATGTTTCTGAACTTTCTTTAAACTTGTTTTCTAGTTACCAGCTAACTCATAGTAGTATCTTAAGTTGCTGGAGGCATTAGATAGATACATTGTTGATTACTCATCCACGATCCTTTTTTTAATTGCTTCAACTGTAGCACAAAATGTAGCAAACTGTCTTTGACCACAAATACAGGCTTTCATTTTCAGCTTGAGTCTTCCACTAATTTACCATCCCAGAATTACAACCCCAGGGTTTCATTAAAAAACTCAAGATATAAATAATTCTGATTCTTGTGATAGGCAGCGAGCTATTAAAGTGTTAGTATCTTTTGGCAGCTAGAAATTCTTGGGCTGCAGAAATTGCAATATACTTAGAATAAGTTCCATGAATGTCTCCTGAAGAATAAAGAGACTGTGGATAAAGTCTATGAAGGCCACTTAATTATCATTTTAACAAGACTACCTTCCTTCCTTAATCACTGGTCAGGGGCACTAGGCCCTCTTTTAATTGTTTAATTGGTGGGGGTATTAAAGATTTCTGTAGCAGATTTGTTTAGGCCCCACTCTAGCACATTACTTTAAATGTGCAGATAGTCACTTAGCTGTCAGTGGGACCAATCACATACTTGAAGTGATCAGCTAGAATGTTCAGAACCTCGCAGGATCATGCCCATAATGATGCCAGTTAGCTCAAGTGCTGCCTTAGATTCTGATAGCTGGCATCAGTCTGGGCCTTTTCTTATGGTACGTTGTTCTGGTGGGAACATGAATAGATGAGGAAGTTTAGGGAGAGTTAAGGACAAGGTTCCCTCTAAACTGTGAGGTAGCACAGCCCTGCAGCTGCTTAATAAGCCCCACCCTACCTGTCTGGGGGAGGGGTACTTCTTCTTCAGCTACGCAGCCCTCCCTCCTGAGGACAGAGCAGCTTAAAGGGAATCTTGGTTGAGGATGTAGCTACAAACTTGAAATCTGAGTTCTGCAACCAAGTGAGTTGGAACTTAATTTCCTTCACTAGTGCCATAGTTGAATAAATGTTTTGAACTGCTCTGGTAGGCACTTTTGCTGAAGTCTGCCTGTTAACAAAAAAGGCAGAAGTTATGGCCTTGCAGGAGAATTTTCTGAGTGAGAGTCTATGGCTTGCATTAGGCAGGAGGTCACACTAGATGATCTTCATAGTCTCTTCTAACCTTAAAAATCTATGGATAAAATTATCTGAAAATGTAACAGAGAGAGTTCATTTCTTATTCCTAAAAATGAAGATAGCTCTTGCCAGCCAAGCTGGTCAAATACTACACCCTAACCCGCATTCATAAGTATGGAGGTTCACACTTATGAATGTACAACACAATGCACAACAATGGATAAGATAAAACTAGAATGTAAGATAAGGTAAAGAGTAGGCTGTGCATGGAGAAAGCCTGCTGTTCAGGTATTGGTTCCTACAAAATAATCCATCCATTACCAAAATGGGTGCTGCAATGTATAGTAAAGTAATGTGTGTGCAAATGTATGTAAAGGAAGTTTTCTGGATAACTTTGGACTTAAGGTAAACCTGCATCTGCATTTGAATCTGATCCATGTTGCTTTGCTGCATGTCAAATCAAGATACCAGAGTGATAAAATCTGGAGTTGAACTGCTATCTTGGAAAGTCAAGGGGAAAGAGGTCTCCCAGGGAATCCCAGCAAATTGCTTTATTTTCATTGAGCTCAGTGTTTCTGTGTTTCGTGGCCACCTAATGACTAGAAAAATATTGAAAAACTCAAGAGAGTTCAGAGAAGAGCAAACAAATGTGTTTAGTGGAATAGAAACACTGATTTAGGAAATCAAGAGCGTTAACTATTCAGAGTTTGGCTAAGCTATAACTAAGGGGGTGAGAAGAGAGGTAGAGATTCTAATGGTTTACAAATCTGAATACCAAGAAGGGAAAGGATGAAATTTAAAATTGTACTACAGCTAAGAGAAATGGCAGGCAAATTCAGACAATACTGAATAACTTGTATCTACGGAGAGGGGCACAGAGAACATGGACATCTGCTCTTGCAGGGTAGGTTGAAACATTTATTTTGATGTTAACTATTAAGGCAGCAAGTACACATGAAGCCGAAGAACAAGCTCTGGCTAAATGAGAGATTAATTGGCAAGAACTGTAGGAACCTATGCCAAGAGTTTCATGTATGACTAGCAACTGTGTGTTCCTCAGTATTTAGGTGTCCAACTGGAGAAAACTTAAAGGGGATTTTCAAAGGTGAAATTGGTAGCTTCCCTTAAGACTTTATGATTTCCAGGCTGGATCATTGTACCTCACCATGCCTAGAGATGAGCACTGACTACAGTAGAAAGCTTCAATTTCAGAATTGTCATCCTGCCAGTCAAATAAAAGCTGCCAAAGCACAACACACCAGAGCTCTCTCGGTTCCTTATAGAATACTGTGTTAAACATAGGATCCTGGTATTCATTTTCTAGGCAAGACTCCTTGAAAAGCACTTCACTTTTTGTGATGAGTCTCCTTTGACAGCACAGGATTACTTCTTTCAGCCTCAAGAGGGAAGTACATGAGGGCAGAAAGCAGAGCCTTCTTGGAAATAGGACCAAATCTTTGGAATTCAGCACTAAGGAAGACAGTGAAATAGGAGGCCATTCCAACTTTCAGAATGAAGTAACCCCCCTATCCACACAAACACACTTAACCTCAGCTTTCCCATAGCTGCAACTAAAAACAGGAAAAAAAAGAAGGAAGACAAAAAGATGAAGCCAAAAAGGACAGAGAGAAGATATCCATTATGAGAACAAAATATGGCTTGGTTAAAGAGGGAAGAAAATTAAATTGTGGGCTATTATGATTATATTTGGAGGTGCTCAGATTCTGTAGTGAAGGGAGCCTTTATCAGTACCTGGATAGGAAGAAAGCAAAATAGTTTTCTACAGGAGCTTTGGAAGCTGTTGTTTGGGCCACTTATTTAAAATTAGACTAGAGAAGCACTAGTAAAATAAACAAGAGGCTTAATCTTGCCATGGCAGGGAGACAGACCTATAATAATCAGTCTTTTCCATTTAATATCTGTCAGTTTGTGATCTCATGGTACCTCTAATGACTCTCTCTCTGTTTTACTGTTACAGAATTTAGTCCAATATGTAATTTAATAATCATAACATCTATCTGGGTCATTATATGGCTCATATACTATTAAAATCAGAAGGAAGGTATGAAAGATTTTTTTCTTAAGGTAGAAACATTTTGTCTTAATTGTAGAGCTCTGATGTGTAGCATTAAACTGCCAATACATTTGAAAGGGTGATATTCTTGGTGGTTGTACGGTGTTATTTTTTTTGCAAAGAAGTCATATTTTATGAAGTATCAGAGGGGTAGCCGTGTTAGTCTGGATCTGCAAAAGCGACAAGGAGTCCTGTGGCACCTTATAGACTAACAGATGTATTGGAGCATAAGCTTTCGTTGGCAAAAAGCTTTCTTTCTTTGCTCCAATACATCTGTTAGTCTGTAAGGTGCCACAGGGCTCCTTGTCATATTTTATGAAGTCAATCACAACTTTATACCACATAGGACTAGTCAAATATTTTGGGACTCTGAATGAATATTTTGCACTAGTGAAGGTCTATTTTTATTTTCTAAAAAATGTAAAATAAGGAAGAAAATCAAGAGGCCTTCCTGTGAAAAACCTGTCAACACAGCCTGATCTTCATCCTGAACAACTGTACTCCTTACCTCTCAGGCCTGTGTGTTCCTTGGGTGTCCCACAGTTGGTCGTGGGGTTGTATTCCTTGAATGGCAGCAACCTAGGAACTGACTTTCTCCAGCCTACCCTTCTCCCTTGATGAGTGCACAAAAACCCATGTCAGGGTGCTCTCCTAACTCCCTCAGCACCTGGACTGGGATGCAGGCTTCAACATATTACAAACACTGGCTTAATTAATTCAAAAAATGAGAATGCATGATTACCAGTGACCTTTATAGTTAAAAAATTTATAATCTGTTGTTTATGGCAGGACATGCAACATTCACTAATTAGTCATTCACTGGCACGTGTCAAGATTGAGAGGGGTATCACGTTAATTTCCTGGGGCAATGAAGGAGGGTTCTCTGTTCTGTACAGGGCTCTCCTCTGCCTTCATTTGCTCTGGCTCTCCTCTTCCCTCTCACACTCAGAACAAAGGGCCCCATTTGAGTTTGTGAGCCTTCCCCTTTGCAGGGGGCTGTGCTGCTTCTGTGCCATGGTAAGTTGTGGTGAGTTTTGAGCATTGTAACCCTCTTCAGTGGCGCATAGGTTCAGTAACTAGGTCAGATGTAAGATGGTGACCGTGCTTTACTTACTAGGGTGCGATAGAAAAGTATTAATAATTAGGCACATCTGTGACTGAAAGGCAGTTCAAAACCACTCACTTTATACGATGTCTGAGGGACACTGGATATTAGCCATGTTGATCATTCATCTGGAAGACACAAGCTCTATTTTGTTAAACTAACAGCTGTGAATGGCACACAATTGGGACAACAGTCTGGGCTCAGCCGTAAGCTTGGCTACATGCTTGGGCTGGAGAGTATGAGAGCATGAGGAACTCTGTTAGGGTATGTCTATACTGCAAAGTTAATTCAAAATAACAGCCGTTATTTCTATTTAACTTTAATAGCGTCTATACATGCAAACTGCTATTTTGAAATTAATTCGAAATAGCGGAGCGCTTAATTCGAATTTGGTAAACCTCATTCTACGAGGAGTAACACCAAATTTGAAATAGCTATTTCGAATTAAGTTGCTGCGTAGACACTTAATTCGAAATAGGGGGCCTCCAGCCCTTCCTAGGGAGCCCTGGTGGCCACTCTGGGCACAACCAGGAAAACTTACTCTCTTCTCCCCCAGCCCCAGAGCCATTAAAGGGGTAGACCCTGGCCACAGTGCCTGTGCCAGCTCCAAGCCTGCCAGCCCAGAGCCAGCAGTGGCCCTGACCCAGTGGCCCCAAAACATGAGCCAGCAAGCCACTGGCAACCAGCCCTCCACCGCTCCCCAGGAGCAGTCTGCCAGCTCCCAGGAGCCTGCCAGGGGCTGGAGAAGGTGGGCGCCTTCCTGGTCCAGGGTGGAGATCATGGACCTTATTCAGGTTTGGGGGGGATGTCCCCAACGTCCATGATCTCCACACTAGGTGGGGGAACGCAGCTGTCTATGGCAGGATAGCTGCCAGCCTGGCCACCAAAGGCCACATGCGAACCCAGGAGCAGGTTTGCATGAAAATCAAGTTGGTCTGGTGAGACCCCCAGCCCTGAGATCTGAGCTTCTCCTTCCCCTTCTTCCCTTTGCTTCCCCCTTCCAGCTCCCTCCTCCCAGGTTTCCCCTTCCCCTCTCCCACCCTCTCTCTTCCCCTCTCCCACCACCTTTTCTCAGTCTCCCCAGAGGTTCACCCTCCCCCCCCCAGTTTTGTTCAATAAACCCAGTTTCTATTTTTGAACATACATGTCTTTTGTTTCACATCAGGAAGGAGGGTTAGGGAGGGGTAGATGGAAGGATGTGAGGGAGGAATGGGGCACGAGCCCCCAGTGGGGAGGACTGGGGTGGCTCTGAGGGCTCCTCGGGGTGGACGCTCTCCCGCAGGGCCTCCTGGATCCTGTGGAGGCAGGAAAAAGGGGATAAGGGAATTTGTGTGCAGCCATCTTGGTCTTGTTAGCAAGAGAGCAAGAGTCAGGCTATGTTTGTGGCCTGACAACGCGAGAGCTGTAATAAGACGCTGCCGTCTCCTCTCGCCTCCGTACGGAGATAAGGATAGAATGCTGACTGTGGCACGGACCTTGAGATAAGAAGCATCTGGGTGGAACTAAAATAACTGTTAGCCATTGGTGTTTGTGATGGGAAGGAGACTAATTGTTTAATGTTATTATATGTAACCGACAGTATATAAACTGCTTCATAATTGCTTGTATTTGAAGATCTGCCTCGGGGGGGTTCCCTCCCCCATCCAAACCAGTTTTTCCCTTGCTGCAGTTCGTAATAAAACTGCCTCTGGCTACTTGTTGCTTACAAACACAGAGTGAGGACAATGTTTTCTTCCACAATTTGGTGGAAGAAAACATTGTCCTCAATCCTGACAGTCCCCTGATGGACCCCCCCGGATTGCAGCCTGCAGCAAGTGCAGCTGGGCTGATGGCAACGACCCCACGAGACATACTGGCGTGCCCAGGGGCAGCTCTGGCTCCATGTGGCCGAGTGCTGTGGTGTCCTGAATGCAGGCACTCGGCACTCCAAGACAGGTCTGCTTTGCTGTCCCTCATTGAGGTAGACAAGCAAGTGGGGAACCCTGAGAACTGTCTGTCCGGGGGGGGTGTAGGGTCCTTTTAAGCATGGAGCTCAGTTAGCCTTAGGCATCAGCCCCACACACTAAGTCCTAACCTGATGCCCTGCCGGCACTGGTTCCGGCCAGCCTTAACTTCGATTCAGGGTCCGCTCAGTGTGGACGCACTACTTCGAAATAGCAAAACGCTATTTCAAAATAGGTTTTGTGTGTAGATGTGTTAATTCGAATTAGCTTAATTCGAATTAACTATTTCGAATTAAGTTAACTCGAATTAACGCTGTAGTGTAGACATACCCTTAGTTTCTGTTGCAGACTAACTGGACTGCCAGACTGTCTAGGAGAGAGCAGTTGGGGGGAAAAATGGAAATACGAACATACAATGGTGTGATAGAACAAATGTGGATTATTCTTGAATAGTCTGATGAGTCTGCACTGTGACTGTAAGTGCATGCCTGCAAGGGCATCATACAGATGTTGTCCCTGTGCAAGAAAGTAGTGAAATTCCAGGCAGCCCATTCAATTCTTTCCTTTGCTCCTATCCGGCTGAAATTGAATGCCAGTATTTATCTTTACAGAGTACTGACAGTCTGTCCCACAGAATCCTCAATTCCTGGGGCCAGCCACAAAAAAACCCAGAAGACCTGAGGCTTATTTACCTGTCTCAGCATGTGAGGGAGATAATCAGGAAGCAGCCCAGATCTTTATAATGCAAGCAAAACTGTAGTCAGGTTTATTTTTCTGCTCTCTAGAAAACCTTTAGTTACATAAATGCTAAAGTTGGCAGGGCCCTGGTAGTCAGCCTTTGTCCCCATGATTGCTGTATTGTGTAAACGCCTCTGCCAATTTACTTTTACTATTTTCAGAAGATCTGCAAAATTAATGTATGCCACTTGCACAACGTAGAGGAAAATATCCTATCTGCATAGATTTGGGGCAAAATAATTTTTGTTTCCACCTCAGGAAACACAGATGTCTTTTGCCAGCAGGAAAAAGTAGTTTCTTTGCAGATATGTATTTTAATTACCTGGGCGAAGAGGTGCATTTGCAACAGAAGCAAATATATGCAGAATCAATACTTTGTTCAGAAAATGGAATTTCATAACTGGCGACACATGGGGATGCACACAGGCCAACATGCACCCCAGGGTGGGAGGGGCTGGCTAGCAACTGGTAGCAGGGCCAGTGGCGGCAGCAGGAGTCTGCATTGCACAAGTTCATGCTGCATGGCCTCCACCAGCAGCAGCGACAATGGTGGTGGTGAAGGCCCAGATCAGGCAGTTTCCTCCAACCTGCGTGGCACCACTCCGCTGTTCTGCTTCTCCGGGGACTGCTGTGAAGAGGTGGGCAGGGAGGGGTGGAGCAAGGGCAAAGTGGGGGCACAGCAAGGGAGTGAGGAGAGGCTTGCTCTCTAGGGTTGCCAGATACTTTCCAAAAAAAATACCAACATGGCAGGGAAAAAATTGGTTGAGCAAAAAAAAAAAGGCACAAAAAAAGGGTCACTGTGCCTTTAAATCCCAGCTCTCCACACTCCTTGCTCCCCCCGCCCCCACCAGACGTGGCAGGGAAGGAGTGTTCCCTGTGGCCTTCTGTCGGAGACAAACAGAAAATACCGGACATTTTACATGTCCGGTATTTTCTGTTTTATTTTTTACTGGACAGGGGCTGCAGATACCGGACTGTCCGGGTGAAAACCAGACACCTGGCAACCTTTCCCTGTCATGCGTTGCCTGATTAATCTGGACTCCAATCTGATTTGACTAGAGAGACAAACAGATTTCACCTACATCAAATCAGTAAATACTCAGGTTGTGGAAAAAAAAACAACCTGGTTATGTTGAAGAGTGAACACACCACTGGCTGGCTGTTGCTTAGCAGACTTTTTACTTGTTTGACAGGTGGTCCAGCTCTTCAGTGGTCCTTCTTCCCACAACTCAGCCCTCCAGCCAGTTCACTTTTAAGTTTACTTCTTTAGGGCTAAGAGAACATCCAACAAACAAAAGTCCAAATGCCTTACAAAAATATTTTCAGTCCCAGCTTTGTGCCCCATGCCTTCCACACCTTTTCCACAAGGTGCTCTCCCATTCTTGTCCCCTTCTCAGGGCCTTTCACCACCTCATCAGCAGTGTTAGGGAAAGGTGGGCCCTCCCACCACATCAGGGATATATAACTGTCAGGAAGATCTGTTCTGACTAATTCCTTGCTACAACCTCTCAGAACTTCTTCATGCCCAGCAGCTCTCAGGTCTTCTGCCCCACAACATAGGTTCACCTTACTTTCAGGGTTAAGACCCTCTGGGCCTTCCCTTAGAAACCCATAGCTCACTCCCAAACCATAATATTATAAACATAAATACATTTATACCCTTCTTGTTTTTGACCTTATGTCCTTCTCAACTTTCTTGTCCTCTGAGGGCCATTTTGACATGATATTCCCCCCAGAACCTTCTCCATGCTGGTGGCTGCTTGCTGTGGCCTCATGCTAGACTTCTCCACTGCACTGTCTCCTTGATGCTGCTGGTCTCTCTATGCCAGGGGTGGGGAACCTCAGGCCGGGAAGTGGGAGGGCGGATGCGGCCCCTGGCTTGCATGAATCCGGCCCCAGAGACTCATGGGTCCCCCAGCGTTGGGGAGCCCTCGCTGGTGCTCCAGCTTCCCTGCTGCCCCACTGCAGGGCTGGAGCTCCCAAAATCTACTAAGATGTCCCTCCCCCCAGGCTCTGGTGTGCAAGGGGAATATGGGAAGTGTCTTTCTCCTTCTCAGTCAGGGGCCATGTCAGTGAGCGCGTGGCTTTTTTCCCCTTTTCACAAGTGTGTGGACCCCAACTGATTTTTCTGTAGGTCAGCGGCCCCTGACCCGAAAAAGGTTCCTCACTCCTGCTCTGTGCTTTAATTTCAATGAGCAAGTTCTCCCTCCATCCTTCTTCTACTGTAAACTACCTCTCTGAGCCCTTTCTCCCCTGGACTTCATCATTTAAGCCTGGCCTACCCTCCAGGTGAAGCCAAGTATGTTAAATGTTAATTATGCACCCCATGACATAGTAGTTTTCTGCTGGCTTTGGCTTCAGGGAGATTTAATGAATCTCAGGACAGTGGATCTGAAGAGTTTTGTTTTCTCCTATGAGACAGAACTTCTACCTCAGATGATCTCCTCTCATTGTTATTAGTAAGCCAGTCTGTGATCATTTCCTTAATGGTTAGGAAAATTGATTGTTTCCTAATCATGAGTCCATGAATGTCACTTGGCTAATTACCATGATTGGCTTATTTCTACTTGAATAAAGCCATCCAGCTGAAAATTGCGATAAGGATTTTCTAGAGCTCAGCATAAAGCCAATGTAATTACACAATTTAGAGCCACAGGCTATAATTAGTGAAAGAAACAGACCTATGATGACATGGTTGAGGGGCAAAAAATTATGTGCTTGTTGAGGTGTAAACTGTGTGCTTTTCTCTGCTTCCTCTACCCCAACCAAATGTTTTCATAACTAATGACTACACAAATGTGATTCCATCCTCCCCTATCCAGGATGTCCTATTCATGGTGCCTCAGCAGTAACCAGTGGGTTGCTCTCTGGTAAATAAGTTAAAACATTCTTCTGAAAGCCCACAACAAAGGGAGATGAGGAATTAAATGTCACAGGCAAGGGATAGATTATAGCAATTTTCTGACTGACCAGCCTGTTCTATGGTCAGCAATCAGTTCTCCTTTTAGTACTGACTTAAAAGTTTGTCTTTTATCTAATAATCCAGTACATTTGTAGTGTCCCTAAGTTATAATAAAATACTGTATCCAGAAAGTTCAGATTCCCCCACCCTGCATTTTGACTTTTATTTCAGCATTTGGACCAACTATTTCTTTAGGCCTATTACTGACTTCTCCTAACCATCAGGTTTCTTGACCTCACAGTCTCAAAGTCTTGGACATCAGTTGCAACTTTACATGTCTGCTTTTATATCTTGGTTACTTCTTCCTCTTATACCTCCAAAGTCAAGCTTCTAACCAACCCCCAAGAAGCTTTCTTGCACTCATCTTTGTATTTTCCCCTTTTAAATCCTTAAGGGCTACGTCTACACTGCAAGGTTTTTGTGCAAAAATGGCTATTCTTGCGCAAAAACTTGTGGAGCGTCTACACTGCACGCACGTTCTTGAGCAAGTAAATTTACTGTAAAGCGTCGGAAAAGAGGGCTTCTTGTGCAAGAGTTATTCCTCTCCTCATGAGGAATAAGCCCTCTTGTGCAAGGTTTGAGGCCTCTCTGGACTTGCTACTTGCCTACGGTTTTGCATTAATTATCCCTGAGAGATTTTAGTTCCTGCAAGAACTTTCTGTGACTCTCGTATGAAGCCAGAATATAATCTCTAGTCCCTAAATATACATAGAAGATTTATAATGTCTATATGTATCCCTTCTCATGGGTGGTGTCAGCAGCAATAAGGACCAGACTCAGTTATCTAGAGGTTCCTTTTAAAAATTTAAACAACGGCATCTCAACCTCCCATCCAGAAACACGGGAAAATTAAATTACCTCCCCTGGCCACAACAGGCAATACTTCCTCATTCATAGGCACTCTATGGGCTTAAAGAAAGAACTTTATTGGAAGGGAAATGGAGGACAAACAGTCAACTTGAGAGCCACAAATCAATGTTACCAATTTCTGTCAAGTAGCTCCCTTCCTTCCTCTCAGCTGTCTTAACAATGGTCCCAATCTCAATCCTCCTCTTGCAGTTTTGAGTGGCTGGTGCATTCTGCTCACTTCCTTCTTTCGTTCCCTGCTTCCCCACTTGCCCAGGGATGGAGGACTCCAAGAATTCTACCAGGTCAGTTTTCAGCTCCTCAGAAAAGTGTTGCCTGAGCTGCTCTGGTGGCTGTGCCCCCTGAAGTGACCTCACTTTTGAATGCTAGGTAGGGAGCCCACGCTGGAATCCATCACCCACCTGTTTCAGTTTAGCTATATTCATCACCATAAAGCCATCCCTTGGCTCAAAGCTACTTCTGTGCTGAGTTTTTCATATCTAGGACCTATTACAGCATCTGTATTGCCAGAGGGGCATTCCCAACAGAAGACAACAAACCTTTTCTCGTCAGCCTTGTCCATTCTCTGCCATTACCCAGCTCTGCCTGACTGGGGTCTTCTTGATCAGGGTTCCTGAAGTGAGGGGACATTTTTGGTGCAGCTCTCCTATCTGTTCATTTCCCAACAGGATGAGTGGCAGTTCAGTGCTCCCATAATCAAAATGTCCCAGACTGCTGGCAGCGAGGTCCTTCCATCATGGAGCTGCTGCCTGTCTGGAGTCCTCAAGCAGCTCTGGGCCACTTTTCTCCATATTTACCCACAGGTGCCCACAGTAAACTCTACTCTATAGGGCTTCAGGCCACAGGGCTTACAGGTCCATTAGTCTCTGAATATTCCATGTGTCCGTAACATCTCTCACAATGGTAATGAAATAGGAATTAGGATTGCAGTATTTCTTACCATTTTACTAGTACAGTGAATATTGTGTTCTATTTTTAAACACCTAGGACAAAAGATGTAAAATGTCTTTTTCCCTCCTGCCCCTAGCCACCCACTCTTACCATTGTTAACAAATGAGTAGCTCTTAAATTTCTTGACGATAATATTCCACATTTTTTTTTCAGTCTGGCTGATGAATGGTGACTATTTCTACTTTAATATTATTCTGGTTGTGAAACTACTTTGGCTTCAAACACTGAATCCTCCCTAGAGCTTTATTAATGAGTATGATCTTGCTTCTAAACCAGCAAAGGAGGAGAATAATTCTCTGTGTTGCCAGATTTGTCTGTCACAGCTCTTCCTTTCTTTCCTTCCCTCTGGCAGTAGGTTGTTGCTCTTAATGCTACAGCAAACCAAATATGTTAGTGGCTCTGGGTCCAACTTTTACACAATGTATGACAACAATTCCTAGTTACGCATGTGCTTATAAATTATGAATATTAATAAAGCACCACATAACTGCAATTCACCTTACAGAATCGAATATAAATGATGTGTTTGCATAGAATAATTTGTTATTTAACGGCTCAATCCTTTGGATGAACTTGTGGGATGAGGAGGGAAATCTCTGCAAGATTCACTTTGCAGTTTTCTTCCTAATCATGTCTCCCCTTGATCAGGTCATGGGAATGGCCCCTTAAACCCACATTCTCCAACCTACCTCCTGCAAGGAGAAGCTAACAGCGATTTCCTCCCCATCCTGTAGTCTTCACCATTAAGATGAAAAACAACCAACCATCAAAGTTCAGGCGCTAGCCTTTCAATCTGATCTTATCTTCAGCTTCATACAGAGATGCAGGAATGAAGAATAATTCCGCCCACTGATGAAAGTCTATAGCCTGTAGTATGCAGGAGGTCAGACTAGATTATTACAGGGTCTCCTTCTGGCCTGAAACTATGAATTTCCATGAGTGTGATTACAGGGTCAACTTGGAAGATAGCCTGCATCTGGGTGATTACTCTTAAAGTGGTTTTATTTTCGTAGTGCTATAGTTTGTTTATATGTAATGTTGAGGAAGTTGGTCTGTAGGAGGAACTTAATAGAAGGTGGGAAGAGGTATGGCAAATGATAGCAGAAAAAGAGTGCTGAGCAGGAGGGATTTTCTGAAAAACGCCAAGTGAATGGAGAAGGAAGCCATGTTGAGGCAAACAGTCCAGGGACTTGGACAGTGTGAAGAGGTCATGGAGAGAGCCAAAGGAGACAAAGGCAGAGAGGTCAGAGGTTGCCAAGTGGCGGTGGGGCTGAGAAGCAGGACTGAGGCATTTTAGTCTAAGGAATACCAGGATGAATCATAGAAAGGGATGAATGGCGTCATAGTGTTTGACAAGAAAGACGCTTTTCCCCCAGAGCTCTCATTAAATACTCTTTTGTAAGTGCCCACTGAGATTCAGTGCACTGCTGTGGTTGATGGTTTGGTTAGTAAAATCCTGCTTCCACTTTAGAGAGCCTTACTGGAGTGTACATGTGTGCACAACACAGTCTGTGCTGCTGCTGCTGCCTCATGAATGCCCCTTCCGCAGAGCTGTTGCATTACATTAGCAGCTGGGAATGGCGCAGAGATTTGGGAGAAAGAGACATTTTTTTAACTGTAATTTTCTCATTTTTTTAAGGAGGGTTGTTCTCCAGATGCAGAAATGTGTCTGCTTCAACTTGGGGTTCCTATACAGTATGTTCATTACCAAACAATATATAATATCTGCTAGAGAATACAGAAAGTTATTGTTTTAACTGATATTTCTGTTTAGTTAACAGATACATAGAAGAGAAAGAGAGAGAGTGTGTGTGTTTGTGTGTGTGTATGTATGTATAAATGAAAGCAGCAACATGTGATCATAAGGAAAAAAGAGGGCTGAAGCTAACTGTGTGTGGCTACAGTTAAGAGATCAATGCATATACTGTAGGTAATTTGTTCCCTTATGAAAAATTGCTTGAAACACCATAATTTGAAGGTGCCACTCTTTTTTCTAGTCTTAGCTTCATGTTCTGTCACAGCAGTGCTCAAATGAAGGGAATGCTACCTGTAGAGATTGTATCTTAAGTTATTCTAAAGGGAAAGCTATTGAAATAAAGTGTAGCACTGCACAGTAAGACCATTATTGCTACAGAATCACTAGTGCAGCGTCAAATAGTAAAGACAGTTATTAAATCTTAGTAGAAAATCCAAGTGATTTAAACAGGTGTCTGGAAGCAGCAAGTTAAGTATGAAGTAAATTAATTCATTAGGGTACAAGTTGTAGTTTATCATTTTCTGCCTTCGGCCTCTCCCTCACATGGAGTATTGAGGGATGAGCTAGAAATGGGTTTTGGTTTGGAGTCGGGCTGACTCAGACGGGATTATGCAGTTCTAAGGGATTATGTCATTACCAGTGCTCTTTCGTGTCATCTTTGGAGAGGCTTCCCCCAGTCACCAGGCTTTGGCAGCTGTTCCATGCAACTCAGGAGAACCTTTAGAAAAAGAGTGCAAGCTTGTTTGCCCTCTCTCCCATGCACCCACAGAGAGGCTTGCTATACCTTCACTTCCAGGCACACACTGAGAGGCTAGCTACAATCTGGCCTTAGAACATAAGAACATAAGAATGGCCATACTGGGTCAGACCAAAGGTCCATCGAGCCCAGCATCCCATCTGCCGACGGTGGCCAATGCCAGGTGCCCCAGAGAAGGAGAACAGAAGACAATGATCAAGTGATTTATCTCCTGCCATCCATCTCCTGCCCTTGTTATGAAGGCTAGGGCACCATACTTTATCCCTGGCTAATAGCCATTTATGGACCTAACCTGCAAAAATTTATCAAGCTCTTTTTTAAACCCTAATAGAGTCCTGGCCTTCACAGCCTCCTCGGGCAAGAAGTTCCACAGGTTGACTGTGCGCTGTGTGAAGAAAAATTTCCTTTTATTAGTTTTGAACCTACTACCCATCAATTTCATTTGGTGTCCCCTAGTTCTTGTATTATGGGAAAAGGTAAATAATTTTTCTATAATCACTTTCTCCACACCATTCATGATTTTATATACCTCTATCATATCGCCCCTCAATCGCCTTTTTTCCAAACTGAAAAGTCCCAGTCTCTCTAGCCTCTCCCCATATGGGACCCTTTCCAAGCCCCTAATCATCTTAGTCGCCCTTTTCTGAACCTTTTCTAATGCCAATATATCTTTTTTGAGGTGAGGAGACCACATCTGCACGCAGTACTCGAGATGTGGGCGTACCATAGTTTTATATAGGGGAAGTATGATATCTTTTGTCTTATTATCTATCCCTTTTTTAATAATTCCTAACATCCTATTTGCCTTACTAACTGCCGCTGCACACTGCGTGGATGTCTTCATAGAACTATCCACTATAACTCCAAGATCCCTTTCCTGATCTGTCGTAGCTAAATTTGACCCCATCATGTAGTACGTGTAATTTGGGTTATTTTTTCCAACATGCATTACCTTACACTTACCCACATTAAATTTCATTTGCCATTTTGCTGCCCAATCACTCAGTTTGCTGAGATCTTTTTGTAGTTCTTCACAATCCCTTTTGCTTTTGACTGTCCTGAACAACTTTGTGTCATCTGCAAACTTGGCCACCTCACTGCTTACCTCATTTTCTAGATCATTGATGAACAAGTTGAACAGGATTGGTCCCAGTACTGACCCCTGGGGAACACCACTAGTTACCCTCCTCCATTGTGAAAATTTACCATTTATTCCCACCCTTTGTTTTCTGTCTTTTAACCAATTCTTGATCCATGAAAGGACCTTTCCTCCTATCCCATGACCACCTAATTTACGTAAAAGCCTTTGGTGTGGGACCGTGTCAAAGGCTTTCTGGAAATCTAGGTATATTATATCCACTGGGTGCCCCTTGTCCGCATGTTTATTAACCCCTTCAAAGAATTCTAACAGATTAGTTAGACACGACTTCCCTCTGCAGAAACCATGCTGACTTTTGCCCAACAATTCGTGCTCTTCTATGTGCCTTGCAATTTTACTCTTTACTAGTGTTTCTACTAATTTGCCTGGTACTGATGTTAAACTTATCGGTCTATAATTGCCAGGATCTCCTCTAGAGCCTTTTTTAAATATTGGTGTTATATTGGCCATCTTCCAGTCATTTGGTACCAAAGTGGATTTAAAGGATAGGTTACAAACCACTGTTAATAACTCCGCAATTTCACATTTGAGTTCTTTCAGAACCCTTGGGTGAATGCCGTCTGGTCCCGGAGACTTGTTACTATTCAGCTTATCAATTAATTCCATAACCTCCTCTAATGTCACTTCAATCTGAGTGAGTTCCTCAGATTTGTCACCTAAAAAGGCTGGCTCAGATTTAGGAACCTCTGTAACATCCTCAGCCGTGAAGACTGAAGCAAAGAAATCATTTAATCGCTCCGCAATGGCACTGTCTTCCTTGATCGCTCCTTTTATATCTTTATCATCCAAGGGCCCCACTGCTTTTTTAGCGGGCTTCCTGCTTCTAATGTATTTAAAAAACATTTTACTATCATTTTTTGAATTTTTGGCTAGCTGTTCCTCAAACTCTTTTTTGGCTTTTCTTACTACATTATGACACTTAATTTGGGAGTGTTTATGTTCCTTTCTATTTTCCTCACTAGGATTTGACTTCCACTTTTTAAAAGCTGCCCTTTTCTCTCTCACTGCCTTTTTAACATGGCTGTTTAGCCATGGTGGTTCTTTGTTAGGTCTCTTACTGTGTTTTTTTATTTGGGGTATACATTTAAGTTGGGCCTCTAGTATGGTGTCTTTAAACAGTTTCCATGCAGCTTCCAGGGATTTTAGTTTAATTACTCTCCCTTTTAGTTTCTGTTTAACTAGCTTCCTCATTTTAGTGTAATTCCCCTTTTTGAAATTAAATGCCAGAGTGTTTGACCGCTGCGGTGTTCTTCCCAACACAGGAATATTAAAAGTTATTATATTGTGGTCACTATTTCCAAGCGGTCCAGTAACAGTTACCTCTTGGACCAGATCCTGCGTTCTAGTCAAGACTAGGTCGAGAATCGACTCTCCCCTTGTGGGTTCCTGTACTAGCTGCTCCAAGAAGCAGTCATTTAAGGCATCAAGAAATTTAATCTCTGAATCCCGTCCTGAGGTGACATGCACCCAATCAATATGGGGATAATTGAAATCTCCTATTATTACTGTGTTTTTTATTTTGGTAGCCTCTCTAATCTCCCTTATCATTTCAGCATCACTATCACTGTCCTGGTTAGGTGGTCGGTAATATATTCCTAATGCCATATTCATATTAGAGGAATGATGGCCTTTAGTGTAGACACAATCTTGTTGTTCATCCACTCTTGTCTTTGCTTTTTGATGTTGTTATTTGTGTTTTAATTTACTTCAAGAATAAGTGGTCAGCTGTGTAACCCTTACAGGAGCTATATGTGTTGTAATTACTGCAATTATTTATATAAACCAAACAACCATGGAGGCACTCTCTACCTCTGAACACAACCATAAGGGTGGGCAAGTACAAAATTCTCTCTACTCTCCCAAACATTAATGTTACTGCCACCCCCATGGTGTTTCTCAAACCCTTACTTTAAGAGTTAACTCCTGATTCTATCTCCCCTCT
Organism: Pelochelys cantorii; assembly: GCA_032595735.1. Lineage (NCBI taxonomy): Eukaryota > Metazoa > Chordata > Testudines > Trionychidae > Pelochelys > Pelochelys cantorii. The sequence goes on from CM064327.1 coordinate 90,305,641, forward strand.
TGCTCCATGCATCCAGACAACCATCCCAATGCGTAGCAAGAGAAGCAAACATGGTAGGAGACCGGATTGGCTTACAGGGGAAATCTTTCGTGAATTTAAGCACAAAAAGGGAGCTTACAAAAAGTGGAAACTTTGACAAATGACCAGGGAGAGCTATAAATGTATAGCTCGAGAATGCAGGGGAGTTATCAGGAAGGCGAAAGCGCAATTGGAATTGCGACTGGCAAAGGATGTGAAGGATAACAAGAAAGGTTTCTACAGGCATGTTAGCAAGAAGAAGGTGATCAGACAGGGTGTGGATGAAGGAGGTAACCTAGTGACAGATGATGTGGGGAAAGCTGAAGTACTCAATGCTTTCTTTGCCTCTGTCGTCATGGACAAGGTCAGCTCCCAGACTAATGCGCTACGTGATGCAAGATGGGATGAAGATGGACAGCCCTTGGTGGGTAAAGAACAGGTTAGGAACTATTTAGAAAAGCTGAATGTACACAAATCCATGAGTCTGGACTTCATGCATCTGAGGGTACTGAGGGAGTTGGCAAATGTCATTGAGGAGCCTTTGGCCATTATCTTTGAAAAGTTGTGGAGATTGGGAGAGATCCCAGATGACTGGAAAAAGGCAAATATAGAGCCCATCTTCAGAAAAGGGAAGAAGGACGATCTAGGGAACTATAGGCCAGTCTGTCTTACCTCGGTACCTGGAAAAATCATGGAAGGGATCCTTAAGGAATCCACTTTGAGGCACTTGGAAGAGGGGAAAGTGATCAAGAATAGTCAGCATGGATTCACAAAGGGCAAGTCATGCCTGACCAATCTGATTAGCTTCTATGATGAGGTAACTGGCTTGGTAGACATGGGAAAGTCAGTGGTATACCTTGACTTTAGCAAGGCTTTTGATATGGTCTCCCACAATATTCTTGCCAGCAAGTTAAGGGAATGTGGATTGGATAAATGGATGGTAAGATGGATAGAAAGCTGGCTAGAAGGTCGGGCCAGCGGGTAGTGATCAGCGGCTCGATGTCAGGATGGCGGTCGGTTTCTAGCGGAGTGCCCCAAGGTTCGGTTCTAGGACCAGTTTTGTTTAATATCTTTATTAATGACCTGGATGGGGGGATGGATTGCACCCTCAGCAAGTTTGCAGATGACACTAAGCTAGGGGGAGAGGTAGATACACTCGAGGGGAGAGATAGGGTCCAGAGCGACTTAGACAAATTGGAGGATTGGGCCACAAGAAATCTGATGAGGTTCAACAAGGAAAAGTGCAGAGTCCTGCAATTGGGATGGAAGAATCCCAAGCATTGTTACAGGCTGGGGACCAACCAGCTAAGTAGCAGTTCTGCAGAAAAGGACCTGGGGATTACAGTGGATAAGAAGCTGGATATGAGTCAACAGTGTGCCCTGGTAGCCAAGAAGGCTAGGTTGCATTAGGAGGAGCATTGCCATCAGATCCAGAGATGTGATTATTCCCCTTTTTTCGGCTCTGATGAGGCCACATTTGGAGTATTGTATCCAGTTCTGGGCCCCCCACTACAAAAAGGATGTGGACGCATTGGAGAGGGTCCAGCGGAGGGCAACCAAAATGATTAGGGGGCTGGAGCATATGACCTACGAGGAGAGGCTGAGGGAGTTGGGTCTGTTTAGTCTGCAGAAGTGAAGAGTGAGGGCGGATTTGATAGCAGCCTTCAACTTCCTGAAGGGAGGTTCCAAAGAGGCTGGAGAAAGGCTGTTCTCAGTAGTGACGGATGGCAGAACAAGGAACAATGGTCTCAAGTTGTGGCTGGAGAGGTCCAGGTTGGAGATTAGGAAAAACTATTTCACTAGGAGAGTGGTGAAGCACTGGGATGGGTTACCTAGGGAAGTAGTGGAGTATCCATCCCTAGAGATTTTTAAGTCTCAGCTTGACAAAGCCCTGGCTGGGTTGATTTAGTTGGGATTGGTCCTGCCTAGGGCAGGGGGCTGGACTTGATGACCTTCTGAGGTCTCTTTCAGCTCTATGATTCTAAGATCTTCAAAAATCTTGCTGATTCTTTCTCCATGATACAACTTGTAGTGAAGAGCTTTGGGGGAGGGAGTGTATGGCGGGGGAGGGTGGAGTTTAGAACCTCAAACATTCATGCCTTCATAATTTCAAGTTGGATTTCCAAAAACTGACGCACTCAAAATCAAAGGCATTTATCATAGCTTATAAGGCAGGAGTGGGTCACCTTTTTTGGGTCGGGGCCACTAACCCACAGAAAAATCAATCAGGGGCTGCACACAAGTGAGAAACAAACAAACAAAAAAAGCCCCCACCCCTCACCAGCATGGGCTTCTCAATGCTGGGGGAGCCCTGAACCTCAGGGACTGGATACAGACAAGCCAAAGGCTGCATCTGACCCCCAGCCTTAGGTACTTCACCCCTGTTATAAGGCCAGAAGGAACCATTATGATTATCTTGTATGCCCCCTTATAACACAATTTCAAACAGTAATTCCTGCCTCATTTCCGTATCTTGTGGTTGCACTAGAATATATTTTTAGACAGACACATAACCTTGATTGAAAGACTTAAGATGATGGAAAATCCACATCATTTGGTAAGTTGTTCCAATGTTAATTATTCTAAATACATAATTGCACGATATTCTTAGACTGAATCTATCTCACTTCAGGTACCAGGCACTGGCTGTCATTATGCCTATGGTCTGCTAGATTAAGGAATTTCCTGTCCTCAAAAATGTTCCCCTCATATTAGTATATGTAGTCCACTATCAATCTTCTCTTTGATAGCCTGGGGAGACTGGGCTTCCTAAGTCTCTCACTATACAACAGATTTTCCAGATCTTGAATTATTCTTTTAGCTCTTTCCTGAGCACTGTACAATTTTTCCAGCTTCTTTTCTTAAGTGTTGATACCAGTACTGGACACAGGCTAGCTGACAGGGGGAGACAAAGGGGACAGTTGCTCTGGGGCCTGGTGATTTTAAAGGGCACAGGATTCTGGGCTGCTACTATCACCATTGTCAGTGCAGCAGCAGTGGTCAGAGTCTTGGGCCCTTTAAAAATCACTGCTAGAGCCCCACACAGCACTGTCCGTGTGTTGCTGAGGGCTGAGTGGGGGAGGTGTGACATGCTACAGGCAGTGCTGAGGACAGGTTGCCCCTAGCCCTAACCCTTCTGCCGGAGGCCCCACCCTTTCTGGGGGCCCCAAAGACAAGGTCCTCTCCCCACACACATTGGCCAGGGCCCGGTGAAGTCTGTTGACAGCACTGGCTAGACACAGTCATCCAGTAATAATATTACCAATTCAGTATACAGAGGTAATTCCACTTTCCTCTTGCTACTTGACATTCTGACATTAATATTTGGCACTAGATATTTCAGGGGACATCACTTCTGTCTTCAGAGTTACTAAATGGGAGACTGCTTTTCAAAAATCAGGCCCTGTATCAGCAACAGAATATACAACATGAGGAAATGAAATAAAAAAATATAAAAACATCCTTCCGATACTAAAGAAATTCAAAAGCATCTGTGAAGCCTATGGGTATAATTTAACATACTTGTATTTTTTCTCCTTTTATATGGTATTTTTGCTCTTTACTGAAACACTGTATAAATAATTGAACAGCAAATAGGAAAATAATTTGAAATAAACTACTTTTTAAGGGATTCAGTAGTGGGTCATGTGACCTTCAATCTAATAATGTGACCTCTTGGCTAATGAAGCTTAATTAAAAAATATAAGACTGAAAACCAGAGAGGATAATGAACAAACCTTGATCTTACAATACAGAGTGAAAAAAAGAGGCTTTGGATCAAAAAACGGAATAAAGCTTCAGGGGGCAAATTGGAAAAAAGGATAGACATAATTGCAGTGTAAGCGATTTGGGGAGACAATTGGGGAGAGAAAAACACCTATTGTAAATGTATGAAAGGGGGGGAAATCAGAGAAAAATACAAAAGACACAGCATACCATAATAGTCTGCAGCTGCTGAAAGTCTGAGGGGAAAAAGTCTGTAAAAACACTCAGGACTTCATCTAACTCACAAGCTGATGAGCTTGAACCAAAACCCTATATTGAGTTCTTTATAACTTAGATCCAAATATCCCAGTTTCAACCCATTTCTAGTTTTTCATTTAAAAAATGTTATGTCAGGAGTTGTGTCAAGGGTACGTCTACATTGCAACTCTATTTCAAAATAACTAGCACTATTCCGAAATAACTTTGTCTGCATTTACACAGCAGGCAGCCATTTCAAAATAATGTTAAAATGCTGTCAGGCTGGAGGACTTCTGACTCCTGTAACCCTCATTGTACGAGGAATAAGGGAAGTTAGAGGAAGAGTGCTCTATTTTGAAATAAGTGCTGTGTAGGTGCTCCCTATTTCGAAATAAGCCATTTCGAAATAAGATACACGATTGACATAGCCCAATTTGTGTAGCTTATTTCAAGTTATGTCCTGCAGGGTAGACATACCCAAAGGCTGCTCATGACTTACAATGCACTTTGTGTTTTGATTCTGGCCATGTTTCTCCTTCTCTTGTTTTCTAACAGCTGCACTTCTGCTGCTGAAAAAAGGCGCTGCTTGAATGGGGCTATCATTTCACCCCAATTTTCACACCAGGAGATACATTTTGCATTGGCTCTGTTGCTATTGTTCCCCATTACCTGTTCTGAGAAACGAAATACTCACGATTCAAGAGTTACCCGTTCCAGCCCAGAGGTGCTGCATTTTAGTATTGGTGAACAGGCTTATATGCACAAATAGGCTCGGATCCTGTACATAGATGCTGAGAGCAATTGCATTTAGAAGCATAGTATGTTAGAGGTTCACCAGCAAGGCTGATAATCACTGCGGCCCCCGGGCAGAGCATGTGTGTGTGGGGCTGGCTCTGTGCCCCTAGAAGGGTTGAGACCTTGGGTGGAAGAGGTGGGTCCAGAGGCAGCCAGCCCCCAGAGCCGTGTGGAGCATATGGAGTGGTGTCTCAGCAGCGATGTAAAAGGCCTGGGGCCCTGGCCGCCATCATTGCAGCTCTGGCCACCACCATTGCAGCCCCTTTGAATTGCCAGGCTCCCGGGCAAGGCAGCTTTCCCCTTTGCCCCCTCTGTTGGCAGGTCTGATATTCACTACTAAAGAGTAGTTCATACACTATATTTCTTTAATAAAGATGAGGATTCAGTACAAAAATGCTGACCTTTTTGGAGCAGAAACCTACCAATAAGACATAGTCTCCCAGTTCATGTCAGAAAAGCCAAGAATATGTCAGATACTCAAATGGACAGCTTCTGTGCCCTCAAGAGTTGTGTTATCCAGAGCTGAGAAAAGATAATGAATGAAGGGATTAACCAGCGAGCAGTCAAGAATGTTCTCAACCTGAATCTGGTATGAGGAGATGCTTCTACAAAATTCTCATGATCACTTTGACATTTCTTCATCTTTGGCACAAAAATACTAACACAGAAAGCATCATTAATAGAATACATATACTTCAGACCCTCTGAGTCTTATTTCTGAATTTTATTCCAGGAAACAATTTCTCAACATTCCCAGGTGGTAAGGAAGATTTTTTTAATACCAAAGCTTTTGTCATTTTTATTACAACAGCATGAGCCAGGAAGGAATGCAGGGCTGACTTTACAAATGACAGGGCCCTACAAAATTATGTGCTACTTCTGCTGGGGGCCTGGATCTTCTCCCCTCCTCCCGCAGCTTCTCCTGGGGGCTTGGGGCTCAGGACTTCCCTTTCTTCTCCCCCATGCTGCTTCCTTCACTACCCCATGTAGCTTCTAGTGAGGTTCAGGTGCTTCCCTGGGGCTGGAGTGGCTTAAGGATCTTCTGCAAAACAGGGTTTTTGCGCAAAAAAAAAGGTCCACACTGCTTGTTTTTGCACAAAAATGGTTTGAATAAATTATGCAAATGAAGCGCAGCAGTTTGCTAATCTGTGCTTCATTTGCATAGGCTCTTGCAGCAAAAGCCGCAATGTAGATGAAGCCTCTGTGTGTGTGTGTGTGTGTGTGTGTGTGTGTGTGTGTGCGCGCGCGTGCGTGCGCATGCGCGCGCATGCGCACGCACACATATGTGTAGAACTGTTGGGAAGAACTGATTGTATGTACCGCATTCTTTCCCCCCTCCTGTGCAAAAGAACTAAGTACAATATAGCCTGCTAGCTCTTTTAAAACATTTTTAAATTGATACTGAAAGTACATTGTCAGGACAATGCTTATTTAGCACTTAAGTATTTCCAAATTTAGAGCTTGCATCTATGCTGCTTTGCACCCAATTTACACCTAGAATCATAGAATCTTAGGGCTGGAAGAGACCTTAGGAGGTCATGGAGTTCAACCCCTGCCCAAAGCAGGACCAACACCAACTAAATCATCCTAGTCAGGGCTTTGTCAAGCCGAGACATAAATACCTCTAGGGATGGAGATTCCACCACCGCCCTAGGTAACCCATTCCAGTACTTCACTACCCTCCTGGTGAAATAGTTTTTCCTAATATCCTACACAGACCTCCCCCACTGTAACTTGAGACCATTGCTCTTTGTTCTGCCATCCCTCACGACTGAGAACAGCCTCTCTCCATCCTCTTTGGAACCTCCCTTCAGGAAGTTGAAGGCTGCTATCAAATCTCCCCTCACTCTTCTCTTCTGCAGACTAAATAAGCCCAAATCCCTCAGCCTCTACTGGTAGGTCATGTGCTCCAGCCCCCTAATCATTTTGGTTGCCCTCTGTTGGACCCTCTCCAATGCATCCACATCCTTTCTGTAGTGGGGTGCCCAAAAGTGGATGCAATACTCCAAATGTGGCCTCACCAATGCTGAATAAAGTGGAATAAACACTTCTCTAGACCTGCTGGCAATGCTCCTCCTAATGCACCCTAATATGCCATTAGCCTTCTTCACTACAAGGGCACACTGTTGACTCATATCCAGCTTTTCATCCACTATAATCCCCAGATCCCTTTCTGCTGAACTGATACTTAGCCAGTTGGTCCCCCAGCCTGTAACGGTGCTTGGGATTCTTCCATCCCAAGTGCAGACTCTGCCCTTGTCTTTGTTGAACCTTATCAGATTCTTTTTGGCCCAATCTGCCAATTTGGCTCGGTCGCTCTGGACCCTATCCCTGCCCTTCTACATATCTACCTCTCCCCCTAGCTTAGTATCATCTGCAAACTTGCTGAGGGTGCAGTCCATCCCCTCATCCAAATCATTAATAAAGATGTTGAACAAAACTGGCCCTAGAATTGATCTTTGGGGGCACTTCACTAGAAACTGACTGCCAACCAGACATTGAGCCGTTGATCAGTACCCATTGGTCCCAACAATCTAGCCAGTTTTCTATCCACCTTACAGTCCATTTATCCAATCCATACTTCCTTTACTTGCTGGCAAGAATACTGCGGGAGACTGTATCAAAAGCTTTCCTAAATGTGTGTTTGTGTTTCAAACCTGTTTCAAATGTGTGTAACTTGTTACAACTCAAAGTATAAGGAAGGGTAGAGTCAAACTCACTAAGTCCTCTTTCATATTGTTGCTCTTTATTCACCCCTCTTATTAAAAGCCTATTCTTTTTATAAATCAGAACAAAACTGTTGAACAGGTTCTCTTATATTAATAAAACTGTCACAGTAGGCAATTTTAAATGTACAGGAAAATGAATGATGATAATTCAATAGCTGTGAATCTAATGTACACTAATGAAATTAAGTTGTAGGATGGTTATAACATAGTCTACACAGTGCATTATTAGACTATTCATAGGGACCTCATCATTTGGATTTCAAATGAACATACAGTAGTTTGAACTTTAGGAGCTTCCGGGGGTAGCCGAGTTAGTCTGTTACAGAAAAAACAACAAATGGTCTGGTAGCACTTTATAGACTAATGAAATATATAGATGGTAACTTTAAGGTTATACTCTTTTTTTTGCAGTTCTGATATTTAATTCAGCCAGATCTTAATAATCTTAGGATAAAGACACCTTATATGGAGAGGGAGTAGATTTTAAAGAGACATTTCTATAGTGATCCCTGATAAATGAGTTTGAAATAACTGAATATACTCCAAAGGTGAGAAAAATAATAATAATAAAAAACCAAGAACTTACATGCATGCTAATACGCTTACTAGGAATCACCCCTGTGTGTGTGTGTATATATATATAGATATAGATATATATATATCTATATATATATAGATATAGATATATAAATCACCTTTGTGTATATATATTAAAAGTTTATCACTCCTTCACCTCCTAAGAAACAGTCTTTTAAGGCTTTAGTAGGCCAAGTCCAGGGGTGAAAACAATTGCCAGGACTTACTGATATGCTGGGGTCCTTGGCAAGGTGTGAGTGTGGGGCTCTGGGCCCCCAGAAGGGGCGGGGCCTCTGGCAGAAGGGTAACTCCATCTCTGTGGCAGTGGCAGCTGGGAGCCCCGGGGTTCGGGGGGGGGGCTATTTGAAGGGTCTAGGGCTCGTGGCTGCTGTTTGGGTGGCAGCAGTGGCTGGGAGCTCCAGGCCCTTTTAAATTATGGGTCCCAGGGCAGTTGCTCCTTTTGCTCCCTCCCTGTCAGCAGCTCTTCCAGATCCTACCAGCCTGGCCACTGACAGGGGAAGGGAACAAAATGGGCAGTGATGTTAAAGCCAAAATCCAAAATCAATGGATGACGGATCGAGCCCAAAGTCTGCATCTGACCTCTGAGCTTCTGTTCCTTGGGTCCACTCTCAGGCATCTTACCACACAGTCCCTGTCCACAGGGAACCACTATAAGTCTTGGCTTACCTGCCCTGGCTCTTCATGGGTCCCAGAAGCCACTGGCATGTCTAGCTTATAGTCACAAAGGTAGCCAGGGAGTCTCTGCATGGTGTCCCTGTCCTGTGCCCCAAGCATTGACCCCGCAGTTGCTGTTGGCAGTGAACCATGGCCAATGGGAGCTGTGGGGGCAGTGCCAGCAGGTAGGAACAGTGCATGGAGCCATCTGAGCCTGGGAGCCAGACATGCTAGCTGCTTCAGGGAGACACCCGAAATAAGTGCCACCTTTCTGGCACCTACCCTTAGCCCCAGCCCTGAGCCCCTTCCTGAAATCTGAACCCCTCAGCCTCAGCCCAGAGTACCCTCTGCCACTCCAAACCCCTCACCCCCATCTGGACCCTGCACTCCAAACCCCTAACTTCTGGTCCCACCCAAAGCCTGCACCTCCACCCAGAGGTCTCATCTTATTTGCCTCCCAACCGTCTGCCTCAGCCCCAGTTAAAGTAGGTGAGAGTAGAGGAGAGCAAGTGATGGAGGGAGGGGGATAGGGTGAGCAGAGGGTAGGGCCTCAGCGAAGGGGTTGGAGCTTCTGGGAAGGGGAAGGGCGGGGATGTGGGCAAGGGTGTTTGGGTTGGTGAAATTAGAAAGCTGGCAACCTTAGTCTTGGTGCAACCCCATCATGCCTTGAGGATTCCCACCTATCAAGTTATTTCCAACTCTCTTCTCTTACTAGGGAATAAGACCTGCTTTTTGTACTGCTTTCCCCTCTCTGATAAACCCTGCTACCGCTGTCCTATAAATGGAGAAGAAACCAGACAGATGGAACATGAGGCTTAACTTCCTCTTAAAAACCCAGCTCCCACTGCATGACATAAACTATTCTGGGATTGGGAATTTTCCTTAGATAGCACAGGCTCATAGCTAAGATCTCAGATTTAGCTGTCACACATTTCTCATTTCTCAAATTAAATATCACTGCTGAAGTGATTGTCTAAAGGCATTTTTATTTCTCAGTGCTGGACTATTGTGCCAGGGTTTCTCATTTTTTTTCTCTTGGTTTTAGTGCTTCTGACATTCACCTGGTTCTATATATTCTGGCTTTACTATAAACTGAGATGACACTCCCAGCACCATTCTGAGAGTATGAGCCTGATTCACAACTGTGATACTCCAGTCCTACTTTGGTATAGTGCTTTTGAATTCAGTGTAGTTATCCTGGTGTCAAACTGGAGTAATGTAGTGGTGAATCAGGTCTCATCACTCAGCACTGAGACATGATCACTTTTTTTCAAATTCAAGTACAAATTCAAATACCTAAATAATGCAATGGAGATCAATCTGGTTTGCAAACTGCCAGCTGCACCGGTCAGTATTAGGATATTTTTGTTTTGTTTTGTTTACATGGAGCTATCTGTCAAGGACTCTGGCTGGCATTGTAAATAGCAAGGGCTGTGTTCAAAGATACACAACCATCCCAACCAAAATTACGGTGCTCACAAGAATGGCTTATTTGAACATATTTGAATCGGAGGATTTTTTTATCCCAGGTTTAGAGGCTGTATTCAGAAGCTCATTACTCTGCTAATCCTTTTGGTTTCCTTGCAGGACTGAATTGAAATATACATCTGTGAGATGGCTTAATGGGGTTTAAGTGGGGTTTATATATATATATATATATATATATATATATATATATTTATTTAGAGTGCATATGTCTGTCTGTGAGTCTGTTCAAGAACTCCTCCTAAATGGTAAGAGCTAGGCCCACCAAATTTGGTATGCAGCTTCCTTTTCTCATAACTTAAAGCAAGGTCAGGGTCTGGTTGTGCCAGAAGAACCAGAAGCCCTGGGAAAAGGTCAGTTTTCCATAACATGCAAAGGGAGGGCCTGCTTTCTGAGGGACATGATATGAGAGTGGCCACTGCGAGAAGCGAGCCCACAGGAGAGAGCTATTCTGTCATCTTGCCTGCCAGCAGCAGGGTTGCCAGGTGTCCAGTATTCAACCGGACCATCCAGTTTTTGGGCCCTCTGTCCACTAAAAAAATTCAGAAAATACTGGACATGAGCAATGTCCGGTATTTTCTGGTTTTCCGGCTGGGTGCCCGACGGAAGCCTGGCGTGGGTGGGGCGAGTGGCTGGGAGGAAGGGCACGATTGGCCCTGGGAGCCTCTGGTTGCGTCTGACGTAGGAGTGACGCCTTGGGGATGAGGAGAAGCCCTGTCGGTGCTCCTGAGCTCTGTTCAAGTGCGTTGTGGAGCCGTAGCTGGTCTCACTCGTGCTTCGCCGGGACCGTGCGCGGAACAGGCAGCGCCCTGAGATCTGCATGTGCCTGGGTCAGTCCCGCTCCCCGCCGGTCGATTCTCTCCCCCCCCAAGCCAGCCCTGCTCCCCTCGACCCCCTCCCATTCAGCTCTGCTTCCTGCTGGCCCCCCCTCCCCCGATCTCCCCTGGCCGGCCCCGCTGCCCCCGACCTCCGCCCCAGCTCTGCTTCCCGTTCCCTCCCCCTCCTCTCAGCCAGCCCTGCTCCCCTCCTGGCTGGTATCTTCTCCCCCCGCAAGTGTGTCCGGTATTTTTTCTGAAGCTACCTGGTAACCCGAGCCAGCAGACCAGGTAAGTAGCTCTCCTGCCCCAAACTTCCCCCTCCCCCCAGTCCTAGTCCTTGTCCACACTGTTGGAGGGTGGGGGAGACAGCAGGCCCCTGGTGGCTGGAGGGTGGCTGGGGGAGAGAGAACTGGCCCAGGGCAGGCTGAAGGTGACTTGGAGAGGGGTAAAGAACAGGCCCCTGGCACCCAGCCTCTTGCACACCCCTTCTTCCCCATCCCCAAGGCCCTGCCCTGAAGGACCTGGCCAATGCTAGCTAAGTTTGCTAGTATATATATAAGCCTTGTTGCTGGTCCTCTGCACCCTAAGGCTCCAATCCTGCAAACATTTTAATTTTAAGATGTTGACAATTTTAGATTAAGCATGTGCACAATCCCACTGACTTCAATTAGACTATTTGCATGCTTAGTTAGAATCATAGAACCATAGGGTTGGAAGGGATCTCAAAGATCATCTAATCTAGTTCCTGACATGATGCAGGATTTTTTTTGTACCTGAACATTCCAAGACTGGCTATCCTGCCTCTTTTTGAAAACCTCCAGTTTTCAATTACATCTATAGAAGGGTCTTTTCCATCAGTATAGTTAATTCACTTATTAAAGAGCTTGACTGACTGAAGAATTCTTCTATTGACCTCACTGTGTCTGTGTCAGGAATTAGATCAACCTAATTACAGTGCTCACAGCCCTGAGCAGTGCAGCTAAGTCAGTCTAATTTTCAGTGTAGACCAGGCCTCAGTGAATATCAGTGTAATGCTGCTATTAAAGCAATTCCAAAACTGTACAGGGTGTCCCCGCTATAAGTCATCCTGATATACATCCGTTCCACACCAAAGTCATTGACGCTTGTATGAACTGATGCATTATAAGTCCTCCCATTCTCCACTCTTATGTCACACAACCCCCCCCCCCACCCTAGTTTGTGCAAATGGAAGTCAGCTGTGGGAAGAAAAATTCCCCACTTTAAGTTGTTTCTCTGTAAGTCCAAGTTTTGTTGAAAGTATCTTGGACTTACAGTGAGGATGGCCTGTAACAGAAATCAGTTGTTTTGATGGCAAGCAGGGAACAATGTTGCTCCATTTTTAAAGCATTGGTCTGCTCTCCATTCAATCTTATGTCTTGAGAAAGTCAGACACTGTCACCTTCTTAGTCTTGCACGTTATTTACAGTTTAAATATTTATTTTAGGGTGTTTTTTTTTTGAGGATGCTGCTTGAAATAGAATAAGCTTCCTGGAGGAAATGCTGCACCCGATTCATTGGCACACTCCAGCTACTCTGTGCATCTCCAGTGATACAAAGCAGTCAGAACCAGTCGATTACACTGATTTTATATATGTCTTGCATCACTGGGGCAGTGCAAATCACCTGGAGTGCGCCAGTGAATCTGGCTCTCAGTTTCTAGAGTATTGCTGGATGGTGGCTCTCGTGTTATTTTTTTTTCATCGTCCAAAGGCCAAACTGGACTGACACCAGTGGCATTTCTGTTTGGAAACTTTGAACAACCCAGTTTTATTTGTTACCTTGTGCTGAAATAACTGTGATTTGTTTGTTTTAAGACAATAACACTAATACTTAGTGACATAGTGTGGGGGAAGAGAGGAAAGCTCACTGCACTTACCAGGGGCACTTTATATCCCTACAGCCTGTCACTCAAGATTCCTCTATGCTACCCTCTCATCACCTTCTATTTCAGGTACTCCCTGCACCTCCCTTAATCAATGTTCACTCTAATCTTTTCCATCCATGTGAGAATATTTACCATGTATGTGCAGAATAAATTAATGCACAGAGCCATATGTGAATGTGCACTTCCAATAGAAAAACAAAACCTAGGCACGTTGCTAATCAGCTGGGTGGCATTTGAATTTCTCCTGAGTGGCTGCAAAAGTGCACAGCTTACAGGGAATACTGCCCTGAATATCCCCCAGGGGTGTACCCCCCATTGCAGGGTCTCCCATATTCCCCTCCCGTAGCAGGGGCTCTGTGTATGTGCCTATTTCATGTCTCTTCCCCACCAATTATTTGTCTTCTGTTTGGGAAAAAATTAGTGCCAACATATTACACTCTCTTGGGTGGATGGGCAGAAATGAGGGACTATTATGCAGAAAGGCACTTAGTAGGTTCCATCAACCAGTTGTGTGACCTACAGATAACTGCAGAAGACCAGGAATCCAGGGCTCTGCTAAAGATGAGACTCTGTAATGTCCATTTCCCCCCAGATCTGTAGGATTCTAATCACTGGTGCCTAGAACATTACCTGAAATTTTCAAATTGAGCAGATCTGGCATTCAAAAGGTATTGTAGTAGATGCAGACAGGCAGGGTATGTCTAGCCTACATGCCTCTGCCAACAGAGGCATGTAAACTAGGCTACCCGACATAGTCAAAGAAGCCAGGATTTAAATATCCCCGGCTTCATTAAAATAAACATGGCCGCCGCGCTGTGCCGGCTCAGCTGATCGTAGGCACAGAGTGTGAGTCAAGATGCGGATCGGTCGATAGGGGAACCCTTTGTTGACCGCTCCTGTAAACCTCGTTTCACGAGGCATAAGGGAGCGGCTGACAAAGGGTTCCCCTGTCGACCGATCCGGGTCTTGACTGCTGCGCTGTGCCGACAATCAGCTGAGCTGGCATAGTGCAGTGGCCATGTTTATTTTAATGAAGCCGGGGATATTTAAATCCCGGCTTCTTTGACTATGTTGGGTAGCCTATTTTACATGCTTCTGTCGGCAGAGGCATGTAGTCTAGATATACCCACAGAGAAATGCTTTTGAGGGCCAGCTCAGCTAATTAGGAGTGAATGGAATGATGCAACAGTTAAAAGAGAGATCTAGTTATTGCAGGGGTGGGCAATATTTTTTTCAAAAATTTCTGAAGTGGCCCTGGGCCGTACCAGAAGGGACTGGGCTTCAAGTGGAAGGAGCGGGGTCAGGATACTTCCCTGCTTCCCCATCCACAGATCATGATTGGTCTGGGGGTGAGAGAGCACCTTTGACTCCCCCAGAGCTTCCCCTTAGGCACCCATGCTGCTGGCGGTGGGAGGAGACTTTGCATGCTCCCCCTTCTGCCCCCAGGCCAGGATTTGGGGATGGGGGAGCACGCAAAGTCTCCTGCTGCCCTGCCAGGAGCGTGTGGCACTTCTAAGCAGTGCATGTTCCTTGCAGGGTGGAGGAAACTTCGCATGATCCCCCCACTCCCAGGCCAATCAGGGCTTGGCCTGGGGGCGGGGGAGTGGCAGGGCCTCAGTGGGCTGGATCAATCCGCTTGTCGGGCCGGATCCAGCTCACGGAGGCCCTCTTGCCCACCCCTAAGTTATTGGAATTTGGAAATTGGGTTTTAGTACTGGATATTGCAGAGTCAAATATGAAATTATTCAAATTCATATGAATATGAAATATGATGGTAACAGTTCTACAATTACACATGGAAGCCTTTGCTCTTGGTGTCTGACTTACATTGTTGAATAACTTGGAAAATCAACTCTTGAAATTCTGTACACAATATGGCATTCTGAAAGCTAAATGGTGACACATTGTGCCTTGGGCTGGAGTTCAAGATATTGATATTCGATCAATATTTTTAGGGGCCTCAGGAGCAAACCTTTAGGAAGCTGCCAGGAACTGAATGTGAAAAGTTTTCTCCGGTGATTCATCTCATAGTTCTCCTGATTTTTACTGCAAGTCATCCTGCTTGAGTAAGGAACTCATAATAGTTCTGTATTCTATAAAAGTGACACTTCAACAGAAGCTATGCCAGTGCTCTTAATACAAAATGTGTTCATGGACGGCTATCTGTTGCAATTATTTCAAACCAGGAGGCCTTATTGTAAAGACACCTGCTTAGCAGGGTGAATTTATAGTATCTGAAGGGCAAATGTTCAAAAGTAACTCAAATACGTTTTATTGAAGTGCAGATGAAGAGTAGTGAAGCAATCACTTCCTAGAATCTTGTCTACTAAAATGGCAAGCAGAGAATTCACTGGCTTTCTAACGTTAATCATTAAAGCTTGTGAACATAACCTTAATGTAGCAATAGCGACTAGAATATTGATTAGGTTTTATGCTAAACTGGTGTTTTCAAACTTCTTTATAATTTTTTCCCTGCATGTTAAGTGTAGATGAGTGACTTTATGCAGAAGAACTGGGCCAAGATTTTTTCAAAAACAGGAATCTAAAGGTAGGCTCCTAAATCAATATTTAGGCACCTTTAAATAAGCCCTGCTTTTCGGTAGAGGTGAAGTAAATGGCAGCTGAAAGTACTTGGCATCTTTGAAAATCAGGCCTCTTATTAGAGTGCCTAAATGTTGATTTAAACGGAGAGTCTTCGATCTGGAATGGATCACAAAGCAATTACAGCTAGATTGATAGTGGTGATTTTCTTTCCAGCTTGTAAACAATAGCTTTACCATTTTGAGGATGAAGTAGAACCACTTATTCAGATCCATCCTTTGGGTGGTCACAGCTTGTTGGCTATTCTAAAGAAGAAAGTTCCCCACTTGTGCATTCTCTACAACTCATCTATTTCCTTGGCCAGAGTCTAGTAACTTGAGTCATTCATTCTTCTTTGGAGAGGCATATTCTATGCATGCTCTTTCAACAGCTTTCAGAGCTTCCCAGAAGATGGTATTTGAGTTAGCTGAGCACTGAGTTTCTTGAATGAAGTTAGAGATGACTGAATCAACTGTGGAACAAAATTTTGCATGTGTTAGTGGTAGTATTCAGCTTTACTTAGAGGACTTTAATGAGGTGTAACCAGTGTATATGGTAAGAATAACTGGAGCATGATGTGAAATTCATATATTATCAGTAATTTCTAGGCATGTCGGAATCAGTTCTGAAGAAAAGAAAAAAGACAATTCTGGAGTAAGATGAATGTACTAGAGAGAAATATGTACAGTCATGCTTCTTAGGGTGTCTGATTCTCTCTATACTTTTTAAACCAAGTTCTTTCTTTAGTAATGAGGGTTAACCTCTTGTACTTTGAATTGGGTCACATGTAATTGTATTTGTCTATTTAGATTAGTATTCTCATCACCTCTCAGAATTACAGGATTTTTTTATTAGAAAGAACATTTGTCTTTGGAAAATTCAGAATTATCTCCACTTTGCAAATGTTCCCTAGAATTAAATTTTTTGAGTTGAAACAGCCTTCAAGAGGATGAGACCAAAACTGTATACATTGACAAATTGTACTTTTATGGATTAAAATGGATGTGCCTCTGCTTTTGGAATTCAGTAGTGAATGATACACTGTACCTACCCACATTGTTTTGATTCTATCCACATCTCTTTCTGTTAGATGAGATTCCTGTGATAAAGCTACTTGACACATTTTGATCACAGTTGTTTCATCATTTTTATTGTTTTGGACGGTTAAGTCCCCTCACATTCCAGAAGCACATTCTAAGAAAAATCATAGCAATGTTTTAAAAGCTCACCTTTTCTAAAGACACATTTCCCCATGTATATTGTAAAAAATCACATTTCTAGGACATGGTACATATTTATGTATATTAGATAATAGTTAGCTTTGAATGAATGTATGCCTTCAATTGAGTTTTTAAGGATGTTAGCTATATAAAAAGACTTATAATTAAATCTCACACATCTTCCACAGTATATTTATAAGTGAAAACAAAACAAAAATAACAGACTTACAACATCAGTGTGGACACATTCAGATGCCCTATGGCTTCAACTCCCTCTGCTCCTCCTCTGTGTTATCTATTAATACTCTCAACATCTCTAAAGCAAATATATTTTAAGTCAAATATTACTCTGTAAATACCACTGGGTAGTTCAAGAACATATACAATATATTCCTACATACGTAAGTTTTTATGTATACATACATACACATATGTATATGCATATACATAGATTCATAACACGTACATTTACAACTGATTTGATAAAAAAAATGTAAATATGAAAAATACATTTCATATTAATAGTAAGTCAAACGCCCTGCACAAATTGAATAACTAGTGCTGTTTAAAGGTTCGGGTTTTCGTCTATTTTACATGCCAAGAGAATTTACTGTTCCAAGGGACCTGTGGTTACCATAATACAATCCATCAATGGCTGAACTAGAAAAGAGATTCTATTTAGCAGTGAAATTTGTGGTGATTTGTGTAGATAACACTTCAAGCAGTAGAGGGTGCTCTATCCCCCAGCTTAGTGTTAAACCTATGCATTGCAGTGATATATGCAAATTATGTAATTTTTTAGTTCCAAAGCGATCAAGAAAAGAATTCAACTTAGCTGATTATCTGCTAGGCATTGGAAGATTCTATACGTGAATATTGCTTTATTCACACAGATACACAGGAAAACAAAACAATTTTTAAACTTGTTCAGGTATGCATTTTATGGTAACCCCCCTCCCCCCATTCTGCTATTTTTGGTCAAATCTGGTCTTAGTCTTTGAGATGTCTGCCAAGTTTCAAAGGAGGTTTTGCAAAATTGTCTGGAGCCTGATAAATCCATAGTGAAGGTGGATGGATACTTGATGCTGTAGCTGATTTATGCCAGTGAATACAGACCTCTTATTTTGAGCACAACAGAGAAGACAGGGAAAAGAGAAACGTTGTGGCCTTTGTATGTAATGGTTTCAGCTTTTTTTTTTCTTCAGTTTTTATGAACCTTACTTAATCATTGCCGTTCGGCAGCTTGACAATGATGGGTCTAGGCTTGTCACTCCAGTTTTCTAGTTTAAAAGGTACTTGATGAGCCCTTTCAATATTAAGTGGGGGCCACTGGAGGCCCAAATTAAATGTGTCAGGGAGCAGTCTCTGAAGAAAGCTAATGACATCTTTCTCTCCTCTAGGCCCTCACCAAATGCCTAGGAGGCAAAGGTTTTGAATTTGACACTTTTTAAGTCATCCAGTTTTTCTTACAGTTTGTCTAGTCTATGCTGTAAGGAGGCCGTTTCTTCTTTAATTTCATTGGTTCCAATGGCACTCTTTGGTAGCTCACTTTCCAAGTGAGCCATTTGGGAGTTTACATCACATATATCTTTAGAGAAGCTATACATGCCTTTTGAGATTCAATCCAGTTGATCTGTGAGGAAATCTTAGTGCCGCAATATCCTGGACTAGGTTCTGTGGAGGCCTCTCTTCAAGTGCTTGGGTTATTCACTCTTAGATCTTTCGTTGCCTTCATTTTTTCTGTTGGAATGCTTGTTGCTTTTAGTTCCTACAGGAAACCCTTTAAATCCTACCCTCCATTCAGCCAAAATACAAATCCTACTTCACACCTGTTAGGAGGCTGTTCCAGAACCTCATTCATCTTGATGGTTAGAAACCTTCTTTTAATTTTCAGTCTCACTTTATTCATGGCAGGGTGTACCCATTTGTTCCTGTTCTGACATTGTCTGTAGAGAGGAATGACATCCCACATCAGTCTTTTGTTTTGCTAGGCTAAACAAGTTATTTTAGTCTCCTCTCAGGATGCTTCTCTGATCTTCCTTGTAGCCCTTCTCTGCACCTGATCCAGGTTGAGGTCAGTGGGACATGAGTAAGTTTTTGTTTTGTAGAATTCTGGTCTTAGTGCCTATAATTCTGAATGTCATTCTTTCTAGTATTATGTAAGGCACTGTAGGCTTAATTTTACAAACATTTTTCAAATTTGATATTCACTAATTCCAACTTCAAATTTGGTGTTCACTAACACCAGTCTGACCTGGTGCAACAGAACATCTTCTTCAATGTACTCCGCAATTCTGGACTTCGGAACGCATAAATCATAGGGTCAATGATGCCATTACATAAGATGAGTGTAGCATTCACATGGAAAATGGACATATAACAAGTGCAGTAAGGATTAAATGGGCAAAATGTCACAAGGAGGATGTGAAGAAGAAAGGGCCCCCAACAGCAAAGGAAAACACCCAAGAAAATAGTTAATGTAATAGCTCCTTTCAGGTTAACTCTTGAGGGAACTGCACTGGTAGGCAGTGAAGCAATCTTTTTGGCATGAGAGCGTGCAAGCAGGAACATGTGTATATAGAGGCACAATATAAAAGTTAACATAAAAGGAAATAGAATAGTGAAGGAAATGACTGTAGCTGTTTCATGTGAGAAGATGGTTATAGCAATGCCACTCCCAGCACAGACTACCCAAATTACTGCCAGGATGATTAAAGCACGATTCAGTGTCATGATATTATGGTACTGTAATGCAAAAAATATAGTTATGTATCGGTCAGCTGCAATGGCTAGCAAGCTGAAAATCGACCCCAGCAAAGACAGAATAAACAAAGAATCTATGACATCATCTATC
The DNA here is from genome assembly GCA_032595735.1 of Pelochelys cantorii. NCBI lineage: Eukaryota > Metazoa > Chordata > Testudines > Trionychidae > Pelochelys > Pelochelys cantorii. The sequence goes on from CM064327.1 coordinate 90,325,260, forward strand.
TTGGTCTCAAAGTATCCACGAGGCGTCAGATATCCCATTTTGCATAAGATAATCAAGATGTTCTCCAAAGTTTTGTACAGACTGACCAATATATCTGAAACGGATAAGCTACAGATAAAAAAGTACATGGGCAAGTGAAGATTCTTGTTCTTGATCACAGCTATAAGGACAAGTAGGTTCTCCAGTATTCCAGCAGCGGCAATTGTGAAAAAGACTTCTTCTGGAACTACAACTTGGGTGCAGTCACTGTTCATGGTGAGATTACTGTTGTTTTCAAATGAAGGAGCATGCATCTGCCCTAGAAGTCTCATGATTTGAGAAGCATGATCAGGCTTCATTTCTTCTGCTTGTAGAAAAATATGTGATTAATTAGGTATGACTTCACAGAGAAACTGACTTGCCATTCGGATAATTTTTTCTGTAGTGAAACCTTTCTAGTTCTGTCTTGAGCAATCGTAAGATGTAACCAAGATGTATTCAACCACCTGTGATAAAATGTACAGCAAAGTAAGTGACAGGAAAAAACACATGCTTGTCAAAACTATATATTTTGAATTTCAACCTATGAATGTATTGTGATGGAATGAATATTTTTCATTATTGTGGTAGGTAAACTGGGTTGAATAAAGTAAGAGTTGTCACTAGGTTTGCCAATTTTCTCATCACACAAAAACTAGCCCTGCTCCTTCCCCCTCCCTCGAAGCTCCACTCTTACTAAATACATTCACCTTCCCTTGATGGGTCACTCTCTCCCACCCTCATTCACTTTCACTGGTCTGGGACAGGGGTGCAGGAGAGAGAGAGGGCTCTATCTGGGGGTTGCAGGCTCTGGGGTGGGGACAGAAATGAGAAGTTCAGGGTGTGGGGCAGAAGGCTCAGAGTTGGGGGATGGAGTTGCGGTGTGGGAGAGGGTAAGATCTATGGTTGGGGGTGGAGATTTGGAGAGGGGGCTGCAGGTTAAGGCAGGGAATTGGGGTTCAGGAGAGGTTGAGAGCTCTGGGGTGGGGCCAAGGTGAAGGGTTCAGGATATGGGAGGGAGCTCAGGGCTTGGGCAAGAAGTTGGGATGCATGCAGTGAGGGCTCTGGGCGAGGGGTTGGTAGTCTGGGGATGAGTGGTTTGAGGTGCGAAAGGGAGCTCTGGGTTTGGGGAGGCCAGGGCTGGGACAGCTGGTTGGGGCCCAGAGAACGGGCTTTGGGCTTACCACAGGTGGCTCCTATTCAGCAGTGCAGTGGGGATAAGGCAGGCTCCCCACTTGTCTTGGCTCTGTGCTCTGGCTCCTACGTGGGGAGACGGGGAGGCAGGAGGCCCTGGGCATTGCTTTTGTCCACACGTAAGCACCCTCCCCTCCCCGCCCCGCTCCCATTGGCTGGAAAGCCAGTGCTCACGGTGGGGACAGTGTGCAGAGCTTCCTGCTCTGCCTCGTTGCCGGAACTGCCAGTTGCTTCCATGGTTCAGTGAAATGCCAGGACAGATGGGGTACGTCTAGACAGCAGAGCAAAACTCTAATTAAACTATGCAATTTGAGCTACATTAATTGCGTAGCTAAAGTTGAAATAGCTTAATTTGGCTTTTGGTGCTGTTTACACAGCAGGAAGTTGAAGGAAGAGCACTCTTCCTTCAAGTTCCCTTACTCCTCGTGAAATGAGGGTTATAGAAGTTGGAGTAAGAAGTCCCCTAGTGCGACATTATTTCGAAATAATGGCTTGCAGTGTAGACATGCTCTTAGTTATTCTGAAATAACTAGCCTGCCTTAGCTCCGCAGCACCACTGACAAGACTTTTAATGGCCCGGTTGGCAGTGCTGACCAGAACCACTGAACACCTGCTCACCCTAGATGTCCCAACTCTCAGCCCATACATGAAAGGAAAAATGAAATTAAATTCCTTTTTAAATTGCAAAAAGTTAAGTATATTTTTCTTCTTATTTGGCTTCCTACATTGGCTGGAATTGATCTTAGTCTCCCTGAACGTCTGGAAATGTTTACTGGCATAGCTGCTTATTTTGCATAATTTTCACATTTCTCACAAGATTGACAATATTACAGGAAACTAACTAAATGCCAACTGAAGCTGATGGGTAGGATAGCAGCATATTTAGCACCATACATTTTTTTTTGAGGAAATGAGTGGTGAGGCATGTGAGATTGCCTTCCCTCTTTCCTCCCCGGATGCCTGATTTGTATTGAGCATGCTCACACAGGCTGAATATGCTTATTAACATTGCTGAAGACAGCTGTCCTCACTCTGCCCTATCACAGTCAGCAGGCATGGGTCATCTGCTTGTTCATATATATATATATATATATATATATATATATATATATATACACACATACAGGGCTTGACAAACCCCGGCGAGAGCTACTTGCCAGCCCTGCACCGCGCATGTGCTAGACCGGCTCTGTGCATGCGCGAAGCACTGGTGAATGGGGCGCATGGAGCGACCGGCTGAAATCTACTCACCACGGGCGAGTAGATTCAGCGGTTTGTCGAGCCCTGTGTGTGTATATATATATAAAATATTAAAATTTGTAATTTTTTTCATAGGTACAGTAGAGATTATTTAACAAGCAGAGCTGGCTATTTTTTTAAGTAAATAAAAATATTCTTTGGATTCGGCAGACAGAGTTATAATTTATGTTCGGATCCAAATGTCATTCTTGAACAAATTGTATAGTCCAGTCCAAATACAGAAAGTTTTCCTTCAGTGCCTTGACGCTCTTTTTACAATATGACCTTGATCCAGCCCTATTAAAATCAACAGTAAACTTTCCATTGACTTTAAGGAGAATCAGACTAAGCTCTGTATGCTTGTAGCTATTCATTGAGATGTAACTTGGTGGATTAATTTGTGCGTGGGACAATATGACCTAGATCTTTCTATCATTATTATGCCCCAAATTACAAAATAATTTACTGTTGCTATTCAGAATGCCCACTTTTTATTCATAATTAAAACAAGCAGAAGAAAGATATTTAAGCTATATAAATCAGGGATCACCCCTCTTCACATCCTTGAAGCTATACCAGCAGAAATCTGTTGTGTAGACATAGCCTTAATTTTAAAGGAGCACACATAAAAGCCTTGTTTACACTATGCTCTCCCTCTGACTTCTTATCTCCTGTTATTCACAACACAAGTCAGGCATAAATGCAGATGACTTTGTGCTTGATATGGTTTAGCCACAATATAGACAAATGTGTTCAGTTCCATTTCAGTAGCTAATGCCTTTCACCACAGTTCACCATCATTCAATCACTGAGTTGTCTGCTGCTGCGATTTTCTGCACAGTGGTAAGTTGTGGTCATGGCTTTTGGGATTTGGACACAGCCACCAGGGACTGGACTTGCACCTCCAATTCACTTCACTTAGGCTATGTCTAGACTGCAGGCTTCTTTTGGAAGAAGCTTTTCCAGAAGAGATCTTCCAGAAAAACTTCTTTCGAAAGAGAGTGTCCACAAAGCAAAAGTGCATCAAAAAAGCGATCTGCTTTTTTGAAAGATAGCGTCCACATTCATTGGATGCTATCTTATATTTAAGTTGTGATTACTACGGACAGAGTGGCCCATAGGGCACCTGTGCTTTCTCCTGGAGGCCTCTTCTTCTTTTAAAAAAACCCCCTCTCTTCCCTCTCCATACATGCCTTTTTCCGAAAGAGCTCTTTCGGAAAAAGGCTTCTTCCTCTCAGAAAGAGATTTTCTACTGTCGGGAAAACCCCTGTGTTCTTTCGACTTTCTCTCAAAAGAACACAATTGCAGTGTGGACGTAAGTATAGTTTTTCCAGAAAAACAGATGTTTTTCTGGAAAAGCTCTGCAGTGCTTTTAACATTAAAAGAAAATGTTCAGGAAAATGCCTGTGTTTATTTGAAAAGCTTCAATGTGGAGTAAATCAGTTACACTATATGGCACAAATGCACTGACTGCATCTAGTGAACATTTTCTAGTATAAATAAAGCCTGGGATGTCAGGAGGGAATCAATACTGAAAATGAGAGACTCAGCTTTGTCTGTAAATTGACAGGGATTTTTCCAGAAACAAGACAGGTGAGGTAATATCTTTTATTGGATCAAACTTCTGCTGGTGAGAGAGACAGGCTTTCCCCTGTACACTGAGCTCTTCTTTTCCAATCTGTCTCTGAGCTACTGCCAAAGGGAAGCTTTAGGAATTATAAAACTAGCGGTCAATTTCAGAGCAAGTTTATTTTGATATTTGATTCATTTATTAAAAACAGATAAAACTGGAGTTCAGTGGGATTTAGGCAAAGCACCCCTCCTGTTTGGGGAAAGTGAATGTATTAAATTATTGTTCTTTCAAATACTATTTCATTACAAGGTCCTTTTGTTCTCATATTCAGCACATATCACTCAGCTTATGTCCCCTGACCTACTAAGTAAGGCATCATATTCACACATATCAATGGCATACTAAAAAGCAGTGGATTTTGTTGAACTCTGGTTTGCAGGAACAAACTGCAGACAGTCAGGGTATGTCTACACTACCACCCTAGTTCGAACTAGGGTGGTTAATGTAGGCATTCGAAGTTGCAAATGAAGCCCGGGATTTAAATATCCCGGGCTTCATTTGCATCTTGCCGGGCGGGCGCCATTTTTAAATCCCCTTAGGTCGAACTCCGTGCCCGCGGCTATACGCGGCACGGAGTAGGTAGTTCGAATTAGGATCTCTAATTCGAACTACCATTACTCCTCGTGGAACGAGGTGTAGCCGCGGGCATGGAATTCGACCTAAAGGGATTTAAAAATGGCGCCCGCCCGGCAAGATGCAAACGAAGCCCGGGATATTTAAATCCCGGGCTTCATTTGCAACTTCGAATGCCTACATTAGCCACCCTAGTTCGAACTAGGGTGGTAGTGTAGACATACCCTCAGTGACTAGTGGTAGCTATTACTTTTAATAGAATTGGAGGGTGCGTTATTATAGTCAATAAAATAGGGCTATACAGGCATTGCTTCACTGGAAATGTGTTAAACTGAATGTCTACGAGATTAATTTGGGGAGTGGACAAAATGCAAAATAAAATCTGAATTTTCATACTTTGCCTTCTAAGTACTTTAAAAAAATTTTTCTTCATTAAATATAATTGTAACCCAAACAATGACATATACTAGGAATATGCCACTTATGGAACCTTAAATGATATCTGCTCAAACCAGTATGGAACCAGGCCTGTCTACCATTTTCATGAAGTGTTTTGTTGTTCCTTAGAGGTTGTGGGAAAAAAGCCCCTTGTAAAGCAAAGTTCTCAAACTTCTTCTTGGGGGGACCACATCTGAAAGGTTGGTCAATCAGACACTAGTTCCTTTATGACGCGGCTTGTCCACTAGTGAACATCCCATGGACCATCATTATTACTTCCAATCACATAACTTCTTGATGTAAGTACAGTAATTGGTAACAGAACGGCTTATTGTCTAAATAAACAAGACAGACACAGGCTCTAGTGCACAAGCAGAGCAAACAATGTAACGGCAGCAAATCTCATGTGAGTGCTGCAGTTTTTTGGAGGGTGTGTTTACTTAGGAGTGGATCAGCCAAACTGAAATAGAAAGGGAAGAGGAGGAAGTTGAAGGAGACAGGACAGGGAGAACAGGGTAAAATGAGCAAGTGTGGAATGAAACTGAGATGAAGAGAGTGTGAGGGAGTGGGAGGGTTGGGGCAACAGGACAGAAGAAATCCAGTCAGAACTGTAGAAAGTTCTCTGAATGTCCCAGTGTCCCTGCCTTTGCTGCTTTGGTCCACAGGCAGGAGGGTCTGGCTGACACCTCTTCGTAGTTTTCCCCCAAAACCACATGACAGATTGAGGAAAGGAGCCACCAGCCTGGTCCCAGTGCTCCTAAAGTATGTAAGGGGGATCTCCTCTACACAGTCCTCACTCAAGGAGTGGTCCAGGCTGGGAACTATTTTACTTTTTGCTCGTCGGTCCTTGCTTTGGCTCTTTCTACCCACATGTCTAAAGTAGCTCATCTCTGCAGTTTCCTGCCAAGCCAAGGGTAGGATGGGGAGGCACGATAGGTCCTATTGCCCACTTCTCCTTTATGTAATTCTGATAGCTTAAGGTGCATTTACACTGTCAGAGGGGCATAAAGGAGCCTTTGTATTACTGAGAATCAAAACCTAAGGCTTGATCCTTTGAGGTGCTGATCACAATGAACGTCTACTGGCTTTCAGAGGACTGAGCCCTGAAACATAATGCAGGGCTCCCTTTCTGTAAATTGCTGTAGATCTGCCCAAAAAATAGCATTTTCTGTGCACTACAATCACATTGAAGAGACTGTAGTACTTGGAGGTTCCAGGAGCTCATCAGCTTTGCACTTGAGTTTTTACTGAATTCAGCTGTAGTTCATTCAACTAAAAGAAGAAAAAGTTTTAAATGATCCTGTTTTCATTGTCTTCTACCTCCATGTAAGAGGTAGTTTTTAGCTCTCATCTGTAATGCATGTAATGATAAGTCACTGAGAGGCACTGCATAAACTGTATTCCTACGTAGCTGAAGATGTTGACGAGTGCAAGCAGCTGATTGATGGTGAACTGCTTTGTGACCATCACTGTCATAATTAAACTTTCATCAATTCTCAGCTTTCTTAGCCATATTTAGATCTTTGAAATGAAACCTTTGCACTGCAGGCTAGAGAAAGGGCAGCTATAATTACTTTCTAAATCCTTGGTCATACATGATAGCTGAAAACTGAGTGGGTATTGATTTTTTTGGGGTTCTATTGGATTGCAAAAAATGATTATGATAAACTCACCAGTAATGCAGAAATGATGGATTTACATCAGGCTTGCAGATTTTGTTTATTTTACAAAAACATGCCACCCATTAGGATAGAAAGGTGAAAGGTTTTAGAGATCCTGTGGCATTGGACTTGGTGGCATTTTAAATGATTAAGTATATCTCCTTGATTCAGAAACCACTGGCCCTGTAAAAGCTTTTGTTGCTAGAGCAGGTTACTCCTCCATCGCCAGCATTTCAGCCCCAAAGCTACTCCCATTTAAATCAGTGGCAAAACTCTCAAGCAGAATCAGGATCCTCCTCGTCAAATCTCATTGGCAGTTTGTTCACTTTATTTTCTACCTCTAAAAATAGCCAGTAGTGGGATAATGTCTCCATTCAGAGGTGGTTTCACAAGCTGTGTTTGATTGGTTCCATACAGTGCTGCTTTAAAGCACACTTCAGGCTTTTTGTAGCTGACAGCTCAATTCCTGTGTCTGAGATGCATTACTGCAGTTAGGAGAAACACAAATATTCGCTGTTACATTTTGTAATAAAAATATATTTTGCAAAAATTATGTCAAATTATCTTTTCACTTGGTTTCTGATTTTTCAATGGCCTTTGATAACCTGCCACACCAGTTAAACGTCCTGTTAAAGGGTTTTTTAAAGATACAAAGCTAGTGAGAGAGGATTAACTAATGTATTTTCATCAGCATGTAACTAATTACATTTTTGAAAATGGAGGGAAAAGGAAGCATAATATTAAAGCTAGTAGCAAGGATGTGAAATTCTGTGCACTGGTTCCCTAATGGTTGCAAAACCTTTACAACCCCACCTGCTGTGTGGGTCAGGAGTTTGCTAGACCAGGATGACTGTGAAATTGGATGAGGAAGAGCACAAGGCATTTTCTACCACCTTGCACCTAATATAGTTGTGCACCCCTGTGCAAAGTGAGTGCAGTCAGGGAAATTCACTGTTGTGCTTGTTCATAGACAAAAGGGGAACAGCCTTCCACTGTGTTTATTCAGTGATATTGATGACTTTAGTAGCCAATCCCCAGCCCTGGCAGGCCAGATCAGCCCTCAAAGCTGCCTCAATTTTCTTTTGGTGGCAGTAGCCCTTGTAGAAGATGTTTATGAATTACTTCAGGATTCTGGTTTCTGCACAGCTACTTCCAGTACTTGTGTAATTTATATAGTTCAGACATTTTTAGATGTGCCAACTTCTCTATGACAGATGTTCATCTCTTTGAACCATACAGATATTTTACTGCCTGCAAGTGACATGTTTAATAGCATTAAGCTCCAGAAATATTGGAAGAATTTTTAGCTAAGAATCTGAACAAAATGAAGGACTTGCAAAGTGTACAGCTAAAGAAAATATTTAAAAAAAAATTGTATACCTGCTTCCACATAGATTCAGTTCTTATCTTCATAGAATATCAACTTTGAAACACCCCAAACAAGCACATTCTGTTTCTTCAATAAAGTGAATAAATTCTGCCCAAAGAGATTCAGTCTCTTAATTAGAAAGTTTATAAGTGTTCAGTGTACTGTCGATTTTTAGTCAACAAGCAGTGAACAAATGCACTAAGGCAGCTAGACTTTACAGAGTCATCATCACATCACAGCCCACGCTGCACAGCTATTTTGAAATAAGCTATTCCAGAATAGTTAGTCCGAAATAGCTTATTTCAAAATAGCAAGTCTACACTACAAGGAAGCCTCAAAATTAGTCTGAGGCAGGCTTCCCTAATGTAGACATGCTACCTTGATTTAGAACCCCAGGAGGCATCGGGGAGATATAACTTAGAATGGCCCTGGTGAGGGGCTATTTCAAAATAGCAGCTGTGAAGTGTCTACACACGCCTTATATAGAAAATAGATATTTCCGAATATGTGTTATTCTTCGTAAAATGAGATTTACAGATTTCAGAATAAGCCGCCTGTTATTTCTAAATTATTTCAAAATAACGGAATGGCTGTGTAGACGCTTGCATAGTTATTTTGGAATAACGGCCGTTGTTCTGAAATAACTTTGCTGTGTAGACATACCCATATATATGACACTAGTGAGGCTACAATGTACCTATAGCTTTGGACATTTCAATAGTTGCTGAAAATTTCCTGGAAATTAAAGAAGAACAACAAAAATGATCAAGGAAAGATTAAATGAGCTAAATATATCTTCTCTGCCTGCAAGAGTGTAATATCAGATGTCAAGGCCACCATTCTGATCTGACCTACAGAACTTCCCCAAAGCAGACCATAGAATTTCCCCAAAATAATTCCTAGAGGATATCTTTTAGGGAAATATCCAGTTTTGTTTAAAAAAATTGTCAGTGATGGAGAACCACTAGTGAAATTGTTTCAGCAATTAATTACTATACTCATTAAGAATTTTCCCCTTATTTCCAGTCTAAATTTATCTACCTTCAGCTTCCCATCATTGGATCATCTTGTATCTTTCTCTGCTAGACTGAAGATCCCATTATTAAATATTTGTTCCCTGTGTAGATACTTAAAGACTATAGTTAAGTTACCCAGTTTCATGGTTAAGCTAAATAGACTGTCAGGTGCGTCTACACTGTACCCTTAGCTTGAAATAAACTATGCAATTTGAGCTATGCAAATTCCATAGCTTATTTCGAGTCCATTTCGAAATAGCTTATTTCATAATTTGGCGCTGTCTACATAGCGCCAAATTTCAAAATAAACCGCTATTTGGAAACATCCCAGAATCCTTGTGGAATGAGGTGTACAGGGGGGACAGCAGAATAGCAAGCCTGTTATTTCAAAAGATATTTCAAAATAACAGGTATGCTGTCAAAACGCAGAATAGTTATTTTCGGATACCAGAGGTATCCTGAAATAGCGCCGCAGTGTAGACGTAACCTCAGAGTCCAGTCATTATAAAGCCATGTTTTCTAATCCTTCTCTGAGCCCTCTCCAATTTATCAACATCCTTTCTGAATTGGGGGCACCAGAATTAGACAGGGTATTCCAGCAGCCATCACACCAATGCCTAAAACAGAGGTATAAGAACCTCTCTACTACTCATGATTCCTTTGTTTATGCATCCCCGGATTGTATTAGCTCTTTTGGCCACAGCATCACACTAGAACTATGTCTGCACAGCAATGTAAGCCGAGGGTTATTGTGACTCAAATAAACTGCATTTTAACCTGTGGTTAAAGATTTTCTGACTCATGCTTGGACCTAGGGCTCTAGCATCCACACTGCAGTGCACAGACCCAAGTCAAAGTAACTCTAGCCAAGAATGCCAAGTGTGCCAACACTCTAGACTTACAAATGCATTGTGTTGTAAGAAAACACCATTGCTTCTCACTCTGTTTCCTAACTGTGATTGTACTATTGATGGAACTCAAGTGAGCAGAAGGAGCACCCATACTGTACAACTAGGTCCTTTGGTGCCTGTCTCAGTGGTGTGAGTGCAGTTTGAGCAGATTTATACTGAACTACCATCTAATTTGGGAACTGGGCTCTCCACTTCTGGGGTGATTCACATAGCAGGGAAATGGCCGTGTCTGAGGAGAATCAGGATATCCGTTTCCACATCTGTGCCACTACTAAAAAAAACCTTTGCAATTCTTCATTTTTAAAATGGGATGTTGAGGGAAGGTGGTTTCGTTTGGTTGTTTTTTATTTATTCCCTAGGACTTGGCTGCAGTGTTCTTCAGAACCCTCTCGGAAATCCCTTATCCTTGCCCCTGCTGCTCCCTGGGAGGCCAGGATTAGGAATCTTACCACCCTCACAGTTCACACTGCTCAGGTGCATCTGTACTGTTGGCTGAGGGTTTAGAAATATATATTTTGGGTATAGGCCTTGCCAAATCTGACTAGAAAATTCCTGGTTCGTCCCTCGCCGAGGGTTGCAAGGTGAGAGATTACTGATGATCTCTGCCTCTCAGAGGGAGTTTTCAGGAACCACAGAATGCGCACTCACAATAGGTCTGGTATAAATTAATAACTACCATTATTGCAATAGCCAATACAAGTAAACACATTAATATACTACTGGCAACACTTAGGGTATGTCTACACTAGCCCCCTAGTTCGAACATACTAGGGATTTAAAAATGGTGCCCAGACGGGAAGATGCAAATAAAGCCTGGGATATTTAAATCCCGGGCTTCATTTGCAACTTCGAATGCCTACATTAGCCTCCCTAGTTCGAACTAGGGGGCTAGTGTAGCCATACCCTTAGATACAGAGCTTTAATAACGCTAGGTGGTAACATTAACAGGTTTCTGTACCCTAAGACATTTGTGGGTGCTCATGTTTGATTGGAGAATTAAATTAAGGCATCCCTTTGAATATGCATGAGTTGTCATATTGTGTCCCCATGCAGAGGGGTGTTTTTGACTAATACTCAAAGAAATACTGCAAGTCTTGTGCTGTTCCTTCTTTCTGAGAAGTTAGGGTATTTTTGGGGGCATTCTTCAGACTGCATACTTCATACTGCTGCAGTGCATCTACGCTGCAGGGCTTAACTCAAAATAAGCTATGCAAATTGAGCTACACCGATTGCATAGCTTATTTCAAAATAGGGAGTGTTTACACAGCACTTATTTTGAAATAGAGCACTCTTCCTCTGACTTCCCTTATTACTCGTACAATGCAGGTTACAGGAGTTGGAGTAAGAAGTCCTCCAGCTTGACAGTATTTTCACACTATTTAGAAATAACTGCTTGCTGTGTAGACGCGGACTGAGTTATTTCGGAATAGCGCTAGTTATTCTGAAAGGGTATGTCTACACAGCAAAGTTATTTTGAAATAACAGCCATTATTTCGAAATAACTTTACCAGCATCTACACAGCCAAACCGCTATTTCGCAATTAAATTGAAATAGCGGAGCGCTTATTTCAAATTTGGTAAACCTCATTCCATGAGGAATAACGCCAAATTCGAAATAGCTATTTTGAAATAAGTGCTGTGTAGACACTTATTTCGAAATAGGGGGCCTCCAGCCTTCCTAGGGTGCCCTGATGGCCACTCCAGCCTCAACCAAGAACACTCCTCTCCCTCCCCCCTCCCTGGAGCCCTTAAAGGGGTTGACTCTGGCCACAGTGCCTGTGCCAGCTCCAAGCCTGCCAGCCCAGAGCCAGCAGTCACTGCCCCTGACCCAATGGCTCCAAAACATGAGCCAGCAAGCCACTGGTAGCCAGCCCTCCACCGCTCCCCAGGAGCAGTCTGCCAGCTCCCAGGAGCCTGCCAGGGCCCGGAGAAGGCAGGCACCTTCCTGGTCCAGGGTGGAGATCATGGACCTTATTCAGGTTTGGGGGGGATGCCCCCAACGTCCATGATCTCCGCACTAGATGGAGGAACGCGGCCGTCTATGGCAGGATAGCTGCCAGCCTGGCCACCAAAGGCCACATGCGAACCCAGGAGCAGGTTTGCATGATAATCAAGTTGGTCTGGTGAGACCCCCAACCCTGAGCCCTGAGCTTCCCCTCTCCCTTCTTCCCTTTGCTTTCCCCTTCCAGCTCCCTCCTCCCAGGTTTCCCCCTCTCCTGCCTCCTTTCCCCAGTCTCACCAGAGTTTCATTCCCCTCCCCCCAGTTTTGTTAAATAAAGAGAGTTTGTGTTCATGAAAATACGTGTATTTTATTTGACATCAGGAAGGAGGGTTAGGGTGGGGTAAGTGGAAGGACGTGAGGGAGGAATGAGGCACAAGCCCCCAGTGGGGCAGACCAGGGAGGCTTTTAGTGCTCCTCAGGGTGGAAGCTCTCCCACAGGGCCTCCTGGATACTGACAGCCCCCCAGTGGACCTCCCAGATGGCAGCCTGCAGAAAGTGCAGCCAGGCTTGCAGCAACGCATCCACGAGAAGCACCAGAGTGCCCAGGGGCAGCTGTGGCTCCAGGGCCGGCTTGAGGCCGATTCGACCAATTCCCTCGAATCGGGCCCCGCGCCCTAAAGCCGGAAGTGTGCTGGCGTGCCGGGCGCGCTGCGGGAGGGGGTGTCGGCCCCAGAGGAGGAGCACGGTGGCTTCTCTGCATCTCAGGAGGGGTGAGTTGAGCTCAGAGGTTTCCTGTAGCTACAACAAAAAATCCTGGCTGCTGGGGCCCTGTCAAAACTGTTTGAATTGAGCCCCACACTTCCTAAAGCCGGCCCTGTCTGGCTCCATGTTGCAGAGTGCCGTGGTGTCCCGAGTGAGGGCAACCAGAGCACTCAGAAACAAAATGCTTTGCTGTCCCTCATCGAGGTAGGCAAGCAAGCAGGGAAAGCTGAGAGCCAGATGTCCCTTTAAGCACAGGCCTCAGATAGCCTCAGGCAGCAGCCACACAAAGTAACTCCTGACCTGATGTCCTTCCAGACCTGGTTTTGGCCGGCCCTAAATGTGATTCAGTGTGGACGCGCTATTTTGAAATAGCAAAACGGTATTTCGAAATGCATTTTGTGTGTAGATGCGTTATTCTGAAATAACTTATTTCAAATTAACTATTTCGAAATAAGATATTTCGAAATAATGCTGTAGTGTAGACATACCCAAATAGTGTTGCATTGTAGACATACCCCTACAGTGATATGCCTTTTGTCTGTATGGTCCTGTACTAATCTGAGTGTTAGATAACAGGTGCAAATGGAATTATTTAATCAAAGATTAACAATGTTGAATCATTATTAACTTCAGGCACACAATATATTAATTTAAAAATGTCTAGCACTAATAGCTACTGGTCAACACCCTCTTGTGATATCAGTGGAGTGGAAAGTGTTATATCAAAACTGAAATATTTATTGAACATTTTTGCCTTTTTGGATTATTATTGGTAATTTTACTACTTTCATCTTGTAATGGACCAATAACCTTGTCCTTTTTGTTTTGTTCTAAAAACCTCCTGATTGTCCTTAACTCCCCTGGCCACAGATTGCTTTTCATGCTTTGCTCTCTGCTTCCTTATCAATTTTCTACAATTTCTAATGTGTTGTTTATATTTATTACTATCTAACTAACTTTCTCCCATTTGTTTTATATACTTTTTTAATAGTTGCCTTCACTTCCCCTCTAATCCAAGTCAGCTTTTTTCCCATATGGCCTTCTTCCTTGACTGTGGCTTTTTGGACATCCTAGTAATGTATTTTAAAATTAATCACCATTATTGGTGACATTTTTCTGATTAAATTCTTCCACCCATTTAATTTAACTCAGTTGTTTTCAGCCTTTGAATGTAGCCCTAATAAGGCACAAAATCTCTATATTAGTGGTATAGACTTCATTGTGGTTGCACTCTATTTCTGGTGATCACTTGTACCAGAGCAACCAGTAATTTTTTGTTCTGTGGTTATTAGAACTTGTTGTAACAGATAAAGAAGAACTAAAGAAAGGCCTTGTGTTGACTGAAACTCTTTTTGAGTTAATAAATAGTTACCTATAATGTTTAGAAATTCCAAGGACATTTTAGTACTGGCAGCATGAGACCTCCAACATAAGTCACTCATGTCATAGAAGAAAGGAATTATTTAGGGTGTTTCCAAAGAAGACAGTGAAGAGTAGTAAAATGACAGTGAGAAAAATAAGATTTAAGGTAAAGAAAAAAACCAGCATAAAAAACTCATACCCCAGGAAACATCCTTCTCTTCAATCATGTCTAATTAAATTGGACTCTTGAGAATATATAATGTCTCAACTCTAATGTCCGTGATTCTGTACAATCCTGTAAAATGTGTGGTGTAAAAAGTTGGTTAGGGTGCTTGATATTTAGTGAGGCATGAGCACAAATTGTTCACAAAGTTACCATCCCTTGTGTATGCACAAAGTCATACTCAAATCTAGGGGCATGAGCAATCCATGAGCGATGAACAGTTTACTCTGACAAAGCTATGGATTGTGAACGTCTGACAGCTCTACTGACTGGCTGATGTTTTTTAGCATATGAAATCTGCACTTCTGAAGAACATATATCTTCCAGGGCCAAAGAATCACTAATTGAGTAACCAGTAGTTACTCAATTTTAGAACTATAAGTGTTCCAACAATCACATGAAGTGAGGTTGCCCGAGGCAAGGAAGTAACATGGAGTTTTCCTTAGATCATTCTAATGGGGTGAAGTTCCCTCTGTTCCTGCCCATAAAGTAAGTAGGGTCTTGATACCCAGACTCTGAGGATGCCTCCCCCCATATGCAGGTAGGTCAAAGATACATGGTGATGGGAGTCTTTAGGAATCAAATTCTTTACTGGCATAAATCACCATAATGCCATCAATTTCAGGATCAGATTCATCAATACAGCTGTCAATATGCACTAGCAGCTATTATCTATGGGGACGCCCGTTAATGCTCTATGAGAGCGAAAAGTAACTTGCCTGATCTTGTGAAAAAACCCTGCTTTATCTCATGGGTTTCTATCTGAAAATGACTTTTCTCAGATTGCGGCTGGCTGATGTCATCTCGATTAGTGACATAATAATGAATGTATTGGCAATAAATTGTATTTTGTGAAAAAAAACCTTATTGTGATGAGAATTCTGCAATCCAAGTTACAATTATTGTGCAACGACGCCCTAAGATTTGAGGCCACATCCTTATCTGGCATAAATCAGTGTCCTTCCACTAGAGCCAACTAAGTGCCAACCTTTACAAGTTACACGAGCTAAGTATCAGGGCCTTTATTAAAATTGCAACAAAATTGATCTTATTTGTAATTGTTCAAATATAATTTATTATCTTCCAAACATTACAATCTACTACTTTCTTACTTAGAGAATATATGAATTCCCAGACAGATAAATGTAACTTTTCCAAGAAATAAATATAATGATGAATTTGAGTCTAGACAAATAGTCCTATAGAGTCATTGTTGAAAAACAAAACAAAAAACCAGAATATAAAACTCCTACCAATCAAAAAGGCCTTCAAGTGACATCTCTATTTGAGGACATCATTCTATTTTTATTCCTTCTAGAAGCACTGCTGGTATAAACCTGTTATAAACAAGCATGAAGGAAATCAGTTGTACAGAAGGGTATTAACCATTCTTTGGTCGGAGAATTCAGATGCAGAAAATTTCTTTCCAGTTTGTTGCCCTAGGAATGGTGCTCTCCTGTATACTTTTTAGGACCTCAACATTATTCTAACATTAAGCTACAAGATGCAAATAAACCAATAGTAAAAATAAATGAAACAAAATACTGTCTTGAACTACAAGAGGGGTTTTCTTCTGAGTAAAAAGGAGTAAAATCTTATATTTGGAGAAGGAAAAGATTTGATTTCAATATTATAGGAATCCTATCTTGAGTAACTGGAATATGTAAAATCTAAATCATTATGAAATTAGAATGTTGAGAGACCAATTGGATGTAGAAATGGAAACCCACCCCAAATAAAACAGGAGTAGCAATCAGTAGTGAGTTAGGTGTCTGCTCGTTGCTTTTCATGTGCCTGCTTTTGTGATCTGTTTTGGGGGACAGGAAGCTGTATGACGAGCCTAGTGGCTGCTGGGCAAGACTGAGAAGCTTCCTAACAAGCCTCTAGTTTGCCATCAATTAGCAGACGCCTAACTCAGTTATTGCACCTCCTTCAGCTGGAAAACATCTTTGCAAAACTCTTTTTTTTTTTTTTTTTGCTACTCCTGTTTGCTAGCATGGATCTGTTTTATTTGGGGGTGGGTTTCCATTTCTATATCCAATTAGTCTCTTAGTATTCTAATATCATAATGATTTAGATTTCACATATTCCAGTTACTCAAGATAGGATTCCTGTAACATTGAAATCAAACCTTTTCCTTTTCCAACTATAAGATTGTATTCCTTTTTAGTCAGAAGAAAACCCCTTATGTAGTTCAAGACAGTATTTTAATTGTTTCAGTTATTTTGACTATTGGTTTATTAGGGCTAACATAGGGAGAATAGTGACAAGGAGTCCTGTAGCACCTTATAGACTAACAGATGTATTGGAGCATAAGCTTTCGTGGGCAAAGACCCACTTCATCAGATGCATGTAGTGGAAATTTCCACTACGTGCATCTGATGAAGTGCGTCTTTGCCCACGAAAGCTTATGCTCCAATACATCTGTTAGTCTATAAAGGTGCTACAGGACTCCTTGTAGCTTTTGCAGATCCAGACTAACACGGCTACCCCTCTGATACTTGACAGGGAGAATAGGGGTTTTAAAAGCTGCCTAATAAGCAACATAAGAACTAGCAAACAAGAACAGCACACAGGGAATTTTGTGAATGTACAAGAGAGCCAGATGCACCTAACAAACATTCTCTAAACTTAAGCCTGTAACAACACCCCTTCCCCCCCAAGTCCTCAAGAATCAAAAACACCCGTAAGAGTAAAAATAATGCAGACAGAATGGGGACTATCCAGTTGATTGCACAAAGATCAACTACTTGCTCTTGAGACCAGAGTGGCTGAGCTGGAAGAGCTAAGGGAAACAGGAAGTACACAGTCAAGCCTGTGTAGAGTAAAATGGTTCCATCACTGTTGAACAGCCTGTGTTGAGGAACAAGAGCAGGTGAAGGAGGAGGAGGAGGAGGAAAGCCTTGGGGAAAGTAGAACATCTAATTGTAGTAGAGAGAAATGATCCCATAGTTGGGACCCTCCTTCCAGATGATGCCATGTTATCCTCCCATGCTAAACGATACCCCTCTGGAGGAGGGTACCCTTCTTATTAGAAAGAGACAAGTAAGAGAAAGGCTTGGGAGGGTTGATTAGAAATCTATATAGTTGGGTTTATGATGATTGGAAGAGCCATATGGTGATCTTCCTACCAGGTGCAAAGGTTGTGGACCTCTTGAGACATCTAGGTAGGTGTATGTACATTACTGGGGTGGGGGAGTCTGTGGTTGTGGTACATGTAGGTACCAATGACACAAGGAAAAGTAAGAGAAGTCCTGAAGACCAAAATTTAGGCTGCTGGGTAAGAGATTAATGTTCAGGACCTTCATAGTAGCATTCTCTAAAAAGCTTCCAGTTCCATGAGCAGAACCAAACAGGCAGAACTGCAGGGACTGAACGCAAGGATGAGATGACTCTGTGAGGAGGAGCAATTTAGATGTATTAGGAACTGGGGAATATTTTGGGAAAGGTGGAATCTCTACAGGAAAAATGGCCTCAACCTAAGTCAAACAGAGCCAGATTGAATTAATGTGAAATTAAAAAGAGGAATTAAAACTAAGGATGTTGGTGGAGGGAAGCACATAGTTCAGAAAGACACTCTTTAAGGAAGGATTTAGTAAAGGGATTTTCAATATCCTAGCAAAGAGGAGCATAAGAACTGATAAAGTAGAGATAGGAACTGAAGAGAAACAGTCACACACAAGAGTCCCGTTCAATTATATCACATGAAGGCAAACAACAAAATATTGACAAGTATTTATAAGTGCTTTTATACAAATGATAGAAGTCTGAGTACTAAGATGGGTCAACTTGAGTGCCTAGTATTAAATGAGTATATTAATATAATAGGTATCACAGAAACTTGTTGAAATGATGGCAATCAATGAGACACAGTTATACCAGGGAACAAAATATGCTGGTGGGTAGAGTGGAACCGTATATGAGAGAGGATGGAATTAAATATAGTAAAAATCATAAATGAATTAAAGTGTATCCTAAAATCTCTATGCATAGGATTCTATGCTTGAATAATATGAGCAGAGCAGTAGCAATATATTCCTGAATGCCTGACCAGGATGGTGATGGTGAAATGCTCAGGGAAACTAGAGGTTACAAAAATCAGAAATCCCTTGTTATTACTGGGTCTTCAGCTATCCCCATATTAACTAGGTATATATCATCTCAGGACATGATGCAGAGATACATTTTCTATGTACTATTAATGATGACTACTTCT
Source organism: Pelochelys cantorii (assembly GCA_032595735.1). Classification (NCBI taxonomy): domain Eukaryota; kingdom Metazoa; phylum Chordata; order Testudines; family Trionychidae; genus Pelochelys; species Pelochelys cantorii. The sequence continues at coordinate 90,343,817 of CM064327.1, forward strand.
TGGAGCAGTTAGTCCTGGAACCCACAATTCTTGATTTGGGAGAACTGCCTTGTCCCTCATATTGCCTACCTGATAAAGATTCCTTCCCCCCCTTTTATCATTGTGCTTCAGTGAGAACAATTACTACAAGATTATCTGCTGAACATTGTCTGAGGTAAGAGGTGAGATCTATACATTTCTGAATGGATTAAACTATCCCCTGAATGTGCATTTTCTATAATTGTGATATTTACCCCAGTGCAGAGTGTCCTCCCTGGGTCCTGTGTACCATTTAAATCCTGCTTAACTTCCATTTAAGACCCAGGTTAAAGGCTTAAGTGGTGCCCAAAGCCTCCTGCAGACTCTTCAGATGGGAGTGATTCAAGACTTAGATGCTTTCCTCATTTGATTATCATTCAGAGAGACATCTGTATATTGATATTTATTTAATAGGATAAAGGCTGTCATTAAATAGTGAATATTTTCCACAGTTCTTTAGCACTAAGAACTCCCTATGGCAGGAGGCACCACATAGAGGAAGATCCATTAAAGAAATAATAATTTAACTGGTAGATACCATTTTAAATTTTACTGTTCTGCATTGGTAGAGACATTTACACCATTGTCACTAAAAATCCTAAAACATGTTTACAAAAGGGACCAGACTGCTGCTTTTCATGGGAAAACCTGAGGGAGGGGATTGGGAGAAGGAGAGAAGTTCTGCAAGGTGGCTCTGTCTGGGGTTGAAGAGTGAAAAAGAAAAGAGCAGAGAGTTCAGCTGCAGTCCCTGAAGGCCCATGAAAATCTGCATGAATCTTGGAGCTGCAGCTAGAGAAACCTTTGTGAAGGCCCTGGGCTTTTGTGATTCTTCCTGTTTGCCTGTCAGCACATCTCAAACAGACCCACTTCTGTCATGGTGTGCCCAATGAGCAGAGACACATCCTTTATAGGAAGCATTCCAGAACACCAGGGCTGCGTCTAGACTGGCATGATTTTCCGCAAATGCTTTTAACGGAAAAGTTTTCCGTAAAAAGCATTTGCGGAAAAGAGCGTCTAGATTGGCACGGACGCTTTTCCGCAAAAGCACTTTTTGCGGAAAAGCATCCCTGGCCAATCTAGACGCGCTTTTGTGCAAGAAAGCCCCGATCACCATTTTAGCCATCGGGGCTTTTTTGCGCAAAACAATACCACGTTGTCTACACTGGCCCTCTTGCGCAAAAGCATTTGCGCAAGAGGGCTTTTGCCCGAACGGGAGCAGCATAGTATTTCCGCAAGAACACTGACAATCTTACATGAGATCGTCAGTGTTCTTGCGGAAATTCAAGCGGCCAGTATAGACAGCTGGCAAGTTTTTCCGGAAAAGCGGCTGATTTTCCGGAAAAACTGGCCAGACTAGACACAGCCCAGGAGAGTTCTGCTCAGATACCCAAGAGGTCCTTGCAATCTCTGCTGCTTCCAGTTTGCCTCTTACCATTTTAAAGATCCTGGACTGAATGGAGAGGCCAGGGAAAGATGCCCAGAGATCTCATTTCTGCACAGTCAAGCACAGATCGTTGTTAGAAAGGTCCATTTTACATGTGTCTGTGGTAGACTCACTGGGAGTTTCTAGTTCTCATTGAAAGACAAATGGAGATAGGTGAACAAGTATTTTAGCCCCATACACTGATTAAATAATCCCATTTGCTCTGCACCAAATCCTTAGAAGAGAATAGCTGTGATAAGAGAAATTTAATGGATTATTAAAAATCTAGAACTTTCATTTTAACAACTCATATTAGGTCGCTTGCTTTATGTGTTCTAGATAGACTTTTCAGGGTATAAGACAATTGTAGTAAATCCCACTTACCTTGGTCTGGAGACACTCTCGAGTCAGTGTGATGGTATTGCTGGGAGCAAGATTACTTATTAAGAAACTGAAATCAACACAGCCCTTGCGTAAGGAAGAGAATGGAACATCTAAATCAGAGAGAAGGACAGCTGTCTTGTTATGACAACCTTGAGCTAGGGACATTTAAAAACAAGTCTTTTCTGTGAAAAGTCTTTTTTTTTTTTTAAGCACTCAGACTAAGAGGAAAGACTCTAAAATGAAGCAGCCAAACTAGATGCTTTCCAGTTTTTCTGAAGAGAAATACATTTAGTGGAACAAATAACAAGGAACCTATAGCAGGCTATATTGTTTACTATAAATAGTACTTCAGGATTCTAGTACATTTCTGTGCTTTTGTAAGACATGTACTTTCAGTCCCTGTGGAAAATGCAGGTGATACGGAGGTGGGGGAAAAAAGGGAGTACTTGTAAAAGACAGTTCAGAAAGAGGCACTCATCCTGAAGTCAGCTACTGAGGCACTTTTGATGGGATGACTTCAGGGGCAATTTTTGTCTAAGGAAAGACTTCAAGGTTAGACTTATGAATTTGGCTTGGAAACAGCTGTACACTCTTAATTGGCACAATTTAATGAGCAAATACAATTGTATTAAGAAAAAAACCCAAAAAAAGTTTCTCCAAGGAGAAATGGAGCCTGAGGATGAAATTCTTCAATGTGCAAAGGGACTGTACAAATCCCCAGTTCATCCCTATTTTGGCATCTTAAGTGGTACATGGCTGTTGCATTATCTCTCTGCAAAGGTGTAGGATTTCATACTCAGCAACCTGCAGGAGTGAGCCTTTAGGAAAAAATGGTGCTAATGAATGATTGAATTGAAATTCTCATCTACAGTCTAGCACAATGAAATATCAAGTGGCAGCATTTTTCTCTTTTGCTTAATTTCTCTCTCCTAGTAATGCCATGGCTACTACCCAAATGGCTCCTTGGCCAGGCACGTCACTGCAGTGCCCTGCCCTGTTTCCCCCCTTTTCAGGGACAATAAAGAAGATTAGATCAAATGTATTTCATCAGGAAGTAAAGAGCCAAATAATAACAACTTTATTTGGGATCACTGAAGGTATGTTTACACTAGGGGTTAAGGTTGAATTAAAATACGCAACTTCAGCTACGTTAATTGTGTAGTTGAAATCCAAGTACCTTAACTTGACTTGTTGGTATTGTCCACACTGCAGGAAGTTGAAGGGAGAACACTCTCCCTTTGACTTCCCTTATTTCTCGTGGAAGCAGGCTTACTGGCATTGACTGCAGTGCCCCTCTCAGTTCAAATTAGTGTGTCTTCACTAGACCCACTAATTCGAACCCTAGAAGATTGATAGTGGCAGCTTCGATCTTCTCTGTAGTGTAAACGCATCCTGACAATACAAGAGAACTTTTCCTCCTAAGAGCTTGAAAGCCAAAACATGTTTGCAGTGAGTGTAAGATGTTGCTTTCGTTGTAGTCTGATGATTGAACAAGTTATTAAAAATAGGAAGGCAGGACAGCAGGTTCCCCTGTCTCATGAGAAATAATTTTCTTGCTTTAGGCAGGAAGCCTGGAAGAGTTTAAGATAAAGATGACATATCTTGGGGCAGGATTAATATAGTGCCTCTGTTTGCATTCCAAATGTCAACTTTCAGATGTTTTAAAAGCCAGATATAGTAGGGGTTACAAGTATGTGAAGAGCAACGTCATGCCTTCAGAACATAAGTCCAAGCTATGATAATGAAAGTGATAGCATGCAAACGGCTCAAACTGCATATTCATATACATCTACAGCAATTGCATCACCTAGTACTATGCATGCCATGTTGGTGCAAGAATAGCTGAGTTTAAAATGACTTCAGATTAAGTACCAATGGTTTATAAATTGTGGGGTTTAAAATAAACCCATTTAAAACAAGATGAGACGGAAGAACTCAAAAAGAACTAGCTGATTTAGGTCTGATCTGGTGAATTACTGAACACTTGCTGTGTCTCTGACTTGAATGGGAATTCAGGGGACACTGCAATAAACAGTTGGTAGGGTAGATATAGCAGTTTCACTAAAATAACCTTTAAAACATTACATTTTACTTACTGTGTAAAGCAAAGCATATTAAATAAAAGAGCATTTGGCATAGCTTGTAATAAATAAAGGATGGTCTTTTGCCAAGCTATAAACAAATATATGTCACATGCTTATTATGGCATGAAACTTGACAGATATATCTGAAGTTTGAAAGACTGAGGGCGTGTCTAGACTACATGGCTCCGTCGACGGAGCCACGTAGATGAGGCAGGACGACAAAGGGAAATGAAATGGCGATTTAAATAATCGCCGCTTCATTTAAATAAAAATGGCCACCACGCTGTGCCGATCAGCTGTTTGTCGGCACAGCACGGCAGTCTAGACGGGGATCTGCCGACCCCAGAACCCTTTGTTGGCAGATCCTTTATGCTTCGTGAATGCATTCACGAATGCATTAGAATGAAGGGGTACATTTTCTTAAATGTGAGCACTGGAAGGGCTATCAGACTGTAATCTTCTGTGTCGCTTCCTTTCTCTCTTGTTTATTGTTTCCCCTACCTCCTCTTTCTTTGTTTTTGCACCTTTCATATGTAGATGTGAAAAGCATCTTTGTGGAACATTCTGAGCATCCTAGACAAGACTATGAGGATAAATCAAATAGGTAATTACTACATGTTTATCTGGATAATCATCTCAATGTTTCAAAATGAATAGTAAGTGAAAATATAGCATTCATTAATAACAAGTAAGTGAAAATTTGTTAAGGGGAAACCTCAAATCATAAACATGTCTCCTATTGAGAAGTAGTTTTTCTGTCATCTTCTCCCACCTTTATTCAAATCCCTCTCCAAACCTCACTTTTTAAAAAAGCTTGCTATCTGTCACCAATCTCAGTTTTGGAATACAGACAACAAAATATTAAATCTGACTGAAGTTTTCAAACAAGTGTTTTCATTGCAAAAGTGGCTATTATTAAAAAATGAACATTGTAATGGAAAATTAATTATTTTTATCCAAACTTTTATCAAAATAGTAACTGTTTTTTGTCATGTCTTTTATTATATTTCCAGTAATTTTTTTGAAAATTAGGTGTTGGTTATTTCTAAATGAAAACAGCCAAATCTGTGGCCAGTTTTGAAAATTGAAAGTATTAGGTTTCAGGATCTGGTAGATCTGGGACTTACTGCTGAATATCAGGGTACTGACATCCAATATTTGTCATAATCCTGTGTCTTTGCACAGGAATGTCTAATTATATATATATTTTCTTTTATCACTATTTTCCCCAGTAGGTATATGAATGCCATGAGCTCCCAGAAAGTTCTTTCCTCCCACTAACAGGTGGTAGGTCTCCTGTACTGAATATTATTACTTCCTAAAAAAGTGTTAACAATTTTGACAAGCTATTCCTGCATTCTGAGAGCACAGATATGTTGGGCATTAAACTCAGAAGATTTAATAATTCCTACCAGTAGAACTGCTTTCTTACTGAGATGCTACTTAGAAGAGAAAGAACTTTCAAGGAGAATTTGGGAATTAGTTATAAAAGGAAGATGTTAAGGGAGTCCTTTGTGTACTAATCAGGGTTTGCTGAGAAACAAGTTGTGATAACTCTAGTTTAAAACCTAGTTTCTTAAAAGCAGAACTCAAAGAATGGACATTTAACACAAAGAACACTACTGAGTTTTTTATGTTCTCTCTTTATCCAAGGAAGTAATTTAATTTTGCAAAGGTAACATCACCCTTCCCACACATACTTGTTGTTTTTATGTTTGAACTCTGCCTTGCCACAGACAAAGGAGCCAAAGAGGAACTTTTTTTGTCTAATCCTGTAAACGCTTCCTCATGTAAATAGCCCTTGGTGATATGATCCAACTGATTTCAGTGAGAATACTTGGGAGTACCTGTATTAGCTATTCACAGGATCAGGCCTTACATGCATAGCACCACAATAAGGAGGAGGTTTCTGGAAAGAGCCTGAGTGAGTATATAACACCTTACATGCATTAGACCACACTCAGCTCATATGAAAGTTTGTTTCTGAATCAGCTGGACAAACCAGAGAGACTTAAGAGAAAAGCAGCAAAAATAATCAAGAGACTAGTGACACTAATATAAGATTAGAAAAAATGAAATATGTATGTGAATAACTTGGGCAAACAATGAATGGGGAAATGATGAGAAGTTACAAGTATCTGCAATCTTGTAAGAAGAAGAGAAAGGGACTATTTTAACCCCTTTAATAATTTTAAACCAAAAAATGCAGAATAAATAGCAAGCAACTTTTTCTAAATATCAAGCATCTTTTTTATATCTAATTTGAGAGGTAATTGTCTCAGGTGCAAATTCCTCTGCTGCTGGAATTATTTAAAACTGGACTCGATAACACTCTGGGGAATATATAGGGAATACACATACACTGCTGAGGGATGTATTAAGTCCCCAATCCTGCACAACTGAAGTCAGTGACTGATTTCAGTGGGTTCAGGGGCTCATCCTAAATGGCCATTTGAGCCAGGCCCTTGCTTTCCTCAGACACATGGATAATTGCAGAAGGCATAGATGGATTAAAAATTAGACACAGTCAAATCCTATCTAATCAAAGCACTTTCTCCCCACCTCAAGCCCAAGTCTTGCTCTCCGCCCATTCCTGAAACATTCAGAACTTTAGAGAATCCTAGTTAGTAAAGCTGGTTGGCATTTTGTTGTGTTTTTTTTTTTTCATTCCACTTTGGATCAGAATAGAAATGTCATGCTTTCCATGAAAGGAAAATTCCCCAGAAGTTTCATTTAAAAAAATTGTTTCAAGAGTGCTTCAAGAGCTGGTCCCTGGCTTTCAGGCTTCCCTCCTTTCAGCACCCCTCCTGTAGGGACTCCCATGAATTTCTCAGGGCTCTCTGACCCCTAGAGCAGCTGGCTCCCTGACGCCTAGGACAGGCAGGCTACATCTACATTGTGGATGAATCCCGAAATAGCTATTTCATGTCTTTAAAGCAGCCCGTTATTTCAAAATAGATTTTGAAATAACGGGTGTGCTATTCCGGCGTCCTTGTAACCCTTGTTCCACGAGGGTTAAGGGACGTTTCAGAATAGACCTTTATTTCAAAATTACCTCAAAAGAAGTTATACAATTTGCACTATGCAAATTACATACCTTATTTTGGGGTAAGGGTGCAGTGTAAATGCACCCTCAGATGCAGGGGGAGTTGCAAGTGTCAGTGAACCATCCCTGCCTCCTAAGTTCCCTGTGAGGCAATCTGCCACACAACTAGAGAGCTCTGAGGCCCAGCAGCCCTTCCTCTGCTGCAAAAATTGAAGTTTTCTCACAGAACGTTTTGATCTTGTGGAAACTGTATTTTCCATTAGAAAACTCCTGTTTGACTATCACTTAGTTATTCATAAACTGCCTTTTCACATAGCAAATGATTTTTATTTGAATGTGTTACATAAGCCTCAGACATTTACACAGAATAAAAAAGGGTACAGGCTGTAAAGTATGAGATTTATTTCCAAATTAAATCAGTGGCTGGTAGACTACTTTTCAAATTTGACATGTACCTGTTCCATGGGTAGGGGGAAGGGAATTAAGCGTGGCTTTTTCTTTGTTAGGTGATTGGGAGAAGGGGTTTAATGCTTATTGGATTAATACAAGCTAATAATTAAAAGTACACGAATGAGTAATACTGTAAAGCTAATCACAAGGACTGGTGTTATTACAAAGTGTTTTTAGGCATTTTAAGGCAGCAAAATCTGTCATTGTATGGAGCTCTCTTGCTACTGACGTACCAGAAGTGACTCTGATGCCGTTCTATGGTCTGCATGCACTAAAAATCTTGAACCTCAGAGGCCCTGATTCTGTCCTCAGTGGCTTTGCTTGAGCATAACAATGGGAAGGATTTGGTCCTGAGGGACAGCTTTTAGATTAAAGGTATGCAGCTCCGGGCTTTCCCTTGGTACAAGGACCAGTGAGGTAGATTGCAAAGAGCTTAAGTCAAGCTCAGGCAGTCACCCCTGCTGTGAAACAAGACTGCTTCATGATAAGAGCCTCACAACCCTGGGTACCTTTAAAAGGTAAAAGCTTTTCAGTCTCATTCTTGATATACAATATAATAGTCTTACTATAATACCCATTTAAGGGCAGGAAGCTTGTCTACAGTATCAAAAATACTGCACACAATAATTATGTACCAAAACCAAACAAGCAAATAAAAACTCCATGGTCACTGATATTGCAAAAATCCTGTAAAATGAAATTTGATTTTTGGCTAACTATTTAAAAGCTGGTTATCATGTCAAGATCAAAGAAGGCTTTGCTCAGACAGAGCTTTAACAATAATTGAGGCTTTAGCCTGGAAGGTTTTTAATTTACTATGATTTCTGCAAACATTTCAAAACATTTCAAGTCCAGTTAGGCTGGCACATTTTGGAAATGAAGTCTGAAAAATTTTGCCTTTTGTCTTTAATTATTTTGTGATCATATTACTTATTGTCTAGTTTTATACAGATTATACAAGATGACTTTTTTAGAGTGGCATTTGTGTCCAGTGTCCATACTCTGCTTAGCCATGGATAATTTCGTGATGGTAAGCAAATGAATGGTATTTCAGAGTGAAAAGGACACAGGGAGATGACCAATCTGACACCTTTATCTCTGGTCTTTCCCTCTTTTAAGTAGCTGCTCTCTAATGTCTAATTCATAATGGAAAATGAAGCAGAACATTCTATCACATTTATACTGTTTCTCTATATTATACATTATTTGAATATTTTATTTTTTTGATTACCTTTTCCATAAATATTTAGGTATTTGTCATTCAAAATTGGGAAGCTTCTTATATTGTATATTTGACATTCTTAGTTGTGGTAGACATTGAGAATTGGGGGGAAAATTTGAAAGGATTTCTACCAATACACTAGGCTTTTGAATCCACAGTAGTCAGTAAAAGTAGTGTTCGTACTTACTGGCACTTGGGTAGTTGTTCACTTGGGTAGTTTTGATTTGGGTCTAAAGCCAAGAGGACATTTATCTCGGCATGAAATGGAAGAAGAATGATGGTGGAGAGTTTGATTTGAGCCATTTGTTAACTGTTTTTTAAAATTTTGATCATGTGTGTAGGTATTTAATTATAATAAGGTGTTTTAAGCAGTAGGATTGTAGTACAAAGCATTATTAAGGTAAGAATGATATAGGAAGGCAGTGGAGGAGGAGGACGAAAGTTATTTATATGGCCTCCATCAATTTAATGTCTGAGCATCTCACTGTCTAAGGCTACGTCTACACTGCACAATTATTTCGGAATAAGCTACTCTGAAATAGCTTATGTTGAAATAGCGCATCTATGCTACAGGGAGGCCTGTAAATTAGTCCAAGGCAGGCTCCCCTCATGTGTATGTGCTATGTCCATTTAGAGCTCCAGGAAGCACTGGCGAGTAATTACTTTGAATGGCCTGAGAGAGGAGCTATTTCGAAACAGCAGCCGAATAAGCTGCCCATTATTTTAAAATTATTTCGAAATAAAGGGCTATCTGTGTAGACACTCACATAATTATTTTGGAATAACAGATGTTATTCTGAAATAATGCTGCTGTGTAGATGTACCCTAATATATTTATCACCACAATACTCCTGCAAGGTAGGAAATTGCTGTTTCCTCTATTCTACAGATGGGAAAATGAGACGTAATGAGGTTAAGGCCCAGCTCCACAAAGGCATTTAGGTGCCTAACTTTGCGTCCCCACTGCTATCGACCAAAATCCTGTTAGACTACTGCCCGAGCATTGAGCACCTAATCTCACTCTGCATCTGTTTTTGTCTCAGGGACCTCAGGGGCTTTTACTAAGTTTCTGCTTCTGGGCATGTGCACTGTTGCCTCAATTTAGGCATCTGGCTGCCTATTGCTTTTTTCTGTGCCACTGCAATCCAAAGGGAGGGAAGAAAGGTGATCTTCAGTTTATCTCACTTGTGTGGGCCAATCTAGTAGGTGTGTTTGGAGGCCACCTACTGCATCAGGTCCCAGTCAAACTCTGTCCAGAAGAAGAAAAAGTAGCAGTGGCAGTGCCTAGCTTAGAAGACTTTTTGCCCAGTTGTTAAAGTACTTGCCTTGAAAAGTACTTGATCAGAGGTCTCCCACACCTTAAAGTCCTCTAAGTACTGAGCTAGAGGATATTCCCTGAGGGTATGTCTACACTGCAGCATTATTTCAAAAGGACCTATTTTGGAATAACAACTCCTGAAATAGCTATTTTGAAATAGCGCATCCATGCTGATTGGAGGCTGAATCACAGTTAAGGCCCCACAGAAGCACTCCGGGCAGGGCATCAGGACAGCAGTCACTTCCTGGAGCTGCTGCCTGAGGCTATCTGAGGGTATGTCTACACTAGCTCGTTAATTCGAGCTAGGTAGGCAAATGAGGGCAACCGGAGTTGCAAATGAAGCCGGGATTTAAATATCCCGGGCTTCATTTGCATGTTCCCAGGCGCCGCCATTTTTAAATCCCCCTTAGTCCGAACTCCGTGTCCGCGGCTACACGCGGCACGGACTAGGTAGTTCGAACTAAAGATCCTAATTCGGACTACCGTTACTCCTCATTCCACGAATATTTAAATCCCGGCTTCATTTTCAACTCCGGTTGCCCTCATTTGCCTACCTAGCTCAAACTAACGAGCTAGTGTAGACATACCCTGAGGCTCATGCTTAAAGGGGTTTCTCTCTACAGCCATGTCTCAGGCTCTTCATCTTTGCCTACCTCCTCGAGGGACAGCAAACTCATCTCACTGCCTGCTCTGGTTGCACTTGCAGACACCACAGCAATTCTGCCATGGAGCAGGACCTGTTGCGAAGCACTCGCTGGCTCTTAGACCTCCTGCTGCACCTCCTGGTGCAGTTACTGCAGGCTCCCCACATGGCACTGCAGGAACAGGACCCACGGCTCGCTGTGGGGCACCTTCTCACCTCTCTCTGTGCGGCTTATACAACTCCTCCTACCCTTCCCTGCGCACCGTGCACTGCTGCTTCTGGTGACCGGACACCAATTCTGACTGGTGGGACTGGATCATCATGCAGCAGTGGGAGGACCAACAGTGGCTCCAGAACTTCCACATGTGGAAGGACACCTTCCTGGAGTTGTGCGAGTGACTCGCCTCTGCCCGCCGGCAATAGGAGACCCGCATGAGACCCACCATCCTCCTCCAGAAGCGGGTTGCTCTTGCACTTTGGAAGCTCACTATGCCTGACAATTACATGTCTGTTGGGAACCAATTTGGTGTGGGGAGATTGACCAGATTGTGCTTATGCAGGTCTGACTCTCTTGCTATTGTCTCAGGAGGGTGGTGAAGCACTGGAATAGGATTCCTTAGGAATCTCCATCCCTACAGGTTTTGTAGTCCTGCCTTCACAAAGCCCTGCCAGGGATGGGGTAAGATGGGGTTACTCCAGCTGTGGGAAGGATGTTGGGCTTGGGAAATTTCTGGGAGCTCTGGCAACAACTCCTCAGTTTGTATCCTTCTACAGGTGGTAAGGGCCATCAACACCATCCTGCTGCAGAGTTATCATCTTGGGTGACATGGACCCCATCATGACCAGCTTAGCCACCATGGGATTCCTCAACTGCTGGGGGGCCATTGATGGCATGCACATCCCTATCTGGGCCCCTGACCACCAGGCCTCCCATTACATCAGCCAGAAGGGGTACTTTTCAATAGTCCTGAATGGCCCTCATGGACCACCGAGGCCGCTTCACCAACCTCAGCGTTGGGTGGTTGGGGAAGGTGCATGACACCCGCATATTCTGCAACTCCAGCTTCTTCCAGAGAATGCACGCCAGCACATTTTTTCTCCACTGCACCGTCAGGTTTTGGAACATGGACATGCCAATGTGCATTGTGGGGAATGCAGCCTACACTTTTCTCCCCTGGCTCATGAAGCCCTAAACAGACCCCATGAAGGAGCGTTTCAGTGGCAGGCTGAGCAGGGCCCAGCAGGGCATCATGATGGAGGGCACCTTAGGTCATTTGAAGGGGAGGTTACACTGCCTCCTCACCCAACTGAACCTAGACGAGTGGATTGTCCCCCAGGTGGTGTTGGCCTGCTGTGTCCTGCACGACCTGTGCAAGAACAAGGGGGAGATGTTCCTGCCAGAGTGGGGAGCAGAGGCTGAGCAGTTGGCCAAGGTCTTTGAGCAGCCAAAAACCGCTGCCATTTAGAAGGCCCATCAGGGGGCTGTGCGCATCCAGTAGGCCCTGAGGGAGAGTTTCAGAGAAGGACACCTTTGTGCATTGCCCCTTTGTGCCTTTCCTCCCCCACTCTTCCTTTCCCCTGCCCTCCCTTCCTTCCTTCCCACCCCTGCAGACCAAATAAAAAACACTATTTGTTTGAACCAATAAATGCTCTGATTTTTATTTGGGGAATCTAGAACTAGGGAGGGGCTGGGGCTGGGGTCGGGGTCTGCCTTGGGTTCTTCAACTGCCTTGTGTGTGGGGCCCTCAGTGGCCACTGGGGGGGAGGGCGGGGGGGCTAGGAGGAGAATCCGGAGGGGTGGGGGCAGGAGCAGAAGCGGCACCAGGAGCAGCGGGGGGCACAGCTGCTGGACTGCTCAATGGCGGCTACCAGGCAGGTGTTAGCTGTGGTGTATGCTGATATGTAAAGGTCTTGCTACCCCCATGCCCTGGTGACAAGCTGGCAAGGCTGGAAGCCTGTGGATGGGAAGGGTCTTCCCTCCGTGCTGCACACACGCTGAGTCTGGCAGTGACAGCATCCCAGGGGGAGAGGACTTCTATCCTTGCATGCTGTAGGAGAAGGGGGGAGAGTGTTGGGAAGCTATATGTGTGCAGCTGACGCCTCTTGCCGGGGGGTGTGGTATTGGGGTCTTCTCCTTTTCCTCCTCACAGCAGATTGCCATGACCCTGTGCTATGTGCAGCATGACTGTGTGGATCCATGACCCCAGCCTCCTTAGTAGTGGCTTGTGGTGGGAAGGTTCCCACCACAGAGTTGGGAGTAAGGCAGGCCTCTCCAGAAACCCTGCGAGCAGGAGTACAGATTCCTGTGTGCGAGCCTCATTGCAGCTATCTGCTCCGGACTGGAGCTTCATGTGCACCCTCGTGCACAGGCTACTGTGCGATCCCTAGGCTGAGAAGGTCCAGCAAGGAGCATGCCTTGGGTAAATAACTATTTTGAAATGGGCATTATTCCTCGTAAAACGAGGGTTTATTTTTCCAGAATAAGACACCCGTTATTTCGAAATTATTTTGAAAAAATGGGCTTGATGTGTAGATGCTCACCTTGTTATTTCAGAATAATGCTGAAGGGTAGACATGCCTTGCGTGTCCCTATCTAAGTAGTGGGCTTCCATCCCATTCTTGCTCTCTGGCCCAGTGACTCTACATGCAGAGTCCAGTCCCCCTACTCTTCAATTATTTATCCAAGACTATCCCATGGCTTAGTAGTTAGAAAATGCAGGTGTAGGAGATCCTTGTTCAAATTCTCTCTGCCTGTCATACAGCATGAGGAAATGAACCTGCTTGTCCTTCATCCCAGGGCATGTTCTAACCACTGGTCTAAAATATAAAGGGTGGCCACTGCCACTACCTCCTTTTTCTGCCATTTTGTGTGCAGTGAGGCAGGTATTTAACCCATTCTCACAAGAATAGGTGACTATGCCCCCGGATCCCAGGAGAGGGGTTCTTGCTTGTGAATTGTTGGCAGAGAGAAATGCCACCCCACAGCCTGGATTTGGGTGCGTAATACCTAGAGGAGAGGAATTTAGGACACACACCCCTCTTGTCAACATATCCTATTGGCCAGCTTAGGCAACTTCCCACCTACCATGATGGCTTTTGTGATTTGCATTCTAAGTTACCTATCTCTTGCCATGCATTGTACAGAGAGTCTTGGAACCTAACTCAGGCTTTGTAGATCACAGTGTTATTCCAGTGGTTTTCTAGGTGCTGCAACACTTTGAGCTATCACAGGTAAGTCACTTTGTGGATCTGAGCCAGACTAATTTGCCCATGGCCACACAGGGAGGCAGAAAATGGAACCAAATGCAAGTCTTCCTATCGCAGCCAGTGTCCTAATTCCTTGACCACCTGTGGGGTGAGGTAGCTCTGTTTGACCTCCAGCATAGACCTGTGTCCACCAGCTCCAATCTGGCTTTGGGAATGATGTAATGGATCAAGTAGGAGATCAAATGTATAGCAGGAACTGCACTGTCAAGATATAACTTGAGAAAAATTATTTCCCTATCAGCAACATTACATAAAGTCTTGAAAATTTAAATTCGTGATGCTTCTGATCAAAGATGGAAGAGTAAACATTGTCAGTATGAAAGTTTTCCCCCATTAGGTAAACTAATCCAGAGTCCCATTTCTTTGATTATGGTACTTGATGCTTTGAATTACAGTTAAAGCCACGCGTTTCGCTATGTTCTGAAAATGTTTAATGCCTACAGTTCTTTTCAGTGCTTTAACTGATTCCATCTCATGCTAGCTCTCAGATCTCCTAAAGTGCCAAGTGCCATCTAAATGGAACCCAGAATAGCTTGCTTTTTTATTCTGAAGAGAAGCTCCATAATTATATTAGGCTTAAAAGGATGGAGCAGTTCAAAAAGTGAGAAAGAACAGGCATTCCGACCGTCAATGCCTTTTGTGCACTGACTCTAAGAAAAGCTGATATTTACAATAGGTTATTAATCATGGTGGGTACACACTGTTTTGATTATGGGAATTCCAGCTACTGTGAAAACCAAGCAAAAATGGCCATAATGAATGCTCCTTAATTAAATACAGTGGTAAGTTAATCTGAGTTTTAAAAAACATTTTAATTAGCTGGGATGAGAGCTATGTAAGACATACAAGCTCTTTTAAGGAGGTTTTGTGGTAGCTGTAGGGGTTCCTTCTCATCCCCGTGGCAGTAACTACAAACAAGGATGAAGTCAAGAGCGAAAGAGGTGATGCTGAAGTAAAAGTGAAGGCATGGGGGGCATGCTGATAGCTGCCAGTTCAAGTGTGGCTAGCTTGATCAGAGTTAGTGCACACACCTCTTTCTGAACTGGAAGTTACACCTCCAATGCAAATGCTGTTGTACCCTCAGGATGTGGAGGGTGGAGTTTGAGAGATGGAGCTGGGATCCACAGAGGGGACTATTTGGCTACTGCTAGACCCAAGGAACCTTGGCTCTTGCCCAGTTTTGTGTCTATGCAAAACAACTAGCATTTTGCACATTCAGGTATATATTGGAGGAATATACTCAACTCCACTTGAGGACAGGTGTGGGCCCTCATCTGCGGCTATAATCTGTAGTGCCATGGGTAGTGGAGACATGCTCTCTATCAGGAAAATAAGGGTGCAGCAAGGAAGGATTCAGCTAAGGCGTTGGAATTTAGAGACCAGCAATGGGGAGGAAGAAAGCTGACACCCTGACTGAGAGTATCAACCCCTTCCTCCCAAGATGGGTCAATGTGTCCAGTCAAATGTTGTCTAATGTTGTCTAATCTTAAGGTGCTGGTTACAGACCCTATAACCTCTTCACAGAGAAGGGAGCTCTCTCTGGTGCCTCCTTGTGGCTGGTGGCCAGTGCTAGCACTTGTAGCATAGGGGAAGGACTCTCCGGAAGAAGTGTGGGAAATCAGGTTGGGAATCCCAACATATAGTACAGTGAGGAGACAACCTTCTTCCCTGCAGGTCCTTAACCTTCACCAGAGATGGGTAATGGGGTACTGACAATAGGATGGGACTGGATTTAGAGGGGGTAGATGACAGGTTCCCAACTCGCAAACAGTTGAAAAAGAGGGAGGGAGGAATGAGAACCTACACTGCCTGAGTTATTGCTGGGGGTATTTCAAAGATGTTTTAGTTTAATAAATCTGTGGTCTAAGTTAGCCACATTCCTCACATCTTGTTTTGATTAGGCACATCTGGGACAGAGAATACTGTGCTGTTTTACCTTCTATTTCCCTCTTGGGGTTACAAAGTATAATCTTTAAGATACCTAAGAAAGAAGAGCTTATCTTCTTTCCTCTCCCTGATATATGCATCACAAATTATCCTTTTCTGTGGGAAGGCAGAGGGAGGAAATGAAAAGAAAAATAAAAAAAGACAGAATGAAGGGAATATTGAAGAAGAAGGAAATAGATAAACATTATATTAACTGTAGTTAAGAGGAACAACATTTTCATTACCACACATTTATATTGATTCTTTCACAACAGTCCCAGTGCACTGAAAGAAAGAATCAATTAGCAGCTAGGAAAAGCAAACTACAGCAAATAAATACCCATTTATTGTAACCTGCATTGCTGAGGCACATATCAGTTAGAGAGCTGGTTCCACAACAAGAGAACACAATTATACAAATCTCAAGGTTATAGATACTGCCAGCTCTGCCCTCAGTGGGCAAGCTTTCAGACAAATGAGTATAAAAGCTTAGTCAGACATGCTGGACCATAAACCCTGAGATAAGTTCATGGAACTGAATGAGCTTACAAATCAATATCAAGTGCAAGAGGTGGCCAATGTAAACATTTTAGAATAGTACCAACCCAGCTAAAGCTAGACAGAATCTGAGGGTTTTTTTTTATAAGCTAAATACCATGATTAATGATGAGGAAGTCCTGCCAGAGGATAATTACAATAAGCCAACCTTGAAACAACTTCAGCATTAGCCCTCATCACAAGATCATTCTTACTAAGCAGAGCTCTTTCCCTGGTGATTTTTGTAAGAGATAGCAAAGGACATTCTACTCACTGTCTGGGAGCATTTATCCCTTGACAATCCAGATGTTTCTGCAACCAAGTGGCGTTGGAGTTAAAAGGACATTCTCATGGAATGTTGATGTTATATCTGCTTCACGTAACAGTCAACCTCTTCACCTAAGATGAATCCTTAGTAAGAAATTCCATTCAAATTGATTTTTAGTAGTAAATCAACATTAATATGAACAAATAAATATAGTTCAGTTTTTCAAAGCCAACAGCAACACTGCCAGTGCTACGAGATCTAATTTCTACATATTCAGATACATAGAACTAGCAAGATGGTTTTTCATAGCATCATCTAATGATTGCCAATGTCAGTTTTAACAATGTATCCTCTTTCAAACCCTCTAATATTTACACTGTAAATCAGGTGGGTACTTTTGTCACAGTTCATAATAAGTATCACAAACCAGAGGGGCTCTTCTACCTTTTAACAATTACATTTGTATGGTTCATAAGGACCTCAAACTTGCATTCTGAAGCAGATGGGAGACAATGACTCACCTGAGTAAGGCTTGGTCCTTACTCAGTGGAAGCACTTAACTTTCAAATGAGTAATTCGGATTTAACCAATAATGAAGTCAACTACTGTGAGGTGGTGGGTTTTTTTTTTGTTTTTTTTTAAACACACACTAAATAATGCTTGTCCTTAAGGGATTTGCAGCTTCACTGTTTATTTTTCTCAGTGCTTCATTAATCCTCAATTTGGCTAAAATGCTGCTGGTCCTCAGCTTCCAGAAAGGCTAAATTTATCCCTTCCCAATATCTTTTTTTTTTTTTTTCAAACTTTCTGCCTCCTGCCTTCCTTACAAGGTACAGCATTCCTTAGGGAACTTTTTAAAGCTGTTCTTGCTCTGGTTCCTTGGTTAATCTTTTAAAGTTTAAATCCTGCTATCACTCCTTGCCCATTGTCATCTTGCAAACCATTTCATCTCCCCCTCTCACCTATTAGAAAACCAATGTTCAGAAAGCAAGTGAAAAAGTTTCTCCTTGTCATTTACATCTAACCCCTGAACTTTTGTCCAATTTAGCATTCGTGAAATGTTGTGCTCCATCTTCATTAAGGAGATTGCCTGGTGGTAGGAGTAGAGTGAAGGGAGTTGGAAGTTCTAGGTTTCGTTTCTGATTCTAGAATTGATTTTTCTGCAGGACTTTGGATGAGTCCAATGGTAACTCAATCAGAACCATTGTTAGTCTGTGGGGGTATGTCTACACTAGCCCCCTAGTTCGAACTAGGGAGGCTAATGAGCGTGACCGAAATTGCAAATGAAGCATGGGATTTAAATATCCCATGCTTCATTAGCATGTTCCCAGCTGGTCGCCATTTTGGAAGTTGACTAGCCCGGACTAACTGCCCGCGTCTACATGCGGCAGTGAAACGGGAGTTCGAAGTAAAGCCCTAACTCGAATTAGCAGTTATTCCTCCTGAAATGAGGTTTAATAGCTAATTTGAATTAAGGGCTTTACTTTGAACTCCCGTTTCACTGCTGCGTGTAGACACGGGCAGTTATTCTGGGCTAGTCAATTTCCAAAATAGCGACTGGCCGGGAACATGCTAATGAAGCGCGGGATATTTAAATCCCACGCTTCATTTGCAATTTTGGTTGCCCTCATTAGCCTCCCTAGTTCGAACTAGGGGGCTAGTGAAGACATACCCTGGGAGTTTTGACTTTAACAGGAATTGAATCAGGTCACAGTCCTGTTGTGCTTTGCTGTTCCCATATCTAAAATAATTTATGGAATCTGAAGGCCTTGTTCCATTTCTCTCTATTACTTACCTAGGATAATCTCCCACTGGGCATTTGTAACACTTGCAGATCCTCAGATGAAGGATGTTAAGGCTCTGATTCAGCCATCTGTAGTTGCTGGAGAGCTACAGCCGGATAGGGAGCCTTGACCTCCCCTTGCCCAGCAAATGCCATGGTTTGGGGCCACTCAGGTCCTCAGGGTGCTGGACAAGGGAGGTTCGACCTGTAAAATAAGAGGTTCTCAAGCTGGTTCAAAGATCTCATGGATACTTCCTCACACATTTATCATTTATTGCAGGACCATGTGTTGTGTCATTTATGATTACAGGACACCAACAGTTACTTACATAGAAAAAGATTGGGAAAGTTCCTATTTAATTTCATTATTGAGTTTTAGCTTGGACTGTCTCTCAAGAGGTGGCAGGACTCAAGAGAAGTGGGTTTTTTTCTTATGTAAAATGTTGACTAAAGCAAATTTTGTTATATTTTAACATATGCAGAAGTGTACCTTTGATGAAAAATGGATTTGTCAAAAAAACCCTACCCCCCAAAAAAACTCCAAAAACGTGGTCATTTGTTGTCCAGCTCTGTTTTAGCTTCTGTGTAGCAGCCTTATTAATCCTGAGCACTTTCTTGTAAATTTTTCTCACAGTGTCCTGAATTGTGGAACTGACCCTGTAGCTAGATTCCTCAGAAGTCTCACCCCTTCTAAAGTAATGCACAGAAAATAATGCTTTTTTGAGTTCCAGATATCCTCCATCATCATTAAAGGAAGTACAACAAAACCAGAAGGTCCTCTACCCCTTCCGAGATTTCCCTTCAGGCCCACTCAGCAAATAATCACAGGACATCTCTGACCCCTGCTAGGTTTAAAGTTTTAGCTTTAACCTCTCACTTGGATTCTCCTCCCTTTCTTGAGGACGTTAATTTGCAGGTCTACTTCTCTTGAGTCCTGCCGCCTCTTGAGAGACAGTCCTGGCTTTTGTAGCTATAGCTCTTCTTCCCCTTCCACCAACTAAGTCTTTAGCCAATCTCTGCTCTTTGGTGAAGGCTTCTCTCTTTCATTTTCCTACACTCTTTAAAGTACCTGCCTCAACCTGTCCACACTGTCCCCAGGTATAACAGATCAGGTCAGCCAAATCTTCCAAGTGTTCATTAAACACCTTTTGCAAAATGACTTTCTTCACCGGCCCCAGTCTAGTCTAATTCCCTCCCTCCTCCTTCAGGTAGTAGGCTTAATCCACCTGTGACATTCTTGAAGCAGGGAGGCAGATTTTTGTGGACTACCCCATAGCCTAGAAACCATCACACTAAGTTTCCTACACATAGATGTTCCCATTTTTCATCTCTTCCTTAATAAAACGGAGACTTCCAAGGCTATACAATTGTATTTGTATATTTAATTTACATGTCTTTGCATGTGTATTCATTCCTTGCACCTCTCATGAGACAGAATTAAGCCCTGAGCCTGCACGATGCAGATCTCCTTCAGTATGCATAAGGCAGGATCAGGGCTTTAAATACTGCTTCTTCAAACCTTCATGCATGTGCCACTGAAACTATTTACTGCATTTCCACATCGCACCTGCCCCCAGCATTCCTCCCTCATGACATTTGTTTAAATAAAACAAGCAGGAGGATGACTAAAAAGATCAGAGCTTTGGCATTTGTGAGTAATGCAGCCATCCCAAACTCATGCTAATAAACACCCTCTGTACAATGCAATCTAGTCTCTGTATCTAGACATTATATAGAAAAAGCACATTTTCAGTTGTGTCTGTGGTGGGTAATATCAGCTGACATTCAGTTGGAATGCTGTTTTAGCCTATGTTTGAAGTATCCTAGGAGGAGGGAAGAAAAGAACAAGAAACAAAGGGGAGGGGAAGTATGAGCTTTGTTCTCTTTGGGTGCATCTACATAGCATCCTAAACTCAAAATAAGATACGAAATTTGCGCTATGCAAATTGCGTATCTTATTTCAAATCTATTTCGAAATAGCTTATTTTGAAATTTGGCGCATCTACACAGTTCCAGATTTCAAAATAATGCGCTATTTCGAGCCATCCTTAACCCTCGTGCAACGAGGTTTACTGGGATGGCAAAATAGGGTGCCCGTTATTTCAAAAAATGTTCAGGGTGGCTTGTGTAGACGTGGGTATCCCGAAATAGACGTTCAGTGTAGACGTACCCTTTGTAATCCCTAGAAGAGAGTGGTCTCCTATGCTCTTATATATCAGACTAAAACCTGCTCCCCCATCTCAAAATGTGCAGGAGGATTTATTGTAAAATCTTTTCAGAAGTACACTAGGACTACTTGTGTGATTTTAATCAATTTCCTAATTAAAGCCTAAGTAACTCTATTGCAATACATTACCTGATGCCTCTACAAAGAAATTACCTGACTGATTGATCATAACCAAATATTGACCAGCTCCACTAAAGCAAGTGGGACAACATTGAAGTAAAGTTAATATTAATGAGATGGTAAGAGATACCATATTAACTCTACCATATTATTCCAATTATATGTTAAATTTCCATTTTGTATGATGGCTAGAGATTTAAGAATACTCATTGGCAGCAATGGAAGAAAGGAGGAAGCTTGTACATCTTCAAAGCTGAATTATTCCAATTCCCTTCCTAAACATTCCAATCAGTCACTAATGGTGTTTAATTGAATAATTGTATATTTTTCTATTCATCCAAGATTGTCCTATGTTGAAGTAAACTATGGCCTGACTAGAGCTTGTAGAAGAGGTATTGACAGAAAAGTTTTCTACTGAAAAATAGTTTCATTAAATGAAAACATCTCACATTCATGGGATTTTTTATCAAAATTTTCAGTGAGAAAATGTCAAGTGTTTCATTTCATCATCAATTTTTTTTTCATTTCAATAGTATCATTTCATTCCAGTAATATTAATTATACATTGTATATTAAATTAAACAATAGGAATCCAAAGAACATCAAAGAAAGCTTTCAGAACAAAGTGTTTTGATGGGTCTGAAGAGAAATTTTAGCTTTTCATGCCTTAAAAAAAAAAGGGGGGGGAAAAGTGTCAGAATTTTCAGTTTCTGACTAGCTCTAGTCTTGACATGCTGTCAGCCACTTCGATAGCATGAGCATACAGCAGTAAGGCTGGGGAGGTTTGCTACTGACCTTCTCTATCCTGTATTCCCCACTGCTACTGATACTGCAGTAGCACTGGAGTTGGTGCAGGTGAAAATAAAAGTGCTTTTCACAAAACTTTAAAAACTGCTAATACAAAGAGGTTCTGCATCTCAGGTTCTTGCTTGTATAATTCCAAGGCTGCCGCAACAACAACAGCAGCAACAACAAAAACTAGCTCCTTCCTTCAGCCCACCTAATCAATTCTTTTATCCAAATTAATTCATCCATAGGGTGGCAGCTGTTCGGTGCTGAACCTCTAAACTGAAAATGTAAAGCTGCAAAAGCTGAGGAAAATTGCATAAAAGAACTATCGGCCTTCACTGTTTGTTGATATGGTTGTGGGAATCTAGAGAACTTCTTAGCATCCTGCAGAGGAGATATGAAGAAATAAGCAACAATTCTCTGTGCAGCAACTGACATTGCAAACATTTGGGTTTTCTTTCTCTCCTTCTACACTAATGAAACAAGTGTCAGTATCACCCTGATAGATTGTGTCCTTAATCAGTTCTAGCAAACTAAAAAAAATCTATTCAAATAAGGTGATGAAAGAGCTGGGCAACTGGATTCGGTTGTCAAAAGTAGGAAGCTGAGTATAATGTTTTCTGTCTTTACCAGGGGCATTCAACCCTAGTAGCTGCAGAGATTCTAGGCTCATTTTAGGAATCAAAGATGTTCTTGATCCCTTCCACCTTTTCATCTTTCCTTTTCATTATCCGAACTGACTTCTTATTTTTCATCCTTTCATCTCCCTCTTCTGCTCCTCCATAGATTTACATGCATCAAGGCCAGAATGGGCCATCTAGTCTGACTTCCTGTGCTTCCTTGGATTTCACCCAATGATTCTGGCCTTAAGTCCCATAACTTGTCATTGAAACAGAGAACATAAGAATGTCCATACTGGGTCAGACCAAAGGTCCATCTAGCCCAGTATCCTCTCCTCTGACAGTGGCCAATGCCAAATGTCTGAAAGGGAGTAAACAGAACATATAATCATCAAATGATCCCTCTCCTGTCACCCATTTCCAGCTTCTGACAAAGAGGCTAATGACATCATTCCTTCCCATCCTGGCTAATAAGTATTGATGGATCTAACCTCTATGAAGTCATCTAGTTCCTTTTTTAACCCTGTTAAAGTCCTAGTCTTCACAACATCCTCTGGCAAGGAGTTCCACAGGTTGACTATGCTCTGCATGAAGAAAAACTTCTTTTTGTTTAAAATCTGATACCTATTAATTTCATTTGGTGACCCTTAGTTCTTATGTTATGGGAACAAGCAAATAACTTTTCCTTATTCACTTTCTCCATACCTGTCAATTTTATAGACCTCTCACCCCTCCCCCTTAGTCTCCTCTTTTTTAAGTTGAAAAAGATCGTATGGTCTATTTAATACATCAAATGGATGAGGAAGGAAACAGGCAATATGAAGCAGTTTCACAATGCCAAATATGTTAAGAGTACCACCTCGCTAGTAAATGGAAGTTGTCGTGAATCTTCTGTATTTGGACTAAAATAAAATCTATTTTGTAACAGTTTGACAGGCTATAAGACTTATAAGATTCATACAGCAATGCCTCACTATGGGCTCTTTTGGGGACTCAGTTGCACTAAGTTCAAAGTAATTACTGCTGAATTAACTTGGCCCCTGTTAGTTTGTGCCTGTGGCATCCACACAGGGAAATTACAGTGCAGCAGCACAGTTCAAATTGCAGGGCTATGTAGCAAAATTTTGAGGCATTAATTTCACTTTGAATTGAAAATAGTAGTGCACACTGTTCTGCACAGTTCCTGTATCATAAATAATGATGGGCATGTGATGCTATCTAGCAGATTGCCAGCTTAGGCTAGAGCAGTGGTTCTCAAACGTTGATCGGGCTCCCCCGTCTTTGTGTTTGTAGTCATTTATCCCCTTCCAGTACATCTATCACCACCTTGCTCTGAAGACAAAGCGGAGTGGTTGCTGGCCCGGCATCCAGCTCAGAAGGCAGCCCCACAGCAGCACAGAAGTAAGGGTGACAATGTGAAAAGTTATATTCATCCGTGTCACTTTACATAGCAGACTTAGCACTCCGCTGCCATCTTTGCTTCTGCGCTGCTGCTGCCGTCCCAAAGTTGAGAGCTGGGAGTCCCACTTCCTTCTGGATTAGGGGAGGGGAAAAAGAGCCCAGGTGCTAGGGCTCTGGCTAGTCCCTTTATCTTCACCTCCTGCATGTTTCTGGCCTTTCTGCTTGAGCCCCAGCTATCTGGAGCTCAGCCAGAGCTCATAGAATACAAACAAACACCCATTCTTGACTCATTCTCACTCCTCCTTTGGGAGGCCTGCCCCATAGTTTGAGAAGCTCTGGGCTAGACTCGCAATAGAGAAATTCACTTGCCTGTGCATATCAAAGCAATTCTTGTGTGCTCAAGCCAATTGACTTGGAAGAATAGAACAAAGGGGATGTTATCACATTACATTTACATGGCTTATGTCCCGGTAATTACATTTGCTCTCATTTCACAAAAATTAGTGAAATGCTAATATTATTGTCTTCACTTAAACATAACCTGTTTAGTATCACATTAGATTGTGTACACCATGTACTTAAGCATGTGCACTTAATTAACCCTAGTTCAGAAAGATATCATTTACTTGATGTGTGAATTGCATGAAAACTATGGATGATATCTGTATAATTTTCACCTATGTATCCTTATTAAAGTGTAATGGCAGGCAATTGCATTATGTACATCACTGCAACTGAATTACTTGTGAATGCAAAAGAAGGAGAAGGCTAATTTGAAAGCAAGGGTCAATTAATTCTACAATGAGTATAGAAGCGGTCAACTGATTTTCTGGGAGCAAGGATCTATAAATACTGGTTTAAGTGAATGATCCTGCATCATTGAACTGTTTTGGATTCTAATAGGGTGGAATAATGAACAAGTGGAGAGAGATCCCCAAAGACATTTTGTTTTGAAAGAGACTTATGGAAATCTAGCAGATCACTACATCTCTGCTATTATTTTGGACTTAAAAATGTTGACTCACTTATTAATTTATTCTACTTGCTTTCGCCTTTAATAAATCATTTCTTTACTAAGTTTTAGTTAGTGTGGCTGGGTCTCCTGGGCAGCAGGGTGGCCTAGTGGTTAGGTCCTGGTATTAGCTGGGGCCTGGGGTGTAGGACTTCCAGCCGCTTACCAGAGTCTGTTCCTTCAGTTTGGGTCATGGTCCCAAGAGTCCAACTTCCCTCTCCTCAGTGGGTTTTTTCCTCCTGGTTCTCTCCCTTTGCACCAGGGGGAGGCTTTGGAGTCTTGCATCCTCTGGCGGCCGACCCAGCAGACAGCTCTAGCCTGGGTCCTGCGGACAGCAGAACCAGCTCCTGCCTCTTTGCTGGTCAGCCCCTAACTGAGCTAGGTTCCTCCTTTTATTCTTCCTCCAGGCCTGGCATTGGCTGCAGGTAAAATGGGGCGGGGATAATTGGGCAAAAAGGCCCTGTTTAGCCCCTGCACTGACAGGCCCTGTTCTCACTCCTCACAGTTAGGTTATTAGATAAAATGGCTATCTGTGTTGTCTTTGGTGTGAGAACCAAAGTACACATTGACTTGGGGTAAGTGACTAATCCCTAGGGGTTGGAAGAACCTAATGTGAGGTGATTTTTGGTTCATCACAAAGTGTGGTTTGTCTGGGTGGTAATGTAGGGTTTGGAGAACCTCAGGGGAATTGTGGCTCCATGGCAAGAGTAAACTATGAGCATGATGAAAACCAACTATACAATATACCACCAGTTTGGGGTGTCTGCCCAGGTCTCTGACAGTTTGACCTGAGAGTGGCACTCTCAGTTGGCAGCCATAGTAGACAGCATGACCAGAACGATAAATGTTGCAAATGTTTAAGCAGGGACAAACACTATTTCTGCCCCTTTTCAAAGCAAGTAGCGAGTCAAATTCAGGGTCCTGGGTATGTTTCAGTTTAGAGAAGAAACTACAGAGACATTAGACAGGTCTCAGTTTCCACATTTAGAGTACAAGACTGGTACTTAGGCCTAAATAGGGATCTAAGTCTCTACATTACTCATTCAAATGTAGATGCCTACATTTAAAAACCGAAGCTCCAGAATTCAAGTATGTCAGACACCTACTTTACTCTATTCACCAGATCCTTTCTTGGTGTCCAGTTTTACAAATTTCAGCTACACAAATTGCATACAATGCTTCAGTTTCTTCTTTTGCCTTCTTGCATGGACCTGCAAGAGTCTTGTAGTGGCCTGGATAATCCAAATCTCATCAATATCTACAATTTTGGTTTGATTTGTGGGATTATTTGTTTTTAGAAGAAAATTGTTTCTTCCTAAACTGCCCTTGCCCTAGATTGGCCAAAAAGAGCTGTATAAACAATTTTTTCTATTTGCTGGCAATGCTGAAAAATAAGTTCTGGGTCTAACCAAAAAGAAGTATTGAAAATATGATTAAATTTGGCATGTCAAGATGTACAATTGTTTGGAGTCAAGTGAATTGTTTCATTTTGATTTTAAGCATTTAACGCTTTTGATGTGTTTAAAAAAAACTGAAGGAAGTTTCAAAACAAGCTTATTTTGAAGAGAAAGTTGAAGTGTTTTGACTTTTTGTCCTCCATGCCTCCTCCATGAGCAATTTCAGTGTCACTAGATGTGCATTTCCCTTCCCAAAAGAGTTTTGGCTGAAAAAAAAGGTCATTTAGTTCTCAGTTGGATAGTATACACATTTTTCTAATAATGTCAGCAGCAAAGAATCTCCTCTGCACATACAGTACTAGTACTAACTGCTTTTTCACTCCTGTTTTTCCCCCCCATGTTATATTTGGCTTTCAATTAGTTTAATTTGTTTATTTGTTCTTTAATCACAGCCAGCTAAACATTGGCATTGTTTTTAGTGTAGAGCTCCAAAAACTAACTACAGATACCAAAGGTATCTTGGACCTATTAAAGCCATGGTGACCAACCAGTTCTGAAGCAAAAGCTACTACAGTGGCTACTGCTATAGCAAACTAGCAACACTCAATTGGCTAAATAGCCACATATGGCTATTGGCTAGCATGTTGGACACCACAGTTAAAGACAATGGCAAAACCCCTATTAACTTCATTATGGTATTGATTTCACTCCAGATTTTTAGATTTTTCACATTTTATTAGCTGCCAAAGGTTCTCCTTGCCTTTAAAAAGCTATTACAAGAATCTTTTCTCCATTTTAACATTTCATTTTTACATCCAGTTGTATACGCCTTCATATTACTGAACTGCTGTTGTTGAATGGTTAACTTTCATGATGAACAAATGCATAAAACCCCCTGATATTCTGAAGTCATAAAATGCTTTTGTTGCTCATCATTAAATGCATCCCAATGCTTCTACAGCACTATGATCCTGATTTTTAAAAGGAATTTTGGCCTTGTGGCATTCAGCATTGCAATGCCTAACTGATTTCGGATCATGTCATTTAGAGAAGATGCAAGGTCATTCAATCCACAGAAAGACCGGGAAGCCAGTTTTACTTAATCTCATTAAACTTTTGTATGGGCCCCATCTGTTTGCTTTTGCTTTCTCACTCTGTCCAGAGCTCCCCTTTTACTGATGCTCAGCAAAAGGGATCCTCCAAAGACACTCTGTATATGTCTACACTACAGCGTTATTTCGGAATAACTGACATTATTTCAAAATAACAGTGCGCGTGTGCACAACAAGCTGTTATTTTGAAATAATTTCGAGATGGAGGACTTCTTACTCTGACTCCTGTAACCCTCATTTCTCGAGGAGTAAGGGAAGTCAAAGAAAGAGTGTTCTTTGTTCGACTTCCTGCTGTGTAGTCAGCGCCAAAAGCCGAGTTAAGCTATTTTGACTTCAGCTACGCAATTAACGTAGCTGAAGTTGCGTATCTTAATTCGACTTTGTCCCATAGTGTGGACATTCCCTCTGAGAGGCTGTAGAATTTACCTCTGAACTTGAATCTTTTCTTGGAGCACAGCAGAAAGCAACTGCTAGTGATGAAGATGGAATCTGATTGCATGACCCCCGTGTCTGATATGTATAATGAAAGACAGGATTCTGATCTCTTCATGACTATATTGATTAAACAGAACAGATGAGTTCTGGTTTTAAAAACAAGGTAAATTAGTAATAAAAAATTTAAAGGAAACAGTTCAGTTAAATGTGATAAAGAGGCAGAGACAGGCTGTTGCAAATGTCTAGTGTAAGACTCTCCCACAGTTGGGGAAAATGGGAGTATGCCAAGCGGAGGGTGCAAAACTTGTTGGAGGTGGAAGGATTAGCTCCACACTTTTGGTTAGCCCTGGGCAGTTGAACAAAGAGAGTTTGGTGACTGACTGTGTAATAAGATCTGCAGAAGTACAGCAGTGATTAGTAGATTCAAACATAACAGTAATTAGAGTGGACATGCTAGGAAGGCTGTTGAATTGGGGATCCCAGACAGACCAATCTGAATGGTCTCAGACATAGACAGTAACTAAGACAAGAGCACCTATGCAAAATTTAGGAAAGCAGGGCTGTCCATGAGTGTTTTGCCGCATGAGGGCTTATGACTTATGTCTCAGTTAAGCAATGCAGAGTCTACAACAATGTAGAGTCATTGGAAATAAGTCTAGAAATTGACTGAGAATTCAAGTTACTTGTGCTTTTCCCCCTCAGCTATCATCACTCAGATGTTTTAGGGTGTAAGGAATTTTTTTAACCACCTCTCCTATAATCTATTTTCTCTATAGGTGTATCATGTGAACTACATCCTGGCTTGGTGTCTTACATTGTTCAGTCTAAACAAAAAGTAGCAAGAGCGAGCATGTTGACCTACCAGTGTTCTGTAGAAGAGTTGTTGAAATAAAGCACAGAATGAAATCTGAGGAATGATGTACACTGAGTCTGTCTGAACTAAATTAACACCCCCCCCCATTGGTTAGAAGTTTTTCTTGAGGCTCTGCTGTGGATATAGAATAGAACAGAAAGAATGGCAGAACACAGGAGATGTGTAGGAGGGTGCATATATGCATCACTGTTATGTTGGTAGAATAAGGTCGTGATCCCTTTCACATACTGCTTCTTTAGGGAGTTCATGGTAAGTTGCTTATGAATTGCGGTGCAAACTATCCAGCTCTATCATAATGGCTGGGGCGCTAATGTTACTGTTTTCACTTATCTATAACCTGTTGTATGCTATGACATTATAGTCGCCATCAGCAATATTTGCTTTGGAAGTTGGAGTTTCTTTCCCCACATTTTTCCTTGAGTCTCTATTTTTTTCTCCCTTCACCTTTTTTTCCCTAAAAATTATCTAATGTAAACAGCCAGGACAGATCTGCCCTTGCAGCGTTTTAATGCTATTGTAATAACAAGCTAAAATCCAGTGCTGTCTTAGTAGACTGGTGTTGTGTCATGCAAGCAAGGTACTAACAAACTTCAATAGAACTTTATTTACCAAAAGTAAATCTCTTTACAAAGCTGCTGCACCCCTTTGTAGCTCTCACTCAGCCCTGGCTAATCTCCTCCCCCCTCCTTCCTGTTTCCTGTGCTTCCAGACTCCCAACAGCCAGTGCTCCCAGTTCTAATAATTACAAGCAGCATCTAAAACACCACATTCCCTCCTTTCTTAAGAAGCTCTCTCAATTATAAAATAAACATTGTTGTTCTAACTACAGCAACAAATATGGAACAAACCACTGTACTGTTGGCAGAAATATTACACTGAAAACACTGTAAATACTACATAACATAGTCTCTAGTCCAGACAGGTGGTCATCTGGGTCTGACAGACCGTCTCTCAAACCCCGGTTCCAGTGCAATGTCTTCTTGTGTTGGCGCTACGGTGAAGTCATACAACGCGAACTGGGTGTTGGCATCATCTCCTCTTGGTGCATAGGCAGGTGCAAGATAAGAAGCATTCCATACCCGCCCATCAGAAAGTCGATAGGTGTAAGGTCCTTTCTTCTCTATGATTTTAAGAGGAGATGTGAATTTATGGTCCTCTGTGCATAAAATTCCAGGTTTTCTTACTCTAATGAAGGAACCACACTCAAACTTTGGTTCCTTAGCACCCCGCCATTTGTCTGTGAAAGCCTTATACTTTTCTTGGTTCTGTTCAACTGTTTTTCTCAAATCATTCTTGTTTGGTGCATCAGGTCTTGCCTTTAACAATGCAGCAATGTTCAGTTTAGTAGTCATCTGTTTTCCATGCAGTAACCCTGCAGGTGATCTTTGTGTTGTGGCATGTTGTGTAGCCCTGTATGCTTGCAAGAAATCAGTAGTGAAGGTTATCCACGATCACCCTTCCAGTTTAGCCGTTTGCAAACTCTCTTTTTAACTTCTGTTAAACCTTTTTATTTCCCCATTGGCTTGAGGGTAATACAGGGATGATCTTCTATGTAAAATGTTCCTCTCTGCTAGAAAAGTTTCAAATTCCAGGGAAGTAAATTGACTACCATTATCTGAAACCAGTTCTTCGGGGTTACCTTCCCTGGTAAAAACTGTAAAGAGGAACTTAATTACTGTAGCAGAAGAGATTTGTGATGTAAATGCTACCTCAGGCCATTTACTGAAATAGTCTATTAAAGTGATGGCATAACAACAGTCAATTGGAACAGTATCAAAGGGTCCTACAATGTCAATTGCAATTTTTTCCCATGCAGAATCAGGAAGAAGAACACGCTGTAATGCTGTCTTATCATGCATTTGGCAAGTGACACAGGATTTTATGATTGCTTCTGTTTGGGAGTCCATCCTTGACCACCCGTAGTTAAAGATCCCGTAGTCGTTGTTTGGTTCTGACAATTCCTTGATGAATATCGTGTGCCAGGTGTATGAGTTTTGACTGTAATTCTTGTGGCACAAGTAGCCAGTGTGTACCTCGTAGCACACAGCCATCAAGCAAAGAAAGTTCATCCCGAACTTCTAAAATAAGTCAGCAATACAGGGCCATCTCTTTGTCAGAAATTCCCATAGCTTTTGTTGAACTGGACATGCTGAACAAGCAGCTTGGAATTGCTCTCTTGTAACTGCAGTAAGAGTGCTTATAATAAGCGCAACTACTTCATCCTCATTGTTGGGAATAATTCTTGGACACACTGGGTGCAGGTGAAAACAAGTAGAGGATTTATTGAACACACAGTGCTGGTGGAGTGCGGACCAAGGGGTTAGCCCGGAGAGCACTAACTTAACCAAAACATACATTAGATTATATAGGTAGCAGATGGATGGAGGAGAAGTGATTTGATAGGTCTAGCAGCAGAAATGAGATATGCACATAAGCCAATGAGCTACAAAGTTACACAGTATCTCCACCCATTTCCAATTAAACATATTATCACTAATACAAGTAGTTATTTCTAACAAGCTAAATGAGCCAACATAAACAAAGGCATATTGATGGTCATTTTGTCGGACGGAAATATAATGCGTCTCCTGCGGGGGTGGTATTGCTTTGGCGTGATCTTTGGGATCCAAGCTTATTTTCTAGGAACAAAGCAGACAATGAAAAACAATCCTGCGTGGTTGTTTGGTTGTTTGGTACCGGCCTTATCAAAGTGAGACCCTTTGGAATGTAGTTGCCAGGATGACCAGGGTCAAGTTAACAAGTTAACTGCTGTCTGGGTGCTTCCTAGGGCTGGCCTAATGATTTGAAATTTGAATTTGTCAGTTCTCAGCAAGATACCATGGCCTGCCTCAATTTACCCTACACTCATCCTCCAGTGGACCATCTGGTGAAGAAAAAGGCAGGCGAGAAAGGCAATCAGGTGTCACATTTTGGTTTCCAGGCTTATATTCCAGTTCACAATTGAAAGAGAGTAGTCTTGCAGACCATCTAGCAATACGATTTCCTGCTCTTCCCAGTCCTTTTGTGGTTAGCAATGTTGTCAGAGGTGGTCTGTGTCTGTGGTCTGTATGCAACTTGAATGTGCGGCCCCACAGGTAAGTTCTCCATTTTTCAGTAGCCCAGACACAAGCAAGTGCTCCTTTTTCAACTGTAGAATATTTTCTCTCAGCATCACTCAGTGTCCTTGAAGCAAATGCAACAGTCCTCTCTGTGTTGTTCTCATGAAGTTGTGTGAGGACAGCCCCAAGTCCATAATCAGAAGCATCAGTAGTCACAATTGTGGCAATGCAGGACTGAATAGTACAAGTACTAGACTATGTACAATCAAGTCTTTCACAGTTTCCAAACTAGCTTGTGCAGCCGTTGTCCACACCAAGGTTGAACTTCTCCGTAGTAATTCTCGTAACGGTTCAATGACAGAAGCATAATTGGGAATGAATTTTGCATACCAGGAGGTAAGACCCAAGAAGGAATGTAAGGTTTGCAAATCTGTTGGAGAAGGAGCATTTGAAATTGCTAGGATATGATCTGGATCAGGTTTTAGTCCAGCCGGTGACATTGTATGCCCTAGAAAGAAGAGTTCTGTTTGTCTAAATTTGCATTTAGACAAATTGAGCTTGAGGCCTGCTGTGCTGATGCCATTTAGTACACATTACAGGTTATTGTGATGCTCCTCAGAAGTATTTCCAAACATGATAATATCATCCAGATAGCACTGAACTCCATGTTGATTCTTCAGAATCAATTACATCATTTTTTGGAAGGCACTTGGGGCAGATGCAAGACCGTATGGAACACGTTTAAAATGAAATAGTCCCTCGTGTAATAAATGCTGTGAGGTCTCTGCTGTCTTCATGCAACATAACCTGGTGGTATGCGCTCTGCAAATCAAGAGTAGAAAACATCTTTGCTCCACAGAATTCTGCAAATCCTTCTTCTATGTGAGGCAGAGGGTGGCTGTCAATTACAATAGCTTTATTTGGCTCCCTTAAGTCCGCACAAAGGTGAATGCCTCCATCCTTCTTCTGTGTCACCACGATAGGTAAAAACCATTCTGAGGAGTCAATCTCTTCAATAATGTCCTTTAGTACAAGTTTTTTAAGTTCCTCTGAAACAGCTTCCCTGACTGAAAATGGTAAGCGCTGTAACTTCTGTCGTACAGGCATCACATTATGTCGCATTTTAACTTTGTGCACAAACCCATAAGCACAGCCAAGTTTCTCCTCAACGTGGTCTTGGGGCCCAGCTGAAACTGGTGTGTGTACTGCAAGAGCGCTTTGCTGAAGAAGATCAAATTCGTCCATTAACTACCCTGAGGTTTAAAGCAGCCAATAAATCTCTGCCAAGGATAGGAGTGCCTTTGTGGACAATGTAGAACTCTGCAGTTACACAGCAATCACCAAAAGTCATCGTTGCTGGCAGGCAGCCACAAACTGGAATTTGGTTTTTCAAATAGCACACCAAGTGAAGTTTGGGTTCAGTAAGAGGCACATCTTTAAAGTAATGCAGATAGATGGAATCAGGTAGTATAGATACTGCGGAGCCAGTGTCCAACATTAGCTGAATAGGATGTGATTTGCCTGAAGATGTGGCAGAAACATTTACAGTGCATCTTATCTGTTCTGGAATATGTGCAGTAGTGATTTTGTCCACACTCAACACAGGAACATCTGGTATTGTAACTGAATGCACCTGTTGATTGGACTGGCTACTGCGGCATACCTTAGCAAAATGCCCAATCTTTTTGCAGTGATTGCACTGAGCTACTTTTGCAGGACATCTTGTGTAGCTTGCAAGGTGTTGAGGGGTCCACAGTGAAAACATGCTTTTGCTGTGTTTTGAATCTGCTGATTCTATGGTTTTTTACTAGTTTTCTCTTTGTAATTGTTTGTCTGCAGTGATAGTGGACTTTTCTGCAAAGGAGTCACAGCCTGGACTGGGCCTCCTGTATCCATGCTCATTATTTTGGCTTCTGCTATAGCTGACTCAATCTGGGTAGCAATGGTTATTGCTTTTTCCAGTGTAAGTTGTGGTTCTAGAAGCAAGCGTTCTCTTCCATGAAGCATGGTTGTTTTCTCAATGAGCTGGGCTCTAATCATCTCATCTGCCATATTCCCAAAGTCACAAGTTACAATCAGACTCCTCAGAGAAGCAATATACTGCATTATAGTCTCCCCAGGTTTCTGCCCACGCTGGATCTATAGCGATTAGCTACTACATTCACTTTTGGCACAAAAAAGTTCTTTAATGCAGTGAGTGCAGTCTCATATTTATCATCTGCAAGGGAAAAAGTGTAAAATATATACAGCCCTTCTGCTCCAAGGCAATGGATTAGCAGAGCACGCTTTCTTACTTCAGAAATCTCTGTAGCACTGATTGCAAGCAGATAAGTCTCAAACATATGGATCCAGGCAGTAAAAGCAATTGGAGGCTCACCTGGGCTTTGCAGAAAGGGTGCAGGTGGGTTCAGAGGCAGAAGATCCATCCTCATCGCCAAAATATTGTGTCATGCAAGCAAGATACTAACAGACTTCAATAGAACTTTATTTACCAAAAGTAAACGTCCTTACAAAGCTGCTGCACCCCTCTGTAGCTCTCACTAAGCCCTGGCTAATCTCCTCCCCCCTCCTTCCTCTTTCCTGTGCTTCCAGACTCCAAACAGCCAGTGTTCCCAGTTCTAATAATTACAAGCAACTTCTAAAACACCGTAACTGGTTCTGGTAAAAAGTTTGTCAACTTTCAGAGTGGAACACCAAGGGGTTTTCCAGAAACTGAACTGTAAGCAGAGACAAGACACACATCTGCTATCCTCTGCTACTTTTCCTGCTCTGTTCCTTTTTGTGTTTGTCTTTAAAAAATTGGACTTGAGAACAGACCAGGGAGCTATGATTTATCTCCAGAAACTCATTAAATCAGAAGCAAAGGTGAGATTTTGCACAAAGAACATTTAATGCGCTTTCCATGGCAGTCTCTGAAATCTTGTTTTCTTTAAGAATATGCAAGAGAGTGAGAGGAGGGATGGTGCGATGGAAGGGATTTGAGAAATAAGTAAGACTGCTTTTCTTTCTTTTTTTCCCATTGCCACATTTATATGTATAAATGTGGCAGTAGGGAAAAAAAGAATTGATAGAATAAATCCTTTAAAGTACCACTCTAAATCCCTTATAGGATCCTCACAACAGATTATTTTGTAGTGTCCATAAGTGTGGTATCTGAATTCCTTTTAAAATATTGTCCAAATGTCTGTTTGCTTGTGTAGCACCTAACAGGCTGGGTGTGCTACTGGAAACACATTATGAAAAATAATAATTGTGCTCCAGGGGTGACATCTGTTCCAAATGATAATTTTTAGCTTGATATTCTGACACATACCTAAAAAATCAAATAATTAATCATTAGTATTTCTATAGCTATTATTTTTAAGAGTGTTATTACTCCTTGTCAGTTAATGAGCATAATGGATTCTTGTGGCGTTGATGACATTTGTGGACAGTTATGTCTCCCCTTAACCATGATTTTGCTAGTTTGAACACACCCATTTCTCTTAACTATCCCTTCTGTCCAGTGAACTTTGTGTCATTTATCAATCAACTTATATGTTATGGCTGGAGTAGCACATGGCTGCTTGAGTTAACTTATGAATTAGCTATAAATACTTTACAACTAGATAAATGTCAAAAAATAAAAATGAACAACAGCTCAGTTAAGAAAGGACATAGTTTTCTCTGTCATATTTAGCCACCATTTCCATTTTTATGACTACATAATCTAATATGAAAGAAAATTAATGTTTTTTTCTTGTTTACCATGAGATAAATTAATCCCTTGACAGATGCAAGTCCATCCACATATTCAGCAATTAGTAGACTCAAATGAATCCTTTACAGCATCAACTGCTAAGTAAATTATACACCATCTGCTTACACAATGCGCACAGTGCAACACTCAGTTTATAATGTCTAAGATCTTACAGTTGTAGCCAAAATAAGTTCCAAATAAGTTGACCTTTCCAGAGGTCATTGACTAACTATCTATGGGTATGTCTACACTACCACCCTAGTTCGAACTAGGGTGGTTAATGTAGGCATTCGAAGTTGCAAATGAAGCCCGGGATTTAAATATCCCGGGCTTCATTTGCATCTTGCCGGGCGGGCGCCATTTTTAAATCCCCTTAGGTCGAACTCTGTGCCCGCGGCTACACGCGGCACGGAGTAGGTAGTTCGAATTAGGATCTCTAATTTGAACTACCAGTACACCTCGTTCCACGAGGAGTAACGGTAGTTCGAATTAGAGATCCTAATTCGAACTACCTACTCCGTGCCGCGTGTAGCCGCGGGCACGGAGTTCGACCTAAGGGGATTTAAAAATGGCGCCCGCCCGGCAAGATGCAAATGAAGCCCAGGATATTTAAATCCCGGGCTTCATTTGCAACTTCGAATGCCTACATTAACCACCCTAGTTCGAACTAGAGTGGTAGTGTAGACATACCCTATGGGAAATAATATATTGCATGCCAGCTGGTGAGAAACAAAAACCAAAGAACAGTTTGGCATGGTTTATGGGATTATGATGTTTCTTCAAAGTACAGTGCTGTTCATTTACTGACTATCATCCATCTATCCATCATGTGCCAAAGGTCAAAATCCATCTTATTCTAGCCCATATGCAAGATCTAGTCTCCCCCGCCCCTCAGGTACAGACAGGAATAACGCTGATCTTCTATGTCCCTGTTTTTATTAAAGGTTCTCTTGGCTGTCAAGTTCCAGCTGTTCCTTGAGTAGGTGGAAGGTATCAGCTAACTGTCATGTTATTTTTACTCTGTCCCCACCAGCTATTTGGGATTGAATTAAAATTTGTATTCTAAAAGTACACCCACAGGGACCACTGGGCAGAACCATCTGTGTGACAGAGGAAATCACTCTGTCTGCCAGTCAGTGGCTATTATTCCTTCCCGCTCCAAACAAGTGGCCAACAGCCTACTTGACAAATAACAGCTCTAAATCTGCAAGTCTGCAATGGAGAGACAGTCACATCTTCTGGCTTTATGAATCCATTGGTTTGGTTCCAAAGGCATTTCATCCCTAAACTGCCATTGTAATAGATGCAGGGATCCCACTGCTTCATAGGTGTTAATGACCATCAGTGGCCAGACTGTCAGTGCATATGTGGAGTGCCGCCCTGACAGGCTGCAATCAGAGGGCAGAGCTCCCTCTTCTCCCGGCTATTAGAATATATTGGGGCTCCTATCCCTGCTTTAGAGGCAAAACTCCTCCTTCCTCTCTGCAAATACACATGCTCACTGTGCCTCTTCCTGTGGCATGTTCCTGTCACCCTCCGCACCACTGTCTGAAACACGTGTCTTTTGTAAGTATCATCACAAAGAACAATGTTAATGTGGAAGAATAATACAACTGGCAATTATGAGCAAAGTAATAGTCAATACTCACTGGTACTAAGTAGGAATTTCATTGCGCATTAAACATTTAACCTTTTTTTTTCTTTACAAATTATATCTTTGGGTGACAGATCAGCTAATCTGACCATGATTCAGATCTGATACAAAGTACAATTAATGTTAAGAGGTGCAGAATTGCATAAACTGAGCCGTTTCAGGATGATGCCTTAGAACAAGATAATTACCATTTCAAAGCATGATTATTGAGTCCATCACAAGAGGCAGGTAGCTTTGATATGGTGTGTGTGTGTATATATGCAAACATCCGTCCTCATTTAGGGTGATAAAATGTAAAGGTAGAACAGAATCACAAGAACTGAAACTGTTGAAGTACAGCATTGAATACAGTCTAGGATGAATTAGAGGACAGACTTTGAGAAACAACATTCTGGGCCTGGGAGGTCTGGGATGATGAGAAACCATGCACACTAAAGCAATTTGAAATATATAAAAGCCCTGTGAAGTAAAGAGTAAATGTGTGATTTTAAATAAATCTATTCCATTCAACTTGGTGTATACATGCTGTTAAATTGGTATAAAATGGGTTATATTGATTTAGTGTGTGCTTGTAATTTAAGCCTAGTTTAAACAGTTGTTTCACTTGTATAATGGGATGTAATTTGTTACCAAAATAGTTATACCAGTACAACATCTGGAATGGACACAGTTATACTGGTATAAAAGATGCCCTAAAACTACCTTTGTTCTGGTGTAACTGCATCCACACAAGGGGTGGTTAACTATAGTGGTCCAATGAAAGAAGCACAACTTTTATGTATGAACAACCATTTATGTGCAGAAGCTAAACTGATATAGGTCAGATTTAAACAAATGTGTTTACGCAGGATTGTTGCCCCAAATCAGTTAAAGAAATGTAAGTTAAGGAGTGCAACTTATATGTGTACATAAGACCTGAGAAGATGTCTCTGATAGGCTCAATGGTCAATAATGTCACTGGAAATTAGTCCTTTCTCCCTTCTATTATCTAGACAATGAAGACAGTTTCTATAACTAGCACCATTCCTACTTATCTGAACTATTACCATGAAAGATTAGCTGTGTTAAACAAATTATGCATCTGATTCTCTAGCCTTTGATTTTTATGAAAAACTGAGGTAACATTGGAAAATCAGGCCCAGTTTCTTATTTTAATCTTATTTCCTCTCTCTATTCATGTGTATTTATCTAGTGTTTCATGATGCAGGATTGGGCCTTATGGTTAAATAGGGGTAGTTTGACCACAATATGGCTAAGGTGGGACAAGATAAATGTCACCATTTTTTAAGGATATCGACACCAACATTGGAGATTGATTTCTGTAGGATGGTAAAATGGACTGTTCTTATAAGTAATGGAATACCATTAAGAAGAGAAATATTTAGGGTAAGATTTTTGAAAGTGCTCTGTATTGGCCTAATTCTATTCCTGTTTAAGTCAATGGGAACAGAATTAGGCCAATCCTAGTAGATTTCATCACAAGCTAAGGGATATTTCAGGAATTATTTTTCATAAGAAAGGAAGTTTTATTACTGTAATAACTCAAAAAGAAACACTTATTGACTAAGAATATTTCTGAATCAAAACATCTTCATTTTATTAACATCATAACATCACACTTCTGGCATTACTTCATCTTCATATAAAATTAATCATGGTATTTATTTTCCATTAAATATAACTGGCATTGTTTGATTCAGACTTTCTTATTTAATATTTTTTATCAGAAAGAATGTCATTTTAAAGCCCAGAGAAAGAATTTGTGAACATTACCTCCAAAGTAAGACACGAGGGCACCTCAGTTAGATATCTGGCCTCTAGCCATCACCATTCTTTGGGTGAAGTCCCAAGACTCTCTCCCTCTAGGCGGGCAATTTAGGTTGCAATTCTTCCTGAAATTTCCCCCATGATCACAATAGCACATCTGACATCAGTTTAGCATCTTCAATCCTGGTCTCTCAGGGGAATGACAAGTTTAACCAGTGACCAGACAGTCTTCATAAAACAAAGTAGCATTTTTTCGGAACTAAAGTGATCATCCTGTTCAGAATGGTGCTGAGATGATTCATCTATTTCCCTGACAACAAGTGCTTACACCCTTTCTTCTGTATCTGAGATAAGACAGATATCTATCCTTCCACAGAAAAGACCATTTAAATTGGGAATCCCTATTTACATCTTATATTGTTCTAAGAATTGTGGTCACATGGAAGAGTTCTTTTCACTTGCTAAGAGTTGAGGTTGCTAGACCTGGGGAAATTTGTATGTGCTTGTGTGGACTGGGCATGGCAATGCCACAGCACCCTATCTGGCCAGGCATTGCACCAGAGTTCAGCCTGTTAGGGTGTCTCTGAGCATCTTTTCAGCAGCTTGCTGGTAAGTATTCCCTTCTCCAGCCTTAATTGCTCCTCTGGCAGCTACTCTGCCCCTCTGCCTCCCAGCTCTTTTATTCTCCCAGCTGCTCTCAGGCTGCCAATCAGCAGTGGTGGACACTACCTCTATTATCTTCTTGGTTTCTGGCCCCGCCTGGCATATAAACCTCCCATGACATAGTTAAGTCACCAGTGGTTCAGCTCTCTCCCTCACTGCACTCAATATTTTACCTTTACCATGACTGTTGTGTAGAAGGACAATCACACCTGGAGCCTGCTGGGACCTGGGGAAAAGGGATTATTTCATCTATATTAGTAATGCTGTCCCATTAATCTTATTAATTTAATCTGTGTATATTTAATCTTGGAACTCTTCCCTCATCTCTTTATAAAGCTTATTGATTTCTAACTGCAGGCCCATCAGGTCAGCCTTAGTGACTGGTGCTTCTCCACCTGCCTCTATGGTTTGTTTGCCGGAGGGGGAGTTAATCTTTTTTTTGTGGCTGGGTCTTTATTTTGAAGGGGACAGATATTTCTTTTCTTTCCCAGACACCTAGATCTTCTTGTCTTTCTTCCTTTCTTATTGTGGGCCTCTCTCATAGTGACTGCTGCCACACTTACATAAGAACATAACGGTCATACTGGTCAGACCAAAGCTCCATGTAGCTCAGAAACCTGTCTTCCAACAGGTGCCCCAGAGAGAATGAACAGAGAAGGCAGTCATCAAGTGATCCATCCCCTGTCGTCCATTCCCAGCTTCTGTTTGTTCGACCTTTCCAAAATGGCCGCAGCCACACACCATTCCCACCCACAATAGTACAATTTTAAACAATCTTATTGTATCACCCACTATATCTTTTTAGGCTAATAAGGGCTTAGTTCAACCTCTCCAAGCTTACAAAGTAATTTTCTCCCTAAAGGCTGCTCTCTGGAAGAGGAGTTGGTCAGCTCTCTTTAGCCTTCCTTTTTTTCTCTCCAAAGCTGGCTCCATGGGCAGTTATTCATATTTAGGGTACAGATCTGTGGATTCATGCTGGGTTGGTTCTTTTTACCTTCTTCTATTGCTTTCATTTTTTCCCCTTTTATTGGAGAGAATCATAGAACATTAGAACTGGAAGGGACCTCAGGAGGTCATTGAGTCCAGTCTCCTCACGGCAGGACCCAGTACCATCTAGACCGTATCTGATAGATGTCTATCTAACCTGCTCTTAAATATCTCCAGAGATGGAGATTCCACAACCTCCTTAGGCAATTTATTCCAGTGTTTAATCACCCTGACAGTTAGGAAGATTTTCCTAATGTCCAGCCTAAACCTCCCTTGCTGCAGTTTAAGCCCATTGCTTCTTGTCCTATCTTCAGAGGCCAAAGAGAACAATTTTTCTCCCTCCTCCTTGTGACACCCTTTTAGATCGCTGAAAACTGCAACCTGTCCCCTCAGTCTTTTTCTTTCCAAACTAAACAAGCCCAGTTTTTTCAGTCTTTCTTCATAGGTCATGTTCTCTATATCTTTAATCATTCTTGTTGCTCTTCTCTGGACCTTCTCCTATTTCTGCACATCTTTCTTGAAATGTGGTGCCCAGAACTGGACAAAATACTCCAATTGAGGCCTGATCAGTGCAGAGTAGAGCAGAAGAATGACTTCTCGTGTCTTGCTCACAACACTCCTATTAATACATCCCGGAATCATATTTGCTTTTTTTGCAACAGCATCACACTGTTGATTCATATTTAGCTTGTAGTCCACTATGACCCCTAGATCCCTTTTTGCAGTACTCCTTCCTAGACAGTGGCTTCCCATTCTGTATGTGTGAAATGGATTGTTCCTTCCTAAGTGGAGTACTTTTGCATTTGTCCTTATTAAACTTCATCCTATTTACCTCAGACCATTTCTCCAGTTTGTCCAGATCATTTTTAGAGTTAGATTAAGCCACCATCTTTTTTGCTGGGGCAGCACTGGTCCTTAGAATA
Organism: Pelochelys cantorii; assembly: GCA_032595735.1. NCBI lineage: Eukaryota > Metazoa > Chordata > Testudines > Trionychidae > Pelochelys > Pelochelys cantorii. Next base: position 90,384,965 of record CM064327.1, read on the forward strand.
TTATTTTTCTAATGCACACAGTTTTCTCTTTAACTCACATAATTACAGAATTTTTAAAATTAACTTTAAAACAAGTATATTTATGAAACACTGCCATCAGCCACACAGAATTCTATTTTCAGGGTCTTCCAGAACAATGCCTAAATCATCTCTATATAAAGATTCTTTGTAATCGTCTCAATCTGCATCCTATTAATACTCGCTCCATATTCTCTGCAAAACTGCACCAGTAACTAACCATATTTTGTTCACCAAAGAGGGAACAAGGTGTATTCCATCTTTGTTTCCTTTATAAAGTTCCATTAGTTGTTAGGTTTGCTTTGAGTGAAGTGTAAATCAGCTTTACCTAAGCGATGAATTACTGGGTAAGTGGAACTCATAGAAAATACTGTGCATCTTGTCTAAATACTTTTTGAGTACTTTTCAAATATGGTGCTAGTGATGTCTCAAGACACTCATCATATAATAATAGAGAACAAAGTAAGCTCCCTCCAGCTGGTTTAAATTGAACAGATGTTAAAAATGTTGCTTTTGAAATAGTATTTTACAAGGACTCTAAATGCTTCATGAAGTTGCATTGTTCTCCACTGTTCTTACATAAGTCCATCATTTGTGTCAGTAGCACAAATATCAGTAGAGTGGGTGATCTGAGTTGACAGGCCAAGCTAAAAAGGGTTAATTCACAACACATTTTCCAAATCTGCAGAGTATCATTTAATTATACATTTAAGTATTGTAACTCACTGTCAACTCAATCAAAAATAACAAATATTTTCCTAAAGTATCCAGACCTAAGGGTTTTCTAATTTTAACATGGCTGATTTGGTTTTGAAAAGTGTCTGCAGAAAATTGGCACATTCTTATTCAATACATCTTCTTCCTGTATGTATTGTGACAGACCCAGACCAGTTGTCTGCAGTACTCTGGTCGAAGATAAGTGTACTAGCCATGGGCTGAATAGTTTTCTGTTCCCTTAGACTATGTCTAGACTGCAGGCTTCTTTTGGAAGAACCTTTTTTCGGAAGAGATCTTTACTTTTGGAAGAACGTGATTGCAACGTGGACCTAGCTCAGGTTTTGTCAGAAAAACAGCTGTTTTTCCAGCAAAACTCTGTAGTATAGACATACCATAAGTGCCCAGGGCAGGGGCTGCTCCAGAACAATCTGGAATATGCTAGAACCAATGAAGTCAGAAAGATACTATAAGACAGCTGGAGCCAATTAAGAACTTGCTAGAAGCAATCAAGAGAGAGGTGAATCAGAACACAAGCAGCCTATTAAGAACATGCTAGGACTAGTTTAAAAGGCTCTTTTCAGGGAGAATGGCTGGTGAGGAACTGGGAGCAAGATGGTGATCTGTGGAAGAGCTGGGAAGATGAGAGTGATCAGGAGCAAGGTGCTAGGAGGGACTGTTTGAGGAAGTGGACCAGGGCAGGGCTGTAGCTCTGGTAATGGGAGAAAAACTGCCTGTTGCTGCTGCCATTAAGCTCCCAAGGCTGGAAACTGGAGTAGAGGGTGGGCCTGGGTTCCCCCCCAACCTGCCCCACACCATCACAGCGACATTTCCTGAGAAGGAAGACAGATTAAGGAGAATTCTCATGTCAAACCTCTTGACTGGCCTATCTGTGATGAAGGTAGGCTCAGTAGGCTGTGACCCCTGCCTCCAGAAAGGAAGACAGGCTCTGTCGAGGGTCACAGTGAACCTCTGAGACATGCTCTAACCATCGAGAAGAGCAGGACTACTGTGGTGAAATCGGAGCTTTGCCACATTATTCAGAGTTACACAAAGCTGGAGAGCCATTACCCTAAGGCTATGTCTATACTGCAGGCTTTTTGCTCAAGAACACTTATTCTTGCGCAAAAACTTGCAGAACATCTACACTGCATGCGCATTCTTGTGCAAGTAAATTTATAGTAAAGCGTCGGAAAACAGGGCTTCTTGCGCAAGAGTTATTCCTCTCCCCATGAGGAATAAGCCATCTTGCGCAAGAGCTCTTCCACAAGAAGGTAGTGTAGACAGGCAACAGGGGTTTCTTGCGCAAGAAAGCGTCCACACTGCCATGGACGCTCTTGCGCAAAAGCACATGGCAGTGTGGACACACTCTCGTGGAAGATCTTTTGCACAAGAACTCTTGCATAAAAGAGTTCTTGCGCAAGAAGCCTGCAGTGTAGATGTAGCCTTATAACTGTACTGCACAGTGAGTAACTCCTTTCCCCTCTGTTTGTCCCTGCTCATATTATGATTTTGGCTGTGGGGTAAAGAGCAAGGGATGTTTACCAGATTGTCTCCCAATTGGTAAATGGGTAGAAAAAGCGGTGCAACAATGAACTGCCTTTTGCTCAATGCAGATTGTGAAGTAACATCCAAGAGGACTGCTCTGTTCCTGAGTAAAATAAGTCTTTACAGGCTTTTACTCTTAATAAGCCTGCGGAAGCAACTCAGCTCTGAAAGAATGAGCCAGATTATTGTTAATTTTTATACTGATTATTTGTGTTACTGTAGCACATGGGATCCTGCTGTGCTAGGCACTGTACAAACACAGAACAAAAATACCCAACCAACCCAACAAACAAAAAGAACCCCAAACAGTCCCTGCCCCAAGGCGCTTACAATCTAAGCATAACATATGATACAACAGATATATATGGACAGAGGGTTTGAAATATTTTGCAACACTTTTTAAAAATGTCTGAAGACATTACAGTTTAGCAACTTTGATTTTTGCAAAAGAACAGCAGGGCACATTGGCTATGTCTATACTGCACTCTAAACTCGAAATAAGTACTTATTTCAAGTTTATTTTGAAATAGGCTATTTCGAATCATCCCTTAACTCTTGTGGAATAAGGGTTACTGGGATGCCGAAACAGCATTCCCGTTATTTTGAATGATATTTTGAAATTATGTGTGGCTTGTGAAGACCCAGGGGAGCTATTTTGGGATACCTCTGGTATCCCAAGATAGCACTGCCTTGTCGACATATCCATTGTTATCCAAACATTCCTTAGTTCCAGAGGGAAAAGCAGGAAGTAATATTATTTTAAGTTTTCAAAACAGGTTTTAACCTGGAATAAACTACAAGTTACATTTTGAAAAGTGCCCAAAACCAACCCTGCACTTAAAATTTAATTTTACCTCTGAAAAATCAGTTAGGCTATGTCTAGACTACACAGAATTTTTTAAAGAGGATATGCAAATTCTGCAGGAATTTGCGTATCTTCTTCCGATCTCACTTTCGAAAGAGGCTCTTTCAAAAGTGAAAGTAGTCTGGATGCGGTTTTTTTGGAACCCCCCCTTTTCCGGAAAAAATGCTTTTCCTTAAAAAAGGAGATTACGTGGTTTTTTTGAAAAAGGGTTTTTTTCCTGGAAAAAAACGTGTCCAGACTACTTTCACTTTTGAAAGATCCTCTTTTGAAAAATAATGTAGTTTAGACGTGCCCTTAGTGAGAAACTTAAGCCCCAGAGCTTATCCTTCTTCCCAAAGAGGCTTAGTCACTTTCTTTTAATATTCCTTTTCCAGTACATTTTACAGTATACTGAATATCATCCAGGCAAGGAATAAAATAAAGTAGTAAAGTCCCATTAATCCTATCCCAGAGTTGGGACAGTAACAATAAAACCAGACTTTCTCCCTCTCTCTCTCTCCACACATGCACATGCATGTGTGCATGCGCGCGCGCACACACACACACACACACACACACACACACACACACACACACACACACACACAATCAAATCAGGAAGGTTGTGATGCAGGCTACATATAGGCTGTGGGCCCCATTGGTTCAAAAGACATCTAGGGACATCCAACTTTCCTTTAAGGCAGTGTTTCTCAAACTGTGGTTTGCGAGCAACTTACACGGGGGTCGCGGCTGGATCCGTTTTTTTTATGCAAAAATTTGTCTCTCCCCGGCATCTCAGTTGCCAGGTGTCCGGTTTTCACCCAGACCCCTGCTGCATCTGGCGAGGGCGGGGGAGTGAGGAGTGCCACAGAGTTTAGTGAAGGGGGGGCAGGAGGGGGCAGTTGCTGGGCGCCAGGCTAGGGGGGTGCTGGGCTGGGTGGGAGCGGAGCGTGCGCTGCTCTGGCCCATGTGACTAGCAGAGACCCGCAGCTGGCCACGTGATGCCTCCCCTACAAGCTGCAAGGTGAGGCAGCCGGGCCGGGCAGCAGGAGCAGCCACTTTAAAAGTAAGATTGCTCCTCCATACCTGGCTCTGCGGTGGGGAGGGAGTAGATTTGATTGGAGTGGGGCTCCTGATGCTGAGAATGCTTGCCTCGGGGAGGGAGGAGTGCACTGGGATGGGAGGAGTGCTAAGGGGCCTGGGTCTGAAGCAGGAGGGAGTGCAGTGGGATGGGGGGTGGTGCTAAGGGGCCTGGCTCTGAGGCAGGGGTGAATGCATTGGGATGGGGAGACTGGGGGGCATGGCTCAGGGAGAGGGGTGGGTGCATTGGCGGTTAGCGTGCAGTCCCAAACTGGACAAAGTGGTGCAACTTTTGCTTAACAACTTTGGCTCCCACCCCCACCCCCCCTTTTTTTTTTTTGGTTAACAACTTTGGAGCAGTGAGCGTGGGGGTCACACAACTTCATTTAGCATTTTAGGGGGTCGCGGTATCACAAAGTTTGAGAACCCCTGCTTTAAGGGTAAGACAAATAGATGTACCTCATTAGGGCAATTCTATTAAAGTAAGCCGCTCAACCACACCATGCATTTTCTATTCATCTTTCCATCTCATTAAATGGAATTCACACTCATTAGTCTCACGCCAATATCTATGATACATAAGATCAGGCTGTAACAGGCCCTTAGAAGCGAGTGTAAAGGATGAAGGACACAAGGGAATTCCTTCTTTCGACTACCATGCAGGAGCTCTCCCTCTTAAATTTAACTCCTGGACATATTCTTGATACCAGGAGATTACCTGGTAATAAGGTGGCATTGTTCCAACATGTAGCTGCAAAAATGGAAAAGTCTCCTCACCAAATTCTGATGCCTTCTCAGTGATATGGCTGACCTCTCAGCTAATGCATGACAGGCCTTCTGCAGAAAGGGAATGCCTGAAAAATTCAGAGGAATTTGGGCTGACCTTTCAAAAGTCTATGATTAGTGAAGGACCTAAGGTAGTTATATGTCTCCCCACCCTTTTCTTGATCCTTACTCTCTTTATTTACTTTATGTATTATGATGAATCTAGTATTTTGCTATATTTGTTGTATTTGGGAAAAAATAAATAGGCAAATAATAATAAAAAAACATGTTAAGTGTTGCACTGATTCAGGGCCTAAGTCAGTATGGTTTGCATGACTGAGTTTGCATTTGACTGCAGGTCTGACTCTGTCTTGACTCTTGGATTTGGACCCTCACTTAACTTCTGATCTCATAATAGCTCTGCCTATGTTGTACTCTCCTAGCTTGTTAATGAGCAGGTCATGCAAGACGATATCAAAAGCCTTACTGAAGTCTAGATGCATCACATCTACTATTTCCATCCTTTCCACGAGGCTTGTTACTATGTCAGAGAGAGCTATCATATTGATTTTACACAATTTCTTCTTCACAAATCCATGCTGACTATTACTTATCACCTTATTATCTTCTAGATGTTTTCAGATAGAATGTTTTCTTGTTACCCTTTATTTCTCTGGCTAGTTTGATCTCATTTTGTGCCTTGGCCTTTCTAATTTTGTCCCTACATACTTGTGTTGTTTGTTTACATTTTTCCTTTGTAATTTGAACTAGTATCCACTTTTTGTAGGGCTCTTTTTTGATTTTTAGATAATTGAAGAGCTCCTGATTAAGCCCGTATGGTTTCTTGCCATACTTCCCATCTTTCCTATGCAATGGAATAGTGTGCTCTTTGAAAAACTGCCAACTGTCTTCAACTGTTTTTCCCAATAGACTTGCTTCCCGTGGGATTTTAACTACTAAATCTCTGATTTTCCTAAAGTCTGCCTTCTTGAAGTCCATTATCTTTATTTTGCTGCTAACCTCCTCTCATTCCTTAGAACTGTGAATCATTTCATGATCACTTTCACTCAAGCTGCCTTCCGCTTTCAAACTCTCAACCAGTTCCTCCCTATTTGTCAAAATCAAATCTAGAAAATCATCCCCGCCTAGGAGCTTTCTCTACATTCTGGAATAAAATATTATTTCCAATAATGCCAAGAATGTGTTTGATAATCTGTGTCTTGTGGTGTTATTTTCCCAGTATATGTCTGGGTAGTTGACATCTCCCATTATCACCAAGTCTTGTGCTTTGAATGATTTTGTTAGTTTAAAAAAATCCTCATCAACCTCTTCTTCCTGGGTAGGTGGCCTGTACTAGAACTCGCCCATGATATCCCCCTTATTTTTACCCTCTTTATCCTTATCCAGAGACTTTGAACAAGTCGCTTTCCTATTTCCATCTCAACCTCGGTCCAAGTATACACATTTTAATATATAAAGCAACACCTAGTCCCTTTATTCCCTGCCTGACCTTCCTGAGCAAACTGTACCCTTCTATACCAATAATCCAGTCATGCATATTGCCCCACCAAGTCTCTGTGATGCCAGCTATATCATAATTGTGTTTATTTGCTAGCATTAGACGTTCTTCCTGCTTAGTCCCCCTACTTCTTTAATTAGTATACAGACATCTAACATACTGACTTGATTTCACCCTCCCCTCCAGTTCTGTCTTGTCTCTCCTTTATCCCTGCTGTAATAGCCCATGCTATCCCCAAATTCTGACCCTTCTCCCAGGTCTCCATGTTTTAACAGACTAGTGGGTGGTCATCTCCTCCCACTGAACATAGTTTAACTCCTCAGTCGGTCAGCCAGGCTGTATCCAAATATGCTCTTCCCCTTCCTCAATTGGTGGACCCCATCTCCGCTTAGCAGTCCTTCTTTCTGGATCACCATCCCCTGGTCAAGGAAGCTGAAGCCCCCTTGGCAATGCCATCTTCACAGATGACTGGAAGGGTAGGGGCCCAATCGGTATTTTCTGCACCCCTCAGAAGCAGTGGAAAGGCTTGGGGGAGTTGGGGTAATGGAGGAGCTAAGAGAGAGGGAAGTAATTGCTTGGAAGGAGCCTGGGTGTGAACGTGGAGGGTCATTAAGTCGGAGAAGTATGGAACAGATTTATTTTTGGGTGGGGAAGGATTGTTAGGGACCTTCCGTTATGCATCCCACTCAGCCACCCTTCCCCCCCATCCCTATATGTCCCTGCAAACCCATTCCCCATATGGCCCTGCAAACCCATTCAGCCACCATCTCCCCCTATCCCCATGTACCCTATGCCTCCACTCAGCCACCCCTAACCCCATATGTTGTCCCTCCACTCCCCCTTATCTCCATGTGTTCCTACTCTACCACTCCCATTCAGCCCCTTCCCAAGTCTGTCCCCTACTAGCCCCAGACTGTGACCCACCAGTAACTGTAGGTGCCCCATGCTGTCCGCCCCCACCCATATCAAATGCCTCCTGACCTGATCCTACAGGCAGGGTGCTGTGAGGAAGACAGCTTCTTTCTCTTCCCTTTCTGCAGCAGGGGCTGCTCCTGCCCAGAAGCAGCTGCTTTCTATTCTAGTGCCATAGAGGCCTCTGGTGGCCAAAATGAGTAACTACAGCACCTTTCAGACCACATATTTTATGCAGAATTTTTTTTGTGTGCAGCACATGAAATCTGTGCATGTGTAGTGTCACAGAATTCTCCCAAGAGTAGACTCTGCTTCCATTGACATCAATGGGATAAGAGGTAATTCACTGCTGAGGGCTTCTTAAAGGAAACCTACCCTTTATCTTACAGGTTGTGATTTTTTTTCAGCAGTTTTTTATCTGATGTCTATTCCATAATATAGATGAACAAAATGGTTTGACTCAGCACATGAAGTGTTTATGTCGCAAAATGGCCATATGCACAGAAATCTGGCCGGCAGTTAATACAGAACAGAACTATCTGCCCACGGAAGTTGCCTCTAATGACAGCATGCAAGCTAACATGCTATAGAGGATGGGGAAATCAGAGTAAGAGCTCAAAGGAAGCACTTATATCCAAAGATCTGAGCTTTCTCTGCATTGTGAATACCAAGGGCTGGTAAGATAAAGAGGATCATCTTTCAATCTTGCTGAAATGGCAAGCTGCTTTAGAATGTTTTCCACAGTTGCTGGATGTAAGACTACAAGAAATCTCAGCTGCTTGGTGAAGGCAGCTTTGCTGACCCTTTGCATTGACACTAAGTTACATATTGTGTTAATTGACATGGATCACCATTCACATCCCACTCCCCCTAATTACCCAGCCTGGACCAGAGAAGCCAGTGAGCCAACCATTGGACCAAATCCAGTGAGGAATCCTGGTCATGACACACCTGCAGCACAGGGTGCTTATGCTGTTATGTGCAGAAATCAGTGTAAAGTGTACACATGAAAGTATAAAATGATTATCTATGCAACACTCTTTAAAGCTCTACTAGAAAAGATAAGTAAAAGGAGCTTTGTAAGTACCAGAAAAAGTTAAAGTTTTGATTTTTAATATACATAAAAGATGCAAACATAAAGCATGTTAAGATTGAAGTGTGTGTGTGCATGTGACATTTAGAAGCCTATGCTGGGATTTGCCTTATGCCTTTCATTATGTTCATTTTTTGATGACTTTTCAGTAGGATAGTTATAATTCATTGTTTGCTTTTCTAATTGAGTAGGTCCAAAGAGAAGACACGGATTGATAATTAGATTTCAGCTAGCATTCAACACTCTGAAACACAGTCAGGCATACTTTTCTCAAATCTTCTCTTCTTAAACTATAATTAGCAATATGCTGCATGAAGGTGATACAACATTCTAGTGACTGTGGAACTAGTGGAAACACTGAAAAGCAACTTGCCACTTCACCAAGATATAAAGAAGATACTCTTTACTTTCAACAATTAGTGGTTAAAATTAAACATCCAAATCCATATTTATGCCAGAAATATAAAATACTGTGTCTCTGTCCCACTAAAGATCTGAATTAAAGAGCAGGAAGATAATTGGAAAGATAAGGCAGCCTCTTCATTCATATATCAATCCAGACCTTGAATCCAGACTTGTCCATAGTTCCTTGTTAGTAAATTACATGTAACATCTTATGAAATGTAGGCTGTAGTATGGATGATCTAAATGCTTCAAAGTAGGTCAGCTGGTGTGGGGACTATCAAATGCTACTGACATCAGCAGGTATCATTTTTGTTGCTGACTATTCCATGCTAGGAGCATTTATTTGGCTGGTGGACTTGAATCTACTTGACCCTCTTTTAAAACTTATGCCTGTTGTCACAGACTCAAGTGTCCTGCTTGGTGGCACAAAACCTTGGCATATTCAGCCCAGTACTTCTTTCTGAGGTCCTCATACTACATAAAATAAACATTTTGAGAATCTCAAAATGTAGTATTTTAAGGGACATTCTTCATATGGATGTAATTTATTGGTATATGAATAAAGAGGCTTGTCTCTTAAGGTCAGCAGTTAGCTCAGTCATTTTCAGTATCTATTACTTTTGGAGATATTTTCTTGATTCATCATCTCCATTTGAATTCACTCAAACACATGCTTGCTTTTCTGTAGTAAGGAGGAAATCCCATTGCAGCGGCTGAGGAGGACTACAAAACTAAGTTGGGACAATAGGGACATTATTGGTGGGGGCTCTGAAGAGTCTCCCTTCCTCCTTATCTTCTTAGTTTGCAACTGAGTCACACAGACTAACCACTTAACTGAGGATTTGTCCCTGTGTGTGAGAGAGATTTGTCTTTATCCCTGTATTTAGAAATTCCTACCAATTACAAATGAGTAATCTCTTCATTCCATTTCTATTGAGAAGAGGGACGTAGACTCATAACTGCTGCCTACCCACGCACTACAGTAATTAAGATTTAAAAACTAACTATGGAGCTCTCCCCTTGCAGGATATAATAAAGTATCAGAAAAATTAATTTTGGAGTTGACACCTGATAAGTGTTTATCTTTCTGCACTCGCATGTGTGTTAGGGCATGCCTATACTGCCTTACAGTTTGGGCTCTGGGGGAGTGAACTGCAGTGTGTCCCAAAGTGTTGCAGTGTAACTTTTCCATCTGGATACATCTACACAGCAGGACTAAAGTTGAATTAAGCTACTCAACTTCAGCTACGTTAATTGTGTAGCTGAAGTCAAAATAGCTTAATTCAGCTTGTGGCACTGTCTACACAGCAGGAAGTCAAAGGAAGAACACTTTTCCTTCAACTTCCCTTACTCCTCGTGAAATGAGGGTTTCTGTGAGTCAGAGTAAGAAGTCCTCCAGCTCAACATTATTTCGAAATAAAGGCTTGTAGTGTAGACCTGCTCTCTGAATGATGTGGATGTGAATTTAAAGATCCTTAGTTTGCACTAATGTTCAGGACTACAGCCACTACTCTATGAGGCCAGATTGTAAAGAAAAAAAGAAGCAGCAAGAACAGTTTTCTTAACTGTTCAGTTTAAAAAAGAATAAGCTACAACCCTTTCATTTCTGGATATTGCATAATATCTCTTTTTGAGAAGTACCTGATTGTATCTTTATGATTTCCACCTTTGCTCTCCAATTCCTCATTTGCTTACTGCATCCACTTGTTTCCTGATAGAAACTAGAACATAAATTCTTAGGTATGGGAGCTGACATTTAAATGTGTGTGTGTATAAGCATGTATGTATTTACTGCGGCCCCAAAACTTGATTGTGTCTTTTAGATGCTACCAGAGAATAAATAGCAATTTTACACAATGACAAAGACACTGGTAAAATAAAATTGGTATGAAGATAAACTGGGTTTTAAAAACGTTTTATAAAACTTGTATGGTATATTCACTCAGGGTATGTCTACACTAGCCCCCTAGTTCAGACTAGGGAGGCTAATGTAGGCATTAGAACTTGCAAATGAAGCCCGGGATTTAAATATCCTGGGCTTCATTTGCACTTTCCCGGGCGGGCGCCATTTTTAAATTCCCCTAGTCCGAGCTAACTGCCCACGGCTACACGCGGAAGTTAAAAGTTAATTCGAACTAAGTCCTTAGTTTGAATTAACTGTTACACCTCGTGGATTTAGCTGTTACATTCCTCGTGGAATGAGGTGTAACAGTTAATTCAAACTAAGGACTTAGTTCGAATTAACTTTTAACTGCCGCGTGTAGCCGTGGGCAGTTAGCTCGGACTAGTGGGATTTAAAAATGGCGCCCGCCCGGGAACGTGCAAATGAAGCCCGGGATATTTAAATCCCGGGCTTCATTTGCAAGTTCTAATGCCTACATTAGCCTCCCTAGTCCGAACTAGGGGGCTAGTGTAGACATAACCTCAGGTACTATTAATCATTTCTGTAGTGCTATGTATGTGCACCATGCTTTACAATTTAAAACAATGAGAGCTCCCTGCACCAAGAAGTTGAAGTTGTGTCTATGCTGCATTGTAAGCAAAAGATTTGAACTCAATCCTGCACCCATAGTTCATAAGAGTTTTCCACTGATTATGGCAGGAAGCCAGGCCATAAAACAGCAGACAGACAAAAACAAAAAACAAAACCCAACAAAAAACCCCACTCCAAACAAACAAAAAACCAAACCCAGACAAAAGATCGGTTTATTGAATGGAGGTGTTAGACAGATGGTTCTAGAAATAAGTTTGAAAGAGATGAGTGTGGAATATATTCTTATCTAGCAAATATTTCTTTAACAATCTAGGGACAGATTTTCAGAGGCACAAATGGCTTGCAATGGGATTTAGACATTTATAATTTGTACCCATGAAAATCTCTCCCGTACAGAATAACTAACAGGGAGTAAAGTGTTTTGAGAGAGAGAGAGAGAAAGAGAGACTCTGTACTATACAAAAGACCTTAGATTAAATAAAGTTGCATTGTCTTGTTGCTGTCCACAAGGAAACACCATTACTGAGCATTATTGTGTAGGGTGATCCGATGTCCTGATTTTATAGGGACAGTCTCGATACTCTTATGACTGTATGGTTGACCCTCTGTAGGCGTATGAATCTGTAGGGTGGAAGGACTGCCATTTTCTGTGTTTCATCTCCTTAGCAATAGGGAATTTATTCAAACACTAATACTAGTGAATTCACTATTAACGTTCATGTGTACACATTGAACCTCCTTTTTGCAATGGGCTGGTGGATCTGGAAGTGGGCCGAGGTGCACAGACACATTAGAGCATTCTTGCCAGGACTGAAAGGTTTGGAAACTGTCAGGAGGGAATGTGGATAGCTTTTGGCAGTTCCTTCAAGATCCATTTCAGGCAATCCACAGGTAATCTAAACCAACCTTGCTTATTCCTTGGGAGTAGAATCAAAGGAATGATTCCAAGGAAGCTATATGAGAATAATTTTGTGGAGTCTCCTGTATTCTTTGTGGATTGCTAATAATCCCTGTAATGATAATATTAAAAAATACCTCTTGCCCGTTTCAATTAAAAATCGAAGGGCTTGTCTTGTGGTTTGATATACAAAACTAATATTTAAAATAGATCAAGATTTATCAACATTTCCTTTACAAAGACCTGTTTTCCAGGGGTTTGCATATTACATCGTCAAGACAATGCTATGGTCTGGTGTCCCTTTCAGTTGTACCAGTACAAGCACACTGAAGTCAACAGTAAGAGCTGGATGAAGTATTTATAAACATCATTTATTAAAGGAATCTCACAGGTTTTATAGTTCACAGACAGATCATAGAGTCTGAAGTGTACTTATTAGAAACTATTTGCAACTCCCTTCTGCAAATAATTCCTGAAGTTTTCCATGAATCTGTGAACATTTGCATGACGTAAATCAGTAACCTAAGGCATGTAGTGTTCTTTCTAATCCTAGATTAGATAATTTAGACAAATAATGACATGCAAACTGTGAAAAATGTTCTGGTTTGATCTTCTCTGGGACTTCTGGAGGGCTGGGGCATGCTCCGATTGTATGAAACTACTCTTGCTTTGTAGCTTTACCAGTTTTTTTAAACTTATTTTATTTTTCATTTTTAAATGTGTACATTGTTTTCTCTAGAGAATCCAAATCTGATCTGATTGCCCTTGTGGCAGTCAATTTAAATATTCTCAGCACTGTCAAGATGATATCAGTTGGCATGATAAAAATGAGATACAAGAGTATAGTTTATCTTGGTCCCTGAGTCTTTGTGCTAGTGACTCAGAAGGAGGTAGGAGGGTAAAGGCAGCATCTGAGTCTGCTGGGCAACTCAGAGTGTGATTGAGAGGAGAGATGCTATTTCAAGCAGCAGGCGCACATGTTGGTTCAGGGGGATAGCAGGTATGCCTGGCTGACTACCAGCACACCTGCTCAGAGGAGGAGCAGTATCTGAAAGAAAGTGTGCGTGGGAGGGAGGCAGAATCAACTGATTGACAAGTAAAAGCACAGGAAAAAGGGCTGGCTTGAGGAAATAACAGTGCTCACCCCAGGAGCACCATGAGAGGGGACAAGCTATTCTGGAGATGTCTGGAGCCAGCCACTGAAAGGGAAGAACTGGGTATGTGGCAAGCTCCTGAGTTCCAGGACTGCATGCAGGGTGCCCCCTGAGAGCCAGCCTCTGAGTGCCTGGAAGCAATGTCCCTCAGCTTGGTCCTTTCCCTCTTCAAAGTAACTGTGAGCCACTAGAGCTTTGCTGGGAGAACTCCCTACCCAGTCAGGCTGAGTTAGCCCTTCACTCACTGGGCAGTAAGCACTGCTCTTGCTGTTAGTTCAGAGCTGCCTGGGGGGAGAGAAAGAGGGGAAGGGAGGGCTGGGGAAGGAAATGCATGCTGGGCCACTCCAAAGGCCCCTTGTAGGGAGGCCCAGGGGAGTCTCACAGCTGGCCCTGGCTGAAACTCTCCTTCAGGACCTCCTGGATGCACACAGCCCCCTGATGGGTCTACCGGATGGAAGCCGTGTGCAGCTGCTCAAAGGCCCTGGTGAGCTGCTCGGCCTCTGCCCCCTACCCTGGCAGGAATGTCTTCCCTTTATGTTCACAAAGGTTGTGGAGGATACAGCACACAGCCACCATTTGGGGGATGCTCTGGTTGCGAGGTCCAGCCAGGTGAGGAGGCAACGGAACCTCCCTTTCAGACGACCAAAGGCGCCCTCCACAACAATGTGGGCCCTGCTGAGCCTGGCATTGAAGAATTCCTTGCTTTGGTCAAAGTGTGTGGTGCAGGGCTTCATAAGCCAGGAGAGCAGAGGCTAGGCTGCGTTCCCTATAATGCACATCAGCATGTCCATGTCCCCAACCCTGATGGTGCAGTCGGGGAAAAAAGTGCTGGTGTACAGCTTCTGGAACAGGCTGGAGTTTTGGAAGATGTGGGCGTTGTGCGCCTTCCCCGACCACCCGATGATGATGTCTGAACTGTGGGCTTGGTGATCCACAAGGGCCTTTAGGAGCATAGAAGAGTACTCCTTGTGGCTGATGTATTCAGATGCCCAATAGCTGGGGGCCCAGATGGGAATATGGATGCTGTCAATAGCCCCCTCCCCCCACAGTTGGGGAAGCTATGGCAGCAAAGCCATCTACGTCGCCCATGTTGATGACTCTGCGCAGCAGTGTGGTGTTGATCGTCTCCTTCTACAGGTGTAGAGGTGTTTAAATCTCGGCTTGACAAAGCCCTGACGGGGTTGATCTAGTTGTGATTGGTCCTGCCTAGAGCAGGGGGCTGGACTTGATGACTTCCTGAGGTCTCTTTCAGCTCTATGGTTCTATGATTCTAGGTGGTGAGGGCCGAGAGAATTACAGGGTTTCTAGAGCTCTCAGGAGGTCCTAGAGCCCAACCCTCCCCTTCCTCCACACACCAGGAACAACTCTTAATTATCCCATCCGCTGGCAGGTGGCTTTGTGAAGGTGGGATTGAAAAACTTTCCAGGAGGGAGCTTCCACCATCACCACCACTCTCTCCTTCCCTAGGGAACCCCGTTCCAGCAATTCACTGCCCACTGGGACAATAGGATGAGAGCACCCACCTGCTTGAGCACAGTCCCGACGGTTGATCTCCCCACGCCAAACTGGTTCCCAGTGGAGCGGTAGCTGTCCAGTGTGGTGAGCTTCCAAATAGTGATGGCGACCCGCTTCTGCAGGGGGATGGCGGGTTGCATGGGTGGGTGTCCTGTCACGTAAGGGCAGGGGCGAGCCCCGCACACAGCTCCATGAAGGTGTCCTTCCACATGTGGAAATTCTGGAGCCACTGCTGGTTGTCCTACCGCTCCATGACGATCTGGTCCTAACACTCAGAGCTGGTATTGCCAGAAGCAGCAGTGCAAGGTGCAGAGGGGAGGGCGGGAGGGGTCGAGCTGCATGAGCAGTGTGTGGAGAGAGGAGAAGAGGTGCCCTGCAATGACTGGGGCTCCTCCTCTTGCAGAGCCATGAGAGCAGCCTGCAGAAACTGTACCAGGAGCTGCAGCATGAGACATAAGAGCCGTCGACTGCTTGGAGGCAGCTCCAGCTCCATGGCTAGAGAGCTGTGGTGTCTGTAAGGGCAACCAGAGCACACAGAGAAAAGGCTTTGCTGTTCCTCAAGGAGGCAGGCAAAGGAGAAGAGCCTGAGACATGACTGTACAGCGGAGGGGTGCCTTTAAGTATGAGCCTCAGATAGCCACAGGCAACAGCTTTGGGAAGTGACTGCTGTCCTGAAGCCCTGCCTGAAGTGCTTCCAGGTAGCCTTAAATATGTTTCAGCATCCAATCAGGGTGGATGCTCTATTGTGAAATAACTCAGAGCTATTTTGATGGGTATTTGCTGTATAGACACACTATTTCGAAATAACCTATTTTGAAATATAAATTTTGAAATAGCTGATTCTGAAATAAGCATGCAGTATAGATGTACCCACAGAGGGTTGTAGGCTGTGAATCCTGAGCTGAGATTGCAGGCTAGAAAAAGACACCTATTAGGGGCCAAACTTCCTTTGGAGGATGGGGCTTAGGTCTCATCCCTCTCCTTACCTTCCTACTGGCTAGTATAGGTTGCTCCCTGATCAGCTTGCTGACTTTTATGAATCACTTTTCAGGTGCTTACCTCTCTCCATGAGGTGTATGGGGAGCCCAAACATCTAACGTGGCTTGTGAATTTCTCTAAGTGGCAGGGTGCCTACAAGTTAGGTGTTACAAAAGTCCCACAAAGTAGTTACCTTCTCCAATGCAACCTTGCTGCTATATTAGAGAGGTCTTTTAATAGTCTGATCAGATACGAGCTGGGAACTAACTTTTAATTAAAACACTTCTGAGTTGGAAACTTTGCTTCCATCCTTATTTTTCTAGAATCTAGCAATTACTGTTTGTGTTTCAGAAATGAAAAGCAAAGATGCGACATGTGCTCCATTGCCAGTTACTAAGGGTGGCACTGTTGATGATGTTCCGCTTGAGAGAATAATTTTTACAAAAGCTCTTTATTCATCAGTTAAGAACTGTCACCACAAATGCATAGTAACCATGGCTTACTGTTCACAAGAGGGTGTGCTCAAATTGACATTTGAATGACGGTAGTTTGTAACAGTTATTAACTCAGATAAATTAAGATTGACTCAAGATGTGAAACCTAATTAAAAAGCAACACCACAAGTTTTTTCCCTTGGTTTAATATAGTGCTACATTGCAGCTTGTTTCTTTGTTACTTTCATTCACTGAGAGGCAGCTTTTATTTGAGGCTGCTGAAACAATGGAGGTGCCGAAAGCAGCTCTGATGGAAGAAGAAGATATGCATGTGAAGAAATGATAATGTACCATGTATTGCTGTCCAGTGTGAAGACATTTGGTCTCAGAAAGTTTGAATCATTTGCCAGTTATTTGCTGGATGAATTTTATTTTCTTTTTTTCCTGTTCACAATGGTTTTCTCTAAATGATTCACTATTTGAAACCAATTTGACCTTTTCTCCAAGGCACTCTGACTCCTCACATTCCTTGTCACTCTAACCTATAGCTAGTACAAGAGTCATCTCTGAATCCTTCCTATCTTCCCCTGAACATTCACATCATGTCCACATTTTTATTATTACTCTATATGATGGGGTCTCTGCCCTGTTCTGGCCCTTTAAGAGTTAAAACCCTGCCCTGTGGAACAAGCAGTTGCAGCAGATAACAGCCAGTTAGGGCCCAGATGATGGCAGTATAAATAAAGGCTCCTGAAGGGGAGACAGACAGACTCACTCTTGTTCCAGCTGTGGAGGAGGAGGGACCTAGCTGCCAGCGACACTAGAGGTTTCCTGACTTAGAACAGGGCTGGGGAAAGGCAGGCAGAGCTGGGGAAGCTCTGGCTGGGCAAGCTCCCAGGCTGCAGGGTTTGAAGCAAGGCTGAGGGTACTAAGACACAGCTAGGCTAGCAGAAGGCAACAGGTCCACACCCTCTTGCCAATGATGAGCAGCCATTTCAGACTGCAGTTTGCCCCTGTGGTAGTGGCTAGATGAAGACTGGCAGTGGGACACTGAGACAAGGTTGGCATAGAAGCTTGGGGGTTTCCACAGGGGGAGGACCCCACAGTGTGGGTGCACTGTGGCAGGGCAGCATCCAGACGGGCGGACGCCACGGTCTGGGAGGGACATGGGTCCTAACGCACAGAGCTGCAGGCAATAATAGGTAACAGTGGGTGAGACCAGCTGAAAGGGGGTGCTCCAGGGCTGAAGAGAGCTAATTCCCAGAGTGACCAGCAGGAGGCCCCGTGGCAGTGAATCATGCCATGCTAGACTATGGCTATGTCCAGACTACATTCCTCTTTCGAAAGAGGAATGTAAATGTAGCAAATCGAAAGTGCAAATGAAGCATGGATTTAAATATCCCATGCTTCATTTGCATATTCACATCTGAGCGCTTTTTCGAAAAAGGGTTTTTTGAAAGTGAAAGCGCAGTCTAGACAGGATTCTTTCAAAAAAAAATACTCCTCACTTTCAGGAGTATGGGTTCTTTTGAAAGGTTTTTTTCTGAAAGAACCCCATCTAGACTGCGCTTTCACTTTTGAAAAACCTTTTTATGAAAAAGCGCTCGGACACGAATATACAAATGAAGCGTGGGATATTTAAACCCATGCTTCGTTTGCACTTTCGATTTGCTTCATTTACATCCTCTTTTGAAAAAGGAATGTAGTTTTGACGTGCCATATAACCCTCCAAAAAGTGACTTTTTTTCTGTGTAGCCAGCCAAAAGCCCATGTACTCATAATCTCCTGTCTTTATGATTGTAGCCTCCTCCTCCCTGGCCTCCCTCACCACATCTTGACTCCAAATACCAAATACGGCAGCTAATTATGTCTTTCCCATTGCTCCAACCATGCTATTCCCTCTCTGACTCCTTCTGTTGGATCCTCTGTTTCACCACACCAGATTCATGCTTCTGGTAGGCCTTAAGGCCCTTCACAATTCTGCCTCTCAGCTTGTCTGTTCTTATCTATCATGGTGTGCCCTGCTTCTTCCATGTTGTCAGCCTTGGCCATCCATTTGTCAGCCTCTCGCACAAACATTTCTGCATCATCTTCTGGCCTTTATTCATGGTGTGCTCTCCCTTCACTAGTCCATAAGGCAGGTCAATACTGTTTCCTCTTTTAAGCATCCCCTGAAAACTCACTTCTGCCATGACACCTACAAGATTAGCCAATATTATGGTTTGAGGAGCAGATGGCGATAGTTGGCAATTATTTTAATGTATTTGGTAGTGGTTAATGTGGTAGCTTTGCAAATAATGGTGCGGAGAAACCATGAAGATGTTTGAATTTAACAAGTGGGCAATCAGAAATAAACATTCACAGATTAAGAGCAAATGAGAGATGGTAAGTAGGGTGGGGATTAACAGTGAAGTGTCTTGGAAGTGAATACAAGCAACTTGCATGTGAGGTGATAGAAAAGAAGAGCGCTAATGGGAGGATTCAAAGTGAGAGATGATAAGTCCATAGCAACGGGCTGGGAAGATGATCTTAGCTGTAGCATTCTCAGTGGATATGATCAGGGGATGACTACATTTGTGAAGGCCAGAGAGAAAGATGTTGCACGAGAGATAATGAGAGCCTGGCCAAGAATTTTAGCAATTGCTATTGAAATAGTTTGCAATTTTTCCAATGGCTTCAGTGGGAATTAGTTTATGGCCTGATCCATTTTATACATCTAATCTTTCTCTTAAAAAAAGATATTGGTAGACTCTCAGTTTTGATGAATTACTATGCCTTGCAAAAAATATTTCCTTTTCAGTTTAACGTGGTTTTGTATTGCAGGAAAGGTGCACTGATCATCCCTCTCTATAGTTTTCCTTATTTTGTATATTGTCTGGGAGCATGTGTAATATATGGGGGCAAGTTAATGATTGATAGAGAAGGAAAGTGTTATTTGATTTGTAAATAGTTTCACAAACATAATTTCAATGGTATAATTCTCTACGGCATGACAGGAGACTCACTGCCCTTCCCCTAGTTCCCAGCTCTTGTTGGTGGAAATGCTGCTAATGTCAAATCAATGTAGTTGGAAATAGGTCAAGCTGGCAAGGTTCGAGAGGAAATCAACTTTTCCCCGAGACTCAGTGTAAGATGCAGGGACAAGTACCAGCTGTCAGTGAGACTCACCTTATGTTAGGTCCCATCACATTCATTTCAAGAAGCGCACTTGCTGTTTCTGCAGTAAGATGGAGGCCTGAAGGTTCCCATTAAGCACAGTTTTAACACCTGAGACAGGTGAGAAACTGTGTGAAGAAAAGTTACTCTTAGCCCTGGTCTACACCCTGTGACAAAGTCCCTTGGTAGCTCCCTGGGGGGTTCTGCACTTCTGGGCAGTTACTTGAGCACCTCAGAGACTCTCAGAGCCCCCTTTGTTGCCTCAGAGACTCTCAGAGCCCCCTTTGTTGCCTTGGGATTTCCCTAGAGGCAAGGGTCCCCGCTTACCAAGTCATTCTTATCACAGGCCAGTCCTTGGGGTTCAGCATTTCCTTGCTTTGCTTTGCTTTGCTTTGCTCTGCTCTGCTCTGCTCTGCTCTGCTCTGCTCTGCTCCGTGTGCCTTCCAAAAAAACTCCCCCACTGCTGCCTAGGAGGAATCCTTTTATAGGAACCCTGGATGTCTTAATTGGCAGCAGGTGCTTAATTAACCCCAGCTGCAAGCTGCCTCCTAATTAGGCCTCTATTTTCGAACCTGGCTGCTGGGCTGTGTTCAGGTGAGGCTAATTTGGAAATAAGAAAACATTAACCCACCTCCCAATATGGCTGCCTTCTACAAGAGTTTTGCAGTTTGCAGGCTGTGGTCCATCACACTCCTCTTATTTTGAAATAACAAGCAGCATGTCCACACTACCAAGCCGGTTATTTTGAAATAAGGGGCTGGTTATTTTGAAATAATAACTCCTGCTTTTCACAAGGAGTAATGCTTATTTTGAAATAGTTATTTTGAAATAGAGGTAGTGTGAACACTCCACTGCTGCTATTTTGAAATAACTACTCCCCAGAGTCATTCAAAGTAATTACTCCCAGGTGCTTCCTGGGACTCTGAGTTGAGGGAGCTTGTCTCGGATTAACTTCAAGGCTTCCCTGTAGTGTGAACATGCTATTTCGAAATAGTTATTTCAGGAGTTATAATAAGTTATTTCAAAATAATTTCCCAGTGTAGACATGCTCTTAGAGGCTACGTCTACACTGCAGTGCTATTTCGGGATATGGGAGGTATCCCAAAATAGCTATTTCATGTCTTTTGAGCATGCTCATTATTTTGAAATATAACGGGCTCGCCATTCCAATGTCCCTCTAAACCTCATTCCACGAGGCGTAAGGGATGTTTCAGAATAGTGATTTATTTTGAAATAAGTGCTGTATAGACTGTGCCAAATTTCAAAATAAGCTATTTTGAAATTGACTCGAAATTAGCTATGCACCTGGAGAGAACGCTGTATGGAAAGTAAAGTGAGCGTATTGACCCTAACGATGCCCGCTGCATATAATATGGAGTGCTGCTTCAAGAATGCATTTGATCAGTTGGGTCAAAAGGTAAAGTAACAACAACAAATACTGGTTTTACTACTGCAATTGAAACAGAGCTGGAGTTCATAAAATGGCTCTCAGAGATGCCAATTGATGGGAAAGTGGCAGCAATGGCTGATGCAAAACCTAAGCACAGAGAAATATGTGCTTTGAATGGGGTTGACAAAGAACAAATGCTTAGCAGAAGGGCTCTAAAGCACTTATGGAAAATGAATGTAGGATATAGATATAGTTTATATGACTTCCCCAGAAATACCAAAGTACCATGTGGAACCAGTGGTGGGAAAACTGCGGTCCACAGGCCACACACAGCCCATCAGTGTAATCCACTGGCCCGCCAGGAAACATTTTGCTGTCCATTGAGTGTCCACAGGCATGGCGCCCTGCAGCCCCCACTGATCGTGGTTCCTTGTTCTCAGCCAATTTGGCCTGCCCATGCTCAATGTAAACAAACTATCTCCCGGCCTGCCTGTGGATTACCTTGATGGGCCGCGAATGGCCCACCTCTGATCTAGTCTCACTAGCTGCTATTAAATGCCAAGAAGGGGCAATTTTAAAAACCCCAAAATGAGTTTACTCACACTGAAAACTCAATTGCATATGATGGACTGGAAATCATTAATATCATGACAAAAGCAGTCTTTAGGGATGAGAAAGCTAAATATGTCAGTTGAATGGATACCACAGGTCATGACTTGCATGATGCCTTCAAAGCGAAAAGAATTATCCAAGGCCCCATCAGTCTATGGACTCTAATCAAATAGAACAGACTAAAGCTGAGCTTGAATGCAAAGAAGAAAGTTGGAGTGAACGTGACAGGGATTATTTCAGAGCTAACTGCAGACAGGCCATTGCTTGTTCATTTCGTGGTCATGTCCAGCTCTCAGCATGATGATGATCTATGTGAGACTTTGGGAAAGTGTGAGTTCACCATGATCGGTTTAAATGCAACAGAGCAATGCATATGTGCCAAATAAGAAGCTAAATAATGAACACCTTACATAGTCTTCCCACACCAGCTCTGACTGAAAAAGTTACTGGTACCTTACATACACCCAGTGTTGGTAATTGTTGATGAAAATATTCCAAATATCTATATCTGTAGTATGGTTAGTGTTTTTTAGATTTTTGCTCCCAGATAAACACAGTGGGACCAGTTCTCCAGTTAACCCACTCTGCATTCAGTCAGGACCTGAAAGAGGGTGGAGGTGGATTAGAGGTGGTATTATGCCACCATTATTTTCCTGTTTCTGTGGGCAACTGAGTGCTGGTTCAACCCCTTGCAAATTCAGACAGCATCAGGGCAGCTCTAATTTGGTTGCCAATGAGCCCCCTCTTCTCCCCGCAGGAGGTATTACCAGACACAAGTTGTCCATGTACCCTTCCTCTCCCAGTATGTGCCCTATGCTTGAGGGAATGGGGGAGGAAGGAGGGTTAAGGGCATGAAGCCGGCTATTTTTGACAGGCTTCTAGCCTTTTTGTTCTTCCGGATGGTGCAAAGCAACAGAGCAAGGACCTTTGAGTCAAGTATATAGTTCCTGTGAAGGTTTGGCCAAAGT
This sequence comes from Pelochelys cantorii, assembly GCA_032595735.1. NCBI lineage: Eukaryota > Metazoa > Chordata > Testudines > Trionychidae > Pelochelys > Pelochelys cantorii. The sequence continues at coordinate 90,407,462 of CM064327.1, forward strand.
ATAAACCCCTGAAACGTTACAATTTGTTCATGCTCAGTAGAGACTCCTTTGACTTTTGTAGCGGTAGCTCCATTCCCTGATGATGATTCCATGTTGGGTATGCTGAAGCTCCGGACTGAGCAGATCATGAGAATTGAAAGTGGGAAACCTATTCCTTCTGTGCTCTCAGGGATTCTTGTGCTGGGCCTAAGTAGCATGGAGGAGGAGGAAGCTGCACAGCTCAATGTAGAGGAGACCTGCTTTTGGGGCCAGTGGTGAATTATCTGTTGGGACAAAGAGCAGGGGGTGTTTGGCAAAAAAAATATGTAATTAATGAGTGTTTTATAATGCATAATCAAAAGGAAGCTGAATTATAGTTGAAAGGTAACCTTAATTCTGTCACTTTCACTTGCTTGACTTTGTAACCTTAATAAGGTTCTTTTAACATTACAATCACACACACACACAAGCTGTGGTTGAAAATGTACTTTCAAACTTTAGATTATATAATTATGCTTGGTTATCATACAGGTTACTGTTTCAGTCATTTTCCTTGTAGAGTACATCTTCAATCCTTCTCCAACTATCTATAGCTGTAATGACCTTGGTGGTAAGTTTTATACCACCTGTTACAATGCTCAGAATTCTTTTTGAGAAGCACCTTTCTTTAGTTGTTCTTCTTTCCTCTGCATTTTTTTCCACAGCTTTTTAGCTATCTTCCTATGATGCGTGGAATTGTCCTCTAGTGCTGTGTGTGATTTATTGCTGGGGTTTCCTCCCTCCCCCCGCCTCAACTCTGCCTATTCAGAATGTCCTTGCAAAAATACCAAGTACACAAGATTAATTCTAGGGCTGATAATAATCTCATGCTGTTTTTCAGCCCATGCTGGGTGTGACATTTCCAGTTACTCTACTGAGCTCTCAATGAAACAGCTAAATGTTTTCTTCTGATAATGTGTTAAAACATACAAGTGATTTCAGGAATGTTAGTTTTAATTATCCTACTTTATTTTTAATAGTGCAGTGAGGGGCACAGACAGCTGGATGCTCTAACTTGTTCTGGTGACTAATTTGTCCCCTGGTCAACTCCAGAGTAGGAGAAGTACAGAGGTAGGATACATCATCACTGTCTTTCCTGAAATCCAAGAGTACTGTGCCACCGAGAGTACTATACAAAGCTGAGTTTGGACACTCTTGAAAACAGGGTCCTGATTTTCCAGTTGCATTTAATTTACACACTGAATTAAGCTGCAGCCCAGAGTTACTGGTGTGTAATGAGAACCAGACCCAAAGGGTATGATCTTATTGGACAAAAAAGACCCTATGCATTACCCTTATCTCTCAATTCTTGTCCTTATTTCCCAGTTGCTGGTGCTTATCTGTTTCTTATGTTCCTTTACATTGTATACAATCCTTACAAACTGATAATTGTATCCTACATTCTAATTCAACACTGAGTATGCTAAGTTGGTTTTTGTATAAAACATTTGCTTTTGGGGATCTTGTTATGTGTAGTTGTGCAGCAAGGGACACTGTCAGTAATGCACATTACTCAGCAGAAGAAAATCAAGATACATGTTTTAATTAGGGACCCAATGGGGATATATATTAATAGAAAATTATGTTTAGTGGAGATTCTGTTGCAAAGCTGAACTAAACCAAGATGAACTGTCAAATGGACAGCTAAACTTGATGAATAATGTACATTTTCTGGAAAAAGGCAAATCTCTTTACTTCGGATTCAATTATTTTAAGCTGGAAAAGCCACACGTACTAAGATTTTATGCCATGAAAGCTTGCTTTGCAGTAGCAGACCAAATGGTGTTTCCAACTTCAGGGCATTTTCAAAACTTCCAGTCAGTTGTGCATGTTAGATAGTGTGGTTTGAAAGTTACATTCAACAGGGATTTCCTTAAAGGATGAGCATCAGCAAGGGTGACAACTTCAGAGCCAAAGTTTCATACCAGAAATCATGCGGGATAATGCTTGCACTAGATCACCACACCCCAGCTTCTCTGCATTGACTCAGTAGATCAGCCATACTATCACTGGTAGTTGGAAGAGATAAACAAGCAGTCACATAATAACCATTTACGTTTGCTTGGCGCTCAGGGACCAATCTTGGGCTCAAAGAGGTTGTGAAAAAAGGCAAGAGAGGACAACCCACGGTGTTTGTGACCTTGGAGTTATTTTCCTGCCTCTGAAATGTATGGGTCACTTACTGGGTATATCTGGGTATATCATAGCTGGGTATAACTCACTTAATACATTCCCTACCATCGTAGGGGCTTGGAGGACGGGTGCACTTTGGTCCCTCCTATTTTGTGTGGCATATGTGCTGTGAGCAATAATACTTTGCTCTAATTTGTTGGGTTCAGTGTGCAAGTGGCTGGCGTTAGTGGCTTGTGACAGGCACAAATTCAGACTAAATGGTCATAAACTCCATGACTCTGGGGACCTCTGGGCAAAGCAGAATCTTCACAGGATTCTCAGTGCCCAGTTGCCTGAGGGGCAAGTCCGTCAGAGACACAGATGAGGTGCAATGAGGAGGGCCGACAGACTTGCTGGGCCTCTGAGCGAGGAGCAGGAAGGCCGTGATCCCAGAGTGTGAAGGGACTCAGGCAGAAGGGGCAGGGCTGGGGACATTGCTGGGAGTGCATTGCACTGCCCGCACCCTCCTGACAGCCCTTACAGCCACCCAGAGTGCGTGGTGCCCCACTCGGGCAGTGATTTTAAGGGCTCAGGGATCTGGCTGCCACTACTCCTGCAGTGGCAGTGGCCAAGAGCCTTGGGCCCTTTGGAATTGCTGGGCCTCAGGGCAACTGCCCCTTTTTCACCCTCTCTCTCCCTCCCAGCCCCCATTGTTGGGTCTGGATGCAATACTATAATGTAGCTGCTTAAGGAGCCCCCAGAGAGTCTCAGACTTAGGAGGCATGCTGTACCTGCTGGTGCAGGAGGGCAGCTGGGAGAGGCTAGATGCTTATATGTACATGCTATATGTGTGCATGTACCCAGGAACCATCCACTGAAAGAACTGCAGTTGAGCCCTGGCCAGAAGGTTGAGCAGCTTTCCACTTTTGAGTCCCCCCTGGCACAGCTGTGGGGTAAACACCACCCTGAACCCATAGGGATGGATCAAGTCCAATTGGAGTTGAGAGTTCTAAGTGATTTAGAATTTTGCCCACCAATAATTAGGTTAAATCATGAAGTTGGTACTCAGGGTTGAATCCAATCTTAGAGCCCTTATTTTCTGACGTGAGTAAGCGCTAAATCAGGACCTCAAGGTATGGGCCTCTGTTTTTACTCACTCCATAGACAAATGTTAGTGACTTCAATAGGAATTTTTCCACTGCAAGGATTTTGCCCATTATTAACTTTAGTTTTTAATTTCTGCATTGTGTCTCTATGCATGACTTCTTAAGTCAATGCTATTTCTTCACTTCATGAGCATTCACTCAATCACATACCTTCAGGAAAGAACATGAAATGGCTGAATGAAATTTTGTATGAACAGTATTTCTAGTATTATTTGAAATTACTTCAAAAGGTTTCTGTAGTTGCAGAATACCTTTTCCTTGGGAAAAACCTTGGAATCACCTGTCTTATTTAGCATTATTATATTATTTTGCAACTTTCAAATAAATGGCTACAGTGGTGCAGAAGAAGTGGGGAAAACTAAAAAGAATCCTAGCAGTAGAACTAAAAAGGGCCTAGCAAAAATAAATGTAATAAGTTAAGGGTTTCAACAATGGGCAGAAAAAGGTCAAAAGTGTGACATCTTTTGGAGAGGGATGAGTGCTTTGTGCCACAAAAAGTAGGTTTACAAAAAGTGAATTACTCTGTCAGGGTATGTCTATACTACAGGACAAGATAGAATTAAGATACACAACTTCAGCTACGTTAATTGCATAGCGGAAGCTGAAGTACCTTTACCCGACTTTTGGTGCTGTCCGCACTGCAGGGAGTCGAAGGGAGAATAGTCTCTCTGACTTCCCTTACTCCTTGTGGAAGCAGGACTATAGGCAATGACCAGAGTGCTCCTTTCAAATTATGCTAATTCAAATTAGCATGTCTTCACTGGACCCGCTAATTCGAACCCTGGAAGATCGTCAGCAGCAGCTTCTGTAGTGTAGACATACCCTTAGAGATCAGCATGAATGGCTCGAAGAGGATCACGAGTGCACTGGGAACAAAGGTATGCAGAATGTCACAAAGTAGCATACAAAACACTGCAAATGTAGTATTCCACCCGTATTAGATGTTTATTGCTTCCAATTACAAAAGAAGGTGGTAGGGTACCTATAGGAATTCTTAACTGAATTTTGTTTTGGCTGTGGAAGAGAGCAAGTCTTTGTTAGCATAGCTCTTTACAATTAATTATAATTACACACCTTGTAATGACTCCTAGTTTTGATTTTGTTAGCAGTATTTCCTTCCCAACATAAAATAAAGGAACTTAATCTATTAATTGACTCTAACTGTGAGACCTTGAGATATTCTTTTACAAAGGTATCTGCAGGTCATGCTTTAGCAATGATGAACAGACTTTTTTTTTTTTAATATATCTGTCAGTTGCCCTCAGGGTATACTTACAGAAATGTACTACTGAAGTATGTGAGAAACAGCAGACATCCTGTAAATTCTTGATGTTGCAAGTCCATGGACTGCCTGCTGATACTGGTGTACTGTCTAATGGAAAGATTTTGGGATATACTATGGCAGAGAAGACATCAAAACTATTCAGGGCTGTAATGACTTCAGGGATCGTAAATGGGCCACCTCCTGTTCACCATTTTGAATCTGTCCTGCATGAGTTTGTAACCAAAAATCACTGCCATCTAAAACAAGTTTGTAGGAATTGTAGTGTTTTCAACCATAACAGACTGAGGATCAGAAATTTGTTTTTCAAAGTTGTCTCAGCTGTAAGTGGGCAGTATGTGTGAATGCCATACTTATGTTTTCTATCACTAAGAATGTGTCCTGTTGATCTGTTTGTCCTTTCATCATTCTCTCCTGGTACCCCAACTGCTGCATTTTCAGCATGTGTAACTTACACTGGTCTCCATTGTAGGCTATCAAACTGCTGCACTCTGTATGCATAGCTGCTAACCTCCCACGATGGGCGGGTTCTGTTGTCATTGCCAAAAGATGATCATTTTAATCTCCACCAGAAATGCCCTAGAACAGTGGCTTTCAACTTGTGGTCCATGAACCTATTGGGATCTGCAGACTATCCTTAAGACTCCAAAGGGACACATCTCCATTTGAAAACATTTAAGGCTCCGCAAATGAAAAACAGTTGAAAACTACTACCATAGGGGCCTAGTGGCAGAGGTTGCATTGGGAACATGCTGAATCATTTTAATTTCACTTTTCCTGGTTGAATCCACAGCCATGAATGCTAACTATGGGCTTATCTAGTCTATGAGGAACAGTCAAAAGAGGATATGCAAATTCCCATGGAATTTGCATATCTTCTTCCGATTGCACTTTCGAAAGCTCTGCTCTGCAGAGCTTTCGAAATGAAAATAGTTTAGACACGGCTTTTTCAGTGAACACCCCCCCTTTGTCAAAAAGCCACTCTTCTTCAAAAAATTGAAAGTGCGATTGGAAGAAGATATGCAAATTCCCGTGGAGGGAAGGAGGAAATTGCTTATTGTAAGCGTCAATTAAGTGGCTTATCTGGAGTTAATATGAATATCAAAAGGTGAGGAGGCTGTCTTTGTAATGTGTAAGGTAATTATCATCTAAATTAAAGGCCACTTGCAACCTGTCAAATTTTCTGGCAAAGTGGCTGACAAGTTTGTCCAATAGTCATTCCTCCAGAGAATTAATGCTCACAAATCAGACATCAGACATCTCCACACAGAAAAACCTGTTAGGCTACATTTTAATCAAACTGGCCATTCCCTTAAAGACCTAACAACATGTGTCTTACTAAAAAGAGACTTTAACACAGATTATAAGAGAGAGACTTCAGAACTCTTTTTTATGCTAAAATTCGGCACGTTGCAAATGGGCCTTAATTGAGATGATAATTACCTTACATATTACAAAGACAGCCTCCCCACCTTTTGATATTCATAGTAATTTCAGATAAGCCACTTAATTGATGCTTACAATAAGCAATTTCCTTCTTCCTTGTCACTTCCTCACCCCATCCACACCTTCTATGCTATGTATCTGATTCGTTACTGTATATTTTGTTTACTTTTTCATTGTATCCCTTTGTTACATAATGGTCATGCCTATTCACTTTCAGAATATGGTCTGAAGAAGTGGGTCTGCCCCACGAAAGCTCATCACCTAATAAACCATCTTGTTAGTCTTTAAATTGCTACATGACTGTTTTTTTTACCAAGATCAGACTAACATGGCTATTTCTCTGTTATTCACCAAATATTCCGAACATACACTAAGCACAACAGGTGGCAAAGAGTAATTAGAATGTCTGCCACATTGTGTATGGATGTTTCTCAGCTGCTGAATGACCCCAGTGTGGCAAGCCAATACCGATCAGACCTTCGTGATAACTGCTCTAATCCAAGGGTTTTCAACCTTTTTCTTGCTGAGCCCCTTGCTGCCAACATGGGATTAAAACTCCGTGGCTCAGCAGGGATGGGAAGGAGGGATCTTGGAGCTCTGGAGCAGCAGGAGGGACCTTTGGGCCTAGGCATAGTTTTTCCTCTATTGGAGAAGAAAGGGCTGGTGGGGCTTGGGCTAGCAACTCACAGCGGGATCCAGGGAGGGAACGCCACCTCCATTCCCTAACTCACCTCAGCAGGCTACCCAACTGTCTGGGCTGTGGGGGGACACAGCCAAAAAATATAACTCACCGTGGGGACTCAGCTCAAAAAGTCAGTAAAGCCCTGAGAATACAGGTGGGGGGAGCTAGGTACAAAAAGCAGGCAGGGGGATAGCTCAGGGGGCAGCAAGGAGTTGTGTATTGCAGGAAGGGGGGCCCAGTGTGGCTCCTAGCTTCAGCCTGGGAGGCGTTGGGGCCAGGGAGGCAGACAGACTTGCCAGGCTCCTGGGCAAGATAGGGATGGGAGTGGCTCCATGTTCCCGGAAATGCGGGGAGGGGAGTCAAATGGAAGGGATGGCTGGGGGCAGCCAGCCCTCAGTGCTGCCAGCCCACATGCAGCACTGTGCCCTCCCCTCCCCTTCCTCCCTGGGCAGCCTGGAGAGCTGTCTGTAGTGTGACGCATGGGGCTCTGGCAGCAATTTAAAGGGCCAGAGGCTCCGGCTGCCACTGTTGATGCATGGTGAGCATGGTTCGGTCTTCTGGATTCAACCCTGCACCACTCCTGGTTTTGGGAGGAGGATGCTGGACGTAGCCCCATGCTGCTCCTGGCTTCAGCCCCACAGGGAGCATTGGGGCTCAGGGCACTGGGCTTCATCTCTGAGGTCCCACAGCCTTCTGAAAGGCCTAGTGGACCACCAGGGGACTACCGACCACCAGTTGAGAATTGCTACACTACACTGGGGCAGGACTGGTATAGGTCTGGGATCAGAGAGCAACAACTGGGTCCTTTATAGATGTCCTTGACCAGATACACTCAGTGAAACTGAACATAAAGGATTTAGCCTGCAGCAGTTCCTGCAGCTCTCACTAATGCTGGTTAATTGCTCCTGCATGTCATTAATGAAAACGTTAATTAAGATGGGACCTGTCACTGAACATTTCAGCAAGATATCACCTCCCTGAGACTTGCTATGCTCCTTGCTGTCCCCTGTCAGTCCCCTGAGCTATCATTAATCTTTTTCTGTTCCTTCAAACTGCTTTCAGACCAGAGGTCAATTCTGACATTTATGTGCATTTGAACTAATTTTGTGGGAAGAATGCCATGAGACACTGTGAAAATGTTTGTAAAATTACTATCTATTGCATTCCTTTCTCCCACTACTACCGTAACTAGTAGTATCACAAAACTATCACAGTAGTTGCAGGGAGGTGATATCTTGCTGCAAGGTTCAGTGACAGGTCCCATCTTAATTAACATTTTCAGTAGTGATTTGGAGGTGCCATAAATAGCATTAGTAGAGCCGCAGGAAATTTGAAACTGGACATTCAGAACGGTTGACAAGTAGGAGAGCATGGCATTGGGTAATCTTTATGCAGATGGCACTGTACAACTGGCAGACACAGTCTTGATCATGGTATTCCTTGCTACCTTGGAAAATTGAGGTGCAGTTGATTTGGACTTATGACTGTATCATCATCTTGGCATTTATTCTATTTTGGAAAAGGGACAATAAATAAAGTGTTGAAATGCAACAGTGGTGAAATGGTAGAACGAGTAAAATTGTATTTGGAACTATGAAGCTTGAGCGATGCTTCTGGTTCCATCCAGGATGAAGTTAAAAAGAGACAAGTGCAGCACAGATGGTGATGAATTTATGGACTGATAAACATTACACTAGGTACCAAACTGAAAATATAGCAAACCAATGTCCTAACAGCATTCCACTGTCTGGAAGCAGCCACATTAAAAGAAACAGACATCCGAAGGCTGAAGGGAGTGGAGAGGACAGTTGATTTCCTCAGAAAATAGCAAATATAAGATGGAGTTTTGCAAGAGAAACGTAGTTAGAAGGAGAGTCTGATGTGAAATCTGAGTATTAGCATTAGCTTCAGTGGAACAGTTTATAATGATGGAGACGCCATAGAAGAGAAACTGATAATTTCTTTGGTGTCCTAAAGCAGTGTTTCTCAAAGTAGTCCACGGACCCACTCTGAGAAAGCTGCTAACTGGCCGCACCCAACTGGTTATTTACTGGCTCTGCAGCCACAGAGCCTCACGGCTCCCATTGGCTGCGGTTCGTTGTTTGCAGCTAAGCGGTGCCACGGGAAGCAGCAGCCCAGTCCACGCTGCTTCCCGCGGCTCCCCTTGGCTGTAAACGGCAAACTGCAGCCAATGGGAGCCACGCGGCTCTGTGAAATAAATGGGAGAGGCCAGTTAGCAGCTTTCTCAGAGTGAGTCTGTGGACCACTTTGAGAAACGCTGTCCTAAAGCAATCAATGTCAGTCAGACCTAGAGGCCAATCCATGGCAAGATGGCAGGACATTATAGCAGGGATGAGAGCAGGCTGGGCTTAAAGGAGCAACAAGCCATAGATAGGAATGAATAGTGAAGTTGTACTTTACTTTGGGATAAGAAGAAAGAATCTGATTTTTACAAGATGTCTGTAATAGCGGTGATCTTATGAACTCCTCTAATATGCACTACTGACTGCATTATGCACTCCTACTCTTATTGTGTCTTTAAATACTATAAAAAGAGCAAACCTTTATGAGTGAAAAAATCCATGAAATAACGTTTGATGTGAAATTTTAAAGTTTAGAAACAAAACACTCCGATATCCAAAACAAAACTTTGAAAAATATTTTTAATTAAAAATAACTTTTTCCTCATGGGAAGTTTCATCAGAATGCATGTTTTGAACAACTGCAGTAACATTCACAAAAAACCCCAAAAACCAAAAAAACAAAAACCCTGGACTTTAAATGGAAAATAAATCCATAAGAAATGTTGAAGAATCATCATGTTTTCCATACCCCACCTCCTCTTTCTAATAAAGGGTAGCACAGAGCAACACTCCATTTTATATGCCAATGTTATGGTACAATTAAAAGCTTTGATAGACGTGTTTTTAATCATTTGTAATTATGCATAGTGAATGAGTACAGATGAGGTACTGCTTAGGCCAAGTCCTTTCTGGCGTAAGTGTAGTTTCGCTAATTTTTCTTTTACATCGTGTTGCTAAGCCGCTTAAAATGCTATTGCTGAGGAACAAAGGTAACATGTTGAGTAAGAAGATATGAGTAAAAGACACACAAACATGTAATGATAAATAACCTCCCCGCCCCCATTTCTGGGAAGATATGGGACTGGGTAACAAAAACATAACCCAAAACCTGCAAACTCAACAGGAAAAATACATAAATTGAGTAACTGAAGCTTGGGATATACACAGATGGCCAAAAATCAAAAGGGTTGGTGTGCTAAAAGCCAACAGCATAAAGATATTGAATCTGTAATATAGAAATGTATAACCCCCCTGCCCTTGCTTAAGTGAATATGAGCCCAAATTGAAGAAAAACCAGCTAGAAACTGAGAACCAGACTGAAAGACCAGGCCAAGGGATCAGAGAGGGGGATGACTATCATGAAGGTAGAAGAAATTCCTTGTGTCAAGAATGTGGTAACTTGGGCTCATTAATCAATTCTGACTTATCAGTTATAGCTGTCTGGTAAAATGTATGCCTGAAATTGTATAAAGACAAAAATTGATTAAGTCTAAATTGGGTGGACTCATGACTCAGTTTCCCAACTTTTAACCCTAACAGATTTAACTGCTTGTTAAACCTCAGAGATGTGATGAAATCATAAAATCTGCGGTATTGGACAGATGTGGTCAACAGATCTGTTAAGAGAGCTCTATTTGGCACTATCCTTTCAGAAATTACATCTTAGAGCAGCAATTCAAGAGGCCTAGGGAGATATAGGTTGTTATGGTCATGCAGATCATAAATATTTTCGGATAGGTTTATTCCTAATTTGTAGTCATACAAGAAACAATACACATGAGTAAAAACGAATCAACTCATTTTTTCTTTTAGAAACAAAAACATGATGTAATAGCGATCAAGGACACAGCTAATTGTTTTTCTGCATAAGGCATGGGTTCGCAGAAAATAATCCCATTCAATAAAGTACAATAACTTGATTAAAATGTGAGGCTCATTCAGCAAAGAACAATGGCATTTACTAACAGGTAGCTTGATAAGGCAAATGCAGAATCTGCCAATAACAGTCAGTTCTTGGCAAACCTGATGTTCTCATTTTGTATGAGCACAAAGAACAAGGCCTTGAAGTTTTCAAATATTCGACACATGGCTGAAGTTTCAGCCGTGCTCAGCACCTATAAATTGCATTGATGGCAATGGGAGCTGGAGTGTCTCAACAAGATTGAAAAGCCTGGACATCCTACTAATGAACAGCCATGTAATCAGTAATATTACAATAGTGTCGGGAGATTCCAGTCAGGGATCAGGGTTCTACTGTGCTTCCAACGATAAATAAGTAAATCCTTTGACAAGGGGGGGTCCTGACACCCCAAGGGGACAACAGAAGCTCCAAATATGCAGCTAAATCAACTCATGGAACATGCTGTTACTTCACTGTAAAATGTACATTAGTAAAGTCTGTTAGGAAAACTTGTGATCATCTAATGACGATCTCAGTGATTATGAGATATGTCTACAGGCTCTCGTTACAAATGTATACATATAAAGAAATGCGCTCATAAACTTTGGCTCCATCTCACAGTGCAGTGGTGGATGATCAGACAGGAAGAGGTACTTCCCAAGCCACATGTTTTCACAAAAACAGACTCAAGTATTGATCTAGTGTACAACCCAGAATAAGCCATGAGAGTTAATGGCAAGACACTGAGACAAATGAGGGTTTATTTAATCACTTTGAATATCTGTAGTGATTGAAAGGGGGAAAACTGCAAACCCTTTTAATATTTAAAAGATATGAAGTGAAATCCATATAGAAACAGAGGGAAAGGCTCTGGCAAGCAGCTGTCCATTAAACACTGAATCTCCTTTATAGGAAAAGAGACATGCTGGAAACTGCTGAAAGGCAAGAGGTAATTTGTATCAGGAAGGAGATTGTATCTAATATGGAAGTGTAAGGCCTGAGATTGCCTCTAATTGTTTATTTTTCTGGGTAACTTGTACCTATTTACTTCCAATACTATCATAGGTGGTGGGTCACGTAGGCTGAGGAGGTTGTGCTTCCTCAAACAGGCAGGCATGACCCTGCCCACACTCCTCATCCAGGCCTCCCCTGCTCATGCACCATACCTCCCCTCCACTGCAGAACCCTGTGCTCTGACTGGGGCCGGGCAGGTTGGGTCTGTGTACTACTTGCCTTCTCCATGTTCCTGAGATGGGGGTTGGGTGTCTAAGGCCACATGTTGTCTATCTTCTCCAGGCTCTGGGATGGGAAGCCTGCGGCCTTGACTGCCTATCCTTCCTGTGCTCCTCAAGGATTCACGGAGCTATCCTAGGGCGAGACTCAAGGCTGGTGGCCATGCAGGGGAGGAGAGTTCTGGGCTCGGGTGATGAGTGGGGTTGGGGGCTAGCTCGACCAGCACAGGTAGGGCTTCACCAACTGCCCATGATTACTCTTTTATCTTTGGATCTATGTTTTTTCTATTAAATAAACTGTTTACTTTTATCTTAGGAGGGTCTTTGTAGAGCAAACTATGTGGAGCATGCATACATGTGGAACTGATAAATGTGGGGCTAGTTTCATGCCTCAGGAAGTGATGAACAGGAGGAGAATGGTCCAAGTATCTGGTAATTTAGAACTCAAGGAGGCTGGATTTAGGGAGTCACAGAACTTGATAGACTATTGATATCCTATTCTAAGAAGTAATTAGGCTGGGGAGAATCAGGGTAAGGTCTTATGCTTGTGGACTAGCTTCTGGTGTCAGGGATCTGAACCACAGCTGAAATGGTACCCTAAAGATACAGGGCAGATAGTGACAAAACGCTTGCCAGTTGTAGCCAGACATGAACCCCATCTTGTTCCCCCCCCCCCCCAGAGAGCAAGAGAAAGGCAGTCAGTCTTTGATGCCCTGGGAACGCAGGTGTGCTGCCTGTCCCTGACTCTAATAAACAGAAACCAGACAGTAAATGGGCTAGCTGACGACCCGGGGCCTCCCGCCGCCCTGATGGCTAGTACCAGTAATTGACACGCCTGCACTGTCCCAGGAGAGGAATCTTCGCCCATCACATACTAGAAGTGCCCATTGTCTGCATTTTCCCAGGTGTGAATTATGCTTTGCACCCTTCGTGGGAAACTTGGCATTCAAAGCCATTTTTCCTAATTGGCCACTTGAGACCAGGAAGAAGCCTACGTGACCCAAGGGGAATAAAGAGGGTTTTAGTAGCCCACCCCATTTGAGCTCCAATCATCTACACCTGCTGGCAGGTATTGGTTATCTCCCGAGGTCTGTGGGATGCCCAACCTCGTCCTGCTTCTTCCCGAGGGACTGAGAGAAAGACGCTGGCCATGCCAAATCTGGAACACAGGGGTGAGAATATATACCTGCTAGGTGTCTATTTTGCATGCATTTAATAAGAGCTCAGAGAACCAAAAGGGTTTCATGGTACCTGTAAGTGACTTATTAGTGTAATTTCTGTCCTGTCCTTTGTAGTGGCTGTGTTATCTGTAACACAGTAGTAGCATTTAACAGCTAAGTTTACCCTGTAACAATAAAATAGTAACTGTTTAAGCTGTGACCTGACTCCTTCAGTTGCTGTAACAGAACCAAGTACAATTTTAAAAGAACTCCAGCCGGTCATAAGGGACAGATATAGGGAGAGCTTGAGCGTTGGATCATGTTGCTTCCAGGGGACAGATCCATTGGGGCATCTCTCAGCCTCCCCAGGCTGCCCGCTGCGAAGGGATTGTGTATCCTAGCAGTCAAAATCTGAGGTGTAATAAGCTCTCCCTGTAAACTTCTTGGGGCGCCCGTCAACCTCCTCCAGGTTGCCCGCTGCTAAGGGACCCCAGTCCTAGCAGTTGAAGTCTCGGGTGTATAATACACACACATGCACTGCCCTGACCATCGGCTGACACCAATCTAGGTGATCCTCAAAACATCACACATCCATTTATTCATGTCTGAATATTGGTGACATCAGAGCAGAATTTTCAGAAGCCTTCACAATCCTTCTGGTTGATTTATGGTTAAAGTTCTGAGGTAAAGTTCTTGTTGTTTGTAAGTTTTTCATGCTGAGAATTATTTCTGCACGGTATTGATTCAGGATGAAATTCATTTTCTGTTTCATGGTCCAGAAGGGCAAGCTTTGGAAATATCTCAAAACTCAGGGGGTCACTAGAGATTGGGGCTAGTCCCTCGTGAGCATCCAATTAATTTTGGTTCTGCCTCCCACAAGGGCAGACAGGTGAGAACCCAGGGAAGATCTATGCACTGAGGATCTGCGGCTGTATCTCTTTGAAGAAGGGCAAATTTTCAAATAAGCAAGCACAAATTCTCCCTCTAGCCAGAATTTCTCTGCCCTGGTGTTACAGTTGTGGCATACTTTCCCTATATTTCTTTTCATTTCTGTTTTAAACTTTTCCTAACACCTTTTACTTTTAGTGTTTAATCACCTCTGATCTCTGACTTTGATCTTGACATTATGGTTCTATTTTCTATTTTAAAATCTTTGAAATCTTTTTTCCAAGTGTTTTTAATCTTTCACATTTAATTGGATTTTCATTCGGCCACCCATCCACCTTTGCCCCATTTTCCTTTGTTCATTCCCTTCCTTTTTTCTTTATATACCTTTCATAATATTTGGTCCCCTGACAGTTTGTTATTCTTCACAAAATTTAAATGCAGAGGAAGAAGAATGCTGTGGTAGTCACAGTACAAATAAGATCTCTTTTTAATATGCCTGTCACGTATAACAAACCTCGTCTGAATCAGGGAAAATGATTTATTCTTCATTGATTCAATCCCAGAAAGTTTGAATTGCAATAGTATTTGAGCTTTGGGATCACCACATCTTAAAGGAGTCAGACCGAGCTTCATTGGTACATGTATCTCAAAGAGGCTAATCACAATTGCTTTTCTCAAGTCCTGTAGATTTCAGTTGTGGATTAAACCACTGACCCATATAATTCAACATTGTTCAGCTTTGGAGTAAGGAACCATTCATGCCCTATATAACACAGGACAATTTATGCAATATTACACCTGGTCACAGTAAGAAAGAATTTCTTTTCAGTCCCCTGATTTATCTTCTTATCCCCTGAACTAAGAAATTTAATAATTCATAGCACATTAACTTGCAAAACTACAAATGTTAATAACAGAGATGAATCCAAGCAGCAGGTTGAAGATCTAGAATTCCTTCTGGGGTTTTTTGGATTCAGGGTTTTAATCAGACTGTTATATAGAAAGAAACCAACCAGCAAAATCAAATCCTGATCTTGGTTCAAACTCAGAACTCTATGCACAAGTTCAGCTAAAGAGTCAGAGATATTAGTTCAAGCCCCTCTTTCATTATTAGTGCTCACAGTGTTTGGCTTAGGAATTTCCTAACTTTGACTGTCTACACTATAAAGGCAGTGTAAAATAGTTCTAAAATTACCACACGTTAATCTCTGGAAACTATGTTGCAGTAAATTATTGCTATGAACATCAGTTGAGTAGGTTGTTTGTTGTTCTGTTGGCTTGCAAAAACAAATCAGGGCATAACCACCTTAAAGAAAAAACAGGACTATGTAGCACTTTAAAGACTAACAAGATGGTTTATTAGGTGATGAGCTTTCGTGGGCCAGACCCACTTCCTCACATCAAATTGTGGAAGAAAATAGGCATGACCATATATACCAAAGGGATACAATCAAAAAAAGTGAACACACATAAAAAAGGACAAATCAAATTTCAGAACAGAGGAGGGATAAGGGGGGGGGAGGTAAATGTCTGTGAGCTAATGATCTTCGAGGTGATAATTGGGGAAGCTATCTTTGTAATGGGTAAGGTAATTAGAGTCTTTGTTGAGACCCCGGCGTAAAGTGTCAAATTTAAGCATGAATGACAGTTCAGAGGTTTCTCTTTCAAGCCTGGTGTGAAAATGTCTTTGAAGCAGGATGCAGGTTATCAAGTCATTGAGACAATGCCCTTTCTGGCTGAAATGGCAAGAAACTGTTTTTTAATTTGTGATACTGCTATGTAGACTCTCTTCTCAAACCCTACGCAACCAACACTCCCAGCTATCTCCGAGATACCACTGACTTCCTGAGAAAACTACAAAACATGGATAACCTCCCTGATAACACCATCCTTGCTACTATGGATGTAGAAGCTCTATACATCAACATCCCACATGAAGACGGATTACAAGCAATTAGAAACACTATCCCAGAGGACACCACTGCCAACCTGACAGCAGACCTATGTAACTTTGTTCTCACCCACAATTATTTCCATTTTGAGGACAACTTATACCTCCAGATCAGTGGCACAGCCATGGGTACCCGCATGGCCCCACAGTACGCTAATATCTTTATGGTTGACTTAGAACAACGTTTCCTCAGATCCCGTCCCCTTTTGCCCCTTCTATACTTATGCTACATCGATGACATCTTTATGATCTGGATCCACGGCCAAGAAACACTGGAGACATTCCACAGAGATTTTAACAACCTACACCCCACCATCAATCTCAGCCTGGACCATTCTACACGAGAGATCCATTTCCTGGACATCACAGTACAAATCACCAATGGTAAATTAGACACCACTCTCTACAGAAAACCCACTGACTCATACAGTTACCTTCATGCCTCCAGCTCCCATCCAGAACACACCATACGATCCATCATCTATAGCCAAGCCCTTCGATACAACCGCATCTGCTCTAATCCCACTGACAGAGACCAGAAACTTCAGGATCTCTACCAGGCATTTATAAACCTCAATTACCCACCTTGAGAAATAAAAACACAAATTGAAAGAGCCAGACGAATACCCAGAAACCATCTACTTCAAGACAGACCCAAGAAAACCAACAATAGAACACCACTTGTCATCAACTATAGCCCCCAACTTAAACCCGTCCAACATATTATCAATAAACTACAACCCATACTAGAACAGGATACTACACTCCGAGAGGCTCTGGGAGACAGACCCATAGTCTCCTACAGACAACCACCTAACCTCAGGATGATTCTTACCAACAACCACAGGACAAACCACACTAATACCAACTCTGGGACTTTTCCTTGCAACAAACCCCGTTACCAGTTTTGTCCACATATTTACTCTGCTGCCACCATTATTGGACCTAACCAATTCAGTTATAAGATTAAGAACACATATTCCTGCTCATCCAGAAATATAATCTATATCATCATGTGCCGACAGTGTCCATCTGCTATGTACATTGGACAAACGTCTCAGACGCTTCGCCAAAGAATCAATGCACATAAAACGGATATCAGACAGCATCACAAAGAAAAAACAGTTCCTTGCCATTTCAGCCAGAAAGGGCATTGTCTCAGTGACTTGATTACCTGCATACTGCTTCAAAGACATTTTCACACCAGGCTTGAAAGAGAAACCTCTGAACTGTCATTCATGCTTAAATTTGACACTTTACGCCGGGGTCTCAACAAAGACTCTAATTACCTTACCCATTACAAAGATAGCTTCCCCAATTATCACCTCTAATATCATTAGCTCACAGACATTTACCTCCCCCCCGCCTTATCCCTCCTCTGTTCTGAAATTTTATTTGTCCTTTTTTATGTGTGTTCACTTTTTTTTATTGTATCCCTTTGGTATATATGGTCATGCCTATTTTCTTCCACAGTTTGATGTGAGGAAGTGGGTCTGGCCCACGAAAGCTCATCACCTAATAAACCATCTTGTTAGTCTTTAAAGTGCTACATAGTCCTGTTTTTTGTTTCAGCTAGACTAGACTAACACGGCTACATCTCTATTACTATTCCACCTTAAAGAAGGTTGCCATTAATCAAAGCAGTCCCTAGGACCAGTACTATATCTTGGTTTCCAACATGCTATCAGGCTATGAAGATAGCATCATAAGGGATATGAACACTACCTGGTGAAAAATGAATGTGTTTGCTTAACTATAGGTATGTCTAGACTACAGGCTTACATTGACATAAGTTTTGTCGACAGATTCTGTCGACAAAACTTATGTCGACATAGAGCGTCCAGACTACATCGCTTTGTCGACAAAGAGCGTTCAGACTGCGGGACGCTCTGTCGACAGAAGAAGGCACCCGGAAGTGCTTCTGGAAGGTCACAGGGGCAGCCATAAAGCCCAGGCAGTGCTGCATGCTCTCTGCAGAGACGCGTACTTAAAGGGATACTCCTGGACAGCCGTAGCTCTGTTCCTGCTTCAGGCTTGCCTATCTCCTAGAGGGAAGGCAAAGCTGCTGCAGTTTTTCTGGCTCTGGTTGCCCTGCTTTGTCGGACACCACAGCTGCTTATTTTCTGGTGTGTCTGTTTGTCTGTCTGTTTGTGTGTTTGCTTCTGTGTTTGTTTGGGTTTTGGCTTTTTTGGTTTTTTGTTACTTTGTTTGTATTTTGGTCCATTTGTTTGCTTCTTTTGTTTGTGTGTTAATTTGGCTTTTTTAGCTATGGAGCCTGAGCTGCCCCTGGGCAGGCGATGGCCCCACACCGTGCTGATGGAAGCTCTGCTGCATGCTCAGGAGAGCATGATGACCTTGGTGGCAGAGCTGGATTCTGAGCTCAGCTTTGAGCCCCTCGCTCAGGCTGCAGCCCTGCTGCCCTTGCCCCCCAACTTATTCCTGGAGAGGCAAGTTTGGAGGCTGGACACCAATTTGGACTGGTGGGACCGGCTAGTGCTGCAGCAGTGGGATGATGACCAGTGGCTCCGGAACTTCTGGATGTGGAAGGCCACCTTCCAGGAGCTCTGTGTCTGGCTCGCCCCCTGCTCTGCAACACCAGGACACCCGCTTGCGGCTTGCCATCCCCCTGGAGAAGCGTGTCGCCATTGCTCTGTGGAAGCTGGACACCCCCAACAGCTACCGCTCCGTGGGGCATCAGTTTGACATGGGGAAGTTTACCGTCGGGGCCGTCTTGATGGAGGTAAGTCACTCTCAGGGGACACTCCAGGGGGGCAGTCAGGACTGGACACAGCGAATTGGGGACGGGGTGGCAGAGGTAGAAGCCCTCTCAGCCTTACCCTGCTATGGTGCAGGGGGCGGGGGGCAGGGGAGGGATTGTTTGGGGGGAGCTGTTGGGGTCTGGGGGGGAGGGGGGAGCACCCCTCAGCAGCTTAGCCAACCCCTCTAATGTCCTGTTCTATGTGTTTCTATTTGTCCCTTTCTGCAGGTGGTGACGGCCATCAATTCCGAGCTGCTCCACAGGACCGTCCACCTCGGAGACCTGCAGACCAACCTGGCCGGATTTGTGGGGCTGGGGTTCCCAAACTCCGGTGGAGCACTCGATGGGACCCACATCCCCATCCGCGCCCCATCGAGCAGCACAGTACACCAACAGGAAGGGCTACTTCTCCATGGTGCTGCAGGCCCTGGTCAACCACAGGGGACAGTGCACCGACATTTGTGTCGGGTGGTCAGGCCGGGCACATGATGCCTGCATGTTCAGGAACTCATACCTGTACCGCAGGCTGCAGGCTGGGGCGTTATTCCCAGAGAGGAACCTGGCAGTCGGGGATGTGCAGATGCCTACGTGCATCGTGGCCGATGCGGCCTACCCTCTCATGCCCTGGCTCATGAATCCCTACACCGGCCACCTGGACACGAGCAGGGAACTATTCAACTCCTGCCTCAATAGGGCTCGCCTCCAGGTGGAGTGCGCCTTCGGCCGTCTGAAGGGCAGGTTTAGGTGCCTGCTCACGCAGCTGGACATGGGGGAACACAACATCCCCGATGTGGTTGCAGCATGCTGTGTGCTGCACAACCTGGTGGAGAGGAAAGGGGAGGCCTTCCTTCCTGCATGGGGGACACAGGCTGATGTGGAGGGGGGACACTTTGAGCAGCCCCAGACAGCTGCCGTCCAGCAAGCCCACCAGCTGGGCTAGCGCATTCGAGAAGCCCTGAGGGAGCAATTCACACAGGGAGGCTCCTGATTGTCCCCAGGGCCTTCCGCATGTGGGAGTGCCCCATGCCCCCGATGCCTTCCTCCCTGCAACCCCTCCCGGCCCCACTTTCACTCAATCGACCCATTCATCACACACTGATAACAGAGACAGGTGGTGGTGAAAACTTTTGTGCAGTTTATTTAACTGTTGCTTTGGGAACAAAATAAAATAAATAACTCTTGTGTTCAGAGAAAAACAATGGTGTCATAAAATAAACTGTTTGGGAAAAAAAACAGTGCGTCCCTCAGTTTGTGTCACTGGTGGGAAGGGGGAATGTCAGCTTGGAAGGGGGGAGGGAGGCTTAGGGCTGAGGGGGCTGCCTGGGGGAAGAGCCCCTGGCGGTTTGGCTCCAGAGGCCTTCTCGCACCCGGCTGCGCGTGAGGGCTGCCACAGCAGGGGGCTGGGCAGGAGGTGGGGCTGGGTTGGGGCTGGGATGGCAGGGGCTGAGGAGGGGGAGGAGTGGGGGGGCAGGCTGAGGAGGAGGGGCAGGACAAGGCAAAGGACCGGGGAAGGCCATGGCCTCCCAGATGGCAGCGCAGATGTCCCTGCGCTGCAGGGCAAATTCCTGCAGCAACTGCCTGCGCCACTCAGCCTCTGCCTCCAGCCTCCTGTCCATTGACTCCTGCATCCTTTGCAGGACTGTGATGTGCTGGCGCACCAGCTCTAAATAGTTGCACCAGTGCCGACAGATTCCCTGCAGCCGTCTCGGTGGTGGGGCAGGTGTAGTGCCCCCCCCCTTGCTCAGCTGGTCGGGCTGTGGAGGACAAGAGGGAAAAGTCGTCAGTCATGCATGCTCACACTTTCCCTGGGAGGGCATGCCCTCCTTCCTCTCATCAGGCAGTGCCTGTCCGAGGGTCAGAGGATGCTTATGTGCATCTCAGTAAGGCATGGTGTGGCCTGGCCCGCAGCCACGGCCTCCCTGGAGCCCAGGCGGTGTGCAGGCCATCGTCGTGCCCCCCCTCATACATCCCCCATGGCCAAGCAGCACGGACAAGTGTCGGGCCACCACTCACTGCAGAGTGCTGAGAGGCCTGCAGCTATGTGGCAATCCCAGCGTCTCCAGCCCATGCCTTCATGTGGCCAGGCCATCTGCCAATCTGTTGTAAATGTCCACGTTCCGGTGCCTGGCCTGTGGGAGCTGAAGTGCCTCCTCTTTGGCCCACAGCTCCAAAAGGGCTTTAATCTCAAGCCCTGACCAAGAGGGTGCCCGCCGTTTAGTGCCCTGGGGTTCCTGGGGGGATGAGTCCCTGGAAGGGCCAGGAGGGTCTTGGGGGGCTTGTCCCTGGGACATGGCTCACCACACAGCAGAGCTCCGCCGTCAGGGTCCTCTCTGGACTTGGCTTGTTGCCAGAGTGCCTATCCTGGGTGCCTGTGCCTTTTAAAGATGGCTGCAGGCAGGAACAATAGAGTTGCAAGCTGTGGCAGGAGTGTCTACCAGGCGCCCTTCCTGGAGGCTTTTTCTGTCGACATAACTTTTCCCCTGAGTCCACATTGCCCTTTTGTTGACATAACTATGTCGACGAAGGAGTTATTCCTTGTGGAATGAGGTTTACAGCTGTCGACAAAACTGCTGAGTTATGTCAACGTTATGTCGACATAACTCGAAGGCAGTGTGGATGCAGGTTTTGTCGACAAAACCCTGTAGTCTAGACACACCCTATGAGAGGCATGCTTTCCCAGCATGCCAGTGACCCTTTTCGGGCTATGGATTATGGCACAAACTCTGCAGCAAAGAACTTAAATATACTGCAGCTAAAAATAAAAGACTAGTATCATTTCACATCTCCACAGAAACAGAAAGATGAGAGCTAATTTCTTCATGGTTTCTAATGAATCAAAATAACCTTATCACTAAGTAACAGCCACACAGGAGCTGTAAGTGCAAGAGGCTCTAGACCTGTCCAACAATCTGAAAACATTTTCCTTCTAAAGCAAGACAGTGCATTTGTTCTAGATTGAGGTTGGGGAGAAGTGTGTGTGCGTGGGGGAGGGGGGGAGGCACAAGAGAGGAGAAATTTATTCTACCAGCTTTTCCTCTTAAAATTGTACTGAATAGTTTCTTCAATAATGTGTTTTTCTTTTATTAATTAAGTGGAAGTAATAGCCATGTTGTAGGATGTAATGAGTAGTTTGTCAGGACTGGGGAATCTACAGCCTGAGGGACAGATTTGTCCCCCAGCTTGCCTGGATCTGGCCCCTGAGCCTTGGGGCTCTCCATCTCCCCCCCAGCATCAGGGAGCCAGGCTGGCACTCCAGCCCTGTGCCACCCTTCTGCACAGACCCAACACCCCCATTTTGCCCCTGCACCTTACCTTTAGCCCACCCCCAGCCTACTCCTATACTTTATACCCTCCCAGACTCACCAACCCCCAACCCACTTCTGCACCCTCCCTCCCATCCAGATACCACCCCAAACCTGCTTTCTAGCAGTCCCTTCCAACACACTGAACTCCTCATTTTTGGCCCCACCCCAGAGCATAGGGGAACCCATAAAATCTACTAGCCTGGGCCTCCCTAGACTTTGGTATCCATGCGAGGGGAATGTGGTTCCCCACCCCTGGTTTATATGATGGGGTGTAATGAATAACTAATGTGCTAGTTTAATAGTTTCACATGGTAAATCAGAGTTCTATGCCATTCACACTCCACACTTTCACCTATATGTATAATGTGAAAGGAGAAGGAACATGATTATCGTTCCCTACAAGTTTTAACAGAGTTTTCCTCTCACATCAAAAGTCACCCACTGTTGACTAGAATAGACAATCTTTACCAGGAGAAGTGTATAGGTTATTAGTTCAAACTCCAAATTGGAAGTGACTCACACAAAAGTGCTATTCAATGAGAAATTAATAAGTTAAAGTTATTAATTTGACAGTCATGAAATGTCACACAATCAGCAGTTCACATGTGTCAGAGTTTCCTTTCTTTTTCTAAGCAACAATACTACTTCACTCTTGAGTGAAGGAAATCATTCTCTTTGATGTATTAAGTAGAATGCCAACAAAACATTAAGAAGTGGCTAGGATAATGATGAATTACTTGAGCTAAAATTAGAATTTTTTTAAAAGGCATCCTTCAGTCCCAAATAGTTCACTGGTCTTTCACAGGAAGAACTGGTTCCGCTGTGCTGTCATGGTAACATGAACCTTTGATCAAATAAGCATTAACTGCTGAGTTAGAAATCAACATCTTTCTCCTCACAGGAAATAACAAAGGGGGAAGGGATGGAATCCATTTTATCATAGAAAAGTTCAAACAATTCCCTTGACCAGTCTATGTCAGTTTCATGACAGATCTGCTTTCAAATCAATACCACCTACATTGATGCGGGAGGCATTATGTCCCAAGATTTGTGTTTGGAAGAGAAGCTTGTTTGCTGTGCACTCTTTCTATTTGCTGTATAAGTAGCATATAAAAAGCTCTTGTTAAGGCTGCACATCTATCTGGCATTGTACATAGACTAAATGTTCTTTGAAATTTGATGTTTGCCTATTTAGGATATATCACTTTTATATTTCCCACAAATATGCAAGATGCCTCAAAGAACATAAGGTCCCTTCCCTAAAAAAATGTACAGTCCAAGGTCCCACTTTTGCAAGTGGATGTATTAGCAAAGGGATCTGAATGCATATGAAGTCCCATTGAAAGCACAGGGTGTAGCTGAGAGGTACAATTCCCAAAGTGGGCTGACAGGCTCATGCTAGCTCAGGTAGAGCTAGTATGCTATAGGTATCAGTATGGAAATTGTGACCTAGGGGATGTCATTGGTTAGCTGCCTGTGCTCAGACCCAAGTGGTTAGGTAAGTGGATGTGGGTGGCTAGTCTAAACTGCTGGGTGACCTGCAACATCTCTCCATCCCTAGAGGTTGTTAAGTCTCAGCTTCACAAAGCCTTGGCTGGGTTGATTTAGTTGGGATTGGTCCTGCCTTGGGCAGGGGGCTGGACTTGATGACCTCCTGAGATCTCTTCCAGATCTATGATTCTATGATCCCCACTGATTTAGTTTGCTAGTTTGAGGTGAGTCTGTCTTCCTGTGCAGGGAATCCCATCTTCCAGCTGCAGGGTAGATATACCCAAAGGAAATTGTGTTAGGCATTCTACTAGCCAAAGTCAGGAGTCAGTAATGGATTTTGTAGACAAGGAAAGGGTGTGGAGAAAGTAGGGTTATAGGTTACAGAAATGAAATTGTCTGCTTGCTCATTCCTATAAGTCAGTTATTTAAACAAACACGATCCAGTGCATACAGCAAACCCAAACTTTGAAGTTGAATTCCTACCCCCACTGAAGTCACTGGGTAAACTTCCATTGATTTCTATAGGGCTTTCAGTTTTAGGTAACCTTCCTGGTTCTGAAAAAAACTTGAAAAACAATGAATGGTCCCGCAGCACCTTAGAGACTAACAAAAATGTATATAGTGTCATGAGCTTTCATGGGCACAAGCCACTTCTTCAGATGAATGGAGCAAGGGGTCCAGAGCTGGAAGTAAACAGCAGAAAAAGAAAGGATGGGGAGGGAAAGAGAAGGGAAAAATTGTCAGTTAGAGTGTCCGTGCTAAATGAGGCTAATAGAGTGGGCCCAATACTTAACTTGTAATGCCATTACGGCGTTGAATGTAGCAACCCATCCAAGTAAGGTCTTTGTTCAGACCTTGATTAAAGGTGTCAGATTTACAGACGAAGGTGATTTCTGTACCATCTTTCCAGCTGGTTTTTGAAATTGCTTTGTACTAGTTGCGTTTAGATCCATTAATGAGTGTCTGGGCTTTTGCATTTTACATTTTCTTAATGAGTGCCTGGACAATTTTTTTCCTTTCTCTTTTCCTCCCCACACCCTCTTTTTTTTGCTCTTTATTTGCAACTCTGGACCTCTTGCTCCATTCATCTGAAGAAGTGAGTTGTGCCCATGAAAGCTCATGATACTATCTACATTTTGGTTAGTCTGTAAGGTGCTGCAGTTACAGACTAACAAGGCTACCCCTCTGAAACGTTTTGGTTCTGTGACTGACCTGCTGTAGCACTTTGGGCACAGCTGTTTGTGGTTCAGCCATTCCACTTATCAGTTAGCTTCTGACTTCCATGTTTTCAGCACTGGAAGCAGAACACTCCTCATGTTGCATGGGGAACTGCCACAAAAGCACACCTATTTTAAGGGGTGTATGTAGAGAGATCACAATTCAATTTTATTTATGCATAGGCAGGAACTGTGCCTTTGTTCAGGAAGTTTGTTTTTTATTTTCTTTCTTTTTCTTTTTTTTATTTTAAGTCAGTGGTACAAAAATTCATGAAAAAATTCACGAAAACAAAAAATTCCCTTTAAGGAGGGAAGGTATTGCTACCACCCTCCTTAAACTAGAGCTCAGTATGGAGATGATTCTCTTCATAACGTAACAGATGCTAAAGTTTTCCCTTCTAATATTAATGTAAATAGGGGCAGATTTCTCATTTGCGGTGAAATGTCATTGAGGGTAGAAATTCTTTCAAAGATACTACAAGATACCAATTAAAAAGCCAGAAAAAATGAAAGCTGGCTGTAGTTTATATAAATTAATTTTTCTCAGAGAGAATTTTCTCACATTTCTCTGCTCATGTAAAATTCTATTTACTTAATATGGGATATTCTGTGTGCTGCACCACTCAGATAGAACTATGTCTGGCTTCAAAATTTAAGCTGAAGTTTTATATAAAGAAAGATCATTCATACACTGTAAG
The DNA here is from genome assembly GCA_032595735.1 of Pelochelys cantorii. Taxonomy (NCBI): domain Eukaryota; kingdom Metazoa; phylum Chordata; order Testudines; family Trionychidae; genus Pelochelys; species Pelochelys cantorii. Next base: position 90,432,852 of record CM064327.1, read on the forward strand.
CTTTCACAAGCATTGTTATGGGCTTTCATTCATGCATGGAGTGAAAGAGTCACTTTGTACCAGTAATTGAGGAAGAGAGTTTTGGGCTTTCAGGAAGCTTAATTTAGGGTAGTTTCATCCTGCATAGTTCAGGCTGATTTTGAGGACCCATGAAGACTGTTTGCTGCTTCTGTATGCACCTGTGTTTACCTGATAGAGGGGTGGATATTTAAATGAATCAGGCAATTCATTTCTATAGGGCACTGTAGTTAAAGATGGTCCTGACCCTACTGAACTGCTTAATGTTTTATATTTATACAAGTAAATCAGTTTAGAATTTAGCCAGTTAAGCATTTCAAGCATTAACAACTTGATGCATTTAAAATGGCTAAAATGTGAATCACTTTGCTTTTACAACTATAACAGTTTAAGGGGCTCAGTCTGATGAGGGGCTACTTCTGCCTACTGGCAACAGAATGGAGCTGCCAAATTCTGCAGGCTCTCTGGGAACCATCAAAAGCACTCACCTGTGGATGCAGTAATTCTAGAGTCTTAGGTGTTAAATTTATTGTTGGAATGTGTATGATGAAATTTCACATTTCACTATATCCTTTAACCACATGCATGAACTGTGAGGATATTCTAATTTAATTTTAAATTATATGATAATTTCAATATTTCCAATGCTTAGTTATTCTTTTTAACTGTAATGATCCTGATATATGTTTTGAATAAGGGTTATAATTACTTAACTGTGAGCCTGCAATACTTTTTCTGGGGGATACAACTGCCAAAACTTCATAGTATTAAATGTATCTTAAGCAATGTAATGGTATCTGACTCCAAATCAGAGTTATGTTGTGAGATTTTTTACTATGGCCTCATATTTGCTGGAAGTGTTTTATCTTCAAACTGAATTGTCCCACTGAGCCAGCTGCGAAGGTCAAATTGCTCTTGCTAATAGTTGAAATTATAAATTCTCTTACAATTCCCTTTCAACTGTTAATTACATTTTGGAGCTAGTCAGAACATATCAATTACTTTGAGCACAGTGGGCTGAGGTCAGGCCTGGAAGCAACAACAGATAGCTCCTATTGACTGAAAAGAAAAAGTTGCCTTCACTTATATTAGCCAAATTCAGCCCTGGTTTATAGTGTTAGATCCTGAAACCACATGAGTAACTCTACTCACATAATGGGCAGTTCCATTGTCTTCAGTAAAACTCATCGGATGAGCAGACTCGGAGGGGTAGCCGTGTTAATCTGTACCTGCAAAACCAGCGAGGACTCCAGTGGCACCTTAGAGACAGATTTATTAGGGCATAAGCTTTCACATTATAAGCTTTTGCAGGCTCAGGGTCTCAAAGAAGTGAGAATTTCTGAATAATTAGGTTCATAGAAAGTTCATCTGAAATATTTTTATTTGATCTCTGTTGCTCATCTTTAATCATTCTACAAGTACACAGAGGCTGTGTCTAGACTGGCAAGTTTTTCCGCAAAAGCACTGGCCGCTTGAATTTGCGCAAAAGCACTGACGTTCTAATGTAAGAAATCAGTGCTTCTTATGCAAATACTTTGATGCTCCCATTCGGGTAAAAGTCCTTTTGCGCAAAAGCTTTTGTGCAAAAGAGCCAGTGTAGACAGCTCAGATTTGTTTTGTGCAAAAAAGCCCCGATCGTGAAAATGGTGATTGGGGCTTTCTTGCGCAAAACCGCATCTAGATTGGCACGGATGCTTTTCTGCAAAAAGTGCTTTTGCGGAAAAGCGTCCTTGCCAATCTAGATGCTCCATTAAGCATTTGCGGAAAATCATGCCAGTCTAGATGTAGCCAGACAGTATAATGAAAAATGTAAAAAGCCTGCAACAAAATAACCCGGTGAAAATAATTAAAGCATAATTTTAGACATAACAAATCCTGCATCTTGCCAGGAGCTTAGACTAGGTGACCTGTGTGCTCCCTTCTAATCCGATGGTTCTGTGTTTCTTCTGTGAAAGCATAAAATGGCATGCTAGGAACTCCTTGACCTACGGGATGGTTTGAAAGTTTAGGGCTTATCCTGTGAGGCCTGTCTGTCTCTAAAGTTGTCAATCCTCCTGGGTTGAGCAGGAGTCTCCTAGATTTGGGTGTGATCTCCCGGAAGCTACTGAAGCCAATTCGGGAGATTTTAGGTTGCTAAAAGTCTGGTGGCACAACAGGACTAAGGCAGGCTCTGGCTCTGTGCAGCTCCCAGAAGTGACTGGCATGTCTGGCTCCCTGGCGCAGTGGTAACAGGGGCTCACTGCACAGTCTCCCCGCCCTGAACACTGACATCACCGTTCCTATTGGTTGGGAGCCACGGCCAATGGGAGCTGTGGGGGCAGTGCTTGGAGGCAGGGGCAGCACATTGAGCTGCCAGGCTGCCCCTGAGGCTAGGAGCTGGACATGCTTACTGCTTTCCAGACGCTTCTGGAGGTAAGAGCTGCCCAGCTAGAGCCTGCACCCCTCACCCCTCTTGCACCCCAACTCCCTGTCTCAGCCCTGAACAACCCCAGAGCCTGCACCATGTACTTCAACTCCTTGGCCCAGCCCTGAGCCCTCTCCCACTCCCAAGCTCCCCCCTGAAGCCTGCTCCCTTCACCCACTCCTGTACCATAACTCCCTGCCCCAGACTCAGCCCAGAGCCCTCTCCTACACTCCCAACCCCTTGCCCCCCACACTCCCAGCCCAGAGCCTGCACCTCCTCCTGCACCTCAACCCTCTATCCCAGCCCAGTGAAAATGAACGAGGGTGGGGAGAGTGAGCCACAGAGGGAGGGGGATGGAGTGAGCTGGGGGTGGGGCCTTAGAGAAGGGATAGGACCTTGCGGGAGGTGAGGGACAGGAGATGGGACAAGAGTGTGTGGGCTTATGTGGTTAGTCAGCTGGCATCCCTATTTGTTTCACGATTTCTAATTGTGTGTTGACATCAACTAACCCAAATTAAAATTGTAACCTGAACCAAAGTACAAATATTCTTTCACCCTTTTCTCTTTCTGCACCAGTTACACATGCCTCGTCCTCACTCTCAAAAACAGAATAATTCTGCCTTAACTTCTTTATAGTCCTTGTTTGTGAGTCTCTTCCCTATTTCATGCCAAGGCCTTTTGTCTAGTTTTCTTGACACCTGATTCTTACCACCAGAACCTTTGCCTCTTCCTATTTAGAAGTACTTCTTTGAGGTTTAATTTGGATCTAAAACACATTTCTGCCTTTATTCTACTGTGAATATAATTAGGTAATTTTGTACTGGGATCATTCAGTTCAGCAAAAACAAACTCTCAGCTCACAGTTCTGCTTTATTCAATGGCAGCAGTACAATGTGTGTGTATGTGTGTGTGTGTGTGTGTGACTCCATCTCACAATATTCTAAGTAACCATTCAAGACCATTTTGCTACAGTGTAAGAAAATACTCTGAATAAAAGAAGAAATAATAGGAAATATTTACAAGTACTTTATAGCAAAGGAAATAAATGTAACCTGTTTAGTGAGTGAGTGATATGAACTGACTTCTTAGTACTCATACAATGATAAGGAAACAAACTAATATTTTGTCAATCTTTGCTCTCCGTATTGAACCATTCATCCATAGAGCTCAAAGCACTTTGCAAAGATAGGGAAACATTGTTATTAAAAGTGCATTCCTTTAAAAAAAAAAAACTCCCACACTCTGTAGACTGTCTGCCTCTTTTGTAACTGTTCTACAATGACCAAAGTATCACAATAGAAAATATAGCTAATTACTGCATATTTCTCAGTTCACTAGGGAGGTGTCCCTCTGGAGGTGTGAGAATAAACACTACTCTGATAATAAAAGAAATATCAAAGAGTGCCAGCAAAAACATATGGATAGTCTCAGTGACTCCTCTGGGGGTGAAGAGAACAATTTGTAGTTGTTTGACAAGTCACATGAGAAGCCTAATAACTTTCCATGCAAGATCCACAAAGATACCTAGTGAATTTAGGCACCATGCGGGTTAGTGGTTAGCTGCTTCTTAAATTTGTCAGCCAGGGTGAAAGTAGATGCCAGGACTTCCCTGCACTGGGTCCAGCATCATGGGTGGAGGCTGAAGCTGTTGCATTCCCAAGCCTCTGACTGCACCCATACTCCATCCCTGCTCCACCCAGTCCCCATCCCCCACTCTGCCCAGGCCCCACCAACTCCCTCGTCTCTTCCCTCCCATTCCCTGCTCATCCCTTCCAGCCAAATCCCTGCATCCAAAGTTTTTACATATGGGAAAAAAAATCACTCTTCTGACATTTCTTTTTAAAGAGAATGTAGCATGTTTTCCACTGCATGCCAGATTGTGATGACTGGGCATGCAAAAGGCACCTAATTAAACGCACTTAATTTGGGAATAAAAAATGTCAGGCACAGGTTTTTTGATATTCCCTGAAGTTTGTCAGAGATTTATTTGAAAAGCTTTATAGTAAGGACAAGTCAGTTATCTTGCTGAATTCGACATTAAACATTATGGAAAACATGGTGCAGCTCCTCTCTGTTTTACATTTTTCTAATGATTATAGGTCGAACCTCTCTGATCTGGGACTCTCTGGTCTGGCAACATCTGTGGTCCAGCAGGACCACGGATGTTGCTGGATCAGAGAGACCCGGACTAGAAAGCCCCAGAGACTGGGAGTCTGGTCACTGTGGGGGGCTGGCAGCGGGGAGTGGAGCTGGGAGCCTGATGGCCAGATTTAGCATGGGAGCTGGACTGGTGGCCCAAGGGCAGGGAGCCGGGTGTCTGGGGCCAGTGGCTAGCACTGGCAGCAGAGCCCAGCTGGTGGCCAGGAGACGAGCTGGACCAGTGGCCTGGGCTGGCAGTGGATCTGGGCTAGTGGCCGTGGGGTAGGGATCCCATCAGCCAGGGCTGGCAACCCATGGACAGGGAGTCTGGTGGCCAGAGGTAGGGAGCCCAGCAGCTGGCGCTGTCAGCATGGAGGTAGGGAGCTCGGTGTCTGGGGCTGGTAGCAGAGCTGGGCCAGTGGCCAGGGCTGGCAGCAAGGCCGAGAGGCTGGGTGGGGAGCCCAGAGTCCATCAGCATAGGGGCTGGAATTGATCTCCTCTGGTTCCAAACTTCCTTGTTTGGAACTGGTCAGGTCATGAGGGTATTATTAGCTGATTTTATATTTTAAATGCACTCTTAAGCCTTCATGAAATAATCATTTCAGATTAACACACCGAAACAAAGATATTATTTTAAATTAATCAGGCAGAGTGATTTTATGTGTTTATAACCTTTTAGAAAAAGGGAACACTCTATTTATTTTGCAGCTTTGGGGGTAGCTGAGTTAGTCTGTTACAGAAAAAAACAACAAATGGTCTGGTAGCACTTTGTAGACTAACAAAACATGTAGATGGTATCATGAGCTTTCGTGGGCACAGCCCACTTCTTCAGATGGCTGGAGTTCTGGTCATCTGAACAAGTGGGCTGTGCCCACGAAAGCTCATGATACCATCTACATGTTTTGTTAGTCTATAAGGTGCTACCAGATCATTTGTTATTTATTTTGTGTGATCTCTATTACAATAGACAGATTTATTAAATTTCATCATAGATTTATATTAAAAATATGTTTCCAAAGATTTTAGGCATAAGAAAGGATTTCATATCTTACTAGGTGCTGGTTTTGAACTAGCTCAAATAGTCAGAAGTAAAGCAAGAGAAACTCATTTGTCCAGCTATCTGGAAGAAAAGGGATGTTGTCCCTTTCAGGGCTCTCTAACAGGAGGGTTAAGGGAGAAATAATACAGAAAGGACAGGAAGACTTTGGAAGCAAGTTTTTATACTATAGTCATTAAAATTAAACTGTGTATTTTAAATAAAAGTGGTCTTTTGAAGGTTTTATTTAAAACATTATGTCTGGAGAATCAGCCATTTAATACCAAAGCTCAGACTGTGCATCAAAAAATCTCTGCACAACTATTTTTGTCAGTAAATTCTGAAACTGACAGGGACATGCCCATTAAATAGCTTCATTGCCACTTTGTGGCTCTTTCACAAGTTCAGAATTTTGCTAATAGGTCTGGCAAGTTGGAAGGTTTTTCACTTTTAAGTTACTTAGAGCCCCTCCAGAGGAAGATTCACCAGGCTGCAACAGCCTGATGTGGGAGACTGCAGGAAGGGTCAGATTAGGAGTAGGAAGAGGGTAGAGATTGAGCACTAAGACCCAAGGAAGGCATTGCCTCCTCTTGCCTTTTATTCTTGCAGCCCATGCCTTGCATTCTTAGTGGGGGTCTCAGGAGGGAGGCAACTCTGAGCCCCTGGAAAGATTGAGGCTTTGAGCAGAAAGGGAAGGGAAGGGATGGGCTGGGGGGAAACTCCTCCCCAGCCAGTCATTCCTGCCAGGAGCCTAGGGCCCTTCTAAATAGCTGAGTCAGTTCTTACTAGTGTGCTGCATTGGCCCACTTCCTTATAAAGTCTTTAAGCTTAAATAATTAAAAAGTTGTTGATTCTGATAATTTTGGAGAGATAAGTCTTGTCTTCTGGACTTGGGTGAGAGTTTGCTTGTGCATGCCAATAATTCCTCGTTAATATACTCCATACTTAAATGGCTTCTGACATTAATTAGTTTAGGATCAACTGACCTTGCTATGTTTGTATGTAAAACATCTTAGTTTTCATATAACACTATCAGATAGCTAGTGCACAAAGGCTTGCATTTAGATACAAAATATTTGTAAATATAGATCTCAGTAGAAGCTTATGCATCTTAAGCATTTTAAAAACAACCATGGTTTGCACCTTCAAATGCTTGCATGGTCAGGGCCTGAGGGCCACCTGGTGCTGCTTTGATCCATTTTCCTCAAAAGTATATAGTGGAACCCCAGTGACTACAACTGCAGAAGCTAAACCACTCAGTTGGCAGTAGAGAAACAATTAGGAAGAGTTGACCTGTCATTTCATATTTCTCTAAACTAAATATTTTAGTAGCTTCTAAAATAAAATAACTTGATATCCAGCCATTAAAATGACCCCCTTTTGCCCCACAGTTCCCTGCTGAAAAAGTTCAACCAGTGGTAGAGTGTGTGAAGGAGGCCCGATTTACCCCGGTGTATGTATTGGTGTGCCACTAATCACACGAGTAGGCCCACTGTCAATGCAATAATAACTGGATCACAATCTGATCTGGAATATTTTTAGTAGCATCATCACAGCAGTTTAGTGTTGTACCAAAACAAAGGTAAGTTTTGTCAAATGAAGGAACTTCGGACTTGATTAAACAAAAAGCATCCAACGAAAATCAAAATGTTATGAACATTTAAAAAAAAAACTTTAAAATGCCCATAACCACAGGAATTTTATGTTAAAAATCTTCTCCTTTATCCCTAGTTTCTACAGTCTACCAGTCAAGAAAACTCTGAATGAGTCTAGCTCCTCTTAATGAGCAAGTCACTAGAAAGCTGCCTAATTATCTGTTCTAAGATCCCTTCCAACTAATTTAGGCTTTACAGACACTCATGTGATTCATAGTAGCAAAGAACAAATAATTCCGCTTTAAATGTAATCTGATTTAGTAGCTCCTAGTAGGAGACAGTTTATCAAATGTAACTTTTCCCAGGAATCTCACTTTACTAGCTGCATCATATATATAATTGCAAGTTTTAAAAAAAATGAGTTTTGTCAAGAATTACAGTTTTACAGCTAATACTTTTGCAAATTAGGCATCATGAAGCACTGTTGAAAGAAACTACAGAATACATAGAGCAGTAACTTCTAGTTATCAATTAACATGTATTAATAAAAATTAATATTTTTCAGGAAGATTATATTTTGCAGAATTATATTGCAAAAGGCACCATGCAATTTAGCAGTGAAACCTCTGTATTTAATTAACACTTTAAAATATTTACAAATATGTCCTGTTGAGCCACTGAGTTTTGAATGACTTTTTTTTAAAACCTGTCATTTATGGAAAAATTCACATTTAAGGAACTGTGTTTTGAATTACTATAATTACCGTTATTATATAGTTATTTAATGTTAAGATTTTATTGATGTTCACTCAATAAGTGCAATTTCTCAAAGATGACATTTACTCAAAGCAAGATTGCAGATCAGAGGGATGGCTAGATATTAAAATGTGAGTCAGCAAGGTGATGTACTTTCAAAATGCCTATGAGTAATGACATTATTTATCCCGATGGATCTAAAAATATGGGTCTAGAAGTCAATGCAATAAAAAGGTACCCTAAAATCACTATGTAGTATTCAGTGAGAGGATAACTCTAGTATTTATACTTTAATCTGTTGGGCATTAGGGCTATAAGTAGGTCTACTCTGGAGCTGGGGGGTGTGATTCGCAGCTTGAAGAGACATACCCATGCTAGCTCTGATAAGGGTTGCCAGGTATCCAGTTTTTGACCAGAATGCCTGGTTGAAAAGGGACCCTGGTGGATCTGGTCAGCACCACTGACTGAGTCGTTAAAAGTCTGGTCGGGGTGTGGCAGGACCTGGCTCCACATTGTTCCTGAAAGTGGTGGGCATGGCCTAGGTACTGCCCATCCCCCCACTCTCCCAAGTGCCAGTTCCCCAGCTCTGATCAAGCTAGCCTGCTAAGAACAGAGGATAGCTACAGCCTCAGGAGTAGTAGGAGGGGCTAGTGTCCTGACTATGACCTTGTCCCAGATGCTAGGCACATGCTCAAAACAGAGCTAGCACGGGTATGTCTCCTTAGGCTGGGAATTACTGCCCCCCCCCCTCAGCTCTCAGTATAGACATACCCTAAACATTTCATGCAATGAGCAGGTGGATGCAGAACAGCTGGCAGAAACTGTATGTGCAAGTGCTGATGCTGAGGAGGAGATGCTCTAACATCCAGGCCTGCCTGCCTGGATTTCTCAATGTTGAACAGCCACAGGGCTATGAAAAATGTCAGTTTCAATATATAGTTGGCATCCCTTCTGGCTGGATTCTGATCTAACCACAGTGAGCCACACACATACAGCTACCAGCCTTAATTACGGTACGGCTCAGTGCCTCAGTAGGAAAAAGTCAGTCTCAAAGAAAGTGACTGCTTGTTTGAAACACAAACAGCCTGACCACTCAGCAACATAGGCAGTTGAGAGCCCATCACAATGGCTCTTTTTGCATGCTTGCTTCCCTTGAGGGGTGTGTGTGTGTGTGTGTGTGTGTGTGTGTATTAAATTCTACATTTTTCTCATCATCTCCAAAATTATCCTGAGCACTAGGCTTTGTTGTTGTTGGAGCAACCTGTTGCTATGTGACCATGATTGGCTACTGTCATGCTACCTCCATGGTTGCCAACGGCTGATAATGATTTTTATGGACAGTATAGAAAAAAAATTATGAACAACCAAACTTTTTTACGGACACATTCTTATGCAATATAAAGATGGCTCAGAAGGATAAAGTGAACAATAGTCAATGTTTTTATTCATACATCACGACAGCCACATAAGCTTCCTTCAATTTTTCCAGTTTGTAATCATACACTGCAGCAGCTATACTGTCAACCATTGCTTTAGTAAATTTTCCAGGTTGATTTTTGACAGTCAATAAACCTTCCAGCACAGGAATGGGCAGTGTATTTCTTATCTTTAAGTGACTGTAGTGATGTGACTTACTGGCAGGGACCTGTGAGAGGCTGCTATCCCTAGCCTGCTGAAAGTAAAGAAAAGGAATACTTCTTTCAAGTATATCAAAACAAAATTCAAGGAAACTCAAGACACAGCTTAGCCTAGGTCTACAATACAGGCAGCTTAGGCCAATGTATACACTACAGCCTAGTCTTGAGGATGGGTAGCTGCATGGGGAGCTGAGAATCCAGGCCCAGAGTGGGACAGAGATGACAATCAAGTCCCTTGTGTTTACGACGTACCTGTACCTTATAGGGTTTTCTGATTCATCTATAATATGTCAATGTGAAATTTGATTTTAAAAACACAAATAACTAGTTGTTTCAGCTAGACAGTATATGTGATGCAAGCACAAATGACTGTTTTTGATTGTTTTTTGCCAGGAAGTTAGTTGCTGAAATATCATGTCTTTTTAAAAACACATAAGAGCTGGGAAAACTATTGTACTTCCTGCTTCCCATTCTGACATTATTATAACACCGGAAATTGTGGTGCAAGACTGAACCTCAGAAAACTGCCCTTATATCTTCTATATTATCCTTCCTTTGCAAGGAGATCTCTAACTAGAGAAAGTCTTCTGTGAATTTTGACAGTCAGAAGAGTAGTAGCCAAATATTTTAAAAGGGCAAAACAAATCCCTTAATAAAGCTGAAGTGTTCAAGCAGCTTACTTTCTCTTTCATAGGACTACTTATTCTTGTTCGGAATTCATATTTCTTTCTTGTTATATATTGTTCTCTAATGAAAGGGAGAAGTGGTTTTAGTTGTGAATATTTAAAGCTTCTATTCATGGAGGCCACTAGGGGGCATATAGCAAGCAGGGAAGAGCCCATATAAATGGGAAATAAAGACAATCAGGAGTTCATCCTCTCTCATATCTCCAAAAGTAAATGCACAGCAGGTTTATCTGGCAGAGTGTGGTACAGGAAGGAACAATATAAGCTAGCTAACAAAATTAATATGAGTGGCAAGAGTAAATTTTGTTTCATCTCCCCTTGCAAATGAGAATCTGTCTGACACTATTTACTGTCATAACAATCATATATGTTATTCAGCCTTATTGATCATCAGGGATCCCAGAAATCCATTTGCCATGGAAAAATGCGGAATTTGCATTTTTACAGAGACTCTTTAGTTTTTACATTTTGTGAAAAAAAACAACCCCAAAACCAAAACCAAAACAAACATCTACAGTAGATTTCTCCGGTCTAAGAGTATGTCTACACATTAGGGCTAAGGTCGAATTAAGCTATGCAACTTCAGCTACATGAATTGCGTAGCTGAAGTTGAAATAGCTTAGTCTGGCTTGGTGCTGTTTACACAGCAGGAAGTCGGAGGAAGGACACTCTTCCTTCAACTTCCCTTACTCCTTGTGAAATGAGGGTTACCATGAGTTGGAGTAAGAAGGCCTCCAGCTTACCATTATTTCGAAATAAAGGCTTGTAGTGTTAGACCAGTGTTCCCTCTAAGCTGAGCGACAGCACAGCTTCACAGGTGATTACTTAGCCCCAACCAGCCAGAGTCTCAGGGCTCCATGCACAGAGCTGACTGACTGGGTGGGACTACTTAATCCCCCTTGAAGCTGTGCTGCCATGCAGTTTAGAGGGGGCACTAGTGTAGACATGCACTATATCATTTTGGAATAATGTTAGGGTACGTCTACACTAGCCCCCTAGTTTGAACTAGGGAGGCTAATGAGGGTGACTGACATTGCTAATGAAGCGCAGGATTTAAATATCCCACGCTTGATTAGCATATTCCTGGCTGGTCGCCATTTTGGAAACTGACTAGCCCGAAGTAACTGCCCACGTCTACACACGACAGAGAAGCGCGATTCTGAGATAAACCCCTTAGTTCGAATTAACAGTTAAACCTCATGGAATGGGGTTAAATCCCGCGCTTCATTAGCAATTTCAGTAGCCCTCATTAGCCTCCCTAGTTCGAACTAGGGGGCTAGTGTAGACATACCCTTAGTTATTCTGCAATAATGCTGCTGTGTAGACATAGCCTAATTGGGCCTGGGACTGGGTCAGATAATAAAAAATTCAGATATCCAGGGGAATGGGCAGGGCTTGGGCTGTCAGCCAGGAGTGGCAGGTCTCGGGCTGTCCTCTTGAAAAATGGTAAGTAGATCATTAAGCTGTGCTCACTTGATCACTCTACATATCTATTGTGCCTAGGGAAATGAAAGTTCAGTGTTTTTTAACTACAGAAAATTACAGACTTAAAAAAAAATTTTTTTATCTGAGAATTTTTTTAATCAAGAAAAACTAAGATCTTTGTTGATCATGTTGAGTGGAATGTATAAATTTGAAAAAAAAAAAAAAGTTTGGGGGCAGGGGCTTTATGTTTGTTTGTATAATCCATAGCACATATTGACACTTCCATAATAATACAAAAATAAGGCAAAACTAAATTCTTACTATCAAAGACTGACTTTCAGATTATATTCTGAGATGTGAGATTTGTTGCTGCTACTTGTTGCTTTAGCATTTCACAGGCTGTTACTGCACCAGTAAAAATGATGAAAGAAAAGAATGTAGGAGGTCATATATTGCTTCCTTCATCTGATGAAAGTGATGGTGATAACAATATCACAGTTTCTAATGTAGATGTCTCTGTCCGAAATTACTAATGCGATAATGGCTGCAAATATATGGAGCAGAAAAACCGAACCTAAATGTGTTATACTTGATAGCACAAATAATTTTAGGTGAGCTGAATGTGTGTATATTCTGTAATTAGCTGACGCAAGGATGGAGGTGAAGGCCAACAGATTGCAGTGTTTTTATGGAACCCAAAAAGACAGGCACAAAAATGTACAAAATATGGCCAATGGGTAAGAGAACTATCTTACATAATCCGTTGCTAAACTAAATCGATATCCATCCATCAAGGACACAGATGGGCTGCTTCGTATATGGCAAGCCATCAGCACTGCAAAATCATTTTGTTTTAGCATGAATGGTTCTAGAGTCACAAAACATACTCTGTTGTCATCAACAAGGATGCAAAATTTAGGTTACGTGCCATTGCCTAACTCGGTTGCCCTCCCACCCCCAAGCCCGAAATCTTACAGGTTTTTTCTCACACATGCACACTTATGTGATAAGCAGAACTGTCGACATAACGTTGACATAACTCAGCAGTTTTGTCGACAGCTGTAAACCTCATTCCACAAGGAATAACTCCTTCGTCGGTAAATTACCCGGTAAATCTCTAGGGTAACATACACCAGTGTGCTTCCTTGACACTAGCAGGTTTAGACGTTTGTTTTGCTGTATATGACTTTCTTGCTTACGCTACCTCACAAGTACACTGTTTGTTATTATGATGAAACTGTCAATGTACTACAGTGAATTGTTTTTCACCCAGTTGTCATTTGTAAAACCTGTTTTCCAAATATCTACATTGGGTAAAATGTTCAACAGTATCCAAGTCACTTTAAGCATTTTCTGAAGTCCTAGTCTCAAAAGTAGCCGAAATTTAAGTTCCTAGTTATCTCACTTGCTTTTGAAAAGGGAACTTAGGTGCTTTTGAAAATGTTATTCTGTACTTAGATGTAAAATGAAAAGTGCTGAAATCTAACTATGTATGAAAACCTTCCTTCGTTGCTAAAAGTATCAACATGTTTTGCATAAGTTGCTAATTCTGCACAGTTGACATCAGTTGACACGTAACTTTAGCCATGATTCAACTCTATAGTAATTAGCACATGCCATTTATGATCATGGTACAAATAGCAGAGAGTGACAGGGCATGAGGCAAAGGTTCATTCTGTCCCCACGTATTTTCAACATACACCCAGAATATATTATAAGATAAGCGCTGGAAGGTTTTGATTAAGTAGAAGGAACTGGGAGTTCTATTTATGGATACATCTTAAGTGACCTCAGACATGCTGTTAATGTGATTCTCTTTGCCACAACTATCAATACAATGCAATCAATGTCAGGGTTTGTAAAAACTGTTTCAGAGATCATCTATATTCCTCACAATGTGACAAAAATAGAATGCATGTACAGTACAATGAAACAATCACTGGAAATTGGGATCAAGCAGACACCATGATTAACGGTCAACTTGTAGAGGAAGTACTTTAATGTAAATGGTACCATACATACACAACCAAGAAGTCTATGCCACAGAAATTGGAAGATGACCGGGGATGGCTCGCTCAGCCATGGACTCCCTTATGAAATTGTAGGAAGCCATGGCAGCTTAAAATGAATGAAGGTTTGACTGGTGAAAAGCTTAATTCTTTTTCCATTGCAACTTATAGATGTGAATACAGGAAAAACAAAGGCTGCTGACAAATAGAAAATCACAGCTTTCGGGATGTGATGTTGCTAAAGAATTTTGTTTAATTTCTGGATAAAAAAAAAGATGAATACTTACGTTAGCTATACTGCTAGAGAGAAGTGGGCTTTACTCTCAGAAATCAACAAACACAAATGTAGTACTTTGGTCTCCTCAGGTGCAGAGATGGAAAATTATCACAGAAGGAATAGGGATGGGGCATTGTAGTAGAGAATGACAAGTGAGGAGGTGGATAGATGGTGTGCTGCAGATCACTGGGAACTCAGCTGCTGAATGTACGAAGACAGTGATGGATCAGGAAGACTTCCCTAAAAATTCTGATATAATACTCAGACATAAATAAATGGACTTGTTACTTATTTACACAGGTAGGTGCTCATGTGGATTAAAATAATCAATAGAATGAGATGGGATTACGTGTTTATGTTCACTTTGTGGAATGTCAAAGCTTTTGCAGCAAACATGTTCTCTTAAGGGTATGTCTACACTTGCAGCCTAATTTGAAATAGGGCTGCAAATGTAGGCATTCGAAATTGCAAATCAAGCCTGGGATTTAAATATCCTGCGCTTGATTTGCATCTTCCCAGCCGGGCGCCATTTTTTGAAATTGACAAGCCCGGAATAACTGCCCATGTCTACACGCGGCAGTGAAAGGCATTCGAAATAAAGCCCTAGTTCGAAATACCTGCTAAACCTCATTGCAGGAGGAATAACAGGTATTTCAAACTAGGGCTTTATTTCGAACGCCCTTTTCACTGCCGCGTGTAGACGCGGGCAGTTATTCTGGGCTTATCAATTTCAAAAAATGGCACCTGGCCGGGAAGATGCAAATCAAACGCGGGATATTTAAATCCCGGGCTTGATTTGCAATTTCAAATGCCTACATTTGCAGCCCTATTTCGAATTAGGCTGCAAGTGTAGACATACCCTCAGTAATCTGTGTCCTGTAACAATTATGTGTGTCAATTACCCAGCATACCTACTCCTGTACATCATAATGCTTCAGTATGCACTCCCAAGAAGAAGGACAATGTGTTTACATCACCCACAAAACCATGGATTGAAAGGACAATGGAAGTAGAATATTAAAAGTGGTATTTTGATTGTACACCCACAAGGAAAAACAAAACATATTGTTTAGAATTCTGAAATGTAAAACAGGATTTTTAAAAGGTAAAATATATCATGAAGCTTATCACAGCAGGATGCTGTTGTACCTGTATTGTACATACTGAGTTTTGAATAATAGTCTGTTCTGTAGCTACGGTAATAGCACATATTTGCTATAAATAAAGGGGTTGAGTCTCCACTGCTTAGCACATCATGTACCCTGTCATATCTGTGGAAAATGGGTTAAAATGCTGACATCAATTTATGTGAGCGGAGAATTCTGAGTTGGTGCTGCTTGATGCCCACTTTATACATGTGTAACACACTGCATAAGTTGTAAGGCAATGCAGACTCAGGCTCCATTCAGTATAGTGGTACTTGCAGCACTGACATTAAAAATATGTCATCTAGGAACATATGCCATGGCCATGTGGCAGGATGGACTGGCTCCTGCCTCTCTTCAAGCCCAGCACAGACACCTTCTGCTGGTCAGACACTCCATGCAGTGTGTTTACAATATTCGTTTCTACAACCCTTATACACTATAGAGCCCCATGGCTATGATTCTAATTCATTCATAGTCTCTCTGCTGCTTCCCCCTTCTCCCTTCTTTCCTGTGCCTTTTGTATCATTAGCCTCTTCAGTCACCTCAACTCCTCCCCATCAATGGATTAGGCCCAGCTCTTCTTCATGAGATCTACTCTAGAGCAATTAATTAGCATTGCAGTGACCAGAGTGCTGGCTCAGTTGCGGTTGCCACAGAAACATAACCCACATCTCTAAATGTTGACAATAGCTTTTCACCCTATCAGCAGATGTGGCTTGAGCGCATACATAGTCATTCTATAATGTGGACTGAAATTATATACATCTTAAATTGTCACATGGGTCTACATAGGTGGTTAAAAATATGGTACGGAATTAGTGTGACAGATATGGTGTTTAATGGTGACATGAAGGAAAAATGGTTACAGACACACTTTTGCAAAGTAAAATGCAAACATTATTTCAGGATAGGCAAACATGTGCTCTAGGAAAAATTGCCATCCTCTTTCCACCTGCTACGGGAAGCATAACACAAACGCTAGATGTTCTTTGTACGGAAACTGCAAGGCACTATGATTTTTTCCCCAAAGAAAATGGACCTATGAAGTTAATGGAGTGCACTCAGGAAGGTGAATATGGCTGTTCCTCTGTGTGGGTATGTCTACACGGCAGTGTAAAAACCTTGGTTAGGAGGATTCAGTTGAGCAGACCCTGGGTTAAAAAAGCCGGAGCCTGAGCATCTGCACTGATTGTCAACCCTAAGGTTAAACATTTTCTAACCTGTGCGCAAAGCTGGGACTCTGCTGTCCACTCTGCAGCACACAGACCCGAGCCAACCCAACCATATCACAGACTCCCCAGCACCTTCCCAACACGTGGCTGCTCTAGTATTTTGACCTTGGGGCAGTGTGGGAAAACTTGACAATCTACGGGAAGTGTGAGCAGCCTACCAACACATCCTGATGAGCTGTCATTTTGGTCTGTGTGCTTGCGGCTACTGCAGCTAGCAGTGTGAGAGACAGAGGCTCCTTTGGAAGCACTTCTCTCTCTTTTGTTTCCACTGCTGTTTCAGGAAACGGGCAGAGCTTCTTTGTGATGCTGATGAAGATTTCGGTGGCAGTTTCTGGACCATCAAAGGCACCGGACAGAGCCGATACTGGAGCAGGAGGAGGATACTGGAGTATTGCCAACCAGTTTGGTGTTGGGATATCAAGTTGTGTAAAGTGGTGACAGAGGTTTCTGAGGAGGTCAGTCATGTGGTTTACCCTCAAGTGGCAGGCATAATAGTTATTTCTGAGGTAACTGTAGCTTTTTATTCTGGAGGGATCCTGCAACCCCCCTTTTGCCTTAGGTTATGAAACCACACCCTGATATCAGAGGCCCTGGCAAAGCTGTAGAACAGTTGTTGAAGATGATAGATTGAAATCCCATTGGAGATGCTAAAAGACCCATTTGGATTTCATATCAGCAATGCTGTGTGCATAACTGTGGCATGCTGTGCTTGTCACCATTTCTGGAAAGCCAGAGGTGAATCATTCACACCTGCCCGGGCCCTGAATTGACCTATGACAGCGAGGGGTGGCTGACTCCACCAGAAAGGTCACCTACCATAGCTAGAACTGGCCATACCTGGACAAAGAACATTAGGGATGCTTTCTGCCCCGCCTTATGGATTTGCATGGTCCAATGGAAGAAGGAGAATAGTAGCTTTATGAATGGGCTTGTAGGGAGTGTGGAAGGGGCTGATTGTGAGGGTGGGAGGTTTGATTGATACGCACTGTACTTAGGAATGACCTGACTGCTTACCAAATGGGGAGGGGGTAACTCACAGTATGAACTGATGCGTGACTGTGTGGAGAAACAGTGCTTGCTTGCTAATTCCCAGTTCTCCCCAAAGGCATGTATTTAAATAATGAGGGTAATGTATGTTGTGCTGTAGTGACAGCAATACATTTTCTTGATGAAATAAAGAGTTTTATTTAAAAACTCATATTAGAAATGTGCAACATTCACCTATGGCCAGTCAAGCCAGTAGCCATTACCATGTACATCAGCTACAATAAGAAAAAGTGCATGAACACGTACAAACAGTGGAGCCATGTGCAAGCTAGAACCCCTGTACCATTGCATGTCTCCTAGCCTCTGCTCCCCTTTCCCTTCCTGCTACAGATGGTGTGCACTTGGGGCTGGGGACAGTAGTGGAGGCATTCATGGGAGATGAGGTCAATATTAAGGACCGCTCCGCCCCATGTGGGGTAAGCAAAGTTGCTTTGCCCACTCACTGATAGGGCTTGACTGCATAGACCACCCAACTATGGAGTAATCCAAGGTTTTTCTGGATTGCAGCATGGATTGCTGTACATGGGACTCAGGGTGTGGTGTCATGATGCAGCAGGAGATGGTACTCTTACAGCCATTAGTGATATGAGCAACTCCTCTTCTCTTACCTGTTTGTTTTTTTTTTGTGCTAGGAACTGCAAAGCAAGTGTCCACTCCCAGGCTAAAACCCTGTCCTCAAGCTGTGCAGCCAACCTCAGCCTCTCCTCTTGCCTCTTAGGCTATGTCTACACTGCGATCTTTTTCCATAAAAAGATACGCAAATTACAACTGAAATTTGCGTACCTTTTTCCGTTTTTTTTTTCAGAAGAGGCTTTTCTGACATTTGGCCTGTCTACATGGGGCCAAAGGTGGGAAAAACCTCCTCTTTCGGAAGAGCCCTTATTCCTCATAAAATGAGGAATACAGGGCTTCCAAAAGAATGCACCCACTTTTTCGGAAACTGTTCCAAAAAAGCGGACGCGTTCCCTGGACGCGGCACAGTGTAGACATAGCCTTAGCGTGCCTTTCCTCTAGTTGTAAGACATGGAAGATTATTTGCTCAAATAGCTCAGTGCAGAAGCACAGGGGGAAAAGTGTGGAATTTCAAGGACATAAAACGTTACATTTCCAAACGGAACTTTAATATATCATGAGAGGGCTGCTTCTGAGCTCAGACGCTCCCTGGACACAGCTGGGTTAATTGAAGCTTAAAGAAGTGCAGTGACACTGGTAAGTTTAAAAAAAAATCAAAGCTGCTTTTTTTTCTAAAAATGGCAGAATAAATTGGGGGTCACGGGGGCAGTCAGCAGCTGTGCTAGAAAAGTTCTCTCTAGCATTTCAAGCCATTCACATTTTGGAGGATATAACAGTTCTTGTAGTGCCCAAATTGCAAAGGGAGAGGTTATTCCAAGCTGTTGGTGAGAAACTAGCTGTGTATGTGGCAAAATATCAAATATCATATGGTGACTGATTGGCACCTCTGTGAATGGAATGGGTTCGTCAGCTATGGGAGTGACGCTAGCATATATGCCTTTCTCCAACATGTGGCTACCCATTTGGAGTTCCCGCTGTAGGAAAAGTTTGCTACTATTGGCACCCAGAATTGGGTCAGAATTCACGAGGGAATCAATAGGCTACTGTGTTAGCTTCAACATAGATTAGCTTGTTATGACTGCATGCAAACATACAGAAATCCACTGCCCTCTTCCTTACCCCTCGCAGCATAAAATGTCAAACCCCAATTGTATTGGGTACAAATGATTGTGTCACTTATGGACTGCACAGGCTACCTTTATCTGAAATGGGCTACACTGGTAAATGGAAACATAGCCACCTCTGCCCCCTCTCCCTTTACAGTTCACTGTTTCCAGACAGCCCATTACACAGTTAGGTGGTTACAGAGTGACCTGGCAGCAATAAGGTTATTATTTTTTAACAGCAGTGTCTTAGCAAAAATCTGTGCCTTTCCAGTCAACGTTCACTTTCAAGGTTTTTTTACTGTGGCATTTCCCAGTCACTATTTTAAATTCCAATTGGTAGGACGAAGCTGGGGGCTGCCAAGGCATGGAAATACATCCACCTTTCACAGGTACACAGTGCTACCTTGAGCTTGTAACTACTATTGCATTGATTACCCTGATTGATTCCAGCAGGTTTCTTCTGGTTCTAGATTAGCCTTTATTAGTTTATCCTGGGAACATATCTAATCTAGGGCTAATGCATTTCTATCCTTCTCCTATAGCCCTCTAGCCTGACCCTGTCACACTGTACATCAGCTGATCACCATCTCCATCCCATTGCAATCAACTCCAGTTCTGCTGCTTCCATGTGACAGGGCTTTCTCCCCTTCCATGATGTTTATTTCATTTCCATCCTTTACGATATCACCACGTTCCCATTATCTGCACTCTAACGGTCCACATTCTCAGAAGCACAAAGAAATACAGCTGACAACAAATTTGATTTCCCATAGGTTACAGGATGCAGTTCATAGATGACCTCCTTGTCTTACACTCAAGAATATTGCTGCTCTATATCCTTCCTGCTCAGGGCTGGCCCACAACATTTTGGTACCCGAGGCGGGGAGCTCAAATGACACCCCCATGCCCTCTCTTTTGGGCCAAAACTTTGAAAGGTCTCAATTCTGCCTTCTTCCTGTTCTACTCCTCTCATGGTACTGCAGAGAGAATACATGTGCACCAGCAGCAGACGCAATTTTCTACACTCTGGGTCCTAGTGGTGCCCCCCCACAGTCTGGCACCTGAGGCGGCTGCCTCAGTTCGCCTCATGGTAAGGCCAGCCCTGTGCTCCCTCTTCGCATCTAAAGGTTTGTCTGCCCTGTAGTTGGGGTGTGAGATTACAGCACATGCAGGCATGCTGAGCTAGTGTTAATCTAGGTAGCAAGGGTCCAATAGCAATGAAGTTGTGGCAACATGAGCTTCAGTGAAGGCTGGACAAGCTGGCCTGGTGCCAGCCCATGCTGCCTTGGCTTTACTTCTATATTCTATCTAGCAAGGGGACTGCTTGGTACCCATGCTACCTAGATTAACATAAGCACACCTTGACTGCTTGGTACCCATGCTAGATTGAACATGTCTACATGTACTTTTCTGCTTGTTGGATGAGACCTTTCTAATCCATAATGCTATCTTTTCTGACCCGATAAAGTTTTATGTTAAGCCTCTCCAACATGTCTTTGCACCACAGCTGCCTTAATCAAAATACTGCCTTAAAAGTCTGAGTTAATTCTAATTACCATGGGATATACTTTACACAAGTGATTATTCTGATTAATTTGATTGGGAAACAAAATATGAGCTAGCATGGTCTACAAAATTCAGAGGGTTGGGTGTGTGTATATATACATGTACACACATACAGCCCCAAGATAACCTTAGGTCAGTGATATGTAGATATGTTATGTATTAAGTGTGTGTGTGTGTGTGTGTGTGATGATCAACAAAACATTAACTATGAGCAACTTCATACATTATTTAAAAAATGAAAATCCTCATTTCTAATTGCAGTCTCTTCTGTAAAATAACATTTTTACATTAAATGGAGATAAGAAGTTAACAAGAAGAATTTTATTTTAGTGATTCAAGAGACTGAACCTTAAAAGCTTTAATTTCCCCAAACATTGCTTGAAGGCAAGTGCTGAAGAAACTGGCAAGGACATGGATTTTTTTAATTTTTATGTTTTATTCAGAGCTGTGTGTAGCCTTGGAGTTTGTGTTCTCAGTGCCCTCTTAAAGCAGCTGTTCAGGTTTTAGATTAGTTAGTGTCTGAGGACTGATTTATATCTAAAAGTCTGGTTGACCTAGCTACATCGCTCATGGGTGTGAAAAATTCACACCCCTGAGATATGGAGTTAGGCCAAACAAAAACCCATAGACACTGCTAGGTCAATAGAAACATTTTGCCATTGACCTAGTTAACATCTCCAAAGGGAGTGGGGTAAGAACAGTGATAGAAAAGTTCCTTCTCTATTGCAGTAGTGTCTACATTCTGATGCTACTGTGATGCAGTTGCACTACCGTAGCATCTGCAGTGTAGACAGTCCCTATTTTTGAGACAGTTTATGTACAGTCAGTCCTGGATTTACAACACAATTGGTTCCTGAAAATTGTGTTGCAAGTCAAAACATCATAACTCAGAATCACAATCCATTCCATTGCAGGACCAAGTGTGCAGTCAGTGGATAGGGACAGTTCTAAACCAATAACAGGAATCCATGTGATGGCGGGGAGAAGAAACGAGAAAGTATATTATGGGGGGAGTGCACTCCACATAGGTGATTATTAGGTTAATGTGGACATGAAGCCAATTATGTTGTCTGGCTGCACCTGGAGGCAGAGCCAGACTTAACTGAAGAGGAAGCCCAGCTGTGGTGGGACTGGATGGTGATTCTAAACACAGAGACTATGTCTACACTGCAGGCTTCTTGCACAAGAATGGCTGTTCTTGCGCAAAAACTTGCGGAGTGTCCACACTACAAGCCCGTTCTTGCGCAAGAAAGTTTACAGTAGCTTGTCAGAAGAGAGGGCTTTTTGCACAAGAATTATTCCTCTCCTGACTAGGAATAAGCCTTTTTGTGCAAGAGCTCTTGTGCAAAAAGGCTAGTGTGGACGGGAACAGGAGTTTCTTGCTCAAGAAACCCCTATGGCTAATATGGCCATCAGAGCTTTCCTGCGCAAGAGAGAGTCCACACTGCTATGGACTCTCTTGCGCAAAAGCACATCTCTTGCGCAAAAGCACATGGCAGTGTGGACACGCTCTTGTGCAAGACCTTTTGTGCAAGAACTCTTGAGCAAAAAGTTCTAGCGCAAGAAGCCTGCAGTGTAGACATAGCCAGAAAGTTTACAGCATAAGGGGTCTGCAGGCAGGGAAAATATGGAGCTTTGTAGTCTCTCTTGGAGATTAGAGAATCCCAGACTGGAAAGGTGAAGGAGGAGATGCAGGGGGAGAATGGGTCCTGAGATTCACACCTGAGTAGCAAAAAGTCTGGCAGGAAGCTAGGAAGGGAGGAGACAGAACAATCGTTGGAATAAAGCCGGCTGTAGCAAGAAGCCCTGATGAAGGGCGGCAACTGGACTTCCTAGGGGGCATTTACGTGAGAGGAACAGAAGGTCAAGCCCTTATGCTGGGACTTTGGAGGGCCCTTAGATTCTGAGCCCTGAAAGAAGGGTTATGTTTGAGAGGTTGCAGAGGAGAAGATTTGAGAAAGGCTGCTATCACAGATCCTAGGGAGTGGTCCAGCCTAACTGCACCTGTATTTCCTTTCAGATGCACAGCAAGCACATCCATTATTAGGTTTCCAGCTCCCCAGCTGTTGCTTTCCTGGGTGGAGACCCACAGCTCTCCCCCTTCTGGCCAAGGCATTTGAAGGCTGCACAGCTTCCTACCTTTGCTATGTATTTCTAAGCACAAACAGGTTGTCCAAGGACACTTGCTTGCTTTCTTCTCAGAAACAGTTAACTGGTCTAATTGCCACAGTTAGAAAGAACCATCCAGCACTTCCCATGCAAGCCAACCAGATTCTTAAGGTAAAAACAGACAAAACATTAAAAAATATCAGTATCTGCCTGTATGCTAATAAGCTTACTCAAATTAACCCCCTTCCTAACACAGATGTCAGCAAGAGCAGTCCTTGAGGTTACCAGCTCAGACCAAACCCCCAGCCCGTCCAATCCTCCCATAAAAACCAGGGTCCTGTATGTTTGCTGGATTGGAAGGAAAGTTCTGAGCCAGTTTAAAATTAGGCTGTTAGCCAAAGCCCCTTTATGTCTGTTGATCCCTGGAGAATCTAGTTTGAACTAGTAGATACAACATCTCCAGCAGTGATTTTAAGGGGCTGATAATACAGAAGTACATTAGCATCCACCTCCTTCCTGGACAAGGTATATACAATACATAAGCACAATGCATTTTCCATACAATGTGCCTTTAAGGCATTATAACTCTAGTTCAATAAAGTGTATCTTAATTCTATAATGTTTGACCAGGACAGGCAGCATATTGTCCATCTGTCACAGCCATCTACTAGGACTGCCATGAGGAGAGTCCAAGCCATTTGTCAGGCAATAAATATGCTAGGGGCTAGTCTTTTCTAGAGTGTCTAGATTTCCAACAACTGGTTAATCTCTATTGAATTAGATCTGTGGGTGACACCTGCAAACTCACATCCCCAGACTTTCCCTCAGAAATATGTATCTCAGAAATACCTACAAAACAAGATCATAGAAAGTCCATCATTTATTAATAGATGATATGCACAAATCTTGTTATCCCAAATGGAGTTTCCCAAACACTTCGATCCAAACACACTATGAGTAATCGGGCATATAAATCAGGATTGTAAGAAAGAAATAAAAGGAAAAAGACAATTAACACCTAACTTAACAAGCTAAGTAAATACAAAGCAAAAATCTCTCATGTGTTCCTGCAGTCTTACTGGCTGAATCTCTTTGTAAGTTCCATTCTACACTTTGCAGTCCAATGCTGCTTCTTTTATTCTTCAGGTGTTGTTGATGTTATGGGTAGATAGCAAGGGAGAGAGATTATTTGGGGCATTGGACCTCTCTTATATCCATTTCTTCTGCACAAGAATAATCTTCAGTTGATGTTCAGGAAATAGAAAGTCTGTTGGCCAGTAGCCTTAAACTTCTTTGTTAAAATGTAGATTTTTTTTTTTTTTGGTCCATACGCTCTTCTACCAAAGAGTGGCCACTTAGTCAGATGATGTTCACTTTGAACCCATTGACATCTGTTTGAGGCATTGGATAGCCTTTTGTCTGTGTATGGCTGCCCGCCAGTACATGTTGGAACATGTCCTAGTAAAATCACATGATGGAATCATATATCTTTACATATAATGTTGCCACATCTTTTACCAGGACTCTAATGAAACAACCAGTCATGAGTTTTCAAATGATACATTACACATTATGTTTTGTACAAAATTTAACAATCTTGTAAAAGGAGTAAACACTGGGGTACAGTGTCACTCCCTCTTGTTTAGTCATCTTGTATGAATCCTTCATGACTCCTTTAGTCACTCCGTCTAGTGTCTCTCTAATGGCTGGATCCTCACATACATGCTTATCTCCAGGGCTTGTAGGTCCTTGGCTGACCTGTCGTATTCTAGTGCCTGCTTTCTCTGACTGTTGGCTATCTCCTCTATCTGGGATCTCCCTCCTTCTGGCTACAATAAATCTCCTCTCCTTGGTAAGACAGTTTGGAGCTTTTGTGACATCAGTGCCTGTGCTAGACTGTTTTGGTATCCCGTTTTCTGTGTGCCAAAGTGCTAATTAGGGGTCACAGTCTCATACCCATTTTCACAGCTGGTTCCACCTTACCATTACTCTGTAGGTATGCTGGGAAGGAGGTGTGGTGGTCAGACACTTGGATTTGGGGCTGCAGACCTTTTGGAGTATTTACTTGTTGGGCTCTTCAACCAGGTCACGATTTAAATCTCCCTGTTCTGGGGTAAGGGCCATTCATGGGAAGAGGTGGACCACCAGAGGACCAGAGCAGCCATTTTGTGTGTGTGTGTGTGCATGCAAATGGGAACAGAGCCACCATGCCATTCCCAGCCACAAGGAGGTGCTCAAATAATGTCATCCTCCCTTCACAATTAATAATTTTTGGCATTTCTGTAGCACCCAGAGGGCCAGACTGCCTAGAACAGAACTAATGCATATTCAGTAGTTCTGACCTGGAACTTTCTGATCTTACGATTAGTGTTATGTGAGAACTGGGATTTCCATTTTCAAAGACCATTTATATGATTTCAAAATTAGTTTCTAGAACTGGAACAAAAATGTTAAGTTCTGAAATGTTCCATAAAATGAAATTCCCAGCCTGGAATCCACACAAACGATGTGTCCTTTTGTTATTGAGAAATACAGTAGGACTCTATTGACCCTGGCACTGAAGTCATTTTAACAAGTATAGTAGCTAAACAATTTCATAATAAAGCCCAAAGAACAGACTCTCTGAATCTTCTCTTCTTACATAGCCTGGGAAAAAAATCACATGTCCAAGGGACAACTCAGAGTTTGCAACCATGTCTCTCCAACATGTTTCACTTTGTGGATTTCTCTGTGATCTGTATAATCTGGAGGTAAGATGTACATTAGTTACTGAGACCCTGGAAAGAGGGTAAAGATTGTATTTAAGAGACTTTGATCAATATTGTAAATAAGTAAATTCTTCCTCTTGTGGCCCACATCTAAAGTATTAATAATATTCAGATTGCAAAGTGGAGGAGTTAGTGCAGGCTCCTTGATTTCCACAGAGATTGGATTTGGAAAAATCTCTGCATGCAACAGCAGGTAGAGGACAGCTTAGTTTTTTCACCTGCATCATCAAATCAGCATTCAGGTCACTTGGCACCAAAACAACATTCTCCTTACAGGGATTTATTGTCAGGGTGCTTTTTTTAGCAGGTCCTTAGAATACCACCTGCTGTTTTAACTTATGCAAATTATACCTATTTCATACTTATGCATAGCTACATTTTTGGTTGTTTTAGGAATGTTTACAGCTGTGGATGAAATCCCTTGATAACAGCTATGTCGGTTCTGTTTCTAGTTTACAGATATAATTGTTTATACTTCAGTAGTGCCTAGAAGCTCCATTGAGGACCCCTTAGTGCTATACTGTGCAAATGTGAAGAGCTTACAATTGTATACTCCCCATGTGTGTCCTGATCCAATGGCCATTGAAGTCAATGAGAGTTTGTCCAGTGACTTTAATGTGTATTGGGTCACAGTTTACCTTCTTCCTGTCAAGGACACAGTATTTGTGATATTTTGTAAACTGCACACTCTTTTGTGTAAGTTAAGTGGTGCTGCTGTGTGACATGTCACTTTAATATACAGAGTTAGTAACAAAAACATCTATTCAGGCAATCTGCTAACAGGATAGTTCATATGGTATCAGCAGTACATATAGAGAGTGTCGCTTTATACCTAACTTCCTATATAATTTCTTCAGTCATTACAGGAGGAAAAGAGTTCCACGCTGTTGCATGCTGCTATGAGAGCAATGCATAGAGTCGATTATGACTTTAATGGTGATGGATGGCCATGATCTTTAAATAAGGAACAGCAGAATGACTGCCAGGGTTCGTCAACACTGCACCGTAACTCGAAATAAGATACGCAATGTGAGCTACGCAAATTGTGCGTCTTACTTTGATGCTGTTTGGGGAGGGACTCTTGGCTGCAGCCACTAAAGACTTTGCGTGCTGTGTTCTGGGCCGGCTTTGCCTGGAAGGAGTGGGGGCTGATGGAGGCAGCCCTATACACTGCCGTTCGTCTTCCTCCTACCCTCACTCTGCTCCCCTGGAGCAGCATTGTCACGACACTCTGTCCTGACATTGCTCTCGTTTTCAGGCTCTGCTTCCCATAGCTTCCATGGGCTGTAATTCCTGGCCAATAGGAGCTGTGGGGGAGTGCCTGCAGGTGAGCACAGGATGCATGAAGCCACCTGTACCCCCTCCAAATGGGATCTGCCCACTCTAACTCCTTCCCAGATCCTGCAGCCCCAGACTCCTCCTACCCCACAGGTCCTAACTCCATCCCAGACTTCACATCTCACCTCAAACCCTGAGCCCCCTCACACAACCAAACTCCTGCTCAGACCCTGCACCCCCTCCTGACCTGAGCCCCATCCCACACTCCAAATTACTAGGCCTCAGCTTGGAGCCCCCTTCACCCCAAACACCTCATCCCCAGCATACTCACTTGGAGCCCTCATTCTTTCCTGCACTGCAACCACCCTCCTGCCTCAACCTGCAGCCCCCTCCTGCAAACTGCTCTCTTATTTTTTGGCCCCACTGCAGAGCCTGGGGCCCCCACAAAATCTAATAGCCTTGGGCCCCCAGAAGAGTTAATCCTGCCTTGCTTAGGCTGCAATTAGCAAGTAGTGGGATATACCATGTTGGACTGCAAACTTCTGGTTTACAAGTAAAAGACTGCACTATACAAAACAGCCATGGATTTACTAACGGTGATCCTTCTTCTGATGTACTCCTCTCTGGAGATTACTTCAGACAATGGTCCACACAAACGTCACCATCTTTTCCACATTATTATCCCTTCAAACTTTAATAATTTTTCTTTGTAGAAACTAAAGGAAAAAGAACAACCCCTTTCCATGCACCTTTGCTATATAGTCTCCTTATGATTATTTCGATTCAGTAACTATTCTTCTGAGTCTCTTTCAACTGGTTCTCAATATAGAGTATTCGGACAGTCAGCTATTGCTTTTTAAAAACAAACTGTACTCGGATCAGGATTCTAACTTGGCCATGACCATTGCATTATTTTATTTCCCATACATCTTTTACCTGACTGCCTGTTATTAGCCACCTACCTTTAGAATTATTTGTATCTGGTTTCATTTATAATTGGCCACCAAACTGACTTCCAGAGCTAAAATACTTACATTATTGCTTGAGAACTCCCCTCTAGCAACCTGAGTCACCACTCTTTCTATGGTATTCATCCACAATGTTTTTTAATTTTTGTTTTTAAGGGCATGCACCTAATGATCTTTAAGTCAATGGTAAATTTCCTGACTTTAGTGGGAGCAGGATTAGGCCCTTCATTATTTGTAATAGTTTCTCTTTTTTACTCTGTGGAGTATTTCTCATTACAATGCACTTCTCAAGAGATATTTTTCCTCTCTACAAATGCTAGCAAGCACTGTCTTGTGGTTAATGGCTCTCTGGAGATTTGTAAGTGTAGGTTATACAACACTGGTTAGGGATGGTCTAGAATGGATAATACTCAGCCCTGTTGGCCGTGTAAGGGACTGGACTAGATGACCTCTAGAGATCTCTTGCAGATCTATGATTCTATATTACTTATCATGTACATAGGGGTATGGTTCAAGTTCCTGTTGTTGTGTGAAGTTACTTTAATAAAAGCTTCAGATGATGTTTCATTACAGCTGGCTTGTGTAGTGAAGCATTCAGGATTCAGGTCTGCCAGGAAAAAAGCCACAGGCTGAACTTTCAGCTCCATCTGATCTGCTTGTTTTTTACGAAAACATTTAGGCCAAAATTTTCAAAACTGCAAGCCAAAAGGTAGGCTCCTAAATCTAGGATCGGGCACCTGAATTTATGGCCTGATTTTCAAAAGTGTTGATATAGGTGCATCAAACTAGATGAAGAAGCCTAATTTTAGGGACTCAATTTTGGAGCTTTTGGCAGTCTCTCAGTCATAAAAATACAGTAAAGTCAGATTGAAAATGTGACATTATCTCACGTGGATACTACTCTAATACTGGCAAATGGATGTCTGTTCTTACCTTTGTATATCTTTGGTTTGATCCAACACTCATTGCAATCAATGGAAACACTGCCAACTCACTTCAATGATAGCTTGATCAGCCCTTAGGCCCAGATTCACAAAGAGCCTTAGGCATTATGACACCTAACATTTAGGAGCCAGAAAAAAAAAGTCAGTGAAACTATCTAATCCACAATGCCTGAGTTAGATTTCAAGGCTCTGTATATGATGCAAGGAGAGAGATAGGTGCCTAAGAATGTGATCCACAACAGGAGCTGCCTATATAGCTAATGAGAAATAATGATGAACAGAGTGTGTCCTACGTTCTGTGTCTGGGACCTATGTCTGCTTCCAATCCATAACTGGGAATCCCTCTTCCTGGTCTTCAGGCAGTCACCTAAGTAGTTTTTTGTAAGAATGAGTTAGACCTGCACCAAAACTTTTACTCCAAGCTCCCTTCTGCATCCAATCTCCATCCCAGACCCCGCATCTCCTCTATTAATATCATGGAAGAGTGCGGCCATTGATCACTTTCCAAACTCTTGGAGTGTCCCCGCCCCCATCAAAATTATTGCCCACCCTGAGATAGGCCGATACATAACTCCTCTCAAAAGCTAGGGTCAAGGGAATAGGAGGAGGCACTCCCTCACAACTGTTAGCCCAGCCATTAGGTTACTCATCTGGGATATGGGCGACTCCTTACTCAATTCCTATCTCTTTCTGATCAGAAGGGATTTGAATAGCAATTCCCCAATTGATCTGGATGGGCCAAACTGAGAGCTGATTTCCCTATTTCTAGCAATATGGACGGGTTTAAGTTGGGAGCTATAGGTGATGACAAGTGGTGACAAATGGTGTTCTGTTGTTGGTTTTCTTGGGTCTGTATGCTATCATCTTTATGGCTGACTTAGAACAATGTTTCCTCAGATTCCATCCCCTTTTACCCCTTCTCTACTTATGCTACATCATGATATCTTTATGATCTGGACCCATGGCCAAGAAACACTGGATGCATTCCACAGAGACTTTAACAACCTTCACCCCACCATCAATCTCAGCCTGGACCATTCTACACGAGAGATCCATTTCCTAGACACCACAGTACAAATCACCAATGGTAAATTAGATACCACTCTCTACAGAAAACCCACTGACTCATACAGTTACCTACATGCCTCCAGCTCCCATCCAGAACACACCATATGATCCATCGTCTATAGCCAAGCCCTTCGATACAACCGCATCTGCTCTAATCCCACTGACAGAGACCAGAAACTTCAGGATCTCTACCAGGCATTTATAAACCTCAATTACCCACCTGGAGAAATTAAAAAAACAAATTGAAAGAGCCAGACAAATACCCAGAAACCATCTACTTCAAGACAGACCCAAGAAAACCAACAATAGAACAGCACTTGTCATCACCTATAGCTCCCAACTTAAACCTGTCCAACACATTATCAATAAACTACAACCTATACTGGAACAGGATACTACACTCTGAGAGGCTCTGGGAGACAGACCCATAGTCTCCTATAGACAACCACCTAACCTCAGGATGATTCTTACCAACAACCACAGGACATACCACACTAATACCAACCCTGGAACTTTCCCTTGCAACAAACCCTGTTGCCAGCTTTGTCCACATATTTACTCTGCTGACACCATCACTGGACCTAACCATTTCAGTTATAAGATCAAGAACACATATTCCTGCTCATCCAGAAATATAATTTATGCCATCTTGTGCCAACAGTGTCCGTCTGCTATGTATATTGGACAAACTTCTCAGACACTTCACCAAAGAATCAATGCCCACAAAACAGACATCAGACAGTTTCACAAAGAAAAAACAGTTTCTTGCCATTTCAACCAGAATGGGCATTGTCTCAATGACCTGATTACCTGCATCCTGCTTCAAAGAGATTTTAACACAAGACTTCAAAGAGAAGCCTCTGAACTGTCATTCATGCTTAAATTTGACACTTTACAAATGGGCCTTAACAAAGATGCTAATTATCTTACCCATTACACAGATAGCTTCCCCAATTATCACCTCTAATATCATTATCTCATAGACATTAATCTCCCCCCCACACTCCCCCTCTGTTCTAAAATCTGATTTGTCTATTTTATATGTGTTTACTTTTTTTGATTGTATCCCTTTGGTATATATGGTCCTGCCAATTTTCTTCCACAATTTGATCTGAGGAAGTGGGTCTGGCCCACGAAAGCTCATCACCTAATAAACCATCTTGTTAGTCTTTAAAGTGCTGCATAGTCCCATCTTTTGTTAATACAGAGAGAAGTGACTGAAAACCCATTTCACCATGGGAGGTGTTTTCTACTTCCAAAGGATTGGACAAACTCATGTTGACCCAGGGATTTCAAATCTCACCCAAATATTATGCTCTCAATCAATCTTTAGTAAACTAACTAAAGAGTTAATAATCAAAGAAAAGAAGAGAGTTATAAATGGTTAATAGATCACATACATACAAATGATTGCAAAGGCCTTATATCAGGTTTGTAGCCATGATGGAAGGCTTGTAAAGTTTTGCTCGTCACTTCCAAGGGACTGGAAGGTCCTCAGTCCATAATTCAAGATGCTCCTTTTTGTTGAAAATCTACAGTCCAGAGAATTACAGCAAGAAGGGACAAAATGGAGGTGTCTCAGAGGTCTTTTATACCCTTTGCCATGTGCTTGGAAATATACTGTCCCAAAACAGAAGTCACATCCCAGGTGCACAGTAAGTTAGTAGCCCAAGATGGAGTTTGAAATGTAGGTGCCTAGGGAAGTTTCTTCAAAAACAGAGGCGCTGGGTGAGCTTAAAAGCCTAAATACCTTTGTGTATCGAGGCCCTCTTGCTTTATATTTTATAGACCATTGGTCTCTTAGGACTCTATATAGGGGAAAGGGCACAGAAGAGAAGACTCAGGTTGCAGCAAGCTGTGTAAGATTCATAAGAGCTTGTAGAGATAAATTGCCTTAGTTTTCAGCAAGGTTATTGCTGACACATTTAGCTGAAGTGAAACAATTAAGTGCGGAAGTGTTTAACTGGGTAGTTGTAAATCACTTTGCTTCTATAAATCCTAATAATAAACTGTTAAACTATGGCCTCAGTCCTTAATCAGCCCATAATGCAGTTCTTTCACAAACATGGAGCACCCTCAGGCTATCCTTACAATGCAGGTTCAAGAAAAACAACGTAATAATTTACAGCTCTT
This sequence comes from Pelochelys cantorii, assembly GCA_032595735.1. Lineage (NCBI taxonomy): Eukaryota > Metazoa > Chordata > Testudines > Trionychidae > Pelochelys > Pelochelys cantorii. The sequence continues at coordinate 90,464,774 of CM064327.1, forward strand.
CCCATCAGGAGAGCCAGCGGGTCTACACTCAGCTCCATTTTTCTTCAATGAACAGAAGGATAATGACAATTGTTCTTTCGATCAAATGAAATGGCCTCAAAATAAATCTCACACATTTTAATTTACAGCAAGCCCATCCCTCATTGTGTTTGTTACAAGGATTCCCAGCTTATATTTGTAAGCAAAGACACTTGTTCATAACCTGCCGTAATCTTAAATGAGGATTTCCATGGTGACAGGCTGCGGTTTATTACAAATAATTGAGACCATAGCTCAGGCATTTTAACAGAATGAGTGTTACTGATTAGGGCCTTGTTCTGAAGTCTTGATTCAAAACCTGTTTTTGCTCATACTGAAAGCACATAAAGTTCTGTCAGAGCAACAACTTCAGGATAGGGCCCTTCATTTTCAGTATGGCAACTGTTCAGGTTCAGGGGCAAGGGGATCAGGCATGCATGAAGGGATCAGTCACTCCCCTGCCTGCCTTTCACCACCCTGCCAATGTTCCCATGCTAGCCTATAGACCAAAGTCAGCAGCAAACCAGGGGACTGCAGTCTGAGATTCTCATGACTGGTGCAGCATGCCCAGCTCCAACGCCCCCCCCCCCAAAACCTGCCCTCTGACAGAAGGAGGGGCAAAGGGAGCAACACTGGGGCCTGGTGATTCTAAAAGGCCCAGTGCTCCCAGCTGCTCCTATTGTGGCAGCAGTGGCACTCAGAGCCCTGGGCCCTTTAAATCGCCACTGGAGTGCCACATTGTGTGATCCCATCAGGTCTAAATGCTGTAGCGGTGGTGGGGCACATTCCAGGTGGCACTGAGGGCTGGCAGAGTAACTTCCCTTCCCTTATGCAGTTATACAATCTAGCTGTAACTGGCAAGGGCTGTCTGAACTGAAGGCATTACAGTGTAACTAGCAGGTCATATCTGCTATAAAAATATTGGGGATCCTTTGGTTCCAAGAGATGTTTTCTCTTGTTTTATTTGAAAGTTCTTTCTTCCTCGCCATTCCTTGTAAGCCACATTCTGAAATATCATGGCCTTATTTTAAATGAAAAGTTTCTCAAAAGCCTTTGTTTCTATCATACAGCAGGTCATCTTGACCACAGCCTCGCGCATATTGCCCACACTGCCACACTAAAGCCCCTCACAAGAAAAACACAGGCTGCTGAGGTGGATCCAGAGACAGAACTTTAAGTCCCTTGGGTGCTCAGCACAGTTCTCAGTAATTGGGACTGAACTTGGCAAGCACCCGGCCAGGGGCCTTCAAACCCCAGCACAGTCCCCAGTAAACGGAACTGAACTTGGCAAGCACCTGGGCCAGGAAGATAAGAGTAGGGAAAAGAGCTAAGTTAATGAGCACTAAAAACAGGACAAGATAGGAATAAGGGAAATGAGCTGTCATGATACACCAGTTAACAAGCACCTGGAACAGGGAAAGAAAAAACATAGCTAGCTCTCATAGCCAGTCATGTCTGCATCAGGCACTAACCACAAGGCCCTGAGGCAGATGTCATATCAAAAGGAAGGAACCCTAGTATGGTACTGGATATCAAATCATACTATCAACTAAAGCTGAACCCTAATATGGCACTGGATGTCAAAATTATAGTATAAAGCACCCTGAGCCCTAAGCTCGGGGAGGTTCCGTATCAAGATAGAAGGCACGTATCGTCCAGCCTGGCTAAGGGGTTGATCACCCAAGGCCGCCTCCCACCCACTGAATCACGAAAGGGGTGTACGAATCTGGAGCATGCTACGCGTTGTTTTTTGTCCGTGTATCGTAATTGTCACTGGGTTTGTAAGTATTGCTTAATATATTATTTATCAGCTTAGCAATAGTTAGTTGTATTGTATTAACCATATTGTATAATGGTACCACACTTAGGTCTAAATAAGAACTAGGAGTAGAATTGAGGGGTTGTTAAGTGAATATGCAGACTAATGACTAACTCTACTGGCTGTTCCAAGATACCCATAGAGGGATGGGCTGTAGGAGGAGTTTTTATTATTGTTGTATTGACTTTCTTTAATGTATGTTTTATTTGCATGCTACGTTGTCTTAAACAAATCAGAGACAGTGATTTAATATAATCAGATTGTAGTCAATAAAGTTTGGAATTGGTTAAGTACATCTCAGCTTGGGCTTTCCTCCTTTGTGGCCCCTAGTCCCTCGCCACAAACGACACCCCTAGACAATCTTTCAAGCCTCTAGTTTGTCAGTTTCATTGCAGGAGATTTCAGAAACTGTTCCCTGAGACCATTTTTGTGGTTTTCTTCTTAATGACATACATTTTACAATGAGTCATTCCTCATCAGCTTCCCATCGGGAGGCTTTTGCTTTTATACAAAAGTAAACTACCAATAGAGAGAAAGAAGTATAGAGACAGGGATTTCAAAGCACAATTACCATTTCAATTTGTGAGAAGAATACATTGTTTTTCAGAGGGCGTCACATCCCTTCAGTTGTGACACTGTGCATTCATTCATAATTTTATTTTGTCTCTAATCCTTTCATTTGATTTTATATTAAAGTAAGTGAAGCTGATGTTTTTCCATCCATTATTGATTAGAGCAGTGTAATGCATTTTGCTTTAGCACTGGTGAACTTGGTTCTGGAACTCCAGGCTATATTCTACCTTCAGACACAGGGGGGATAGCTCTCACCAAAGCAACTGGAAATTATAAGTAGGTATTCAAAGACAGATTATCTCTGAGGTTCAAATCTTCCAAGGTATTTAGGCTCCTAACTTCAATTTATTTCAGTGGAAATTAGGATCCTAAATATCTGCCTAAGTACTTATGTAAGTGTATGTGACTCTAAGGAAAATATAATCTTGAGGTCTGTTTCTATAATTAAGAAATAATAGATTAAGAATGGAAACAGCAAGTAGTAATGGAATGAAACTATACACATGAAAATTTATAAGTATCAGGAAACATTAGCTGGAACTTAGACTGAGGAATAGCCAACCCACTTCCCTGTGTCCTCCCTCCCCCTTTGTACGCATCTACTTTGGCTAGAAAGGGCTTGATTTTCAAATTACAATTCATGCTTTGTTGGTCAGCATACACTGAATTTTTAGGGGTACAATCAAAATGTCTTATATGGGACTATTTAAGCACGTTGGAAGAGTTTGCATAGGTATTAATCTGGATTTTGACCACAAAATCTTGAGTAATTTCTTTCCATTCTGAGTGGAACACTAATAATAATCCACTTCACATATTTCCTAACAGGTGCATCTCTACTTCTATGTGATACAGGTTAATAGAAGAGATCCTCAGTGGAGCACCATCTGAGAAACTGTCCCAGCATATTGGAAATGTGATTTATCACTAACAAATGAAATATTGTGCATACAAAAATGTCACATGTATTGTTCAGTTCTGTTTCTCATTTTCCTTCCTCATTAGTTTATGCATGCTGATTTTCCTGGGACATCAGCTCAAAAGGAAAAAAAACCTGAAGTGAAACAGAAAATCCTCAACAATGAGCAGCCATTTCCTTGTCCCACGTGAAAATGCACTGTATTGGTCTTGTTATTTTAACATAGCATGAGAGGCATTTTAGCTATAATACATATGAATCAGCTGGCTCAGTGCCAAAAGCATCATTGTATTTATCTTCATATACACAATGGAAGTTTGTGTTTTGTACCCAGTTTTCTGCCTCTGAGTTTGCACGAGACTTCTACACATACTTCCTCACATTTTATAAACTTCCTGAAATGTCCACATCCCTCATTCCCATAATGGAACTTCTGAGGTCTCTAATGTTGCTAATCCCATAGGGTACGTCTACACTAGCCCACTAGTTGGAACTAGGGCGGCTAATGAGGGTGACCAAAATTGCAAACGAAGCGCGGGATTAAATATCCCATGCTTCATTAGCACGTTCCTGGCCGGTTGCCATTTTTGGAAATTGACTAGCCTAGAATAACTGCCCGCGTCTACATGTGGCAGAGAAGCGCGATTCCGAGATAAACCCCTTTCCATGAGGTTTAACTGTTAATTTGAACTAAGGGGTTTATCTCGGAATCGCGCTTCTCTGTCGCGTGTAGATGCGGGCAGTTATTCCGGGCTAGTCAATTTCCAAAATGGCGACCGGCCGGGAACATGCTAATGAAGCGCGGGATATTTAAATCCCGCACTTCATTTGCAATTTCGGTTGCCCTCATTAGCCTCCCTAGTTCGAACTAGGGGGCTAGTGTAGACGTACCCATAGGGATTCTCAAATTTGTCTCTGTTATTGGCTATTCATCATCACTCCACTGAGCTCTCTCATGTCCTGGAGCTTCCTTGCTGAGGAGTGTTCCAGAGTACCCTTTTCCCTAGCTGATGGCACCATCAGTGACACAGAACAGCTAGCTTGGTATGCCAGCTCACACTTATTATTTCCAGGATCTAAAATACTTTTTACTAGTGAGGGGAGAATTCAATCTGTTTAAATCCTCATCTAAACTAAGCCATGACTTTCGAATGGTCACTTTACTTTCTTTTCCCACTTTTGACTAGGCTAGGAATCACTTCTCTGATGAGCTTTTGGCACTGCTCTTTCCGTTGTGCGTCAGCCGATGGCCGGGGTAGTGTGTGTGTGTGGTCTGTGAGCCCTATTAAACACCCGAGTCTTCAACTGCTAGGACAGGGCCCTTCGCAGCGGGCAGCCTAGGGGAGGCTGATGGGTGCCCCAAAGTCTGCAGGGAGAGCTTATTACACCCATGTCTTTGACTGCTAGGACGTAAGGTCCCTTCGCAGCAGGCAGCCAAGGGAGGCTGACAGGTGCCCCAAGGGTCGCCCCATGGAGGAGGCAAAGCCCAAATGCCCAGCTCTCACTGCATCTACCCCTTTGACCGGCTAGAGTTCTTTTAATTGTGTCTGGTTCTGTTACAGCAACAGGAGGAGTCAGGTTAAAGCTTAAACAGTTACAGGTTTATTAAAAGACTTATAAAGCATGTGGTTACAGTGACTATTGTTCTATTTCTTAACTGCTAGCAAATACAGATCTTAAAATGGTTACAAAGGAAAAAGGAAGATAGAAAGTAATGGTACCAAGTGACAGCTTAATCTTTAAAGAGCTCTATTCTATGCATGCACTGAGACAAAGGACACATACAGGTACAATTTTTACCCCCTTCTGCATCTCTCAATTCCAGCATGTCAGGCCAGAATTGGTCACTCAATTCCCCGGGAAAGACGAATACGAGGTGGGCGTCCCCATGTGGACCTCGGGAGGCAATTACCTAACCCGACCAGCAAGTAGATGGTAGATTGACACTCAAAGTGAGTGTGCTGCTGGACCCATCTTTATACCCGTGGGGTCACGTATTCTCTTTCTTATCTATGGTGCCAAATGATGCTGGTTCGTCTTTGTGACACCAGTTCTTACAAGGGAGTTGTGAACTTAATTTACACTTGTAAGAGAGATAACTAAATTGGGAGTACTGGGCATTCTTTGCTCAGCGGGAGAGTCCACTCCCCGGGACGGCTGTGTGATCGTATCAATATCAGTGCTAGCCAAGGGCAGTTTCTGCCGCCCTTGAAGGTCAACAATTGGCATCTCTCTGTTTACAGCCATCCAGGGTCATAGCAGCCAGCATATCCGGGCCTTCTGTCAAGGCTTCAAAGACTATGCTGATTTTATTGCTCTCTATGCCCTGTGTGCTCTGAGGCACCTAAAAGGGGCAAGCAAGATGGATGTTGGGGGGGGCAGGGGGGTGGTTCCTGTCTGGCTACAGTTGGGGCGGGAATCACAGCATATGAAGTTTAACTGAATTTAAAATGAACAGTAAATCACCCCCCACCAACAATTGTAAACTTCTCCTGTTTACAACAGAACAGCGATGTATCTATAAAGTCAGATAGAGAGGAAACATTTTACACAAGTAATTTGCTGTAACAACCTTTTCCCTAAAAATAAAACTTCCCTTTTAAACTATTATAATCTTACCCCTATATTATCTAAGGGGCTTTTAAGAGCCCTCGGTCGATTATGAATGGAGCTGTTGCCACAGACCACATGAGACTCCTGCATGTTGAGCATGGGACCAGTGACCCATACAGTAACTGTTCTGTTTCAAATAAATGTTTTTCCAATATCGGATATGGTATTGTCTATCATGGCACTCTGATTAATCTGCACAATGGTGGAGCACAACTGTAACTTAACAGTGTGTAATGAATGGTCTTCTAGACAAAGAGCAGCTAGAGGGCAGGCAGATCTTGATAAAGGATTGCCTAATTAATGGTCTATACTATGCAGAGGAATCCAGTATTGTTTCCTTTAAACTGCCTATCTGATTATTTGGTGAAACCATGCTTCAGGATCTTCCCAAAAGACTTATTATTGGCAGTTCAATAATCATTTACACTTATACTGTATTACCTAAAGCAGTAATGGGCAATCAAGAATAGTGAGGGGGCCACATGAGTGACCCTCCTTCATAACAGTGGGCTGCATGACCAGTGGTAGGCACTGGAGCCCTGCACTTCCTCCTCCTCCTTGCCAGCACTTTTGGCATGCCAGGAATTGCCTTAATCCGTGCTTCGTCCCTACTCCTCTCCCACCCTCCTGGAGCTTGTACACTGCAAACAGCTGCCCTGCCCTGCCCTATAGTCAAGTACTAGTACTCAGGATAGCTTTACAAAGCGACATTCTTGATTGCTTAATAAAACTGTATTTAAGAAAATAAAGTTTACATACTCAAGCTTATCCAATTACCATATTTCTACATCCTGTTCAAGCATTCATCTTTAAATCATCTGTTTTGTATTCAAGGAAACAGAAAACATTCTATTGTCACTTCAGCTGTGTCAGATGCAAACTTGGCATTATTTATTTAGGCAAATATAAAAGTCATGTTAGTTTTGGCTGCCATTAAATTTACAAGCAGTAGCTGACAATCTGTAGCCAAGGATACTCTGTACACAGTCACTGGGTAAATACCATTCCTGTTTATTCAGTTATTCTCATAGTAATTAAAGTAAACAGCCTGGTTTCACTGCTGTTTCTTGTGCTTTCTTCCGTTAGAGAAACATATTCTTAAATTGGTTCTCTATCATGTTGCTAGTATAGCTTTCATGTTAGGTTTGAGGAAGATGACTCAGATGAAACAAGAATCTTTTTTCTTTACACCTTTGCTCACAAAATAGATTAATTCTTTATTAGAAAGGTAAAAAAAATTGACTAGCTGTTTTAAGTTTTATTTAAATTTCCTTTCCTGCAGCTTCAGTTTCCAGGCAGAATTGGAAGTGTAACAGTATTATAGGTCTCCTTCTACCCCCTCCCTGGCTTATGATTCTGGGCAAATGTAGTGACCATGCTGATGGTGATTCCATTCATTAGTCATATATCGCAGTAGTGAGCGCTGTAAATATACTTAGGTAGATAGACAAGCAGTTTGGAATTCATGACTATCATGGGCCTGTCCCAAGGTCACCCCTATTTTCTGGCTGAGCTCAGACCTCATCATTGACTCACTGGTGCCCACTAAATTCATTGATTCCACATGTCTTTTAGAAAAATATCCAAGCTTGATTTTAAAATTGCTAATGATGGAGAATCCACTATGACTTTTAATATAGGTTGAACCTCTAAAATCTGGGACTCTGGTCTGGCAACATCTGTGTTCTGGTAGATTGGACCAGAGAGCCCCAGCTGCCCAATTTCAGAAGTGCTGCCTGAGCGGGGCTGGCGGTGGGGAGCACATCCCCAATAGGGCTGGCATGGTGGGGAGCATAGCTCTGGCCAAGGCTGGCAGTGCGACGTGCAGCCCCAGCCAGGGCTAGAGTCAGCAGGGCCAGCAGCTGGGCACATAGCACAGGCTGACACTGTTGGGGGTGCGGCCCTGGGCCTGCTCCTGTCCAGGGCTGGCACGGTGAGGGATGCAGCCCCGGACAGGGCTGGCAGGGTAGGGGGCTAGAGGCAGTGTCAGGCAACAGGGAGCACAGCCCCAGCTGGGAGCAGAGCCCTACTCCTGCGTAGAGAGCCTTGACTTCCCCTTATTTGGAAAACTCTGTGATTTGGGACCACTCAGGTCCTAAGGGTTCCGGACGAGGGAGGTTTGACCTATATCAGTTATTTACTAGAATAACGTAAAAGACAATGAATAGTCTAGTAGCACCTTAAAGACTAACAAAACATGTAGATGGTATCATGAGCTTTCGTGGGTTTTACTCTCACTGTTAAAAAATTTGTGCCTTGTTGCTAGTCTGAATTTGTCAAGTTTCAACTTTCAACCATTGGATCATGTTATATCTTTTTTTGCTGGACTGAAGAGCTCATTAAATATTTGCGCCCTCATGTAGATACTTATGGAGTAAACAAATCACCCCTTAATCTTTTTAAGCTGAAGGAGCTCAATCTGTCACTATAACCATATTTTCTACTCTAAACCCTCTCCAATTATTCAACAGCCTTCTTAAATTGTGGATACTTGAACTGGGCACAGTATTCAAGCACTGGTCACTCTAGTGCTAAATGCAGAGGCAGAATAAATTCTCTGCTCCTACTCATGATTTTCATGTATGTATCCATACCCTTTTGGCACTTTGAGCTCTGTTCAGTTGATTGCCTGCTGCAACACTCAAAAGAGAGCTACTGCTTCCTAGGATAGAGTTCCTCCAGGCTATAAGAAGGGCCTTGTGGTGAGGTGTGACCTAGCACCTCCTGCTGTTCATCTTACAGATCAATGCCACAGGTTCAACTCCTGGTGGTGTCTCACACACTGTCACTTCTGCTCCTGGACCCGAGTTGCTCCAGAGATCACGATATCCTTTTCATGACACAGCCATATGGGTGTGCCACAGTCAATGCTTCCTTTCTTCCTAGGGGCAGTCCAACAGTCCAGACACTTCCTCAGTGGTGAGTGAAGGAGGGCAGGCCTGGCCACTGCTTTAGGTCCCAGCTCAAAGATCAGCCGTATGCTGCATCTCATCCAACTCTTGGTACCTTTCCCTGGGTCGCTTCTTTGCAGCCCTAGCACCCTCTAAACCCTGATCTCAAGGCCTCAGCATGCCAGTCTTAGCAGGCAGCCAGGAGCTACCTCTTACTCCCCTGATCCTACCCAGCACTAGTCAGTCCAGGGAGCTAGTCTTCTTCTTCCTCCTGCAAGGCAGCCAATCCCTCTTCATGCTTCAGGGAGCAAGAAAATGTGTTCTGCCCTGCAACTCTTCTTACATGCGCCTGCCTGGCCCTGATTGGTTGCTCCTTATAGCCCCTCCTGTATTGGCTACTTTCTGCCCAGCTTTCTTAAGGCTCCATTAACCCTTTACAGGCCAGTGTGGGGGCAGACACACCATCACAAGCCTACATTCTTTGTTTCTAGATGTATACATTTAGCCATATTTTTAAAAATATTTTCTTGCACTCAGTTTGTTAAGCAATCCTGATAAGTGGGAATCTATGACCTGCCCTCTTCAATATTTACCACTACCCCAATTTTTGTCATCTGCAAACTTTATCTGTGATGATTTTATGCTTTCTTCAAGGTCAAATGTTAAATGGCACAGGGCCAAAAACTTATTCCTTTGGAACCCCAATAGAAACACACCCACTCAATAAGGATTCCCGAGTGTGATTTGGTAGTCTGGTGCAGACACCAATGTATATGCCGTCTTAGACTTTGCCTGTTAGGCTATTGATCCATAAGCATTCAAGATCATTTTCTTCTGCGTTATCAGTGATTTGAAACAGCTAATGCCATTTTTTATAGTACCCATTTGATTGTTCCTAAATAAGTTATAAGCATTGATTTTGTCATTCCAACTATGTGAATCATCCCACAACATTTCAGTAATACCAACTAAGTCGAATTTGTGCTCATACACAATCAATTCCAATTCCTCATTTGTTATGTAGGCTCCCAGCACTGGTGTATAAGCAAATAAAGATTTTCTTCCCATTGTATCTTTTGGTTCTTTGTTTAATTTTATTCTCAATATTGTGTCTTTGTGCTGAGTGCAGTAAGTGGAGTAGGAACATAAGAACGGCCATACTAGGTCAGAACAAAAGTCTGTCCAGCCCAGTATCCTGTCTGCTGACAGTGGCCAATACCAGATGCCCCATAAGGAGGGATCACAACAGGTAATCATCATGTGATCCCTCCCCTGTCTCCCACCTCCAGGGAAACAGAGGCAAGGGACATCTGGCTAATAGCCATTGATGGGCCTAAACTCCATGAATCAATCTAGCTCTTTTTTTAATCCTGTTAAAGTTCTAGCCTTCACCGCATCCTCTGGCAAGGAGTTCCACAGGTTGACTGTGCGCTGAGTGAAGAAAAACTTCCTTTTGTTTGTTTTAAACCTGCTGCCCATTAATTTCATTTGGTGACCCCTGGTTCTTATATTCTGGGAATAAGTAAATTACTTTTCCTTATTCACTTTTTCCACACCTGCAGAAATGGTGTTTCTGCACTTCTGAGCACTTTTGAACTCTCACACAATGCACGTGTGAAGTCATGCCATCTGGAGGATTCCATTTGATACAGAAATTCGCTAGGATGTATGTGTGCCATGCAAAAACTTTTGCACAGAATGTCCTGTGCATAATATATTAAAAAAACCACCATTGATTAGTTTGGATTGTCTTTTTTTAGACTTTCAGAGGCTAAAAATAGCAAGTCTGCAAGAGAACACACATTTGGAGGAAGCCTTGGAAAAGTTTGACTGTATTTGACTTTTTCTTCCCACGGTTAAAAAAAGCCTATTGATTTGTCGTGTTTCTGAAAGAAAGCCAACAAATCAAATGCTATTGATGCCTCTAACTTGGCTGAAGTAGAAAGAATTATTTACTTGTAGCAGCTACTCACATGCTATGTTTTCAAGGTGGCACTCTTTTTTAATGAGTTGATCACTGAGGAGTAATAGGGCTCCACGACCTAGAAAAACCATGCAATCATCCTGACCCATTTCCCTCCTTGTTAATAACTAAGCAAGGGTTCTTAAACAAGAGTCCCCCTTTGTTCTGGGGGAATTATTTCTTTAGTCTTTTTTCTACATGGCTCTCAGGCCCCACCCTTCTTCAGTCAGGAGTTTCACCACCCTTCTTCTTGGAGTCTATATTACTTCAGGACAGCTGGAGTCTGAGAACCGGCTTCTCCCCAGCTGATCTCCTGTTATAGCTCAGGCTACGTCTAGACTGCAGGCTTCTTGCACAAGAAACTTTTATCGGAAGAGATCTTCCGCAAAAACTTCTTGCACAAGAACACGTCCACAGCGCAAAAGCGCATTGAAAAAGTGATGGGCATTTGCAAAAGAGAGCATCCAGACTACATGGACACTCTCTTGAAAGTAAACACCCATGCTTTTTCTTCTTTCCTCTTTTTGCGCAAAAAAACCCTCTTCCCCATCCACACACACAAAAAGAACTCTTTTACAAAAAGGCTTCTTCCTCATAGAAAGAGGAATACCAATTGCGCAAAAACCCCTCTGTTCTTTCGATTCTGATCTTGTCTGTCCTGTCTTCAGGAAGAGACAGAATTTAAACAGCCTTCTTTCCCTGCTTGTTCTGACTGGCTGGGAGAGAGGGCAGCCTTGTTCTCTCCACTTTACAGGCTTCTGATCCCAGATCCTTAAAGAGAGGTAGCAGCCTGGATTTTCCCCAAGCATTAGCTATCATCCAACTCCTTCCCTTTCCCTTATCTAGGTCCTTCTCTATGCTAAAACCTCAGGTACCTTAGGAATAGGTGGTAACGGACCCCTAGTTCTTACTACATCTATGTGGGTATGTCTACACTTGCACTCTACTTCGAACTAGGGATACAAATGTAGGCGACTGAAATTGCTAATGAAGTGGGGATTTAAATATCCTGTGCTTCATTAGCATGATTTCCCCAGCACATTACTCCTCTGAACAGCTGTTTTGAAAGTGACAGTGTGTGCCGGGAAGCATTAGTTCGAACCAAACTGCTTGATTCGAACTAACTTTACTCCTTATTTTTTGAGGAGTAACGTTAAAATGAGGAGTAACGTTAGTTCGAACCAAGGGGTTTGGTTCAAACTAATGCTTCCCGGCACGCACTGTCACTTTCAAAACAGCTGTTCAGCGAAGTAACGTTGCTAGGTGTAAATCAATTAAGATGGTGGGGTGTGATTGGTTTTGTTCGAACCAAGGGGTTTGGTTCGAACTAATGCTTCCCAGTGCACACTTTCACTTTTGAAAAAGCTGTTCAGCAGAGTAACATGCTGGCGAGATCATGCTAATGAAGCACGGGATATTTAAATCCCTGCTTCATTAGCAATTTCGGTCGCCTACATTTGCATCCCTAGTTTGAACTAGGGTGCACGTGTAGACGTATCCTGTGACAAGTACATATCCCATGCCAGATCAAGACTTCGCTACAACCATTTTTCAACTACCTGCCACTGTACCAAAGATATATGCTCAGTGCTTGTGGGCAGTGAGGGAATCGTCTGTTGGTGTAGGGCAACATGGCCTTGTTCTGCAGCACCCAACTGAAAAAGTTTCTGTGTCCTCTTCCTGGCCCCCAGTGTAGGGTAGTGGCTAAGATGCAGCTGTGTTTGGCTGATATCTAGTTGCCAGAATGGCCCTGTGAGGCCATGTACAGTCCTGTTACCCGCACAAATTTCTCTATCTCTTCCACACTGTAGGGACACACACCTTTACCCAGTTCCTAGGGCTCAAGGTGCAACCCTGTTAATTTACACACCCACCCTTACCCAATTCCTAGGGCTCAGGGTGTAACTTCCTGCGGGTTTTGCAGGATCTTTAGCCACTGAAAGAGCCTCACACAGTAATATTCTTATCCTCTATTTATTGAAAATTCCCAGACAAGCAGAATACAGCTGGTCCCCAAGTTATGAACGGGTTACGGACCAAACACTTGGCCGTAACTCGAAATGTTTGTAAGTCGGACCCCATTGAGTTACATTGTGACCACGCTGTTTGTAAGCACGGGTCATGTTCGTAACTCGGGGACTGCCTTTACGACCACTTAATGGGAGGTTTGGTCGTAAATGAGAATGGTCATAAATCGACCGTTTGGAACTTGGGGACCGGCTGTACACATACTAAGCACACAGTGTCATGCTCACCAATCCTGATAAAGGCAGGCAGACTTCCTCTGTTGGCCAGGCAAGGTCAGTCTCTCTGGCTCTTAGCTGCTGCACATCACGGTCGTGCAGGAGAATCCTGGCAGTGGTCTTAGGCTGTGTCTTGGAGGTGAGTAGTTCTTCCAGGTCTTCCCCTTTCTTCTTGGTGTTCTTTGTTTTCCCTTTGGTCTTCATCCAGCCTTTTGCTTCTTTCCTTCTGCTTCTATTACTTTTTGGACCCCAGTTTATATAGTGAAACCTGAATCCTGCTTAGCTATACCTAAACCAATTATTTTAGTATAATTTTCCTAACCAATCATAACAAAATTACCTAACCAGTCACACCCCACCACCTTAATTGATTTACACCTAGAAACATTAATTATACAGCAGACAGAAACAGTTACAAACCAGACAGAGATCATACAGACAAACAATAGAAAAGTGAGGATACTTAACAATAGAGTGCAGATTCCACAACCTCAACTTTGGTTAAGCAGTTTCTTGCTAGACAGAATGGTGTTACTTAAGTTTTCTTTACCCATCTTGAGAGCTGTTTCTTTATCTGGTGACAGTGGGGGAGCTATCAGGACAAAATCACCTTCTCACAACCTGGTGTGACCACTATTTTAATACAATTTAGATGGAATGTGAGTATGTGACTCTAGGCCTTATAGCTAATGGCTGCTACTCTTCAGTCTGGCTGCAGAGGAAAACTTTGGTTCAGGCCTACCACGGGCCTTCCAACATGGCGATAGAAAAACCATACTGTTACAGTCCAGGGTAGGCTAGAGCAAGATGCACACTTATGGATGCACCAGGACAGTTTCCAGTAGCTTTGAGATCAAGTGAGCGTAAAGACAGCTTAAAGTTGCCTCTTCCCTTTCTCAGGCTGGTATTGGACACAGGTCAGGAAGTCAGACCCGCTTTACCTTACAATTAGATCACTAACTAAAATTATTCTCCATAACCAAAGTGAGATGGGATGTACTATAAGAAGTGTACAAGTGTAACATGTTGCAGTTCATTCAATATTTAATTTTACTGCCTAATAATGGTGTTTGAGAAAGGAAACCTTTGTTTTGATGGTCAGTCGATGAGAAGCAGATGTCTTCAGAGAGCAGAGATAGGAGACAGGCTCTTCCATACTGTAATACCAGAACAGCTTGTTTGGATGAATATGCCTATCCATGAATGTGTCTACACTGGTCCACATCCCTGGGTTCTGGATTGAGTTCATGTTGGCGTGTGCCAAACTCACAACATTTCCCTTTCTGGACACATGTAGAACAATGGATACAAGGATCTATTTGTGTTCACACAGCTGTTTTAGGTACACAAGTTTAATGCTACCTCTTCAGGGTTCTTTGCATCACAAGGAGGCACTCTAGGAACTGTTAAGTGATGTGTTGTTGGTTCTTCCTGGACATAGGTACAGAAGGCACCTTACTACATGTGCAAGTGGCAATTCTGGGTCGCACTGTATATCCCCACAGATACTCCAGCAAAACAGGGTCAAAGTCATGGATCAGTTGAATGATGCGCTCCTATTCCGGCTTCTCATTGCAGTACAAGAGTTTATGCACAGGAGTAGCCTCTCAATGAGAAGCTCAGTGGCATTTTGGCAGCACTTTCTGAGATGTCAAAGACAATAGACCTTGAGGAACTATCCCCATTGATTCATGGCACAATAGACTGATACATTTAAAGCCAACTCAATCCCTTTTGGTTTACTCTTGCACCTGGGGCAGAAGAACTAGCAAGGTAGGGTGAGATTACATCATCTTGCTGACTTGAGAAGACAAGTTTTGGCTGCAAAACTTCTGCCCAAGGAAACAGACCTTCATGGATCTATGCAAGGAAACCGCACTAACCTAACAGTACTAGAACATTCAGTTGAAAGAAATCATACAGTATAGATGCAGGTTGCTATTACTTTGTGGAAACTGGCAACCCTAGAGAGCTACAGGTCAGTGGCAAACCACTTTGGAGTTGGAAAAGACCATAGTTCTGACTGTGAAGGTTTGTGAGGCAATTAACATGGTGGTTTATCCATGGGTTCTTAGCATAAGAAAATTCCTGAAATAACAGCTGGTTGTCAGTGGATAGGGTTCCCAAACTGAGCTGGGGCCATCGACGACAATTTACCTGCCCCAATCTGCAAGTGAGTATGTGAACTGCAAAGGATACTATTCCATTGTTGTGTAAGGCTCAATGGACCACCAACATGGGGAAGCACAGAAAAAGTCATAATGTAAGGATGCTGAGAAGGCCAGCCTAGTATCTGAAGGGGGAAAGCCCCAATATTATCATATAGCACGCATCTGTGCCAACTGCTATTTTGGGGGACCTCACCATACCTGCTCCTGTGTGATGGCTCATTAAACCATACCCTGATGTTAGGACCCTGGAAAAATGGAATTCAGTGTAAACCTCATTAGAAGCAAGATGGTAGTGGAGTGAAGGTTTGGTAGGTTCAAGGATTGCTGGCACTGACTACAAACCCACCTAGATGCCATTGTGGCTAATGCCATTTGTATAATTGTGGCTTGCAGTGTACTGCACAACAATTGTGAGGATAGAGATGAGTATTTCTGCCCAGAGTGGGCCCAGGACATTTGTGGTTTACAAAGCACGTACAGACAACTGTCCCCTAAACAGATGCAAACTGCTGCATGGTCCAAGCTGGTCAAGGAAATTAGGAATGCCAGATGTGCACACATTCTGGCAGTGCAGGGAAATTATAATATTATCTGGCTTGTGTTGCTACGTGGGGTGGGGGGAAGAGTTCACATTTACAGTCTTTTTGTAAAACTGCTTTAATTATACTTGATGGTCTATTCCAACAATTTTATGGAGCAAAATGCTTCCTCTGGTTTTTGTTGTCATCAGCTTTGAACTGGCTGAAGCTGTTAATTTGCTTGTGCTTGTGAAACTCATCACTATAGGATACCTAGAATGTGTGTAAACAGTGGGATGAAGGTTCTGCTGGGGACAGTGGGATGAAGGTTCTACTAACAACCCATGTGTTTGTACTTCTCATTATTGATGCCGGTATATAACCCCAACTCATAAATGGTTACATATAAAACAAAACACATAACACTTAGAATCTTATTTCATTTTAACAGGCTTTGATTTGTCTAAAGCAGCTTATCTTACCTAAAGCAACCAACATGGCTGCGATCTCCCTTTCATGCATGTGAACAGGGCTATAGTGATTGCTTCACCAGTGACAGATAAGATGGCATATTTTTTTCTTTCTTCTTATAATCCTCCAATGTTCAGTATTTTGTGCCAGAATCAGGATGACCTCCCAGGGTTTATTCTCCAGTGCCTTGTCTCTTCTTGACTTCCCATCTCTCTTTTGACTTGTATGTACATAGAGGTTCCATTAGGTTGGCCTACAATGATTAATCTAAATGGCCAACAGAGGTATCCTGATTGACCCAAAACGTATGGCTCAGCTCTGCCTTTGCACACATATTTTAAAACACATTTTCAGTACCTATGCCCAACTTAAATATTACTGTACATATATCTCACAATGATTATGGAAAGCAGTATGACAAGCTTTTTTTAGCTACCTGACTTGACATTTTTGGATAAATATTGTGAAAGCGATGTGGTGGGTATAGTGAGTTCATCAGGCCTCTCATGAATTACTGTTACAGAACAGTGAACCCTTTACTAGCTGGCACCAAGTGACTCTTATAGTCACGTATGTATTGTAAGATGTGGTTTGACCTGTCTCTGCACTGCTGTGCATGGAACAGAAATTAATGCTGAAAGATACAAAACTATACATACCATGGGACTCATCTAGCTTTCACACATGCAATAACATCAATGAGCAGTTGGGGAGTTACCTATGCAATTGCTGCAGAACCCTGCATCATTCATGTCACTTTTGGATATACACGGGGGAACTTGTTTGATTTTTGTTCTATTCATTTCCCTGAATGGCAGGATTGTGAAAAATGAACTATCAAGTTATGGAACATGGCATATTACAAAGGTTTCCCTAGATATCAGTCTATACAAAAGGTTAACAATAAGGTCAGTGAATGCATAACTTAATTTCCTCAGCAACCTTACTTTACTGATGTCTCTTTCCTATACTTTTCTATGCATAGGAATTAGGCACATGGTCAAATGTTATGCTCATGTTCTTTGAGGGGCACAGTTCCTGAAATGTCCATATTAAAGCAATGGTTTTTATACATAAATTCCCACCTATCACACCTGTAGAATGTTGACAGGAGAAAAAAAGACACTGAAATAAAATCTACATTTTAATGACAGTGTGAGACAATCAATGTGTTGCAAATATAAATGGACCAGTACTAGAAATGCATGGTCCAACTTAACTGCAGTTGGCATAGGATGTAACATTACCATATAAACACAGAATGTTGCCTTCGTATCAGCATATGTCTCAAGGGAACGTATGAAGAACCCACAAATAAAACAATTCCAGATGAAATTATATGTAAGAAGGAAAGATAAAAACCAAACTAAACCCTATTCAAACTACAAAACCAACAATAGTTAAATGCTCCCAAAATGTAATCTCTTTGAGCAAATCAGAGGAAGTGGTCAATCCATATATAAACAAAGTCATCAATTGCCCAGCCTGCATCAGCCTCACCCCAACATCAGATGGCATATCTTGAATAGTTCCTTGTTGATCAGGAAATCCTGAGCTAATTCAGAAAATTCATAGTTCAAGAAGATGTCAAAGTCACCATGCTGGGGAACTTCTGTTCAGATAGAAACAACACAATCCTGTATCAGCTCTATCCTGGAAAACACAATATGGATGTACTGTATATCCAGCTCTTTTGTTGCTGTTGTTGGCTGGGGGAGCAACCTCCTGAGTTGCATATGACACATATACACTATCTCAATTAATCCACCTACTCGTCTTGCACAGAGTACCTGTCTAATCTAGATAATCAGTTGCCGTGGTAGTCAGGAACCAAATGCAACTGCTACAAAGTTTCAATCTCACATGGCAGGGGGAGGGAAGAAAAGGCACTGAGAAACAACCAGAAGGGATATATGCAAATGGATACTGTCCTCTTCAGTGAAGAACCTGATACTTAATGCAATGCACTGTTTTTTGTTTTTGTTTTTGTGTGGCCTAACTTTAATTATCTGTAGTGCCATAAATGTCTTATTTTTTTCCTTTCTTGGTTTATGTTCATTTTAAATTTATAATTTCTGGTTGTCTCAGTATGCATCTATCTTCCTTAACTTATTATAGTTTCTTAATTCTCGCTTTTGATTTTAGGGTGTTTGGGAGGGATTCACAAGGGAGATTTAGGCTCTGCGTTCCTTTACATTGAACACATTCCAGGAGTTAGGCACCTATGCCAGCTTATAGGTGATGGTTCTGACATGTCTCAGGGTACAATCTGGATTGTTAAATCATTGTGTCCCATTTAACTCCTCAGTCTGGTGTGTCCATGGGCAGTTTGTAAGGGCCCCAGAACCACCTACAGCCCTGCCCCTTCTGCTGAGGCCCCTCTCCCACCACGGGGAGAGGAGCAGGCATGCACGCTCCAGCCTCCACGGCCCTGTAGCACTGGGGAGGGAGGAGGGTACATGGCCTGAGTCTCCGCAGTCCTGGAGTACTGAGGAGGGTGGGTGCTCCGGGGCAGCAACACTCCAACTAAGTATGCCTACAGCAGGCATTCTGGGGGTGGAGCGTGGGCACAGCCATGCTTGGCAGTTTGGGAAGGCAAAGCCTTCCCCCACTTAGGATACCGGATGCCTATGGCTATGTCTTACTTTGCTGTGTGAACTACCACTCTGCACACTCACTATATCCTCTAGCATGCAAATCACCCCCAGGCAAATACCAGAGAGCTATGCCTAGCTACTCTTGAATTGCATATTGAGTGACACCCACGTATTCCTAGTCCCAACCCTTACATCCCATACATGTGCAGCTTAAATTATTCAAGACCCCCTTTATCACATTAAGTGAATTAATTATCATTTCATCAAAGGGTATGAATATACACCAGCCTTCATACCCCGAGTAGGTTCCCCAAACTTCAATCAAAAATTCTTTGTCTATGATAAAACATTTCAATGAGTTCAATGGCTACAGAAAGATGGATTTTTTAAAGATTTCAAGTGACATAGACATAGAAGATCAGGACTGGTTACAAAAAGAAAAAACAAAACAAAAAAACCCCCCAAACTGCAAGCTGTTTCTTAAATTTTACCAGGCTAAGTAAAATTTGAAGCAATCAGGTTTCTCTTGTCGTGGCTCCTTTAACAGGTCTAAATTAACTTGGATCATGATTGAGACTTGCTTTCTTGGAAGGTAGCTGTTTGCTGTGATGAAGAGCATCATTTTCAAAATTAGATTAGCCCCTTTGTGATGGGAGAACACCTACATCTTTTGTCTCAGGTCCTAGTCATGCTGATGCTGTTTTTCCATGCACTCATGCCAGGTGTGACCTATACCTATTCCAATCAATGCTTATTTCTCCTGCTCCTCAGAAGTGTCTCTGGAAAATTAATCCTTTGAAACCAAATAGGTAGCAATACAAAAGTATGTTGGTAAACTGCGTTGCACCTAATTTTCCAAAAATTTCTCACATTCTTCACAGTTCCCATAAAATGTGAGCCATTGTGTCCTTCCTGAAGTATTAATTTTAGCAGCCTCCATGCAAATTAAAGCCATCAGCTGAAGCTTTGAAGGTTTGCTACTCTATCAAAAGCCAAAACATTCACCCAGATAGGAATCATTGCAAAGGGCAAATTATTAGCAGTCTCCTAATGAACAGCCACAAAAAAAAGCTCAGTAATGAGCTATCTGCAGAATAAAGAAGCCCTGCTGATGATAGCTCTAAAAGTAGGACACACACAAAACCAATGTGACGGCAAACTGAAAAAATCACCAGTGAAAGCAAGAGGCCATGTAATATAGAAATGTCACCCAGGAATAGAAAATGCATGGAAATACAAGTATAATTAGAAATGCCATTGAAAAGAAATTTTTCTAAATGAAATGACTGCTAATGCTTTCCCCATTGGGTTCTACCATTGAAAATAAATTTGTCAAGAAAAGAAGGGCTTGAATTCTTCCTGCCCAAAACCCTGCAACACTTTGTTATTCACTGTTTATAAGGTCCCTTCACAAAGCTAATTCACTATGCCCTGCATTCCAGTTCCTCATTGTTGAAAAAGGAAACAAACTTTAGAAGGGCAACACAACCAACCCCCCTTCCTAATTTATTTTTTTCTCTTGGCCTCCCATTAGTAATATCTGTTTGGTTTCTATCTGACTGTAAGCATAGGTGTAGTTTGACGGCTATTTTCTTGGGGGGGGGGGGGGGGGGAGAGCAGCTTCAGCCAGGTCAACAGGCCCATGTGTGAGGGGGAGACACATTAGCTAGGGGAGCCCCACCTGCTGCTGCTGTCCACTATAGAGGCCTAAGTGCGGCTACATCTGGACTTGATGCTGCTGCTTCTCGGGTTCCTCCCAGGGCTGCTGCTGCTGCTGCCACGAGGATGCCTCTTGCCAGGCTCCTGCTTCCTCACCTCACTACATAGAGACATGCAGCAGGCCCCATGGGCACCTGGGAGATGAGGAGGAGGAGGTGGGGAAAGTCAGGCATCAGGGACTGCTAGCAGCGTCCGTCCTTTTGCATTAAATTAAATGCACTGAGCTTCAACCACCTGACCACAGCAACCACTTGATCACATCCTCTTCCCCCGGCAGGCCTGCCCTGTCTGGGAGTTCCTTCTGCTTCTCCCCAAATGACTCTCAGGACTGTAAATTATTTCGAGAAGGGTCTGGTTTCCTTTTGCCTTTTGTAAAGGCCCAGGAGAAGAACACAGAAACATCCTTCCCTCCCAAAATAATCCAGCTCTCCTCCTTAGAACTGAGTAATCTTAATAAAACTGAAACTCTTTCCTTGATGGGGAAGTTAAACACACAGGCTAAGATTTCTCTTCGTGATAACTGAGGAGGACTCAGGACAGGATATTAATTTTAGTTACATTGGTTTGGCCTGCGGGGGAAAGGAAAGGAGTGCTGCCCGTGGGAGAATGTGTTCTTGGCGAGGAAGTCGATTGTGTCAGAGTCTAGAAGGTGCTGAGCACCTTTGCTGCCTATGGACTTCAACATCTCACAGGACAGGGCCCTGTCAACAAGCTGAGTTTTTGCTTGACTTAGAACAGGTCAGCACTTGGTGCAGCTGCGCCACTGTGGCACTTCTCATGAAGGCACACTAAGCTGGCAGGAGAGGGCTTAATAACTCCACCTCCATGAGAAGCTGTAGCTGTGTGGGATGGAGAAGCTCTTCCACTCCACATGGGGTGGTGGTGGTGGTTAGGACAATACAACCATATTGCAGAGGTGTGTGGATTGAAGTGACTGTATGGTGTAGATCCAGTATCAGTGTTTAAACCTGGCTTTCCTTGGGGTTTGGCTTTACCAGCAACAAAAACGACACCAAACTGAGCCGTTCCTAGGGCTTGTGCTAATGCTCTCGGTTTCTTTCTCTAGAGACTCTACTATCTTCATTGTAACTTCACCAGAGATAACGATTTACAGATCAGTGCTCATTTCTTTGGGACCATTCCTCTTCTCCCATGGAAGCCGCACTCCTTCCTAATACTTTCATCTCTTCTGTCATCTTCCTACTAAAAGAACTCAATCACTTGTAATGCCTTTTCACTCTTCATTCTGGGTGGGAGACAAGATCAAGGTGCACCAGACATAATAACCCTGTTTGCTTTTGTATGCTCTTGGCTTTTTGATCCAGTCCACCATCACCTTTCTCTCCTTTCTTTGATCTTGTAAGCCTCTGATCCCCTCTCTTACTTTAAAGTTGGGCTGCAGAATCCCTCTTAGTCTGTACTTCTGGACTCTGATGCCACCACATTTTGAATTCTCCTGCTCTTCGGGGATTTGGTATGCCTTAGAGTCCTTTGCACACTTGTGCATGTGAACTAACAAAATAGAGGTAATACGGTTTGGCAGGGCTCAGCTCGGGCCAATAACATAGTCTTAAAAATAGTCTGAACCTCCAAACCTGTTGATGGTTTTTTTCATAAACAAGAATACACAGCCACCCTTTTGGGAAAGTTCTAAATAAATGGTTATCCAGTGGAACTTATCAGCATCTGGTGATGCTACTTCTAGCAATAACTTAAGAAAACATGAGAGCCTTTACCTCTGTGAAGAGTTCTGTGGAGAGTGATGGGGTCAAGGAAGGCTAACAACCTTAACCCCTTACTCATCACCTAATAAACTATCTTGTTAGTCTCCAAAGTGCTACATATTTTGTTCCTTTTGTTTTACCCTTACTGTCAGATAGGGATGACTTGAATTGGACTGCATAAGAACAAAGGCTTCAATTCTTCAGTTCAACAGAGTTTTGTGTTGCGCAGAAATCAGAGTTTCTATACAGCCTTTGCATTCCTCCAGTCCCCACAGCTGCCACTGAGTAGTTAGGACCCTGGAGTAAATTAGGTCAACCATAAACTGTTGTGACAGCTTGGAATTGCCAGAAGTGTACTGTGCTCTGGCCATGTTGTCTCTTGTTGCAGAGCCAGGTTTGATGGCTCTGCACAAGGCAGATATTTCCCTACTCCAGGGAAATCCGCTGTTGCCCACTTAAAGACACTGTTAAGGCTGGTTTGCATTGCTAGAGCAGTACCAGGATGGCATATCTGATCCAATTTGCAATCCTTTTGCCCAACACTAGAATATTATTCTTTGCTAGAAGATTTACCTGGCTTTGTTCAGGTAGTTAATTCAATTAATTTATGTTTTTCTTCATTTACATCATTGTTCTGGAATGGGGCTGAGGATGAGGGGTTCAGTATGCATATTCCCCGAGGAGAGAGGACAAACCCAGCCCTCTGTCACTGCAGCAGTTTGGGGCCAGGTGAGAAGCTCATGTCCATGGCCACTGCAGCTCCCCTGGGCACAACCGGGAGAGGGGTGCATGTCCCCCCAGTTGGGGAAGAGACAGCCAGACACACAGACAAACTCTCTCAAATATATAGTAGATAGCTGTCCCTTTTTCCACCTCTACCCCTGGTTTCTCAATGGGATTAAAGCTGTCCCAGTCCCCATCTCTTGCCCCTTGCAGTCTCCCTGTGATCATTATATAGCAGCACCTCCCTCCCGCCCCTTTCCATCATTCCATACTGTAACTGTCCCTCCTGTCAGACTGTCCCATCTCTTTCCATTTTATGAGAAACAGTCTAATTCCAGGCACATCCCATTGTCCTGGCACAATCAAACCTTGACCTTGCTTCGCTCTAAGTTAGGATAAGAGGAAGCTGCATACCAAATTTGGTGGTCCTAGCTCTTACCGTTTAGGAGGAGTTCTTGAACAAATGGACTCACAGATGGATAGATGGATGCACATATCTAAATAATATCATAAGATTTCAGGGATTAAAGCTAGTGGGTCACTGCATTGCCTTACGGTACATGGAAATGTTGCATGGTAATAATTTGACTGGAATTATTTGTTAGCATTGTGCAGCAACCTTTTCTGGTTTTGCTGATGCAAAACTCCAGGAAAATAAATATACTGCAGTGGTTCTCAACCAGGGGGACATGTTCCACTGGGGGTGCACAGCAATCTTCCAGTGGTTACATTAACTTATCAAGCTATTTGTCTAGTTTTGCAACAGGCTACTTGCTACAGTCAGTGCAAGCTAAAATTTCATACAGACAAGGACTTGCTTATATGGCTCTAGATACCTTATCCATGTTTCTCAGCCTGGGGGTTGTGATTTATTTTATAATCATACGGTAAAAATGAGAGAGTAGGCAATTTTTTAGTAATAGTGGGCTGACACACAGTTTTCCATTTTTAGGTCTGATTTTGTAAGCAAGCAGTTTTTAAGGGAGGTATAACTTGTGGGTATACAAGTCAAAGGGGTGGTAGAGTAATCTGATAAGGTTGAAAACCATTGATATTTAACTTGTCTCCCCTTTACATCAGCAACATCTCAGAAAAAATCTGGAATTAATCCTTTCTTGTCAGGTCCTCTGATTCTGGATCAGAGGTACTCATTTATGTCTATCATTATCCCTCCACGTACTCTACAGAAGTCTTAATTAGAAATGCTCTAGCCTTCCAAGGGCACAGATTAGTCATGGAAAAGAGATTGGGTTTGAACAAAAAGGTGTGAACACATCTTCATTGTCTGCAATTATGGCCAATAAACAATAATGTGAATGTTTCTCTGAGAAAAAAAAGGGGGAACCCATAAGTAAGCTAGTTAAGAACTTAAGAAAATATGGCTAACATGCTTCCAACCAAATCAAAACCTTTTTCTTGGATTTGGAGCTTAATAAGAAGAAAATCTCAGCTCTTCATTCATGGGTTTTAAACCTAAAATTTCTGGTGAATCTATAGTATTTCTTTTTGATATCTAGTCTAAGTGATGATGAATCCATTACAACCTGTGGTAAATTGTTGCAATGGTTAATTACCCCAAAATCTTCACCTTATTTCTCTTACGAATTTCTCTAATTTCAGTTTCCAGCTATGGAATTTTGTTTGTTTTTTTATGGTGTTTACTATCACAAGTCCCAGTAGGTATTTGTACCATGCTACCTCCTAACATTCTGTTTAATAAGCTAACTTAATTGATTTCTTGGCAGAGCTTGTTGGGGATGTTTTGTTGGAATGATTTTCTGAAGGCAAATGCCTTTTTGCAAAAATCAAAATTTTCTTTCAGAATGTTTCCATTTTCTGTCAGGAAAAATGAAAATGATGGCTCCAGAACTAACCACCTGGCATGGAAGGTTCTTGCCAGTTTCATTTCCAGCTCCAGGAGGGCCTTTGAGGCTGCATGTCCTGCCTCCCTCCTCCCCCCTTCCCTGGTTATGCCTCTCTGAGCTGGAGGCACTAGCGCAAATACAGTGGTATGGTCCGGCACACCATGACAGCAAGTTATTTATAGCCAATACGCCATACCGGAAAGATACAGGAGTTGCATCTCCTCCCTTTGTAGAGCAGCCCCTCTGGAGAGCAGGGCTGGGGGATGGGGCTAGAGGTGATAGAGCTGCACTGGAAGAGCTGCCAGCTTTCTGTTCCTTCCCCCACTGTGATTCCTAAGAGAACAATGGGTCTTCCCCAGGTAATGTGGGATGGATCATGGGGGGGGGGGAGACCTGTGGTGGGGGCAGGGTGAGTCACATGGAGGGTCACATGGGCAGGTCACATCCCTCCCCCCCATACTGAAAGGGTTTCTACTTGCAATACTGGCTGGAGAGAAAGAGAATCTGGCTGCCTCCACCTTCTGGCCTTTTCCCTAGGAGCCAGAAAAGCAAAGATATACCTCTCTGACTGCCACAGCTTGGGGACCCTTGGTCTCTGCCTCTCTGCAGCTACACTGAAAGGTTCTTGACATTTTCACTTTCTGCAGATTGATAAGAACCTTCCAGATTTCTTTGACAAGATCCATTTTGTATCAAACCATGTTGATCAGCACTAAATATGCTACCATCTTTTCATTCTTTATTGCTTTTGTTTGTCTCCTATCAGCCTTTTCATGATTTTGCCTGTAACTGATATCAGGCTAACTGGCCCATCATTCCTGGGTCATTCCATTTTCTTTAAATATTGCTACAACATTAGCTTTTTCTAAACACACACATTAACACTCCTACATTCATTCCCCTTCCTTCTCTAGGGCTACATCTACACTACGAGCATCTTGTGGAAGAGCAAATGCAAATAGGGCACTCATTTGCATATGTTGCGCTCTCATTTGCATTTCCTCTTCCTTTCCCTTTTGCTCAAGCGGTTTCCACAAAAAAGTGCTGCATAGACGGTGCCTTTTTGCGCAAAAAAAACCTTTCGTGCAAGAGCCTTTATTCCTAATTTTTTTAGGAAGAACAGCTCTTGCGCAAAAGGGAAAGGAAGAGGAAATGCAAATGACAGTGCGACATATGCAAATGAGTGCTCCATTTGCATTTGCTCTTCCGCAAGAGGCTCGTAATGTAGACATAGCTAAGATATTAAAAAAAACCAACAACAATATTCATGATTCTGAGAACTCTTTGGCTCGTTGAGCAATCTTTAGTACAAGTTATCTTTTGTTGCAGATGTAAAAATATTTAACTCTAACAGTTGCTATTTAAAATTCTTCCTAGTTACTGAGGGTATGTCTACACAGCAAAGTTATTTTGAAATAACAGCTGTTATTTCAAAATAACTTTACTAGCATCTACACAGCCAAACCGCTATTTTGAAATTAATTCGAAATAGCGGAGCGCTTATTTCGAATTTGGTAAACCTCATTCCATGAGGAATAATGCCAAATTTGAAATAGCTATTTCGAAATAAGTGCTGTGTAGACATTGTATCGAAATAGGGGGTCTCCAGCCTTCCCAGGGTGCCCTGGTGGCCACTCTAGCCTCAGCCAAGAACACTCCTCTCCCTCCACCCTCCCCAGAACCCTTATTAAAGGGGTTGACTCTGGCCACAGTGCCTGTGCCAGCTCCAAGCCTGCCAGCCCAGGGCCAGCAGTCACTGCCCCTGACGCAGTGGCCCCAAAACATGAGCCAGCAAGCCACTGGCAGCCAGCCCTCCACCTCTCCCCAGGAGCAGTCTGCCAGCTCCCAGGAGCCTGCCAGGGTCCGGAGAAGGTGAGCACCTTCCTGGTCCAGGGTGGAGATCATGGACCTTATTCAGGTTTGGGGGGATGCCCCCAACGTCCATGATCTTCTCACTAAATGGAGGAACGCGGCCGCCTATGGCAGGATAGCTGCCAGCGTGTCCACCAAAGGCCACACGCGAACCCAGAAGTAGGTTTGCATGACAATCAAGTTGGTCCGGTGAGACCCTGTCAGCCGATGGTCAGGGCAGTGCATGGTGTGTATGTGTGTTATACACCCGAGTCTTCAACTGCTAGCACCGGGGTCCCTTCGCAGCGGGCAGCCTATTGGAGGCTGACGGGCGCCCCGAGGGTTTGCAGGGAGAGCTTTTACATCCATGTCTTTAGCTGCTAGGACCGGGGTCCCTTCGCAGCGGGCAGCCTAGGGAAGGCTGATGGATGCCCCAAAGGATCTGTCCCGTGGAGGCGACACGATCCAAACTCCCAGATCTTACTGCATCTGCCCCTATGACCGGCTGGAGTTCTTTTAATTGTGTTTGGTTCTGTAACAAGATTTTGAACCTTATAAAGCATTGAGCTACCTAAAGGGTTAAATGCCAGAAGCAGCACCAGTTATTTGTCTGGCAAAAATGTCTTGTCAGTTTGTAACTTTAAATGAAAGGGCATTATTATCCAAAACAAAATAAAACTAGTTCATTTGAAACCTACAAAATAGAGTTACAAATTTACAATGCATAGATTTTATTTCCCTTTTATGCATTTAACCAATTAAGTTTTGTAGAATTCCATATTTTTCCATTTAGCAAATTTAACAAAAGTGTCTGTAGCCAAATAGTTAAATCTGATTGTTTCTTTGCCTAGATGGTTTGCACACTGCTTAAGAAAGAGGCTGCAAAGAAACGAGGTGTCATTTTTTAAAGCAGGTTTCCCTTCACATATTACAACAATCGCTTAATTCCTTCCACACTCTATGGGTCTGTCTCCCAGAGCCTCTTGGAATTTAGTATCCTGTTCCAGTATAGGCTGTAGTTTACTGAAGCTGGCAACGGGGTTTGTTGCAAGGGAAGGTACCAGGGTTGGTATTAGTGTGGTATGTCCTGTGGTTGTTGGAAAGAATCATCTTGAGGTTAGGTGGTTGTCTATACCTAGAAACCATCTACTTCAAGACAGACCCAAGAAAACCAACAATAGAACACCACTTGTCATCACCTACAACCCCCAACTTAAACCTGTCCAACACATTATCAATAAACTACAGCCTATACTGGAACAGGATACTAAACTCCAAGAGGCTCTGGGAGACAGACCCATAGTCTCCTATAGACAACCACCTAACCTCAAGATGATTCTTACCAACAACCAGAGGACATACCACACTAATACCAATCCTGGTACCTTCCCTTGCAACAAACCCTGTTGCCAGCTTTGTCCACATATTCACTCTGCTGATACCATTATTGGACCTAACCAAGTGAGTTATAAGATCAAGAACACATATTCCTGTGCATCCAGAAATATAATTTATGCTATCATGTGCCGAAAGTGTCCGTCTGCTATGTATATTGGACAAACGTCTCAGACACTTCACCAAAGGATCAATGCCCACAAAACAGATATTAGACAGGATCACAAAGAAAAAACAGTTTCTTGCCATTTCAACCAGAAAGGACATTGTCTCAATGACTTGATTACCTGCATCCTGCTTCAAAGCCCTTTCAAGACTACACTTGAAAGAGAATCCTCTGAACTGTCATTCATGCTTAAATTCGACACTTTACACCTAGGTTTGAATAAAGACTCTAATTATCTCACCCATTACAAAAATAGCTTCCCCAATTATCACCTCTAATATCATTAGCTCACAGACATTTACCTCCCCTCCCCATCCCCCTTCTGTTCTGAAATTTGATTTGTCCTTTTCATATGTGCTCATTTTTTTAATTGTATCCTTTGGTATATATGGTTGTGACAATTTTCTTCCACTATTTGATCTGAGGAAGTGGGTCTGGCCCACGAAAGCTCATCACCTAATAAACCATCTTGTTAGTCTTTAAAGTGCTACATAGTCCTGTTTTTTGTTTCAGCTACACCAGACTAACACGGCTACATTTCTATCACTATTCTGGATTATTTACAGACATTCTTTTGGAAAAAGGGCCCATTTTTCCTTCAGAATGGCTGCAAAGAAACCACAATCTTGCTATACCATTTTAGCATTTTCACAACTGCTCAATTCCCTCCATTCTCTGTGGAGTTAAATTCTCCCTCTGCACTCTTAACAGCTCTGTTTTAAGTTCCAGTAGCTCATGCAGGCTGCTTGCCAGGCACCCTTTAACAACCAAATGCAAGCACTTTTCCCTTTTGCAGGCAGCTCCCCAGTTACAGAACTGCTGCCAGATTTCCTTTGATTGTCCCCAATCTTTCTCTAACATCTCCTTATCCCATTTAGGGTTCCCCCATCCTTCTTGGGCAAACTCTTTCTCTATACAGCTAAAATCCATGTCCAGTGTGACTGGCTTCATGTTGCTGCATGTGAACCAATAACACAATCCTGCCGACTACGCCAATTCTGTCAGGTTAAAGCTTAAACAGTTACAGGTTTATTAAAGGGGCTTATAAAAACATGTGGTTACAATGGCTATTGCTCTACTTCTTAACTGCTAGCAAATTCAGATCTTAAAATGGTTACAGAGGAAAAAGGAGATAGAAAATAATGGTACCAAGTGACAGCTTAATCTTTAAAGAGCTCTATTCTATGCATGCACTAAAACAAAAGGACACATACGGGTACAATTTTTACCCCCTTCTGCGTCTCTCGATTCCAGCGTGTCAGGCCAGGATCGGTATCTCAATTCCTCGGAAAGACGAATACGAGGTGGGAGTCCCCATGGAACCTCGGGAGGCAATTACCTAACCCGACCAGCAGGCAGATGGTAGATTGACACTCAAAGTGAGTGTGCTGCTGGACCCATCTTTATACCCGTGGGGTCACGTATTCTCTTCCTTATCTATGGCGCCAAATGGTGCTGGTTCGTCTTTGTGACGCCAGCTCTTACAAGGGAGTTGTGAACTTAATTTACACTTGTAAGAGAGATAACTAAATTGGGAGTACTGGACATTCTTTGCTCAGTGGGCGATTCCTCCCCCCCCTCCCCCCCGAGGATGGCTGTGTGTTCGTATCAATATAGGTAGCAGCCAAGGCAGTTCTCACAGCCTCTTGCAGATCAACAATTGGCGTATCTCTGTTTACAGCCATCCAGGGTCACAGCAGCCAGCATATCCGGGCCTTCTGTCAAGGCTTCAAAGACTATGCTGATTTTATTGCTTTCTATGCCTTGTATGCTCCAGGCACCTCAGAGGGGCAAGCAAAATGGATGTTGCAAGGGGGGGTTCCTGTCTGGCTACAGACCCCCAACCCTGAGCCCTGAGCTTCCCCTCCCCCTTCTTCCCCTTGCTTCCACCTTCCAGCTCCCTCCTCCCATGTTTCACCCTCCCCTCTCCCACCCTCTCTCTTCTCCCTCCCACCTCCTTTCCCCAGTCTCACCAGAGTTTCATCCCCGGTGCCCCAGTTTTGTTAAATAAAGAAAGTTTGTGTTCATGAAAATACGTGTATTTTATTTGACATCAGGAAGGGGGGTTAGGGAGGGGTAAGTGGAAGGACATGAGGGAGGAATGAGGCACAAACCCGCAGTGGGGCAGACCAGGGAGGCTCTTAGTGCTCCTCAGGGTGGAAGCTCTCCCGCAGGGCCTCCTGGATACTGAGAGCCCCTCCGATGGACCTCCTGTATGGAAGCCTGCAGCAAGTGCAGCCAGGCTCACAGTAATGCATCCACGAGAAGCACCAGAGTGCCCAGGGGCAGCTCTGGCTCCACGTTGCAGAGTGCTGTGGTGTCCCGAGTGAGGGCAACCAGAGCATGCAGAGACAAAATGCTTTGTTGTCCCTCATCGAGGTAGACAAGCAAGCAGGGAAACCTGAGAACTGGCTGTTCAGGAAGGGGTCCCTTTAAGTACAGGTCTCAGATAGCCTCAGGCAGCAGCCACACTAAGTAGCTCCTGACCTGATGCCCTGCTGGACCTGGTTCCGGCTGGCCTTAAATGCGATTTCCATATGCATTTTGTGTGTAGATGCGTTATTTCGAAATAAACTATTTCAAAATAAGCTATTTTGAAATAACTATTTCGAAATAAGATATTTCAAAATAATGCTGTAGTGTAGACATACCCTGATGGAAGAGGAAAGCATTTCATGATTACTGTCACATTTAAATACATTACTCTGCTTATTTCTAAATAGGGAATATTAATTTAATATGTTTGCCTTTTTTCCACCACTACTTACTATCCTTGTCTAGTGTCTGAACTATATGTGACCTATATGTTTTTCCTGACATAAAGATTTTTTTGTGTCCTTAAGTCTACTGGTCATAGATTTTTTACTGTTACTTTATCCGTCATCTGAATTTCCAAACACATAATTATATCTATTGATATCAATTATGTTTATATTACTTCTTTCATCTCTC
Source organism: Pelochelys cantorii (assembly GCA_032595735.1). Classification (NCBI taxonomy): domain Eukaryota; kingdom Metazoa; phylum Chordata; order Testudines; family Trionychidae; genus Pelochelys; species Pelochelys cantorii. The sequence goes on from CM064327.1 coordinate 90,495,965, forward strand.
CTCTTTTCCAGAATACATAAAATCCTACAAACCTGTAATTGCAGAGTTGTGAGTATTTGGGGGAATCTATTAACAGGGAATAATAAACATTAAATATTTCTTCCCACCCAAATTTGTTCATAATTGTTTGTAGTGTCAGAATAATAGCTTTCTAAAAGCACCAAACATCTATATTACCTGTTGGGACTATATTGTGTCTGCACACAGAAAATGATCACTTCCCCCAGGGCAGCCATCAGTTTTTAGTTCAGTGATCAATTCATTGTTACCTGAACCCATCAGGGGGTTGCAGTACTTATTGTGGTAAAGAGTTAATTAAAATGTTTAGAAACTGCAAAGATGTGTTACTAGTGGCAGCATGAGTATATGTCAACAGCACCCCATTTTGTGATTTATCAATTAGTACGTTATATCTAAAGCAGGTAATGATGCCAAATGTGTGGGGCACCCACTCCATTTTCTCATAAATAGGGTGTATCCAAAGTATTAGAGTTCCAAAAGACATTTGTGGGAAAATTCCTTAATTTGATGCAAATAGATTAAATACAAACCATTGGAAATTGGTGCTATGTGCCATAGACAGGAAAATATTGAATGAAACTCATATAAATAGCCATTTTTGTGATCTCTGAATTACCCTGTATTTACAGAGATTATTCCTCATCAACAGCAAATTTCCTATGGTGACTAAGAGGCTTATTTTGAGGTTCTGATTAACATTTTCTCAGCATGAGCTCATCATGGGCTTTCTGCATAGAACTGACTTACAGCTATTTGATGTACAGATGAAAGAAAATGTTGGCTGAACATAAGAATGGCCATATTGGGGTCAGATCAATGGTCTATCTAATCCCATCTTCCAACAGTGGCCTGTGCCAGGTGCTTCAAAGGGAATGCATATAACAGGGTGCTTATCAAGTGATCTGTTTTCTGTCATCCAGTCCCAGAATCTGGTAGTCAGAGACTCTGGGATACACAGACCATAGGGCTGAATTCCTGACCAGCTTGGCTAATAGCCATTGATGAACCTCTCTTGTATGAACCTATCCATATGCTTGGAAATGTGAACAAATGCCACTGTTAAGATTCTAAGTAAAACTAAGATAGCATCATGATGATTTTTGCCATAGAAAAGATGTTATAAAAATACAGTGATTGCTCTACTTTTAACCTGCATCTGTCAAAAAGTCCTCTTACTATTGTATTTATGCAGTATATTGACAGAAACACTGTTTCACTGCAAATTATTTGTGTAATGATTTGGATTCAAACAAGACACTACAAAATGGTTTGCAGCCTTTATTAAAAAACCAGCCAACCCAACCCAACCCAACCCAACTCAAACCAGTAACAAAAATGTACAAATAGGAAAAACAGAGTGTTTCAGCTGAACTAGATGCTGGCCCTGGTTTATGTACCAGGGCATGCTAGTTTGTTATGGCCACATGAGCCAGCTGCATGGTTGGTGAACTGAAGCAAAGGACAAAATCAGATGCAGAAAATTGGGAAGGAGAAATAGAGACACACCCACTCCAATGTGTGGTGTGGCTTGTGAAATGGATGGTGGCTGCTTCTTCCAAGCAACACTTGTAATATCCCCTGCCCCCTTCTTGTCTCATACTAGGAGACTACAGGAGTAATCTGCCAGGACCACATTGTTTTGGAATGTACTCCCCAAAATTTAGGAAGTGCTCTTCAGTGCTCCTCCTATATGAAGACAACACAGGGCCTTGCACAGCAACAATTCCCATATATGGCAGTCCTAAAGATAGGTAAAGTCACAGACTGGCAAATGGGTGGGCAGGCCTGTTGATGTGGGGGACGGACCAAGGGACAATTTGCCCGTGTCCAGAGCCCTGAGCCATTTAAATCATCTCTGGAGCTCTGCGCTTCACGCGTCTCTGAGGGCTGGGTGGGGTGCATGTGGCAGTCTGGGCAGTGCTGAAGGCTGGCTGCCCTGCCCTGCCCCTTTTAACTGAGGCCCCACCCCTTCTTGGAGTATGAAGTGGGCCCCTCCCAACTTGCCCAGTGATCCATGCGGGCTGTTGCCTTCCCTGGGGGTAGGTGGGTACAGAATCTGTGTGAGTGTCCACATTGATGGAGCTCAGTCTTCTTCTGGAGCTGCTGAGGACTATGCTCTGGCTGCTGTTAGACCTATGATTTAACCTTTGGTTTTATTTCAGGACTATGTTCTATGGAGTATTTAGGTCTGAAATGTCTGAATTGGTGCTACAGCCATATCTGGTGTCAAAGAGACACCTCTTTACATTATAGGATAATTACAGCAACATGTTCCAGAGGCAAATGTATTACCACACTCCCCTCTAAGAAGTCACTGACAGACTTTGCAAATGCACTATGTTAAATTTACTACAAATTTGAGTAAACATCTGCAGTATTTTTGTTATGGATGTCAGGGGTTCTTCAGACTTCATTGCACCATGACCCCTTCTGACAACAAAAATTTCTATATGGCCCCAGGAGGGGTGACTGAAACCTGAGCCCATCTGAGCCCCACTGTGATGGGTGAAGGCGTAAAGTCTGAACCCCTCTGCTCTGGGTCCGGGAGGCCAAAGCTGGCCACAAGGGCTTTACTCCTAGGCATGAGGCCTGTAAAACTTAAGTCATGCCACCGAGGGCTGAAGCCCTTGGGCTTTGGTTTCAGCCTTGGGCCTTGGGGCTCAGGCATCAACCTTGGTTCCCAGCAAACCTAAGCCAGCCCTGGTGACCCCATTCAAAGGAAGCTGTGACCCACTTTGGGGTCCTAACCCACAGTTTGAGAATCACTGAACTATGTAATGCAATCACACAGAGAATTATAATTTCTTTTCCATGTTCTAGCTACCCCACAGATGTCAATTTAGCTTTGGGGTAATGCAATGATTTTGTAGGGATGTAGCACAGACATTATTCACACAGCAATAAACAGAGCTGGTCGTAAGCGGGGGCTCAGGACTCTAAAAGTTGGAGTGTGTTATTAGAATGATGCATATTTTTGCTTAATTAGAAAAGGATGCCAATGCTGGCTTTCACATGGTGCCTTCTGATCAAAGTCTGCTCTCAGCTCCAATGCACAGAGGCACTGGAGGATTAGAACCTGGTTTATGCATGAAGGAATTTTGGCCAAGACAGTGTCTTTTTCTTTAGTTGTAGTGGGATTTAAACCCAAAGTAGTGGGTTTTTTTTAATGCTAATTTTGTATTACAAAAATGAATCTAAGGGAGCACCTCAGTGAAAATATTGCTACTGTGGTAGCATTAAATGAATAATAAATGATTACATTATTGTTTACGCTTAGTGTTACACAAATAATGGAAAAGGCGCCTTCCTCATATTAGAGAATATGTTTTAAATAAAGCTAGATCAAATATTCTAATATCCTGACAAGACCCAGTTTAGGATAGTGTCTGTCATTTGGGTGCTCCACCAGGGCTAAGGGGCTGGGTTTGATAGCTCAAAATCTCAAGAGCCATTCTGATGAAATTTCAGTACCAAATTACAGAAGTCCTATTGGAACAAATGGTGAAATGTCATGAGATCAGCTATGCTTTAAAGAATATCATTTTCATCGTTAGACACATTCAACCGTGATCCCCAAACTAGATCTTTCTCTGGTTCTGAATCTGATGGGTATGTCCACATGTGAGCTGGAGGTGTACCTTCCAGTTTGTACAGCTGTATCTACGCTAGCACTGCTTGAGCTATTGCCTAAAAATAGTAGTGCGCTGCGAACCACCTCACATACAATTCTGCCTGTTCCTGTGACAACACATTCAGGTAGATCGTCTGAGTGGCTGCTGTACCGTCATGGGTACACTACTATTTTAGGCACTAGATCAGGTGGTACTCGTGTGAGTACATGAATGGGAAATCACCCCCCTAGCTCAAATGCAGACCAAAACACTGACCCTAGTACATCATGGCCCTTTCCTCCTCAAGTTGGGAGTGGAAAAGGCAGCTAAGTCACCTTATCTAGCTCTAGGCTAAAGATGATTTGATTGTTTGTTTTGTATATATAAGGAGAATTCTGCAACCCCGTTTGGCCAGTTTTAAGTTTGTTTTGCAATGCTTACCTAGTACAAAATGAGGACTAGTGCCATGGAGCATCAAAAAACAAAATCTAACAAAAGGAGAACAGATTACTTTTCAGGGGGTAGTTATAGCTTATGTGCAGGGAATAAATCTTCATCAACAGTTTAGATATTGGCATAGAGAGTACGCTTATTAAGTTTGCAGACGATACCAAGCTGGGAGGGGTTGCGACTAATCTGGAGGATAGGGTCATAATTCAAAATGATCTGGACAAATTGGAGAAATGGTCTGGGGTAAACAGGATGAAGTTTAATAAAGACAAATGCAAAGTGCTCCACTTAGGAAGGAACAATCAGTTTCACACACACAGAATGGGAAGCGACTGTCTAGGAAGGAGTACGGCAGAAAGGGATCTAGGGGTTATAGTGGACCACAAGCTGAATATGAGTTAGCAGTGTGATGCTGTTGCAAAAAAAGCAAACATGATTCTGGGATGCATTAACAGGTGTGTTGTGAGCAAGACATGAGAAGTCATTCTTCCGCTCTACTCTGCGCTAGTGAGGTCTCAGTTGGAGTATTGTGTCCAGTTCTGGGCATCGCATTTCAGGAAGGATGTGGAGAAATTGGAGAGGGTCCAGAGAAGAGCAACAAGAATGATTAAAGGTCTAGAGAACATGACCTATGAAGGAAGGCTGAAAGAATTGGGTTTGTTTAGTTTACAAAAGAGAAGATTGAGGGGGGACATGATAGCAGTTTTCAGGTATCTAAAAGGGTGTCATAAGGAGGAGGGAGAAAACTTGTTCATCTTGGCCTCTGAGGATAGAACAAGAAGCAATGGGCTTAAACTGCAACAAGGGAGGTTTAGGTTGGACATTAGGAAAAAGTTCCTAACTGTCAGGGTAGTCAAACACTGGAATAAATTGCCCAGGGAGGTTGTGGAATCTCCATCTCTGGAGATATTTAAGAGTAGGTTAGATAAATGTCGATCAGGGATGGTCTAGACAGTATTTGGTCCTGCCATGGGGGCAGGGGACTGGACTCGATGGCCTCTCGAGGTCCCTTCCAGTCCTAGTATTCTATGATTCTATGAAATATACTGGAATAAATCTGAACTGTCTTCAAAAGTCAGTAGCACGTCTACCCTAAACTGGTGTATCTGTGATCAAAATTAGATCCAGAATTTACAGCAGTCTCCTGTGACTGACTTAGTAGTTACATTTCCAGATAATTTATTATTGAATTCAGAACCCTGGGCATGTACTGTTTTTCATGTTGATGAGTGTATTTTGGCTGCTTTCACCACCTGCTATGCAATGGCACCTGACTGATAAAAAAAGAATCTGCTGTTTTGAACCTTCAGTTAGTGTGGATAAGAAATCAAAGCCTATCCCCTATTGTCATGATAGTAGAATAACAAGTCTACATCTACCTGAAAACATTTTTTTAAAAAGACAAGAGCATTAAAGGACAAAGTCTCTTTCTGGAGAGGTATGACTGGCTATGGGCAGAATTCAGCCATACAGCTTCAGAAGAGAAAATATTCTAAACGAACAGTATTATAAATATTTTTTAAAAAACGTTAAGTGCTTTGAGAGCTATTGATGAAAAGCCATGTGTATAATTCCTTCTTATCTCCACTCTACTGATGGAAAAATGGAACCAGAGGGATTGTGTTATGTGCCCCATGTCAGTCAATGGAAATAATCAGGAAGGAATCACAGGTGACATAGTCATTCAGTGCAGTGCTCAAGCCCTTTGACCACAGCTGCTTGTATTCTTGTAGAAAAAGTAATGACTCATTAGGGAGCCTTTCATGGAAGAAAAGTCATTAGTGCCTGTGAGCCACCTAACAAAAAGATCTCACATAATAGGCTACTCAAGTTTTAAAATAAAGAGAGGGCCTCATCCAATACACACTTAGTCAATGAGAATCTTTCTGTTGATTTCAGTAATGGTAGATCAGGCCTATAAAGAATCAGAAGTCTTAGATTACTGCATATAATGTTGCTGTATATGCACAGGTTAACACTAGAAAGCAGAAGACTCTTGTTTTAAAGCAAATCAAGAGTTTACATTCAACACTTGCTAAATAAAGTGTTTAAATTTACTGTGGTAGAAGAGAAAAGATTTAAATACACCTTGGTCTTTTTTCCTAAAGAAGATATTTACATGGTAAAAAAAACGTGATTTTCTTTTGGAAAACAAATTAAAAACTCACATTTTTTTAAGCACAGTCTGTCAATTTAGTACAGGTTGAACCTCTCTAATCCAGCGCTCTCTGCTCTGGCAACATCTGTGGTCAGGCATGATTTGAGTCAGCCAGATGTCCACTTATCATGGGTGTGGCCAAGTTTCCTGCAGTCCCATAAAGTTTGTTTACAGCCACCAGTCCTGTCTCTCAGTGCTTTGTGCTGTTATTTAGCTCTAATTTACTCCTAAATGTCTTTTAAGAGTGAAGTGAGCAGTGGAAGTGTTGGTAATGTTGTTAGACAAAACTGACCTCCTGTGGTTTGGCAAAATTTCTGGTTCAGCACCGTTCAGGTCCTGGGGGTGCCGGACTAGAGAGATTCAATATGTATTACAGTTTCTACAGAAAGTGCATTCCCTCAAATTCTAGCGCTTTAAATATATAGCAATTATACTATCTGTGTGTCATACCTTAAGCATCTCTTCAAACATCTAACATATTCTTATTTAAATGAGTTACTTGCGATCATAGCATACCTGCTGGACAGTTACAATGTATAACTGGATTTGGGGTAGCTACTTGTCATCCCATGGCTTACAGATATAAGCTGTACAAAGTACCTCGGCACGAGTGCTTCACTTGTAAAACTTAGGAGGAAAATAAAATTATGCTTATTGGCTGATCAACAAAACTATTCTGATATTATAGTCTTTTGAAGAAGAAAAATGTGATACCAATGATGGTAATGAATCATTCAACATATTTATTCATGGCCTTTTGTATTCAGTAGATTTTTTTGGAAAATGTGAAAGGTCACTTAAGTACCACACAGCCAGAGATATCTGACTACATTGCCAGTAAAGAAACTGAAGAGGATTTCAACGGAAAAATAAGTACAGTAGAACCTCAGAATTTTGAATACCAGAGTTACAACCTGCCAGTCAATCATACACCTCAGCTGTAACCGCGAGACAAAACAAAACAAAACAAAACAAATGCAGTACACTACTGTGTTAAATGTAAATTACAAAAAAAAAAAAAAAAAAAAAAAAAAGGGAAAGTTAAAAAAAGATTTGACAAGGCTAGGAAACTTTCTGTGTTTGGTTCTTTCAAATTAAGATGGTTAAAGGTAGCATTTTAAAAATTCTACACAGTAAAGTTTCCAAGCTGTGTTAAGTCAATGTTCAGTTGTAAACTTTTGAAAGAACAACCATAATGTTTTGTTTAGAGTTATGAACATTTCTGAGTCCAGAATAACCAAGGTGTTCATAACTTTGAGGTTTACTACTGAGTAACTTTTCAGTTACTACCATTTTTACATCCACTTCCTGTGTGTGTGTATAAACAAGGGTCATAACTGATTAGCTGAAGCTCTTTGGAGCAAGGATCCAGAGCTGTACAGCTCCATGGAGACCAACACCACATTTATACCACTTTTAGAATCAGGAAGCCAACCCTTTTGTTGCAGTTGATCCCTATGTGGGCTGGTGTTAGGGTCACCAGGCATCCAGGTGACTGGAACGCCTGGTCGTAAAGGGACCCTTGCGGCTCTGGTCAGCACTACTGACTAGGCAAGGGGTGGGCAAAAGGTCCTCTGTGGGCCACATCTGGCCCACCAAGCAAGTTGATCTGGCCTGCAGAGACCCTGCCACTCTCCCTGCCCCCAGACCAATCAGGCATGGGGGAGCGTGCAAAGTTTCCTCCCGCTTTGCCCCCACCCTGCAAAGAGTGCGTGGTGCTCAGAAGCATCACACACTCCTGGCAGGGCGGGAGGAGACTTCACACACTTCCCCCGCCCTGAAGCCTTGATTGGCCTGGGGGAGCGTGTGAAGTCTCCTCCTGCCCTGCAAGGGATGAGGCACTTCTGCGTGCTGCACACTCCTTGCAGGGTGGGAGGAGATTTCACGCACTGTCCCCGCCCCCAGTCCAATCAGGAATTCGGGGCGGGGGCAGCACATGAAGTCTCCTCCCGCCATGCGAGGGGCTCAGCGGTTAAACTACCAACTGCTGCTCAGCTGGCGGTTGACTCTAAGCACGGTGCTCCCTTGTAGAGCCGAGGCAGGGAGCAAGAGACTTCACATGCTTGAAGGCATTGGTGCCTTGAGGGAACTGCCAGCTGTTTGGAACAGCTGGTGATTCTCTCTGGGGTGAGGGGGCAAAGACTTTATACGATCCCCCACCCCCAGACCAATCAGGGCTTCATGTGCTGACCCCACCCTGAATGTCAGCTCTGCAGCTCCATTGGTCAGAGGCCCACACCCACTCCTAGACCTCAACTCCCTACACAAGCCCTACACCGAATCCCTCACTCCGTCGCCACCCCAGAGCCCCACCCCCAGCCAGCACCCTCACCCCTTCCCACGCCCAAACCTTCTGTCCCAGGCCAGTGAAAGTGAATGAGGGTGAGGGAGAGTGAGCAATGTAGGGAGGGGCAGATGGAGAAAGGGTGGGGCCTTAGAGAAGGGGCGGAGCAAGAGCAGGGTCTCAGGGCAGGGATTGGGTGGGAAGGGTGTTTGGTTTTGTGCAATTAGAAAGGGGCAACCCTAGCTAGTGTCAAGGGAATGGTTATAGTCCACATCTTCTCCTTGGCCAGCTCCCTTTGGACTGTCAGCTCCTCTGAAGGTACACGGACACAGACTGGAACTATGACAAGCCTATGCACATAACCCCCTCCTCCCTCGCGTAACACCCAGCTAGGGATCTGTTATAAGTAGGTTATTGATAGGAAAAACACAGAACTGTGCAAAGGTTAAGGATGGGTAAGAATCAGTACCTTAATTTGGTACCTCATTTCTTGTTTGGAGATCTGTAATTCTGAATCATGCCGTTTGAGCAGTGAGTAAAGAAATAAGATTCCAAGGTCACTGCCTGTCTTGCAAGGAGTTCTTCCCAGGCAGAAAACTGCAACAGCACAGATTAGAGCCCTGTTAACATTAGTGGGGCTCTGCCCAAGTGCAGGCCTTTGAGTATGTGGAGCTCGCTGGAAGTTAGAATCCGAGGCCCTGATCCTGCAGTTTGTTGCATGCAGAAGACCTGCTGTACCTGCTCAGAGCCCCACTGGAGCTGACTCACATATTATCGTCCCTGTCTGGCCGTTATGTGTGACCTGACCTAACTGAAGATTTCACCACAAATCCTTTCACAACTACAAAAACTTATAAACACTTACTTATGGCACTGCTGCTAAAGCCAACTCCTTGCAGGGTAGAATCCCTGTAGGCTCTTGCATTATTGCTTGAATATAGCGAAAAGGTAAAGTATATAGGAAAGTATATAGGTTTACAGGTTCACAGGCTACAGCCTGGTTATGTAGGTTATGTTGAAATGGAAAAAATACCTGTACTCTCTATTTATATAAATAATTGTGCATAATATAATTCATGCCTCAGAGTGAATAGTTTAAGTTTAAATTCCATTTTGGGCTTTTCATCTTACTGTACATCTGAATGCAAAGCAGTAATTAAATTACAATCAGGGACAACAAGTTGTTCTCTCAAAACAATGTCTTCAATAATTTATAAACATAAATTGCATTAATTAAAAGGCCTCATTAGGTTCCTTTGTCTGCATAGATTTCTAGTGTACTCACTAGAGTGAGCAACAGAGAGCAGCTCCCAATGGGGCCACTCCTTAAAAGAAGTGGTCAGAAAGCATCTGTGGCCCTAAAGTAGGGGTGGGCAATAATTTTTGCAGTAGGGACCACTTAATAAATTTTGGTATGTGGCCAAGGGGTGGCTCTGGCCACCCACCCCAGAAGGGGTGGGACTTTGGGTGGAAGCGGTCGGGTGTATGAGAGACAGACTTTGTGACACAGATTGAGTGTGTGTGGCACAGAGACTGGTGATCGGGGGTGGCAGTGTGTATGTGACAGTGATTGTGTGTGGTGCAGACTGGGTGTGTGTGACAGTGACACAGAGAATGTGTGTGCTGGCTAAGTTTCTGAGAGAAGCCACACTCTGTCTCTTTAAGGAAAATCTGTCCTGCTCTGCTGTCTCTCACCCACCCCCGTTTTGCTCTCCACATGCTTCAGGTTAGAGCAGCTCTGCTGGCTGTCTCTGTCTATGATCCCCGTGCTGCAGAGATGGGATACAGGGGTAGGGGGACACCCTGACTTCAGCTTTCCCCTCTCCCTTCCACTGCCCACTTTGCACAGCTGGCAGAAGAATTCTGGAAGCAGCTTGGCTGCAGAATGGAGCAAGGTGAGAGGAGGGCAGTTGAACACATGCTGTTGGCTGTAAGTATGCACCTCTGCTAATCAGCTCGGTGGGCCAGAAAGAAATGCTTGGTGGGTCGGATCTGGCCCCCCAGGCCTGAGTTTGCCCATCCTTGTCCTAAAGACATCCCTAGCTGCAGAGAAGTGAAATGGTCCAAGTGTGAAGCGTGAGCTACATTATCATAGCCTAAAAGAAGGCACGTCAAGGCCACACTTTATTTTCCCTTCAGTCACATGCCCCTTTCTGTCTTGAAACAATAAAGTGACCTGGATAATTGCTTACCATGAGCCTTACTTCCATAGGACAGTGAGGTATTCTGGGGAGACAGTATCAGGCTGCTGAGGGCCCATATATCCAAACATGCTGTTTTCCCTGGTTTGACCTACTACAGATATTCTCTTGCCTTTTCATGTTGGTTGTCTGTCTGTCTAGGTACTTAAATGACCCCTTCCCTATAGTACCTGAAAATATATCCATGCCAAGATTTCTCCCCATGTTCTTCTACTATACTGGATAGCAGCAAAGTATTTCCAGACCAGCCAAGACATAATAGAGGATATTTTCTATCAAAAAATGAGGTTTACAGGATCTTTCGAAAAAGGGTTTTATTTTCGAAAGATTCCCGTCTAAACTGCCTTTTTTTTTCAAAAAAGCCCCGTGGGATATTTAAATACCAGCTTCATTTGCAATATTGATGTGCCTAATTTACATCCCTTTACTGAAAAAGGGATGTAGTTTAGACGTACCCTGAGGGTTGGGAGTTTTTGGAGGATTTTTTTTTTTTTTTTGCTTCTCACTTGTGTGGTTCCCAGCTGATTTTTCTGTGCATCCATGGCCCCTGACCCAAAAAAGTTTCCCCACCCCTGCCATAAAAAAGAAAACATTGAAACCTCTTGGGTTGCACATAAATTAATATTTTACTTTATTTAAAATGAAGTTTGATAAACTAACATGAGAAAGTTAAAATGCTTAATCAGTTTCATAATTTAAATTAAACCGTTCTCCCTAGCTGCAGTTGGTTCAGAAAATATGGTCTCTGAACCCAGCCTGCCCCTTTCCTCTCCTCCCCCCAGCAATAGAAATGAATAAGTTAAAACTTCGCACGCCACTTCTGAAAGGTTGCCGACCTCTGTTCTAACCAATCTGCCTCCATCTGACTCAAAATGTATCCTCTCATCTAGCAGCAAACATTGCAACTCTGGACTTTCCCTCAATTTCAGGAAGGCTCCAGCATTAGTATAATTTCTCAAGGTAGACTTATTAGCTCTTAAGAAAGGGAAAGCTGAGCTTGGACTGCAAGCCCTGCTGTTAGTTTCTACCATCCCAGAAAGTGAATACCAATTATGCATTCAGCTTTAACCTGCCAACCCCTCCCCTCCCGAGCCACTTTATTTCTGGCTGTCATACCATCCCATTCTATTTTAAGATACACAGGGCCATGCCTTTAGCAAGAGACAGAGATGGAAAATGCCCAGATCTGTCAGTCTGAAGTTGTTACTATGATACAAAATAGCTTCTTTCCAATGATTACAGGTTTCTAGCTGAAATAATTTAGAGCATATTCTGAGTGATTAACAGTATAAAAATGAATGAATCTGTCTGGAGAGCAGAATGAATGCTAAGTGAGAAAACTTGGATCTGTGTATTCAGTTTCTCAGGGACAAACTTTTTACCCCCTACTGCAGCAAGCATTTGAAAAAAAATCTTAGCACAAATCTGATCAAAATATTTACCATCCTGTGACTGCAGTAATCTACTGTTCTGGGAGACATTTCTTGGTCTGTCTTTATTGCTGACAATTTTCATTTCTACAATGAGTTCCTTATAATCAAGTCAGTGAAAGTGAAAAAGAGTCATAGGTGAAAGCAGTGACTGCCCTTTATTTTTCTGCTAAACTGCCAGTAGGAGCAGGGTCTGAATTATTGATAGGCCAACAGCCCCTTTCAAGAAAACACTACGTCAATCAGAAAGGTTTCTTCAGGCTTTCGACCAGGATTCTAACTTGAAAAATAGCCTTAGAGCAGATTTAGGGTCATTGATGTGCTGCTTCCCTCTCAGGACTGCCGGACAAAATTGAAGCAAAAATCAGATTTGAAGCAGACGCATATGGTGTTTTGCTGGCTTTAGCAGGGCAGGAATGATACTGAAATGCTGTGGGTATAGCCTGGTTATTAGGGTGATCTTTGTGATGACTCTGTAACCGATGCACACATTGTGTTGAAAGTGGGGAAGAAATACAGATGTGTAGAAGTGTGCTGTATATTATAAGCTTTGCAGGATAAAGAGTAGTGATCATTAATATTAATATGAACATGGTATGACATCCCAGGGTGTAATCCAGACCACTGAGAGGCTGTGTCACTGCTTGTCCTGCAGCCTGGGATGTTTAACCATACTTTGCTGCTGAGGCTCCGCACAATAAACCAAACAACATGCAGGTTGCATCCTGTGTTTGTGTATAGCCACAGCCTAGCTCTGGCAATTTGACCCCAGCAGCCTGTTTTCAAACACTAGGTGACCCCCTATCATGCCCACATTCCTGATTCCCCCCCGCCCCCCCCGCAAATGTGTGTTCTGCACTGTCTACTCCTCTCCTGGACAGTTCAGACATACTATGGTCTATTGCCCCTCAGCAGATCAAGATACAGTAGGTTGCCAGCCCCTTAAATAGAGTTACACACAAATTCACCACACTGGATTAGGTTTGATTAAAGAATAAAGCACGTGTATTCAACCATAGGTTTTAGGTGAGTAAAGCAATTAAGGCATTAAAGTCAGAAGTGATTATAAGAAAAATAAGGACAAAATGCTTCCTAGTACTAATCTAAAATTAGACCTGGTTCAAGGGGAAATACTTACCACAGGTTTTCAGTAGCATTGCTGACCAAGTTTCAGGTTAGGATCTGTCCCTAATATCCAATGGCTGCTTCTTTTGTATTCTTACGTGAGGAGAGTGATGGTCAGAAAGAGAAATTAGGGTGGATTTCCCCTCACTTTGATAGTTCCATCACTTTTGCAAGTAATCTTATTTTAATACTGAATTATACAAGGCTGACATATAAAGGGATTACACAGAGACTGAAAAACCCTGAGTTATTAATACATCTTTTCAAGGCATTTGATCACATATAATTAAACATTTACTATTATTATTAAGTAAGATGCTTAGGGCCAAGTTGTGCTTGCGTCACACAAATTGGCTCATTGTGGCCATCTGCCTAAATAACATACAAAAATTTAGGGTAGGAGAATTCTCCTTAGATTCATCAATAGTTGCCAGCCTTTCTAACTGCAAGTTTTAGCTGGGCTGACACACCTAGTGTGTGTCATGTATGCCATAGTATACATTTTACTCAGATTCATTTTTCTCCTCTTGCAGGGTATGTCTACGCTTGCCCCTTAGTTCGAACTAGGGGGCAAGTGTAGACATACCCCTAGCCTGGCCATTTATTCGTTTTGTTTTCAAAACACCATCTTTGCTTTATCAGGCAGCTTGGATTAGGAAGTACAGATAATTAGCATGAATATCATTTATTTATCATTTAAGAGGATGAATGTGAATTTGAAGGGAGCTATTTAAAATTATAGGTGCAAGGAAACTTCTGCCACTGTAAATAAACAAATGTTTATATCTTGGAGGATGATTTTATAAATTTTAGGAAGTCGCATTGTGCTTATTTTATGAAAGTGGCTCTGATGCTTTTCTTTCTGACTCAGGTGGTGCTTTATTAAAATAAATTTCCCTTTCCCTCTTTTTTCCACATGGTAATTTCTGTATATGTTATTTGAGTCTTATATCCAATGACTTGTTATGATCACATGCCATGTGTGTGAGCTACTCAGACTCTGGAAATGAAACATGATTTTCTATTCTAATTACATTAATCCTTGCCAATTATCACTAACTTCAAGATGTCAGAGTTTATACCCTCATTTTGTCCAACTACTAAGTAGTAAGATAATTAAATGACATAAAAAATTAATACATCTCTTAGTCTATAAGGTGCCACAGGACTCCTTGTCGCTTTTGCAGATCCAGACTAACACGGCTACCCCTCTGATATAAAAAATTAAGCAGCTCCATCATATTCTGTCCCACAGAAGACCATGATACATATTCCTAACATAAAAATCTTTGTTATGGTGAAGTAAATGTTTCAAGGACATCAGTGGACTAAATGCGTGGTACCTTTTTGAGAATGTTAGAATTGAACACATCTCTTACCTCACCTAGGAAATTAAGAGTTGAGGTTGCACACCTCAAAACCTGACACACTAGCTCAAATTTTTCACTGCAAAGAAGCCAGCCTACCATCTTTTCTTCCTCACTTGTTGAGTATTGAAATTGTGCCGCACAGAATATTTTAATAGTGTTTCATACATGTGCATCTCTGCTACCAAGTAGCAGTTGCCATCACAAACATCTTTTTTTTTTCTCATGTATGTGTGATATACTCTGTGAGAGATGGAAAGATGTCTGGGTCCAAGAGTGAATGCCAGATTTTATTTCAGTCTTTGTATTGATTGTATCCTTCACCGCCACTTCTTTCTGGTGGTAGAGCATCTCTTTTGTGTTGGTGGGTGCTGGGTGAAGGATGATGCAAGAGCAACTTGCCTGCTAGAACAAAGGATGTGCTGCTGTTATGAGCCAGTGACTTTAAATGAAGACTTTACACAAAAAGCTGCCCGGGAGGAAGGCACTGGAATTCCCTGGTCTAAGCACATGGCTGGGAGAGCTCAGTTCACCCTGGCCAAACCAAGACTATTTAAGGGGGAAGGGAGCTTCCTGAGAAGGCGGCCATTCATTGTGAATTGTCAGAGGACTGAGTTGGATAAATGAAGGCAGCAAAGGAGGAAGAGGTTTGTCTCTGAAACTAGTACTGGTCCAGGGATAAAAGTCTTTGTGGTTAGGAAATTCTGGTGCTAACCCTGCAAACCTTGATTACCCATCATATTATCCCTGAAGGGCTTAGAGAAATCAGAGCTCCTGTTACCAGATGGATATTGGCATAACTGGCTACATAATCTTACACAATATGTAGTTGATTGGTAGATATTATTAGAATGACCAAGTCAAGTATAAATATAGGGGTAGAAAACCTAATCAGTGGAGGGATTGGGTAAGGTGTCTCCACTATCTTACTCACTGCAACAAGAAGGTGAACCAATTCCTACTGCCTGATGCATTGTGGACGCCTCTGTGCGTGGGAAAAGAAAGAAATCATGACATCCCATCTGACAATCATAAGGGTAATAGCATTGGAACTGTGTGTGACTTATAGAAATCAGTACATGTATATTCATATTCTTAAAATCAAGTATCTTGTGTATTGTCCTAGGTGTAGGTGTTATTATATTGTCTGTGCTAACGATCCCGTGTATTGGAATAGATCTGTGTAACCTTGCATTGCTTTCCTTTACTATTCTGTGCACAATGAAGTTAAAAAGAGTTTATCTGAGGTGTTTTACTGGTTCCTCTCGTATTTAAAATCGAACCACATGACACATGTGGAGTACTCTGGGTGGCTCTGAGGCAGGGTGTGTGTGTGGGGGGGAGGGAGAGTTGGCTGGGACTGCACTCCTGGAAGGGGTGGGGTCTCAGACGGAAGGGGCAAGACTGGGGGCAGCCAGCTGTCAGTGCTGCTTAGAGTGCGCCGTATTGGCCCTCTCCCCTATCTGCCAGGCAGCAGCTGGCATATTAGTTGCCCCCCCCCCCCGTAGCAATGTAAAGACCCAAACAAGCTAATAGTTTTCTCGTTTCCTACAGCCTGCCCCAAAGTTATTTGACAATAATGGGAGTCTTTCCATAGTTCTAAAGTATGTTAAAAATAAATTTCCTATAGTAGAAGGTGGTGGGGACGATGGGGTGACGGATCATAAATAATACAGATCAAAAAAATTTGGTGCTGCTCCTAAAAAAAGCCACTCTCAAACTTGTCCTGCGCATAGTGGAATGATCATGGTAGACAGGAGTTAGACTGTTTCCAAAATCTAACTAGGAATACTAAGGCATCACTAGTTCTCCATCACAATAATAAGGTGTCTGGAATTTGCATTATCAATACGTGCTCTGACTGTTTGATTTCACGCTCCTGTTGAGACGGAGCATTATGGATGATCTTCCCTCCCCCCAAAGGAAGAATGTGCCACAGTTTGGAGCTAAACGTAGATATTTAGGGGCTCATATTTCCTGTAAACATAGGAATGGAGATTGCTCTAACCCTGCATTAACTATTATGTAACACTCCATTTGCCCATCTATAATTACTAGGATTTAATTGTTAACACAATGGCAATCAGCAGCTGTAACAGGTCATGACTCACCACCAAGGCACTGCCTGCCGGTCACCTTGGGATTTAGTTCTTCAGCCTTGGTGCTCCTTCTTCTGGGAAGTGTGCTACCCTCAGTTACCAGTGTCCTGTGATGGTTCAGGCCCTGTGTCCCTTCCTGTCCTCAGTGCCCTTTCCTCCCAGTGCTCCTGCATTCTGGGGTCCTCCCTTTCAGGGAACTCCAGTCCCTTATACTCACCTTGCCTCAGTGACCCACTGCCAGTCATCATCTTGTCCCTGCCTCAGGGGCAAACTGCAGTCTGTAATGGCCACTTATCATTGGCAAGGGGATGGTCCTTTTGCTTTCTGCTCCCCTGGATGCCTCCCTGCAGTTTAGTAGCTAAGGCTAGTACCCTAAAGACACTAGGGCAGCAAGGAGGCAGCCAGGGGAGCAGAAGTAGGGCTTCAGCCTGGGTATTGGCCTGGCCAGATTTCCCCAGTTCTGTCTACCTTTCCTCAGCACTTCTGTGCCTCAGGTACCCTCTCTAGCCTACCGAAGCAGCCAGGTCTTTCCTGCTGCACAGCTGGAACAAGAGTATCTTCTCCTCCACTCTGGCAACCCTTATTTATATTACCCCAGCTAGGCACTAATTGGCTGCTAATTTGTCTCAGCTACTTGCTCAACAGGCTCAATCCTCTCCCAAGGGGCTGGGTTTAACTCTTGTTCTATCTGGAGCAGGATGACTACCCAACTACATCAGCATATAAAACATTGTATATTAAGTCTCTGGTCTGCTGTTAAATAACTTTATAGCTCATGGAAAATTCTGAAACATAAGATCTTCTAAAATAAATACAAGCAGCCACTGAGCAGAAACAGGACTAGGTTCTTCATCACAAATCAAGAGGGTTTCTCCCTTTGTCTTTAACGAAAGTACAATAGTTGCCCAAATAGCGGTTGCATTAAAAATGGAATATAAATAATAATTTTCCATAGTGTAAGTGATTTTTATCATGATGTTTCCAGTTCTATTCTATTGACTTGTACTATGGTACACCCAGAAACCTTCACTGGCGTCAGGGTCCCATTGTGCTTGTCTCTGAAAAATATGTAGAAACGGATGGTCTCTGCTCCAAAGAACTTACTGTTTACATCTGCTGTAAGCATAGTATAATATGTATAGCAGATTGTAATATAGGGTAATACCACAGTAGAGTCAAGTATGATGCTTAGGGTCCTACAAATTCACGGTCCATTTCCGTCAATTTTACACTTGTAGGAATTTAAAAATCATAAGTGTCATCATTCCAACTATTTAAATCTGTAATTTCATGGTGTTGTAATTGAAGGGGTCCTGAACCAAAAAAGGAGTTGGAGGGGGGGTTGCAAGGTTATTGTAGTAGGTGTTGTTGCAGTATTGCTACTCTTACTTCTGTGTTACTTTTGTGCTACTGCTGGCAGCAACTCTTCCTTCAAAGCTGGGCAGCTGGAGAGTGGGAGCTGCTGACTGGGAGACTAACTCTGAAGGCAGAGGCACCGCCAAGAGCAGTGCAGAAATAAGAATGAAATGGTTGTCAGTGTGTGGCTCCACATGGCTGGGCTGGGAGGGGGGGCAGCGGCTCAGCTGTGCTGCAGGGAGAGTCTGGAAACCCATGGGAGATTCAGACCCACATGGTCAAGTACTGAAAAGGTTGAGTGTATAAGTAACAGAGAAGGGGCTTTTCTAGGACTTTTTATATGCACTCCAAATAGATTTACCTTGTGTCAGTAACTAGGACATTGGTAGTCTGGCTAGTGGTTTCAGCAGAATTCAGCAGCCAGGAATGAAAGCCAAAGATCAGAACTGCGTGGCCAAAAGCCTGAAGTAAGGCCAGGCACTAGTAGGGCTAGGAACAAAGCAGGAGCAGTGGGCTGTTACGGCCATAGGTGAGAGCTTTGAGCAATTCCTGAACTGCTGGTGGGTTTCAGAGCCACTTTGCTGACTGCCAACCAACCATGCAGTGGTGTTGCTGATTCTGGGAGCCAACTACTAGCTCTACTGCAAGCCTTGATTCCTGCCACAAAAAACCAGCTGCTGTTTCTGTTTGAAGCTGTGTTTTAAAGTGTGAGTGTGTCTGTTTTTCAAATTTAGATACTAAGGACTGAAAAAAAAAAAAGCCCCACAAAACCAAAAATGGCTATACTTCACTTCAGCTATGGCAAGTCATTCATGTTTCCCTTCACTGGCTTGTTTACTTCCCTGCCATGCTCAGGCACTCATTTCTTTTAAATGCAGGTTGACTCACCATTCCTCTCACTCTCCATTTCAGAAGAGCTGCATGGGTTTCTGCAAGTCATGCTGTGCTTTAAAAATGACTGAAGAGAGAAACCACATGGTAGCCAGTGTGGAGAAAGAAATTCAAGCTCCCAAACACAGGACCAATTTTCTTATGTGAAGTATGTGCATTTTGAAGTAAAAATAATTGAAAAGAATTATGTTGTGACTTTGAATAGCTTTGTCAAAGTGGCTTACTTCAGCTCTTCAGAGAATACTTCTTACTACGCGCTGGGTAGCAATGATCCTTGGGCTACACTGCTAGAGAGTGCAGGGTAAGTGAGTTGGACACTTCACAGCTGGGGATTGCCTTCTACTTATTTAGAGCAGTTTAAAGTTTTTCATTCAAAATGGTTGCATCAAAATTACCATTAAAAAAAAGCAGCTAATTTCTTGCAAGGAGCGTCTATTCGACAAACATTTTCAGATTGTTGTCTGAAGACTAAATATTGTGGGCTCTGACAGCTAAAAAATTTTTTTTTGCCTGAAATCTGAAAAAAAAAAAAAAATACTGAGGGAAGAGTACGCTTTCCGCCCCCGTCCCTCCCCGCTCCCCACCCCGTTCTGCTAGTGTACCCCTACATCTGTATATTTTTCTTGAGCATAGCAATAATTATAATAAATGAAGAGGACTACTCCTTTCCATCAGTTTCAGTAGGGGTAACAGTCATACATTCAGGAGTAAACAAAGCTCAACATGCTGAGATACACAGAACTGGGCTCAAATATTTTGTAAAGAAAATAAAGACATATTTGCGGCTTCTGTCTTTTAGCTTAGAGCCTCATCTAAAAGATCAATTTAAGTCAATAGATAAACCCCCAGTGACTTCAATGGGCTATGGATTAGGCCTGTAGTGCTCTGACTAGCTCTGTTCCTTTTATCCTTTATATCCATTACCTGAATCCCTACAATTAAATTAACATACCAGTGAATGTAGCTATACTTTTATTGTTTGAGTGTTTTGTTTCTCATCCATATGAACTCATCCTCACTGCCAGATGCTATGGTCAGCCAGATTCATCCTGCAGGTTCATTAATGTGGGGGATGGGGGCATGAGGACAGAAAAGAGAAACTGCAGCTGCTTAAAACAACCAATACGCAGGCAGTAGTTGATTAACACAATTATCAGAATAAAAATCCAAATACATGGGGCCATATCTTGGGACCTTGCTCCAGCCGTGTACAGTGACTCTGAAAATGTCCTAAACAAACAGTAGGTGGAAAAGGAGACCTCCCCCCCATCTGGCATAAATTTACTCCCACTACTTACTTTGGAGTGGAAAGTGGGCCTACAGAGAAAAGGTATGGCCTGAGTACTGCTGTGCTCTGGTGATTCCCCCTTAATCTGTGAAACTTGCTTCTGTAAAACATCACTGATGCTAAGAGCTCCAGAAAGGACCTATGCTTTCCCCCTTTTGGATAGTGAGAACTGCAAAAATGTTTATTTTTCCTGTGGAAAATTGACAAAAATGAAAATAAGTTGTTTGCATTTAGATTTTCTGTGGAAGATTATATTTTTGAGTGAGAATTTGAATAGTGAAAACTTCCAACCAATAAGTTCTTATTCACCCACCAGTAAATACTTATTTTTAGATTGCAGTTCTGATGAGAATATTTACTCATTACTTCTGTACTTCATTCATCTCCTCATCCCATTTCTGATGCCAGCACCCATTTCTTAAATGGATATTTATGTGTTTATTTTTTCCAGTATCACATGAGTATACATGCTTGTTAAATATTTGTGTGTACTTGTTAAATACTCCCATTTCTTTATAATTTCTCTAAGGGTGCTTCTACACAGCACCCTAAACTCGAAATATGATAAGCAATTTGCACTACACAAATTGCGTATCTTATTTCAAATCTATTTTGAAATAGCTTATTTTGAAATTTGGCACATCTACATAGCACCAAATTTTGAAATAATGTGCTATTTTGAGACATCCTGTATCCCTCGTAGAATGAGAGTTACCGGGATGCCAAAATAGCGCATCAGTTATTTCAAAAAATATTTCAGGGCGGCTTGTGTAGACACGGGGTAGCTTTTTCGGCATACCAGCAGTATCCTGAAAGAGCCGTGCAGTGTAGACGTACCCTAAGAAATCAGTCTCTACTGCCAATCCTCTAAATATGTATCCTCACCAACTGATCTCATGCTCCTCCATAAAAATCACTTCTCAAAATCATACAACACTTCCATGCTACTTACTAACATCAATAATCACATGTCTCTCCTCATCTGTTACTTGGACTATAACTGTTTGCCTCTCATTTGCAAAACATTCATTATTTTATGTACTTTATCAGTGGCAGAGACCCTTATAAACATTTAAAACATAAATAATAATATTCTTCCCTAGCCATCTGGGGATTTTGAAAAGTAGAGTTTTAAAATCAGGCTGAAAATAAATCTTTGAGCCAGGAGGCCTTCTGCAGGGATGAGCTATAGGAGGAAAATATAAGTGCCTGTTATTGAAATGCCAACATCTTGAACATAATCTCACAGCAAGACTGCAGCTGATGTCATGAAAAGAATCCCATTGATACAAATTAATCAGACTCATTACCAAAGGGTATTCATTGATGATACATCATGTAATGGTGTGGTACAAGTAGGAGGAGGGAGCAGAGAAAGGTACTTCTGTAATAACAGAGGCAGGCAAATGTAAGGGTCTAAGAAGCATCACTTGTAGACCTAAGCAGAGACTTACCGTCTTTATTATGAGTGACGGAAATACTTCATCTCTTAGATCAGATACATCCTTCCTGAATGACAACCATCTATGCTCACTCTTAGCCTCTAATGCCTGTTACTATCAAAGGATACATCTACACTGCAGGCTTTTTGCGCAAGAAGCTTTTTGCGAACGAGATCTTCCACAAAAACTTCTTGTGCAAAAATGTGTCCACACTACAAAAGTGCATCACAAAAGCGATGTGCTTTTGCGCAAGACAGCATCCACACCTCATGGATGCTCTTGCGCAAGAAAGCTCTGATTGCCATTAACAGAATGGCCATCAGAGCTCGTGTGCTTTTTGTGATAGGCTCTTTTTGCGCAACAAACCCCTGTTGAGCATCCACAAACAGCTTTTTGCGCAAGAACTTTTGCGCAAAAAGTAGTTATTCCTCGTAGAAAGAGGTATACCTACACCTCAAAAAGCTCTCTGTTCTCCTGTTCTACTGTAAATTTTCTAGCGCAAAAATGCTCTTGAAGTGTGGGCGCTCCGCAGGTTTTTGCACAAAAACCCTGTAGTGTAAACGTACCCAAAAAGTCCAGCACAATCTAATAATGTCGACTTGAAAGAGGATAGACCACCTGAATCTCCACATCTGCTGAGAGGATTATTCTGACTCATTTTGCTAGCTCACAATTCCAGCTCTGTGTTTTTTCTTTTCTCTGACTTTAGGGTTCCTTTAATTTAAAAGGACATCTTTGTCTATTACTCCACTGTCACTTAGGGCTCCTGTAAGCTCTAATTTCATTCCAATTTCACATCAGAGGAACAGGCAAACTCTTCAAAGAGCTGGAATTTTTCAGATTCAGGGGGGAGAAAAAAATAATTTGCGTCCAACCAATGAGCTAATTTTGTTTTTATCCGCCATAAATTCTCAGCTCTTTTGTGATTTTTCAGATTAATTGTTCCAGGCTGCTTTGGTCAGTAACAGACAAAGGAAAACTACATGACAGATCATCAGCTGGTGTAAATCAGTGTCATTTCATTGACTTCAATACAACTAGGGAAGTTCCTATCACCTGCAGTTCTGGTGCTCTTTCTCTATCAGGTATTCATTCAGCATAGAAGAGTGCATTCCATTCAGGCACATTCCCTGTGACTGGATTTGGCAAATTGGTTAAGTTGTCATTTAGTGCCCTTGCCCACAGCTGCTCTGGCCCTGTGGTGGTCTCTTTTCTCATAACTTTGGATGGGATCACTTCAAAGTTTCTTCCCTTCTGGAGTATCAAAGTCCCACTAATAAATAGTCCAATGCCCTTATAGCAAGTTCTTCAGCTTTAACCTGAGGCAATGTTGTCCACAAACTCTTTTCTCAAGGCTCCGTCATACCCTTCTCTAGACTCATGCAACTTTCTCAAAGGCTAGCAGGGGAGTGTAGAGCCTCACAATACATCAGGTTCCAGCCCAGGGAAACAAACAGCCAAGGTCTGCTCAGTCTACCTGCTCGCTGCTTTTCCCCTGGCTTTCTTCCTACTCAGCTTCTCTCAGGCTTCTGTAAGCTCATCTTCCCAATAAATCCCAGCATTTTAATACAAACTTGAACATCCTTCTACTTGCTTGAGGTACATTCTACTCTGTGATCCCAGAATGGGACTACAAAATTCCGGACTCTCACCCCACATCTGCAAGAAACATTTAGTAATCCCCAGCTTTTCTCCTACATTAAATTCATCAGTAACTGGGGCTGGCCCACCCACCTGTGGGTCAGTTACCTTAATTGAACGGTCTAGCTAATCCTTTTCTTGCTAGGATGGGGTACACATCCATCAAGCTTTGTCTTGTGTTTCTTCTGGTGCTTTTTTAGTTAAGCCATATTGTACTGAATATAGCACCTTCCACTTTCTCCTTGGTTTCTGTGGGACTTTTACTTAGAACGGGTTGAAAATTTTTCATTTAATTCTTTTTGACAAAAATGGCTTTTGGAGGAAATAGACATGCTCCACAACAGATCTGGTTTACTTGACAGATTTGTATTTTCATTCGAACATCAAAACCCCAATCCCCACTCAATTGTTTTCATTTTTCTGCAAAGAAAAGATGCAGAGGAAATGTTTTCCACTTATCAAAATTTCAGGGTATGAGAGAGAAAGGAATTCCTTTATGGATGCCTAAGCTTCTTAGAGATACATTAGTCTGTTTTATACATATTCTTGCACCGCACTAGGCCTCATATCTATATTTCACCCCTTTGTCTTCCATAGTATAAATATGTTCTTGGCACTCAAAATTCTTATTGGCAATCTTTGATTGAAGATGGGCTTTTTGGGCTGTTTGATATACAGCAGGTTTTCCCATACCTCGCATCTCACTTGCCCCTTCAATTAGGCACAGGTCTTCTGAAGGTCTGTTCCCTTTCACTTTGTCACCAGCCCTTTTTCTGGGATCTAACGGGACCATTTTTTCATTTGTTTGTAGGTGGAGGCAGCATTCTCCCAGGGTGCATCTACACAGCAGGGCTTAACTCGAAATAGGCTATACAAATTGAGCTATGTCAATTGCATAGCTTAAGTCAAAATAGCTTATTTCGAAACTGGGAGTGTCAACACAGCACTTATTTCGAAATAGAGCGCTCTTCCTCTGACTTGCCTTATTCCTCGTACAATGAGGGTTACAGGAGTCAGAGTAAGAAGTCCTCCAGCTTGACAGTATTTCAACATTATTTTGAAATAACTGTCTGCTGTGTAGACGAGGACTAAATTATTTCAAAATAACCTTAGTTATTTTGAAATAATGTTGCTGTGTAGATGTACCCTCAGAGAACTGCACAGTATCAGGGTAATCCTGAACTCCTCTGTTGTGGGTTCTCAACTCCTACATAACTGGCCCGACTGCTCACAATCCAGAACTGCTCTGTTTTCTCCATATCAGAGGCTCTTCCTATGTATTGCCAGTGTAGGCTTCTTCACTGGCCCTTTCCTGGTTAGCCTCTCACTCTTGACCTCTGAAATCCTTTAAAGTGTAGAGTGAGGGAACAAGAAGTCAGGTGAGGGTCCTTAAAATGTATCAATTATCTAAGCAATGGTATAATAAAGTCTGCTAATAGCCAGCCCTCCTTTCTGCCACAAACACTTGAAAAGGAAGCAGACTTAACATTTACATAATATCTTGTGACCAAGCATTGAGTCAGATTGCCATAATTAAGTATTGGGGCATCACATACATAGCTCAGTGTTTTTTTGGTAAAAAAAAAAAAAAAAGGTGTTGGTACTCTAGGGGAAAAGTTGTTGAGCTCTGACTAGAGGTGTCTATACTGCGTCTGGAGGTGCCAGTACGGCGTACCGGGCAGTACCATTACAAAAAAAGCACTGGCTTTAATGTATTCATATGCTATAATGGATCTCAGGGATATTAAAGTAGTTGTAGGTGCTGCATGCCTAGGCCTTTACAAATTAAGACCTTCTACCAGGCAGACTAGATGCTACATTGTAGGTACAAAAGCTTAGGAATGAGAAGCAGTATATCAAGCATTCAGGGTGTGTCTAGACTACAGGGTTTTGTCGACAAAAGTGGACTTTTGTTGACAAAACTATACCTGCGTCTATACTACCGCCGAGTTCTGTCGATATAACGTCAGCAGAACTCGGCAGTTTTGTCGATGGCGGTAAACCTCATTCTACGAGGAATAATGCCTTTTGTTGACAGAGTTCTGTTGACAGAGGGCGTTATTGCATCTACACTGTCCTTTGCGTCTACACTCTCATGTCGACAAAGCAGCTTGCTTTGTCGACAGAACTGGACGTAGTCTAGACGCTCTTTGTCAACAGTATCTGTCGACAAAGCCTCTGTCAACAAAAGCCTGTAGTCTAGACGTACTCTCACATACATTTATATCTATCCACTATGCAAAATAAACAAAGGGCATGCAATGTATTGCTACTGTTGCACAGCCTGCAGAGTGAGATTGAGCTGATCAGCAAATTTCAGCTGAAGGTACAGAAAACTATTGTAAACACTTGTGAGATATTTTGACAATTAAGAATAAGTATGTGAAAAACAATTCATATTAGTTCAATATTGCAAATGTTGATATTTGCCATTCTTGCCACATACTAAACAGCTTTATCATTTCTGAAAAAAAAAAGCTTGTCTATGCTAAAGCAATAGAGATGTTTGAATACATTAGCAATTGGTAGCTTTGCCCAATTAACACCACAGTGAGATGTTGAAATGATCCCTGGTTCTTGTGTTTTGAGGAGTAAATAACACTTCCATATTCACTTTCTACACACCAGTCATGATTTTATAGACCTCTATCATATGCTCTTTTTTAACATTTCTTTTCCAAGCTGAAAAGTCTCAGTCTTTTTAATCTCATCTCAGTTGGAAACTGTTTCAGACCCTTAATAATTTTTGTTGCTCTTCTCTGTACTTTTTCCAATTCTAATGTATCTTTCTTGTGATGGGTGACCAGAATGGCACACAGGTTCCATTTCCATTCCGTTTCTTTCATTCTGTTCCTCTCTGGAAATGTCCTTGCAAATTCAAGGTCTTCCTTTCAATGGAAGTGCAGCTGCCATTAATACTAATTGGTGATAGGTACACATATCACACAACTATGCTTTGCTGGCTAAGATGGAAATTGGCAGCAAGTGTTGTAATTCTGAAGCATGAAAGCAACAGTTCCTATAATTCATCTGCCTCTCATAAAAACAGCTTTTATTCAATAAAATAAGCAAGCCTGTGATAATGGCCCTGGAAGGAAGATACACAGCAGGTGCAAGTGAAATGAAGAAACAATTGATCTGTTTCACAAGTTATTACATTATCCACTGTTTTATTTTTACAAAAACTGTACACAAGAGCCCTGATTCTGCAAGATTCTGCAATCTCTTAAGCACTCATGTACATGTACTTGTGAATAGTCCTAGGGCATGTCTAGACTACATGGCTCCGTCGACAGAGCAATGTAGATTAGGGTTGTAGGCAAATGGAAATGAAGTGGCGATTTAAATAATTGCCGCTTCATTTAAATTAAAATGGCTGCCGCGCTGTGCCAATCAGCTGTTTGTCGGCACAGCGCTGTAGTCTGGACGCTCTGCGGTCGACATCAAAGGCATTTGTCGACCTCCCCGGTATGCCTCGTGGGATGAGGTTTACCGGGGAGGTCGACAAATGCCTTTGATGTCGACCGCGGAGTGTCCAGACTGCAGCGCTGTGCTGACAAACAGCTGATCGGCACAGCGCGGCAGCCATTTTAATTTAAAAGAAGCGGCAATTATTTAAATCACCGCTTCATTTCCCTTTGCCAAGTAAACAAATCTACATGGCTCTGTCGACGGAGCCATGTATTCTAGACATGTCCCTATTGACTTCAATAAAAGTGCAGCATAACTCAGTAGGATTGTGAATGAATTCCCACTAATTATAGTCTAACATAGTGCATGAGGACTTCCAATTAGGCCTCCTTGATTTCAGCTAAACACATGGGTTATGTTACATATGTACTTAAATGCTTGCAAGACAGGGCCAAGGACCTTCTTTACATTTAAAGAAACAGTCAAGATAACTTCTGCTAGCCCTCTGGAGCCAGTAAATAACAACAACCATCTAAACCAATCTGAAAAATGCAGTATGAATATTTGTAATGAAATTTTCCCGGAGAACCTTATAGTGAAACCCTTCTATGTGTGACTTTGCTGACGAACATTTGCTGGAATTTCACAGATGTTTCCTAAGCTGGACAAAAGGCAAATTTCAGTTACAGCTTTGTTTTATAATGAATTTTTCATTTAGCTTTAGGTGGTCCATACTGCCATACTGCTCAGTCTTTTGGGATAATCAGCAGTCCTGAGACCTACTCTAGAAAACCCCTTCCCAATCTCTCTGCCATATTCTTAGTCTAACTGCCCAGACATTCCTAATTCTCCATATCCCCATATCCTTGTTCCCTGTCTTCTTGCCTTGTCATCCCCAGTTCTCCCCCTCCCAGCTCCTCATCCTATTCTCCCCTACTCCAGCCCCCAGGTGCTTCCAACCCACACCCACATTCCCCTTCTCCACTGGCTGTGATTCCCAAGCTCACCCTATGGGCACTGGTGAATTCCATGCAACCCAGTGCATTCGTTTGTGAGGAAAACAAGTACCACCAATAATTAGACTGCGGGTCTCATAGAAAGTTCTTAATCTTTCCCCATTAGTATTTGCCATGCCAATAGCATATGGTACAGTACTATTCATTGGCTTACCATATCTGCTACCAAACTTCACACGATCAAAATTATATCATGACCAGGAATCTCATCTTCAGTGTTATCTGGTTGTTGATAAAAATCTTTTTTTCCTCTTTCATTGCTTCTGTTACTGTGTAATACTGCATAATAGCAGACACAGTTATGCACAGTTTATTGTAGGCAGTAATAAACCTTCCTGTATCAAGGCTGAATGACACTCCTGAGGTATAATAAGATACTCCTCAGATAATGTACACAGGTGGTCTTACTATGAATTAAAGAATGATCAAAAGGACAGTCCAATGATATTCTATAAACCTTCGAAGGTTAAAACATTCTGGAACAATATATGAATAAGTATTGATCTTGCCCTTGAAATTTTGTTACTTATTCCACTCTGCAAAGAAGTACATTATTGATCTTTGGGATAGCAATCTTCCTCTCAATTATCCTAACTGCAGGCAAAAAAGTTATCCTGAGAAAGTCAGGAAACAATGTTGGATTGGGGTGACTGCCCAAAGTGGCTAACATTTTTTGGATAGAAAAAATTATCATTCTCCAACTCTCATTATCCAAAAGGAATAGTCTCTGTGTGCAGTGAAGTGATATGTTTGATGTGAAAGGGCAGAGAGACAGAAAAAAGGGTGTCAGCTTTTAAACTTGTTTTTCATCTATTTTTAATTAGGCTTTTATACTATGGAACCATGATCA
This sequence comes from Pelochelys cantorii, assembly GCA_032595735.1. NCBI lineage: Eukaryota > Metazoa > Chordata > Testudines > Trionychidae > Pelochelys > Pelochelys cantorii. The sequence goes on from CM064327.1 coordinate 90,524,606, forward strand.
GAGCTGAATTTTCAGGGATTTCTTTGTAGGTTATAGCATAGTACTAAGGCTTTTTATATGCAGACCTGGCCAAAGGGTTTGCGGGGCCCAAGGCAGGATGCTGGGAGCGGGGCCCCAGGCCCGGCCGGTGGATGGTGAATACTGAGCAGTGCGGGGCCCTGAAAGCACGGGGGCTAAGACATTTGCCTTCCTCACCTTGCCCTAGGTGTCTATATGGTGTCTGAAACCAACCGAAGTCCAAAGAAGCATGTTAGACACAAAAGTAATGACTCACTGATTACATAAGTGGAATTTCTTAAACTTCTATTTGTGTCTATAACAATGTTCCCTCTAAATTTGTCCATCCATGTGCAGAATACATTTTGCTATGTGCACCAAAGCATGTGTGATGTGCACCACCAGTCGAAACACATGCTGCTGGCGGTTGTGGGTGCTGTACTAAGCAGCCCGACAGCACCTGAATCTCTCCTGGATGGCCGCCCAAGCACTCAGCTTACAGGGAACAATGATCTACAGCAGAACATCAAGTATTTCCCTTTTCATAAACCGTGATATATACACAAAACAAATGCTCCTCTTAGTTCATGTGATTTTACTTTTGCTCAGAGATAGTGGGTTTGGCTACTGCTTCATAAACGTTTTTGAACTACAAGCTACTTGTACTTTCTTTCTGTATTTTTGCTGGAATTTCACAGAAGTTTCATAAGGTGTCTTAATTCAATACTGTTAACAGATTCTACCTAAAAACATTTGTTTTTTCAAAAAGAGTCGCCTAGTGAGATTAACATGTTGGTTCAGACTTCATAATCTATTGTGATCATTTAAAAAAAAATGCTTTCGTACTTTTTTCTCTTCTCTTCTCTTCTCTTCTCTGCTCTTCTCTGCTCTTCTCTTCTCTATCAATATATTTCCAAAAAGCCTACAATGAACAAATGGATGCCTTCAGACCTATTGGTCTTTCCCCTAACATGCAAGACAATGGACAATACCAAGTCAAATGGCACATATTAAATGGCTTAAAACTGGCTGAAAGATTTCAAGGTAATTGTAAATGAGGAATCATCATCCAATGGAAATATGTGTAGGGAGGGAGGGGTGTCCCTTAGGAATCTGTTCTTGGTCAATATTATTCAATATCTTAATCAGTAATTTGGAAGAAAATATAAACTCCAGGCTGGTAAAGATTGCAGATAACATATAAATTGGTGAAGTGGTAAATAATGATAAGGACAATTCAGTTCTACAGAGTCAAATGAAATGGGTTATCTCTAAGCACAAAGGCTACACAATCACGCAGGCCTCACTTACCAGCTGAGGGATTATTTTCTGGAAAACAGTGACTCCAAAAGAGACTTGGGTTCACTGTGTTTCAACTGGACATAAGTGTAACCCTTCTGCCGGGTAGGCCTGGCAGTAACCAGGGCTGGGTTCAATATCTTGGGGTCCATCTCACATAGAACTGGCTCGAGCCCCCACCCAGTAATCTGGGAAATTCACGCACCCCTGGGTGCCTCTGAGAGGCAATGCTTCCCCACTCACAAGCACTGAGTCTGAGTGTAGGAAAGAAACATTTAATGAAACAGAGAGAGAAGTCATACGGCATTAACTTGGGGAAAACACCACAAACAGAGTACATAAGCCAAACATGAGCCAAGCCGCCCTCCCCCCCAGCCAAGAATCGCCCGAAGTCCAAAGAGTCTGACACCCCAAAAGTCTCTGTCCCTGGTCCGTGCCACCCAGAGTCCCAAAGTTCACCCGCAGGGTTTCACCTCCCAACCTGGGTAGAAAAGGGGGTGGGGGGATAGATAGGGGGCACCTTATACGAAACTCCGCCACGCTCCACCAGCTGTCTCGTCCCATGCCACTGGATGCTCTGCTGGGCGCCTGCCGCTGCTCCTCGTCTGCCGCCGCTGCTGGTCGCCGCTCCTCGCCTGCCGCCGCTCCACGCCACGTCGCTGGTCGCCGCTCCTCCCGCCGCTCCTCATCTGCTGCCGCCGCTGGTCTCCGCTCCTCGCCTGCCGCCGCTCCACGCCACACCGCTGGTCACCACCACTTCACTGGCTGTAATAGGCCTGGCTCTCAGCCAAACCAGTGATTTCAGCTCTCAGTGATTTCAACTCTTTAGCCACCAGCTGGACTGGTAAATGAATCCAGCTTTCACTGGACTAGCAAAAGAAAAGTCTCCTCAGGGAGTCTGCTTTAGGTCTGTCCTTAAAACAAAGGGGGAAAGGTGCAGGCTGGGCCAGTCTTATCGCTCACACCTGGCAGATGTGAAGCAGGCTGACTCAAGCCCTTTAACCCTTCCTCCCAGCTCAGTTCACTCAACTCTGGAAGCGGGGAGGCTTGTTCTTCCGAGGCCTCTTACCATGATGGTGGTGTCTCTCCTGCAAGCACTGGTGGCATGTTTTACAGTTCCCACATTTAGGGGTAGCATGATTAGTGACCACAACAGTCCCAAATTATATACAATTCTCCACATTCCATTCCAACACTGACCTTCCATCAGCTCTGGCTGAATGGGATTTACATAGCCACACCTCGGATTCTCTCCTGAGCTGTATTTACATAATAGTTAACAGTTAATTACCTTGCAGAGCTAAACAATTGTAGTGGGCACACCCACCCCTCCTTTTAGCTGGCTGATAGCAAGCAGCAGTTCAGCCCCTGCTTACATAAGTTTGCACTGCACTGCAGCCGTTGAGAGAGCCAACATGATTCTCAGTTGCGTAAGTGAGGGTATATCAAGTAGAAATAGGGAGACTATTATTTTGTGCAACATTAGAGGGACTGTTGCTGGAATACTGGTTCCATTCCTGCCCATATTTTAAAAAGGACATTGACAAATAGGAAAGTTTAGGAAATAGCTATAAGCATGGTGTGAGGTCTAGGAAACATGCCATCCAGCCAGAGGCTAAGGAAGTGTGATCTGTTTAGTTTATCTGAGAGATAGTTAAGAGTTAGTGACAGTCTAAAAGTACCTATGTAGGGAGAAGATTTCTGATAGCAGCATGTTATTTAACCCAGGAAACAAAGACACAACAATTGAAAGCTAAAGCTAAGTAAATATTGACCAGTGGTATAGATGGCTGTGGGTGTGCTGCAAAATATTACAGGAGGATAACATCCTTCCTACACATTTCCTTCCAGACATGGCTTTGTTTTTGATTGGTTAAAGTCTTTTAAAAAAACATCTTCCCAATAGGATGCATTGTTAAAAAAATCTTTGTGTAATTTTATTTGCTCTTTGCATTGAACTGGCCGGACATGAAGGAGCTAAGCTTTTAGACCCTGAGCCCCATGTAGCCAGCCTGATCAAGGCCGAAAGAGTCAAACTCCGTTCCCAGCACCTGATGGAGCCAGCCTGATACAGGGCAAGGAAGCCAGGCTCTGCTCCCAGAGTCCCACAGAGCCAGCCTAACATGGACAGACGGAGCCATATTTGGATGGGCCTGTACACTAAGTGGGTAGGCCTGCAGCCCACACAGGCCCACCCATGGCTACACTATTGATATACAATAGAAATAAAGTACACATTTTTAATAGTAAAGGTACTTTACCAATGGAACAACTTACCTAGGGCTGTGTTGGAATCTCTAACAAGATTGGATTTTTTTAAAAATATGACCTAGCTCATCCTGAAATTATGGGCTTCATGCAGGAATCATTTGATGAAATTCTATGGGTTGTATTATACAGGAGACCAAACTAAAATATCATAATGGTTCCTTCTGGCTTTAAGAGCTATGAAGCTACATAAACATCAATGCTGTTTCTTTCCTTTTAACAGTTTTCACAAACTGTGACCACACAGGGAATATCTGTGGTTCTATTGGTATCTAGGGCTTTTGATGGGTTCAAAATAAAACCCCAGATCCGTACACCACTGAAAATTGGGAAATTCTAGATCCCGTCTCTGGGTTGGGCCTACTTACATTATTATTGTTACTAGCATTTATTCATCCCGTTGTGATGGTAGACGTACATGTGCCCTCCTCCATCCGCGCTGTTCCTAAGGACAGGGAGGTTTGGGCTGGCTTGGGCCATGTGGCTGCCTCCCTTCCCACTGCTCCGGTGTGGGGGAGGCTTGAGCCACGTGGCCTTCTCCCTCTCTGCTGCTCCCAGGGCCGGGGCCTGCTTGGGCCACGGGGCCTCCTCCTTCTCCACTGCTCCTGGGGTGGACGGGGGTGGTTGGGGCTGTGCATCCTCTTTCCTCCCCTCTGCTCGGGGGATGCTGGGGTGTACACGTGCTCTTCCCCTCCCTGTGTGGGGACCTACCCACCCTGCTCCTCCTCCTCCCTTCCCTGTGGTAGGGGCGGGGCCTCAGCAGAGTGGGTGGGGCTGTAGATGGGACTAGGGACCTGCCTCCCCCTAGAAATTCTCAAGTCTTCTCAAATGTTCTCTGTGACAGACGGCGTGATGGATGCCTCGCCTTTTCATAATAATATAGATTATTAGTTATTGTGACTATATTTTGCACTCACTTTTTATGTACTCATGGAATGGAGATTCAATAATCACATGACTAGAAACTGGTGTTCTTAAAGATGCCGAAGGGAACTGGGTGTTTTAAACTCTTGGACAGCTTTAAAAATTACAAATTGAATATCTAAAGCTACTCCACATTCTTGGAGGGCCACTCTTGCCTAAAAAGGAAGGAACAAAGCATTCATTTGCTTCATGCCCTTTCATCTGCTAATTTAAAGTAGGAGTGGAATCCCTTATAGGACATCAATGAGATATGCGAACACATTCCTAATAGGTCTGGGTATGTCTACACTAGCCCCCTAGTTCGAACTAGGGAGGCTAATGTAGGCATTCGAAGTTGCAAATGAAGCCCGGGATTTAAATATCCCGGGCTTCATTTGCATCTTCCCGGGCGCCGCCATTTTTAAATGTCCCCTAGTCCGAACTCCGTGCCTGCGGCTACACGCAGCACCGAGTAGGTAGTTCGAATTAGAGATCCTAATTCGAACTACCTACTCAGTGCCGCGTGTAGCCGCAGGCACGGAGTTCGGACTAGGGGACATTTAAAAATGGCGGCGCCCGGGAAGATGCAAATGAAGCCCGGGATATTTAAATCCCGGGCTTCATTTGCAACTTCGAATGCCTACATTAGCCTCCCTAGTTCGAACTAGGGGGCTAGTGTAGACATACCCTCTTTGACTTTAATGGAAGGGAGAGTGCTGTCATTTGTTTTATTCGGCCACTCGCTTTTCCAGAGAAATGTTGAACTATAGGGCAATGGCACCAAAGATATACTAAAATGCCCTTCTCATTACATAGCTACTGGGAGGAAACAATGCTTTAGTATTTTAGCAATGTAAGACTTAGGCTATGTCCAGACTGCAGGCTTCTTTTGGAAGAGATCTTCTGAAAAAACTTCTTCCGAAAGAGAGTGTCCACACACAAAAGTGCATCGAAAAAGCAATCTGCTTTTTCAAAAGATAGTGTCCACACTGAATGGACACTATCTTGCATTTAAGCTGTGATTACTATGGGCAGAATGGCCACCAGGGCACCTGTGCTTTTTCCTCTTTCTTCTTCTTTCGAAAGAACTCCCTCTTCCCTGTTGTAGCCAGACATGAACCCCATCTTGTTCCCCCCGCCCCCCCCCCAGAGAGCAAGAGAAAGGCAGTCAGCCTTTGATGCCCTGGGAACGCAGGTGTGCTGCCTGTCCCTGACTCTACCATAAACAGAAACCAGACACTAAATGGGCTAGCTGACCACCCGGGGGCCTCCCGTCGCCCTGATGGCTAGTACCAGTAATTGACACACCTGCACTGTCCCAGGAGAGGAATCTTCGCCCATCACATACCAGAGGTGCCCATTGTCTGCATTTTCCCAGGTGTGAATTATGCTTTGCACCCTTCGTGGGAAACTTGGCATTCAAAGCCATTTTTCCTAATTGGCCACTTGAGACCAGGAAGAAGCCTACGTGACCCAAGGGGAATAAAGAGGGGTTTAGTAGCCCACCCCATTTGAGCTCCAATCATCTACACCTGCTGGCAGGTATTGGTTGTCTCCCGAGGTCTGTGGGACACCCAACCTCGCCCTACTTCTTCCCGAGGGATTGAGAGAAAGACGCTGGCCACGCCAAGTCTGGAACGCAGGGGTGAGAATATATACCTGCTAGGTGTCTATTTTGCATGCATTTAATAAGAGCTCAGAGACCCAAAAGGGTTTCATGGTACCTGTAAGTGACTTATTAGTGTAATTTCTGTCCTGTCCTTTGTAGTGGCTGTGTTATCTGTAACACAGTAGTAGCATTTAACAGCTAAGTTTACCCTGTAACAATAAAATAGTAACTGTTTAAGCTGTGACCTGACTCCTTCAGTTGCTGTAACAGAACCAAGCACAATTTTAAAAAGAACTCCAGCCGGTCATAAGGGACAGATATAGGGAGAGCTTGGGCGTTGGATCGTGTCGCTTCCAGGGGACAGATCCGTTGGGGCATCTCTCAGCCTCCCCAGGCTGCCAGCTGCGAGGGGATCGTGTATCCTAGCAGTCAAAATCTGAGATGTAATAAGCTCTCCCTGTAAACTTCTTGGGGTGCCCGTCAACCTTCTCCTGGTTGCCCGCTGCTAAGGGACCCCAGTCCTAGCAGTTGAAGTCTCGGGTGTATAATACGCACACACCACTCACTGCCCTGACCACCGGCTGACACCCGTCCACACACGCCTTTTTCCGAAAGAGCTCTTTTGGAAAGAGGCTTCTTCCTCATAGAAAGAGGATTACCAACGCCAGAAAAAACCCTCTGTTCTTTCTATTTACTTTTGGAAGAATGCGATTGCAGTGTGGACGTAACTCAGCATCTGTAGTGTAGATGTACCTTAAGAGGTATAAAAAATAAAATTGCATATAATTAGAATAAAGGTTGCAGTTTTCTGTAAGCAGTTCTATAGTCTTCTCCTGGGTTTGTGACTAGGGCTGTCTGAATGACAGATTCTGAGGGCTTGCTGCCTGTTCTGAAAAACAAAATGAAAATCATTTTGGGTTGACCTGATATTTAAAAAATTGCAGTGGACTGAGAAGTACAAACAAATTCATTTTAGGCTGAAATAAACAGTTCTTTGATCTGAAGCGAAACTTTCTGTCCCATGTTGAACATTTTCCCCATCTGAAACTGAAGGCTAAGGAGGTAGCAGAACAACAGCCTTAGTCAATATGCTGCTCATGGGAGCCCTGACTGGGGAATTGCCTGGCTCTACGGTCAGATCCAGCCATTCAATTTAAGCCATCAGGAGGGACAGAAAGTTGTCTGAGCTACTAGGTGACTCCCTATTGCTGCTTTGTTGGGCCCCATTCCCTGCATTCCTTACCCAATGCTGTTCTTGATTCCTACTCCACTCTAGCTCCTGTCCCGGCACTGATTTCACCACTTGTTCCCACCATGCTCCTCATCCTTGCCTCTTCTCCTGATCATGTCCTTACACCTTGCTTCAAATCAGTCCTGGATCCGATCTTGGCCCCTAATTTTGACTCCAGCTCTGGCTTCATCCACAGCTCTGACATTTGGTATCTCAGCCTGGTTCCAAATGTCAGTTTTGGTTTGTAACTCTGACACTGACTCAACCCCTGCCTTTCAGAATTTGTGAGTTGACTCTGGGCTGACCCTCAACTCTCTTCCCTGACCTGGACTCCCACTCTGACTACAGCTGGGTCCAAACATTAAAACAGAAGTATTTTCATTTTTAGTTCATTATTTCATTTCTTTGTACGTACATCACTTTACTGATCAGTCATTCTGATTCTTTTAGAAAATTTTGCTAATTTCATTGAACAATCCGGAGTTGCAGCAGTTCTACATTTGTTTGCTCAGATGAGAAAATGAATTCTGATTCAGATGGGCAGCAGTATCTTTGTGTTAAATGTTCAGGCAAAAATACTTATATTTACAGTTCACTGATGCCCCCATGTGGAAATAAATATATAAGTGCGTGTACACCTATACAGTTTAAAATAATACAAATTTTCTAGCTCATGTAGGGATGGATTCTGAAATTGTCATGTTCTTTAAGTAGTTACCTTACTTCACAAATAGTTTAATTAACTTTAATAGGACTTTATCTGATGTTAGATACTATTCAACGTGAGTACAGAAAGAATCAGAATCTGGTCCCAAGTTACTATTTCTACTCTTAGGCTATGTCTACACAGCAGCGTTATTTCTGAATAACTGACATTATTCCGAAATAACATAGTCTGTGTCTACACTACAAGCAGTTATTTTGACATAATGTCAAAATAATGTCAAGCTGGAGGACTTCTTTCTCCGACTCCTATAACCCTCATTGTATGAGGAGTAAGGGAAGTTGGAGGAAGAATGTTCTTTCTCGGCCTTCCTGTTTTGTACACAGCACCAAAAGCCAAATTAAGCTATTTCGACTTAAGCTACGCAATTGACGTAGCTCAAGTTGCATAGCTTACTTCAGCTTTAGCCTTGTTGTGTAGATGTGCCCTTAGAGTACTGCTATAATTAACACACCTTAAGCAATCTCCCATGTAACTGGCTTCCATTCTATTTAACTCCTCAGAGCATAAGGCAGCTTGATTTTCTGTCTCAGGCAACAATTTAATAGTCTCTAGGGATTTACCGACTGAAAAATATTTTTCCAATAATTCCTTCTGCTGCTATGACATATTAATAATCTCCACAGTAGGCTTTCAACATGAGAAGAGGACACAGGGTTATTGGAAAAACATAAAGACAATAAAACTAGTGAGTCATATTACCACGTATAAAACATTATATGACTCCCCTAAAGTGATCCAATCTAGTTATGGCAGTATGTATGTTTAAAACTTTATAAAACCAGGATTTCTTGATAGTTTTATATACTGTGCTATAAGTATGTTTAAAACTTTATAAAACCAGGATTTCTTGATAGTTTTATATACTGTGCTATATGTTGTCTATAGAGTATACAAAATATCTACACTTTTAAAAAATATTGAACATATTAAACTAGTGACATGAATTTTCCTTACCTTTACATTGCATTTTCCCACCATTATTAAAGGATTGTTCAAACATGACAGTGTCTGTTGTAAATCCAGCACATCTCCAGGACACATGCTATCATCATGCTGTTTTTCAGCACACTGAAAGTTTTTGAAAGTGCTGGTCTAGCCAGGAGATCAAGAGATGAAGTGCTTCATTGAGAATATCTCCTGGACTAAAAGCATGTCTCAGTCTAAGAACTCCAGCATGGGCATGTTTACATTCACTAATCACTTCAGTCTTTCATGCAATCCTTCATTCCATAGGCTACAACCTCTACTCATAGGCCTGGTCTATACTAGACCACGCAGGTCGGCTTAAGGTATGCCATTCAGCTATGCAAAATGTGTAGCTGGATTCGCCTTTGTGACGAAGTGGGGATTGTATTCACGCTGTTTGTTTTGTTATATTGTGTGTGATTCCTACCATCCTGTGCTGTTCTGTAGTAATTTTGTGTGTGTGTGTGTGTGTCTGTATTCATGCCTCAGTTTCCCTGGGCACTGCACTGGAACCTGGCTAGGGATGGAAGTTTTGTGTGTGACTCTCATTGAGGGGGAGGCTGCCCCATCTTAGCACATACACAAAAATAGCTCAGACTGTCTTGTAACCTGAGCCTAGGTGGGGGGAGCAATCAGGTGACGGGTGACACCTATTGCCTGGGAAGCTGGACATAGGAGGAGGCGGGGCTTCCTGCAGGGCTACAACCAGTTGCTGGGTGTGTGAGTGAGTCTTAGCTGGTTTAGGATGCAGGGAGGAGACCCAGGGTCCTGGCTCTGGGTCCCCATCTCCTCAAGACAGATTGTACTGACTGCTTCTGGTTCCTGTGCTAACAAGTCTGTTCTGTGCTGTATTCCTGTGAACCAATAAACCTTCTGTTCTGTCTGCTGGTTGAGAATCACATCTGGCTGCAGATGGGGGTTCAGGGCTTGGTGACTCCCCCATACTCTGTGACAGCCTTACCTTAAGCTGAGCCACTGCTGCCTCTACACTAAGGGAAACTGTTGGGAGCACACACTCCTGTTGGCTTCCCTTACTCCTTGCAGAGGAGGAATACTGGATGCCAGTGGGGGCTGCCCTCAGTGTTCGATTTATGGGTCTACATTAGACCCGCTAAATCAAATGCTAGAAGATCGACCTCCGAAGGATTGAGCTTCTCCGTAGTGTAGACATACCCATAGGGTACAGCACTTTCTCATGCAAATAACCCCATTAGTTTGTCCTCAACTTTATAATGCTTAAAACAGCGGCACTTTAAGGACTAACACATTTGAACAAAACTTTCATGAGCTACAACTCACTTCCTCAGATGCTGAAGCAAAAAAGACAGACAGACAGAAAGAAAAAAAGGACACAGAGATGAGTATTACTTCAGTGCTAATTAAATCAGAATGGATACGTTTCACCTCTAACAGTGGTGGAAAGGTGAGAATACCAGAATGGGAAATTACCTATTGTAATGTGAGAAACACTTCATGAGGACCTTGGTTCAGGGTGTTAAATTTGCAATTCCAGCTTAGCAGTTTCTCTCTCCAATCTGTTTTTGAAGTTTTTCTGTTTCAGAGTGGCAACTTGCAAGTCCGAAACTATGTAACCGGGGGAGGTTAAAATGCCCTCACACACACATTGGCTTTTGGATGGTGCCATTCTTAAGTCTCATTTGTGCCTACTGTCACCAAGGTCTAAGCAAGCCCCTTTCTCTGCCGCAGTCCACACAATGAATTCATCAGTGTTTTCTAGAACTTGGTTTACTGTCACCTCCATGTGCTGCATTCGTCACAAAGGTCAAAATTCTCCCATGTGCAAAAAGGGCTTATGAACTAAAATCCCACTCTTAACCTTCAAAACAAGACACAAGTGTGATGACCCGCAATATGCCACCTTCTATATGTTGGGAGAGGAGGCAGAATCAGAAGCTGCATGTGTCAAATAGCTATATTGCAAGCTATTTACAACAGCATGTTAGTATGATAGCTGTTACGCTGTCTGATATAAGAATGTAAGCAGCTAGTCAACTAGTCTATGACTACTCAACTAGTCACTCCCTCCCTGTCTGCCTCTGGGGTGGGGGAGCTTGTAATAAGTCTCTTGGGTTCATTTCAAATATTGGGGTCCTCTGTCATTGTTCAAAGCTCTTCTTTGTTAGAAGTCAGAATCCGGAGCAGGAAAGAGGGTAAAAAAAAAAAAAGATAGTTTCCACTTTTATATCCTCAGGGAATAGGCATGGAAAGTTGCTGACACAAACATGGAGTCTTGGATCACATTCCTAGATGCCATTGTGAATCGAGGGGCATGCATTGTCTCCATGCTTCCAGGCTGGGCGGGGCTTCCTAAAGAGTTGGTTCTCCTTAATGGACCATATCTATACATGACACTAACCTCAATGAGAATCTGTCTGGTGGGTGCTACCCAGGCACATATCTGAGATTCTAACACTATATTCATAACTTCAGATATGTTGATACATGGATTTAAACAGGATGATAATATTTAGGAGAGTATAACTTTTCAATTGATAGTATGTTTTGTACAAATCTATTGCAATTGCATAACAGTGGTAGCCATAGTAATACAGCAAGCAGGTCATCTGCTTTCTATTACATGTCACAATACCCATTGGTAGTCTCCAGAAACTACTTATTTTGCTTTCAAGTTGATTTGTGTCTGGTTTTATTTGCTTTCCTTCAGTCTACCTATGGAGGGTAGTGCTGAGTAAATAATGGAGTTTTTGGTTTGCTGCCAATTTTGAAAAAAAAATCTGAAAAAGTTAGTTTTGTGGAAAACTGAAAACAACATTTTTCAAAACTTTTGTCAAATCCCAAAGAATATTTTTTCACAGCGAATGAAAAGTTTTTATTTCAACAAAATCAAAATGTTTCCATTTCTATTTTGATCATATTAAAATGGCTATGATTTTTAAAGTAAAGTTTGAACTTGTTTTGGATAAAACATTGACATGTTTTGTTTTGAAAATGGCAGAACAAAGCATTTTGATTTTTCAGACTTTTTTGAAAAAATAGTTTGGTTGCAAACATTCAGATAATTTGACTTGAATGTGAGACACATTTCAGTGTTGCCAGATTTCCATTATTTGTAGAAAAAAAAGTTTGTCACAAAATATTTCATGGAGCTCTGAGCTCACTTGACAGTTTTAGGAAAAAATATCAGCACTCTGAACTTTTTTTGGTATTTTTAAAATATTTTTTGTGAAAAGGTAAATTTGAGAATCTTGATGAATGTTCTGTTTGTTGAAATTTATATTCAACCCCCCTTTTACCATTATCATTTAAAACTGTCTAATTATGCCACTAGATATGGCAATTTGAATAATTTATTCTTATAGGCTGAAGTACGATATTTTAGTAGTAAAATTAGAAAAATACTTAGTGGTTATGACTAAACTTAGGGTGAGTACATAGTAGTAGTAGTATGGAGGAATCTCTATCCCGCCAATTGTTAACAAAATATTTCATCCTTCTTAAGCTTTGGCAAAGAACATGAAAATGTAACCCATGAACAGATTTCCTGTATTTACTATACTTCCTTCCTGGCATAGGAGTCAGCAGACAGTTGGGACTGCAGTTGGGAAGGAGCTGGAGGGCCACTACTAGGGAGGAATCATAGAATCATAGAATACTAGGACTGGAAGGGACCTCGAGAGGTCATCGAGTCCAGTCCCCTGCCCTCATGGCAGGACCAAACACTGTCTAGACCATCCCCAATAGACATCCATCCAACCTACTCTTAAATATCTCCAGAGATGGAGATTCCACAACCTCCCTGGGCAATTTATTCCAGTGTTTGACTACCCTGACAGTTAGGAACTTTTTCCTAATATCCAACCTAAACCTCTCTTGTTGCAGCTTAAGCCCATTGCTTCTTGTTCCATCCTCAGAGGCCAAGATGAACAAGTTTTCTCCTCCTCCTTATGACACCCTTTTAGATATCTGAAAACTGCTATCATGTCCCCCCTCAATCTTCTCTTTTGTAAACTAAACAAACCCAATTCTTTCGGCCTTCCTTCATAGGTCATGTTCTCTAGACCTTTAATCATTCTTGTTGCTCTTCTCTGGACCCTCTCCAATTTCTCCACATCTTTCTTGAAATGCGGTGCCCAGAACTGGACACAATACTCCAACTGAGACCTAACCAGTGCAGAGTAGAGTGGAAGAATGACTTCTCGTAGCTTGCTCACAACACACCTGTTAATGCATCCCAGAATCATGTTTGCTTTTTTTGCAACAGCATCACACTGCTGACTCATATTCAGCTTGTGGTCCACTATAACCCCTAGATCCCTTTCTGCCGTACTCCTTCCTATTCAGTTGCTTCCCATTCTGTATGTGTGAAACTGTGTGTGTGAATGCTTGGGGTCAGAGGTACCAGTTGCTGGGGTAGTGGACCATGGCTGCTCCATTTGGCTGGCGACCCCTGCCCGGTGCCATGAATGGCAGCTGCTACTGTTAGCAAGCTAGGGCTGCAGAACATGGTTGCTGTGGCCAGCAGGCTAGAGACCCCTAGTAGGGGCTCCAGGCCATGATTGAGCTGGCCACCTCAGGATCACTATTGGGAGCCACCAAAGCCGTGGCTGGTGTGGCTGTCCTTGGGGCCATTCCAGTAGCAGCTGGTGTAGTTGTCCTGGGGGCGGGAAGTACAAGAGCAGTTGGTCCTGGAGTCAGTTGCTTGGGCATCCCTGGGGTCAGCCATGCTGCAGAAGTCATGACTTTCGTGACAGACATGAAGCCTTATTTGTAATGTGTTTGGTACATGGACCGTCTCCTATTCTGTACAGTGCCTATCACAATGGGTTCCTATTCTGGGCTGGACCTTAGGCACTGCTGTATTACACAGTAACAAGAACAGTAATAGCTAACCCGAGTTAAGAATACACTTTATTTCTTTCAATGAAGGGTGAGCTGGATTCTCTTCTCTCTTGCGTATTAGATAAACCTATTTACTGAATTCCAGTTACAGAACCCACGTTACCCCTCTGCAAACCTTCCAACAGGCACAGAGATGAACAGCTGCTGTCAGCCAGGGTATGATCTGCAGAGAATGGGGGTTCATAGTTGTCAATGTGGCAGAATTCAGCCTGCAGCCTCTTTACTTCTAAACCTAGCACATTTGATATGCAAGAATAATTGATGGACATAAAAAATTGAACCACATGCTGTCATTTTGCAGACTAGAACTATGTTTTACATAGAGTGCCCAAATATTTCATTAATTTTTAAAGCCAATGAGATTGATACTCTTTTTTGGACACTTTTCACACTTCAGCCTGCTAACTATGCTGTAAACATTGTTCTTCTTAGAGTAATGTCCCCGTGGGTGCTCCACCATCGGTGCTGGGCTCATTCCAGCACCGCAGAATGGAGAATTTTCTGTAGCAGTATTCGGCTGGACCGTGCATGCATGGTGGCGTCTCACGACGTTCACGCTCTTTTGTGTGTTTGCGCGGTCCGGCCCCCGCCAGTTCCTCTCAACCACCTCAGGCTGCAGACGGAGTGAACTGGTCTCCTCAACCTCTCTCTTTGCTCCCTCAATTGTGAGATTGTTCTGTTGATAGTTATTCTTCTTGCATCCTTTTCTTCCCGCATTCCTCCTAGTTATATATAAAAAAAATTCTTTTAATAATAACCAAGTTCTTTCTCCCACTCTTATGCCCTTCCTCAAGTTCGTATAGTTATTATTGTAAATAGTTCTATATATACGTGGTTGGTCTCTGTTGGTATCTTTAGGTATGTCTACACTTGCTCCCTAGTTCGAACTAGGGATGCAAATGTAGGCGACTGAAATGGCTAATGAAGTGGGGATTTAAATATCCTGCGCTTCATTAGTATGATCTCGCCGGCATGTTACTCCACTCAACAGCTGTTTCGAAAGTGAAAGTGTGCGCTGGGATGTGTTAGTTCGAAGTAACGTTACTCCTCAAAAAATGAGGACTTTCACTTTCGAAACAGCTGTTGAGTGGAGTAACACACCGGCGAGATCATGCTAATGAAGCGTGGAGACCTCGGACAGCGCGGCCTTTTCAAGCCAGCCTCTGAAGCGTAGGGCCTCTTCCCCTATGGCAGCGCCGCCCAAAAGACCTAGGGCATCACTCACTAGGTCTCTACCTGCCATCTCACAGAGTAGAGTTAGCTCGGGAGATAAGCCCGGTACATCCGGTACTGGAAAACTGCGCCCTAAGACTCGCGCAGCACCAAAACCGAAAAGACCGGTGGAAGCAGCATCAACAACGGAACCGAGGTCTACCTTGGCGCTATCCGCTACCTTGGCACCGAAGGACTCCATGCCGAGATCATCATCGGCACCGACAGTGCCAACTTCAGCACCGGTGCCCACTCCAACTTTGGTGTGGGATGTGGCCCCGAGCTCCACGTTACAAGCTCCAACGGCACCAACCCTACATACTACCAACACCGATACTAGGGGCCCCACACCGAGTCCCCATTGGCACCGAAGCCGCTCGCGATCATGATCGCTAACATTTTCACCGGCACCGTAGCCTTCCCCACTGGCACCATGGTCCCCGACACTACACGTTGCAGGCCTGCACTGATCCCTAAATGCTCCACACTAGAGGCTGCCTTCACCATTCCTAGCAGCTCACAGGAGCCATTACCACCATCACAGTCGCTACTCCATTTCTCTGACATCTTCTAGAGCCTCATACGCTCATTCCCGTTCTCCGCGCTCAACTCGCTCAACGCGTTGGGAACTTGCTCGGCGATCACCACTTGACAGGCTCTACTATCATGATGACCACTACCACTGTTACTCACCCAATCGGCATCCGTACCACTAAAGGTCCAGGTCTCATGGAAGATCATACTGTGACTGCACGTCCTCCAGACACTCTCCAACTCCAGCCCCTCCCACCCCAACTGGGCAGCCTGCATCTCCGCAAGACCAATCATCAGAGCCAGACGACGCACAGCTTTCTACTATGGAGGACCGACCACCGGAAGTCTCCCCCATGGACCGTTCTTCCTCATCTCTGGATGAAGCCATCATCCCAGGGGATATCTCTCCACCTGATGACCTCTGACAATTCCAGGAGCTCTTCAAGAGGGTAGCAGTAAGCCAGGAGATACAGCTGGATGAGATAAAGGACAAGCAACACCGTCTCCTCCAGAACCTCCAGCCTCAACATAGATCAAAAATAGCCTTGAAGAGGGTATACTTGAGGTTGCCGAAGGGATCTGGCTAACCCCCGCTTCCACACCACCTACCAGCAAAAAAGCCAACAAAAAATATTTTGTGCCACCTAAAGGGATGGAGTTCCTTTTTACCCATCCCCAACCCAACTCTTCAGTCATGGATGCGGCACAACAGAGGTAAAAAACACCACAATATAAATACGCTGTGACCGATAAAGACACAAAAAGACTGGATTTACAGGGCAGGAAGGTATATACATCTGCAACACTTATGCTCAGGATAGCCAATTACACAGCACACCTCTCTAATCATATCTTTGATAATTTTACAAAGCTCACACTGTTGATTGACCATCTACCGGAATCAAAATGACCCATACTCAAATCAGTCATCCAGGAAGGTTATACCTCAGTGAGAGCTGTGCTCCAGATAGCTATGGATGTGGCAGACACAGCAGCATGGTCCCTGGCTACAGTGGTAGTGATGAGACGAGCATCCTACCTTCAATCGACAGGGGTGCCCAAAGACCTCCAGAACAAAGTCAAAGATTTACCGTTCGACAAACTGTTTGCTGAGAAAGCTGACAGCGTGCTGCACTTACAGACGATGTCATTATCCTCCCTACCAATGATGCTACAACTACTCATTCATCAGACAACAATGGCAACACCAACAAAGGGCCCTCAACCAGCAACATACCCGGCAAAGACCTCAGAGGCGTCGAAACAAGGGGAATTGTACTCAGACCCCAATGAATAACAAACAGCAGGTTTGACGCCTCGGTCGAGGGTACACAGACAGTCTCCCACGTCGACAAGAATCACCACACTCACCAATTTCACCACCGCCTGAGGCCCTTTTACCACCAATGGGCCTCAATCTCCTCAGACAAATGGGTGATGGAAATAGTTCAATCCGGATACTCCATACCCTTCATCACCATGCCCCCTACTTCCCCCCCACACCCTGTCCCTCTTCAGGGACCCATCTCACGAGACCCTGCTATGTACCAAAATCAATCACCTACTCTCCATAGGTGCAATAGAGCCTGTTCCAGAAGAGTTCAAAGGCAGGGGCTTCTATTCCCATTATTTTCTCACTCAAAAGAAGTTGGGCAGTTGGCGACCTATATTAGATCTCCGGAATTTGAACAAGTTCTTACGAAAACAATGATTCAAAATAGTGACCCTTGCTTCAATAATACCCACATTGGATCGCAATGACTAGTTTGTGGCCCTCGACCTCCAGGACACGTATTTTCACATCACAATCCATCCAGAACACAGAAGATTCTTACGGTTCGCAATCGGAATGGACCACTTCCAATACAAGTTCCTACCCTTCAGCCTTTCCACCGCCCCCAGGGTATTCTCAAAAATCCTGATGGTAGTAGCAGCACACCTCCGCCGAGAAGGGGTGATCATATTCCCTTACCTCAATGTCTGCCTCCTAAAAGGCCGCTCTTGCACGGAGATTCTCGGCATGCTCAAATCCACCATGAGAACCTTCCATGCCCTCGGGCTACTTAGCAATGAGCAAAAGTCCACTTTTCACCCTACTGAAGAGCTAGAATTTATCGGTGCCCGCCTATATGCAATCACTGCAAGGGCATACTTACCCATCCAGAGATTCCAGGCCATTCAAGAACTGATAGAAGTCGTTCGAGGCAGCCTGACCATCCAGATAATCACTTGTTTAAAACTCATGGGTCACATGACGGCTACAACTTACGTGGTATGCTACTCCAGACTACACTTTCGCAGCCTCCAGTATTGGCTAGTGTTGGTATACAATCACATGAAGCACGACTTATACAGATCAGTGACCCCTCTGCTATATGTTCTCTGGTCACTTCACTGGTGGAGGAACTGCACAAATCTTCTTGGTGGTGTGCCCTTCCACCAGCAGCAACCCTCGCATCACATCACCACCAAAGCCTCCCTTCTAGGGTGGGGAGCGCAGATGGGCACCATTTCTGCCCAGGGCCTCTGGTCACCTTCCAAGACATGGCTCCACATAAACCTCCTGGAACTTCGGGAAATCTTGAATGCCTGCAGATATTTCCACAGTTACATCCGCAACATCATGGTAAGAATCTTCACAGACAACGTCACATTGATGTATTATGTGAACCGTCAAGGCGGAGCCTGCACCCGCTCCCGCTCCCTCTGTGCGGAGGCAATCCATTTTTGGAACTGGTGCATTCGCCATGACATCACACCTGTGGCATCTTACTTACCTGGTGTCACAAATGTTGATGCAGACTTCCTCAGCAGGCACTTTGCTCTGGATCACGAGTGGGAGTTGCACGATGGGGTCCTCCATATTCTCTTCCTATGCTGGGGCACTCCCCTAATAGGTCTTTCTGCCACGCGTCACAACAAGAAATGCCTAAAGTACTGCTCCAGAGTCGGACTCGGACCCGGCTCTCTAGGCGATTCATTTCTCGTCAATTGGAATGGACCTCTCCTGTGTGTCTTCCCACCTACAGTTCTTATTCCCAAAGTTCTGCAGAAGATCAAGATGTACAGCCCCCACACTCTGACTGATAGCACCAGCATGGGCACGTCAGCACTGGTTCCTCTTCCTTCAACGCATGTCACCATGCAGACCGTATCCACTTCCAGCCTTCCCAAACCTTCTCATCCAGAACCAAGGGTCACCATGACACCCCCAAATACATACCTTGCGGCTCACCGCATGGCTCCTAGTTGGCTGAATCCTTCCGAATCCCTCTGTTCTACACAGGTTAGAGACGTATTAGTCCACAGTAGAAGACAAACGACCAGAACTACTTACCTTTCAAAATGGAGAAGATTTGTCTCCTGGTGTGCCATGCAACTGCAGATCCCGCATTCAGCTCCACTCCATCTTATCCTTGACTACTTGCTGCACCTAAAACACACAGGATTAACCTTAGCTTCTCTCAGAGTCCATCTAGTGGCAATTTCCGCCTTCAGACAACTTGTCGAGGGCACCTCCCTCTTCGCCTATCCAATTACCAAGAGATTCATGAAAGGCCTTATGAACCTAACCCCCCCCTCGCAAACCCGTTCCCCCAGTATGGAACCTGGATGTTGTACTTGGGGCTTTAACCACAGCACCATTTGAACCACTGGCTACCATACCATTGCAGACCTTAACAATGAAGATGGTCTTCCTTCTCGCCATTACATCAGCGCGCAGAGTCGGCGAGTTATCGGCACTCATGGCAACACCACCGTACATTATCTTCAATAAGAACGGGGTAGTTCTAAGACTTCATCCAGCGTTTGTTCCTAAAGTTTGTTCGACCTTTCATGTCAACAAACCAATTATCCTACCATCCTTTTACTCCAAACCTCATTCTTCGCCATGTGACATGTCTCTCCATACACTCGACATTCATAGAGCCCTCGCTTTTTATATTGACTGTACGAGACCCTTTAGAAAAACTGACCAGCTAATTGTGTCTCTAGCTGAAAGATCTAAGGGACAGCCAATATCATCTCGGTGCATTTCCAAACTCATAACCACGTGCATAACTGACACGCGACCAGACGTGTACCGCTTCCAACACAACCCCGAGCACATTCTACGAGAGCGATGGCAGCTTCAACAGCCTTCCTCAAGGGTGTTTCTCTGAAGGACATTTGCGGAGCAGCCACCTGGTCATCGCACGATACGTTTGTAAAACATTATGCAATCAAACAGAAATGGCTCTCAGACACTGTGGTGGCATCAGCGGTGCTCTCATCAGCAGATAAATAGGGACTCCGAGTCCCACCTTCCTGCTCGTTTGGGTACTGCTGCTCAGTCACCTACGGTGGAGCACCCACAGGGACATCACTAGAAGAAGAAAGCGAAGTTACTCACTTCGGTGCAGTAACTGTCATTCTTCGAGATGTGTGTCCCCGTGGATGCTCCACTACCCGCCCTCCTCCCCGCTTCGGAGTCTCTCTTTGTTTCTATCTTCCAGATTCTGAAGTGGCCTCGATGAACTGGTGGGGGCGGGACCGCGCGAACACACAAAAGAGTGTGAACACCACGAGACGCCACCGCGCATTCACAATCTGGCTGAATTCTGCTATGGAAAAGGCTCTGTTCTGTGGCACCAGGACAAGCCCAGCACCTACGGTGGAGCACCCACGGGGACACACATCTTGAAGAACGACAGTTACTGCACCAAGGTGAGTAACTTCGCTTTTTGAAGACCTCTGTTGAACCTTGCAGAGTCATCTTCTATTAATGTAGCAAACTTAATGCTACATTGTTTTGGTTATTATTACCCAATTTTCCCAGGTTGATTTTTATTATTTATAAAGTAGTACAAATATACACATACTATATTGAAAATATGTGGACATATGACCTCTCTCAGACAAACATGAATGCAAACAGCTCAGTACAATTAGATACAGACAATGCTAATGAAAGATTTAATTTGTTAAGCTTGACAAGAATGATTTGATGTCAGGAGAACCTGACGTATAATAAAAGAGCTCAATGTAGTTGATTATCCAAAAGAAGAGGTGACTTGATTACCATATTCAAGTATCTTCATGGAGAATAAAATTCTGGTAGTAAACAGCTCTTTAATCTCGGAGACAGCTATATCTCAAGATCCTATAGCTGAAAACTAAAGCCAGACAAATTCAAATTAGAAATAAGGTACCGATGCTTAACAGTGATGGCACTTAACTACTAGAACAACTGATGCTGGGATGCCATGGATTCTCCCTCACTTTAAGTCATTATATAAAGACTGCATATCTTTTAAAAAGGTATGACATACCTCAAACAGAAAATATGGACTGAGGCAGAGATTACTGGGTCAGGTTTTATGACTTGTGTTATGCAGGTCACACTACATGGTCACAATGGTTCCTTCTGCCTCTTTCACAGAGTCTTGTTTTTCAGGAGGTCCATTAAGGGGGTGAGTACAGCGGAAAAACCAGGCACTGAGTACCCTGCTAATCCCAGGAATGACTTTACCTGCTCTTTAGTGGTAGGGATTGGAACATTTACCTTGATGGTTAAGAGTTGGATTTGCCCATTCCTCATGGCATATTTTAAGTATTATGACCCATGCCTTAGTTTTACTCTGGATGGCAGTCAGCTTAAACCACATTTATTTACATATAGGCTGTTTCCAGAGCTTTCACATTTTTATTAATAATAAATAGAGAGCTGGGAGAATGCAGCACTGCACAGCACCCACAGCAGCATTAGAAGTCAATGGGAAGAACACATGGGGTTGCAGCAGTGTTTCCAGGCAAAACTAGATCTATTGTTCATGTTTTGTAGCTTATCATAAACATTGGAAGTGCTCACTGTGGGGTTTTGGTTTTTTTTGGCAGGGACACAAAGAGCAATTTTCTCCTTCCGTATATTTTTGTTTGTTGAAAGTGACTGAAACCTAAATAATCTGTGCTGTACTACAGAAGGCAGGTCACTAAATTAATTAAATTAAAAACAGGATATACCATTTGTGCCTTTCATCCATATACATTTTTACAACCAGCCAGATTCCCCTGGGTAAGAAACTGAATGGAACAGAACAGTTGCAGTGGAGTTTGATGTTAGTGATCACTATTGTGGTGATCATTTGTCTGTATGTTAATTTATGGTGATCATTCGTGTGTATGTTAACAGTTCTAATTGGGGCAAATGTTTGTCCCCGGTGTATAGTGGCTTAAAGTTTGATTGTTCAGTGAGGGTATGTCTACACTAGCCCCCTAGTTCAAACTAGGGAGGCTAATGAGGGCAACTGAAATTGCTAATGAAGCACGGGATTTAAATATCCCGTGCTTGATTAGCATACTCCCAGCCGGTCGCCATTTTGGAAACTGATTAGCCCGAAGTAACTGCCCATGTCTATATGCAGCAGAGAAGCAGGATTCCTAGATAAACCCCTTAGTTTGAATTAACTGTTACTCCTCGTGGAATGAGGTTTAACAGTTAATTCGAACTAAGGGGTTCATCAACAGTGCATAAAGTAACTGTTCAGAGGGAAATCAAGGGGTACAAAATGAGGGTGTGGTCTATTGACAGGGGCACCTGTGTAGCATTCATATTGATGCAGGAGAGAGACAAACAAGTTTCCAGCCTTAAAATTCATGATCCATGGTGTAAAAACTGCCATGCAGACCCCTGCCAACCCTGACTGGCTCCCCATCAAATATGTACATACCTGTGATGGTCTCTGGGTGAGTGATGCAGAACGAGAGCTTTCATTGAAGCTAAAAATGAAAGTAGAAAGAGAAAAACGGCTGCTTCTGTCCCCTTCTATAAAACAAAAACCAAATACAAGAGGCAATCATTTTAATTGGTGTTCTGAGCAGTAGTCTTACCACCAGACTAAAAAGTGCTTTAGTGCAATGATTCTGAACTTGTCTTCAAATGTCTTAAAAAGTAGCCATGGGGAATAAATCAAAACTACCACTTGATGTCACCATTGCTCTGCCTGTGTATGGCTGTTCCAGAAATCTGTAGTGTAACTAAAACGTTCAATTACAATATTTATTTAGCCAACTGTTTTGCAGGAAATATACATGAAATTTCAGAAAGCAGATTTTATCCTATCGTGATTGTGGGTGCTACCCAACACACCAGAGAACAGGATTCAGAGAGGTCAGAGAAGCGGTGGTTTGCAGAAGTGCAACAGACTCACAGTCAACAGTTTACTGGGGAATCTGTAAGCAACCCGTAGGGGCAGATCTGGCCCATATATAAATGTTAATACAATCGAACAGTACAAATATTATTAAAGCAGAAACATTCTAATGAAAGATAAGTGTACTATATACATCATATAGAAAAGCACAACCTATGGGGAAATTGGGGAAATTGCATAGGTCTGTTTCATCCTTAATTTGTATCAATATTTCATACAAGTCTTCCCTTTAACTTAAAAAATAAAGGTTTCTTTAAACAACTGACAACCCTGTATATACATGAATGGAATAAAAGTAATGAACTCAAATACTTTTAACAGATTTAAACCTGTTAGCCTTTAAGGTGCCACAGGACTTATAGCTGTTTTTACAAGTACAGGCTATCACGGCTACTCCTCTGCGACTTTTAAAAAAGTATTGTGAAGTCATAGCACATAAAATATTTGTAAAACATGAAACCCCACAACTTCTGGATATTTATAAGCCTTTTTCATTTTCAGAGTGCTTCACATTTATTAATTAAATTGCACAAAAAAATGAGATAGTAATGATCAATATTGCTGTTTACAAACAACGAAAGCCACATGGAGTCAATGTCTGAACCAGGACCAAGAACTAAAAAATCCTGTCTCTCAGGGCATGTATACACTAGAAATTATTTTGAAATAGTGTGTCCACCCTACAGGAAAGCCTTGAAATTAGTCTGAGGCAGGCTCCCCTAATGTGGACACACTACCTAATCTTAGAACCCCAGGAAGCAATGGGGAGTAATTCCTTTGAATGATTCTGGGTAGTAGTTATTTCAAAATAGCAGCAATGGAGTGTCCTTGCTGCCGCTATTTTGAAATAAGTGTTATTCCTCATGGAAAGCAGAGTTATTATTTCAAAATAATGGGCTTGGTAGTGTGGATACTCCGCTTGTTATTTCAAAATAAGGGGAGTTGTTTCAAAATAACTCCCTAGTGTATACCAGGGCTAAATGTCCAGATAAACTAAGACAAGGTAGAATAGAAGCATACACAAAATCAGTATCAGTAGAAGTTTCCCTTTTCCATTAGGTTCCCAAATTAGATATTAAAGATTTAAACTATTGCCACAGGTGCTTGATCACCAGATCTTGATTCCTCCCAGTCATGTGTTTTTGTGACATTGATATTACTAAGGGCTCAGTTCATCATTTTCCTCCACAAATATACCAATGGATTCTGGCTCTGAATCTCTCCAGTTCACTCAACACAAAAATTAATAGGGCTCAGAAGCTTTTTTAAATTATCTGAGTTTAAGTGGCCCTGAGTTTATGCAATGCTTGAAGAAGTAGATAGCTCATACAGTTTCCAATAAACCTATATATTTTCTTCAATTTCAGTGGCTGGTATAAATCTGGCATGAATGCAGAGGCTGGAAGATCAGGGCTAGTAACTGAGATACAAAAAGGTAGAAAATACTGGGACTTTGGGGTGGATATCAGAAAAAAATAAGCTCATGCTTGAGTCTCATGTACACAGTGACTCCTTTACAATGTAAAGTATTTCCTGTAGTTAATGGCTAAGGATTCTCATTTACATTAAGGCGAACAATGTAAAGAGGTCTCTGTGTAAGTGAGATACTGTTCTGTAGCCTTCAAACACTGAAGTATGCTTCCCACTAGACTGAAGGAGCATAATCAGCTTTCTTGTTTTTGACTTTTCTGCCTCTTAATAGCTATTCCATGAACTAGTGGGATTGTTAGTGAGATTAGCCTGGGAGAGTTGTATGCAACACAACTGTGCCTTTGTCTACACAAGAAAGTTCTTCAATGGGGACATTCCATTTGGGAGTTTGTGGTTTTCAAAAAACAAATGTTTATAACTAGAAGGAATGAAAGAACTAGGCCTTCCATTATCAAGCTACTTCAGCAAAGTGTTATTTTGGATTGGATAATTATTGACTTGAAACAGGATTCTACCAATCAAAGCCTCAGAAATCAATGCCTTTTATGGAGTGAAACCAAAGTCTATTAGTCTGTGAAATTTTCATTGGTGAGTTAATATAGATAAATGGAAGTAGCAATTGATTTATTTTAGCATTCTGGGAAGTTATTAACTGTAAGTATAAGTAATTGGTAGAATTTTTTCATTGCTAACATTTCAAAATGGATCACAAATGTTTCACTCCCATGGAGAGCACCAACAATGGCTGAACTCCCATTAATGTCAATGGAAGCAGGACTGAGCTCTTAAAATAAGGGTTATCAAGGTGCCAGTTGACCACTCAGATTATCTTGTTCTTCTTCAAGATGTTGCAACAATATTTCTGTCCCCCCCCCCCCGCACCGAGAGAAGAAACCATTATTGGGAATATGTGCAATGAAGAGTGAAGTAAAGTGAATTGCACAGAAGTTTCCATATTCACTTGAAACGAAACGTGATTGTGCTTTGGTCATGCTGCCTTTGGATTTGCTTTACATGAACAGTCAAACAATGGTTTTTTATTCTCATGAATGCTCAGAGAAAGCAAATATTTGTAGCGGTGTGAGGAGGAATATGATTGATTCACAGAGAAGTTTGATATTTTAAATTTGATTATGACCCGATTCAGAACATACCATTCCTCCCAATTTAAAAAAAAAATCTTTGAAAGGGAAAGTCCGTGGGTTCCTGACTCAAATACTCCACCTGTTTGGTTGCCCTAGAGCTGTGGACCAGGGACGCTCTGGGTCCCTGAGCCGGAGAAGTTCACCTTTCTTGCTGCCCTGAGGCTATGGACCCCAGAAAGTCAAGCGCCTCAGCCACACATCAGATGGGCTGCCATGGAGCCGAACAAATACTGAACACTTCTATAGCTATATTACCATAACATATTCATATTATGGCAGTGCCCAAAGCCCCCAGCTGGGATTAGACTACCTCATGTGAGGTGGTGTCAGAACATAGAAAAGAGAGAAGCTCTACCTTGAAGAGCTTACTCTCTATAGACGTAAACAGACAAAAGGCAGGGCATGTGAACCCACAGGCAAATGACATTGGTTAAGAATTGGAACAGCTTTATTAGTTATGTGTATTGCAGCCTTGGCAAGCGAGCAGTAAAACAAGCCAGATCAGGACTTGACCACACTTGTCATAGCACAGACAGCTGCTTTTCAAAGACTGATAGTGACAAAAAATTACAGATGAATACATGAAGTGTGTATAATGTATTTTACACAGGAATGGGACATTGTTTGGCATATTGGGAAGATAGTGTTCCCTAAGCCCATCACAGCACCTTGCAAAAACACAATTAAATGATCCGGGGAAATATCTTACCATGCCCAGGAACATGAAGGCAATTATTTTATATAAGGCATCACTTGCTCTTTCAGCATACTACTGATAAGCACATACCGTAACTAAGGTGGTTGCTGTTAAATTAGATAATTTTGTGTAAAGCCAAGCTGAGCAAGTAAAATATAAAGTATAGTGATATTGTGTCAGATGTGGGCTAGGCTGTCACATTTAAGCCGCATCAGATTCCTAAAATGATGACACAGCATTACGTAAACTTGACACAGATTCAGTCACTCTACAAGTTGTTCGCTAGTGACAAAGATATCAAATCCTATAGCAAACAAAGAATGTAGATGAGCACAAAAATACTCTTTGGAGAGCACAGGCTTGCTGGTTCTCTCACCTTTGTTTTCCATGTTCTCAGTGCCTGGGGTAGCAGCACAAAATCCCCAAAAGGCTAATTAACAATAGCAACTATAACCAGCATGTTCAGAACAGGTGATTGACAACATGTAGAATCCCTTTAACATATATGGGCACTAAAAAGGACATCTGATGAAAGTTGGTGGAAGTGGAAAATAAGCTCTGATATCCATGTAGTTATCACTAGGATCACTAATGATAAGCAGAAATCAGCAATGCTTTCAACTTTTATGGAGCCTTGAAAAGCAAGACATTTTTTATATACTTCAAAATCCAAGATGAACTGGAGCTCATTTGCAAATGCATTACTATCAACATAGATAGGACTGAATAAGGACCTTAACTGGTCAACGTACTACAAAGGCAATTTCTCCTCTCTTGATATTCACATTTCCACATAAACTACTATGAATGAGCCACTTCAACCCTGACTTAATTAGCCTCTTTTATATAAGTATGCTCTTTCTTTTGTTGTCCTTATATAGCCCCATGTCTCTGTAAACTCCACTCCAATGCATCTGATGAAGTGGGTTTTACCTATAATAGCATATGCCCTAATAAATCTGTTAGTCAGCAAGGGTATATCTACACTTGCACCCTCTTTTGATAGAGGGATGCAAATGAAGACATTCAAAATTGCACATGAAGCCAGGATTTAAATATCCCGTGCTTTATTTGCATATTTGCATTATGGCGCTATTTCAAAATAACAGACACTGTTAAGACGCAGTTATTTCAAGAGAAAACCCTTCTCTTGAAATAACTGGTAAACTCATTGTAACAGCATCTCTTATTTTGAAATAGCGCTATTTCAAAATAGTGCCATAAGGCGAATATGCAAATGAAGCACGGGATATTTAAATCCCGGCTTCATTTGCAAGTTTGAATATCTTCATTTGCATCCCTCTATTGAAAGAGGGTGCAAGTGTAGACATATCCTAAGGTGCCACAGGACTCCTCATTGTTTTTTTCAAAACCCAAGGAAAGACTTTAAAAGCTCTGGGCAGACTTGATCAATATATTCCACCTAAGGAGCATGTGACATCTGAGACTCATGTATTCTGTCAGGCATGCACATGGATTATAAAAAGTCTAAATAACTGAATCGTGAACTTCAAGAAAGGTAGTTGTTTGTGAAGAACAAAACCTAATTCTTGCAGTAGGACAAACTGTAAGCCTCGGGGAGTAGCAAATATATCTAACTGGGTGCAATCCCATGCCATTAGATTATTATGTAGTGTTCTCCAAAAGGTAAGAGTCAGCAGACTCCTGTCAATCACTCAGGGTACGTCTAGACGACATGGCTCTGTCGACGGAGCCATATAATCTAGTTTACCCGGCATAGTCAATGAAGCGGGGATTTAAATAATCCCCGCTTCATTAAAATAAAAATGGCTGCCGCACTGTGCTGACGATCAGCTGTTCCGGCACAACGTGGCAGTCTAGACGCGGCGCGGTCGACAAGGGAAGCCTTTGTCGACCGCTCCGGTAAACCTCCGGATCAGCTGATCGTCGGCACAGCGTGGCGGCCATTTTTATTTTAATGAAGTGGGGATTATTTAAATCCCTGCTTCATTGACTATGCCGGGTAAACTAGTTTACATGGCTCCGTCGATGGAGCCATGTAGTCTAGACATACCCTCAGGGTCAGGTCAACAGGAATATTTCCAATGATTTTAAAGAAACTTGGACTGAGCCTTTAATTTAGGTGTTCAATATCAGCCAAAAGATATACATCATTTTATCAGTCTTAGATATCCATTGATATGGGATTTCCACCTCCCTGTTACCTCATGCCCATATGAATATGAGTCAAGTGATTTCTTCAAGACCCATAACTAATCACTCATTGGAACAATTTACCTAGGGCAGTGGTGGATTCTTCACTTTTGTGTCTTTAAATCAAGACTAGATGTCTTTCCAAACGATATGCTTGGCTCAAATACAAGTTATAGTGTGACACAGAAATTATTTGGTGAGGTTCTGTGTTCCGCAAAAAGTAAAATTATATGATCATAATGGTTCTTTCTGGCCTTAAAATCAATGAATAACCTGGAACAATATAAATATATTCTATATATAATGTGTAAATTCCAAACAATCAGGAATTCCCCATAGGTTACGCTATCCAGAATCTAAGCTTTCATTTTGAAAAGTGAAGCTATCACCCCTTCTGGTGACCTTTAGAATGTAGACTGCAATGTTGTCTTGAGTCTTCAACCAGACTGAAACAGCAACAACACTGGTTTGTTTATGAGAAAAGATAGTTAAATGGTGGTGCAAATACTCAGCATATCTCAAAATATCCATGGGTATGTCTACACTAGCCCCCTAGTTTGAACTAGGGGGGCTAATGTAGGCATTCGAACTTGCAAATGAATCCCGGGATTTAAATATCCCGGGCTTCATTTGCATGTTCCCGGGCGGGCGCCCTTTTTAAATCCCCCTAGTCCGAACTAACTGCCCGCGGCTACACGCGGCAGTTAAAAGTTAATTCCAACTAAGTCCTTAGTTCGAATTAACTGTTACACCTCGTGGAATGCCGCGGGCAGTTAGTTCGGACTAGGGGGATTTAAAAAGGGCTCCCGCCCGGGAACATGCAAATGAAGCCCGGGATATTTAAATCCCGGGCTTCATTTGCAAATTCGAATGCCTACATTAGCCCCCCTAGTTCGAACTAGGGGGCTAGTGTAGACATACCCCATTTCATATAATTACCCAGGGTAGGAAAACATATTTGTTATCTCCCAATGTTCTATTCATTTCAAAGGAATCTTGATATTAGCATAAGGCTACAATGTATGGATAAATTTTTGAAAAGAAACAATCCTCAAATTTTGGGGGGAAAATGGTGTTTGCAGTGCTATAGTTTAAATGTTGGAACCTAAGGTATATGGCATTACATGCCAGCATCACTAGAGAAGTAGTAGCTAATGTAAAACAATCTGTATGCAAAATTTAAAGTAGTTCATCTGATGGGAATTACTTCTGCATTTACCTATTTTATATTAAGCTACCGTCAAAGGGCATATCTACACAGCAGTCTTATTTCGGAATAACATTATTCCAAAATAACGTAGTGCACATCCACACAGCAAATACATTATTTCAAAATGAATTTGAAAGAATGGACTTCTTACTCCGACTTCTGTAAACCTCATTGTATGAGAAGTAAGGAAAGTTGGGTGCTCTGTTTTGAAATAACTGCTGTGTAGACAGAACCAAAAGTCAAAATAAGCTATGTCACCTTAAGCTACGCAATTGACATAGCTCAAGTTGAGTAGCTTATTTCGAGTTTAGCCCTGCTGTGTATACATGCCCAAACTGTCCTATTGCCAAGTGTGTAGAAATCCTTTGGGAGTGCCTTAAAATTCTCTGTTGTCTGCATAATCCATATAAATCTGGTGTTGGTTTCCTGTGTCAGAGTTCAATCACTCATAAGCACACAACATACTCATCATCATATACCCAGTGGTAGTAGATATTAAAGCACCTATAATTCTTTTATATGTTTGTTTACCCAACTCCTTTCTGTGTCTGAACCAAGTGTGTATTGTCTCTATAAAATCTAATGTTTGGTACCTATCAAACTGAAAATTTCTTTCTACTTAGGTTGAACCATAGTGGGTATCCAAATGAAGAAATGTTTGTAATTAGTAATGGAATACGCATAATATTTTATTTTGACCATGTGGGGAATTGTGTCCACATATTCCCCAGAGGTTGCTAACAAAGAATGCCCACTACTATAGCTGTATGTTGTAATGAACAAGATAGTGTGCTCGATAAGGGGTATTTATAATTCAGATATTCTCTATGATTGATCATGGTTATTTGTCATTGCAGATTTTTTTCTGTGGCTTATGAAATGATGATTTACTGAAAAATGTTTTTAATTTATTAGGAATTGCTTGTTGCCATGGATGTTCTTAGTAAAAATGAGTGGGTTAGAATCCCTTTACTTATCAATCATATAAACTGAGATTACTTACGGAATTTATTTTATGATATTAGACAAATTAAGATATTAAAACTAGAACACATAGTGGGATCAGCTATGGGAAAGTAGCTTCTCTTCTCCACAAAGGAATTTCTTTGTTCCATATACAATAAAAGGGAATAATTTTTGGAAGCTAAATTGGAAGTGGAAGTGGATAACCAGCTATTGCTTCACCAGTTAAAGAGTTAAAATATGGTTTTATTTTCTAAATGCTTTATTGTGCTGAATTAATCTTTGACTAATGACCTCTAATTAAATAATTCCAATTGGCCTTATTATCTGACATCTCATGTCATTAATATCACTATTAAATTGGGACATGCAACATCAGTCAAGACTAGACTGGAAAAACTTGATTGTGGGAAGCTACTGGCAGAAGTTACCACTATGCCTCTTTCTTTACACCTGAGCTAGCGTCATTCCTCTGACTTTGGATAACTGTTATGCTTTTTACGTCCCATATCTTGTGTCTTGGATTTGCTGTGTCTGCCGAAAACTGAGCAGAGTTGGGCCTTGAAAAGGAACTAAAAAACAACAGCAAAAGGTTCTTTTGCCATATGATTAAAAAGAAAGAAAAAGTGGGACCACTAACCACTGAGGGTGGGGTGGAGGTTTCCCATGCTCAAGAACAATGATCTCAAACTGGAAGAGGTACAGAGAAGGGCTACTAAAATGATCAGAAAAAGAGAGACTACCTCATGAGCAGAGACTCAAAGACCTTGACTTGTTTAGCTTAACCAAAAGTAGGCTGAGGGGAGATATTATTGTTCTATATAAATACGTCAGAAAGATTAATACCGGGGAGGCAGAAGAGTTATTTAACTTAAGCACCATTGTGGGAAAAACAACAAATGAATACAAACTGGCCATCAACAAATTTAGGGTTGAAATTAGGTGTAGGTTCCTAACCATCTGACTGAAGTGAAATTCAGGAACAGCCTTCTAAGGGAAGAAGTGGGGAACAAAAATCAATTTGGCTTCAAGACCAAGCTTGATAAATTTATGGAGGGGACAGTATGATGAAACTTGTGACATGTAGCTTATCTGCAAAAGCAAGGAGCAAATATCTCCATCCGCCACTGAGTTGGTTGGGTTCTGAGTTACTACAGGCAGTTCTTCCTGGTGCCCGCATTCTCATGGTCTAACTGGCTGCCTTATTTGGCACTGGGGAGGAATTTCCTCCAGGTCAGATTGGCAGTGACATTGGGTTGGGGGTTCACCTTTCTTGCAGCATGGGGAACAGGTCATTTTCAGGTTTAAATGAATGTAAATTGTGAATTTTCTGTAACATGAACTCATCAAAACATTATCTGAGGACTTTTGTTACTCAAAATCGATTACAGGAGTGAGTGGGTGAGGTTTTGCGGTCTGAAATGTGCAGAAGGTTAAACTAGAGGATCATGATGGTCTCGTCTGACCTAATAACTTATGAGTCTATGAGTCTCAATTGAAAGTCACTTAACATTATCACATCATGATACATTAACTCATCATCCAAGGAGAGGGAACTGCTACTTGAAGGAAGCTCTGGCCTGCTTGATCACCAGCTAGGATAAAATTCATGGGGGGTGACCCCAAGGATGTGGAACTAAAAGGGCTAGAAGAATTAAATGGCATATTGTGGCTATTGAAGGATGGGGTGGATTTGTTCACTGTGAAATGAATTGGACTGGAAGGGAAAAGAGAGGGATAAAATGCATGGCACATTCTTTATTAAGACAAGTGAGAACCCAACATGGCTAGGTGCTGTTTAAGGGTTCTCTTGTTAATGCCTCTTCAACTCTTACCCCAAGTGTCATGGTTTATAGTGCACTGGTGGCATTCCTCTCATTTGTTTGTGCTGGAACACTAATACACGAGGGAGAATTTTTGTCTCCTTAAGAGAAATGGTCTTCAGGATGATATCTTCTAGTAGGGAAAAAAATAGGACGAGAAATCTGTTGTTGAGATGTAGCTAAGGGAAACATGTGGGTGCAGAGTTGTGGGCACTATTAGCAAGTAGAAAAATCTACTTCCATGTGTACTGAGACCTACCATATGAAGTCTCTAGAAGCGTCTTTCCTGCATATATCTCTTTTTGTTTTATTTGTTCAGAAACACCATCCCAAATGATGAGCAATTATACTTTAAAAAAAATGCAAACATACATGTATAAAAATTGAAGATCCCAATAAAGATGAACTTAACTTTTGTTTGAGGCAAGGCAGGCCATCTGTATTGACAAGTTGCTGCCATGTATTCTGCTGTTTCTTTAATGATATACTGTGCTGTTCCCCTCACCAAATCTCTATTTTCTTTTACTTTATGCTTTAACAGGCATATTTCATGGAATTCTATAGATGTGAAGACCAGAAGGGACCATTATGATTATCTGGTCGACATAACACAGCTATAAAAAGCTTGCCCAGTAATTTTTGAATCAAGTCCTTAACTTCTTATTGAGCTAGAGCAGAATGTTTTAGAAATGCATCTATAAACTTGATTTACAGAGTCCATGTGATATAGAATCTACCATATCCTAGGTATATTGTTCCGGTAGTTTACCATTCCTCACTGAAAAAAAAAAATCATTTTTTTTCCTGTCCTGATTCCCCTTCCAGTCACTCCTTATGTAGCAGTTTATATAATTAAGTCATCTCTTAACTCTTGGCTTTGTTAAGCAAAATAGGCAGAGGTTCTTTAGTCTTTTAGGGTGTGTCTACACTGTACCCTTACTTCGAAATAAGCAATGCAATTTGTGTTATGCAAATTGAGTAGTTTATTTCAAAATAAAGCGCTATTCTGAAATGTTCCTTAACCTTCATGGAGCGAGTGTTACAGGGACTCCGGAATAGCACGCCCGTCATTTCAAAATCTATTTAGAAATAACGGACACTCTCAAAAGATGCAGTGTAGACATAGCCTTAGTGGAGGGCAGGCTTTTCAGATCTTATATCCATCTTTTAGCTTTCTTCCAAACCCTTTGCAATCTGCCACAATCCTTTTTAAAGCATAGACACCAGAACTGGACATAGTATACTAGTAAAAGTCTCTAATGCTGCTTGCAATAACTATCAGCGCCCTAATTCAGCATGTTTGCTTTCTTAACAAACTGGATTACAACAGTTCATTTGGTTTTGTATTTTCATGGCTAAAACTTTTGGGTATGTCTACACTACAGCATTTTTTTGAAATAGCTTATTTCGAAATAACGCATCTAGACATAAAATGCAATTTGAAATAGCGTTTTGCTATTTTGAAATAGCGCGTCCACACTGATAGGACTCTGAATTGCATTTAAGGCCGGCCAGAACTGGTTCTGGTGGGTCATCAGGCCAGGAGTTACCTTGTGTAGCTGCTGACTGAGGCTATCTGAGGCCTGTGCTTAAAAGGACCCCCCCCCCCGGACAGCTGGTTCTCAGGTTTCCCTGATTGCTTGCCTACCTCGTTGAGGGACAGAAAAGGATTTTTTTCCACTGTGTGCTCTGGTTGTCCTCACTCAGGACACCACAGCACTCTGCAGCATGGAGCCGGAGCTGTCCCTGGGCACTCTGGTGCTTCTCCTGGACGTGTTGCTGCGAGCCTGGCAGCACGTTCTGCAGGCAGTAACAGTCTCCCTGGTGTGCCCCACTGGGGGCTTGTGCCTCATTCCTACCTCACATCCTTCCACTTACTCCTCCCTAATCCTGCTGTACAATAAAAGACACGTGTTCATTACAACAAAGCCTCTTTAATGAACAAAACTGGGGTGGGGGGGAATGAAACTGAAGTGAGACTGGGGAAAGAAGGTGGGAGGGGTGGAGGGAGGGTGGGAAAGGGGAGGGAGAAACCTGGGAGGAGGGAGCTGGCAGGGGGAGGAAGGAGGAGGAGAAGCTCAGGGCTCAGGGTTGGAGGTCTCACCAGCCCAACTGCCTCCCAGCACCGCGGGTGCGGGGGCCTCAGCATCCCTGGGGGTGTGGGGAGGGTGTGGAGGAAGAAACAGGAGGGGGAGAAGGAGTGGTAGCTGGGGAGGCAGCAGAGGCAGGAGCAGCAGGAGGCAGCAAGCTCTGCCCCAGGGTCGATGACCACCTGGGGGGCACCGACCATCCCGCCCCCCAGGATGCGGTCCAGGGCATCAAAATAGGGGCAGGGGTTTGGGTTTGCCCCTGGTTGGGAGCTGCCCCCTGTGGCCCTGGCATACGCCTGCCACAGCTCCTTTATTTTCATGCGAACCTGCTCCTGGGTTCACATGTGGCCTTTGGTGGCCAGGCTGGCAGCCATCCGCCTGTAGACAGTTGCGTTCCTCCATTTAGTGCAGAGATCATGGACATTGGAGGCATCCCCCCAAACCTGAATTAGGTCCCTGATCTCCGCACTGGACCAGGCAGGCGCCCGCCTTTTCCGGCCCCTGGCAGGCTCCTGGGAGCTGGCAGACTGGTCCTGGGGAGCGGTGGAGGGCTGGCTGGCACTGGCTGCCTGGCTCATGCTGGGGCCACTGGGTCAGGTGCAGCGACTGCTGGCTCTGGGCTGGCAGGCTTGGAGCTGGCACAGGCACTGTGGCCAGAGTCAACCCCTTTAAGGGCTCCGGGGAGGGGGGCGGGGGGTGCGGAGGAGAGGAGTTTCCCTGTTTGTGCCCAGAGTGGCCATCAGGGCACCCTGGGAAGGGCTGGAGGCCCCCTATTTCGAAATAAGCGTCTACACAACGCTTATTTTGAAATAGCAATTTCGAAATTGGCGCTATTCCTCGTGGAATGAGGTTTACCAATTTTGAAATAAGCCCTCCGCTATTTCGATTTAATTTCGGAATAGCGGTTTGGCTGCGTAGATGCTGGTAAAATTATTTCAAAATAACTTTGCTGTGTAGACATACCCTTTCAGAGTCACTTAGTTTGCAAAATACACTCACTGACACTCACATGTGATTTTTGTTTATTGTAGACATCACAATTACAATGTACAAAAACCTTTATTAAAGTGATTCAATGAACTAAGAAATCACATTTTTATTTGAAATATTTTAAACTACTATTGTTATTTTCAGTTATTGTAATTTAGTCAGCAGTTCTAAAACTCTGGCATGTTTACCACCATTGGCACATACCCTTGATATTCCATCCAGTTACTTCACAAGAATTGCTTAAGGTGGTAGGTAGTACATGAACCAAGAAAGTTTGGTAGCTACTGATAGAGAAAAGAAATGCTTCTCTATTTTTTGTTTATATTATGCATTTGAATGCACCAAGCACATAATCATTTTTACTATAATCAGTCTCCCTATTTTTCTGGGATTTCAAACATTATCAGGAGAAAAATATTTGTTGGCGAATTAAAACAAAAACAAAACAACAACATCAACAACAAACTAGGAGAGGTACTCAGTCGGAGAGGTGGATGTGGTATTTCAAACAACTTTAAAAAAAAAACGTTATCTAGATGTCATGTTGATAGTGTGCCTTTAGGTTGTATTACAAATTTATGATTTGACACCATATCCTAATTCCTAAATACATACATTTTCCCTAAACATTCATAAATCAGTTTGCATGAGTCTTTTTAAATGAAATTAAAACCTTGATCCTGCATGGGAAATCTAAGATGGCCCCTTCGGTCATCTTAGATGACTCAGTCAGTCCTTGTTCCAGAATCAGGGTCTAAATGTGCTTAATATGAATCTTAAGTGCTTTACTCTTATGCTTTTTACAGACTTTAATCCTGTCAAATTATTTTATTCAATAATTTAGAAACAAAGTGTAGTACATGAGTATATTACAGTAGGATTATGCTCAAAGTGCTAAACTTCAGTTTCTTTTAAAATTAAAATCTCTCCTGACAATGACAGAGACTGGATGAAGCTGCAGACACTGTTTTATTAGCCTGTAGAAAAGCACAAGTGAAAAAAACATGAATTCTAAATTAAAAACAGGAATGATGGTTAACCTTTCAAATCTGCCAGAAAGGATATGGTGGCGTGAACAGCAATTAGAAATAGCTCTGATAGAGTCAGCATCAAGACAAGTAGACCAGTTTCATCTGAAATAACAAAACATGTTTAAAAAAATGGAATTCAGCCAGGCACAGTAGGGTGCACTTGTTAAGGGGAAATTGCTAGAGGGGTCTAAATAATGAGGAGAGGTGAAATCTGATACTAGTGTAGTGCATGGTCTTGTTACACTTTGTATTTTAGATTTCTTGGAAACCAATCATTAAGCTTTCTGGAACTGGATCATCTACCTCCAAGGCAACTCATTGTACATGAAGAAAACCATTCTAAGACCAGCTGCATTAGGAATACAGATAACACTTTTCTATGCTAATCATTTCAATTGGACTATAGATTTTCCTGAAAGTTGTAGTTTTTCCTTCCACTGTTCCACTGCATTTACATTTTATTCATTATTTCACAAATTCCATTACAAGGAAAAGATTTTTTTTAAAGAAATGAAGAGACAATTTGGGAAACAAAATGCCTCTTTTCCTTTTGATAAGGTTTATAATTAGGTCAACATTTTTTTTGTACACTGCTGTGTGGGTGAACTCAAATTCCTGACCATATTTTCAGCTCCACAGCCGGGAGGAAGACCTGTCTGTGAAGACACAGCATCACGTTCTGCCTATGGGGAGAGTTTTGTGGTCCTCAACACTGATTTATCAATCTGACTGAGGATCCATGGATGTGAGTCTTCAAAAATGGCCAGGGTAATGGAAAGATTCCCAGTGTTTCCTCTTTCAGAGAGACCTCTCCAAGGGAAAAAATTGAGGTCCTGATCTAATTACCATGGAAGTCTTCCACTGGATCCTCGATGGGAATTGGATCAGGGCCTGAATTAAAACTTTTCCTAAGATATGTTTCAGAAAAGATCAGATTTGGGATCTAAGCTGCTGGCAGCTGTTTACTTGCTGTCTGTAAGACTGTTTTTTAGCATACAAAACTAAAATCATTGTAACAACTGAAGTTTTCCATGGTGCTGCACCCATAGCTGTTCAGTTGAAAAAAAACCCAGAACATCATTCATTCCACATGTAATAGTAGGTATAAAAGTGGCTATGGTAAAAAAAATATATAAAAAATTGTGCCTAATATGACGAGTCAACTATATGGACTCAACAGACCTGTGGGTTTGTGTTGCATCACATAGATTTCAATAGCACAAAACAGGTCTTGCTTCCCCAAGAGTTTGGTAGAAGGTCACCCCCTTGCTAGTTTTAATATATGAAGTTGCTCAACACATTGCAGTATGCTACTGTAATGCAAAGCAATGCTGTGTCTAAACTGAAAAAGGATTACACCTTTCTGCAGATCTGATGAAATTCAGACAGAGCCTTCTCACTGACATTAATTGCATCGATTAAAAACACTTAGAAGGCTCACAAATCATTAGCTACATGAACCAGAGTACTCAAAATATTTCTCAGTAGTGCAGATCAGCACATATTTAGTCAAAATGTCATGATAAAATAGCAGATATGATGTACTGAAAACAATTCTTACAAAAAAACCTTGTATAATAAATCACATCTAGTCTACCATAAAGTCATTAACCACTGTTCTGTTCTTCTCCTCTGAAGAATAAATCAGCTATAATACAACTTATTTTAGGTGAATTTGCACATCAAGTAAAAAGAAGATGTAGTGAATGTCGATTTGGACTGAAAGTAAACTTCTATTTCTATCATTACTCCTTGATGGAGTGCATATATGTTGCCGTACTATATAAAATGTAAAACTTAGCAAATGGGTCTGAGAATCACTTCTTATGGGCTACTTCTTATTTTATGTTCATGGTAAAATAGACATTTTACAAAACACTCTGCTTTTATCATAATTTTGGAAGTATGTAAATTCTTCAGCAAAATAAAATATAGTTTTCATTTAGTTGGACAACGTGGGCTCAGGAATATGAAATATTAGTTTCTGTAAGAATGCATTGGTTTCACTATGAAATAAGGTTTCTTTGGTATCAGCCCTGGAGAAACATATTGGTTTCAGTTAAAATGTATTGCCATGCTTTCACTAAAACATACAGACATTATAACACTGTATATTGGTTTCAGTAACAATGTATTCTTTCCAATGGATTCATG
This sequence comes from Pelochelys cantorii, assembly GCA_032595735.1. NCBI lineage: Eukaryota > Metazoa > Chordata > Testudines > Trionychidae > Pelochelys > Pelochelys cantorii. The sequence goes on from CM064327.1 coordinate 90,563,135, forward strand.
TGGCTTTCAGCAAGAATGTATTGATTTCATTAAAGTGTGCTGCTTGAGATAAACAAAAATTCAGTTAAAATGCATAGGTTTCTGTTAAAGTTCATTGACTGAAGTGAAGAACATTGCACAATGTTATTGGATAGCCTTAGGGTTTTTTAAACACTGGGTAGGAAAATACATGTAAGTAATAGTGAAGGTTACTGAAAACAAAGTCTATTTCATAACATCTAAAGATGTAAATGTTCTAAAGTACATTACATTTTATCTCCCCACCAGTGTTCCCTCTAATCTTTTCCATCCATGTGTGGCTTTTTCCATCCATGTGTGGAATAAATTTTATGTGCACCTAGCATGTGTGAATGTGCACCACCAACATAAACATAAAACCTAGCTGTGGACACTCTGCTAATCAACTGTGTGGCATTTGAATTTCTTCGGAAGAGAGTCACAAGTGCACAGCTTAGAGGGAAAACTGCTCCACAGAGAAATACTTGCACAGAAAAGATGACAGTCTTCACACATGCAAAAACTAGCTGTAGGGAAACAGTTTTTTTAAAGTGTGCAGTAATCATTTGTTATTCCAACACCAATTCTTAAGACGTTCATTTTAAATAGAGTTTAGCAGTCTCTCACTTCCTTGGTAACAGGCTTTCTAACTTTCCAGTCGTTCTGATTGTGCACACAGTGGGAAGAGCTCCAGCTCATAGTATATTAAGCTATACAGTAAATACTATATTTGTTTGCTATGGCCTACTGTGGCAGGGTAACCCCAACTTCTGGGTCCCAGTACCTTGCTCAGTCCTGAGTCTGGCAGTCTCAGTATTGCGCTATTAGCCCTTGGCAGGGATTAAGCTCTGGTCCCTCAGCTACAAAGGGCATTGGGGCCAGTGCCCTGGAATCAGCCTGGGCTGCAAAAACAGTCCTCTCCAGCTCTTCGGCTGCCAGGGAAAGGTGGGCCTAAAACCCCTGTTTGGAGCTCCTCACTCCCCCTTTGCTGTCTCTGGCAATGTTCCTGTCACCTTTCTAATATATTGTCTGGTTCGGTTCGGTTCGGTTCGGTTCGGTTCCGTTCCGTTCCTATCCTATCCTATCCTATCTTATCTGCTCTCCTCTCCTCCCTGCAAGGATGGCTTCCTTCTAAAAGGCTCCACCACAGCCTCAGGTGAGATCAGCTGGCTCTGATTGATTTACAGCAGCCCTATCTCCTTTGCTCCTGATTAACCAAGGCTGTTGCTGCCTTAGAGCTGCCTTTCTCTCTGTTGTAGTCCTCCAGCCTGACCCTGTCACATATCCCCTTCCCCTGCTCAACACTATGGGGTTGGGCTACTTGGGAGGGCAGGGAGTGCACCCTTGGGAGGCCATTTGCATTACTGTGCTTGACTCCAGGTCTATGTTGCACTCGAAGTGGAACAGTTGAAGGGACAGGAACCATCATATCACTCTGGCATTTCTGTCTTTATTCTGGTACATCCACTGTAGGGGCGCATAGTCTGTAATGAGGGTGAATTTTCATCCGAGCAGGTAACATCGCAGGCTCTCCATGGCCCACTTCACCATAAGGCACTCTTTTTCAATGATGGCATCATTTCTTTCCGTTGGGAGGAGCTTCCGGCTCAGGTATAGGATGGGATGCTGTTCCTCTCTGACCATTTGGGACAGTACAGCACCAAATCCGACTTCAGAGTCGTTGGTCTGGAGTAAGATCTCCCTCTCAAAGTCGGGGCTATAAATACTGGGTCCCTACACAGGGCCTTTTTCAGGTTGACAAATGCCTCCTCTGCTGCAGGGGTTCATTTCATGACCTCTGGGACACGGGCTTTTATTTGGTCTGTCAGGGGACACATGCTGGAGGCAAAGGGGGAATAAACCTCTGATAGTACCCCACTTATCCAAGGATCACCCAGACCTGCTTTTTTTGGACTGGCCAGAGCCAGTTCTGTATTGCTGCTACCTTATTCAGCTGAGGCTTCACTACACCCCTTCCTATGATATACCCCAGATATTTGGCTTCTGCTAGTCCCATTGCACACTTTCAAGGGTTTGCAGTGAGGTCAGCTCCCCTCAAGGTGTCTAATATGGCCTCCACTTTCTCTAGATGTGTCCCAATCTGGGCTATGTATGATGATGTCATCAAGATATGTCACTGCGTATGCATGATGTGGCCACAGTAGCTTATCCATAAGCCTTTGGAATGTCGCAGGGGCCCTGTGTAGCCTGAACAGGAGGATGGTATATTGATAAAGTCCCTCATGTGTGGAAAAGGCTGTTTTCTCTCAGGCTTCCTTGGCCAAGAGGATCTGCCAGTACCCCTTGGTTAGGTCAAGGGTAGACAGAAATTGAGTCTTTCCTGGTCTATCAATCAGCTCATCTATCCAAGGCATGTGGGGTAGGCATCCAACTTAGACACCTCATTCAACTTCCTGATATCATTACAAAATCAGAGGCTGCCAAGGGTTTAGGTACCAGGACAATTGGGCTGGACCATTGGTTGTGAGATTCTTCTATGACGCCCAGTTCCCGCATCTTCTTTACTCCTTTTTTAACCTCCTCCCACTTTCCCTCTGGGATCTGGTAGGGCCTCACATTTATCCATACACCTGGGTCTGTGATGATATGATGTTTGACATTGGTGGTCCTGCCAGGCTGTGTCGAGAACATATCCGAATGTTGCTCCAGCAGATTGAGCACTTCCTCCCACTGGTCTGGGGTTAACTCTGGGGAAATCTCCATCTGCTTCTGTGGGGTTTCCTCTGGTGTCACTGTCCCCAGACAGTGCACTTCCCCGTCCTGCCAGGGTTTCAACAAGTTGACGTGGTAGATTTGTTCCATCTTCTGGCAACCTGGTTGTTGCACTTTGTGGTCTTCTTCTCCTAGGATCTTGATCACCTCATAGGGTCTCGGCCACCTGGTGAGGAGCTTGTTTTCTGCCATCAGGACTAGTACCATTACCTGATCTCCCACCTGGAACCTCCAGACCATCGCTTGGCGGTTGTAATAACTCTATTGGGCCTTCTGGGCCTTTTCCAGGTGCTCCCTTATGATGGGGGTAACCTGGGCGATTCTGTCTTTCATCTGGAGGACATGATCAATAATATTGTATCCATGGTTCAGCTGCTCTTTCCAACCTCTTTGGCAAGGTCCTGGATGCTTTGGGGGTTGCGATTGTACAACAGTTTGAATGAAGAAAAAACACTGGATGCCTGAGGAACTTTGCAGATGGCAAACATGACGTACGGGAGTAGGGCATCCCAGTCTTTCCTGTCCTGGCTCACCACCTTCTGGATCATGTCCTTGAGGGTGTGGTTGAACCACTCAATGAGGCCATCTGTCTGCGGCTTGTAGACTGACGTCCTCAGGGCTTGGATGTGGAGTAGCGTGCACAGATGCTTCATTAACTTAGAGAAAAAGGGAGTACCTTGATCTGTTAAGATCTGCTTGGGTATACCCTCTCTTAAAAAGATCTGGACCAATTCCCTTGCTATGGTCTTTGAATGGGTATTTCGGAGTGGCACCGCCTCTGGGTATCAGGTGGCATAATCCAGGACAACTAAAATGCTCCAGTGCCCCCGAGCTGACTTCTCCAGTGGGTTGTCTAGGTCCATCGCAATATACTCAATAATATATGTAGGGCTACCAGCGGGGCTCTTAGGTGCAGCCGGGGTCCATGCAGTTGGCACTCGGGGCAGGAGGTGCAATATTTCTGGACTTCCATGTATACCCCAGGCCAATAGAAGCTTCTCAGAATCGGATGCAAAGTTTTATCAACCCCAAGGTGTCTGCCGAACAAATGGCTGTGGGCCAGGTCCAGCATGGCTCTCCGGTGTTTTTGGGGGCACCAAGAGTTGTTCCGCTACTGGTTCCTGGCAGTACGACTTGGTATAGAAGATCCCTCTTGATTATATAATATGGTCTCGGACCCTTGCTTCTTCCCTCTACTGGACCCCATTTACCTCAACTACAGCCTTGCATACTTCTGGTATAATGGGTCATTGGCCTGATCCTGCCCAAAATTCTCAAGTGAAGCCCTTATATGCCTGAGCTCAGGGGGCCTTCAGCCTCTTCCATCCCTGGAGGCCCTGCCGAGCTTGCCGAGCTTGAGCTGGGCCCAGCTTTGGGCTTACTTGCCTCACATGTCACCCTCCCTGCTGGTTGGCTCAGCCTCCTGCCCAGCCAGGGTTTGTCTTAGCTTCTAGGTCAAGATTCACTTGCCCAGTCTCTTGGCTGCCCTCCTTTCATGCCTCGATTTCTGGGGGCTTCCCAGGCTCAGTAAATAGGTCCTGGAAGAACTTGTGGAAGATCGGGAGTGGGCTTTCTACCCTCCCCTCCTCCATAGCGAGTAGGTTGCAAACCTGGGGAAGTCCTGCCCAATCACTACTGGGTATGGGAGCTTCAGGATCACCCCTGTTGCTACCCTTGTGATGTTCCCCTGAATCGCTATCAGCACAGGGATGACAGAGTAATAGCTGATGTCTCCATGCACACAGGATATCCCTGTGTGCTTGGCACAACACAGCTGGTCCTGCCCCGAAACCAATGTGACAGCACTCCCTGAGTCCACCAGTGCTGTGGTCTCTATGCCATTCATAGCTTCAGAGGCTGAGTATACAGATGGAGGACCATCACTACTCCTACCAGATTTATCAGGCCACAGGGGCCCCTCAAATCCCCAAGGTCACACTGCATAGGTTCCTCTATATTCAGGCATTGTGCTGCTATATGCCCTGCCTTCCCATATGCATAGCATCAATACCCTGTGTGAGGCATCCCCCTGTTTCTTGGGCTGCTGGGCCTTACCCCCCCTGACCTTCCATTCCCCAGTACCCAAATCCTTTCATGTCCTCTTGCTGCTCTCCTGTCCTTTTCCTCCCAGGCCAAGCCCTGTCCAAGGACATGGCCTCCTACCCACTGGGCTTCTTTCCCAAGGGGCTGCAAGATGCCCTTGGCCATTAACTGTTTCCCTACTAGGTCAACTATCTCTTTGTAGGATGAGGGGTCATTCTAGCTGACCCCTACCCACAAGTCAGGTGGTAGCCCCCACATATACCAGTACAGGACAATGATTTCCATGATCTTTTGTGGGATGTGGGTCTCAGGCTGCAACCACTTTCAGGTCAGGTGGATATATACCTATCTCATAGAGCTGGAAGGGACCTTGAGAGGTCATCACATCCAGTCCCCTGCCCTCACGGCAGAACCAAGTACCATCCCTGACAGATTTGCCCCAGATCCCTAAATGGCCCCCTCAAGGGCTGAACTCACAACCCTGGGTTTAAGCAGCCTAATGCTCAAACCACTAAGCTATCCCTCCCCTGAACTCTGGTGTAGATGAGAAAGACTGTATTGAGTGGCTTGCTTACTGCAGCACAAAGAATCATGGGTTCTACCCCCACATGTCCTAGTTTCATACATGAGCAAATGTAGAGCGAGCTCTAGAAGTATTTCTCAGCATGGCCACTATCACTTGTGTTAGGCTCATTCAAGAGGAGTGACTCAGCAGTGAAGATATATGCTCTGCCCCTGCAGTGCAGGACCCCTGCTTCCAATATGCAGGGTAACATATTAACACCTGTGGGTATACCTATACTTCCCGTTGAAGCAAGTCTCTCAACTCGGATTGGCAAACTTGGGCAAGTGGGGATTGCACGAATGCTCTAAAAAATAGCTATGTAGATATACATTGCTTTAAGTTGTGGCTCATGACAGGGCTTGGACTCTGGGGCCCAGGGATGGGGGTTCAGAGCCTGAGCCATAATTTCAAAGCACCTTCTTCACAGCTATTGTTAGACCTCTTCCCCAAGACTGGAAGACACACTTCCATGTGCTGTACAGAGAGATTGAAAAGCCATATCCCCCATGTCCTTACACAACAACATCTGCTTCACTCATTTCCAAAGTGGTTGCAAAATGCTACCGTTTTGTTTTGGGAGTTTTGTAGGCTCACTTCATGCAGCTGCTTTTGACTACACAAGGTGCGAAACCTCAGGCCTCATGAGAAAAGTCTTGTTGGTAGCAATTTTGCACTTTTACTCTCGATCTCTAATACATAATAATAAAAGGAAAATGTTAGCAGAGGTTTTTAGGTCCTCCTAGGGAGCTCAGTTCTGATTTGGCTCATGATTCTGAGCACTTCTTCTTTTATCCAAACTGGTTTGCCTAGTATAAAACAACACACACTACAAATGAATTCATATTGCTTTAAGGGCTGCACATTTTGTTATGGGTCCTTTATTAGGCATGTGGCCATATACACTTTACACATTCAAAGCTTCCTTAGACTTCAATTGAAGTTGTGCCCAGGTGAAGACTGAAGGATTGAGCTTGCATACCGTACTGGCTGGTGCAGTACAGCTCCAATAGAAGGGCCTACTGATAGATATGGGTAGGTCCCAGGCCAAGGGTGGGCAATAATTTTTGACCAGGGGCCACTTCAGAAATTTCTGAAGTGGCCCTAGGTCACCCTGGAATGGGAGGGCCCTCAGGCAGAAGGGGCGGGGCCAGAACACTTCCATGTTTCCCCACTGACAGATCCTGATTGGTCTGGGGGTGGGGGAGTATGCAAAGTCTTTTCCTCCTTCCCCCAGAGAGAACCGCCAGCTGTTCCGAACAGCTGGCAGTTCCCTCTAGGTGCCCATGCCCTTGGCAGTGGAAGAAGACTTGTCATGCTCCCTCCCTGCTGCCCCCAGGTCTTTAACTGCTGAGCCCCTTGCAGGGTGGGAGAAGACTTCACGTGCTCTCCCCGTCCCCAAGCCCTGATAGGCCTGGGGGTGGGAGGAGTGTGCAAAGTTTCCTCCCACCCTGTTCCCGTCCTGCAAGGACTGTGTGGTGCTTAGAAGTGCTGCACCCCTTGCAGGGCAGGAGGAGACTTTGCACACTCCCCCCCCCCCCAACTCCCAGGCGAATCAGGGCTTGGGGTGAGGGATGTGCGTGAAGTCTCCTCCCGCCTTGCCAGGAGTGGATGGAGCATCTAAGAGCTGCACACTCTTTGTAGGGCGGGGGCAGGGCGGGAGGAGACTTTGCGTGTTCCCCCAACCCAGGCCTGATTGGCCTGAGGGTGGGGACAGCTTCAGGGCTCTGTGGGCCAGATCAACTTGCTTGGTGGGCCAGATCCGGCCTGCGGAGGCCCTTTTGCCCACCCCATCTCAGGCAGTGAGCGTGTGTCAGCTACACATCAATGGAGGACGTACACTCCATTCCAAACCAACAACAGCACATGCCCCAATAAGCAGAGCAGCTGCCTTATCAAATTTCAGTTCTGTGTGCTTGGAATTATTGTGCTTCCTTTCACCCCAGAAAAAGAGGTGAATAAGGAAATGATTTTACTCTAATATACCGGAATCCCTCCACCCACCACTTTAACTTTTCAGGGCATCCAAAAGCCTTTTTCTTTCTTTGAATCTCACTTTTTGTCCTTCCTCAAGGACCTTTGCAATCCTCCTTTTATCCAATGGTCCCATTTGGATGTGTACTGGAGTGGAATTATGTATTTGCCTCTAACTAGGTTGTAGTTCCAGGGCACAAACATGAATTCAGCAGCTGTTTACTGGCTTAGCAGACACAGTTCTGGATCAGTTTCTGTTTAGTGGATCTACATGGGAAAACCTGAGGAGTAAGATCACAAGGAAGCAAGGAAACCGATCACTTCATGGATGATTTATAGGAGGGAAAGGGCGAATAGGGCTTATTGGAAGTCAGGACGAGATGCGTGGTAATTGGTCGCTCAGCAGTTTCCTCTTCAATTCTTACTTTGACCAGCAGATTTCTCATTCCTCTTGAAAAGAGATGACCCATGCCTGCCCAAGTAGTGTCATGTATTCTCAGATCCTTACTCTTGTCACCATTGTTTCACACAGCAATGCGACTGTAAATGGCTAGATTGGAGACATTTTTTTAGCATATTATGATGCTGTAGCACAAGTTTTTCCTCATGCTGTGGTAAAAGTGTCCCTGGAGCTTATCTGAAAAAAAAAGTTTTTGTCCTGCTCAAATAGTCAGGTAGGGACTGATTACCCTACCTACCAATTCAGTTTGTCAACATATTTATGCAATGCTGCTGATATTCAGGATCAGCAACTCATTCATTTACAAAAGTGAGAATTTTGCCAGTCAACTCAAGTGAGTGAATATGAGAGTCAACAGGTCTTGCCATTAATTCTCAATGCAGGGGTTTTGCACATCACATAGGGGTGGGGAGAGAGCTCAAGATATAATTTATAAGAGAAAAAAATATTATAGACACAAACAATGTTAGAGAAGTTCTACATGTTGTATCAGTTTGCCGCAGAAGCAGAATGAATATACAGCATTAACATTTATAGCAATAGAGAAAAAGCACTGAAACAAAAGGGCATTGCTGATGGTGTGATTTCAAGCTCCATTTCTGGCTGCCACTTGGACCAATTGCCAGATAGGTCATTGACTGTGTGAAGAACGTTCTAATGACAAACAATTCTCATGGAAAGTGTCGTTAGGATTCTTTTGCTGCCAGTGTTGACCTGTACAATTCTGTGCTTATTTTACTGACAGTTTTGGCTGAGTTAAACAGTTGGCCCATATTTGTGGCTCACTTCCAGGACACGCCTTAGCTTTTCCTGATAAAGTAAGTTGTAACTTTCATTGGAGGCTGGACTTTTGCCCAATAAATTATAAATGAGGACTTGGTTCTTTATATACTGATTAGCTGAGTTCAAAGTGAAGCACGCAAGTATAATAACACATGCAAAACATTATTGCCACAAAATATTTTCACTATGTTGATTAACCTTTATTCACATTGCCATATTGGACTAATAATCAGTACACATTGCCTTATCAGCTCAAAAAGAGTACTATTTCTTCAGGCTGTCGTGCACAAAGATGCACTTCATAGAAGCATCTCTAGTCAGGAAAAAGTATTTACTTAACTTTAAGCATGCTTGTAAGTCCTCTTGAATGAGGATAGACATAAGGATGGACTGAAACTTTCCCAAAACTGGACCCAAACACACATTAGCTCATCTACCCCTATTACTCTTTTGTCTGTTTGTCTAACGGGCATGCCATCAAACGGGCATGGTAATCTTCAGAAATGTTTATGAGTATGGTATCCATCTGATTTCTGTAAATCAGGGTTGTGTGTGTAAATCAGGGTACAATCTAGATTGATAAGTAGCTGTGTCACCTCAGCATAAATCCTGTCACCCCCAAATGGATTTTCCCCAGCTCTTCAATCCAAACACACTGGATTAGATAACGCAATAAAACAAGTTTATTAATTACAAGGAGATTTTAAGTGAACACCTGAAATGATGCAGAAAAGTCACATTGATTACAAAAAAGGTAAAATACAAATAAGGGCTGACAACAAATTCGGGTAAATTTACATATTTCAGCAGTTTTACTGGCTGACTTCTTTCAGTCAGGATCCTTCCCCCAGTCTAATGTGAAGCTTTGCTCTTCAGCTGTTGTGAATGCCTTGAGCAGAGAGAAAGGAAGATATTATTTAGTGAATCCCCTATTTATTTTTCTAGTACTCTCTCTCCTTTGAAAGTGACGAGGAGTCCTGTAGCACCTTATAGACTGACAGATGTATTGGAGCACAAGCTTTCGTGGGCAAAGACACATTTTGCCCATGAAAGCTTATGCTCCAATAAATCTGTCAGTCTATAAGGTGCCACAGGACTCCTTGTTGCATTTGCAGATTCAGACTAACATGATCTGAGGAAGTAGGTCTGGCTCATGAAAGCTCATCACCTATTAAACCATCTTGTTAGTCTTTAAAGTGCTACATAGTTTTTCCTTTTGTTATGGCTCCCCCTCTGATACTCTCTCATTTGAGAAGCTTCTCAAGTTGAGATCAGTGCACCAGGTAGCTTCTTCAGACAGGAACTCTGCTGTTTCTTTGCGAAAATGTGGATTCTCACTTATGTCACTTTTCCTGACAATAAATAGCCACTTAGTAGGTATTCGTCCATTTGATCTTATTTACACCTGGCTAAAAGGACAGCTGATCCTTTATCTCTGAAGATCTGATTGGATCGCTCCCCAGACTTAGAACATGCTTCAGTGGAATCTTATAACTTTACATGCAATGTTGTCACACACATTTTAACAGGACAATAATGATCAGCAAATTATAAGTTTTCAAGTGATACCTCACAAGGCAAATAAGAGATTATTACAATAATGTGAAGGGGGTGAATACAGGACTACAGACTTTCACAAGAGTCAATGACTATAGTTGCCCCTCTGTTGAATTTAAAGCAAAGTATTTCCATTTTACCAAGATGTGAATTGTTTACTAAATTTATTTAATAATATCATTAATTTTCACTGACAAAGCCTAATGTTTAAAGTACTTCAAAAACTGTGTCAGATTTAATTGTATTTACACTTATGCACATAAGCATTTTAACTCCAGTTTGGTTTTGTGCTCTAAAACTGCATATTGTTACATAGGCTATATGTATACTATGGATCTTACACCATCACAGCTGTACTGCTACAGCTGACACACTGTAAGGGCTCACATATAGATGCTGTTTGCCATCAGAAGAGAGCTCTCTTCTGCCAGCATAATTAACCCCTTGCTCCAGGAGCAGCATAAGCTATGTTGGCAGGAGAGCCTCTCCTGCTGAGATAGCACTGTCCACACCAGCACTTTTGTTGGTGAAACTTATGTCTGTCAGAGGCTCTGCTCCCTCTAATTTTTTATACCCAGGTGCAGAATGTATCACCTCCATACTGATGCACATAACAAGTCATTCCATTCTGTGCATGGACATACAAAAATTAGACTGGAGCCTTGGTGTAGGGGTGTAGGTTAATTCACCCCAAGGTTAATGTACAGAATATCCTCACCCTCACCACTGTGTTCAGTTTTGGTTACCTCGTATTAGAAAGGACACAGTCAAGGTGTAGGGAAGGGCAATGACAATAATTAGTAACTTGTGGGAGAAGGGATAAACAATATATGAGGAATTAAAAAGCCTAGGAATAGTGAGTTGGAAAAGAAGCAGAGCAAGAACAGATGTAGAATAGTGAGGAATTGTATAGAGAAAGCCATTCAGACACCTCATTTTCTTTTCCCTGTAATACAAAACAAGAACTCACTCAATACAATTATAAAATATTAAATTAAAAAAAGTGCAGCAGGAAATGTATTTTGCAAAGCCTAATTAACCTTATCAAGTTCATTGTCATAGGATGTTGTTGAAATAGTGTACTGTGATTCAAAACAGTATTGGCAATATGGTATATATGAATAAGAACAGTGTTTACATATACTAGGATATAGATAAAGGACTCTCCATCCATATGCTTCTGGACATAAAACAATTATCATCTGGGGGCAGGAAGAGTCCCCACCCACTTTGGTATACATATGTAGTTTCATATTTTCCTGTAAAGCATTCATCACTGAGCATTGCCAAGAATCAGAATATCATGGTAAATCTGTCCTGGCGCAGTATTTCCTATCTTCCTAATTCTTGTTTTCAAGGTCAGTGGATGAGGATCTAACAGGAGGTTTCTTATGACTGGAAAAAAATTCCCAAAGGTCCCTTTAGAGCTGTGGTGTCCAACCAGTTCTGAAGCTGTAGCCATGATAGTGAACTAGCCACACTCAACTGGCCAAATAGACACATGTAGCTAGTGGCTAGTGTGTTGGACACCAAGGCTCTAGAGAGTCTCAGTTTGGGAAATGGTAGCTGAATCAACCTGAGAACAGGGGGAGACATATTGCAGCAAAAGGATGATATGTCCTTATCCCTGGGAGTACCTTCCCAAACTTCACTTCTGGGGAGTTAGGGTGGGACAAAGAAGAACCACAGAGAGTTCAGGAGCGGCTGGAAAATGGGAAACTCTGACCCTGTAGATCAGAGGGAGAGTGTCTGCAGTCTAAAGGCACAAATCTGGCGTCCTCACAGGGGCAAAAATTGTCAGTGAAGAAAATGGGAGTAAGGGCTGCATTGCAACCTCAGTGAAGTGAAAGAGCTTGAGTGTTCTTTTTTTCCTGAAGTGTTCACAGCTCATTTCTTTTTGCCATAAAACTCTCTATTTTTAAATCCCCCTTGGCTACAATTAAGATCTCCCTTGGCTGGAGAATTTGGAGAGCTTTGAGCTAAAAAAAGAAAAATAAAATCACCCTATCTTGTTAGGGGATCCCAGCTTTGCAGTGGAATCATTAACAACAATGCATTACTATTCACTATGCTCAAGGCTCGCTTAAATATGGGATCACTAAAATCATGAATATGCATCAATATCTCCTGTTTTTATATGTCAGAGAGGAAAGACCCTTAAGATTTTCCTACCTCTTTTAGCTACTAAATAAAAGATTTTTTGTTGAGAAAACAATGAAATGATGTAAAATGCAACTCCTTTAAAAAGACTGTTTCCCTCAAGAACAGCTTGTGATTGCAAAATAATATTTCAAATCTGATAAAGTTTGTTAGACTACTAGTCCCAGCAATACTGGCAGGAAAGGGAGAAACTGGTGAAGAGTGCCTGATATTATTTGTGGGAAAATAGCCTTTCTTGTTTTCTTTCAATTGAAAGAGGGACAGGGAAAGAGAGGGAAAATTGTTCCTACTTCGTGAAAACCAGTTTATTTAGTGATCAGATCCCCCCCATAAAACAATAAATCAAATTATGCATGGTGTGATTTCTCATCTTCAAAAGAATCTTTAAGTTCACATTAAGAATAGCAAATTTAATTTAGTTAGTAATTAATAATTTGGTGTACATCTATTGCCTTTCTCCAAGCATACAATTATCACACATCAGTCGAGTGTATAAAAAACTCAGTAATGATTTCCAGTCCAATCCATCTTTTTTCTAGATATACATTTGTTCTTGGATATGAAAAAAAATATGCATATGCTTCATTCAACTTTAAAAAAACTATCTACATTTTCTAGGGTAGCCAGTGACTTTATATGCCTAACCTGCAACACCTTAATGGGGCTGGAGGGCATGTCTCCACTATGGACTGGATCAATGGGGCCATCGATTGATCCAGAACAGGTCAATTCATTGCCTCTAGTATGGATGCAATAAATCAAATGCCAAGCACCCTTCTGTCAACTTCAGTACTTCACCAAAATGAGATGTGCAAGGGGAGTCAACGGGAAAGCATCTCCTATTGACCCACCAGTGAAGACACCACATTAAGAAGATCTTTAGACATTGACTTCAGCTATGTTATTCACATAGCTGAAGTTGGGTAACTTAGATTGATCTCTCCCAGTAGTGTAGACCAGCCCTGATTTTCTGAAATACTAAATAAAACAGCCTTGGAAAATCAGGTCCCTTTAAAGTGTGGCAAATAAAGCATAAAAAACCTGATATACCAGTCACTTTTGAAAGTTTAAGCCTGCCTCTATTTATATAAACACTAATGTATGTCAGGGCTGGATACTTTAGTGATCTCAAACCCATTTGTGATCTGATATCAAATGCTGTTTGGAAGACTGTATGAAATGCATACCTAATAACCAGATAGCTGTATCATTAAAACAAGAGGCATTTGTGTTAGTAAATTCAGTAGATAAACAAGAGTAGGGTCTCTTCAGCACATGGCCAAGATGCGGCAAGGAAACTTTTAGCCTCCATATTTCTCAGCCTGATACTTTTCATAAATACAAATATATTAATCAGCACAACAAAACTTATTTTAAAATTATACAATCCCATTGTGGCAGATTCCAGGAAACACACAATGGGCTATAGTTTGTGGCTGCTCCTATTCTCAGATATAAGGCACTACTTTCCATAACAAACCCGCTATCTGGCTTGGGTATGGGGACTCCTCTTTTTCTTATGGCTGTGACTTGGGCCCTTATGGAAAAGGCCTATAAGAAACTGACTCTCATGTGTGCTTTTTCTGAAGTTGGGACAGGAACAGAGAGGTGGACTTTAAGCCTACATTGAGCTTCTCTTGTTCTGGAGCTATACAGGGATCTATCTGAACTTGTGGTGTAAACTAGAGCAGTCTCAGTGCTACTCAGTTTTGTCCTTTGGTTTCCATGATCCTTGATCAGCCATTATGTCTACACTATGGAAATTCCCTTCATAGGAGAATTCACAGAATAATCTTCTAATATTTTGAAAACAGTCTTGTTATTCTGATAAATCAACAACACAACAAAAGGAGAAATACTGGATAAATGCTAGAGTAAATTTTTTCTGCTAATTTTATGGTAAGATAATATTTTAACATATCTTGTAATGTGGGTATTAGACGGTACAAATAATAGGTCATGCTGGAAAAAGATTAAAGAGAACACAACAAGGTGTTTCTTAAGTGATTAGGCATACAACATCGTTCTGATGATCATATTACAAACACCATGACTGTATAGTTCAGGCTTACATGTAAGATGTTTATTCATTTTTTTCAAAAACATGTAAGACACCTCAGTAAATTCACATATAAGTTTGATTACACTCCAAGAATTTGTCAATAAATTAGTTAGGATCCCCACAAAATGTGATATTTGAATTCAAGGTTTGATAGTTGGTAAAGGGGAAAAAGAAATGTTCAAAGTTTTTCTTTCAAAAAGTTTGTTTCAGCGATATCAAGAGTCACTGCATATATCAGATACAGAGGTCTAAGTCAGAATAGATGTAAATGTGCTTAGCTGAATTAGAGGTTTATGTTTTGATATTTTGATGGATAGTTTCTATGTTTATTTGTATGCACTTAGATTTTTAGCTAAAATCCAAAAATGATGGATGAAACCTTTTTTTCAATTTTTATCAGTTTAAATGTTCATAATTGCAGGAAATTATGCAGAACATTTTTTATGAGAGTAGACATCAACATTTAAAAAGTTAAAGATTTATAACAGTTAAAACACAAATTGTCACATCACATGTCAAACTATACCAAGTAAATATTTTAAAAATCGAACTGCTAAGTTATCAAAGCAGAATTTGTCTTTCTTTTCCTATTTGTAAATTTTGATTCTCTTCAAAGGAAATATTTTTTTCATTGGTTTATATATTTACATTTACCAACGTTTAATGATAAAATCCTTCTAATCCTTTAAACAAACAGGAAATCCATGAAGTTAGTTTCTTTGTGCTGCTGAGCTGCTTGCAGGATAACGATCCTTCATTGAACATGACAGACAGTTGAGCAATTCAGTCAAGATTTTCAAACATGGGTGTCTAAAATTAGACAACTAAATAAGAGGCTTCATTGCCAGACGTACTGATCATCCATAAGTTCCACAGAGGCTTCTGACAGAGGTGAGTTTCTTAATTGCTTTTTCTTACGCTGCTGAGAGTCTTGAGCCAGAGTGATTGGATTTCCCAAGATCTTTCAATACATTATCTCTTGCATCCATTTACTCTGCAAAATGTCCCTGACTTTCTATGCCAGCTGAGAAACCAGAAGTTGTCCTACTGCATATTTGGACTTAATATTCAGTTATGGGTATTTTAAAATGGCAGTGTAGACTAAAATAGACGAAGTTAAGGAGATTTCAGTGACAATTGGTGTTATTTTCTTGTCTATTTGGGCATCTAGCGGTGATTGGTGATCTGGTGCTTCCATTTTGGTCTCCACTTAACACAAATTGTCACATCACATGTCAAACTATACATTAAGAAACTAACAAAAAAGGCCACCACTCATGCAGGACGCTGTTTCTAAATGTATGATGCACTGAGAGGAGAAGAGGATATGGAAAGCCTTTGGAATAATAACTCAGAGACTGAACCTCAGCAAGGATGATGCATTTACCTATTATAACATTCAAGCTTTGCTGCCCCTTCCTTGTCCCTGAACATTCTATTTTCCATGACTGATTAGAGGTTAAGAGCTGAGATGGATGCAGTGGCTTAAAATATTTATTAAAAATCTAGGACCTGTATCTTCTTGCAACTGCTTTTTTGCCTGTTATAAACTACCCGAGTAGATTCCGCAAATGACTATCCTTTTTCCATGAGGCATTTCATGGATAACCAAACTGATCTTTAATAGATACTGAATTTATAAACAACAAAAGCCCCCCCCATATCTCCCTGCTTAATAGTTTCACCTTCAGTGTATATATAATTGTATAAAAATAAGATTTTTGAATACGTGACGTTCTAGGTCATAAAATACAAAATTAAGGTTGCATGTTGAACCTTAATTAATCTCCCTCGAGTTTATGCATTACATGATCACAAACTATTTCATTTTCCACAGGAGCTCTGCCTCATTCAGTGCATAGGTTGGAGGTGACCACTGAATGGGTAGATAGGTTTTATTTACTGCACGTCATCCAAACCTGGCTGTAAATACAGAATGATTCATTTCTGTGGTGCTCATTGCGACAGCCTCGGACAGCTTCACAAACATTAATGAATTTTTATCTTCATAACATTCTGGGTAGCAAGGTGGCATTATCTCACTTTGCAGATGGAAACCTGAGGATAGGGACAGAGTACGGTATTGTGGGGCCCTCAGTCAGAGCAAGAAGGCCTCTCCCCACCTTTCCATCTGCAATCCACTCCAGGTCCAGCACTCCTGCCAGAGAGTGGGGAAGGGCCTGTGCCCAAATCTTGCTCCCTGGCAGGAGAGTTGGATGAGTGAGCGACATGGCTTGGAGCTTGGGAGGAGGGTGCCCATTTTTCTGGGGCCCCACAATTGACTGAGGCACTGCTGGCTGAGTAGCTGATCTGCCACTGCCTGTGGACCAGTAAGAAACACTTTCTGCCTAATTTTTCAATCATATTTATAGTACACTCTCTGTTCAAAGCATAGTTCTCATTGGCTTCAGTCACAGTTGTGAGCTCCTGCCACTTCAGTAAATCCCTGGTGTCTGATGTTAGGCAACCAGAAAATGAGAACACTGTGACCAGTTGTGAAAACATACAAAAGGGCCAATTGCTCTTACTGTGGTCAGAGATGAATCTGACTCTTTTTTACTCCTCTAAGGTTAGATGGTGAGTTCTTTTAGATCAGGTCCTTGGTTTCATCCATATTTGTAACTAAAACCGAATAACAATCCAGAGTAAGTCTGGGGACGAGCAAGTTTCTCTGAACACAATCAGTCACCATCATTACTGGTCTACTTAATTAGTTCTAAAGTAGTGAATGTGATTATCTTAAAACTCCTTTGCACAGGCGTTTGAAATAAAATATTCTTGCATATCTGCTGGCATTTAAGTGGAATTTATTTATTTAGTGAGATATAAGACTTTAGCTAGCTACTAAGTCCCATTTAAATAATTAAAAACCAAATTGCATTGACTAAAACAGCAAAAAGCTGACATACAAGGTGTAGAAGGAAAATAGCCACATGCAGTCAACAAAAAACAAAAGCAAATACATGCACCTAGCATTATAGCCTGAAAGCTATCAAATTCTACTCCTGCAGGGTAAGATCCCAAGGTGAGGGTCTTCTAATGGGAAAAATCCTGCTGCTATTCCCTGCATAGTGAAGTTCTATGAGCAGTCATAGCAAGAGAATCCTTGCTGTTTGCAGTTACAAGATGAGGTATAAAGTGCAAAGATGTTTCTCAGGTAACTGAATCCCAGATCAAATCAGGGCTTTGCAATTATCGCTTCAGCTGTGCAAAATATTCATTAGGAAAATTAAAATGCTCAAAATTTGAGTATTTTAGAGGCTGCTAAATCTATGTGAAAATGCTTTACAGTCACAAAAATTCTATCCAAGTTGGTGGCAAAATTGTTTTCTCTCCCTAGAGATCTTCAAAATTTTCAGTGGATGCTTTTGTCATACATTTTCAAGTATTGGGCTGGGTCATTTGAGTATATCACATAGCTGGAATCATGTTCAGCAGTGCCCCTCCCAGTTCCTGGACTTTGTCCCATCTTCTGAGAAGCATAGCCAAAGCCATTTTCTATTTGTACCAATACTAAGTAGCTTTTACATTGAATATATTGGAAGTAGGTCTCATGGCACTTTACTAAGGAGTGCAGTATCATCATTCCCATTTTCAGATGGGGAAAACTGAGGCGCAAAGCACTGAAGTGACTTGCCCAAGGTCATCCAGGAGGTCAGTGGCAAAGCCAGAAAAGAACTCCAGTCTCCTAAGTCCAAGCTCACTGGTGGGTTATCACAAGGTCATACTGCCTGTGACGGGGCGGCAGGGGCCACTGAGGCAAGCCCCGCGCTCCGCACTGGGGCGCTGGATGGCCCTGGTGCTGCGGGACCCGAGCAGCTTTGCCGAGCTTGTTTGGCAGCGGCCGCCGGCGCAGTCACGGAAGGCTCCCCGGTGGGCGCACCAGGGGAGGGGCGGAAGGACCGGCGGGCGCATGCGCCGGCGTCCCGCGAAAGGGGTGCCGGCTTTAAAAGGGAGCTCCCAACTGGGAGAAAAGGAGGAGGGTCCGGGGGCCGAGGAACCACAGGAGGTAGCTGCCCGGACCAGCCCAACCAGGACCGGACCCGATGGATCGGCGGGTACAGGGTCGGGAGGTCGGCTCGCCAAGACTGGGTGAGGATAACTGCAGGACCTGGCAGGGAGGACAGGTGGACGGCCCGAGAGAAGGAAGCAGCCCAGGACAGGACCAAGGAGGACCCGGGGACCGGTGAGTTGTGGCAGTAGCCCCCCTGGTCGAGCAGGACGTCAGAGACGTCTGTTCTTAGGGTCCTGGGCTGGGACCTGGAGAGAGGGAGGGCCCAGGTCCCCCTCCACTCGCGGCCGGTGCCAAAGCGGCGACACATACTCCCGAAAGGGGAAAGACTCATTGGCCTCCAAAAGGGAGGACCTAGATGGGAGGTCCAACCCTGGCGCGGGGACAGAATCTTGACACTGCCTCTGAAGACTGGCTTTAAAAGAAAAGAGGAAAATGAAGTAGGAGAAGGCAGTGTTTTACAGGGACATAGGACAGCTAAGAGCCCACCAGTCCTCTGAAGGCAGATGGGAGAGAATAAGGGTTCTCAATAAAGGCTGGCTTGTAGGGCTGGTTGGGGAAGGCAGTGAGAGGGCCCAAGTCAGAGGTTCCCAAACTGTGGGGTCCTACATTGAATAGGGTGCAGAGGAATGTTTGGGGGGCAATGCAGCAGGCCCAGGGCTGCCTCCATGGAGGTGGGAAAGGGGCAGTACCCAGTTCCATCCAGCCTCCAGCTCTGCTCAGGCCCTGGCCCCAGCCCCAGATCCTGGCCCTGTATCTGCTGGCCTCCACCATGGCCCAGCAGCAGCTCTGCTCCCACCTCCAGCCTCAGTCCCTGACCATGTCTCCATTCATGGCCCCAGCTGCAGCCCCAGTCCCACCTTATCTCTGTCCACATCCCCCCTTGGTCCCAGGAGCCAAATTCCTATTCTCAGCTCAGGTGTGGGGGGGGGGGGGGCAGGGGGAAGGGAGGGGCAGACAGTGCAGCATGACCCTGAAAAGTTTGGGAGCCACTGGTTCAGTAGTTGTATAGTAGATCAGGTTAAAAATATTGCTATATCTTGGGGGTTATAGAGAAAAAAGAAGAGGAACCAAAAAATATCCTTTAAAAGTTGGCAGATGAGGAGGCAAGGATCCTTCCATCTAAATAAATGCAGCTAACTAAAGCTCAAGGCACTGATCTTGCAAAGGCTCTCTGGGCATGGACACTTACTCTTTTATAGAGTCACAGGCTAGACCACTCCTGAAGGTGCCATTCTGTTTGCATGCTTAGGGTTTTATTTTGCATAGTAACTCTCATAAAACAGGAAAAAAAACCCTTATGACAATTCTTTACCGAATAACATAAAACTGTAAGAGTTGTAAGTCCCACAAAGGTCTCTGTTATCACAATTATTGTGAGCACCCTATTGACTAATAATATTTCTTTTATAATAGATATTAAGACCAGAAGGGACAATTATGGTAATCTAGTTTGACCTCTTGCATAACACTGATCCATGAAATTTCCCATAGTAATATCTGCATTAAATCAATACTTTCTTTGTCCCCATTAGAAATTCTACAACCCCTCCGCCTCCCCCGCCCCATACAGTGTTTCACTGCACACCAAATAACCCATGTTCATAAACAACATCATCAAGTCAAGCAGGTCTGGAGCCCTCGGTGTTTTTCTTTAGTACGCAGAACACAATGCATATATGCTCAGATATCACCCCCTTTTTTCAGTTGGCTTCAAACCATTTTTGATTGTTAAGGCAGTGTGATGTGTACAGCAATCGCGAGGTGACTTCTTATCTACAAGTAAAAGCTGTCTGATAAATCTCAAAGATGAATAATTTATATGGCAGCAGCAGCGGAGAAAGCAGCATTTCACACTTTTTTCATGTAAAATGTCACATGAATTCCAAATGGACCCCAAACAAATTTGTATGAATTTGAGACCTAAATTCACTGCTGAAAGGGGGAAGAAGGAGGGAGGGGAAGGATCAGTACTACAAGGCATAGTAATTGTGATTTTTACTTAAGAAAAAGTATTTTGATCCATCTGTTCCTTTTTTTATGTTGATTAAAATACAGAAACAAAGTACAGCTACCAAAGTCAGTGCAAAGTAATAATTATCATACACCCTCCCATAACATCAATACTGCAAATATGGCTGTTTCTTCCACTCAATTTCAGGCCATTTAGAGGAAAGCTGTAAAGTTAATTTTTTTCATTCCCTAATCAGCCGTTAAACCCCCTAGCTGCACAGAAATAAGACTGAATATTACTACTTACATTAATATGTATGCATAGTGCCAAGTTATTTACATGTAAATATAATAAAAGGTGGATGCTCTGGGTACTAGTAGATGGCAAAAGGAAAGACACAATATCAAATGGAAATGAAGGGAGTGTATGGAATATTGCAGAAAAAGTAGACATTGGAAACAACTTACCAGAAAGGGCTGGGGGTAGGGAGGGGGCAGGAAAGAAGGAATGCTTTAAGAAATATATATAGGCCTGCCTGTGTTGCCCTACAGAAGATGTACATAATATCAGAGAAAAAGAAACCTTTGTTACAATTGACAGTACTACTAGTGCTGGATGACTGCAGATCCTCAATTCTTTCTGGCCATTTCTGTGGTCCTCCTCTCTGAAAACACCCCAGTCAGTGAGTGTATCCTCATCATACCCCTGTGAATTAGGGAAGTATCCTCACTTTAACAAAAAGGGAACAGAAATTAAGCAATTTGCCCAGAAGCTTCCAGATCTATGATTCAGTACCATCCTGGAGACATTGTACAGTGAGAAGAAGTCCATCGCTAGCATACAATGCGTCCCTGGGCTATGATGAAAATGGGCCTGTGTTATTCCATTATTTTGAGTATATTGGCAGTACTATGCTATATGAAAGCTCACAACAAAACACAGGTGAGCTTTGAATGTTGTAACCATATTCTGCAATATGCTTTTCATAGAACCATCAAACAAGAAGGAACATTAAGAGATCAAGACCAGTCCCCTGCACTCATGTCAGGACCAAGCACGATCTAAGTCATCTCTATCAGGTATTTGTCTAACCTGCTCTTAAAAATCTCCAATAATGGAGGTTCCACAGCCTCTTTAGGAAATTTATTCCAGTGCTTAGCCATCCTGACAGCAAGGAAATTTTTCCTATTGTCCAACCAGTGTTATACCAATGACTCAGAATATTCTATTGGCCTTCTTTGTGGAGGATGCTAAGGATCCCATAATCCCCAGATGATGTCTCCCTGCCCTATCATAGCTCTCTATGCCCTTGTATGTCTTCATGCTATGTTGTAGTTCTGCTTTATCTGTCACATGTAGCTATCCTAGGGCACATCTACACTGCAGGACCAAAGATGAATTAAGATATGTAACTTCAGTGTAGCTGAAGTCGAAATAGCTTAATTCAGCTTTTAGCGTTGTCTACACAGCAGGAAGTTGAAGGAAGAACATTCTTCCTTCAGCTTCCCTTACTCCTCGTGAAATGAGGGTTACAGAAGTCGGAGTAAGAAGTCCTCCAGCTTGAATTATTTCAGAATAACGGCTTGCTGTGTAGATGCGCACTATGTTATTTTGAAATAACGTCAGTTATTCCGAAATAATGCTGCTGTGTAGATGTACCCCTATTGTATTTCGACTCTAAATGCATTCAGTTTCCAAAGCACACCCAGACCAATATCCACTTTTTATCGGTGTGCAAAAATAGACAATCAGGTGTGCTAAAAAAATTTTCCAAAGACCTGGTATCTGCTCCTTTCTGTGTATATAGCCAAGTTCTAGTCTGATGGTCTCATGCACTTGGAAAAAAGAGATATAATGTAACAATGATTATGATTGCATGGATTTTTTTAAATTTAGTTTTATAGTCGATTACAAAATACAAATGGAGTCCCTAATTTTGAATCCACTGTAAAAATGACACTCTCAGTGAATTAAGAGGATAGTGTAATGCCTGAAAAGATAGGCCACTCCTTTGCATCAGTATCTCTTGGTGGATATATATTTGTGCATGTGCATACTTTACTTTTGCCAGCTCGATACAGTACATAAATTTTGATTAGTGTGATGTCATCTGAAATACACAGTTTCTTGAGTAAAAATTATAGGATTTGGCAAGTATTGTGTAGTGAAAGAAGAACCTTTGTAAATTCAGTTCATAATCAGATAAATTCCCGATACTAATCTGAACTGTTGGAATCCAGGCCCATACGCAGGAATTTCGGGGTGTGTGTGTGCTTTTTTGTAAATGTGGACCTCAAGGATGTGAATGGTCCGCCCAGTAAGAGGGGAAATCAGCCCCAGCCTTCCTCTGGCTGGCCAGAGCACGGAGGAGGGCTGCTCGGGTAGTGTGTTGCTTCTTCCTTCCCCTGGCCAGCTGGAGCATGCTTACTTGAAGGACCCTGGAGGGGTGCTTTCACACCCTTCGCACCCCTCCTGTGTATGGGCCTGGAATCTCTCAAATGTGCAGAACTGTCCCAGGACAGAGTACTTTCCAGCCTCCACTGCCAAAATCAAGACGATCTGACCTACATGAAATGAAAAGTACTTGGGAAAAATAACAGTGTACAAACTTAAGCAAATGAAAAGATTCACATTAAAATCCGAGTGAAAGTTGAGGTTCTTATTTTATCAAAATAGATTTACTCATCACTTTCTGAAAACTCATCCCTTAGATAAAAGTACAAAGATGAAATGGTTTGAACAAATTGAAGTGCTACTCCGTGCCACCAGGAGAGAGAGCTGTTAGACAATGTTAGAGAGACACTCTCAGTGGAGAAGAAGGCATTTAAACAGTGTCTGTAGCCAGCAGAAACCCCAGGATAATGATAAAGTCATCTTCAAAACTAGAGTACAAGCAAGATTATATTTTGCACCATATTTTAAAGTAAGGTAAATGCATTTTTCCACAAGATACTATTATAGGCATAACATTAATAGTTATGAATTTAGAGGCATAAACATCCTTTGTTCAAATAGTTTCCACTCAGGGCAAGAAAAAAAAACTGTTAACAAAATCTCTGTTACAATAAATCAGTTGTAGGCAATGAAACTGTATGCTCATATATATGAAGATGTTATTTCAAGAATACTAAGACCAAGTGAAATTATAGTGGAAAAGGGAATTAAGTCAAGGTATGATGGTGGTACATGCTAGACATTTTTGGTCAAATTTTGTGCTGAATTGTTCGCCAGGCAACTTCACAGACTGCAAGTGAAAAGTTGGCCCCCTTTACAAAGCATTTTTAAAAGAAAATTGATGAGTATTTGGGGGAACTGTAAGAACATAAATCTGACTGCTTACTTAGATGCCCATTTTCAGTCATTTCAATTCAAAAGTTTTGGGATGGATATCCCCCCACACACAAACACTGTCTATATATATAGTCAACTCTCAACCCAATAAAGGACCACAGTTTAAAAATAAAATGTGAAACACCTTTCTTTTGTCATTATCTAAAAACTCAGAGCTCTTAATTTTCAACATACTAATCAACAGCAGAAAGTCATGTAAGTGCATGAAGCTAGTTGTGCCACCTGTATCTAGAATTTCTGTATTTTCTTTAAAGAGCAAAGTGAAATCCCAAAATGGGTCAAAGGTTTTAGGCTTAATCATGCTATTCCAGTTGACTATTAGCCTGAAAGATACACACTGAAAATGGAGAGTAAACTATAGCCAGTCTTAGGTGTTGGGGTTCAAATACTCTCTTGAGCGCATGCATTAGAAATACCAGAGAAATCTGTCTTTTCTAGTAGTGTTGGAACAGTTTTTGGAGTTGGAGTGCTGAGCTGTCCCCCTTTACTACTCTCCACACCCCTCACTTCCCCCTAGAGCTGGAGCTGGTGTCTAGGACTCGGTGGCTGGGACCTTGGGTAGTCAGGTGAGATCCTGGACTGGCAGCTGGACATGACCCTGGGGTCAGCCGCGGAGCCTCCAGGCAGCAGAGAGCAGGCGATGGAGCCGATGACTGGGATGCTGGATGTGAAACCTGGGGGTGCCGCAGGATCCCCTGCAGCCCTACTTCCTGTGCCCATGAAACCTCATAATGAGAAATTTCCTGGGTGTTGAAATATATTTAGTAGTCAGAGCGACGAACATTTTCAATATTCTTCTCTTTTTTATAGAAATATTTTCCCCTTTTTTGCATGATCCTGCATTTTAATCAGAATGTTTTAATCAACATTTATATGCAAAGAATATTTCGAGTTATATCACAAAAAATTAAGGGACTGGAGCTTGCTCTCATTCAAATAAATGGAAAAACTCCCACTGAGCTGAATTTGGTGGAATCAAGACCCAAATAAGCATGGTTTTAGAAGGAATAAGCCAATGTCTAACTAAGGAAAGTCAGAAAAAAACACTTTTCATGTGTATTGTTAGTTGTTCCATAATTATCCACTGCTGGTTTCATGCCCTTTCCTTTTATGTATCTGGTACCAGCCAATGTCAGAAAGAGGATACTTGTCCAATAACATATGGCAATTTTTCAATTCCTATGTTTCATTTAAAACTTTTACCTCTAGGAATGTCAGATTTTGTTGATTGCAAATTATGAGCAAGGAGATACTAGTAAGGGGCAGCTAAAAGAACAGACCTTCCTAATGTCTGAGAAATAGCTCTTAAGGAACAATAAAGGATTCTTTATGTCCATGGTATTTGAACAGCAGTCACAATACTACAGCTTCTCTGACAGAGAAGTATCCAACAGAATGGATGCGTTTGTATGTTCTGACACCAAGAACCAAATTCTGACCTCAGATGTGGGAACACAACTCCTATTGAAGAAGGTGGGATTTCAATGCAGAATTCAAGGACATAATGTGAACCCAAATTCCATTCAAATATCTCTGACGGTATACAAAGTTAATGAATCTATCCACATTTTTGCTACTGACAATGGGGCTTACATCAATAAGACCTTTGCAGATGTTTCAAAGGAGTTGTTGCCATACTTCACACACAGTACATTACTTGTTTAATCACATAATGGGCCTTGTGGGTACATTGAAAAAGCCTTTCACAATTACAATGACCTTAGGGAAACTGTTTAAAAAGCAGATTTCTTCATCAGCTGAAAGATAGGCATAGTATTTGAGCTTTTGAGAGGAAGTGACCTTGTCAAAAGGACCACAATACAACCTACTCAAACAAAGAGTTCCTGTGGCAGCTATTTATCAAAGAGCAAATTTGAAAAAATAACTCACTGAGATGCAGATTGAAGAAATAATACGCATCTTTACATACAGCCAAAGAGACTGTATCACAGCCCAGTCTCAAACTTTTGGTTCTCACGAAGTGTTGTAGCTGGGCCGATACCAGGATATTAAAGAGAGAACATGAGTGTGGTAATTGTTTTATTGGCCCAGCTTCCATTGGTGAGAGAGAAAAGTTTTCATGTGTACATAGAGCTCTACTTCATGTCTGGGAAACATATTCAGAGTGTCACAGCTACATATGAGGTGGAACACATTGTTTAGCATAAATAGTGGAGTGTACTTGTTTGGTGAAGCAGTCTGAGTATTTTTTTAAGGTACATATCTTTGACTTTCTCTTCAGAGCATTCTCTGTGTTATCTGAGTGCCTGGCTAGAGATTATGTGTGGGTGGTCACTCTATCTTTAAATGTAGGTGTGGTGATCCATGGGTTTGTTGTATATAGTTGTCTGCAGGATACTATCATTCAAGATGATCGTGTTGTCCAGGAAGTTGCTCACATTGGAACCCATGTAGCATAACATCTAACAACTATAGCCCATAATTGACGGAAACCCCATCCTGAAAGAAATCTTTTCTGAAACACGTCTTACAGGTTTCAGACAACTTCCTCCTCCCTCCTCACCCCAAACTCATCAAAGGTAACCTCCCCAAAGACCAGGACACACCTTTTGAAAGTGGCACCAGACCCTGCCAGAACAACAGATTCAAAACCTGCAGACATACTCAGCATCTCTACACTACTAAATAACTAAATTCGAAATAATAACTCCCCAAAATAACAAAATCGAAATAGCATGTCCCCACTCGGGGGAGCCTCAAAATTAGTTCGAGGCAGGCTCTGTTATTGTGGATGCGCTACCTCGACTTACAGCCTCAGGAAGCACTGGGGAGTAATTACTTCGAATGACTCCGGGGAGTAGATATTTCAAAATAGCAGCAGCGGAGCATCTACACTACTGCTATTTCAAAATAACTATTGTGAAATTAGCATTATTCCTTGAGGAAAGCAGGAGTACAGATTTTGAAATAACCAGCCCGTTATTCCGAAATAATGGGCTTGGTTGTGTGGACGCTCTGCTTATTATTTCAAAATTAGGAGTGTGGACCAGGGCAGTGCCACTGCTACAATGATCAACACTCCCCACAGCACACCTTTCAAGATCCATAGGCCCTCCACATGCTTGTCATACATGCCCCAAATAACAATGACGTGGGTGAAACCAAACACTTACATAGGAAAATGATAAAAGATAAAAACACCCTGTCACCTCTGGATGAACACTTTTCACGAAAAAATCACTATATCTGACCTCTCAGTCCTCACTTTCAAAGGAAACCTGCTCAACACCTTCAAAAGACAAGGTTGGGAACTTACATTCATATATTTGCTAGACCAAAGGTGAACAAAATATGGCCCATGGGCTGGATGTGACTTACCAAGCTTCCAGATCGGGCCTATGCCTCAGAATGAGCCTCAGGCAGGCTCCCTGCTTTCTGCACCCTGCAGGCTGCTCAAAATAGCCAGCTGTGAGGGCTATATGTTCTCCGCATGCCATGTGCCAGTGGGTGACTCCATGCACTGCCCTAACCCCAGCACATTCTGAGGTTCCCATTGGCTGGAAAGTAGCCAATGGGAGCTGCCTGGATCTTGCTACCCCCTCGCCTGGGCTCACAGTGCAGAGAGAACATATGGCTCCCACAGCTGGCTGATGTGAGGCTACGTCTAGACTGTATCCCTCTGCCAAGAGAGGGATGCAAATCAAGCACTTCGGAAGTGCAAATGAGCCCGGGATTTAAATATCCTGGGCTTCATTTGCATACTCATGTTCCAACGCTGTGCTGATCAGGCTCAGTGTCGAAATGAAAGTAAAGTGTAGCCGCGGCTCTGCCGACCGCAGGGAGCTTTTTCAGCAGCTCCTGTACTTTCGGCAGCTCCTGTACCAGCTCCTCATTTGAGCTTCTGGCCAAGAGCCACCTAGGTAAGTATCTCCCAGCCAGAGCCTGCATCTGGTGCCCCCAGGCCCTCCCTCTCCACCAACCCTCTGCTTCCTCTTGTGCACCCCTGCCCCAGGTCACAGTCAGTGTTCCCTCTAAGCTGCAAGGCAGCACAGCTTTACAGGTGATTAATCAGCTTCGCCCAGTCAGAGGCGCAGGGCTCTGTTCATGGAGCTGACTGACTGGGTGGGGCTGATTAATCACCTGTGAAGCTGTGCTGCCTTGCAGCTTAGAGGGAACACTGGTCACAACCCCCCTCTGCATCCTCTGCTCCTGCACCAATACTCCCTTCCAGAACCTGCACCCCAAGCCTCTGCCCTAGATCACAACCCAAACCCCTGCCCCAGGTCACAACCCTGCACCTCCTTCCACATCCCTCCTCCAGGTCAGAAACCTCTCATACACTCCATTCCTCTGCCCTAGGTCACAACCCCCTCTTTCATGCAAACTCCCATCCAGACCTTGCACCCGCTCCTGTAGCCCATTCTCCTATCCTGAGCTGCCTTCTGTACCCAACCTCCATGCCAGATCCCACACCTCCTCTATTAAAATCATGGAAGAGTGCAGCCCTTGACCACTTACCAAATTCATGGAATGGCTCCCCATCAGAAATGTTTGCCCACGCTAAAAATGATGGATTGAATAGAGATATTGGATTATGGCTTAGTGCAACAACGTACAAGCCACTAATAATCCTACCCCTTCCTTGACCCCCTATGACTGGAAGGATATTAGTGGGCCACTTCACTTTGAAATGCATGAGATTATCTACTAAATAATCAGTCCCACTTTATATTTAGCTGTGACATTGAGTATGTGTCCCAAACCTGAAGTGCAATTTTGAAAGCTTGTCTCTCTCACCAACAGAAGGTCCAATAAAGAGTTAGTCCACCCATATTGTCTCTCTTCTTGAGCCTGGTTCATTTCAGGGTCCAGTTTTAGTTGTACTCCCTCAGACTTGAATCTCTGTTGCCCCTGCATAAAGCATCCCTCAATGGGGTGTAAAATGCTACCTCTCTGACTCTATAGCATTGTACATGGTTTTGTAGTGGTGTAAATGGACGGCAGAAGGTGCAGTGTTATAGATCAAACCCTACCAAATTCATGGTCCATTTTGGTCAATTTCACAGTCGCAAGGTTTTACAAATAATACGTATTGTGATTTCAGCTATTTCAATCTGAAATCATGGTGGTGTAATTGTAGGGGTTCTTCTGACCCACAAGGGAGTTGCAGAGGCAAGTGGCGGTAGGGGGGGAGGGAGTTTATTGTAGTAAGTGTTGTGGTACTGCTACCCTTACTTCTGCACTGGTGCTGTCAGTGGCTCTAGCTTCAGAGCTGGGCAGCTACAGAATGGCGGCTGCTGGCTGGGATCCTGGCACTGAAGGCAGAATTGCCTCCAGCAGCAGTACCGATGTAAGGTTGGCAAGGTATGGTATTGCCACCCTTACTTCTGTGCTGCTGCTGAAGGGACTGGGTGCCTTCAAGCTGGTTGCCTGGACAACAACCATCACTTCTCAGCCATCTAGTTCTGAAAGCAACACAGACGAGTGCAATACCATAACTCCCCACCCGCTCAAATAACCTGGCAACCCTCCTGCAAGTCCCTTTTCAGTTGAGTCAGGACCCCCAATCTGGGAAATGCTGGGCTCCCCCTCTGAAATCGGTATAGTATAGTGTAAAAGCACACAAAAGACCAGATTTCATGGGGGGGGGGGGGGAGACCAGATTTTACATTCCTTGATGCATTTTTATGGCCATGAATTTGGAAGGACCCTTGTTATAGCGAATCAGCCCTCTGGGTGTTTTTTTATTTGTTTGTTTTAACATTCCACCATATAATTGACCCGTTTGACTTCCGGACCTTTTATTTCTCTCTCCTTTTTTCCTGTTCTCCACAGGGTACCAGATTTCTCCCTGCACGCAATCTTGCTACTGTTGGTGCCAGAGCCTTTCCCACTGCAGCTTCTGCCATCTGGAACAGCATTCCTATATCTCTCCGCTTCATTGACCCTCCATCTCTGTGCAAATCTCTCTCTTTTTCTCCCTTGCTTGCACTTCATTTTTTTCTCTCCCTCTCTTATTTATTATTTAACTCTGTAAAGCTTCTCAGGTTGAAGCTTCCCTGAAAGATGGGAAACAAAATAAAAGGATAGAATATATTAATGAGATCTTTGTAAGGGTTTTGGATAATTTTGGAAAATTAACCACAAGTAAGTTCTAAATAAATAAAAGACAAAAAAAAAAAAAAATTAAGTGTGAATACATTGCTCTTCCACAAACTAATTTTGAAAAGAACTTTGTTTTTGAGGGGCAGTTTGTTTCACTGTAGCTAGAACTGTGAAAACTACTCATAATTCCGTGCAACTTTTCTGAATAGGTTTTGGTCAAAAGTCTTTATCACACCAAATACTGGAAATGGTTCAGCATCTCTCATGTGCATCCCAAACTCCTATTTTACTCTGCTCAAGATGTTATAACATGCCCATCACCATGGTATCTAGAGCATCCTTCAGTGGGACATGACACAATGTAACAAACATTTAGCATGTGTGGTTCCTTTTCTTTGGTGGGGAAATTTGTGTATGTGTTAGCGGAGAATGCTACAGTTGATTCACATCCTCGTGGGATGGACTAAGGTCCTCACTACTCGGATCTATCACCGGTCGTAATATCAGGAGATTTTAGGCGCAGTCAATAAAAACTGGCAAATGGTTAAAGTTAAACCACAGGACTATATTATAATGCAAATTTAAATAACATACATCGAATAACCATGGAGGGCAGTCCTCCTATGGTTACCCCTAATAATAATTACCAGAGTCCTCGGCGCAAACAGGACGATGGTGGTGGTGCTGGTGACCTCAAGCCTCTGGCTGATTGAGAGCCTCGGGCGAGGAACAACCAGGAGTCCCTCGGTGACAGGGTCGTTGGTCAGGCGACCTCAATCCTTAGGCTAATTTAAAGCCCTTGGAGAGGAACAGCCTGTGCGATCCCTCGAAGCGCTGGGGAAGATTGCGAAGACGGCCGATCTACCTTCCGCAGATGCGTTTGGTCTTCGGTCCTCTTCCCGCTCTTCAGTTGCGGCCGGAGCAGACGATGGACGCTAGACTCTAATAATCCTATCCTATCCTAACCTAAAAGAAAACCTTAACTAATTCGCGACGCGCCCGTCGAACAGACACAATGACGGCCGACATGCACAGACCGACGCTGCCTGACGGACAAACACGAAGACGAAATCTAATCTACCTAAAAACTAAACTAAACTAAACTAAACCTAAACTAAATGAAGACTATCAGAATATAAGAACAAGCCTTCTGCCTGTCTTAAATCTGAGATGATGCTTAACCCTCACTCATTCGACCCGGGACAAGACGCTAGACCTCTCGCACTCTCTCTCCCTAAGCTTGATCTATGCCTAAGCCCGACGCCCCGACGCAACGCCAACTGTTGCGTGGTACAGGCTTTTATAATATGGGCTCATGAATATTCATAATATTTTACTTTAAATCAATTGGCTCATTTCAAAATGCTAATTTGCATAGCTTTACAATGATTGGCCAAGGAGAATCATAACAAGCGCATACATTATTTTTCAAACTCCAACAGGTAAGTTGGTGGATGTGACTTACGTGAGCTACGTGCCAAAACACTTTGTCATTATGGTAACCTTACAATGATTGACAACCTCATTGATTGACATTTGATCTTACTTCATTCTAACGCTCCCCTTTCTGTTTTCTTGGCATAGGATGTCTAAACAACGCATGAACTCAGGCTTTACATTTATCATATTTGCTCTTGCCAAATTACAGTCATAGTAATATTAATAATAATAATAATAATATTTCATATAACATACAATTCTGCGCGTACATATGGAGTGTATTGTGTTCCTTCCACTCCCTTATGGAGGGGAGCCCTTCAGCCAGGGAATCTAAATCCATTGCTCTGAGCCATTTCCTATCAGTCTGTTCAGTTTGGGGGATGGCCTCTCTAGTCCAATTTGCTGGGCAGCTTGCCTCCCATGGAGTCCACTCTTGGGTCTTGGATGGCACCTTGTCACATTCCTGGGTCCTTTGGGAGGTACAGCCACAAATTGGTGAGGGTGAAATCCACACTGGCTCTGGGGTTGACTCACTTAGGCTATGTCTACATAGCAGCGTTATTTTGGAATAACTGACGTTATTGTGAAATAACATAATCCATATCTACACACAAGCAGTTATTTTGACATAATGTCAAAATAATGTTGAGCTGGAGGACTGTTTACTTGGACTCCTGTAACCCTCATTGTACGAGGAGTAAGGGAAGTCAGGGGAAGAGTGCTCTATCTCAAAATAAGTGCTGTGGAGACAGCGCCAAAAGTCAAAATAAGCTATTTCGACTTAAGCTACTCAATTAGCATAGCTCAAGTTGCATAGCTTATTTCAGGTTTAGCCCTGCTGTGTAGACGTGCCCTTAGTTACCTCCAATGCTGGAGGCTCCTAGGTCTTCTTTGCAGTCTCCCTTGGATGGAGAGACAGTGCTTATTGATTGCTGGCTGGCTAGTGTTCCTTCCCCTCACATAGGGAGGCAGCTATTTCCTGCCTCTTTTCCAGCGAAGGCTGAACTGGGCTTGGCTCACCCTTCTTTTCTCCCACTCCAAGAATTGGATGCCATTCACAAAAAAGCTAGACTAGGAGAGACTTCCCACCCCATCTCTTTGTACATGAAACCCCAGTAGTGAGACAACTCACCTGCTATATGGGAGCGCTGAGATAAAATCCCTGCTGTGAAAAAAGCAGTCTGTGGACTTTAACTCAGGTCTCCTGCATGCAGCTGTAACTAGAGGGCTACGTAGTATAAGATAGTAGTGACAGCAACAACCTCCTCTTCTAAGTTCATGAATGGCACACCCAAATGTCCAGTGCTTTAAAAAGATTCCAAATTGAAACAAAAAATGTGTTTGATCCCCCAAACAAAAATTTTTTTCCACGTTTTTATTTTTCTGATAACCCTGAAAAGTTTCATTTCAGGTCTATCCAAAATGATTCCCCATCCTGAATTTCTTACCCGACCAGCAAACCAAAATAGGGATTATTTGCACCGTTTTACTCCGAAACTGGCTGAATTC
Source organism: Pelochelys cantorii (assembly GCA_032595735.1). NCBI lineage: Eukaryota > Metazoa > Chordata > Testudines > Trionychidae > Pelochelys > Pelochelys cantorii. Next base: position 90,595,798 of record CM064327.1, read on the forward strand.
TCACCATCCTGTTCTAATTATCATGACGCCTGCTAATAGACAATGAAGTTTCAGTGTGCACAACATCATGTTTTTCAAACAGCACCAACATCTTTCAGAAGAGTGTTTTTGTCTTCCAGTGCAGAGAAAAATTATTGAGAGAATAGATTTTGATTATATGAGGGTATCTCTGCAACAAGTGTCAAAAAGTTGTTTACTCTTATCACAAAGCATGGCTTTAAAAGCTCAAATACATGTGCCAAGGATATGATCAATTTTTTGGTCCATTTAATTAAAATAACCTGCCATAGGATGTTTCTACAACTATGTTATGTAGCTGCAGAAGTTACTGTCAGAAGGTCAAATGCTTCAGCCACTTCATGCATTGGACTCCCACTGAAGTCGATGAGAGTTTTGGATGTGGAATGGTTGCAGGCTGGGAGCCAGAATGCAAAATCTCTCTTTATATAAAAAATTTTTTCCTGACAGACAACAGAATGTTCCTGCAGGGTGGCAGAATGACATCATCATGTCATCAGAGTCAACAGGCTCTCTCAGTGAAGCAAAAGCGGCTGGGAGGAGGGTAGGCGAGCATAGAAAGCAGAGGATGCAGCCCCCTAGTATTGTGTGTGCCAGAAAATACAAGACAGTTCAGTATTTTCATAATATTTAGGTCTAGAATGCCACAAAATATACAAAACCCTCAATGTAACCTAACGTCTGCCTCTGACATTCACAAATCCGATTATCCCTGACTTACAAAATTGTTTTTAACACTCCTTATAATCGTGTAATATGTATTCTGTGTATGGCTATTTATAAAACATGCACCTGTCACTCAAATCTGGGTTCATTTAAAGCCAAGAAAAATTGTTTGTGATGTGACAAGTACCATATTTGAACATAGAAGTTCTGATACTAGATGGCCACTTACACATGCCCTTTGTCATTCATACGCCTACAATTGCTTGGACCATTATCACAATGGAAAGCATAAATCTAATATTTGCTCATAAAAATGGCTAGATAATTAAATGGCTAGAGAATTAAAGAGTCAGCCGTGTGCACAAATATCTGAGTTACAAATGCAGTTACAGTTGGATTACATACAATGCATATGTAAATTGAACAAGCGCTACAAGACTTTTAAAGAAAAGAACCAAATATGCAGCCTAAAACAATGCACAATTCTATCGTAGATTATACTTATACTACAACATATACTGCTGCATCGCTTATTCTACTAATCTTTTAAATTTGTTTTTAGTACTTTACTATCAAAGTCAGGCACAAAACAGAAATAATCAACTTGTCTCAGATCAACTGTGGCATATAAAAACTAAAATTTAATCTTTTCATTGGCATTGTTCAGTCATTCATTAATTCATTTGGCTGCGTATTTGTGAGAAAAGAGAAATTACATCATCTTATATTATGGGTGGCAACTGGCTGTCACAGATGAACACATTACTAATGATGTCACAGCAAATAACATGAATTATATTGCATTAGAAAACTCCTGATAATATAGTCTCTCTGTTCTGATTAGCATTGTGAGTGAATTTCATTGTTCTTAACGCACATGTGGGGAGACGTCTATAGGCACTCTCTTCGTGTATGCGAGGCCAAAAAGAGCAAAAGAATGCATTTTTTTTCTGAGAAGGATGGCAGGAATTATGGAGAAGCCAAGCAGGGGAAACTGCAGGCTGCTAAAGTGAGATGTTAAGTGGATCTCAGCAGGGAACAAGGAAGGTGAAGAAAAGGCCATGTCACCCATGAACGACAACGTAACTAGTTGGTCAGTGCTCAGGTAAAGTAAAATCAAATATTGTATTTTTTAATGTTACATCCAGACAAATAGAAAACTAAGTTTTTATATGTAATGTATAATAGTGCAATACTTATGAATTATGCCTTCAATTATCCTGTGCTATATTTTTCTAATGTAATGTGTATCTTCAAATATCCCGTCTCATTCCTTAAATTGGCATGCATGTCTCCTTTTCCCACATGTACACAATATGAGACATTCAATCTATAATCATTCAGCAGATAACTGCAACATAGTCACTTCTGCAAATCTATTAAACTAATGCAAAAACTTAGCAAAGCAATACAAAGTTATAGATTGAAAAGGGCAGATTGGGAAAATAGTATGTCTAATAGCCCCTTATGAAGTTCAAGATGCCTGGGAAGCAAAAGGATTTTTTAAATGTTTCCTCTTCAGACAGTGTGGTTGAAAGAATTTAGACATGATTGTTTCTGAGGGGGAAAAAAATGGCATTTTAATGTACGATAGTGTGTGGCATTGTACATATGAATGTGTGATTTTTCCAATAAAACAAAACAATAATGGCATTGCACAGGCAATGATATGGTGTATATTTTCCCAGTCAGGTTGTTTCAGGTTTATTATCACAAAAACCCTAGAGGTTGGCAATGCCGATGCTTATCAGAAAAAAACTCACTCAAATCTTTTTTCAGAACTCCCCCAACTTTGACCTTTTCCTTTCCATCCAGTTGAATTCTTCTCATTCCCTGTCTCTCCAACTCTCTCACTCACCTAAACAAACCTTGAACACGCACTACAGTCCCTCTTGCCTTTGTAAAAGGTCTCTTGTGAGTTTTCAAGTCTGGATCTCGCTTGGTGGGTTCTAGGTAGCTGATTGCATCTCCTATTAGACTTTGCTTTTCTTTCCTATGGTTTGCATTGCCCCACCTCTGGTACTCTGATAGCTTTAGAATTCACTAGATTTCAAGAGAGTAGCTAGCTCAACTGAAATGACAAAACCAATAAGTGTAAGTAAGACAGAGGAACATTTGGGAAGATTTTTTGGATTTTAAACTCCTTAGATTAGTATGGGCAATGATGTGACAAATATGTGCTAGGAACTGAACTAAAAATCATGATCTCATTTCACAGAAACCAATAAACACTCATCAGATGGTAACAATGTTCAACCATTATTAATACCCAGACAGAATCTGAAGCAGCATAATGAAAATGTATATAGCTTATTTCCCAATTCCCTGAGCCCTCCAGTACCTCATTAGTGACACTTACAATGAATATCTATATGAAATATTCAGACCAGTCTGAAATCAATCCTGAAGTTTTAAAGTAGGGATAAAAATTTCAAAAGTGCTGTGATTTAGGAGTCTAAATCCCACTCTCAAAAGTGACGTCGGCACTAGTTACCATTGACTTTCAACAAGATTTACGCCTTGTCTTCACTGCATTGTTAGCTCAAGCTGTAACTCAGGTTTTGCTCGAAACCTCACTCCCATTCACACACAAATATCTCTAGCTTGATTTAAGTGGTGCTTTAAAATTGAGCTACCTGGCCTGTAGGGCAGTGTTTCTCAAAGGATATGTCTAGACTACATGCCTCTGCCGACAGAGGCATGTAAACTAGGCTACCCAACATAGTCAAAGAAGCCGGGATTTAAATATCCTTGGCTTCATTAAAATAAACATGGCCACCGCACTGTGCCGGCTCAACTGATTGTCGGCACAGCGCGGCAGTCACGACGCGGATCAGTCAACAGTGGAAGCCTTTGTCGACTGCTCCTGTAAACCTCGTTTCACGAGGCATAAGGGATCGGTCGGCAAAGGAGTTCCCTCTCGACCGATCCACATCTTGACTGCCGCACTGTGCCGATGATCAGTTGAGCTGGCACATCACGGTGGCCATGTTTATTTAAATGAAGCCGGGGATATTTAAATCCCAGCTTCTTTGACTATGTCGGGTAGCCTATTTACATGCCTCTGTCGGCAGAGGCATGTAGTCTAGACATACCCAAAGTGTTTCTCAAACAGTGAACTGGAGCCAATAGGAGCCGCAAGGCTCCATGGCTGCGGAGCCAATAAATAAATAAACCAGAGCAACTAGTTAGCAGGTTTCTCAGAGTGGATCCACAGGCCGCTTTGAGAAACACTGCTTTAGGGGTATAGCTACACTGGATTTGGAGGTGCAATTTCCAGCGTGGGTAGACACACAGTTGAGCTAGTGTGCTAAAAAAGAGAAGCATAGCTGTGGCCCCACATATGGCAGAGGTTAGCCATAGGAGTGTGAGCTTCTCTGAAACTTAGACACATACATGGGCTGGCTAGTTTGTCACACTGCTATAGCTACGTTGCTAATTGTTGCAGTGAAGACAAGCCCTTAGAGTTCTGCATCAGTTTTGAAAGTGGGACTTAAGAGCTTTTGAAAAATTTACCCTTCCATAGTTTCAGACTTTAAGAAGAATAACCAATTTTTCTCCCTGCATCGCTAAACAAAAAGGAAGGTCTTTAATCCATTATTTAAACAAACAACTATATTTCATTTTATTGTTATTATACTGGATGTTCTTTGATGGCAACAAAACTCTTCAGTCTAATTAGGGAGCTCCAGAGTTGGTGAAATGGAATACATCCTGGAACAATCTGATTTTGTTTTATCCCAATGATGCAATTTAGCAGCATGAAATGGAAATTCAAAAGAAGGCAAAGTTCTTTCAGCACAAGTATAAATGAGACATCTATTACATTGATAGCTCAAACTGTACAGACAACTTGGCCTTATACTGTAATTGTAAGCTTCAGTACCATCCATCTGCTACAGCATCAATTAGGAGCCATAAGCCAGAGGAGCCAGTGAACCAGATTTTCTGTTTATGAGGTCTTCCGGGCTAAGCGTTTCTTGTACAGTGTCCACAGTTCTGTCTAATTAGCTGGTACCCGTGAATCGTCCTCCCACCTCACTCCCCACAGGTTTGAAAGGTGCTTCTCTTAAACTCCCTTTGTTGTTGCACTAGGACATCTCATCACAGAATGGTGGAACTGTGACATACCAGTGAATGGTAGTAGGGAGGGGGAAGTAGTGAATAAGGCAGTTATATGTATTTTGTATATACAGAGCTGCTGTAAGCCACGTTGATCCCAGGATGTACAGAGCTAAAGTAGGTGAGGTAATATCTTGTATTGGACTAACTTCAGCAGGTGAAAGACACATGCTTTCTAGATTACACAGAGCTCTTCTTCAGATCTGGAAAAGGTAGTGAAGAGGAGCCCTGTGTAAGTGGGGTCTTTCATCAACAGAAATTGGTCCAATGAAAGATCTTATCTCACCCACCTTGCCTCTGGATATACAGGGCAACACTTTCAAAATTACAAGCAATTCTGAGCACCTCAGTGTTGGGATTGAGACTTCTTAAAATAATGTGACTTGCAGAAGTCCAGCATTTTCAACATTTTCTTCTAAAAAGTGTCTCATGTTGGGTACCCAAAGACCTTGAATATCTTGAATATTTGTTCTTGACTATGGAGATGCCTCAGAATCTACCCAGGCCAGGAAGGGGTTCACTCACCACTTACTTTGAAACTTCAGGTACATAGAATGCTATTGTGCTGTGGCTCACAGCCCTGACACCTACAGCCAGTCAACAAACATGGAAGTGTTGCTCAGACTTCCAATGCCCAGTTACTATTTGCAAGGGGATCCCTAAATCCTTCAAGCCCCAAGTTCTTCCCCCATAATCTCTTTCTGTAGTACCTAGTTTCCCTCATTAGAACACCCTCAAAATGCCATCAAATTTGCTGCTCCTTTAAAGAGACAGTACATAGCACCCTGTTAGTTTAACTGGCAGCTAATACTTCCTGCCCATCAATCACAGCACTGAGTTAGTTTATAGTAAGAGTAAAACACATTTATTTAACAAGGACATAGGTTTAAGTCAGTGACTCTTAGCTTTTCCAGACTATTGTATCCCTTTCAAGAGTCTGATTTGTCTTGTGTATCCCAAAGTTTCACATAACGTAACAACTAACAAAACTTACTCCCCCCCCCCCAAAAACCTCCAACAAAAAACAACAAAGCCCACCTTACCAGATATAAAAATACAAAATGGTGTTACAGTCCACCATTTCTGAAAATTTGCTTACTTTCTCGTTTTTACCATAACATTAAATCATTTGGATTTACATTTGGATTTACATAAAATAAATCATTTGGAATATAAATGCTGTACTTACAGTTCAGTGTCTAGCACATAGAATCAGAGAATCATAGAACACTAGAACTGGAAGGGACTTCGAGAGATCAAGTCTAGTCCCCTGCCCTCATGGCAGGACCAAGCACCATCTAGATCATCCCTAATAGATGTCTGTCTAACCTGCTCTTAAATATTTAAACATGGAGCAGTATAAACAAATCATTTTATATGAAATTTTCACTTGAACTGATTTTGCTACTACTTTTCATGTAGCCTCTTGTAAAAATAGGCAAATAGCTGGAAAAAGTACCCCCTGGAAGATCTCTGAGTACCCCCAGGCGTATGTGTACCCCAACCGAGAAGCAGTGGTTTAAGTAATACAAATAGAAAGAATAAGGATAGAAGTGGTAATGAACAACGAAAGTGAAAATCTACTACTGAGACTAAAACTCAGCTTAATGCACTAAAGACTTTTGTTCATTTTTTTCCCCACCATAATCATTTGTCCAGCGTGGCTGGCTAGTCTTTTGCAAAGATCCTATCACAGACAACAAGTGGTTAGTTTCTTTATCTCCTCAGGTGAAAGATTAGGGGGTTCTTGACCCCTTTCTTTATAGTCCAGTAAACCACTGAAATGTATTCTTTGGAATTGTTTCCCCTACTGCGGGTAGGCATCAGGCTGTCTGGTGTAGACACCATTGCTCCATTTATGAGTTTTACAATGCCAATGTTTCCTCCACTATCTCTGATACAAATGAATAGCGCACTGTCCTTGACCACACAGGGCTTGAGGTATTGATCCCTATCCTTTGTGTGGAAAATCTTGTTTACCAATTTCCCCTGATAGATTTAAACACATTTTAGTTACACATTTCCAGCATAATTATATAATTATGTGTAGGTTAACTGCACAAGAATCACACTAGAATATTAATGGGCAGAGAGTTACTGATTTCCCTATGATGTATTACATGCCTTGTTTTGGATAAATATCATGACTACAATCTGTGAAGTGCACTGAGCCAGTCAGGTAAGCTGAGACTCACTGCTACATACAAGAAAACTCCATGTCACCTGGCACTGGAGTACATTTACGGTCACCCCTCTGCACTTTTTTCTTTATAGGCATGCCTCTAAGGTCAGTTTAATTAAATGACCAAGTTCAATATTGGTATAGTTGTGTTGAAATCAATGGACTTATGCAGATTTGTATGAGCTGAGAACCTAGCTCTGTCTCATCTTACATGTTAAATTAAATTAACTTTGTCTCATAAAATAGCAGCCACCTATCAAGTTAGAACGAGTCCTTAGAAATTTAAAAGTACAGTAAACGAAGTCCTAATGACATTAACACAAAACTCGGTTTCCAGTTTCTGCCACACTCTTCCTGTGTAATCTTGGGCAAGTAAGTCATGCCACAGAGAGTTTCTCTGTAAATGTGGGTGAATGTTATTTATTCTTCTCAGAAGGATGTAATGAGGTTTAAATAAATTAATGTCTATAAAGTACATCAGAATCTTCAGACACAAAGCCTCAAAAGAAAGCTCCAGACAGATTGGCTGACCCAACTGATCAAATAAAACAAGGCAGAAGTCTTTCTACTTTAAAAAGGGAAAGAAAGAAAAAAATTAATTGCCTGTTTTTAAGAGAATCCTCCTCAGTAAGAAAAGAAACATTATTGCACAAAACAAGCAATGTAATCAAAGCATTATAACAGAAGCATCCAGAACTACTATAGCACATAATTAAAAGGAAAAAATGAAGCATATTGGAACAGACTCTTTCACAGAACAGATGCCCTCATGTTCACTAAATGGCTTTGGTTTTGTGGATTCCCCCTCCCCTTTTCTTTTCCTTTCCTTTCTGCTGATTTTAAAAGAAATTCTAAAATGTGAAAGATGGTTACATTTAAAAACCACTCATCTTGATAGACACAGGAAATCCTCCCATTGACTGCTAAACCCCATCAGATTAATGATATAGTTCCCATGTGTGAAATTCACTCTCTGATAAAATAAATGTGCACTTTAACTAGGGAGTTGTAAGGACTGAGGCAATTCTGAGAAAAAAAAATTGTTTGAAAACCATTTGTTTTCATGGTAAACAATTATTAACACCAGCTCCAATTTTAGAGCTGCATTTGGAGGAACCCAGAAGACATTTTTGGGTTCAGGTGAATTAGTTATTTCTCAGGAAGCATGCATAGGGGCATACCTCATGTCTTGGAGACTCATTCAGGCAAAACTGACACTAATTTCAGCTGGAGTTTTCCCTAAATAAAGGGTTCCGGATGCATCCATAAAAATACTCATTTGATAGACTGATTATGCTGTGAGAAAAAATTGGCATCTAAAGACATCGGCATGTGAATATTCAAGTGAAATATAAGGTAAAGTACTATTCTTTTTCGTTGTCAAAAATTGTTTTCTTTTTGTTCAAATTGTACTTAATCCATTTTTTTCATTTTTCATATATTTTCATCAAAATATATATGATATATAATCAACATACTTAATAATATTTTGCACATTAATAGAAAATAGGCATTAAACTTAAAAAGAAAAATTTCCAGCATGTTATAGCTGTGAATTGTTCTTAGGATCACATTCAGTACTATAGATTAAACTCTACAGAATATAATCTGTACCTTTATGATTAATTGGAATTACTCAATAATAAGAAGCATATGAAAAGAGACATAGTATATTATAATCCATATTAAGCAAAACCAGTTATGTAACTACATTGATCCACTAAGTTATTTTCTATTCAAATAAATTGATGACCTTGTATTAATTTTACATAATAAAATTCATTCATTTACTTGTATTCTAAATCTTTAATGTCATGCATTATGAAAGAAACAGTGGAAAATAAAATTTTGTGCACAATAACTTAAATATCTATATATACATGGTTAAAATGAGTTTTTACATTCTCCATTCCACACAATATGTTTACATTGTTGGTATTACATGAACTGTCACAATAAAATAAATATTGTTAAAATAGCAATACTTTCCCATAATTGCTTTGTAAATAAAGTATCCAAGTAACTCTCCATACAGGTCTTGTCTTTTACTATAATAAAGTAGAGAAATGCATAAAACTTTCATGAGTTATTGCTAGCATTTCTGCTTATCCAAATTCCCATGTACATTTACCAAAATAAATAAAATACCAATACTAATAAAAACATTTATTTATTTATTTATTTATTTATTTCGGGGAGTCATCAAGAAAAAATGTGTTTACAGGGCAGATAGGCAAAACCAAGAAGTTTGTATGTTGATTTCAACACTCCCCTAACATTTGGGAGCATTTAGTTCCAGCGTTTTGATTTGTTTGTTGTACAATAAGGACTATCCATGAAAATCAGAGCCCCTCAGAGCCTGGGGTTTTGGCAGGGATCTCTTCTTGAATGTATGTAGATTTCCCTCTATATAACCTTGGTGCAAAACTGATGTGCACAATAAGAGATCCTTATTTTAAAACCTGACAACTAATAAAAATGATTGTATTAAATAAGATACAAGTCTTTAAAACACCATACTCATTTAAAAACCCAAACTGTTTTATCGTTTTAGATGGCAATCTAATTAGACACTTCCATATGCAGTAGAATAAATTTAACCTGAACCTGAACCTGAAAAGTATTGCATATGCGACATCTGTGTTAATTACACTCTGACAATTATTCAGTTAGTAAACAGGAGAAAGCAAATTAGTTAAGAAAAAAGCATGAAATTAATTGCATTTAGCAAAAGTCATTGCAAATAAAGTATTTTAAATCAGATGAAAGTACAAGATATAATACTGTATTGTAAACATATTATAATTGGATATTTAGAGAGCAAGTCTCTCATAAGATATGAGCAGTTTTATTTTCCCATGTTTAGTATGAAAGTCAAATACACTGGTTCTCATCTGTGAATATATATTACCTCCTTTGACCCGAATGGCTAAGCCAAAAATTCAGGATCTTGCAAGTGTTTCAAACTGGGAGAAGAAATGGTTAGAGTCTGACACCTTTGACACAGTGTCATGTATTTACAAGGCATGTATAAAGAACACAGGAAGAACGAAAATACAAGGAACACTTTCCTTGCTTGCAGTCCCAAGCTTCTTTTATCTGTGTATCTCTTTTGTCCCTTCTCAGGATATTTCTGAGAAACACACACACGATATTCAGTAGAGACCTCTGTCAACATAGTACAAATTCCTGGGCAAGTCTGCATACCCCATTTGTCTTAGGTGGGGGTTACTTAGTTGTCTTTTAATTGTGTAGTGCTCACACCAAACCACAGGCCTATCGGGGGAGGGGAGCCACGGGGGAGGAAGCAGTTGCCCTGGGACTGGTATAAATGTGCATATAGAGAGTGTACCAATCTCACCTTGTTCATGAAATCATTGTTTTTATTCACTGAAAAAAGTTACAGTATTTGTCTATAACTACAATGAATATATTTAGATAAATAGTATTTGATTGTTTGGCTATCCCTAGTACAATGAAACCTTTGTTATCTGGCACTCTGTTAACCAGAAAACTTTGTTAACTGGCATTGCCCCCAGCCACAATACTGTTACATCTTCAGGCGCACAGGCCTGGCTTGGTTTACCATGATTGGCTTAACAATTTTTTATTTAAGAAGTACTAATCAACTTTAACTCAAAATAGAAATGTGAGACCAACTGCCTCACACTTCAAAACTACCAATATTAAAAACTTGAGTTTTACTGTTATTGTCCGTTGGTTTTTCCTAGGTTGATGGGACCCCCAGATAACCAGAATTTTTAGATAATTGGAATGCCCTAATCCCCAAGCGTGCCGGATAACAGGTTTTAATGTACATCTAATCAGGGTTATAACACTGAGGGGCAGTGCAACCTGGTAGATATTGAACTGGACTGGGATTCAGGAGATATACGTCCCAGTCCTAGCTCTACTGGGTGACAGAGGGAAGTCACATCAGTGTCTCCATCTGTAAAATGGGAATAATGATGCCCCTTCATTCGTAAAGCACTTTGATATCCACTGAGGAAAAGCACAACATAAGAGCTAGGTACTACATTATTATTACCAGTACTATTGTTAGTCTTGTCCTTGATTATGCTGGGGAAAATATTAGGTTACTACTTGAATCTTTCACCATAAGTTGCCAGACTGCATCAAAGCTGAGAGTGAAAGATTCTGACTTTGAATGAAAACAATTTTACCCCTTCTATTTTTCTTGAAAAATTCCTGAACTGAAATTTGATTAATCTTTGCCTCGCTCCACAAGAACACTTTTCCCCTCCAAAATTCCAAATGAATTAGAACAACATAATGTTGGCGTTATAAGTCTTAGAAACATTGCTGGCTTTACTGTTTTGGAAAAAACAAGATCTAACCTTTTATGTGTATATGTCTACACTATAGCGTTTTGTAGGAAAAACGGCTGTTTTTCTAACAAAACCTGAGTTACATCCACAATGCAATCACATTCTTCTGAAAGTAAATTGAAAGGACAGAGGGTTTTTTCCAGCACTGGTAATCCCATTCTATGAGAAACAAGATTTTTTCCAAAAGAGTTCTTTCGGAAAAAAGGCATGTGTGGATGGGGAAGAGTGAGTTCTTTCGAAAGAAGAGGAAAGAAGAAAAAGCGTAGGTGCCCTGGTGACCACTCTGTCCACAGTAATCACAGTTTACATGCAAGATAGCATCCATTCAGTGTGGATGCTATCTTTCAAAAAAGCAGATTGCTTTTTCAATGTGCTTTTGTGTGTGGTCACTATCTTTCAGAAGAAGTTTTTTCAGAAGATCTCTTCCAAAAAAAGGTTCTTCCAAAAGAAACCTGCAGTCTAAACATAGCCTCAGAAATGTTGGGCTGTAAAATGTCAACCTTGTCCCACATTTAATCCTTTGAGAGGCTCTTGCACAGGGCACGTTTAAATATATTTGGTTAAGAAATACAAAAATTAAATTTTGAATCTCTTAACATTCAATTATGCTTGAACTGTGCTGAAGGAAATTTCAAGGAGATTGTAAATTCCTTTGGAATGCTAATGAAACAGCTGTGGAAGCATGAATTAACTATTACAGTGTTGATTTGCTGGAAGGAACTGATTTGTAAACTTGTTCAGAGATCTTGACGTATTTGAGGAGTCACTTGGAAGTGACTTTACAGTGAAAATGGCAAGACCAATTTACATGACCAACTTTTAACATCAGCTGTCTCAGCACTCCTGTAATGGACTTGAACATTTTGCTGACGGATAGTAACTTTTCCAAGAGTGTTTACAAGCCATTTCAGACTTAAAGGCCTCAAAAATATATTTTTTGCATCTTTGAAAAAAATTTAAACTTTCCCCTACTTCATAATTCCAAACATTTTGTTAAAAAAAAGTTTAAGATAATCCTTTCTATACACTGGTTCACAAAAAAATTTGTGCCTCAGCCTGACAAACTTCATTTCCCAAATCAATATGTTATTCGTGGTCAAAATTGTTGACATCAGAATCTGTCAATTCCATGCAGTATGACAGAATACAATTGGAAGCTATTGGAGAAGCCAGATGGTTCTGCAGTTGCAGCAACACATTTTTTAGTTAGTGTGGATAGTTTTTTCTAAAAGCTTTTTCCTAATTTTACAATTATTGAAGACACTAACATTTTCATTGACTTTCATGGAAACAGGTTTAGACCAATGCAGAGTATTGAAACAAACAAACACACACACACACACACACAAAAACTTCCCAAGCTTAATTCTCAAGAAATATGCAGCAAAGAAGGGTGCACAGAAAAAAAAGATTAATCAGGTTTCTACTACAGTACCAAATGTTTGGTAATGACTTGTGATCTCTCTCACCACTCCTGACCACAGGTGGTTGAACAGTGCTTATCTCTTCCTGAGAAAAATTCAATGTTTGGGGTAAAAAACTGCCCCAAATCAGGATGAATAATGAAAAACATGATTTAGAAGAATTTCATTAAAGCAGTCACTTTCAGGATAACCAGTGTGGCTGCTTGCACAAGGAGCTCTGTCTTTGGGGGAGCCATCATTTCAAATTTTGGAACAGAAAAAAAAATCAGAATTTTGACACCATAGACATTTTCCCATAGGAGCTTTGTGAAAAAAAAAGGCATTATATTGAAAATTATTCTGAGGGAAAACTCCCAATCTGTTCTCCTCCCAACCGTTCTCCAGCCAATTCCCTCTTTTGAGCCCCCTTCTCTCTCTCATCCCTCCTGAATGGGCCATGAGTAACTAATTGGGCAGAACTAAGTTCCTGATCCTCCATTGTACAAACCTATCCACATTCCCCATTTTCTGTTCCTGATGACAAGGCCATTCCTTCCTACCGCTGGGGGCCATCTTTGACTTTTTCCTTCTCTCTTACCCCACACATGCAGGGTTGATACAAATTTCACTTTTTCTTTTTTCATAATATATCTAAAATTGGTGTTCTCTCTCACTCTGTCTGTACTCTACTCAAACCCTTCTTTGGGCCCCTTTTCATTACTGTAACCTCCTCCTCTTAGAGTCCCCAACACCTATAGTATATCACTACAGTCTGTATAAAACCTAGTTCTCCAACTGTCTGTAATTTTGTGCACATGGAAGGTGGTGCAGAGAGGCAATGCTAATGTGTTGAGTAGATGTTGAAGCTCAAGAGATAGTCGGGTTGAGGTTCAGTAAATGGCCCATTTTTTATTTCCTTTTTTCAGATTTAAGGATTGTGGAAGATGGAATTAAGATAACTGCCATGGCAACATTTAATAAAGGTAAATGCACTGTAAGAATGTCACTTTCAGATACCCTTTGGGAGCAAAAACATTCTGGATTAAAAACTTGTATTTGTATTGTCATTTCCATTATATTTTAATGAGTTTTGCTGATTTATAAACCAGGAGACTGAAAGGGGGACAGAACCAGCTCTTTTCCTTTTCTAACTAATATCATTCATTACAAAAAATTGGAATGAAACACAACATTTTATGCCAGGCTCTATCTTCTTGAAAATATAGATTTACAATGAAAACACCCACAGATGCCTCATGTTAAAGAGCATGGTAGGTGTTGCTGTGATATCAGATGGTAGGAAAGATAACTCACTTTTTAAATTTTCTGTCAGCATGTGCAATGTACAGTAGAGTAAGAGAAAGACAGTAGTAGAGGCACTCATTTATTTCAACACAGCATTCTGAAGGTTCACATGGTGCGAAGCATGAGACCTCACTGTATCTTAAACAGACATTGGCATTGCTCAGCCTCCAGCAACAAGGGCGGTAGCGAAAAAAAAAGTCTTTCAATTTCATGCATTTATTGTTGAAAAGGCTAAAGCTCTGTCCCTTCACTGTTTAACCTCTACTAAAGGAGAAGAAAAATGGTTTACAATTTCTGGTAAGACATAGTCACCTGCCCTCTTCCAGCTTTATTACAAACAATGTTAATTTATTCAGCAAGATAGTAGCTGAGTCAGAGTTAGGCGTCCTCTGAAAATCAGGCCCCTTTAAAAAGGTCTCAAGTTGGGCACCCAGAAATCAGTTAGTTTGGAAAATGTACTCCTAGAATCTAAAACACAGGTAAATTGAAGCCACAGTTTTTACATGCCAAGAAGGACTTGCTGCCAGGGGGCAGAGGTTTGGATTTATTAAGATATGGTAAACATTCTAGGTTTCAGAAGATTCATTTGGTCCAGGTAGCCACAGAAACATTCAACTGTCATTTATTCACCCAAATAACCCTTTGTTAACAGGGACATTCCCATGGCGCTCTAGCTACAGATTACACTCAGGGCATAAACAAACTCACCTCATTCTTGGAGCTTGGCTTAATTAACCACAGTGTAAGCCAAACTAAACATCCTCCCATTGGTTGATTTAATGGCTTGCTGTGTAGGACCTCTCTGTCCCAGATCCTACTTCCTTATCCAGTGAGTCATTCCCACATCATTTGCATCCAGGTTGGAATTAATGAGCTCACCATTCACAATGAATCAGCAAAAAATAATCCAGGAATGTTAGGTGGGACATCTTCAATGCCTGTATTACAAATGTGACAAGTGTGGGGAACAAGCAAGATGAAGTGGAAGTCATGGTCTATGAAGAAAATTATGACTTAAATCATGGGAGTTCACTCACCTATTTTTTCTAATATCAATTGAGTACCAGCACTTAGGGACATAGCTTGTTTTTGAAGGCTAGATAGGGGGGAAAGGAGGTGGCATTGGACTGTACATCAAGAATGTATACCCTTGCTCCAAGGTCCAAAAGAAAGTGAGAGACAGACCTATTGGAAATCTCTGAGGCTTTGTCTACACTGCAGGGTTTTTGTGCAAGAAGCTTTTTGCAGAAGAGATCTTCTGCAAAAACTTCTTGCGCAAAAGCGCGTCAACACCTCAAAAGCGCATTGCAAAAGCAATGTGCTTTTGCTCAAGAGAGCGTCCACACTGCATAGACGCTCTTGCACAAGAAAGTTCTGATGGGTTCTTTTTGCTCAAGAAACCTCTGTGGAGCGTCCACACATGCCTTTTTGCGCAAGAGCTGTAGCGCAAAAAGGAGTTATTCCTCATGCAAAAACAGCCATTTTTGCACAAAAAACTTGTAGTATAGACATAGCCTGAGTGAGGATTTAAAGGGCAAAGAATAGTAGCAATCTTACAGATAGTCTATTATAGACCATCAAATCAGGAAGAGGAAGTGGATGAGTCTTTCTACAAGTTGGTAACAAGATTAACTAACACACATGAACTACTTATGTGCAAGCTCTTAGCATGTGTGGGAGACAACATTCTGATTCAGAAAGTTAAGAAAACAACTAGGGAGTCATTCATTTTAGACCTGGTTTTGGCCAGCAGGGATGGTGATTGTGGTCAGGAACTTGGGAAGAAGTGATCACAATCTGACAGAATTCAAGACTTCAAGGAAAGGAGGACATGGGAACAGCAAAACAAGGACACTGGACTTCAGAAAGGCCAATTTCAACCAATTTATAGAAATATTTGATAAGATCCCATGGAAAGATCAGTTAGGAAGAAAAGGAGTGGAAGGGGGCTGGTGGTTCCTAAAAGTTATAATATTAGAGGTTCAACATCAAGCTAGTCCAATGCAGAGGAAAGATAAGAAAAGTCACAGGAGGCCAATGTGGCTGCACAAAGAGCTATCACAAACCCAAAGGGATACATATAGGAAATTGAAAGAGGTACATGTCACCAAGGGAATATATATGGAAACACAAGCATTTAGGGACAAAATCAATAAAGTCAAGGCAAAGAATGAGATACAGCTGGTCAAAAATTGTTAGAGACAACAGGAAGGAGTTCTTCAAATATATCAGACAAAAAAGAAAGATTGAGAGGTAGTCAGTGTAGGTCCACTGTTGAAAAAAATCAGCTGATCATTGATGATCATAGGAAGGCAGAGCTACTCATTGTCTACTTTGCTTCAGTCTTCTCAGAAAAAAATAACATGTGACCAGACAACTAGCAATGTTACCATAGACAGACAATAAAAAGGAGGGGATGCAGAACTGGATAAGCAGGGAACATGTCCAAGATCTTCTGACGAATCTGAATGAATACAAGTCAGTGGGGCCTGAAATCATGCACACCAGGGTACTGAAGGAATTAGTGAAGGAATCTTGGAGCCACACTGGAAATATTATTTGCAAACTTATAGATGATATGAGAGGTCCCAGAAGACTGGAGAAGGGCTAACATGGTGCCCATTTTTAAAAAAGAATGAAATGAGGAGCCTGTCTTTGATACCTGGGAAGCCAATTTTCATGTTGCAAATTCCTGGAGAATGAAGGAATAATCACTAGCAGCCAGCATGGACTTACTAAGAACAAATCATGCCGAATCAGCCTGAGTTCCTTCTCTGACAGGTAATCAGTTTGGTGCGTAGGGTGAATATGGTGGATGCATTATACCTGGGCTTCAACAAAGCTTTTGACATGGTCCCACATGCTGTTAAGTAAGATGTAGAAACGCAGGCTTGGCAGAACTACCATAAACTGGAAACATTATTGGTTAAACAACTGCAAACAAAGAGTAACTATTAATGGAATATGGTCAGATTGGAAGAGGGTCTCAAATGGGGTTCCACGGGGATTTTTTTCTGGGTCTTTACTAACCTGGATATAGGAATAGAGAGCATACTTAAAATTTAAAGCTGGGGGAGGGGAGGAGTTGCTAAAACTTTGAAGGCTAGAGCTAAAATTCAGAGGGAGCTTGATAAATTGAAGAAATGAGTTA
Source organism: Pelochelys cantorii (assembly GCA_032595735.1). NCBI lineage: Eukaryota > Metazoa > Chordata > Testudines > Trionychidae > Pelochelys > Pelochelys cantorii. Next base: position 90,612,994 of record CM064327.1, read on the forward strand.
TAGATAACATAATGCAATTCAATAAAGATAAATGTATGGTGCTAAATATAGGGAAGAAAAACCAAATGCACAATGACAGAATGGGGGATAACTGGCTTTGCAGCAGCACTGCAGAGAAGGATCTGGGAGTTGTGGTGAATCACAACCTCAGCATGAGTCAGCAGAGTGATGCTGTTGCAAAAAAAATTTTTTTTAAATGCAATTTTAGGTTGCATTAACAGAAACATAGCAGGTAAGTCATGGGAGGTGACTTCTCTCTTCAGCACTAGTTAGGCCTCAGCTGGAGTACAATGGGTGCACTTTTGGTCACCAATGTATTGAAAGGATATAAAGAACTGGAAAAGATCCAGAAGTGAGCAACAATGATTAAAGGGATGGAATGCAAGCCATATGAGCAAAGGCTGAAGGAAGTAGATACGTTTAGTTTGAAAAAGAGGAGGTTAAAGACAGATCTTCAAATTCTTAAAAGGCTGCCATAAAGAAGATGCAGAAAAAATGTTCTGTTCTGTTACAGAGGCAATGATTTCAAACTACAGCATAGCAGATTTAGATTAAATCTCAGGAAAACGTCTTAACTGTAAGAACAGTAGGACATTTGAACAGACCTGCTAGGGAGGGTGTGGAAGCTCCTTCACTGGAGGTCTTCAGAAGAGGCTGAATAGTCATCTGTCTTAGTTTAAATGTATCCAATCCTACATCTTGGTAGGGGGTTAGACTGGATGAGCCTTGCAGACTCTTTTAACCCTCAGAGTCTAAATTTTTACAGCAGTGGGTCATCAGAAGAATTGGGCCACCTTCTTGAAACCTTTTAGAAATTCTGATAACATTTATTAGAGACTTATAACAACATTTTTCATACAGACTACACCAAGGAAATGTGTCTATCATTCTATAGAATCTGAATAATTCCCTAGAATTTCTCTATGACTCTTAATTTCATCATTATTAAATTTTAGTGGAGTTTTCCAGAAAGGAAAAAAGCTTCAAAATGGATACCTCCTATTGCTAGAAACATTGTGCAATCAAGGTTGCTCCCTCAGTTATAATACAGTTTAGAAAACTTGATGATAATCTTCTCTATGAAGTCACATTTATTATCTGTTCATGGCAATTCCACTGTTGGCCTTCAATTTCTTTTCTAATTAGCTTCTTGGCATGTAGGAATGGAAAGCTTCCTTAATTTTATTCAGGAATTGTATGCGCTTTTCTCCAACAACCTGTTTTTCTTTGTCTATGATTATTTTATTACCCTTGGTCGCAGCATGCCTTCTTAGTTAATAGCTGGCAAAATCTTTACTGATGCTTACCATGTTCCAGTCTGCTGTTATGTTTAGCCCTTTCATGGTTACCCACAAATATAGTATAAAACGTACAGCTTGTTTGTGTCATTTGATAGATATCTGGAAGGACATTTAGTAGACAGACAGGTAATTAGAACATGCTGAGAAATTTTCAGTGAAGTATTTTTTCCACTGGAAAATTTATCAGAACTGAAATTTTTCATGGAACTGTATCAATTTTAACCGGGAATATTTCAGGTTCAATATGTGGGGGAAAAGGAGTGGAAGAGAGAGAGGGAGGCCTCCCTCAGAACAGTCAGTAGCCTGGAGATTAGGGCACTCACATGGAAGACCTAGGTTTAATTCCCTGCTCTGAATATGGCAGGGAAGGGACATAAACCTTCGTCTCACACATCCCACATGTGTGCCCCCACAAGTAGGATTTCGCTTTCTGGGTTTGGCTATCCTTCATACTTTTTGTGAAAATGTATATAAGCCCAGAGGGGGGAGCTGGGCCGGGGTCAGGGAGGGTGGGACTGGAGGGGGTAGGGCTTGGGCTGGGTCTAGAGGTAGAGGGACTGGGGGAGGAAGGGTAGTGGCACAGACCTTGTGCAGGTGCTCTCTAGATCCAGCCCAGGTTGGGGAGAAGGGGAGGGACACACAGTCTGATTGGTTACAGCTGCACTGGGCAGCCTGGTGATGCTGGGATGGGGGCTATAGCCCCCCCAGTCTGGTGCTGGGGCTGATGGCTGGGGGCGGGGGGTTAGGATATTGGTGAAAGGGGGCACTTGCCTGGGCTGGTGGCAGGCAAGATGGTGAGCCCTGTCCCCAGATGGCCACGCCTTTGGTGGTGAGGCTGCCCCCATTGGTCAATCTGCAATATAGCTGTCCCCTGCATTTGCTGCCTCCAGTGGTGACTGTGAGTATTGCATTCCTACTCTCTCTGCCCCCTCTCCTTCCATGTTCTGGAAAACAATCCCATTCCCGGCACTTCCTGTTTCCCTGGCACAACCAAGCCTTGACCTTGCTTTAAGTTAGGAAAAGAGGCAGTTGCATACCAAATTTGATAGCTCTTACCATTTACTAGAATTTTTGCACAAATGGACTCATAGACAGACACACAAATCTCTAAAATATTTTATAGATTACAGCCAAATATAAGGTGGGACAACATACCATAAAAAGGGGAAAGTTGGCACACAGCAGACCATTAAAGCTTTGCAAGAGATATTATTGACAATTCATTCTGAAAGGCAGATTTACACAGAACAGCTTCTTATAACACACTGCAGTCAACACCCAAACCAGAACATTCATATCAAACAGCAGCTCTCTTTTCTATCCCCATGAAATTGGAGGAACTCTTGCCCCTGCGTTGACCTCACCCACCTGGAGGAGAGGGGCTGCTAGGTCACATATTAGGAGGAGGCTGACCTGACTTACTTCATTGCTTCCCTTCCCCAGCCTTTGTGAGATGAGGCAGCTCTAGCCTCCCCTTCTGCTCTCCTACTGCTGCAGCTTCTCTGGCATGTCCAAGGAGTTCTCAACACAGAGGCTGCTGCTGCAGCTTCTTTGGTGATGGTATGACCCTGGCCTTAGAACATTAGTCTGTTTGATTGCTATTTTGGCATTGTCAAAAATTTCCTGGCAAACATATACAAGAAAAGAGAAAATGGTCATTTTTAATGGTTTATATCTCAGCAAAAGCTGGCTACTATGCTTTGGGATAAAGAAAAGCAGGGCTTCCCTAGAGAGGTACAGGGCTTGGGGCAAATCACCTGTATGGGACCCCCTTTAACATTTTTTATACAGGCAAGTGGGCTCTGATCCACCTCCATCAACTGGCAGACTTTCCTATCCCCTGTAATTAGGAACTAGCAGTGCTCTTCTTTGCCAGTGCAATTAATTCCTGTCCTCTAACCTCTCCAATTCCCCACTCTCCAGATCCTTGAGGGAACTGCAGACATAGTACATCCTCTTCCAATATAGCCTCCCATCCCTGCCCAATACTACTCCCTGCCCAGGAAGCATTCACATACTTAATTCACCCCTCCCCCCAAGATCGATTACATTCTCATCAAAATCAAATTGCCAATACCCATAACTCACAAATTGTAGCACCTGCCAGCAGGCATCTATTTAAAAACTCCTTTTGTCTAATGAGGTTGTGATTGACTTATCCTTAGATATGTTAACTGACTGTGGGGTGAGTTCATGCCATCTGTCTCAATGAAGACAATGAGGTCTGGCTCTGAATTATCCAGACTTTTAGTACTGTATTCTCTGAAATTACAGAAGGGAACAGGTATTGAAGCATCCCTCTGTCAAATGACCCCAAATTTGGATCACTAGCAACTCTGCATTCCTGGGAAGCAGATTTCCAAGAGTAACCATTCAGATTTCAGAACACTTGGAAAGGTTGAGTTTTAAAGCTCAGAAAGTGGTGGGAGTCAGTGGAAACTCTCTGCTGTTTTTTTTTGTAAAAACATGCAATACCCTACATGTTGGTATTGCAGGGAGGGGAACTCCCAAGGCTGGAGCCTGCTGATGGAGAGCTGGAAAAAAAATAAGGAGCGTGAAGCAGAGGGGTGGGGAGGTGATAAGGGCTGACCCTCCTCATGGAAAGGACCCCTCCCAGGACTGAGAGAGCAGAGAAAGGGCAGTGAAAGGGGGAGGTGTGGGGCATTAGGGGGTGACAGAGACTGGCTAGTGTTCACCTGTGCTTGGAGGAGGGCCCTGTGCAGCAGGGCTGTGCTGGTAGAGGATCTTGCCACCAGAAAACGGAAGGGTCTGTCTGTCTCTCCTAGGTGGAAGCTGGAAGGTCAGAGTCAGGATTAGCTTGATCTGCACAGGCTGCTGGAGAGGTACTAATACATGGTATAATGGGGAGCACTAGGGTCCTGCGGTAGCCAGATCCAGAAGTTGGTAGAACTAGTCTGATGCAGAGGAAGGGCTATAGGCAAGAAAAATAAGTAAACACCCAGCCCAGAGGGGCCAGGAGGGGCACTGATCTGACTTCTGATGCCAGTTCCAGGCCTCTTGCTAGCCCTGCTCCCACCCCCACTCCAGAGGGCCCTGAAGCACAGGGTTTCCCAACTACCCAAGCCCTACCTATGGAACAGACAGCTCTGGTGAAGAGCAAGGGGGTGTTCTCTCTGCCAAATTCCAAAGGTCTGAAAAAAACAGGTGAAAGAAAAAAAATCTTTAATAATGGAAGGTGTTATGCATTTCAGTCTAGAGGCTGTTATTAGCTCCTCCTACACAAAAAGGGAAGCAAAAATGTACTACAGTAAAAAGAGGAAATCACACAATGCACACCTCCACAACAAACTTCATGACCTGGTAATATTCCCCTTGCCTGAAAACATCTCATCCTGAGTCACAGTAAATCATATCTAATGCATCTGGATCCAGATGGGTGCAGCAGTTCCTACAAGTCTCAGTGGCTAAACTTTTCACTTAGGTCTCTGAAGCCAATGTGGCTGTGTCTGGGCACAGAGATGTTCCTGATAATTTCAGGGTCAGGGCCTCACATTGGGACGGGGACCATATTTTTCCCACTGCAGTGTAAATTACCATGCCTACCTAGAGTTCCATTTGTAAACATTTAAATTATAAGAATAAGTTAGAGTGTTGTATACAAATAGGAGACTTACCTACTATATGAAAAGCAGTTCATGAAAAGTGTACTGAACCGCACTTTTTATGAGCAGATAAGTTGTGAGTCCATCTCTTACCATTGGACAAACAGGTGTTATTTGCCCATTCTCAGATATTAGTATTTATGATCTAACGGGCTGACACTTTTATTATGAAATGAGCATTACAGAGTCACAAAATGTACATAGCTTCATAATTGGCCAAATGGTCCTGTAAACCTCACACTTGCTTGATGAATCCAACGCTGCTAAGCAAGACAACAAATAGTTGACTGCAAGAACTGTAGCTGGGTTCATAAAATGAACCTATTCAATTAATTTGGATTTTTTTAGAGGGTTTAATATGAATGCAGGATGCAAGCTTTCAAAATCGGTCGGGGAGAGAGGGGGAAGCAGAGGGAGTTTCAGTAACAGCTGAAACGTCAATACAAAGCTCTCAAGCATGTAAAAAACAGAGGAACGGTTTGTTAAAAGTAAACTCTTTGTATTCAAGGCAATCATTTACTCAAGATACTGTAAGATTCTTTCTCATAGGCTCTGTGATACTAGCTTTGTCCTGCTAGTAATACATTTCCTAATGGACTCCACTGATAGTGACTGCTCCCCAAAATATGTTCCACTCCCAGTCCTGCAGCTTTGAACATATTCAGGGAAACCCACAGGCCTGCATTTAGATCTCACCTCTGCAACATTTATTGCTCCATAGGTGTAGTGCCCAGGGCACCAATGGTGCTCAACTCTGTCAGACACCTTGGCTTTATCAGGTAACATGGACGATGGTGGTAGATTTGCCCTTTTAATTCTTTGTGCCCACGAGCTGCGTGACTACTTGTTGAACTCTCAAGGCACAGGATGATCCCTGCATGTTGTTAGAGGTACATTCATTCTGACAGGATCAAACAGCTTATGGAGCATATTCACCAAGGGTGTGATCGAACACCCACTGACATCAGTGAAAGGGGTCTCAGTGACTTCAATAGGTTTGGAGCAAGTCCCAGTTAGCCCAGGGTATGCCCCCTTTTAACATGTAACAGTTCTGGCCCATATCCCAGGTTGTGACCACCTAGTGGTGTAGTATAATCACATGGATCTGCTTTTTTCTCTCGAGGTATGTCTACACAGCAAAGTTATTTTGAAATAACATCCTTTATTTTGAAATAACTTTCTTACCGTCTACACAAGCCAACTGCTATTTTGAAATTAATTCGAAATAGTGGAGGGCTTATTTCGAAATTGGTAAACCTCATTCCACGAGGAATAGCGCCAATTTCAAAATTGCTATTTTGAAATAAGTGATATGTAGATGATTATTTCGAAATAGGGGGCCTCCAACCCTTCCCAGGGTGCCCTGCTGGCCGCCCTGGCCACAAGGTAACTTCTGTCCTGATGCCCTGCTGGAACCAGTTCCGGCTGGCCTTAAATGCGATTCAGCGTCCAATCAGTGTGGACGCGCTATTTCGAAATAGCAAAAAACTATTTCAAAATGCATTTTGTGTGTAGACGCGTTATTTCGAAATAAGATATTTCAAAATAACTATTTCAAAACTAGATATTTTGAAATAATGCTGTAGTGTAGACATATTCTCCTCCCCCCTGCCATTTCCTGGTCTTTTTTTTTTTTTAAACAGAAGAAAGGTGGTGTATATGTCCAAGTCTTTGATCATTGTTTAATTAAGGTGTTTTATTGTATTGTTCTGTTGGAGTCTTACACACAACTTGTCCTTTCTTCAATCTCCCCCTTCCTCTGCACTCACACTTGAAGCAGATCTGTACAAGCACCCATTTTTTTAAACTCACATTACACACACATCTTCTTATAACCTGGGCCCTTACTTTTCAGTTTAGCTTTCAGCTGTGTTGTATACTGCCTAGAGCAACAGTTGCTAATCCAGTCAAAAGTCTGAGAAAGGATGAGTTTTATGGTTAATTGTCTGAAGAGCTCTATGAAGTTCTGGGTACCTCAAAGAGGAAGACAGTGTCATGAAAGAAAGCAGCAGCAGCATTGCTGCAATACATGATAACAGTCTCTATTGAAGAGAACCAAACAATCTCAATATACTTATTATGAATCAACACAAAATTAATATTATGAAGATGAAATAATATTCAAATAGCAGGATCTGAGATCTCTGTATTGTAAATAAGGATTGTAAACAAGGGTGTTTTTTAAAATTAAGCTTCCCTTGGGAAACTGCATAGGATTGCGTGCTCGCGCACACACACACACACACACACACACACATACACGTAAAAGGGAATACTGAATAATTTTAAAGCTTTAAAGGTTATTTTTCAACCCAAAATAGCTAAATCACATCATATGAGTCTTACAAGAAAACAGAAAATAACTCTCATGAATATGTATTTCAAAGCCTTATTTCTGTGTCATTTAATTAAAATATATTTAAAAAACTTTAATATTGGGTCAGTAACAAGCAACACTAAGGAGTTTCAAAGTTAAGCCTAGCGCTTTGATCTAATTTGTTTTGAATACGAATCTTGCAGCTAATTACAAAGGAGGCTGAGAATCCACCAAAGAGCAGCATAGGCCTGATTCATAGCCAACTGAAGTCCATGGAAAGACTCCCATTGATTTCAGCGGACTTGGGATGATTCTCCATGTTAAGCATCCTCCAAAATATCCTAACCCATACATATCAGTTCCAGTCAGCCATGGTTTGAGCCTGTAGATATCTGCAGAGGTATGGGTAGCTTTTTGATGTTTTCTAATCAAATGTCTGATGGGCTTGGCACAAGATGGAAAGTCAGGAAATACATATAATTGATTTTGATTAGTTAATTTATTAACCTCTGATCAGCAACTACTGAACTACTGGAGTTGTTTATCGAATGAACCAATGTTCAGCCATATCAGGTTACTCTCCTCCTGAATAACATAGGGCATGCCTACGCTGCACCCTTGTTTCGGAACAAGCTATTTTGGAATAGAAACTATTGTCAAAGTCAGACACAGGACTCACAAATTTGTCAGACAGCTCTGTTAATTTGCAAAGCCGCTCTGCTAATACACCCAGAAAATGTGAGCACCATACAAGGCTCAAACCCCTTGATTTATACAGACAAAAGAAAGCGAAATTAACAAGATTACAAAAGGGGCAAAACTTCACATGATTCCCATGAGACTAGTCACATATCTTCATTTCCATATCAACCCTCAGCAATCTCCTGTCCATATCTCTCTGGTTATCTCAATTACTTTCTGTCTAACACCTAATGTTCCTTTTCCTGTTATCCCTGGCTCCACTCTGATCCATCCTGCATGCCTACAAACAACATTAACATAATCTTCTCTTTCCTGTTCAGAGACAAACAGTATTCCTTCAACTGATTCTATTATTACAGTATAATTCATCTTTCTCTTACAATATAATTCTTTCTACTTTCACAAACTACTGGAGTTGTTTATTGAATGAACCAATGTTCAGCCATATGAGGTTACTCTCCTCCTGAATAACATAGGGCATGTCTATGCTGCACCCGTGTTTTGGAACAAGCTATTTTGGAATAGAAACTATGAAAATACCATATTTTGAAATAGCGCGTCTACACAGCAAATTCCCATCAAAATAATGCTGAGCTATTTTGAAATAGAGCATCCACACTCATTGGATGCTGAATCACATTTCAGGCTACCCAGAAGCATTTCAGGCAGGGCATCCGGACAGCAGTTACTCTGAGGCTCGAGCTTAAAGGGATCCCCCTATACAGCTGTGTTTCAGGCTCCGCTCCTTTGCCTACCTCCTTGAGGGACAGCAAAGCCCTCTCACTGCCTGCTCTGGTTGCCCTTGCGGACACCTCAGCACTTCTGCCATGGAGCCGGACCTGCATCCAAGCAGTCAACAGCACTTAGACCCCATACCGCACCTCCTGCTGTAGTTTCTGCAGGCTTCCCTCATGGCTCTGCAGGAACAGGACCCCCAGCTCATTTCAGGGCACCCCCTCTCCTCTCTCCACGCACTGCTCATGCAGCACGACCCCTCTCACCCTTCCTTGTACAGCCCCTTCTGGCGACTGGACACCAGTTCTGATTGGTGGGACCGGATTGTCATGGAGTGTAAGGATGACCAGCAGTGGCTCCAGAATTTTCTCATGCAGAAGGACACCTTTATGGAGCTCTGCGAGTGGCTCGCCCCTGCCCTGACACAATGGGACACCCACATGCGACCCGCCATCCCCCTTCAAAAATGGGTCACCATCGCTCTGTGGAAGCTGGTCAGCTACCACTCCATTGAGAACCAGTTCGGCATGGGGGTTATGTGCTATTGTCCCGGGGGGGGTGGTGAGCTGCTGGAATGGGAAAACTTAAAAAACAACAAAGTCTTGCAGCACTTTAGAGACTAGCAAAACATGTAGGTGTACCATGAGCTTTTATGGGCACAACGAACTTCTTCAGATGAATGGGGTTCCCTAGAGAAGGGGGGAGTAGTGGAGGCTCCCTCTCTGGAAGGGTTTTTAGTGCTGCCTTCACAAAGACCTAACTGGGATAAGTAGAGGGTTGGTCCTGGTGCATCTGGGGATGGGGGGTGGGGGAGGGTTGACTTGGGGACTCCCCAAGGGCCCTGGCAACCGTGTGATTCTCTGTTTGTCTCCTTCTACAGGTGTTGAGGGCCGTCTAAACCATCCTGCTGTGCTGGCTCATCCTCCTAGGCCATGTGGACTCCATCATTGCTGGCTTTGCTGCCATGGGCTTCCCCAACTTTGTGTGTGGGGCATTGATGCACCCACATCCCCATCCAGGCCCCCGATCACCAGGCATCTGACTACATTAACCACAAGGGGTACTTTTCTATGGTCCTGCAGACCTCATGGACCACCAAGGCCGGCTCACAAACATCAACGTTGGGTGGTCGGGGAAGGCGCACGATGCCTGCATTTTCTGTAACTCTGGCCTATATGAGAAGATGCAAGCCAGCACTTTCTTTCTTTCTTTCTTTCTTTCTTTCTTTCTTTATGACTGAAGTATCCTCTTTTTGGGCACTAGCTGACCACCTTTTCTTCATTAAAATCCAACACTAAAAAGGGATATAGTCCTTCCATGAAGATTATAGATTAAAAAGAAACTATTTATAACGCTTTGTGATTTCACTTAGCTCTGATCTTCTGGTGTGTCGTGTGTGTCCTGCTTTGTCTAAATTTAATTGCTCTCTGCCTCAAAAGCCTGCTCTTTATTTAAAGTAGTGCTGTGGACCTAAATAAAACAATATTTCCTAATATTTTAAATTACTATTTCCAGATAGACCTTCTATTGCTGTAAATTTATTGAGACATTATAAAATTATAATTGTTTAATAATTAGACATTCAGTGCTCTAAGCAAAATAAATATTAACTGATTATTGAAACATTCATTGTAATAATAGTGGTTAATCTGCACTGAATATGTTTATAATAATAATGTTGTATTTAACACATGAGTAATGTTTTATTAAATGTAAAGTTAAAATGTTTTATATTCTGTACTTGTTTGGTTTTAGCCCATTAGCAGTAATGGGATTTGAATGGCATTGAGTTCAGACTATGTCTTAAGCATGAGTGTGGGTACATTAATTAGATTTTAATAAATCTTTAATTAAAGAATGTTAGATAATTAGGATATTTTTGCACACTGTTTAATGTCAATTAGATATTAAACATTTTCATAGGCTTCTCAAGTTATATCTAGCCATACAGTTTGAGAGAAACTGGGGAACTGGAAAAACTTTTGCAAAAATTCATAATTGCTTTTGTCCTTTTGGTTGAAATTTTATTTTATTTGAAAATTTTGAACTAGCCCTAAAATCCGCTTGTCACAAATGCTGTGCCCTATTGAAATGAGAGAATAAACATGTCATGTTTTTACATATTTCTTAATCAAATATGTTTTAGTGAGTGTTAATTTTATATAAAATCTCTTCTTAAGCTTTATGTAAAGCCCATGCAATTTAACTGAGAGTGTGTCTGAACACTATTATTTTTTACAGACAACTTACAAAGTAACTCAATAGTCAAATCTATTTATCTATTTATACCATGATTATTAACATGTTTTCTGAGTGCCTAAAGTCTCTGAAGCAGTTTGCAATCAGTGACCTCTACTGAGACTGAATTTAACTAATGCTGGATAATAGATTCCTCGGCATTGGAAGGCAAATTTCCCAGAGCTACCAGAGTAAGCGATGTGGCTGTACTGATGATTCCATCCCTTTTTCCCAGGGCTAATTACAATGCAAAGGAGATATTTCAACTGTGTTTCACAATCCAAGAATTAATTGCCAGAATATTTCCTCTGTTCCCACTTCTAGGACATTTGTGGTCACACAGATGATAATCCAGCGTTAGCTCTGACTGCATAGTGCCCTTTCAAATCTACTAGTGAATAAGCTAAAAGTTATTACAGAATTTACACTTGCCCTTCTGGGAAGTTCACAACATCTGAAAAAGATGGAGTGTTTCAGGTGATGGACAATGTCAAGGAGGATAGTGGTTATGAAGGCGAAACAGCAGCCTAATGGGGGAAAAAAATCACACACCATAAGAAATTGTGATCAATTGGCTCAATTGCAAATGAAATTTATAAACAGATTGCAAATTGGAGAGCCAACCCAGATTCTGTGTTGCAGCTCCAGGTGTTTCTGTCCCCTGACTACGCAGAGACTCTGATGTGCATGAACTACACATGTTTTTCATTCCTCAGCTAAAGAGATAGGACTTCTCCAGATCCTAGTTCACATGTGGCAGGGAAGGGGGCCTCAAATTGTGGGGTAGGTTTGGGGAAGCCCAACCCCTGTAGATGGGGAAAAAATTGCCATATCTGGGCACACACAGAGAACATGGGGATTTGTGGCTGACACATGACACTGATCTTATTCTCCACTGTTCTTCCTGCCACTTCAGAAGACCTCCTTCAACACTGACCTTCCATTTTCCTCTCATTCATCACCATTTACCCTGTGACACTGCACCTATTACTCTTCATAGGGATATTATGATGATACGATTGTGGTATAATGATGATGCATTATGGATAAGATAGGTCATGTGATATGTCATTGCAAAAAATTCTGAATTGAATTATCCTTCTTGTATGCATGTATCATTTTTTGTGTCTGAAGTTATGAATATTGACTAGGGATCTGTATTTCAAATGAGCTTACTCCCACAACTAGCCTTTCAGGTACAACAATGAAGATGCCAGACAGGGCTGAAGGCCCATCAGCAAAGACAATGTACAGTGGAATAGCTCAACCTTCCTGTAGGGTTTTGACCAGTATGTAAGTAATGGCTGCTATATCACTGCAAGGGCATGTGATCAGACCACATGTGTCTGGACTCTATCTTGAGATGTCAGTATTTTTCCACAAATTAGTCTGGGAACCGAGTTTTGAAACAAAGGGTTCCCACCATATCCTAAAGCTGTCCAAGGCAGGGAGTTACTCATCTGTGGTTCTTAATCCTCCACACAAGAAGATTCCCGGAAACACATGAGGAATAAATACTGAACTGGGAAAAGTTCTGACTAGGCTAGAGCATATCTTGTGAAGTATCACCTGAAATCTCATAATATGCAGATCATTATTGTCTTGATAAAATATGTGGCAACCTCCTCTTAAGAATAGGCAGCCTGCTTGTATAGTCAGCCAGGGTGAGAATTTGTTAATTAATATTCAATCTTTCTAGTATGTTAAGTTTAGTTTGCATTTTAAACTCGGTAATCTGCTTTGATCTGATACCAATAAACCTGACTGACACTGGTTATTTGATCTCTTGAATATATTTCATAACAAACCAAATTGTGATCTAGCAATTGACTATATAGTTTCTCAAAATCACCATCCTTTTGCTGCCTTCCCAAGCCCCTCTTTCCCTATTTCCCCATTCTTACACTCTCTAATTACCCCTCCCTTGCCAACAATCACACATCTGTTTTCCTCCTCAAAGACTTTAGAGAGTGCAGGAGGGTTGGGTGCATTGACAGAACTGGGACTGCAGAGTGAATGGGGTGCAAGAAGATTGGGGTACACTGGCAACTCTGGGGCTACACAGCGAATGGGGTGTAAGACGATTGGGGTGCACTTAAAGAGCCATGTGTTTCTATCCTGAGCCCTTACCTTTATTGCCTTCCTGACCGTCCATTCCTATTCATCCCCACTCTTTATAACTCCCTTCCCTTTGCTGCAGCTCCAATTCCCTCTCCTCCCTCTCTTATGCTTGGTACTTTGGTATGCTGGACACTGTGAGAGATATTCTCTGACCTTATAAGTTTATAAATTATGTAGGTAAGAAAGATAATGGATGGGGAAAAGGAAATATTAATGCCATTTTACAGATGGGGCACAGAAAGATTAAATGATTTGTCCAACTCCCCACAGAAAATCTGTGACCTAATGTGTAACCAAATCAGATCTGTGCCCTCAATTCAGTGTCTTCACAAGACCATCATCTTACTCTAAGCAGAGCACTAAAATTTTAGCAGCTCAGTTTTAACAATTGTTCTGTAAAGGAATGGATCTTTCTATCCCATCATTCTAACGAGACATAGGGAGAAACTTTTTTTTCAAGCATGAGTCTCCCCTTCCAGAATTCAAATAACTCTAGGTTGTCTTCTATCCTGTGGGAGAGGAACAGGCCCCTGCTCTTTAAATGTTCTGGATAAATTACAAGTAGTTATCCATCCAATATTAGGCAAGCTGTCCCAACCTGGGAAAAGGTACCAAGGAAAATTAAAACAACAGGGAAACTACACAGAAATTAACAACTGTTTTCCCTCTCCCCCCCATTAAAAATCCACCCAACCCCTTTTTGGGACTCATATATTCCTTCTGCTTGTTCTGCTCTTCTGAGATGCTTGTAAATGTTTTCCCTCTTGATCTCATCTTACAAGTGCTTTTAGCCCTAGCATGTCATACATTAGGGGAAAGCGAAGCTTGGGACATGTATTACTGCCTGCAACATCTGGTACCTAATACGTTCTTCTTTGATCAACTGTATGTCATGTGTTATAGTGAAGCAGATTGCACAGTTTATCCTTACTGAACCTTCACCCTGAGGGCATTGTGTGAAAGGCAAACTCCATCTGCCCTAGAGAAGACCAAAAATTGTCTGAAATGTAGAAATCCAACTTGCTGATTTGCTGTGACCATGACAAGAATTCATATTAAACAAGGCACAGAAATAATCTTTTCTTGGCGCTTTAGTAAAATATTGCTGGCTTATTTTTTATAGAGAGCAGGAGGCACCTTCATTCTGTTCAAAGGCTTTCTTCCTTAATGCACACTTCTTTCCTTATCCTTTGTAAGTGAATTTACTTTCTTATGAAACCGAACCAGTTTGAACCAGCTTGAGCCAGGTGCAGTGTGAAGCAGGTCCTACACAAGCTTTCCCACACAAAGCTAACTTATGCAGCTCCATGATAACAACTACAATGGTGTTACTGCCCTTCTAAAACTGATTCAGACCTGTGTGACTGGTTTTTTTTTTTTTTTTTTTTGATACTTCCAAATGGCAAATAGGATGAGACCATCTTAATTTTATGCTTGAATGGAACATTTGCACCCTGGTTTACAAAACTAAAAGATTCATTTCCCCTCTTCCTTCTATCCCCATTTAAAAATTAACATAGCGATACTGACATAAAAGTTACACATGAGTTGTAGCCAAACTATCCTGAGCTAGTACTGATTTTTTTTATATTTGTATTTCAGGAACATAGAAACGGAAATATTTCAACATAAGTTCTCCTCACATTAATTCGCAGGGCCAGTCTCAGTGCTCAGTTATGCTCATGTGCATGTCTACTGCACTTACTCAAATGGATGAATAGGTCTTTAAGTTTCTACTGCTTTCCCTTGTCAATATTGAGGTGATCCAAACCCCATTGCTATCAATGAAAAAACTTCCTTATGACTCAAATGTACTTTGGATCAGGCCTTATAAATCACACAATTAAATGAAACAAACCATACTCCTTGAAATCTCTCAAAACTCATTTCAGACCTAATTTGTCCTTAGATGCTTGCATTTATTCCCATCTAAGTAAATGGGAGCTGTACATTCACTCTAGAGCAAAGATAGTTATCATATTATATGTCTAGGCTCACAAGATCACTTAACTATGTATCTACTTGTCATCTGAGCCTCCCACGCCTCCTCCTCCGTTGTTACTAAATGAATGCTGCCCAAATCTGAACGATCAAATATTCAGTAGCATATAAGATCCTTTCAGAAACGGAGACTCAATGGGCTCTCAAGTTAAAACTGCAATCTACTATTCCACTTTAGTCTGCTAGTTAAATACGATTCAATTGTGAATTATTTCTACAATAGAAAAGACAAACTCAATGGCTAAACACTTTGCAGATCACGCTCCATTAGAGCAAAGGTGATAAAGTGTGATACAAAGTCCATTTCTGAGCATCCTATCTAATGCTAGGTTAATGTAACCTTTTTCACTCAAGATTTTACTAATCAATAGCTACATCAGCAATAAATGCTGACTGATGTTTTATATAAAGCATATAAAGAGTTACAGGACTCCGACGTAAACAATTTCCTCGTCTTACATTATCATATTCACATATAACCTCAATACTGTATATTGTTGCTAAAGGAAAAGACACCACATTCAGAAGGATCAAAGTGGGCAAAGTTTAAGAAAAAATAGAATGTATAAACATCAGTGTTTTTCTTAAAATTATGGAATAGATGTGACTTTTTTTTCCAGAGACTTGTGCACATTGGCACAACATGTAATCCCACTGGGCCCTACCTAATTGGGAGGAGATGGGGGAACTGGCAACGAGGTCACGTTCAATAATTTATTTTATTGCTAGAAACAAACATTAGACAGAAATTTGTGCTTATTTTGTCACACTAGAACGCAACTTTGTTTTTTCTTGTTCATTGCTGTGTTACTCAAAGTGGCAATAGCAGAACCAGTTGAAAAAACATCAAAATTTCAAAATCTTTCATTAGATAACCACTTTATTAAAATTCTAATTTAAGATCTGGATGTGTCATCATCTTTCATTTTTGCAGATGACATTACAATGGAAAGAAAACATTTCCCTAGAACTCACAGGTGCGATTGATTGAAGAGCAGCTACTGTGACCCATAACTAAACTAATCTAGTTTTTCAAACAGCATTAATTTTTGCATTTTAACATTGTTTTTAGAAGGCAATATCTCCATGCCGACATGTTGCAGCATCTGTTTATGGGGCACACAGAACCCATCATCCAATTAAGCGCCTTCTGGCCAGCAACTCTGCAGGACCCTAAGGGAGGCTCCCTGCTTGCCACAGCCCCCAGCTGCTCAAAATGGCTGGTTGTTTCCTGTGGCTCTCTGTTCCAGGTGCTGGGGGGAGGGAAATGCTTCCCTGCCCCTAGAAAAATCTCTCAGCACACATTGGCTGGTTTCTGTGAAGCCTCCCCATTCCCTGAGCACCTGGAGCAGAGAGCCACAGGGAGCAGCCAGCTGCTGAATGTGGTGTGGGGATGCTTTGGAGCAGCTGGTTGCTCTGTGCCTGAGGGCTCCAGCGGGGTGGCCCATAGGCCGGATTGAGCAACCCAGAGGTCAGCTCTGGCCCATGTTCCATATCTTTCCCACTCTCGGTTTACAGTCATCTTTACCCAAGTACATACTGTGAAAGACTAGAGTCTTTTCACTGGTGTTCTGTTCTTTTTCTCTTCATTGCTAGTTAAATGAGTAAGCACTTAGGCTCTGACCCTGCAGTAGTATTCATTCATCTAAGTGGACCCCTGTGTTCAAGCAAAAGCCATACTGAAGCTAACTATGGGTCTCTGTGCAGGGGCAAGGATTCCTGCATGCAGACTGATTTACAAGAATAGGTCCCTGGCTTGTATTTTTAACTGAGCCCACACACCGAAAGTACCATGTGTATGTGGATAGATAGACAGTACCAAGGCAAGTTCTTTAGTTTTCAGTGATTAAGTACACTTTTGCATTACTTTATGTACTCAGTGTTCTTTAGTTTACATAATTATATTATGCTTTAGTTTCATTATTCCTGCAACCTATTTGTGCCGTGATCAGAATTTAATTTGACACTGTACACTTACTGCTTGTTAACTAATAGGAAAAATGTCTACACAAGGACGGAGGCACTTCAGATCTGAACTTCAATAGTGGTAACAATTAGAAATAAAGAAAATAAGTTGTATAGTTGCAAATTAACTGCACCTTTAACCTAGAAATGTACACAGTTTTGTTCAGGTATGAATATTGCTGCGTTTAGAAGTCTTTAATAGTAAATCTTCTTGATACACACAGTTCCAAATAGGGATCCAGAAGGGGTCAGATACTCTCAATTTGCTGAAGCCAAATAAGGCATAATACACACTATATTGTTCCAGTTTCTTGAGAGTTTCCTCAGATCCCTTTACATCTTTCTCCATTTCAAGTTGATTGTGCCTATCATCTTCCATTTCTCCCTCAGATCTGTGATAGGGCTGCCAACCCCTCATGGGTGTCCTGAAGTATCTAGGAATTAAAGATTAATCATGAATTAAAGATTATGTCATGTGATGAAACCTCCAGGAATATGTCCAACCAAAATTTGCAATCATAGACTGGCTGTTCTTTATGTTCTAAATCAGGTGGGCAGTAAGTGGCCTGCAGGCTGGATGCAATTCACCTGGGTTAGCTCCTGGTGGGTTGCCAGTGCTTTATCTACCTGTGAACCCACAGGTACAGCTGCTTGAAGCTCCCATTGGCTGAAGATTGCCATTTCCAGCCAATGGGAGCTGTGGGAAGCAGTGCAGAGCAGGACACCATAACAGGGATGCCTGGTCAATGGGAGCTGCAAGTGGCCATATCCACAGATGCACAAGTAAAGGCATGGTGGCCTGCCAGAGGCTAACCCTGGGAAACTGCCTCTGGCTTATTGTCCATCTCTATTATAAATGCAAATGTGAGGATTTCAACCAGGAATTCTGACTAGCTGTTAAGTGGTCGCCTCAGTTTCTCTGTATACCCTTCTTGATGAGTTTCTAGTTCATTTCCGACACAAAATGTACACAACGTGTTTTTAATCTATTCTCAAACATTTAAGCACAGCACAAAAGAGAAACAATGCTTATAATAATGAATAACTATCAGAGGCTATATTTACACTAGTCTAAACCAAACGTATGCTGTATTCTCATCAGAAGTGCACATGTAAAGTAAGCTTTTCTTTCCCCATCAAGAAATATAATTACAAAATTTTAAAGGACCCCCAACTTCAACTAACTGTTTCACTGCATGAACCCATATTAAATGGGTAGGGAATAGAACTTTGTCTCACATACGAGAACTAGATGACTCAATAGTCTTTCTTGTTGCAATACTATGGTAGCTCTAGATAGTATTATATGGAAGATATTAAAACACTACCTAACCATATCTACCCAGTACATAGGAATCCTTCCACAATGAAAATTCACTATTCCATAGGAGCTTTTATTGAACAGGAATTAAACAAAATACTAAAAACCAAAGTTCATCTTACATAGGATAAAAATGAAATAGTAATATCCAGTGATCCTTAAAGGAGCTTGAGTGCTGAGCATAAACCACAGAAAAGAGATTTGCAACTGATATGTCAATATCTTTGTGTCAGCTGTACCTAATCAAGCTAGTAGCTGAAGTGATAGTACCAAGTGTGATAAGTTTTGGATGAAAGGAAATCTGTGACATCTTAATACTTTACTTTTAAAATGCCATTTTACATTTTAAAAGTACTTATCATTGGAACAGCAAAGAGAACTGAAGCAGAAGCAATAGAGATTTTCAAAAACTGACAAAAAAATACCTCGGGAAAAATTCCACCAAAATATAAATTGTTTTCATGTACATACACCAGCTTTCTCACCAGTTTCAAGCTGTCACTTTGGGTTTACTTCACTACAGTCACTGAGGACATTAGCAGAGAAAATAACTAGGAAGGAATGACAAGGAGAGTGAGCATGACAGAGACCTTTGAAACCACAATTTTTACAACCAGAGTGTGTATAGTAGGCATACATACAATTTTTTATTAAACTGATCTCTTCTAAGAAAAAACATACTGGCCACTGACAGACAATTCACAGGGCCTTACATATCATTTTAAAGGAGAATAAACCGAAGTGGCTGCCTCTGTCTCCTTACCAAATGACAACTATATTTCATCCTGTTATTCTTCATTTCCTGTTCCTATTGGTCACCATTATTGTGCTTTACTTTTGACAGGGGACATGAAAATGCTCAAGTTGCTTCATTACATTCAACACAGGGGATGAGTTGTGACTAGCTAAACTAGAACCCCTTCTTTCCAAACTCCAAGAACTCTCTATCTACATGAGTGGAGTGGGAGAGGATGAGACAGAGAGAGAGAGATTATTTTGCCTGTGTGTTTTATATTTCTTATTGATATAGTCTATATGAAAACTTAGTTTCAAAGCTGAGGCCCCAGTCCTAACTGTGGACTATTGGTTTTCCTGGGTGAAGACCAGCCTGAGGTAGTCGGGAGAAGATGGAAAATACAACCAGCCTGTAATGACATTGCAAAGTTGCTAGGCCAGGAGAATCAAGCCAATGAGATCTCCAATCCTATGTGGCTTTCTATCCCTGATGCTTTCTTTCCCATTGTTTTGGCTGCAGAAGGAATGGGAGTAGTAACCCTATCTACTCTTGAAGTGATGCTCCAAATTGTGCTTGACAATTTTAGAAAAAAAAGAGATAGAAAAATATGGTCTCTTGTATGGGGAGTTTATGATCTACTTTTAGACATGCTCCTAGAGAAAGGACGTGACTGTAGTAACAAAATCACATGGTTATCTTGCATCAACAAATTTTAATAGCTTTTATTGTTTAAAACTGTAATAATAAAACCATAGAAATGTAGGGCTAGAAGGGACCTCAGGAAGTTATCAAGCTTAGCCCTCAGCATGGAGGCAGGACCAAGCAAATAAAACCATTCCTGACAGGTGCTTGTCCAACCTGTTAAATACCCAGTAAGATGATTCCACAATCTCCTTTGGAAACTTACTCCAGAGTTTAACTGCCCTTACAGATAAAGTTATTCTTGGTATCTAACCTAAATCTCCCTTGCTGCAGATTAAAACTCTTGTCCTACTTTCAGTGGACATGGAGAACAATTGATCTTCATCCTCTTTTAAAACAGACTTTAATGTATTTAAAGATTGTTATGTGGTCCCCCTCATCTTCTTTCTCTAGCCTAATCATGCGAGTTTTTTATAACCTTTCCTCATAGAATCAGAGAACTGGAAGGAACCTTGAGAGGTCATCGAGAGTGTGTCAACACAGTAGCACGTACCTCGAAATCAAGTATGCAATTTGAGCTATGCAAATTGCATGGCTTATTTCGAAGTAGCTTATTTTGAAATTTGGCACTGTCTACATAGCACTTATTTCGAAATAAATCACTATTCCACTGACTTCCTTAATCCTTGTACAATGAGGTTTACAGGAAGTCAGAGTAAGAAGCCCTTTTTTTCAAATTTATTTCAAAATAATGGGATTCTTGTGTAGACAGTGAATAATGTTATTTCGGAATAACTGATGTTATTCCGAAATATCTCTGCTGTGTAGACATACCCCACATGCAGTCCCCTGCGCTCATGGCAGGACCAAGCACCATCTAGATCATCCCTGTCAGGTGTTATTCTATTCTGCTCTTAAAAATCCATAACCTCCCTAGGCAATTTATTCCAATGCTTAACCACCTTGACTGTTAGGATGTTTTTCCTAATGTCCAGCCTAAACCTCCCTTGCTTCAGTTTAAGCCCATTGCCTATCATCAGAGGTTAAGGAGAACCTCCTTCCTTCTTGTAACAACCTTTCAGGTATTTGAAAGCTGTTATGTCCCCACTCATCTTTCTTTCCAGACAAACAAACTCAGTTCTTTCAATATTTCCTCATAGCTCTTCTAGATCTTTAATAAATTTTGTTGCTCTTCTCTGCACTTTTTCCAATTTGTCCACATCCTTCCTGAAATGTGGTACCCAGAACTGGAGACACTACTTCAGTTGAGGCTTAATCAGCACAGAGTAGAATACTTCTTGTGTCTTGCTCACAACACTCCTGCTAATACATCCCAGAATTTTGTTTGCTTTTTTCTTCAACAGAGTTATACAGCTGACCCATATTTAGCTTACTGAAGTCAAGATATTCCACATTCACTGCTTCCCCCTTATCCACAAGGCTTATTATACTGTCAAAGATAGCTATCAGGTTGGTTTGACATGATTTGTTTTTGACAAACCCATGCTGACTGTTACTTATCACCTTATAGGTCAAGGTTTCTAACCCTTTTATCATTTTTGTTGCTTATTGAACTCTCTCCAGTTTATCCAAATCTTTTCTGAAGTGTGGCACCTAGAATTGTGCAGAGCACTCCAGCTGAAATCTCTTCAGTGCTGAGCAGAGTGAGACAAATGCCTCCTATGGCTTACCCACAACACTCCTGTTAATACAACCCAGATTTATGTTAGCCATTTTTTTTTTGCAGCTGCATCACCTTGTTGACTCATTGAACTTGTGGTCCACGATAGCCCCCTGATAATTATTCACTACCTTGTCATTGTGCGTTTGATTTTTCCTACCTAATTGAAGTACTTTGCAGTTTATTGAATTTCATTTTGTTGAATTCAGACCAAGTCTCCAATTTATTAAGATTCTGTTCCATTTTAATCCTGTCCTTCAAAGTGCTTGCAATACCTTCCAGCTTGATGTGATCTGCTGATTTTATAAGCTTGCCCTCCACTCCATTAACCAAGTCATTAATGAAAGTACTGGTTCATACTGGACTCAAGACTAATTCCTGTGAATCCCACTAGATAAGCCCTCCCAGTTTGATAGTGAACCATTGATAACTATTCTTTGAGCATGATCTTTCAACCAGTTTTGCACCCACTGCATAGTAAATTAATCTAGACTGCATTTGATTAGTTTGCTATAAGAATGTCATATGGTATTATGTCAAAAGCCTTACTAAAATCAGGATATATTCACTATGCTAGTAATCCTACCTAAGAAGGAAATTAGGTTGGTTGGGCATGATTTGTTCTTGATCAATCCATTCTGGCCATTCCTTATTACCCTATTAGCCTCTTGTAGCCAGACATGAACCCCATCTTGTTTCCCCCCCCCCCCAGAGAGCAAGAGAAAGGCAGTCAGCCTTTGATGCCCTGGGAACGCAGGTGTGCTGCCTGTCCCTGACTCTAATAAACAGAAACCAGACAGTAAATGGGCTAGCTGACGGCCCGGGGGCCTCCCACCGCCCTGATGGCTAGCACCAGTAATTGACACGCCTGCACTGTCCCAGGAGAGGAATCTTCGCCCATCACATACTAGAAGTGCCCATTGTCTGCATTTTCCCAGGTGTGAATTATGCTTTGCACCCTTTGTGGGAAACTTGGCATTCAAAGCCATTTTTCCTAATTGGCCACTTGAGACCAGGAAGAAGCCTACGTGACCCAAGGGGTATAAAAAGGGGTTTAGTAGCCCACCCCATTTGAGCTCCAATCATCTACACCTGCTGGCAGGTATTGGTTGTCTCCCGAGGTCTGTTGGACGCCCAGCCTCGCCCTACTTCTTCCCGAGGGATTGAGAGAAAGACGCTGGCCACGCCAAGTCTGGAACGCAGGGGTGAGAATATATACCTGCTAGGTGTCTATTTTGCATGCATTTAATAAGAGCTCAGAGAACCAAAAGGGTTTCATGGTACCTGTAAGTGACTTATTAGTGTAATTTCTGTCCTGTCCTTTGTAGTGGCTGTGTTATCTGTAACACAGTAGTAGCATTTAACAGCTAAGTTTACACTGTAACAATAAAATAGTAACTGTTTAAGCTGTGACCTGACTCCTTCAGTTGCTGTAACAGAACCAAGCACAATTTTAAAAGAACTCCAGCCAGTCATAAGGGACAGATATAGGGAGAGCTTGAGCGTTGGATCATATCGCTTCCAGGGGACAGATCCGTTGGGGCATCTCTCAGCCTCCCCAGGCTGCCCGCTGTGAAGGGATCGTGTATCCTAGCAGTCAAAATCTGAGGTGTAATAAGCTCTCCCTGTAAACTCTGGGGCGTCTGTCGGCCTGTTGGCTGCCCGCCGCGAAAGGATCCCAATCCTAGCGGTAAAGACACGGACGTTAAACTCCTCGGGGCGCCCGTCAGTCTCACCTAGACTGCCCACTGCGACGGGGCCTTGTGTCTCAGCAGTTGAAGACTCGGGTGTAACATACACACATGCACTGCCCTGACCACCGGCTGACACCTCTACATCCTTATAAGTAGTTGTTTAATAATTTATCCCAGCATCTTTCCTGGTAGCAAAGTTAGGCTAACTGGCCTATAATTCCCTGGGTGCTCTTTGTTCCCCTTTTCAAAAGACAGGTATTATACTTGCCATTCTCCAGTCATCTGGAACCTCACTGCCCTTAAAGACAAAAGCAAACTGTGTCAAGATAATTGATTACTGTTCTGAGATTGCTTCACCTAGTTCCTTTAGTACCCCATGACAAATTTCATTAGGCTCTGCTGCCTTGAATTCAGCATAACGGCCACAGTTTCAGAGCTCTGAAAAGCCATGAAGCAACCACAGACTTCTGTGCCCAGCACTGGACCATATCAATATATTTAATTATTTGTAAAGTAAAAATTTTAGAAGTTCCTCATGCATTCCCAAATTGATGTAGAGGTATCTAATCTCTCACCTACTTTTAAAATATTTACATGTATATTTAATTTCAAATATTTTCTCAATTATATTTAAGAATTTATTTGAGACTGTCATCAGAGTAGGACATCTCATGCTACTTCACCTTTTCACTTATTCAATACTTAGATGATTTACCCAGCTTGTGGGGGACTTACACCAGAGGGGTGGTGGTGGTGCAGGAGTCAGGGCTGGGGGGCTTAGGACAGGGAATGGAGGTGCAGAAGTCAGAGCAGGATGCTGGGAGATGTGGGGGAGGCTGATGACAGGGGGTGGAGTCAGGGCAGGAGGTGGAGAGCTCAGGCATGGGGGCTAAGGGCAGGGAGGTACGGGGTGTTCACCAGTGACAGCAGGTCCCTGGGGAACACAGCCATGCTGCCTGACCCCAGCCGGTGGCTCCTCTGGGATGGGGAGGTGGGGGGCAGCTGCACAGCCTGGCCCTGGCTGGCAGCTCCTCGTGTGGGGCTGGGGCTGCTCTAGCCAGCCCTGTAAAGCTCCTGGAGAGGCTGTGGCAGTGGGGCCAAGGGCTAGGGAAGAGGTGTTTGGGAAGAGGGAGGCAATATGTAGAGCCCTGTACCCAGATGGCCATTCTCTTCCTGATGCAGCCCTCCCACTGTGGTCTCTCTCTATTATAATTGCCCCTCACGGTCATTGTCACAAATGTCCCTTTTCTCAGACCCCTTCCTTCCCATGTTATGGAAAACAGTCGAATTCCTGGCATGTCCCATTGTCCTGGCACAACCAAACCCTGACCTTGCTTTAAGTTAGGATAAGAGGAAGCTCCATACCAAATTTGGTGGTCCTAGCTTTTGCCAATTCACAGACAGACACAGAAACTCTCTAAAAGACAGACAGACAGACAGATAGATAGATAGATAGATAAATAGATGAAAATAGTGGGAAATAAGTGTAAAAGTGGAAAAGAATAATCAAAATAACTAAATCAGAATGATTTTGTATAGGTGTCCAGAATGACAGGTGGAGGAGATTCAGGCCCTGACATCATATCAGTTCACTGGTACATCTCAGAGTGGTTATGCTAATGGCTGTGGTTAATACGACAACTCCCATTTTGAGTGATACCCAGGACAGAACCAGAGGCATTCAGCTGAAATCATGGGTTTCTGCAGCTTGAGGTAAAAAGTTAGGCTTTCTAGCTGAGAGTTGTAATAGACTCCCAGCCTCTGTGGACTGGGCACAGACAGGTACATGCAGCACACACTGAACCAAGGATTAATATTAAACCTCTGAGGTGACTCACTCTGAATTGGACGTTTTCAAAAACTGAGCAGACACACTAAGCAGAGTGCTTGTAAAATCAGTGAAAATACTGTGTCTTCATTCTTGACATTCCTAGGTCCTTACTGCTTTATAGCTGTATAAAGCCTATGGAAAATAATTAATCTGCTACTGCTAATTGTAGTATTTGATGTTTTATTGAAATCCCTTAAGTCTTTGAACTGATTTATTTTTCCTATTTTTATCACTACCAAGTCACATCTGTAGAAAGAAGCTTGGAAAGAATGAGTTAATTAACACCAATCAGTTGAGGTCTGTAACTGAGACCTTTGGAGCATAATTGGAGCATAATTAAGTATTAGGTAATACTGCAATATAGTCTTACCCCTTCTAATCCCAGAGGCTAGCCAGCGTTGAGGGTGCTGTAGTTGTTCCAGCTGGGAAGAAATACTGATGATGCAATCTTACTTGTTTAGGTTTGTTCTACACAAACAGGTAGAAGTAAATCACCTTATGTTGGCCCATTTGTTTCAAATTTGTCTCTGTGACTGTAAGCACCATCTTGCATTGAGCCCTGGCTTACCTACTTAGGTTGATGGAGTGTGAGTGTAGACATGGCATGACATATGTCAATCATGACAATTCACCAGCAGCTGTCCCACAATGCCCCATTCCCCATGACAGTGACCACTCTGGTCACAATGTTAAACTCCACTGCCCAGGAGTCACAGAGACCAGAAGACACCCCTCGCCCCAAAAAGAAGCCTTGTATGTTTTTAAAATGCCCTCTGATGATTGCCTGTTTTGGTGAGAGCAGCTCACATTTGTTGTATACAACATTGCTGTGAATGGGGGACATTCACCTTCCGAATGCCTCCTGTTGGCTGGGTATGGTGCAACAATTTCCCTTGGTTCTGGCACCCCTTGTAGGTTTTGTCCTTGCTGGGAGGATCTTCAGTGGTTCGGTCAGCTAGCTAAGCCACACCCTAAAACTTGATGAATGAATCCCTTCCAGAGTAGCAAAAGTTCAACGCATGGTCTGTCCTTACCAGAGTCTACAGCAGTGTCTCTGGATCCTTTCAATCTAGTCCCTTTCTCAGGCATTTAGTAGAGTTCAACTGGAACCATCAGTCAACCTTCACCACGGTCTTCTCCTTTAAATCTTGTGCTTTCACTTGGGCTTCCCAACAGAGCCTTGTTACCTTTTCAGGGCTTAGGCCACATCACTAATGGCAAGTCATAGGATAGGATGAAGGACCACATGCTGCTCTGGGTCCCAGCCCAAGGACCCTACACATAGCAGCCCTGTACTGCTTCCTTCAGTTGATTGCTGGTATTCTCTGGGCCTTTTCTCACATAACTCTGTTCTCTTCACCTTTACCTCAGGGGTGAAGCTCTCAAATCCTCTTCTTCCTCACTAAATGACAGTGCCACAGGGATCAGACTTCTGGCTCTCCCTTGAACTCCAGTAACTAACAAAGAGCACTCGGCACTTGTCCTCTGGCACCAGCCAGGAACAGAGCTGCTCAGGCTGTTTCCCTGAAGGTTACTATTGAGGCGGGGCTGGAGGGCCCACCTTCACTGCCTCTTTTCTGAGGCAAGGTGTGGTAGAAGAATAAGGCCTCTGATAGAGGGCCTCAAAATGGTTGATGTACCCTGTCACATGCCCAAATGACCATGCGGGCTCCACACACATGAATAGATGTGTTCCCACCTTGAGTAAACAGGAAATATTGGATTTCCTGGTTCTGTGAGTACAACTAAGGATGAGCCTTTGAAACCTGGACATCTATGAACAGATTGCACAGGGGATGCAAGCAAAGGGGTATGACAGGGATCAGCAGCAGTACCATGTGAAAGCGAAGGAACTTTGCCAGGGATAACAGAAAGTCGGGGAAGGCAACAACAGATCTGGGAAGGTGCTGCCCCCACAGACCTTCTGCTATTACAAAAAAAAAAAAAAAAAAATTCATGTCAAGATGAAGACTCTTGCTGTGAAATGCAAGAAGAAAGAAGGAGGAGATGTGGCTGAGGACTCCAAACATGCAATAAGCCAGGACCTGTTTGAAATTCAGCAGGAGTCTGTCAGTGATCCCACTGATCAAGGGGAAAATGCCATAGTAAATATGCAGACATTTTTCCTTACAACGTTAAATTTCAGAAAGGTGCCAAACCCATCAGTGAACAAGAAAAGGGTATTGCTTTTTCATTGTTTTGCTTTTTGAGAAAAGATAGAGGTACAACAGAGGCAAAGTAGGCATCTGCTTTTCGTTCTCTTGTAGAGAGGACTTAGCTTGAGGAGATCCTGAAGATCCTTTATTTGTGCCAATAGAGATATCCCTTTTTATTGCCCCTGAGATTTCTTGATGAAACTTTTCATGAAGAAACTCTGCTATCCTCTTCCTAAGGTTTCTAGGGATGGCTGCCTTATTGTGTGTGCGACAGTACACATTCCCACAACGAATTTGCAGGCTAGCATCATATGAGCCTAGGCAGCTCCCGGACACCAGGAGTTGTTCTTTTTCAACTTCTGTTAGCCTTTAGAGTGAGATATCAGCCAGAACCACCCTGCCTGTGGGGAATAATGCCAATATTCACTGCCATTACCCTGTATGTGCACCCTGGAATAAACACTGTTATTTTATAGCTTTGTGCAACAGCAAGTGTCCCCTTTCCACCCCCTCTCCACAGTCTCAGGGTATGCCATAAGCACCAGGGTTGGAACTGGAGAGGTCTTCCAAAGCTGATGTGCCATATGTGTATGTATTGAAAATATTAATGGAATAAGGGACAGAAGCTTTGAAGCTTATCTTTCCATTTCTGCTGTGCCTGTAAATCCAGCTATGCATTTGTCTGCTTTTAGCAGCAGCTTCTGTCCTTGTGGCTTTGAGGGGTGCCCCCTCTACACCCACAATATGCTGGATCCTGATGAGGAGGAGAAAGAAGAAGACTAAAGAGGACTTATTCTGTGAGATCCTGTAATCCAGTACTGGATCAAAGCATGAACAATAGGCTTTCAGGGCCAACAAGAATGATAGTGTGGCAAAAGACAAAGGACAGGAAAAGGGCCTTGATGTCCCAGTAGGACAAGTAGTAGGAAATGCACTAGGTTATAATGGTGCTGCAGACTCACGTTAAAAAATCCCAGACACTCCACCCTTTGAAGCCTTTAGAGAATTCCCTAGTTGCTTTTACCTTACACCCACAACATGTGGCATCACAAGCTTCATCAACAGCAAGGGAAAACAGCTTCTTCTCACTAGCCTGTGAGAAGCACAATGGGCGTATTTGTAGCCACATGGAAATGCATTTGTTTTCATAAATTTACTTAAATATTTACTTTTTATTTTATTTTTCACCCTTTAAAATTATGTTAAATTTGGGTACCACATTATATGTGTTTGCTCTTGACTGAGTGGGGGAAAACAGTGCAAAATCATTATTCTGTTTTTGGAAAATATTTATTAGTTCATAATAAAGATTGCAGAATGCACAGGGCCATGCAAGAAAGCAAATAGTACTTATAAATGCACACCAAGCAGAAGTGAATTCAGACCTTCAGGAAACCACCCTGCCACACTTATAAATGAACAGCAAGCACCACACAACTCACAGCAGTGCCCAAAACTCCAAGTTCAACAGAATGGACGGCAACAATGACTCTCTAGTACATAAGATTAATTACCCAAGACAGACACAATTCCATGAAATCAGCAGAGAACAGTATTGTGGCTGACTGTTAAAATACTCTTCCAAAGCCTCCACCAACTGCATAGCTTCACAATAGGCTATTTTCTTATTCTTCATCTTTGTGACAACTATTCAAAGTCAGCAAATAGCCTCTCCTTTGTCCTACAGAAGAGTGGCACCTTTTCCCCTTTTGGCTCACAAACATTATGCAGGACACACCACAGCTATAACCATTGGGATGTTTTTCTCAGTGAGTAAATATCACCGGTGTCCCTCCAATCTACCGAAAGGGCACTCACCTGCCATCCTGCACCTGTTGAGCTACTATTTGAATCTTTTCTTGGTGCGTCAAGGCAGCCATCATATTGCTTCATGAGCAGGGGAGCAAGAAGGAGGCTAGGTCTCCCCTAAAAACATAAGAACTGGTGTACTGGATCAGATCAAAGGTCCATCTAGTCCATCCTGGAATCACTATTGGCATTTCAACATGCCGGTGGTCATGGGTGGCAGGTTTGTATAATTTTAGGTGGTGCCCCATTAGCCACACACCCTGACCCTCGTCAGCCATGCCCCCTGACCCCCATTAGCCAGGCCTCTGGAGGTAACACACTTGGGGCAAGATGGACACATGACCAGAAGTAAAAGGTGTCATGTCACCCCTCTCAAAGGACTTTTCCCACCATCCTCCTACCAACAGGGATTAGTTTGGCCCCCACCAAACCCCCCTCATGCAACTATCCTGCAATTGCATTAACCCAGTGTGTGTGACATTAACTTGGGGGCAGAGAGGCTGGGGGAAGTGTTCCCTCTAAGGCTATGTCTACACTCATGGCTTCTTGCACAAGTACAGCCATTCTTGCACAAGAACCCGCAGAGCATCCATGCTGCCCTTCCTTGCACAAGGAAATTTACAGTATGGTGTGGTAAGAGAGGGCGTCTTGCTCAAAAGCTATGCTCTTTTCTAACAGGTGTAAGCTCTTGCGCAAGAGGGCAGCGTGGACGCTCGGCAGGGATTTATTGCACAAGAAACCCTGATGGCTAAAATGGCCATCGGAGCTTTCTTGCACAAGAGAGTGTCCACACGGCCATGGATGCTCTTGCGCAAAAGCACAGCTCGCACATGGCATTGTGGATGTATTCTTGCACAAGAACCCTTGTGCAAGATGTTCTTGCACAAGAAGCCACCAGTGTAGACATAGCCTAAGAATTTTGTGTTGTGCACCAGTACTGAGTTCATGTGGCTTGTTTGGATGTGCCACCGTGGCATCCAAGTTATTCATAAATATCTTATAAACCTTTACCTTTTCTCTCTGCTGCCATGTCTCCTCCCCTTACTCCATCAGCTCCCCTGGTGCCTGCTGCCCCCCAACTCCTCACCCTCCCCTGCTGTCCTGACCCCTGCCCTTCTCACTGCCCTCAGCCCTCCTGCAACCTGCCCCCACACCAGCCCTTCTCTCCCCCCTGTGCCCACTCCTCCAGTAGCCCCATTTTGATCATGTGAGCTACCCCCCTTCATTCCCTCTTCTAACACCTCCCTCTACACACCTGCCCTGCCTCTCTCCTCTGGTGCTGGTCCCTCCCCTGCAGGTGTCTGCCCTTCTGCTTCACCCCCAGAATCCCCTGGCACATGCACCTTCCCTTACCTCTGCATCATCCTGGTGCCTCCCCCTTCCCTCACTACCCTGCCCCCTTTGCCCTCTTTTTCCCCGATGCCCACCCCCTCACCACCCTCTGCCCCCATTCCCCTTGTGCCCTCACACATGACTTGCTCCATCCCTGCCTTCCTCATGCCCACCCCTCCTTTCAAACCTTCTCCCAGCACCTACCCCTCCCCGCTCTAGCTCCCAATGCCCTTACTCTCTCCTCTCCCAGCATCACCCTGTCCCCCTCCCACTGACACCTCCCCTCCTGCCCTTTTCCTCATTGTCTCCACTTTGGCTCTCATTGTCTCTCCTGCACCCTGTCCCTTGGTGCCTTCTCCTTTCTTCTCCTCCCCTCAGCACAAGCCCCTTCCTCTACCACCCACCTTCTGCCTTCCAGTTTGCAGTGACCCCGGCCCAGGCTCCAGACCCCATCTTTTGGGGTGGGGAGCCCAGACCCAAGTTCTGGGCCTCTCACTGTTTCCCCAGCCAGCTCCAGTCTGACACTATCTCCAGCCCCTCCTCTGGCCTTTGTCTCTTTTCTCCAACACCTTCAGTAGGCACCTTGCAGGAGAGGGGCCCAGGCCATCAGTTGCCAGGAGACAGAGTGTCAGCCATTCTCTCTACAACAATCAGACACCCTTATCCCCGCACCTAGATACTTAAGAAATGCATGGGGGAAGCTGAGGCACACACACAATATTCATAAACCAGGTACCAAAAAATATCAAGTTCCTCTATGACATTTCTAAACAGAGCTTGGTAACAGTGTTAAAAGCCAACCACTACAGTGGAAATAAAAAGAAACATTATTACACTACTGACAACCAAGTAGTTTGACACTGTGTGTTCATAACTAACACACCAAGATTTGTTCAAAGCCTTCTCTAGACATCTATTTATAGCCAATCAGCCCCTCTGCAATTCCATCCCCTGCCAGAGGAAAGTCAAGGGAAATTTAACAGATGTAATCCTGGACCCTAAAACCGCACAACTGAGAGGAAAGTGGAATTCCCATCCAAAGATCACCATGTACAGCAGCAACTGGGCATAGAGATGTGTGCTCAGACTCAAGTGGAAGCCACACATACAGGATTGCCCTTATTCCTACATTATTAAACAAACTTGTTTTAATCGTGTTACTGCAGCATCAGTCCATACACATACACTGGGGTCCTCCTGGCAATCACACTGCAGCCCTACCTCTGCCATATATCCCCCTACTTCCCCCCATGCCCATCTCCGTACTTCCCCCCCCAGCCTGTAATACGAATATAAAACCTAGTGGGGTGACAGCCCTGTGGCTATTACAACCCACCCTCTTGTACCAACACCCCCCCCCCATCTCAATGCGGATTGCAACAGGGATGGGAGGAGTGATAATTCCTTGGGGAAGGAAGAACACCAAGCAGGGGCATCTCGGGAATAATCCACCCTGAGGAGCCATGTGGGGATCAGATGGGGGGTAGAAGGAGGCAGCAATCGGGGGCGGGGGGACTAACCTCTCTGGGGGAGAAAAGACCGGGAACTGATAGTCTTCTGGAGATGAGAGGCGGCAGATAACCCTGAGTGGCTGGGAAATCACTAGGGTCATGGCAGGGTGAGAGGTCAGTCTGCTCCAGCACCACCATCACCGTGCTCCCCTGCAGCAGGTATGCAGGTATGTGGCTTGGAGCAGACCTGCCTACGAGCGGCTCACACACAGGGCGGCTTGACCCCCTGTCCCCAAGAGGCAAAGGAGCCTCCCCGCAGCGCGGAGGCCAGCTGGCCCCACTCGTCACAGCCTCCTGAGGGGTGGGGCTGGGACACTCCAGGCAGAGCCGGGGGAGAGACCTCGCTCCATATTGCTGGAGCAGGGCCCCCGGCTCTGAATATTGGTGGAGCACAGGCACCATGAGCCCATATAACTCGCCGCCTATGCTGGTGGTAATCTACCAGTCAGGAGAGAATGTTCTTGCTTTCAGCTTAGAGTCCTGTGTTCTGAGACATACATGTGTTATGCATCTTTCCTCATCAGCCCACATTAATATCCATGTAGTTTCCCTAGTGATCCACTAACATTTGCCTGAGTACAGAAGTAACCCTTTCCTGTTGATACACTCTCTGGTGAGGGAGGCTGGTGTCACAATAGAGATATGCACACTGTCCATTTCCCTCCCTACCCCCGCCAATTTGGGATCTCTATTGCTGCAAATACATCCACTGTATCCTGCATATTGCTAGGAGTCACAGCCCGGAATAGCAAAAGATGATTAATGGTCCTACTACACCCCACATCAGCCCCCACGGTGGTTTTGCAAGCTCCAAAATAATTTCCTACTGACTTGAAACAATCTAGCATTGCAAGCCTCCAGAGTGAAACTGGCACTTGCTTCACCACTATAACTGCATCTCTCATTGTCCCTGTACTGGAGAGCTGGGTTGAGTTCAGCACACTGATCCAGAAATGTGACCCTTTGCATCTGAATGTTTTGCAGCCATTATGATGCGATCCCACCAGACAGTACTGAATTTGCTTCTGGGAACAAGAAGTGGTGCTCCACCACCTACAGCTGCTCTGTGAATGCCACTAACAAACTTAATTTTTTTTGCTATGTCCGTTAGCAAACTAACTTTAAAGATATCCTCATGTGCCTGGGGCTATGTCTAGACTGCATCCCTCTGTCAACAGAGGGATGCAAATATCCCACGCTTCATTAGCATAAACATGGCTGCCATTTTTTTTCGAAATGGAGCTTTTTTCGAAAAAAATGGCAGTCTAGACGCAGAGCTGTTGAAAATAAACGCTTTTTCGACAGATCCTGTATTCCTCAAAAAATGAGGTTTACAGGATCTGTCGAAAAATCGTTTATTTTCAACAGATCCGTATCTAGACTGCAGTTTTTTTTCCCGAAAAAGCTCCATTTCGGAAAAAAGTGGCGGCCATGTTTATGCTAATGAAGAGTGGGATATTTAAATCCCTTGTTCATTAGCAATTTCGACGTGCCTAATCTACATCTCTCTGTCGACAGAGAGGTGTAGTCTAGACACAGCCGATTGTTGTAGTACTTCCTTAGCATCTGGAAATACCAGAGCATTGTACATCCTGCATTTGCAAAGTTCATGACAATAGTGCAGAGCAACACATGTTCTATGCTTCTGTCAGAAACGGAAGAAATGGAAACATGCTCTGTGAGTATTTAGTGTTTTAAAACACAGCACAAAAATTATGGGGTCTGGATAGTGTAATGGGATGGAGAAAGTTGCATACTAGGAACTGGACCCCCTAAGATCCCAAGGTGGGTCATTATTATCCCACAAAACATTGTAAAAATATCCCAAAAGGCATTGTGCCAGACTGTAGTTTGTGGCACACTACCTGTGGCACACTACCTGTGGCACTTTTCTGCGGGTTTTGCTACTAGCTGCTATTCAATTTATAGCTTCCCTTCTGCCTTTTTTTAATCTCTCTCTGCCTCTTTGGGAAAGTCTACACTCTGGGGAAAACTGTACACAATTTGAATTACGTGTAACTTTGATCTACTTACTGTGGGCTTCCCACCATGCTGAGTTAATGGGAGAAATTCTAACATTGATGCTTCATACTCATTTCACTCCAGTGGAGTATCGCAGTTGATGGGAGAGTGATCAGCAGTCAATTTAGTGATCCACTAAATTAAACCCCCAATGGCTCAATCGCAGCAGTGTTGATCCTGGCAGTAGTTGAGACAACTTACACACACACAAACACAACTTAAGACAACTACACACACACGCACACACACACACACACACAACTTTAAACAATATCCATCAGAACTGCTCCAGTCCACATTGTCTGAATTCTAGATTAGTCTCTAATATCCCTTTCTCTTACAGCTATCTTGAATGAAGGGTTGCAGTTAAACTCAAAATAGTGATATTGACGGGGTAAATAATGGGGTCTTCACCTGATTAAAATTCCAACCAAAGAATTTGTCTGTATGTTTTCAAATGATTTGGATGGAAACCAAGATTGACGTGTCTTTTAATGAACACAGTTATCTCCCAGTGTATATTCTGTATCTGTAAAGAATAAATCTTTCTCATCTATCTGACCAATATGCTACTAAATGAAATCTTATGCAGAACTGGGAGGCCTAGGTGTGCCTTGATTAACATGCGTGAGCCCTGTTGTGTGTTACTGCTTAGATAAAGGCAGTCAAGCTGTGAGACCTAATGGAGTTGCAGTAGAATTCTAGGTGTGTTAATTATAAGTCAAGAGCCATATTTAGACTTGACACTTGATACCAACATTGGCAATTTCACTGAGTAGTTTCCTTGACTCCATAAGCATTTCTCAGATTGCCTTTGTTAATCCACTTTAAATTTCATAGTGTGGAACTCTCAAAAGGAATTCAAAAAGAATCTAAGTATGGATGTGACAATTATAAAAGAGATGTTAATTTCAAGATTTTAAAATAAATAGATAAACAGATTCATATGCTAACAGCAAGAAAGGCACTGAAGTTCATACTGCAAATACTGGACAGATTTTTTTCTCAGTTTGGCAGATAATATCAATATTTATTTTTAAACATTTATTTTGAATTTAATTGATTTAAATTTTTCCAGTTGCACAAAGTTTGTGTTTTAAACAGTTAATTTTCATCAGTTAAAATTTTCATCATTGTAGGAAATTATGGGGAGGAAGTGTCAGGCAACAAGGGGAGGAAGGATCAAAAGCATTAAGGTTCAAAAAGATAAAGATTCATACCTTTTAAAACACAAATTGGCTGTGTCTACACTGCAGGCTTCTTGCGCAAGAGGGCAGTGTGGACAGGCAGCCAAGAGTTTTTGTGCAAGAACTGGCCTCCCAGGAAAAAAAGGCAAGTGGTCACTTGGACGCTCCATACCTGCACTCACAGCTCCTTACTTCCTGGTTGTCAGACCCCCCCTTAAAACCACATGAAGCCTGCAGACACCGCGCCGCAGCAGCAGCAGCAGCAGCAGCCGCAGCAGCAGCTCAGCCAGCAGCTCCAACATGTGTCTCAGCCCTGCTGCATCCAGGAGCCCCAGGATGTCTGCTCCACAGGCACCCCGTGAGCCTGCACCCTCCTCCCAGCAGCCACCCCAGGGCTCCCAGCAGGCCCAGAAGGGCACCAAGCGACGTGCCCCTTGCTGGTCTGGGGTGACGTCGAGGCCCTTTTGGACCTGTGGGCCGAGGAGGAAGCCCTCCACGACCCCTGTGCCCATTGCCGCAATATGGATGTTTTCAGCCGCGTGGCCCAGGCACTCTTGGACCAGGGACATCCGGCTTGGACCCTTGAACAGGTCCAGGCCAAGGTCAAGGAGCTGCACCTGGGCTATGTCTGAGCCACTGAGGGCGAGGGGGCAGGAGCCGACACCTGCCCCCACTACGACCGGCTCCACGCCATCCTCGGTGAGACAGCAGTCCCAGGACCCTCACCAGCAGTGGACACCGGCCTGCGCCCCCCGGTGATCAGGCCACCTGACCTGGAGGAGAAGGGTGACCTGACCACCAGGTCCGGGTGGGAGGATGAGAGAGACGACCGCAGCAGCACTGTCACCCTGCACCTGGAGTCAATGCTCAGCAGCCAGGACGTCTCCCGAACCTCATCTGAGGCCGGCGATGATCCTCCGGTGAGTGTTGTGCTTCTCATGCGCAAGGGCGGGGGAGCCGGGTGTCCAGGGGGGAGGGAGAGGGAGCGTCACTCAGGCAGTTCGAGCTGCACTCTTTGCAGCAGTACAGAGCACGTGCAACCTTGTGCAGCCTGACTGCATGGCATTTGGATGCGGCAGGCAGCTCCAGGGCACACCTGGGACCCTGCTGCTCACACACGTCCTGCCCAGGGGGAGAGAGGCAATGCTGGCTGGAAGCAGCCAAGGCCCCAAGAGCTCAGGCCAGACCCCACACATCCCGAAGAGTGCTGCACACAGACAGCACACAGCCATGCCTGGCCGTACGACACAGCATCGGCTCCTGGGAAAACCGCAGCGAGCCAGCCCTGTGAGCACGGCCCCCATGGAGCCCCACGGCTGCTCCTGGCCCCTAGGCTGCCCCCGAAGGAAGCCCCTCACTGCGGCCACACACTTCCCTAGGCAGGGGAGGCAGGTTTGTATAATTTTTGGTGGTGCCCCATTAGCCACACCCCCTGACCCCTGTTAACCATGCCCTGACCCCCATTAGCCACACCCCCTGACCCACATTAACCAGGCCTCTGGAGGTAACATGCTCGGGGCAAGATGGACACATGACCAGAAGTAAAAGGTCATGTCACCCCTCTCGAAGGACTTTTCCCACCATCCTCCTACCAACAGGGATTAGTTTGGCCCCCACTAAACCCACCTCATGCAACTATCCTGCAGTTGCATTAACCCAATGTGTGTGACATTAACTTGGGGCCAGAGAGGCTGGGGGAAGTGTTCCCTCTAAGGCTATGTCTACATTTGCGGCGGCTTCTTGCGCAAGTACAGCCGTTCTTGTGCAAGAACCCACAGAGCATCCACACTGCCCGCTTGCTCTTGCGCAAGGAAATTTACAGTACAGGATGGTAAGAGAGGGTGTCTTGCGCAAGAGCGACACTCTTTTCTAACAGGTGTAAGCTCTTGCGCAAGAGGGCAGTGTGGATGCTCGGCAGGGATTTCTTGCACAAGAAACCCCTATGGCTAAAATGGCCATCGGAGCTTTCTTGCGCAAGAGAGCATCCACACAGCCATGGATGCTCTTGCGCAAAAACATAACTCGCACATGGCAGTGTGGACATGTTCTTACACAAGACTTTGTGCACAAGAACCGTTGTGCAAGATGTTCTTGCGCAAGAAGCCACCAGTGTAGACATAGCCTAAGAGTTTCCTCTCATGAGCAGAATGAATTTTGTGTTGTGCACCAGTACTGAGTTCATGTGGCTTGTTTGGATGTGCCACTGTAGCACCCAAGTTATTAATAAATATTTTATAAACCTTTACCTTTTCTCTCTGCTGCCATGTCTCCTCCCCTTGCTCCATCAGCTCCCCTGGTGCCTGCTGCCCCCCAGTTCCTCACCCTCCCCTGCTGTCCTGACTCCTGCCCTTCTCACTGCCCTCAGCCCTCCTGCGACCTGCCCCCACACCAGCCCTTCTCTCCCCCCCTGTGCCCACTCCTCCAGTAGCCCCACTCTGATCATGTGAGCTACCCCTCTTCATTCCCTCTTCTAACACCTCCCTCTACACACCTGCCCTGCCTCTCTCCTCTGGTGCTGGTCCCTCCCCTGCAGGTGTCTGCCCTTCTGCTTCACCCCCAGAATCCCCTGGCACCTGCACCTTCCCTTAGCCCTGCACTCTCCTGGTGCCTCCCCCTTCCCTTACTGCCCTGCCCCCTTTGCCCTTTTTTTCCCTGATGCCCACCCCCTCACCACCCTCTGCCCCCATTCCCCTCATGCCCCTCTGTGCCCTCACACAACTTGCTCCTTCCTCACCTTTCTCATGCCCACCCCTTCTTTCAAGCCTTCTCCCAGCGCCTCCCCCTCCCCCTCTAGCCCCCAATGCCCTTACTCTCTCCTCTCCCAGCATCACCCTGTCCCCCTCCCACTGACACCTCCCCTCCTGCCCTTTCCCTCATTGTCTGCACTTGGCCCCCCTGGCAGTTGTTTCTCCTCCACGCTGTCCCTTGGTGCCTTCCCCTTTCTTCCCCCTCCCCACAAGCCCCCTTCCCCTCCACACAAGCCCCTTCCTTCCCCTCCCCCTCTGCACAAGCCCCTTCCTCTCCCGCTCCTTCCCCCTAGTTTTCCCCCTCCCCTCCCCTTCTGCCTTCCACTTTGCAGGGCTGAAGTCTGCACTCCGGCCCCATAAGTCTCCGAACCCGGAACTAGGCCGCGCCGAGCAGTTTTAAAGTCCTGGACCGTGATGTCATGTCACGCCTGGGCATCTCCTGCTCACCCGTAAACACCAGCAGCAGCAGCCGGCAGCACGCACCGGCAAGGGGGAGCCGACTGAAAGCTGTGCACGGCAGGGATGATCCGGGGCCGGGGAGGGATGCACGGGGGGGCCGGCAGGTGGGGGCCGGGGCCCGCTCCAGGCAGGGCCGGGGGAGAGAGACCCAGCTTCAAATATTGCTTGAGCAGGGCCCCCGGCTCTGAATATTGCTGGAGCATGGGCACCACGAGCCCATATAACTCGCCACCCATGTCCCTGGGCTATTTGTCTGAGGGCTGGGGGTAGGGGGAGGGCGAATGAGGAAGTGGCCAGCCTGGGCCTCTGGCAACTTGACTTTTGCTGCAGGGTCAGTACACTACCCAGTCACCCTGGCTCCGTCTCCGAGGACATCAATTGACAGTAGTCCAAGAACCCAGACCTCGTCTGCCACACTTGCTCCCATGCAATGTGGGGATGTTTACACAAACATGACTACAGCATCAACGGTGTGTTGCTCACAGACAGTGACAAGAGTCGAAGACATGTGCTCTACCTTGGGGAGGGAGTGTACACAGTGCAACACAGACACACATAAGAACATAAGAATGGCCGTACTGGGTCAGACCAAAGGTCCATCTAGCCCAGTATCCTGCCTGCTGACAGGGGCCAGTGTCAGGTGCCCCAGCGGGGGTGGCCCAAAGATAATGATGGAGCGATTTGTCTCCTGCCATCCATCTCCGGCCTTTGACAAACAGATGCCAGGGACACCATTCCTTACCCCCTGGCTAATAGCCTGTTATGTATTTAACCTCCACGAATTTCTCTAGCTCTTTTTTTAACTCTGTTTATAGTCCTAGCCTTCACAGCCTCCTGTGGCAAGGAGTTCCACAAGTTGACACACCACATGCCAAGTGGCCAGGACACAGACAAGGGGTCTTCATTCACAGTGATGTCTCCCAAGGGTTACAATCTATGGAGGATCACTTCACTCCAGGAATGTTGAGCTAGTCCTTTATGTGAACATA
Organism: Pelochelys cantorii; assembly: GCA_032595735.1. Classification (NCBI taxonomy): domain Eukaryota; kingdom Metazoa; phylum Chordata; order Testudines; family Trionychidae; genus Pelochelys; species Pelochelys cantorii. Next base: position 90,652,114 of record CM064327.1, read on the forward strand.
CACACAGCAGACTGATTGGGCCCAAGCCACAGTTGTGTGGTGTCGCGTGGGGCTCAGGGCAGAGGGCACAGGGACAGGTGGGCAGGGCTGCCTGACCGCCTCATCATTTTCTGTGTTCTCTGCAGTAGGACCACCCAGGAGCGAGGGAACCTCCAGCCCTGTGGCGGCGGCACCACCAACCACCCAGGCACCAGTCCAGCGGGCAAGGCAGCGGGACCAGCTCCTCCGGCAGCATGTCCAGTCCATCAAGAGGATAGAGGCGGCAGTCACCAGAAAGATCCAGGCTGAGCTGGAGTGGTGGCAGCAGGTGTGGGGGCAGTTCCTCCACAGATGCGACCGGATGTGCGACGCAATCACCACCCTGATGTCGCACATCGGCCATGCTGCGCACTACGGCATGGCCTTGCCACATCCTTCTGCCCTCCCTGCCATGCCCATGCCCCCTCCAGCTGCCCCTCTTGCCGCCCCTCCAGCCGCCCCTCCTGATGCCCCTCCAGCCACCCCTCCTGCTACCCCTTCTGCTGCTGTTGCCATACCCTCACCTGCTGCACCCCGTCCTGCACACATTCCCATGCTGCCTGCCCCAACCCAGCCTGAAGGACGCTGAGGCCTCCGCACCCACGGAGGCACTGGCAGAAGCCGCCCCTCCCAGCAATAGCTCCCCCTCCCAATTGAGAGCCCCTTTCTCCTCCCCCTCCCAGCTCAGAGCCCCCTCCCACTGCCCACCATTCTTCCCTATTGTAAATAAAAATAAAGTTACATCTTGTTTCAACAAAAAACTGGTTTTGTTTATTGGGAGGTGAGGGGAAGGGTGGGGGAGGGAAGGGTTGGGGATGGGAGGGAGATGTAGAATGGAGACAGAAGCAACCCTACTGTGGGGCCTGGGAGAACATGTCCTTCAGGGCCTCCTGGATGCACACCCCATCGTTGTGCACCTGGTGGATGGCAGCTGTGTGGGGCTGCTCAAACGCTCGGCCCTCGCCTGCCATCCACACCGGGAGGAAGGCCTTCCCCTTCCCCTCCACTATGTTGTGCAGCACACAACATGCTGCCACAACCTCAGCAATGTTCTGCTCACCCATCTCGAGACAGGTGAGCAGACAATGGAATCGCGCCTTCAGCCGTCCAAAGGTGCACTCAACTTGGTTGTGGGCCCGGTTCAGGTGCTGGTTGAAACGTTCCTGGTCGGGGTCCATGCGTCCAGTGTACGGCCGCATCAGCCAGGGCATGAGGGGGCAGGCCACGTCCCCCACAATGCAGAGAGGCATGTGGACTTCCCCAACTGTAAATTCCCACTGGGGAAGAAAGTGCCTGCCTCCATCCTGTGATACAGGCTGGAGCTTCTCAGGATGTGGGCATCATGTGCCCTGCTGGACCACCCCATATAGATGCCTGTGAACTGGCCACAGTGGTCCACATGGGCCTGGAGCACCATGGAGAAGTACCCCTTGCAGTTTATGAAATGGGCCACTCGATGCTCCGGGGCACGGATGGGGATGTGGGTCCCATCCACGGCTCCCCTGCAGTTGGGGAACCCCAAGACAGAGAAGCCAGCCACGGTTGTGTCCACGTCCCTCAGGAGGATGACCCTCTGGAGCAGAATGTCGTTGATGGCATGGACAACCTACAGAAGGGCACACACAAACACAGGGAACACACAGAATGAGGCAGAGCAGGTGCATGAGCCCTTGGGGGGGTGCCCGCCCCCCTGTGATGCCCTCTGCCCGCAAACACACCAGGGCCCCTTCACGCCAGAGGGCCCCCCCATACCAGCAGGCCTGTGTGAGGGAGGGATGGTACAGGCCCCTGGGTGATGGGACTTCCCCCACTCCCCCCGCACACGGCCCCAGCCTTGAGTCTTCCCTTCCCCCGGGCAAGGAGTGCAGCCCCCCCAGGACTTACCTGTATCAACACAGCACTGACTGTGGACCTGCCCACCCTGAACTGGTGTGCCGTAAGCGGTAGCTGTCTGGGGTGGCCAGCTTCCATAGGGCGATGGCGACCCTCTTGTTCACAGGGATGGCAGGCTGCAGCTGGCTATTACGTCTCAGGAGCGCAGGGATGAGCCAGGCACACAGCTCCAGGAACGTCTGCCTTCGCATCCTGAAGTTCCAGAGCCACTGCTGGTCATCCCATTGCTCCAGGACCAGTCGGTCCCACCAGTCGGAACTGGTGTCCAGTCTCCAGTAATGCCTCTCCACGGTCGGGTGGGAATGCCACAGGGACGCCACCGCATCGCGGGAGAGGGAGTCCAGAGTGCACTCGGCGTTGAGCTCATGCAGGAGTAGCGAAGCAGCAAGAAGCAGCAGCCGCAGGCACTCCAAAATGTCTGTGTGGGGTCAGAGCAGGCACAGGGCCACCCCTGGCTCCATGGCACAGCAGGCACAAGGCAAAATTCACAAAAGGCGCTACGGCACAAGGCTGTGGTGTCCAATAAGGCAGAGGGCAACCACAACGAGCACTGCTACAGCTTTCAGTCCCTACAAGAGGTCCCAAAGCACTCAGCAGGAGAGAAACGGCTGTCCAGGGAGATCCCTTTAATCACACGTCTCAAAGGAGCTCCAGACCCCGCCCCCCGGAAAGTCTTGGTGCCCTTTTGCCCTCTCCAAAGTAGTTCCAGGGGGAAGTTTTTGCGCAAGAGTATCCCGCCAATGTGGACGCTCTCTTGCGCAAAAGCGCATGGCTTTTGCGATACGCTTTGACTAGTGTGGACGCGCTCTTGCGCAAGACCTTTTGTGCAAGAAGCCTGCAGTGTAGACGTAGCCATTGAGAACATCTCATATCAGAATATACAAGGTAAATAGGTCTAAATCAAACCCTAGTAAGTTTTCAAGCAGCATTCTCATGCTTTGCCTATTTGTGCTTTTCAGTTATCATCAATGGAAATATTTTATGGATTTGTGAATGTATGGTAAAATTAACATTTACAGATAAAAAAATCGAATCCTTTCAAGCCTATGTATAAACAAAGTTTTCAGTTTCAAACTTTTAAATAAAATGGTTTTCCTCCAGGTAAACCAACAATATTCAGTATTTAGAGTATAAATGCGTAGACTGAGTCCTTCATAGTAATTTTAAAATATTCAAGGGTCCAGAGTTCCAAGGAATCTGTGTCCTAAACAGAGACTAAGTTTCTATATTTTACACCTGTTTTCATACTCTACATTTTGAAGTACGATATGATAGCCTACAACCACATAGGCTAGTAAAATTAATTAACAAATATATTTATTTATTATTATTATTATTGGTGGTGGTGGTGGTATAGAACCTAGAGGTCTTTAATGAGATCGAAGCCACATTATTCTACTTGCTATTTAGATATGGGGATAGTCCCCACTGTCATAGTTCAGGGGAACTGGGCCTGTATTTTCCCTTTGATATCCCTTGCATGCATCCTTTCTTGGATGGAGACCCAGATCTCTATTTCCAAGCTGCACAATTTCCTGCCTACACTGAGTTTCCTAGCAAGCTAGACTGCCTAAACTGGCCATTGTCTACTTTGCTTTCCTTCCAGAGGCTGTAACCAGCATAATTGCCCATTTCCCTCACTTCTGGCAGGCCACTATCACCATGACTGACACTGAGGCTCCGTCTAGACTGCAGACTTCTTTCGGAAGAAGCTTTTCCGGAAGAGATCTTCCAGAAAAACTTCTTTCAAAAGAAAGTGTCCACACTGCAAAAGTGCAACAAAAAAGCAATCTGCTTTTTCGAAAGATAGCATCTACATTTATTGGACGCTATCTTGCATTTAAATTGTGATTAATGTGGACCGAGTGGCCACCAGGGCACCTGTGCTTTTTCCTGGAGGCCTCTTCTTTTGAAAAAATACTCTCTGCTTTTTCAGAAAAAGGCTTCTTCATTGTAGAATGAGGTTTACCGCTGTTGGAAAAACCCCTCAATTTTTTCAACTTTCTATTGAAAGAAAGCAATAACAGTGTGGACACTAGTTTTTTTTTTTTCGGAAAAAGTCCGTTTTTCCAGAAAAACTCTGCAGTGTAGACATACCCTGAGAGTGACACTCCAGGCACAAGCACTCCAGAGCAGAACTGTCAATAAGAATGTCTTATTTAAAACTTTAGAGGAGCAAGGGAAGGGAGTTCTGAACCTTAGCTTTCGCTTACTATTTTGAGTTTGACTATACCAACAACGGTGTGTTTTATCTGCAGCTGCTACTGTTGCAGACTTTGAAGGTTTTCCCTCCACACCTGCAGAAGGCCTGAGCCAGATAGAGAAGAGAAAGAAGAAGATATGGGACAACATATTCAATGAGATCTTGTGAACTACCACTGCATCAGACCATGAGCAAAGGGGCTGGAGGATGGAGAAGGAAAAGGGGACAAGAGAGATGCATAGGAGTTCCAGCAGGAAAAGGAAAGGACATAATAGGACTTCTTGGGTAGGAAACAGATGCTGCAGTCTTTTGTGGACCTAGAAATTCACTATCTTGGACTTGTATCAGAGGGATAGCCGTGTTAGTCTGAATCTGCAAAAACAATGAGGAGTCCTGTGGCACCTTATAGACTAACAGATTTATTGGAGCATAAGCTTTTGTGGGCAAAGACCCATGCATCTGACGAAGTGGGTCTTTGCCCACGAAAGCTTATGCTCCAATAAATCTGTTAGTCTATAAGGTGCCACAGGACTTCTCCTTGTTATCTTGGACTTGCCCCCCTTTGAAATTCATGGAGAACTCCATTATTTATAGCACCTCTTTTTCCATCCCCCTTCAATATTCCATGTGTGGCATCAGAGAGACTTCCTCCCTACCCCTACCACTCACCCTGGGGGATATTAAGGACAATCAGAGCTTCACAGATACTGACCTGTGAAAGCCACAATTGAAGTATGTGTAGCTAAAATGGGCATTCATATTCTTTCCCCTTGTTAAGTTCTGTGCCATTAATTTATTATGTTTTTAATGTATTTGCTTTTAAATGTTGCACTGGTTTTGCTACTGAATAAAATGTTATTACTTGGAAAATAATTCATTTTTATTAGTTCACAACATATGCTACCGAATGCCAAGCAGTTCTGAAAGCACCCATTTACGTGTTAATTCCTAACAGGCCCAAAATAGCAATCTGTAACCCACTCACCCCTTCCTCCCCAGCTTTCTTCCTATGACTGGAGAAGTGTTAATGGACCACTTCACCTTGAATGGTCCCTTGAAATATGTGTTAATTACTTATGCTAAACAATCTGTTCCACCTTGTATATAGCTGTGACATTCTGTACTTTCCCCGGAACTCAAGAAGAGCTACTTGTAAGCTCTAAAGCAGTGGTTCCCAACCTTTTGGGACTGTTGTGCACCCTGGGGCGAGGCCGCTCACGTGCCGCGCGTCTGGGGGTGGGGCCGCGCATGCGCCGCACGCCCGGGGCAGGGGCCACGCATGTGCCACATGCCACGCGCCCGGGGCGCAAGAATGGCTTGGGCCGGCCCTGGTCACTCAGTGGGCGCACATAAATGCCCTGGCGGGTGCCATGGCACCCGCAGGCACCGCATTGGGGACCACTGCTCTAAAGTTTGTCTCTCTCACCATAAAAGATATTCCTGTACCCAACTTGTGTCTCTAATGTCCTGGGACCAATGTAGATTCAACAACACTGCATTCCCTGTTTGTTGACAGTTTCTCAGAGTCCACCTGCACTGACTAGCAAAAAGCAGGCAAATAAACCTACATTACTTGTATATCAATATAGGTTGTAAGAGGATAGCCTAATAAAGTATTTATTAACAAAAAAGGAATAGGTTATAGTGTTTTATGCCCATGGCATTTACCTGCATGAATATTTCATTAAGGCATTTTTCCAGCTATCACTGAGTTTATAGGTAGTTGTTGATTACACCTCCTGCAAATCTGTGATTATGTTTCTAAAGCAGGAAGGATACCTTATACCTGCAGCGGGCAATCACTATTTCTGATTTTTACCAACTTTCAAGAGTAATCAAGTGACAGTTACTGACTCTTTTAACTGCCTTGCTGACTCAGAGTTACCTACAATGCATTTTAATTATCTTATGATCCCTTTTGCTTCCCAAAGTTCCAAAACCCCGTTACTGAATTTTCACTGCTTTTTTTTTATGAGGCATGTTGGTTTAGTTTAAGCAATCAGACACAAATGTCTTTCACTTTCATGTACACTATAATAAAAGCCATAATGAGCATGAATTTTAAACTGCAGCCAGTAATGAGTGTAGAATGCAAGTGAAGTCATAAAACTTTACAGTAGTTAAGATTATTTTTACTCTGGGAATATTTTAATTCCAGAAGTTCAGAAATACATTTAAATTGACTTTTTTGGTCTATAGATTTAGCTTTAATGGAGAGTTGCATTTAAAAAAAAATGGGTATAGAAGCGGTGGGCAGAAATGACATCCGAAGTTGAAAATAAAAAAGTAAATACCAATTATTTCAGTTTCATACCAGTCATAAAAATATAACACAGCAGATGCTTTCATGGCATCCTTTAAAAGCCGCGTGTTTATTGTGTACATATGCTCGACATCGAACATAAATTCATTTTCCTCTATTCATCTCAAATTAAGAGAAAAGTCGGGCATCAGCAATTCTGCAGAGACTGACAACAAGCACAAGAGCTGCAAAATGTGCAGATACATGATACAAAACAGAAAAGCAAAAAAAGTGTTAGATAGGAAGGAGACATGGCAAGTAACCCCCTCCCTCCAAAAAAAACCAAAACCAAAAAGCAAACCACCCCAAAACATAAAATAAACTAAGAAGAATATGAAACAATGGAAGAAATTAATCTTAAAAAGAAAACTCTAAAAGAGTGCTGCTATTTTAGGAGAATTACTACTCTGTGAGCTATGGGCTACATTTTTTCTGCATATATAGGAAGTAGTCACTTATATATAGATAGATATTATTACAGTGTCTAGGTATTAATGTGATGGGTACTTGAGATAAGTGTTTGATACAGAGAAAACAACATATTGCTAAAGGAATGAGTCATAGTTGTAGGGGTGAAAGAGCAGAAAGAGGGCACATACAGAGTTGCACCATTCCAGTCTTGTTGAGCAGAGATAGATCCGCTTTTTCTCCTCTGCACTAGGGCAGCTTTGTTCCCTTCCTGCAAAGTGACCCTAGAGCCACCTTGCTTCCCAGAGAAGGTTCACCGCAGAATGATGCTATATTTGCTGACACAGAGCTGGCATGGATGATACTACACCAACCTTACAGCTGAAGTATGAGGTGTCTGGGGTGTCTCCAGAACCCAGCAATCTTCAATAGCCATAAATCACAATCAACTGCTAATACAACTGTCTGGAGACTGGGCCAGGGTACAGTGGCTTCAGGATCAGAGATGTGTGACCAAAGAGCAGGCTAAATGAAAGAGGATGAATGGTTGGGTACTCAGTCCATAGTCCTCCTTCAAATTCAGTCTCATTAGAGCTCAGAGTATAGGCAAAGCATTGAGGATTAGGGTAGAAAATAAGTTCAGATCTTTCTAGCACAGTTGATTTTGGACAGAGAAATCTGACTAATGGTTCTTCATAATCATAATTTTTTTAGGACAGGAACCACTGAAAAGATGGCTAGAGAAGAACATCAAAATCCTAGGTATCTCTGAAGTCTCAGTAAAGAAAAATCCACTTAATTATTTTGAAAAGGTGAGCACGTTTATTGATATTAATGGTTTTACAATGAAAGGTGTTACTTGTATATTAAGTAATGGGTAAGTATGGAGGAAGGCAAAGAGCAGGAACATGATGATATGGTAAGTTTAAGATGGGCAAGGCAAAGACTATGTATTATAAAATGCACAGGCTTTTAATAGTAAAATGTTGTGGGGGGGTTATGTACAAAAGGTAATTGGTATGAAAAGACAAGACATGAAAATGTGGCTCCATTGAAGTCAATGGGTGCTTAATGATTGACTCCTTTGGAACCAGGATTTCCCTCATGGGCTGTCAGTCCCATTCCCAATGGACAGGAATTTACATAATAAAAACCAACACTGAGCTTGATGCCCTGTTCACGCTCTCAGAGCTAGCTGGAGGATTATCACTCTGATTCATGGCAACTTTTAAGGTTTGAAACTTGGTTTTGGTTTGCATTGGAATGAAAACAAAACTTTTTAAATTTTAAAAACATTTTAAAATGGATGGGTGTCAAAATATTTCTTTTTTCACTGAAATGTAAGTTTTTGGTTCAGGAAAATTTTTCTGGTTCCAAGACTCTCTGTTCACTTAGAGCAGGAGTGGGCAAATTCCGGTGGGCCCCCACCTACGTATTTACCTGTGCCTCTGCAGGTGTCAGGCAATCGCAGCTGTTATTGGCCACAGAGGGAAGTGGTGACCCGGTCTGTGCTGCTTCCGTTGGCCATGAACAGCAATCTGCGGCCAATGAGAACTATGATCTCCTGATACCTGCAGAGGCACAGGTAAATATAGCGGCGGCCAGATACTAACTCTGGCGGGCAACCATTTTTTTATTGCCCACCCATGACTTAGAGTCTCATATTCTGTAGGCTAATGGAAAGGACACTGGCCAGGGACGTAAGAGATCCAGATTTAAGTCCCTGTTGTGCTTGATTCAGAGTGATCGAGGATGAAAACTCTTCTGAATCAGACAGGGACTTAAACAAGGGTCTCTCCCATCTCAGGCCATTGTCTTGCCTGGTTATTGAGCGTGGGATTGAATGGACCACAAAAACAGAATTACTTACTGAGTCTTACAGGATAGTTGTTCTGAACTAGGACTGAGGCAGCATGGGGATGCTATTTCTGTTGCTGAAAAATCGATACCTATTCTGTAATAATTAAACAGACTTTAATCTGCACAGGGCTGTCAATCTGGCAACTTTCTCTAGCACTAAGCTCTATGTAAAATCAATAAAAGGAAAAGAGACAAAATCATAACATTCCAACAAGAACTCTCAAGCAAATACTGTGATACCACAGTTGGCTACTGAATCCAATCAAATTAAGAGTTATGAATACACATTGTAAATTTATGCTAGGCTTAAGGTCTTTTTGTAACACAAATCATTTATTCCATTCCATTGCTAAATGTTTTAAAAATATGATTAAAGACTTTTTTCAATATGGCTTTTAACTGAGCTGACATAATTCCTTTCAGAGTACAAAGTGTATTTATAGGCTTTCATGATAAGGCACTTTATAAATCAGGTTGTATTATATAAACAATACAATTTGCAACATAGATGTAGTTTTGTGTCTCTGCATTGCTGATGCTCTGCACTCCATACATAAATGTAAATGTTTTATGTGCATGAGCTTCAATATCCAGATAGTGTATTTCAAGACACATTATTTTAAGAATGTTATGGCTTGTGTCCACTTTTGTTAGTCCAAAACAATTAGCTCATGAATACTTTGTGAATTTTGACAACTAATGCCGATTTGAAAATAGTTTACCTTTAGAACTGTATATAGGCTTTTTAAATATCTTTGTATGGAGATACTGCTCGCTTCTTACTTCTTACCAAATCTCTCCATGTGACTAGTGGACAACTGACACTGCAATAATTATACTGTTTAGCCATAGCAGAAGAATATTATTATGTGTTTACTTGTTCATATATATCTCTATCTAAAGTATACTAGATGGTGGTATCTCAATTGTTAAAATACGCTAGTTAGTTTCCGTATCATTTCAGTATCATTGGAGGGCTGGCTTAATTATTTACGGCCTTCATTCTCCAGTGGGAAAAAGGAAGACCAAGAAAGTGGTTATGTCTGCCAAGGTAAGAATTTTAAATAAAGGAAGTTCTGCTGTCTCTGTGAGATGATTATGGATTCCAGGACACTCTTCATTAAAATCAAGGTTTCTGCCATAGCCTTTGGTCAAAATTCCTCACTGCCATCACCACCGGTGTACAGTGACCCTAACTGTCCACCTGGCTACTGTGTTTGTGAAGTGACTGGGGACATGTCAGGGTGAAAAAAAAAGTACACACACTATTATTCAGTCCAGTTATACAGAAGAGGAGGGGGAAGGAATAGAGGAAACTCTCACTTGTTAAATGTTTACTAATTGAACACTGCATAAAATAGCGTGGCTAACCTATGAATTGCCTCACACTTGGCTTATCACTGAACAAAAACGTCAGTCTATGGATTTCAAATTCAGGACCTACAGCGAGGAATCTAAATCCAGAGTTAGTCACACACATAAAAGTGACTTATTTTAAAAGGCATAGTGTGCCCAGCGCTGCCACGGAAGTTAATGTAACAAAACTGCAGGTTCTCAGCATTTTAGAAACTCAGGTAACATGTTCAGATAGCTAACTATGTGCAGATATATTTGAAAATTGTGGACTTAATTACTTGGTGGGGGAGCCACAGATCAAGCCTAGAGGCATATGGAGACTTAATTCACCAATAGCTCTGCAGAAGAATTTTTTAAAAAAATCATTAATTTCTGATATCGCAGGTATTTTTGAAGAGGTACCATAGAATCATAGGTTAGGGTTGGAAGAGACTCAGGAGGTCATCTGGTCCTCTGCTCAAAACAGTACCAACCCCAACTAAATCCAGGTACCATGTTTGTATTCTTCAAATGAAAAGATAAACAACCCATCGGTTAGCAAAGGGAAAAAAAAAAAAAAAAAAAAAAGTTTCATCATGCCTAGCCCATAATTCAAATATGTCAGATGCACCATTTCATGCTCATCTCAGCACGTAAGCTTGTACGGTTTCACAAATACCTCCTCATCCTGATGGAATGTTTTTGGTTTTGCAGCGTGGTTATGTTCTGGGCTCTTGAGCTTCCTCTTCAACTTTTCACATACAAGGCACAATTTTATTAATGAACTGTCCCCCCGGACTACAAAAAATAAGAACGAAAGATTTCATGTTGATGTTTCTTTTAGATAGAGGGATGAAACGATACAATCATAGAGAGAATTCTCTATGATTGTACATGAAATGATCGCATAATATTATTGATTTAAAAAATTTTATGACTAATTTCTCAAGCAATTCAGTCACGGAAACTACAAATATCGGGCAGGACCAATAACAGGCAGTAGCATGTCTAACTGCATCTTTAGCACATTGAATTCAGGTGCAAATTTAAATTTTGCCACTGGCATGTTAAGCAGCCTTTCACTGCTGGTATTAAAATTGGATTTTTTTTTAGCTTTTCATTAACTCTATTAAAGCTTTAATGTTTGTCAGTTTCTCTAGCAGTACACTTCTAGTTCACATGACCACATGATTCAAGAAATGGAGAAAAATAATAGTGAGCTACCCAATTCCCTAATACGCAATATGTTGTAGCTCATAGAACGGAGGATGGTCCAGCAATGAGGGGCACCAGACCAGCTGTTAGGAGATGTAGGCTCAATCCTGGCTTTGACATGACCTTGAGTAAGTCATTTGCCCTTTCTCCCAGTTTCTCCATCTGAGAAATGTAATAATGTTTGTTCACCTGTGTAAAATACTTGGAGAAGACTTATGCTGTCAAAATGCTAAATATTACTATTACTGTGGGCCAGACCTACATTTTGAATTGTAAAACTACTATAATGACCCATGACAACCACCCAAATACTTGGTCAGTGAGATAGAATCTGTAAAATGACCTTTAGATATGCTTTGCTCTTCTGTGACGCCTCTGTTGGGAGACTAGAGTGAAAATCTAGGGTTGTTATTTCACCTGAAAAGTCTTTAGCTGAGCCACTTTCCTGTGTCAAAACTCAACTCAGGGAAGAGAAAGACCAAGTGCTTTCCATAGAAAATTTTTGCTTCATGCCCACAAGATCAGAGAATGTGTCAATAATTGATTCTGCTAAGCCATAATCAGGGCATGGTATGCCGCATTATTTAAATGGAGTCTGATTTTACATCAAGATCTGGAAACTTACAAAATAACTAATTTAAAGCAAAGTTCTTTTTTCAAATCCTGACAGCAGATCTCATCTCCTATTGTCTGCTTTCTTTATAATTCATGTACAGAGTTCTGCATGTGTAAGGAAAGAAGTGTTTCAGAGTCAAGGTCAGTTATATAGATGGGTATGTCTAGACTACAGGGGTTTTTCGAAAAAAGTGGCCTTTTTTCGAAAAAACTTCCCCTGCGTCAAGACTGCTGCCGCATTCTTTTGAAAGTATATTGAAAGAATACAGCAGTTTTTTCGACTGCAGAAAACCTCGTTTTATGAGGAATAACGCCTTTTTTTGAAAGTGTTCTTTCGAAAAAAGGAACTATGTAATGCAAACTGTGCTTTTTTGAAAAAGAGCATCCAGAATGCCTGGGTGCTCTTTTGAAAAAGCGGCTTGCTTTTTCGAAAGTACCAGTTGTAATCTAGACGCAATTTTTCAAAAGAAGTTTTTTCAAAAGTATCTTTCGAAAAAGCCTCTTTCGAAAGAGGCTTGCAGTCTAGACGTAGCCGATCTGAAAGGAAAATGTTCTCTTAATAGGATACATTAGGTTTGCTCCCTCCTTTAAACAGAATTGGAAAACATATGTTCTTGAAGGGGGCCTCAGCTTAATGTGTTTATCAAAAGCCTTGGTTTGTATGTTCATCCTTTTTATTTCAATTTATAATTCAATGCCAACAAATTACAACCACAAGGAGAATTAACATCCAGTAAGTATATATAATGTGAAATGAAAGTAAAACATTTTAAATCAAATATAAGGTAATAAAGTCTATACAGTAGCACAATAAGTGAATATAGAAAGTTAAAAAAAAAGTCCAAATAGAAGTAAATAAAAGCAAGAGAGAGAACACAAGCATATAATTAAAGATTCCAGACTTTACAGTTCATTGTGCAAGGAGGGAAGGTTTAATTGCATCTCTCTTTGTGTGGTGAGACCGAGCCTAAAAGATCTGATGCTTCCTAACAACAAGCAGGCTTTAGTTAAGCCATAATTAAAACAACTTTTGGAGCAATAGTGAGGAGGATGTCAAATCATTTTCAGCAGGATTTTCCTAAAAAGTTTGCAAAAACATTCTGCCTTCAGAGTAACCTGTGGTAAAAATAAGGTGAAAGACAAAGAGGGTGTGTCTAGACTACATCCCTTTTCTCGAAAATGAGATGTAAATTAGACACTTCGAAATTGCAAATGAAGCTGGGATTTAAATTTCCCGCGCTTCATTTGCATAATGGCGGCCGAGGGTTTTTTTGACACAGGGCTTTTTGATAGAAAAATGGCAGTTTAGATGGGGCTCTTTCTAAAATAAAACTGTTTTCCGAAAGATCCTGTACTCAAAAAATGAGGTTTACAGGATCTTTCGAAAAAGGGTTTTATTTTTGAAAGATCCCCATTTAAACTGCCGTTTTTCTATCGAAAAGCCCTATGTCAAAAAAACCCATGGCCGCCATTATGCAAATGAAGTGCGGGAAATATCCAGATATATGTTGGGAAAATAACACAGCGGGGCACAGACTATCCAATAAGTTCTTGGACTGCATTGGAGACAACGTTTTATTTCAGAAGGTTGAAAAAGCTACCGGGGGGGAAACTGTTCTAGATTTGATCCTAACAAATAGGGAGGAACTGGTTGAGAATTTGAAAGTGGAAGGCAGCTTGGGTGAAAGTGATCATGAAATCATAGAGTTCCCAATTCTAAGGAAGGGTGGAAGGGAGAACAGCAAAATAGAGACAATGGATTTCAGGAAGGCAGATTTTGGTAAGCTCAGAGAGCTGATAGGTAAGGTCCCATGGGAATCAAGACTGAGGGGAAAAACAACTGAGGAGAGTTGGCAGTTTTTCAAAGGGACATTATTAATGGCCCAAAAGCAAGCTATTCCACTGCATCGGAAAGATAGAAAATATGGCAAAAGACCACCTTGGCTTAACCATGAGATCTTGAATGATCTAAAAATAAAAAAGGAATCATATAAAAAATGGAAAGTAGGACAAATTACAAAGGATGAAAATAGGCAAACAACACAGGAATGCAGGGTCACGATTAGAAAGGCAAAGGCACAAAATGAGCTCAAACTAGCTACGGAAATAAAGGGAAACAAGAAGACTTTTTATAAATACATAAGAAGCAAGAGGAAAACCAAGGGCAGTGTAGGCCCACTGGTCAGTGAGGAGGGAGAAACAGTAACAGGAAACTTGGAAATGGCAGAGATGCTTAATGACTTCTTTGCTTCGGTCTTCACCGAGAAGTCTGAAGGAATGCCTAACATAGGGAATGCTAGTGGGAAGGGGGTAGGTTTAGAAGATAAAATAAAAAAAGACCAAGTTAAAAATCACCTAGAAAAGTTAGATGCCTGCAAATCACCAGGGCCTGATGAAATGCATCCTAGAATACTCAAGGAGCTGATAGGGGAGGTATCTGAGCCTCTAGCTATCATCTTTGGAAAATCATGGGAGACAGGAGAGATTCCAGAAGACTGGAAAAGGGCAAATATAGTGCCCATTTATAAAAAGGGAAATAAGAACAACCCAGGAAACTACAGACCAGTTAGTTTAACTTCTGTGCCAGGGAAGATAATGGAGCAAGTAATTAAGGAAATCATCTGTAAACACTTGGAAGGTGGCAAGGTGATAGGGAACAGCCAGCATGGATTTGTAAAGAACAAATCATGTCAAACCAATCTGATAGCTTTCTTTGATAGGATAACGAGTCTTGTGGATATGGGAGAAGCAGTGGATGTGGTATACCTAGACTTTAGTAAGGCGTTTGATACGGTCTCGCATGATAGTCTTATCAATAAACTAGGCAAATACAACTTAGATGGGGCTACTATAAGGTGGGTGCATAACTGGTTGGATAACTGTACTCAGAGAGTAGTTATTAATGGTTCACAATCCTGCTGGAAAGGTGTAACAAGTGGGGTTCCACAGAGGTCTGTTTTGGGACTGGCTCTGTTCAATATCTTCATCAATGATTTAGATATTGGCGTAGAAAGTATGCTTATTAAGTTTGCAGATGATACCAAGCTGGGAGGGGTTGCGACTGCTCTGGAGGATAGGGTCATAATTCAAAATGATCTGGACAAATTGGAGAAATGGTCTGAGGTAAACAGGATGAAGTTTAAAAAAGACAAATGCAAAGTGCTCCACTTAGGAAGGAACAATCAATTTCACACATACAGAATGGGAAGCAACTGTCTAGGAAGGAGTACGGCAGAAAGGGATCTAGGGGTTATAGTGGACCACAAACTGAATATGAGTTAGCAGTGTGATGCTGTTGCAAAAAAAGCAAACATGATTCTGGGATGCATTAACAGATGTGTTGTGAGCAAGACACGAGAAGTCATTCTTCCGCTCTACTCTGCACTGGTTAGGCCTCAGTTGGAGTATTGTGTCCAGTTCTGGGCACCGCATTTCAAGAAAGATGTGGAGAAATTGGAGAGGGTCCAGAGAAGAGCAACAAGAATGATTAAAGGTCTAGAGAACATGACCTATGAAGGAAGGCTGAAAGAATTGGGTTTGTTTAGTTTAGAAAAGAGAAGATTGAGGGGGGACATGATAGCAGTTTTCAGGTATCTAAAAGGGTGTCATAAGGAGGAGGGAGAAAACTTGTTCATTTTGGAAGCAAGAAGCAATGGGCTTAAACTGCAGCAAAGGAGGTTTCGGTTGGACATTAGGAAAAAGTTCCTAACTGTCAGGGTGGTTAAACACTGGAATAAATTGCCCAGGGAGGTTGTGGAATCTCCAACTCTGGAGATATTTAAGAGTAGGTTAGATAAATGTCTATCAGGGATGGTCTAGACAGTATTTGGTCCTGCCATGAGGGCAGGGGACTGGACTTGATGACCTCTCGAGGTCCCATTCCAGTCCTAGTATTCTATGATTTTATGATTCTATGAAATTTAAATCCCGGCTTCATTTGCAATTTCGAAGTGTCTAATTTACATCCCTTTTTCGAGAAAAGGGATGTAGTCTAGACCCAGCCTTAAATTGTATGAGTAAAGGATTGATGGCCCTGGTGCACAAAGAAAACTTCAGCACATTTCACTGGTATTCAAAATGTTTTTGACACTGAAATGTAAGAGAAGTCAATGGAGAAGACAGAGCTAATGGGTGTTTGCAAATTGGGGGCTCTAACAGTTCAGGGGTTGCAGTGTTATTATGTGGGGGGTCTTGAGCTATCAGCTTTCATCCTGAAGCCCTGCTACATCTCCAGCATTCATAATAGCATTACATATTTAAAACATGATTTTAATTGATCATGTAGGTATGATCTACAGTAACAGTAATATTTAGCATTTTGATAGAACACGTCATGTCTCAAAGTAATTCACATAGGTTTGCTGTGTGAAAAAGGTCACCAATACAAAAGCTCAAGAATCACTGTTTTAAAACACAGTATGCATCATCTTCTTCAGGAGTATTATCCAAATGCAAATCTTGGTGTTTGGGTTATACATTCCTGTTTTAGGAGGTTTTCAGAATAATTAGATGTTGATTTAGAATGGTTGTGCAAACTTTTATTAGCAGAATGGATGAAACTGGTGATATGTTCAGACAGAATCCAGTTTGTCACCTGGAAATATAATCATAACTAAATTTGCATACATTTATAATTGTGGATGTCATGTCAGTGAAAGGAACCCATGAACTTCAAAAAGGGGCTGATGTCAATGGTATTAAAATAAATCTCCACTTTTACAAGATTATGCTGTATCCATTCATCCTAGAAAAGGCCTTCATTTAAAACTAATGAAACATTTTGGGTTAGCCTAGAGTGAGGAATGGACATTTTTAGGTTACAATTATTTGATGGAGAATTAATTCATAACAAATATATCCTATATTAATATCACCTTTATATATTGAAGAATTGTCCATGAGTATATTGCAAATTTTTTTTTACATTATAGATATAAATAATTGGTTGTCAATAGAATACAACTAGTTTGGGAAAGGTATTTGTTATCTGACAGTCAAGCTGTGTAGGGTGATTTTTGATTGGACACAGGGTCAACCAGTAATCTCCTATGTCATAACTAGCTGACCATAAAGCTTAAAATTAGGTGTCCAGTGTGAACACTCACATTTACAAATGAAAAATTCATTCTGTAGTATTTGCTTAAAATGAGCTGTTTCCCTGAACATTCCTCGCAGTAAATGTATTCACAAGAATATTTGAGGAAACCAAAAAACGCCCCCCCCAAAAAAACAAAAAAACAAAAAACAAAACAAAAAACCCCGACAACTAAGCACATTTATTTTAAAAATTGAACGAGTATCCAATGAAAATTGTTTGCAGTATTCATCCAGCTGTAATAATTGAATTTTTGTTCTTATATTTTTTAAGGAAAGTAATTTATAGCACCAAGTACTGGATCATTTTTAAAGTTGTAGATAAAGTTGGTGAAGCAGTAAGAAAGAAATATAAGGTGGAAGTAAGATCTTTTCCATTTAGAACCAAAACCAGAAGGTTCTGGGCTTAGTACAAATGTTATTGTGTATGTGGAGTAAATATATTCAATAAACTGTCTTCAGTTTATTATCATTGGGACATATATATTGCCATAAGGAAATTCGAAGACTACACAGTTTCCTTGGGGATTGAGGTGGGAAAGGAAAAGGTAGCACAGCAAAGTAATAAAGTTAGAAAAAATTATTAAATATATCTTACTCGGTCCACACAAAATGTACTGGTAACCATTTTGTAGTATTTCTTTAATGTGATTATTAATACAATTAGATGCAGGCCCAGACAAAATGCAATGGTTCTTACAGGTGGGATTCAAAGCTAATACACAGTTTTTTTGGAGGCTTGATGGTGTGCTCCTCCGCATGGATCAACCTTCTTCCAATAACATTTGGGAATCATTAAGAAAAGAATAGAGAGAAAGACAGAAAATACCTTTTTGCCTCTATATAAGTCCATGAAAAGCCCACATCTTTAATACTGTGTGCAGATGTGATTGCCTTTTCTAAAAAAAGATATCTTGGCTTTGGAAACTCAACAGGGTACTTTATCAAGTGATCCAGCCCTTGTCATCCCATCTTGGCTTCAGGCAGTCAGAGGTTTAGAGCACCTAGAGCACGGGGTTGTGTCTTAACCATATTGGTGAATAGACCTAACTTCCATCGACCTAACATCCATGGACTTCTCTAATTCTCTTTTTTGAAGCTGGTTGCACTTTTGGTCCTCACAACATCCCCCGGCACTGCATTCCACAGGTTGACTGTGTGTTGTGCGAAGAAATACTTCCTCACGTTTATTTTAAGACTACTGCTTATTAATTTAATTGTGTGCCCCCTAGTTTTTGTGTTATGCGTCAGGACAAATAACACTTCCTTATTTGCTTTCATCACACCATTCATGATTTTATATAGACCTTAATTAAATCACCACTTAGGTCAGGCCTGCACCATAAATTTGCATCAGTATAACTATGTTGCTCAAATGTGTGAGAAATCTATGTTCCTGAGTGAGGCAGTCATACTGAACTAGCCCCTTCCCCCCCACCCCTGTGCAGACAGTGCTGTGTCCATGAAAGAGCTCTTCTTGTTGACATAGTTACCACCTCTCGTAGAGATGGATCAACTATGCTGATGGAAGAAACAATCCTGCTGTCATAGTAGCATCTTCATTGACTATAACATAGATTTTACATAGTGGTATTATGATATTTCCTGTCTTATTATCTATCCCTTTTCTAATGGTTCCTAATATCCTATGAGCTTTTTTGACTGCCACTGACCATGGAGCAGGTGTTTTCAGAGAGCTATACACAATGACTCCAAGATCTCTTTCTTGAGTGGTAACAGCTAATTTATGTATTTATTTATTTAAAATATTTTTACCCCACCTCTCTATTTAAAATATTCGAGGTGGCTCACAATTTTTTTAAACACAATATAAATATATATATACAATTAAAATACGAGATAAAATTTTTATAAAATAAAAATTTATAGAGCTCTACAATCCGTGGATATCCACTTTTTGTCCACAGTTATCCATATCCATGAATGTGGATGTGGCTATCCACTGCTCATTTTTGTGGGTATGGATGCTGAAATAAATTTGTATTTAGTACATTGCAAAACTTGCAGATATAACCTTTATATCTGCAGGTATTCACATCTGTAGATGTCAATGCAGCTATCTGTGGTTCATTTTTTTGTGGATATAGATGAGGTTGTCGACACAAATTTTGTATCCGCACTAATAGTCCGTAATAAGTACTAATTTAGAACCATCATATTATCTGTACAGTTGGGATTATGTTTTCCATTACTTTATACTTATCAGCACAGAATTTCATTTGCCTTTTGGCTTTCCAGTCACCCAGTTTTGTGAAATCCCTTTGTAAATCTACATAGTCAACCTTGGACTAAACTCTCTGTGTACGCTAAGCTTGGTTCCCATGCCTTCCACGGCTTCAGTGTGGTTTAAGATAATTTAGTGATGTAAAATTACACTGTTTACAAGTTTGATTCTGTTATCCATCCTCATGAATTATTTTTACTATAGTAATGCTCAGGGGCCCAGGGTCAAAGACCCATTGGGCAAGACCCTATATAAACATGTGGATATTTGGTTCCCCTTTTCAGCCTAAGAATCATTTAAAAATACTGCAATGTCCCCAAAATAAAGTGTTGCTAGTAGATGAGGTCATTGCAGATTTCTACCCAACATTTTCTGGTATCTGATTACAGGAAGACTACTTGAAGTACCTCCCTCCTCTCTGCCCATTGCTAAAGTAGGCAATATTTTTTCACTGTGTCTTTTGATGCCATGTTTTCAGCAAGAGCCTGACTGAACTGCAGTCCACTGGTGTTGTCATTATTTTTATATTACACAGCATCATACAATTTTTCTAGGCTCTCGTAGAAAGATCTTCCTTAATGCTAAGATGCTATTGTGTATTCCATTTGTAAGTAGATGACTATATAAGAACATCTGATTATTCCATGCTGAAACGGATCTATGGTTCATTTATTCTGGCATCTTTTCTCCATCAATTACCTATCCCAGGTACTAGAGGAAGATACAAACCCTTTATAATAAATCACAAGGGCAATGACATGCCCAAGTGGGTTTTTTTTCCAAAGCCCATGCCATTAGGGGTTCCTGTGTGTCCTGAAATGGTGCTTTACATCCCTTATAAATGTTTATTCTAGTTAATGAATATTGATTATATGTATATATTAATATTGATTTGTGACTTCGTTTTCAAAAGTGCTGAGAGTCCACATTCACACTGGACATCCACAGGGTTTATCCACATCTAAAAAAGAAGCCCAATCTATCAGGGCAATGAGTTCTAGTGGTTAATTTTGCTTTTTGTCAAAAGGTTTTCCCTACTGTCAGTTTTGCTTTGCTACCTTTCCATTGCATTGCATGACCCCCTGAGTTTTTGTTGTAAGAAAGGGTTAATTGGAACACCTACTGACTACTACTTCAGCATAATCACCCAGAAAAACTTGTCAATCTGGCTTTGGATAATTTAATAATGTTACCTCTGTATTTGCACAATTCCCTAGAGATTCAAGGATAACCTTGTTTAGTTATCTAAGGCAGTTGTAAAGCTTCTGACGGTGACCCCTCTAGACTGCATAGCAAAATGTTTTGGGCTCTTGTTTTGAGTTCTGTTTACTCTCCTTAGAGAGAGCTAATCAATACTAGACCCTCGCACCTCCCACCCTGTCATAATCCAGTTATATACAGAACTGTAGCATGAGCCACCAGACTGAATTTTTTCCTTTTGCATTTACTCATTAAAGCATTTCTCCCTAAGCAGAGTTATCTTGTTCCCTAAATTTTAATTTATTAAGTGTTTCACCTGAAAGCAATCACCCTTGCAGTCAATTCCCAAAATAAAACAGCTGCGTTTTCAATCCAGGCAGCCTATAAATGAAGAAATACACCAGGGAAACAGAATTATATACTCTTTTAGAAGGCAGAGACGTTTACTGAGACATTCTGACATCAGTCAACCTGTTCTGCATTATGAATAAGCTTGTATTTGAGCTGGGGTAGGGACAAGACAATTAACATATGTTTCTCCAGCTCAATTGCTAAGTTTCTTATGCTTCATATCTTCTTAATTAATCCTCCTTCCTATACTAATTGACCTTTATATGGGCTACTTGAGACCTATAAGCCCTTTAACCGATAGCATTTTTGGCTTCAAATTTTCCTGAAGCATATATTTACATGACAGTTGTGGGTTTAGTGCAGAATAAAAAAGCACATCTTACACAGATGAATTCTTAATACATTATTCCTTCTGAGGCCTTAAGATTCCGCCTTGTATTTGAATGGCCCCTAAATGAGAACATTTAAGGTAGTAGGGGTAAATTAGACAAATCCCATCACAGCAAAATAATCCAAGGAATAAAATCTGAAGTTAACATGCACAATATACAATGTTTGCACAATTCACTTCTCCTTCAGGTATGCACATTGAGACATCTACTTGCGGGGGGGCAGGTATGCTAGACATAGGCTACATTCATTGCTAGTTTAGTCAACTTAGTCCAGGGATGAATTTTTCCTGCTTCAAGGTTATACCATTAGTGCAGCCAGTGATCACTCCTTTAGCTTTTGGTGGTACTAGGGTTGGGCCTACCCTTCTGTAACTGGGTATTTCTGGGTGTTCTTGAACCTGGGTATTGGTTGAATGGACCCTGGGTTCTCACAAGCTTCTGACACACATATACCAGGGTGTGGAGTCTCAATGGATTTGGAAGGTATAGGGAAGGCAGTCCTTTCCTCACAGGTCTTGGGAGGGATTTCTCCCAGTTTTTAATGGGACCGTTTTTCTTTACTACTCCTCTTGTTGCTCATTTAAATCCTTTGATCTGCTCTCTGATTATCCAGAACTGGGAAGCAACTGATCTGGCAAAGCCTTTCTAGATGCCTCCAGCCAAGGTACAGAGAAGGGGAGAGAAGGAGTTAAATGATCCAGACTGGTTTGCCTTCTCCAGTAAGTGCTTTTAAAGCTGGTATTCATGGGATTGCCAGGTTTGGGGAGGAAAAGAATGACAAATATTACACTGGTGAGAATGTAGGATCCTTCAAGTCAATGTAAATAGGGCATTACTAAATTCACGGTCCATTATGGCCAATTTCACAGCCATATATGATTTATATATTGTTAAATTTCATGTTTTCAGCTGTTTAAATCTGAAATTTCACAGTGTTGTAACTCGAGAGGGCCCAAACAAAAAGGAGATGAGGGAGTCACAAACCTGTTGGGGGCAGGGGGAGGTGTCAATTGATTGTCACCCTCACTTCTGTGCTGTCTTCAGAGCTGAACTCTGAAGTCAGCAATCACAGAGCTTCCTGCAGTTGCAGAATGTTGGTCTGGTCCCCCTTCCCAGAGCAGTTTGCAGGGAAAGGACAGGTCTTTTTCCTTCCCCTGCACAGCTGGAGGTAGGAAGCCCCCTTTGATGGGGCCCTCCCAGCAGCACTGGAAAGATAGCATTCAACTCCACAAGTCTAATCCAGTTGCAGGAATCTCAGGCTTCTGTCCAGTCTTAGCGTCCTACCATAGGCAGAGAGGCATGTGAAAGTGGATCCTCAGCCAGAGCAGCTTGCAGGGGAGAGACAGGTCCTGTCCTTCCCTTTCTCAATCAGAGGTAGGAATCCCATCTTGATGGAGTGCTTCTAGGAACAAGGAGACATCCGATTTCATAGGGAGGGCTTATGTTGTGATCAGTGACACATTTTTCATGGCTGTGAAATTGGTGGGGCCCTAAATATAAATGTGAATAGAGTGAGGGTCACCCACTAGGAAGACCTAAAGGCAGGCCATGCAGCATTTGAAACTAAGGCTATTAACCATAATAAGAACCACAAATGGTATGTGCAGGAGAAATAGACGAGGAGTCCACCAAACTATGCAGTAACTATGTAGTCCACCAAACTATGTAGTAACTTCCAAAATATAACACTCTAAGGTCATGGCTACACTGTGGCTTCATTTCGGAAAAACTGATGCTATTTCGAAATAACATAGTGCATGTCTACACAGCAAGCCATTATTTCAAAATAATTTCGAGATGGAGGGCGTCTTACTCTGACTCCTATAATGCTCATTTCATGAGGAGTAAGGGAAGTCAAAGGAAGACGGTTCTTCCTTCGACTTCCTGCTGGGTAGATAGTGCCAAAAGCCTAATGAAGCTATTTTGCGTTCACCTATGCAATTGACGTAGCTGAAGTTACGTATCTTAATTCGACTTTTACCCTTCAAGATAAAAGACATGAGAGTAGACATGCCCTTCAAGATAATTATAGAAAGTAGTTATAGAAAAGGGTCAATTCAAAGGGGAACACTAGCAAAACAGGGATTCCATCACAGGCCAAACATAGGAACCAGGGAAGTGGTTTATCTCCCCTTCTCCTTTTGCCCTCAGTTCAGAACAGCAGAAGGCACAAGAGGCAGGCAGGGATCAACTCACACTGCTGAAACTTTCCAGACTCAGGCACACAGAGCTCATGAGCACCCACAGTGGATTATCCATAAGACTACCACTTGAAGAATCACTGCTTGCGGATGAGGAAATAGATTTTGTGACATATGTCTCCCTGGTTCAAATGGATTCTCACAGGTCAATGATCCAGAGGAAGGCAACCAAATTAAATTCAGTGGCCATGATTCTCCTGTCACTTATGGTGATATACATCAAGAATAACTGAAATCAATGGAATTATGTCAGTGTAATAGGAGTTACAGTGAAAAGGGAATCAAGGCTAAATTTCTTTTCTTTCTCCGTTTAATGCATGTTTGTATATTTTTGGCATCGGGGTAGCTGAGTTAGTCTGTACAGGATAACCTCAAAAAACAACAAATAATCTGGTAGCACTTTAAAGACTAACAAAACATGTAGATGGGCTCATGAAAGCTCATGTGCCCATGAAATCTCATGATACCATCTACATGTTTTGTTAGTCTTTAAAGTGCTACCAGACAATTTGTTGTTTTTTAAGTTTATCCTGAATATTTTTGGTTAGAAACTCACACTAGATAGCTTGTGGATGGTTGTGGCAAGATAGTGCATGGATAGTAAAAGCATTCTACTCTTCTTCTATGCTTTTGAAAAATCATGAGGTTCAGAAGTTTTCAAAATTCACCTGATAAATTCTGCCCACCAATACACAAATGAATAAGTTTGTCTGTTACAAATCTCTGAGTTCTACTAGCTTAAAGCTTTTGAGGCTTTCTCTGATCAAAACCTGTGCCTGATCCTGTTCAGGTGTGCAAGGATCAGGTGACGATGGTGCAAGGCATTCTGAAGCGTTCACAGATGAATGTGCCTTGTGCACAGATCAATAGCTCTGCTTCATTTCCTCAGGTTATGAGAAGGTACATGCATAAGGGGTAGAAAGTTTATCTCACCTCTCTGTTTGGCTCTGATGAGACCACAGCTGGGATACTGTGTCCCGTTCTAAGGAGGGTCAACGTTCCAAAAAAGCATGTTGATAAACTGGAGTTGGTTCAGAGAAGAGACACAGGAATGATTAAAGGATTAGAAAACATACCTTATAGTGATAGACGCAAGGAGTTCAGTCTATTATTTTATCACATGAAAGGTTGGGGTGGCATAATTACAGTCATTAAATAGCTGGCTGGAGAGCAAATAATTAATAATGGATTCTTCGACCGAGTAGACAAAGTTATGACATGATCCAATGGCAGAAATTAAAGCTTGGACAAATTCTGACTGGAAATAAGGGATACATTTTTTATATGGAGGTAAGTAACCACTTGAACAATTTACTAAGGGTCATGGTGAATTCTTCAACACTGACAATTTTTAAATCAAGACTGGATGTTTTTCTAAATGATCTGCTGTGGGAATTTTTTCAGGGACATTCTATGACTTGGTCTATACAGTCCAGACTAGATGACTTCTGGCCTGGGAGTCTGTGAGTCTTTGCAAAAAAAAGTTTCTATTAAAGAGGTGGTGTAATATATGGCAATTGGGTAATAGCCTTTTAATCACAGAACACTGTGTGTTCACTGGGTTCTGTATTTTAGAAACCAGTCAGAACTGTTTTACGAAACAGCTAGGTAGTCAGACATTGCTTGTCTATCTACAGTTAGTAAGCATGGTTATGTGGAACCTTCCTGTGCCTGCGAGATGCTTTCATATGGCTGTTGTTACATAAAGAGCCAAAGACACAAGAGGTGAGACCCCCTATAATCACTGTATAATACTTTGACACCGAAGCACCAAGAGACAAGCCCTGCTCTAAACCACTCAAAACATTTCCCCCAGTTTTGCTTTTCTTTTCAATTCTCTTGTCATGGCAGGCCTTTCCCCTAACATAGAGGTACAAAATCATTATGAAGTTAAAACGCTTACAGCCATAATTATCTTAGCTTTATCATTAGAGCACATCTTACACTCTCAAATAGCATTATAGGCGTATACTAATTTCCCATATTTTTTTCCCATATCTGATGTTCACTGAAGCATTCCATATGCACACCCTGAAGAACAGATGGATAACATTGCGAATACAGTGCATTGTATGGGTAAGAAATATGGCACCAAATAAAATTCTCCTTATGTCAGCTCCTTTTGTTTTACTATTGCACATTATTGGTGCTGCATTAGCGCCTCTGCGCCCCAGTCATACACCAAAAGCCTATTGTACTAGACTCTGCACAAATAGAATTAAATGATGGTCCCTGCCGCCCCCCCAAACAGGACCCAGTCTCGGGGACCTTTGTTTTATTTTATGCATTTTTTTAGTTTCTAAGAACCCCTGATCCTGCCATTTTCTGAAGTGAATATGAATGTATTAGCTTACAAAATTCCTTATCAGCTCAGACTAGCAGTCCATCTAGTCCTGTATCCTATTTTCAACAGTAGCTGGCACCAGCTGGTTCAGAGTATGATTCAAGATGGCCTCCAATAGGCAGTTATTGAATAAATTACCTACAGGGAATAATTTATCCACTAGACCTCATTAATTAAAGGTTGGTTTATATCCCAACCAGGAAGATTTATATCCCTTCCAAATCCTTCAGCTCACAAGCTCTCTGCTTGTCCAGATCACCAAGGCTGACCTCTAATACCTTGTTTGTGATCCTTTATTAGCATACTCCACATCTATTTTCAAAGTCCCTTAGACTTATCATCGCCTACCTGTGGTGTCTAATTTTCAAATTCTAATATTTTTTTTCCTCCAGAATACTTTACAGTTTCTCCTGTTTTTCTCTGCATACTTTGGAATAATTGCTTGCATGTGTAATATGTGCAAGCACATCTGCCTCCAAGTGAGTTGCTGTGTTCACTACTCAATGAAGCAATGAAGCATTTGAAATGCAAGAGCATTCCTCGGATGTTGTTGCAAGCTGATAATTCTTCATGCTCTGAATGTTGCATCTCTTGCATCCTGTGTCTCCATTTTAAAATGACATGTTACATGACTGTTTTTATCAATACTTTTTTTTTTTTAAACAAAACCAAAGTCACCGGATTGTATTTTGTTTGATCAGATGATTTCTTGCCAAACAAAATAAGGCTGCATATATTATGTTGTTTAGATGAGTGTCTCCTTATTCTTACGATAAACAAAGGACACTTAACTGAAAGCTATATATATATGAAGGTTGATTTACCATGACTAGCTTTCAGTTAAATGTATATATATATATGTAACATGAATTTACACAAATGCCCTGTATTTCCTCACCCCATCTCTATCCGACTTTGTGTCTGTTTGGGAACATTGGGTTTAGCAGACTGAACAATTGAGCAGATGTGAATGAAGTCCATAATAAATTCAGTGTGCAGAAAGCATGGAGCAAATTTACAATGGTACTCTAGCCAATTCAAGACCCAATTAACAGAGAATTTGCAATCTGGTCAGAATAAGGGTGCAAATAAAACAGGAACCCACATTATAGCATTTAGTAAAGTAAAACTAAACTTCTAAAGGGTTGCAAAACATTCTGAGGAAAAGACACTTTAATCCTAAATCTAAGCAATTGAGATCTTTTAAAAATAATGACATGTAAAGGACACTGCAGCTATACAATAAACATCTTGTATATATTGTAAATTTATATATGCCATATAAATGTATTACTGTAAAACTAATTAAGTAGATTTTACTGTCTAAGGAGCTCACTAAAGTAAGTTTTACTGTTTATTATTCTGCAAAACACAAAATCCAGGTAGATTTAATAAAGAAAAGTAGGCAGTAAAATATTTGGTACAGCTACGCAGTTCTGCACTAACCTGGATAAAATAGCCAAGAGTTTAAATATGGAGTTTCTTTATGGGATTGGCCATATTTTATTTTTCAGACCTAAAATGAAAACAAAATAGAGCTCTGCATCAAATATCAGCTTTGCAAATGCTGCCATCAGCTATGGGTGAAGATTGCCATCAGTCAAAAATAAAAAAGAAAGAACCTGAATACAAAGGCATCATCCTGTTACCATCTGTGCTTAGAACAGGTATAAATGAAATCAGGTTTTCATCAGAAACTTTTAACATTCTGCAATTTACTATTTATTCTGTTCAGAAAGATTAAGGCTAAGAACAAAAGTATTTATATAAGTTTTCATTTGAACAAGTTTTATATTTGTTTTAATCCCTAAAAAGAGAGTAATTAAATCATGTATATTTGAAAGATCAGGATTTTACAAAGCAAACCACTTATATCTGTATCACAGATAGTTTCTAAGGGTACATCTACATGGCACGGCTATTTTGGGATACCCGTATCCCAAAATAGCTACTCCGCATCTACACAAGCCACCCGTTATTTTGAAATATTTTTAGAAATAACGGGCAAGCTATTTCGCCATTCCGGTAAAACTTGTTTCACGAGGGATAAGCGATGGCTCAAAATAACACGTTGTTTTGAAATTTGGTGCTGTGTAGACGCACCAAGTTTCAAAATAAGCTATTTTGAAATAGTTTCGAAGTAAAATACACAATTTGTGTCGTGCAAATTATGTATCTTATTTCGAGATTAGGGTGCTGTGTAGACACATCCAAAGAGAGAAGATGCATGAAGCATTTGCCATGTTAAAACCTGTATTTTATTATAAAAAAATATCTTGATGCACTATTATATTTTTGTTATTAATTCATTAACATGTTTCCAAAGCA
Source organism: Pelochelys cantorii (assembly GCA_032595735.1). Lineage (NCBI taxonomy): Eukaryota > Metazoa > Chordata > Testudines > Trionychidae > Pelochelys > Pelochelys cantorii. The sequence goes on from CM064327.1 coordinate 90,680,118, forward strand.
ATACAAGGACCATGTCCAGATTTTGGTTAACATACGTTATGTCAGTGTATAGCCAGTGCAATTAGCATATCACTTGTGTGTGTGCATGCTTATGCTGGTGCTTCATGTACTCACCAGAAGTGCTTATGTGGCCACAAATTGTGGTGCACCATGGGTTGGTATCCCAGTGTAGCATGTGCCATTCACTGGTGTAATACCTTATAGGGGAATTTTTGCGATGAATTATGGAGCACATACAATTAGCAAAGGGGTGCAGTGGGGAACAAAAGATCAAGTTCCTGTCATGCAACTTTTTCCATCCCATAATTTGCGCACCTTTTAAAAATTCCACACATTTTTAAATTTTTAAAGATTCCTGCATATCACTTGTAGCTGCCTACCATCTCTGACCGAAATACTGAGCCTGTACAGTTTTGCACTATTATTATGAGTTCGGCAAATGCAGGATGAATATGCCTCCAGAATTTGTGGCACTGCAGGCAGTGCTGCAACAACGGGGGACGTGACAATTTGTTTGAGGGCCGATTGCTCATGGACATAGCAAAAAAGAATTCATGATTGCTGATAGCATTTATGGATCAGCTGCAGATGCTGGAGTGCTGCTTCTGGACCTGCAAACCAAGCACCGACTGGTGTGATGGCACCGTAATACAGATTTGGGACAATCTGTAGTGACTGCAGAACTTTCAGATGTGAAAGGCCACAGCTCATGACCTCCAACACATGGACAGCAAATGAGAGCTGCATTGATAATTTAGAAGCTAATGGTGATTGCTGTGTGGAAATTACAACATTTGATTGCTATAGGTCAGTGGGAAATCTACAAATGCCAATAAAGCATATAGATGTACCATATTTTCAGTGAGAACAGAAAGTGAAAGTTAAATTCCAGTAATCCCATTTTCCCATAGGAGTTTTAAATAAGACATACCTTTAACATTTCAGCTTTGGAGCATCTTAGCACAGCACTGGTCTCACACCGCCAGCATGGTGAGTCAGTTACACCAGGTAGTGAGAAACAATGAGGGAACCGTTCAGTTGTAGGAAACATTAACATTTCAGCCCCTATTCCATGGGTACGAGTACAGGGCACTGAGCACTGGCACAATTTTCCACAAGCTGTGGTGATTTTAGCTGATATTTCACTTCTGAGCATTGCAAATGTGTAGAGCTGTGTTTTTCAAACTGTGGGTCCCAACCCCCCGGGGGGTCGCGAGCAACTTAGAGGGGGGTCACGGTATCACAAAGTTTGAGAACCCCTGGTGTAAAGAATACTGGTGCTGCTGGTGTCCCAAAGCTGCCGGGGTCTGTATGCTGCTAGTTTGTTCATTGCAATGGTGCCTGCCAAATTAATTGCAGAACATCATGGGAAAACATCCTACCTTCTCTAGAAACCTTCAGGAAAGGCCTGTAGAATTTCTCCATGAAAGTTTAATTGAGATCTCTTGGGAGGTTACATGGGACTTCCATGTATAAAATAAATGGCTCTGCAGGCCCCCTTTTCCTAACTAACCTTCCAGGGTAATGAAAGGCAGCTAAATCCACCTCTCTTATCAAGTAAAGCAATGAAAAGTAGATACCTGTGTCCTGCTAATGTGGAACTGGGCTGAGCGTCACCTTCACATTGATAAATTTTAAGGGAGAATTCATGCACACCTTTATCTGAGGTTCCAACCTCTGGATTTGGCTCATCTGTGCTTAGCTGATTGGATGGCTAAATTGCAGTGAAGTTTCCAAATATATCCTGGTTTATGGCATATCTGGATGTCTGCCACTCCACTGGGTATCCCTCCTCCTCCTTCTCCTTAGTGTTCACAATAGGGATCTCTGTTTCAGGCTCTAATGAGGTATCTGTGATCGCCTGAGAGGTGCTGATGGGGTCTCTGCCAAATATCCTATGTAGCTTGTTGTAAAATTTACAGGTCTATGGCATGGCACCAGATGGACTGTGGCCTCTTGTGGTATGCCTGGTGCCGTTCCTCCACTTTCACACGGCTCTGCTCCTGATCCATGATGCATCCTTTCACCTGAATCCCTTGTGAAGTCTAATTGTAGATGCCCAAGTTTCTATAAATGATCTGGATGCCTGCACAGACTTTTCTCTTCATAAGCCCAGGAGATCCAATGCCTCTTATTTATTCCAGACAGCAGCTGCATGGAGAGCACATAGCACTCCTAGTCAGCTGGGGAGTTGCACACAAGGGAGAGCTGCTACGTGTGCTCACCAAGTTGGGAAATCAGAAAAAGGCATTTAAAAAATATGCAGGGTCTTTAAAGGGCAGTAGTAGAGGTGCCCTCTCATCTCCATGAGCCCTGGGCAATGAAGTGACTAGAGCAGGCACTGTTGGGCATTGTGGGACTGTTGCTGAAAGACTGCTATTGTTGACAAGAGTCAAAAGTGTCTTCACTTACACAGCTTCTAGCACGGTAAGTCAACCAGTTCTCAGTGCTGCTAGAGATTACTCGTATTACCTCATCACTTTAATAGGATGCTTATGTCAGCAAAAGATTTATTTGCCAGAAGCAAATTCAAGGGTGCGTCTACATTGCACCCATAGCTCGAAATAAGCGACACAATTTGAGCCATGCAAATTGCATAGCTTATTTTGAAATTTGGTGCTGTCTACACAGCACTTATTTTGAAATAAATTGCTATTCTGAAACGTCCCTTACTCCTCATGGAATGAGGTTTACAGGGACCTTGGATAGCGAGCCCATTATATTTCAAAATAATGGGCGCGCTCAAAAAACATGGAATAGCTATTTCAGGATACCCCTGGCATCCTGAAATAGCACTGCAGTGTAGAAGTAGCCTAAGGGTGGAAACATGCACAAATGAACTGATGCAAGGTAACTTACGATATTAACTTAACTTTGTAATGCAGATCAGGTACAGTATTTAAGTTAGGGGCACTGTTGTTTTGGATTAGGTAAACTGGTTTCACTCCTTATCCTCCCACCCTATTCTTGAATTTTGAATGGTTTTACAACTAACCACAAAATGAATCTTTGGATGAGTGCATTTTCTCTAATTGCAGCCAGGCTATGCCAAGATACTATGAGAATGCAGTGGAAATATAACAAGAATAGTCCATTTTCAGGCTCTGGAGGCTCAAATGATTTAGATGAACTGTTCATTTCAAACTGGACCCAAATTCTGAATCTTTGGAGGTTTTTCTGTCCCTAGTGGTAATTTTATCTATACCTTTTGGAAGTCTTCATTAAACACACAAGATTCCCTAAAATCAGCTTTGAAAGCTCTGATAGTGATTTTTAAAAAATGCACAACAGTAAAGTGCAAGATAATATGAGCTACAGAACAATTGGGCTTGATCTCTGCTTGAAAGAGTTTTTTTTTAAAGAGGTACTTACTCCTTCTTTGATGTTTACTTCAACAGAGTCATGTGAATCTAATCCACTATTGTCCTGATTCCAAGCCCGGTCTGTCTTTCTAGTGACTTATATGGGCTTTGGATCAGGTCCTTTATTATCAATGTTATTGTTGGGAGAAATTATGTTTTGTTTTGGGAAGAATAAACACAGTAAAGATCAGTGGGAAATCTCACAATTATAGAAAGCTGCAATGTGATGAAGTGACACAAGCTGTTTAAATAGAAAGAGTTTGAAAATGTGCATCTCATTTAAAGATCGTGTGAGAGAGTTGGGGCTAGATCTATGAAGAGATTTATGTGCCCAAATCCAAAATGTAGATCCTCAACCTCTCCCCACCTCAAACTCAGCTATTACCAACCCACTGGCAAAATCTCCAAGGCATTAATATTTCTGCCATTGGTTATGTATGCAGCTGCCTAAAGCCTGACACCCAGGAGCCTAGCTTATACATAAGTCCCAGCAGGATATTAGGTTAGTGTTTTTCCACCTGTCTCATCCCGGGTGCCCAATCCAAGAAGGGTGGTCTGAGAACACCATGTGGATTGGGTCTCACACAAAGCACAGGAGGGTGGTTCGGTCTATTGGATAACTATTAGTAAAGTGGTTACAGCCCTCACCTAGGATGTGAGGGAGACCATTTCAACCCCCCTCTGCCTCAGATGGGTTCAAACCCCTGTTCTATACCTCCCCATCTCTCTGGTAAGTGCTCCAAGAACTGGAATATGGCATATTCTGGTGTGTGTGTGGGGGGGGGGGGGTGAGGAGGGAGGGCTCTCAATCTCTCTTGCTGAAGGTGTTCCACTTGGGATAAATAAATAGCCACTAGAACAGAGCCTGGATCTTGGGTCTCTCACAGCCCAGTGAGTGTCCTAGCCACTCAGCAGTTTGCTCTCTGGCCTGTGATTATGAAGTATTTCATCGATATTGGCATAGCTTCAGAGGGAGAGGCGAGACATCCACTCCAGAATACCCATATTCCTCATGTTCGTGGTGGAGGGAGAACTGGATTCAAATCCTTGATTCACATGAGGCAGATAGCAGAATTGAATCTGGGTCTCCTGCAGCCTTGGGTGAGATCTCTAATGGGATGTCCATTTTCCAGCCAGCTCTGTTGACAACACATTCACTTCCTTTCTTCTATTGTTTTAATTAATATGGTGACAAAAAGCAGAAATGTAATGAAGCAAAGCATTCGTTTCCCAATGAAAATCATAAAGACATAGACACTTCAACTCCTGTCAGTTTAAATATGAAGAACAGATTAAATCATGGTATAGGCCAAAATGGTCCTTAGAAAAAATACCAGATCTCTGATAGTCACATCTAGTTTTTCCTTTACTGCCATTTGCATTTGAAATACTAGCAAACAACCAACCACAAACTCTATTCAAAAACCTTGGCATTAGCAGCCCAGGTTTGCAGATCATTTCCCAAGTAGTTCAGGATAGATCACTGTAAATACACGTTGCCTTCTGCTTCAGAATCAGCACTACTGTAGGAAACAGACTCCCAACGTGTTTATATAAAAACAGAGTGGAACAGAAAATATCATAATAAAATTGCTCCAGGAAGTAGGAGTGTAGGGTAAATCATATGCTGCTCAAATACTAATTCTTGTTTTGCTTTCCATGCAAGCATTAAAAAAAAAGGACAAAGCAAAAGTAAGAGACATCATCATAGATTAGCCCAACGTAAATGAAAGAAAGAAAGAAAGCTGAAAATTGGTAGAAGAGTTGATTTCACTACATGTTTATGTTAATAGGGTATTTGACTTTTGAATGCTTCATAAACCTTGTTATGTTCAGTGCTATTTGAGGTAGTAAAACAGCTGGAACTCTGCCAGAAGCTTTAATTGGAATCAGCTTAGCAGGGGCTGACAAGGTTTCCTAGTGTTTAGCTTCAAACTTATTATAAAAATGTAAAATTATGTGCTATTCATTTTCTATTCCTCTTTGGTGTGTGCCCATAAAGGTGAGACATAGCTGTGCTAGAAAATAGATTTTTTTTCTTGTATGCCCAGGGCCAGTGCTTTAAATAGGGCAACATGGGTATTGTCTTTTATAATTAGAAATTACTTTGCTTTAGATGCTGCAAAGATTATTGTGGAATTCTTTCCTTATCGCACATCTTGATGATTGATTATACAAAGATGTCAGATGGCCATACTGTTGTCCACAACAGTAGCAATAAGTGACTATGTTGTGTGATCAGAATTTATCACTGAAGAAGCCACCATATGGATAACTTAATTGCATCTCTTCTGTCCAGAAATTCAAATAGGGTGGAATAGATCAGAGCTTCTAGCCATATAGGACAAGAAAGTAGTTATTGTAGGCACCAGTCCCACCAGCTGATCCATGAAGGTGGACCCTAACGCAATGGTTCCACCACTTGGAATAGCTTAGGGTATGTCTACACAGCAATGTTATTTCAGAATAACTGATGTCATTCCAAAATAATATAGTCCAAGTCTATACTAGAAGCAGTTATTTCGACATAATGTCAAAATAATTTTGAGCTGGAGGACTTCTTATTCCGACTCCTATAACCCTCATTTTACGAGGAGTAAGGGAAGTCGGAGGAAGAGTGCTCTTTCTCGGACTTCCTGCTGTGTAGACAGCGCCAAAAGTAGAAATAAGCTCTTTCGAATTAAGCTACACTATTGACGTACCTCAAGATGCATAGCTTATTTCAACTTTAGCCCTGCTGCGTAGATGTGTCCTTGCAGATCCGGGCTGGACTCTGTAACTCATTAAATGTTTCAAGTTCTGGACTAAGAAGAAGAAGTCTTCACTCATTATCTATAAATACAATTTAACAGACTAAAACTGTCCCCTTTCCTGAGCTTCTCAGAATGTTGGCATAATTTCTTGGAATTCTGTGTCTGATAAATTTAGGTCAAACAAAAATGTTAAAAAATGTAACTGATATAGAAAAGTGACTTCCACTAAGGCTGTTAAGATAGGAATGAATCCCAGGTCCATGTTATATTCCCAAATGTAGTCAAGAAAGTCATGTCTGACAGAAATAATATTCTCAAAGTTTTAATAGAAAAGTTTTATCTTGGGAAACAGAAATTTCCTGGAAAATGCTACTTCACCTGTAAAACTATTTTTGGTAGGATATTAACTGTCAATCATAGACTGTATCACAACTACTCCCATTGAGTGAAAAGCAGTTAGTTCAGAACTTTCCTATTTAAATAGTTAAAATGCTGATTGTGTTTTGAAGAGTCCCCTGGCCACCATTTGTCTGGAGTGGAAGTTTGGCATATGATGAATGAAATACGGATGAATATAATAGCCCAAACACACTAATTTCTTTAGAAAAAACTTAAAAAACAACAAATAGTCTAGTAGCACCTTAAAGACTAACAAAACATGTAGATGGCATCATGAGCTTTTGTGGGCAAAACCCACTTCTTCAGATGACTGGAGTATAATAAGTTCAGATCCAAGAATAAATAAGGGAAGCGGGGGCGGGGAGTGAGAGAAAGAAAGAGACAGTAAGTAGATAGTGCAAATAGCTACAAGAGGCTGTTAAGAACCATTAGCACCTCCATTGTTTGATTGGTTGTTTAAGTCATTAAAAGGTGAAAGAGTGTGTGCAAGCCATCCTATATCCGGGTTTAGACTATTAGCATAAGAATTAAACTTGTGAATGAAGTTAAGTTCCAATCCTTCTCTGTGTATTTAGCTTGTGGAATTGGTCTGAAACAAAACAGCAACTTGGAGATCCATTAATGAGTGTCCAGGAAGATTAAAGTGTTCTCCAACAGGTTTTTGTGTGTTGCCTTTTAGGATATCTGATTTGTGTCCATTAATTCTTTCCCATTGAGTCCACAAATTATTTTGGCAGCCCAACTTCCAACCAGAGGCCTCATTATTATAAAACCTTGAATTCAGTCAGAGTATTCAGATGTACTTGTCTGTAAAATTGGAGCCATATGTATTCAGTTTGGTACTAGTGAAATCACAGTTTACTCTTTCTAATTCACAATACCTGTAAGTCCATTCATTCTGTATTCCAGCTGTTGCCATCTTTAGTTTCACACTAAGACTACTAATTGTCTATATTTTGTTGTATTTAAGGAACATTGTCCTGCAGTTAAATGAAAAAAAAATTCAATTAAACTGCCCCCCACATTATTATATTACTAAATGAATTGGGTATATGCTGGGAGAATCTTAATCTAGGTCATGAAATAAGCAGCTCATAACAGTAAGAGCATTACATAAGAACATAAGAACATAAGAATGGCCATACTGGGTCAGACCAAAGGTCCATCGAGCCCAGCATCCCATCTGCCGACGGTGGCCAATGCCAGGTGCCCCAGAGAAGGAGAACAGAAGACAATGATCAAGTGATTTATCTCCTGCCACCCATCTCCTGCCCTTGTTATGAAGGCTAGGGCACCATACTTTGTCCCTGGCTAATAGCCATTTATGGACCTAACCTGCAAAAATTTATCAAGCTCTTTTTTAAACCCTAATAGAGTCCTGGCCTTCACAGCCTCCTCGGGCAAGGAGTTCCACAGGTTGACTGTGCGCTGTGTGAAGAAAAATTTCCTTTTATTAGTTTTGAACCTACTACCCATCAATTTCATTTGGTGTCCCCTAGTTCTTGTATTGGGAAAAGGTAAATAATTTTTCTATAATCACTTTCTCCACACCATTCATGATTTTATATACCTCTATCATATCGCCCCTCAATTGCCTTTTTTCCAAACTGAAAAGTCCCAGTCTCTCTAGCCTCTCCCCATATGGGACCCTTTCCAAGCCCCTAATCATCTTAGTCGCCCTTTTCTGAACCTTTTCTAATGCCAATATATCTTTTTTGAGGTGAGGAGACCACATCTGCACGCAGTACTCGAGATGTGGGCGTACCATAGTTTTATATAGGGGAAGTATGATATCTTTTGTCTTATTATCTATCCCTTTTTTAATAATTCCTAACATCCTATTTGCCTTACTAACTGCCGCTGCACACTGCGTGGATGTCTTCATAGAACTATCCACTATAACTCCAAGATCCCTTTCCTGATCTGTCGTAGCTAAATTTGACCCCATCATGTAGTACGTGTAATTTGGGTTATTTTTTCCAACATGCATTACCTTACACTTACCCACATTAAATTTCATTTGCCATTTTGCTGCCCAATCACTCAGTTTGCTGAGATCTTTTTGTAGTTCTTCACAATCCCTTTTGCTTTTGACTGTCCTGAACAACTTTGTGTCATCTGCAAACTTGGCCACCTCACTGCTTACCTCATTTTCTAGATCATTGATGAACAAGTTGAACAGGATTGGTCCCAGTACTGACCCCTGGGGAACACCACTAGTTACCCTCCTCCATTGTGAAAATTTACCATTTATTCCCACCCTTTGTTTTCTGTCTTTTAACCAATTCTTGATCCATGAAAGGACCTTTCCTCCTATCCCAGGACCACCTAATTTACGTAAAAGCCTTTGGTGTGGGACCGTGTCAAAGGCTTTCTGGAAATCTAGGTATATTATATCCACTGGGTGCCCCTTGTCCGCATGTTTATTAACCCCTTCAAAGAATTCTAACAGATTGGTTAGACACGACTTCCCTCTGCAGAAACCATGCTGACTTTTGCCCAACAATTCGTGCTCTTCTATGTGCCTTGCAATTTTACTCTTTACTAGTGTTTCTACTAATTTGCCTGGTACTGATGTTAAACTTATCGGTCTATAATTGCCAGGATCTCCTCTAGAGCCTTTTTTAAATATTGGTGTTATATTGGCCATCTTCCAGTCATTTGGTACCAAAGTGGATTTAAAGGATAGGTTACAAACCACTGTTAATAACTCCGCAATTTCACATTTGAGTTCTTTCAGAACCCTTGGGTGAATGCCGTCTGGTCCCGGAGACTTGTTACTATTCAGCTTATCAATTAATTCCATAACCTCCTCTAATGTCACTTCAATCTGAGTGAGTTCCTCAGATTTGTCACCTAAAAAGGCTGGCTCAGATTTAGGAACCTCTGTAACATCCTCAGCCGTGAAGACTGAAGCAAAGAAATCATTTAATCGCTCCGCAATGGCACTGTCTTCCTTGATCGCTCCTTTTATATCTTTATCATCCAAGGGCCCCACTGCTTTTTTAGCAGGCTTCCTGCTTCTAATGTATTTAAAAAACATTTTACTATCATTTTTTGAATTTTTGGCTAGCTGTTCCTCAAACTCTTTTTTGGCTTTTCTTACTACATTATGACACTTCATTTGGGAGTGTTTATGTTCCTTTCTATTTTCCTCACTAGGATTTGACTTCCACTTTTTAAAAGCTGCCCTTTTCTCTCTCACTGCCTTTTTAACATGGCTGTTTAGCCATGGTGGTTCTTTGTTAGGTCTCTTACTGTGTTTTTTTATTTGGGGTATACATTTAAGTTGGGCCTCTAGTATGGTGTCTTTAAACAGTTCCCATGCAGCTTCCAGGGATTTTAGTTTAATTACTCTCCCTTTTAGTTTCTGTTTAACTAGCTTCCTCATTTTAGTGTAATTCCCCTTTTTGAAATTAAATGCCAGAGTGTTTGACCGCTGCGGTGTTCTTCCCAACACAGGAATATTAAAAGTTATTATATTGTGGTCACTATTTCCAAGCGGTCCAGTAACAGTTACCTCTTGGACCAGATCCTGCGTTCCAGTCAAGACTAGGTCGAGAATCGACTCTCCCCTTGTGGGTTCCTGTACTAGCTGCTCCAAGAAGCAGTCATTTAAGGCATCAAGAAATTTAATCTCTGAATCCCGTCCTGAGGTGACATGCACCCAATCAATATGGGGATAATTGAAATCTCCTATTATTACTGTGTTTTTTATTTTGGTAGCCTCTCTAATCTCCCTTATCATTTCAGCATCACTATCACTGTCCTGGTTAGGTGGTCGGTAATATATTCCTAATGCCATATTCATATTAGAGGAATGAATTGTTATCCATAATGATTCTATGGAACATTTTGATTCCTTTAGGATTTTTACTTCATTTGATTCTATATTATCCTTCACATATAGTACCACTCCGCCACCCGCACGACCTGTTCTGTCTTTCCGATATAATTTATATCCCGGTATGATAGTGTCCCACTGATTGTCCTCATTTCACCATGTTTCTGAGATGCCTATTATGTCAACTTCCTCCTTTGATATGAGGTACTCCAGTTCACCCATCTTATTAGACAGACTCCTAGCATTAGTGTAAAAGCATGTTAGAAAACTACCACTATTTATATGTCCGCCTTTCACAGACACATTGGATTTTTTTATGCACGATTGTTTCACATCTGATTATATATGCCATTATATGGCAAACCTGTGGTTAACAAAATTGTAAAGCAGGCAGAAAAAATAGGAGAAATGCTTCTTACTCCTCTAATGGAGTCCAGAAAATGGTGAGTTACTAATTTCTGTTATGTTCTCGTTGCTCTTTAAACTGTCTCTCCCAAAATAAAATAATTTTTCTTCCGCTCTCTGGACTGATACTGGTCGTAAAAAGTAAACATGGATTATAAAAAACAAGAACCTCTAGCCCTCAAGGTTCCAGTAAAAAGTTGGTCAATAGGCACCAGCTGGGGGTCAAGGTCTGTTTATGCTCAATTTATCTTCCTTGGTGCAAAGGCTTTCTGCCTCCCCTTTGCAGAGGGGGAGTTGTGAAAGTAGTTGACATAACTGGGCCAGTTGCTTTTTATTTCTAGTATGCTGTGTGGAATGCTTGAAAGCAAGCTTCTGTGCTCAGTAATTGGCCGATAAAGCTCAATATCTTCCAAATTATGGTCATAGTTCATTCAGGAAAACACTCCTTAACATCAAATGGAAATAGGAGCAACACAAGTTGTATCACTAACCAATTCAATACTACAGCACATTGTGTCATCCTTGGAGTTTTGTTTGTGCGCCCTCTGATAGAACTGTTGTTCCAACATTTTTTATTCTAGTACTTCAGTGCTGCAGTGAAATTTCCCACACTAACATGGCAGAAATAGAAAGCTATGATGGGAACTACAAGTGTGAAGTAGGATTATTCAGAGACACAAAACATACTCCGAATCCCGACATTCTGCCAACAATGCCCAAGCTACCAAGGGACAAACAAAGCTAAATAGTATCATCTGATTGACCAGTGGATAAGAGATCAGCAAAACCAAAACATCTAGTGACTACAAGGAGGCAGCTGGCAAGGTCAAACAAAAAATCTGATCGAATGGCAAAACGATCAGACACAAGAATCAAGTGGGGTGGAAGAATAAAGTTCAAAAACTTGCAAAGATATTGAGAAAGCCGATGCAGCATGATTTTGTACTTCATATATATTTAAAAGAAAATATTTTTCAGTCTTAAATTTTTTAAAGAGTTGAGTGCACCATGATGGCCCTTCTTAAATCCCTCTCAACCATTACTGATTTCCCAGACCTGGTTCCACTAGACGCAATGACGTTTTTGTCTGCTTACTGTTTGTTTTGTTCTCATTGTGTACATGCTCTGCAAACATGAATGATGATAAACAAGCACAATTGGCAAGAGACATAAATTTCCTCTCTGCAGTCACTTTTCTGAAAAGGAAAAATACATTTTCAGCGCCACTACTGTGGTGCTGCGAGTGGTTAACATGATAGAGAGGAAACATTAGTTTAGATAATCCATATGATGGCCTGTTTTTATCCAGGTAGTTGGTAAATTCATGTTCTAAGATTGGTCCATTCTTTTGGATACATAGATATATGGTTGCACCAAGCACAGCTTAAAATGAAGTGCCTGAAATCAACTGGACCATTCAACAATCAAAAATCACTCTCTCTCTCTTTCTCTCTCTCTGAAGGGAAAGACTGAGTGCTGGAAGATCCTTCTTTTCACAGTAGAACCAAAGAGATATGAACACCAGAGTTACAGACTGACCAATCAACTGGACAACTTGTGGAAGTAATCCATCAGGCAGCAGTGGAGGGAAAAACCCTCAGCAAATACAGTATTGCTGTACTTCAGGGGTTCTCAATCTTTTTCTTTTAGATGCCCCTCTCCAACATACTATAAAAACTCCAGGGACCAGCAGGGGGGAAGAAGCCTCAGGGCGTTAGCCCTTTGTGGCTCCGGGCTTCAGCTGCAGTGGGGGGAATGCTCTGGATTTCAGGCAGGGTGCGGGGAGGGGTTGAGGCTGCAGCCACAGGGTGGAGGGCTTAGGGCTTTAGATCCAGTGGGATCCATGGTTCAGCTTCGCTGGGGATCCAGGGTTCAGCTTCGCAGTTCTGTGCCTGGCTTTACTTGAGCTCCACAGGAACAGTGGGGCTTGGGGTTTTAGCTACTTGGGGAGCGCTGTTTTCAGCCCCGGCACTCCACCCATAGCTAACGCCCTGATCCCTGGTATGTTCTCCTCCTCCCCTAGCTAGCACCCGGAGTGAAGCTGTGAGGAGCTCCTATCCCCCAATGCCACCCCCCAGCTGAAATGGAACCCCATTGCTCCTTACAGCTCCAAAAACCCTGAGCCCTGGTGCTCCAGCAGGACAGTAGCCTGAAGTCCCCCACAAGGGTCAGAGGTCGTGACCACCATCCCCACCCAGAGTTCTGAACCCACCATCCTGCAGCTGCAACATTGTGGCTGCAGACCAGACCCTCTTGTTCAGAGTTACAACCAGCCTCCATTCCTGAGGTGTCCATTAGTCTAAGGTCCTATGATACTGGGAGCAGAGACACTATCAAGCTCATTCTGGAAGAGGAGATACTCTGATAAGGATAAAGAGGAAAATACTAGAAAACTTCTCTTTTAAAAAAAGGATTTTAATCAAGGTGGCATAGAAAAACTTGATACAAATTTGACAGTAAACTTGTATAGCTTTTTCAGTCTGAGTCTAGGAATGTGTTTGATCACTAAGGGTACATCTACACAGCAGGGCTAAAATCAAATTAAGCTACAGAACTTCAGCTATGTCAATTGAGTAACTTACGTCAAAATGGCTTAAGTCGACTTTTGGCACTGTCTGCACAGCAGGAAGTTAAAGGAAGAATGCTCTTCCTTTGACTTTCCTTACTTCTCGTGAAATGGGGGTTACCAGGAGTCAGAGTAAGAAGTCCTCCAGCTTGACATTATTTTGAAATAAAGGCTTGTAGTGAAGATGTGCACTATGTTATTTTGGAATAACACTGCTGTGTCGATATACCCTAAGGGACAGAAACTAGGATAAAAATCATTGTTTGATGAGGTTGGTGAGATTAGAGCCACATGAAAATTGGTTTATATTTGTCATAGGGTCTGTTTAGCACAATTCATAGGCCTCATCATCAACACTAAAATGTTTACAGACACAGGCAACAGCTGTTGCCTACTATTCTTAGGTGTATACTGCTAAAATTGGGCTGAGTTATTCTTCAGTCATAAACCTGATCACTGTTGATTACAACTTACTCCCCTGCTGCCATGCCATCAGTATTTTCTCTACACATCTCACTCTTTATTCCAGTCAAAGCCTTTCAGCTTCCACAAACTCAAATATCAGTGAATTGACAAAATTGTATGCATCCCGGAAACCTTTTCATGTCAATCTTCCACCACAAAATTAGCTACATCATACTAATCCTCCACACTGACTAGCACAATTTACCCTGTTTTTTTGGTATCTGATCCTTTCCTGCCCTAAACTTCACCAGTTTAATAAAAACCTCACCTCTGGGTTTCCAAGCTTCCACAAATGCAAATGAATGAATGGGAGTGATTTTTAAGAGCTAGCAGATTTCCTATTATGTTTTAAAATAATTTATAAACATTAATATTTTACTTTGTTATAGAGATTATTGTAACTAAATAACATGATAAGAGACCAAATTATGTTCCTTTAAAAGGACTTCAGTGTTTTAAATGAGTTTGTTTTCTCAGAAAAAAGTAATTAAGAGATTACTTAATGCTGTAATATGCTGAAGCTGTTGTAATGGAGCACTGTAGGAAGCTAGGGCCTTTCATACATGGGAGTGAATTGTGAACGTTGACCCTAAACTGCGTGGTTATCTGGGAAATGTAGTTAACTGACTGAGTGATAATTTTGTTGTTTGTGATTGATTAAATAAAATAATGTTCTTTACTGAAGCCAGGCCAGTAGAATCTTTTCCTGGTATAGTAATGCCATTTAAAAATATGATTTTTTTACAGATTTCTTAACTGGCATAAAGCCTAGTGTAGATGCAACATTCTGCTCTTGTTTGTTGGTATATTTTATCTAGAGGGACTAGAATAAGCTATACCAAGAAAAAGCACTCTTTCACCAGTATAAGATACAGCTACAGCAGGAGGGTTTGCTGGCATAACTTAAAACTGGCAGACCTTCTAGTGCAGACTAAGCCCGGGATAATTTTTTGTATGAAAACAGGGTGATGAGTAACATGGAATATCTGCAGTCTGTGAGCACTGAAGTGAGACTATTTTTTTAAACAGAAAAAAAAATTAATGCTTTTGAAGGGGGAGTAAAGGAAAGAGAATAATAATCTCCTTCTGCAAAGAGGGGCTGATTACAATTGTCACTTTTGGTCTGTTTTAACAAGGTAGGGTGAAGTTTCTGATTAAGATAACTGGGAATATGAAGCCATCTTTTCTGGGCCAGAAATGTTAAAGCTCATTTATCATGATGTACAGCTACCTTCAGCTCATACCCGCTGCAGCCCTCGAGAAGCCGGTGACTTATCACCCTAACTTCAGCTGATGCCTTAGACTTCCCACCTTCAGCTGATGCCATCTCCAGCCCTGGAGAACCTGGTGATGGGTGCCCATATGCTCCAGAGACTGGGGGGAGGGAGATATTGGCATATCTGTAATGACTTCATATACAGCAGTGGGTGGGGGCATGATGTAAGAGTTAATCAGTTCTTTTTCTTCTCACAGCCCAGTCAAAAGAGAGACAGTGGCATATGGTGAAAACTCACTTCCACCCCTACTCAGCCTACCCAGGCACAATACTGCTAGGTGGGCAGTAGGGAAAGGCTCCAGGGTATCTGCGCCTGCCCTTCCTCTTTTCCCTTTTCCGAAGACTGCTGAGCTGATGTAATAGCTTTCCCTCCACTGAGTCCAGCTAGGAGATTGGTGCGGTTGCTTAAGTGACCTCCTTAAACAGGGTGCCAGGTCATTAGATATGTTGGTATTTTCCTTTTTAAAATATGAAACCCACAAAATATAGGAACTAATATTACATCAGAATTGTAATATTTCAAAAGATGAAATGATATTATCTGCTGAGAGTAAACAAACCATGTTAGCACAACCACCTACTGTTTGGATTTTCAAAAGAGTAAGGGGCCTACCTCCCTTAGGCTCTCTGGAAAATCCCAGCATTGTTTGTTCGCATTCAATCAAAAATGCTAAGAGTAGACATATAATAGAATGTTTAAATAATTAAATATAGGATTATAGACACTTAACCTAATCCCAGGAATTTGGAGGCTTTACATGAGATTAAAGTGGTACATGGGCTTTACATGGAGTACATTTCTTCCAACAATTCCAAAGTGTGTTTGAAATTATCACATTTTGATTCTCTAGCATACCAACATGCAGTTTTTGAATGTGTAAATGGCTGTAAAAGGTGCCCGGCAGTAGAGCAGAAGGCTCATGTCTTCATATACATCTGTTCACGCCTATCGCACTTTCAGTTATTAAAATAAGTAGTCTTGATTCTGTTCTTTGGCTAAGCAACAGGAATCAAATGGGAACATTTGATATGGTTACCATTGTATTTTATACCTTAGCTGTCACATATTTTTGTCCATTTTAACTTTTAATAAGAAAATAAAGAGAAAGTTTTCTATTAACTTTTCCTGATTCTACATTGCTATATTCCATCTTGTATGTACCCTCCTGAATCCATACACTGCCTTCTCTGGAGCAACAATCCTGTCCCTTTTCTAAGTACACTCTTCTATCACGCTCATGGGATTTTTCTTTCTTTTTACCTTTTCATGAACTAGTCATTTTTACAGGTGCAGCAGTCTCTCTCTCTCTCAAGAATGAGGGATCCTTCTAATCAAAAACATTTTTAATGTGTGTGTCTCTTTTCTAAGGCCACAAGCCACAGTTAGACTATAGTTCTTTTATAGATGCACAGAGGCTTTCCCTTTTCCTGTTTTATTGTCATTTTTAACTTTGCTCCCATTCTCAGACACTTACACATGTGCCTAAACCCTGAAGGGAGTAGCCAGACTAATCAAATCAGTAATGGTAAGCACAAGCCTGCTCCCCTATGTTGCAGCTCCTACTCGGTGCCTGCTCTACAAAGGATATGAGTCTGTTAAAGCACCTATTAGCCTCAGTGGTTTAGCAGAAGCTGGAGCATCTTATGCTTTTACTTCTACAAGACCCCCATTTGGTCCTTGGTATAACAACCAAAGGCAGGCGGCTAGCACATGTGTGTAACTGTTTGCAAGATCAGAGCCTACATAGATATATTTTCCCCATAAAGCTAACATGTATCAGCTTTTCACATCAATTGGGTAAATGAAATGGCTTCTCCCACACAAGTAAGCATTTGAGGGAACCGAAAATGCTTTGTGTCTTTGCAAATAGAGGGTGCAATGAGGGGGAGGGGCAAGACCCTCCCTAAAACCCTGATTGGAGCTGGGTGGCCTAATAGCAAGAGCCCTTCCCCACTGGCATGACAGTAGGCCAGCCAAGACAAATCTGAGTAGACTTTGGGCCCCTGCCCCTGCTCCGCAGCGTAAACATAGCCCAGGAGATCTTGAAGGAATTAAAATAAATTGGTGGAAGTTGCCTCAGGTCCAAGGGACAGATAATTCTCCTTCCCTCCATGCACTGGAAGGGACTCCCACCGTACATTTCTACCACTAACTCCTTGCATGAGCTTTGAAAAGTCACATCTCTCTAGGCTCAGGTTCACCATCTGTAAAACACTGATAATGTTACTACATACTTACATTTATAAGTGTCTTGAGATCCTCTGATGAAAGACCCGTGGTATTATTTCTACATTATCTTTGTTCCACACGATATGATAATACCGGGTTTGAACCCATGTATGCTTCCTTAATCACTGGGAATTACATGCCTGGTGACATTGCTGAATTAATTTATAATACCTTTCTTCAAAATTAGAGCTTCTGAATATTAATAATAGTTAAATAAAAAAGCTGGAGAAGGGCTTAGTTTCCTTAGTTACAGAACTGATGAATACTTTTGGAACTAGTCCTAATTAAGTTTTAGAATTTGAATATTACAACTCAGGGCAATTTATGTAACAACAGACGCTGAGGTGGCTTATTAGCAATTATTGATTTTTGTATTTTCTTGTGCTTATTTTTAATTATTTATAATCTGCACAGTGGAGTGGCTTCACTATCACATACTCAGTGTGAGGCTTGCACAACTAACAGCAGTCTCCCAGGAAGGAAATAAGCTCAGCAAAATCATTTTTTTAAATAAATTTTCTTTTTCTAGAGAGATTTTTTTTCTCAGACATGCAGGTGTCTGTCTAGTTAGCAGCCAGTGTTTCCCTCGTTCATCTTCAGGTCCTCATTTTGCAACTTGTTCCGTTTACACTGCTATTGTTAGCCTCTTAAAAACTGTGGTACTTATATGGCAATCAGCTCCAACAATTAGGGTATGTCTACACTACAGCATTATTTCGAAATATAACGCATCTACACACAAAATGCTTTCAAAATAGCATTTCGCTATTTCGAAATGGTGCATCCACACTGATAGGATGCTGAATCTCATTTAAGGCTGGCCGGAACCAGTTCTGGCAGGGCATCAGGTCAGGAGTTACCTGGGTTCGCATGTGGCCTTTGGTGGCCAGGCTGGCAGCTATCCTGCCATAGACGGCCACATTCCTCCGTCTAGTGCAGAGATCATAGATGTTGGGGGCATCCCCCCAAACCTGAATAAGGTCCATGATCTCCACCCTGGACCAGGAAAGCACCCGCCTTCTCCGGGCCCTGGTGGGCTCCTGGGAGCTGGCAGACTGCTCCTGGGGAGTGGTGGAGGGCTGGCTGCCAGTGGCTTGCTGGCTCATGTTTTGGGGCCCCTGGGTCAGAAGCAGTGACTGCTGGCTCTGGGCTGGCAGGCTTGGAGCTGGCACAGGCACTGTGGCCAGAGTCTACTCCTTTAAGGGCTCCGGGGAGGGGGGAGGGAGAGGAGTGATCTTGGCTGAGGCTGGAGTGGCCACCAGGGCACCCTGGGAAGGCTGGAGGCCCCCTATTTCGAAATAAGTATCTACACAGCACTTATTTCGAAATAGCTATTTCGAATTTGGTGTTATTCCTCGTGGAATGAGGTTTACCAATTTCGAAATAAGCCCTCTGCTATTTCAAATTAATTTCGAAATAGCGGTTTGGCTGTGGAGACGCTAGTAAAGTTATTTCGAAATAACTTTGATGTGTAGACATACCCTTAGAGTGTCTCAGTGTCTTTCATGCATTTATCTTCATAACGCTTCATTTTCTAGATGGGGACATTAGACAGAAGGGTATTAAATGAGTTGCCCAGGATCTTTACAGGAATTTTGTGGTAATAATTTGCACCCATGTTGCCAAAGTCTTATACTAGTACCTTAATCACTGGACCATAACAATGTCCCTATTCTCCATTCCAGACTAAGCATAGCACAAGAACATGTTGGGGAGAGGACATGTGCAAGTCTGAATTTGAACCTGTTTCCACAACTATGGGAACAATTGTTAAGTGGCATAATATGACCAAAATGCGCAGTTGTTTGGAACAAAAAAAGTTTACAAATATTATTTTTACAAAATGATTTCAAATCACAGATCTAAATTGATAATGGGATATCAGCAAAGCCTAGAGAGTGGCATTCAAGAATTATCTATATGGGTATGTCTATACTACAGAGTTTTTTTCGGAAAAAACGGCCTTTTTCTGAAAAAATTTCAATTACATCCACACTGCAATCACATTCTTTCGAAAGAAAATCAAAAGAACAGAGGGGTTTTTCCGACATGGGTAAACCTCTTTGTATGAGGAAGAAGTATTTTTCTGAAAGAGCACTTTCGGAAAAAAGCGTGTGTGGATGGGGAAGGGGGAATTCTTTTGAAAGAAGAGGAAAGAGGAAAATGCACAGGTTCCCTGGTGGCCACTCTGTCCATAGTAATCACAGCTTAAATGTGAGATAGCGTCCATTCATTGTGGACACTATCTTTGGAAAAAGCTAATCACTTTTTTGATGCGCTTTGGCAGTGTGGACGTGCTCTTTCGGAAGAAGTTTTTTCAGAAGCTCTCTTCTGGAAAAGCTTCTTCCGAAAGAAGCCTGCAGTCTAGATGTAGCCTAACGTCTTAAACTTCCTTGCACTGTGACCCCCTTTTGACAACCAAAATTACTACATGCCCCCAGGAGGGGGAACAAAAGTCCCACCATCTGAGTTTGGGCTTCAGCCCTGGATGAGACAGCTTGGGCTTGGGCTTCAGATTTGCTGGGGCTCAGGGCCAATACCATCCTTGGTGACCCCATTAGAATGAGGCTGTGACTCATTTTGGGGTCCTGACCCACAGTTAGAGAACATTTTATTTATATAAACCTCAGCAACATTACATCAGGATTTGGGCTTGAATTTCACTTCTTGTTGGTTCTTATTTTTGTCCATTTCTCTTCATTGCAGCAAAACAAAATACATGAAAATTACTAAGAAAAGAACTACAAAATATACCACAGTTGGAAAAAAAATGTTGGTACTGTAATAACTTATCCCCATAATTTGGATGTGGTAGGCCTGCCAGCACCTTGTTCAGTGCTTCAATTTATGTTTTCATCTTCAGAAATTTCAGGTGGCTTATGAGCCAGCAAATGTAAAATACAAGAACATATCTAAAAGCAAACGCACTTCTTTTATCAAGCAAGTGGAAAATTGCAGCCTCTTATATGGTATAGGGTCTAAACTCTTAGGGTATAATAAAGTCAAAGCTGAAATTTCCAGTTTTATGGTACATTTTTTACCTGTCAAAGAGGAACCTAGCAAGTGCTGTTCTGGTGACAAGCATCTAAAGAGAAAAATAAATCAAAAATAGAAAGTATAAATGTTAGATTTAATATTTGTTTTTTGAGTGCAGTCACAAAGGCTTTTGTTATTGGCATATATTTTTGTTTTCAATAAAATTACAGCACAGCTACTGAATTCTGTATAAGGGTATCTTTAAATAAACTTTAGCAGAATTAGAAGCCTGGACATGATAACTGAGTACCACAAATAGCCTCCTATGAAAGTTGCATTGCTGAAATGCTATTACTACTTTTTGTAAGGCTTTGTCTACACTGCTGGATTTTGCCGGCAGAGAGTATGGAAATGAAATGCTGATTAGCATTTTGTTGCACTTTATTTGCATAATCTATTCAAGCCATTTTTGTGCAAGGGGTTTTTGTGCAAAAACAAGCAGTGTGGACATTTCATTTTTGTGCAAAACCCCCTTTTTGTGCAAGATCCTTATGCCTCTCCCAGAGGGAGAATACATAGCTATATCACTAAAAAGGATAAAATGTACAATTTATTGTAGCATTTTCTTCTATAATAAATACTAAAGACATTTTGAGTAATCGGTTAAGGTGTTTCCAGGTATTGTAAGACATAGTACAATGTCAGTGATACAGATTTTTCCATATATGTGCACACACACACACATACACACAAAATTGAAAAAGGAAAAAAAGTCCTCACTCCAAAAAGAAAAAAATTGTTCAGAGGTTTTCAGTTTGTGTTTTCATTATGAAAAACCATAAACTGAAAAAGTTTGGTTTTCAAAAGGTTTCGGTTTTTCTATTTTTTAAAAAATTGAAAAAATCCATTCTTGAGTTTATTTTGAATAGAACAGCTGGAAAACTGTAGTAAGAATAACATAATTTTAACAGAAAATTTTCATTTCTAAAACAAGCCATTTTCAGGTTAAAAGATTTTGATCAGTACTAGTCAAAATCCTGTGATCCTCTGAGGTACTCTCAGTAAAAGCTTAAGATATTCAGCAATTTTCCAGAGTGTGATGAATATGAGAATAAGCAAGAAGAACTAGAAGAATTAGTATGTAGGCTAAAAGCTGACTTAATTGGCATCCCACCAAAGCTCTGTGATAAGACTTATGATTGGAATGTTGGTATGGAGGGGTTGGTATATAGAGGGATTGGTGTAACTTGTTCAGAAGGACAGGCAGGATGAAAAAGAGAGGAGGTGTTCTAAGGTGTAGAATGAGCTGAGAACCAGATCAATTGAAAGTCTCTGTTATAGATCAAAGAAGTAAAAAACCATTGGTGACATCATACTAAGGGTCTATTTCAGGCTATCACATCAGGAAAAGGTGGTGGATTAATTACTTCTAGACAAATAATAAAAATGTCCAGAACATAAGACCCAGTAGAATTGGGGGACTTTAGCTGCATAGACAGCTGCTGGAAAAGTATTATGGCAAAACAGAAGATTTCTAAGAAATTCTTGGAATGTATTGGGAACAACTTTTTATTGCAGAAAGTAGAGCAAGTAGTCAGAGGAACTGTCATTTTAGACTTTATTCTGACCAACGAACAGGGAGGAATTGGTAGCAAATGTTAAGGTTAAAGGCAGTTAAATGAAAGAGATTATGAATCTATAGATTTCATGAATCTAAGGAAAGGAAGAAATAAGATCGGCAGAGCAAGAAAAATTGACTTACAAATTTGCAGACTTTAACAAACAAAAAGATGAATAGTCACAGAGAGGTAGCTATGTTAGTCTGATCTTGGTAAAACAAAAAAGCAGTCATGTAGCACTTTAAAGACTAACAAAATAGTTTATTTGGTGATGAGCTTCTGTGGGGCAGACCCACTTCTTCAGATCATATTCTGAAAGTGAATAGGCATGACCATTTTATAACAGAGGGATACAATGAAAGAAGGTAAAAAAATTACAAGCTGATAAATCAGCTACATAGAACAGAATGTGGGGGTGGGGGGGAGAAGCGACAAGGAAGGAGGAAATTTCTTACTGTAAGAGTCAATTAAGTGGTTAATCTGGGGTCACTACGAATATCAAAAGGTGAGGAGGCTGTCTTTGTAATGTGTAAGATAATTATCATCTTGATTAAGGCCCATTTGCAATGTGTCAAATTTTAGCATAAATAAAAGTTCTGAGGTGTCCCTCTGTAATCTGGTGTTAAAGTCTCTTTGTGGTAAAATGCATGTTGTCAGGTGTTTAAGAGAATGACCAATTTGATTGAAGTGCTGGCTGATAGGTTTGTGTGTGTGGAGATTTCTGATGTCTGATCTGTGAGCATTAATTCTTTGGCAAAGTGACTGACCAGTTTGTCCAATATACAGAGCGGCATTGTTGGCACATAATGGCATATATCACATTGTGGGATGTACAGGAATATGAGCCCTTGATCATATAACTGACATGGTTAGGGTCAGAGTAAATATGTGGACAAAGCTGGCAATGGGGTTTGTTGCAAGGGAAAGTTGCAAAAAGATGGTAAGTAAGATCCATGGGAGGAAAATAGAAAGGAAAAAGCAGTTCAGGATGCTGGCAGCTTCTCAGGGACATAGTATTAAAAGGACAAGTACTAACTATCAAGAGGCAAAGGAAATACAGGAAGATTGGTTAAATGCCAATATGGCTCCATAAGGTGATCTTTCATGCCCAGAAAATGAAAATGAAATCCTACAAAAAGTGAGTATATGGATGAATTCAACAGGAGCACAAAAGAATAGAACTAACATATAGGGCAAAAATCAGAAAAGCAAGGTCACAAAGTAAGTTATTCCTAGCAAGGGATGTGAAAAGCAAGAAAAGGTTCTTTACATATATTAGGAGCAAGAGAAAGATAAAGAAAGCATGAGTCCTCTAACTGGTAGGAAAGGAAAGATAATAAGTGATTACATCAAGAAAGCTGAAGGTGTTAATGTCTATTTTGCTTCAGTCTTCACTAAACAAGGTTAATGGTGACCAGATAATCAATATTAACAAGGCAGATGGAATGTAAGCCAAAATAGGAAAAGAATAAGTTAAAGAATATTTAGCTAAGTTGTCTGTATTCAAGTTAGCAGGGCCAGATGAAGTTAATTCTAGGGTACTTAGAAACAATTTCTGAACCTTTAGCAATTATCTTCAAGAATTTATGGAATGCAGGTGAATTCCCAGAGCACTGGAGAAAGGCAAATATACTGGAAGGCAAAGGCAAAGATAGAATAAGTTATTAAACAACCAACGTGTAAGCACACAGAAGCTAATAGGGTTCCAAGGAATAATCAGTATGGATTTATCAAGAACAAATCATGACAAATCAAACTGATTTCCTTCATTGATTGGGTTACTGGCTTAATTAATCATAGAGAAGCAGTATACATGATATATTCTGCTTTTAGAAAACCTTTTCAAATAGTGCCATATGACATTTTCATATGGAAACTAAGAAAATGCAGTCTAGATGAAATTACTGTAAGGTACGCACAGTTTTTTTAACCATTCCTACTCATGGTTAGTACACTTTTTAGCATTTTTGTCACTCTCCTCTGGATTCTTTCCAATTTGCCCACATCTGGATGAAAGACCAAACTAGAAAAGTAGAAAACAATAGTTTGCTGTCAAACTGGGATGATGTATCTAGTGGGGACCCCACGGGTTAATCTTGGGTCTTCATTCAAAAGTATTCAATACTTTCACTTATGACTTGGATAATGGAGTGAAGAACACCTTTATAAAATTGGCAGATGACATCAAGCTGGGAAAGGTTACAAGCACTTTGAAGGACAGGATAAAAATTCAAAGGATCCTGACAAACTAGAGAATGTTTCTGGATTCAACAAGATATACTTCAATAAATGTACATGCAAAATATTGCATTTACGAAGGGAAAAAAAATCAAATGATAGCTACATGGCTAGATGGTATTGCAAAAAATTGATCTGGGGATAATAGTAGATCCAAGGTTTGCCATTAGTTGATAATAACATGAGGTAATTGCAAAAAGGATTAATATAATTCTAGGGTGTATAAATAGGAGCCCTGTGTGAAAGCCACTGGAAGTAATTGGCTCTGCTAAGGGTTCAGCTGCAGTGCTCTGTCCATTTCTGGGCACCACACACCAGGAAAGATGTGGGCAAATTGGAAAGAATCCAGAGGAGAATAACAAAAATGCTAAAAAGTGTACTAACCATAAGTAGGAATGGTTAAAACAACTAGCTTAGTCTTAAATGACTGAAGGAGGATCTGATAACAATCGTCAAATATGTTTGTAGTGAGTCAGCATGGCCTCCCACTGACCCAGAGGAAGAAACTCCCATAAAAACCCCTTGGTGGGCGGTGCCAGAACTACCCAGCCCCACTCCCAGTAAACAGGAAGTTAGGACTGGGAGTATAAGAAGAAGAGCTCCACGCTCAGTTAGAGCTTGGCTGCCGAGCAGAGCAGAGACCCTGCCCCAGCCCCAGCGGAAGAAGATCCTGCCACGCTGCCCTCAGAGGGAGGATTGGGTTGGGCCTCCCGGGCCCTGAGCACTGGCCTAGAGTGCCACGGCTGCTGCCGGACCCGGATAACTGGACAGGGTTGCAGAAGCTGCTGCCCGGGCTCACAGATCTACTCAGACCCCTGGGGCTCTTGCGAGGCCCAGACGAGTGGGCTGGACCATCTGGACCCTTACCCACACAGGACCCTGAGCCTATGGACACTCTGCTGGTGCCTCCATTCCCAGCCAACACCAAGGAGCAGCAGCCGAGCCAGGTAGGCCCTCAGGGGGAAGGGAAAGGAAAGTGGCCAGGGACAGCTGGCCCTTGGGCAGCTGAAGAAATGGAGGTCAGCTGGGCAACTCACTGCGGCTTGGACCCCCGCCAACCCACCGACCTGGACGGCGTGTTACGGCTTGGAGCCCCGCTGACCCAGTGGCCGCGGTGCCGCCACTGCTAGGGCCCTGGGCTGGGACGCAGAGGAGCGGGTGGTCCTGCGTCCCCCCTGTCACTCCTTCCCTTGGGTGGCAGGTTCCCCCTGTGGGGCAAAACCCCTGTGCTTGTCGGCTCTCTGCCAGCAAGGAGACCTGACCCCCTATTTCAGGCTGCACATAGGCTTGTGCCTTTAAGCCTTTTGGACTATTTACTTGTGTAACTGTTTATTTGTTGCCCTGCCCCGAGTGTGCCTGGGGTCATAAACTGTTGTGCAGAATATCAGACTACCGTTTACCAGTTTGTTGCCCTGCCCTGACTCAGGACCCAGGCATATAAACTGCTGACTGGCTTATTAGAAACTGTTTGACTGTTTATTTCCTGTTTGCCCTGAACAAGGGTGTGGCCTCTAGACTGCCGCCTGGGTTACCAGAGACTTCTTGACTGTTTGCTGCCCCACCCCACACAAGCACGAGGCCTCTAGAACTGATATTCGGCCTGCAGCCAAGCCTGAGACCCCGAACTCTGGCTTATAGTGCGTCAACATGGCCTCCCGCTGGCAAGCTCATGATACCATCTACATGTTTTGTTAGTCTTTAAAGTGCAACCAGCCTATTTGTTTTTTTTTAAGTTTATCCTGTGCAGACTAACTTGGCTACCCCTCTGAAGCTTTTGTACAATGTTAAGGGCTGTTATAAAGAAGATGTGATCCATCTCCATCTCCACAGAAGGCAGGTCAAGTGGTAATGGATTTAATCTGCAGCAAAGGAGATTGACGTTAGATACTAGGTAGAAAAGGCATCCAATGGTAGTTGTGGAATCCCCAGGATTAGAGTGTTTTAAGAATAGGTTGCACAAAAGCCTGTCAAGGATGATCTAGGTTTACATGGTCTTGTCTCACTGCAGGAAGCTGGTCTTAATGCCTTCTTCAGATCCCTTGCAGACCTACATTTCTATAGTAACAGAGAAGTAGCCATGTTAGTCTGGTCTTGCTGAAACAGAAGACAGGACTGTGCAGCACTTTGAAGACTAACAAGATGATTTATTAGGTGATGAGCTTTCGTGGGCCAGACTCACTTCCTCAGATCAAATTGTGGAAGAAAATTGGCAGGACCATATATACCAAAGGGATACAATAAAAAAAGTGAACACATATAAAACTGACAAATCAAATTTTAGAACAGAGGGGGAGTTTGGGGGGGAGGTTAGTGTCTATGAGATAATGATATTAGGGGTGATAATTGGGGAAGCTATCTTTGTAATGGGTAAGATAATTAGCATCTTTATTGAGGCCCATTCGTAAAGTGTCAAATTTAAGCATGAATGACAGTTCAGAGGCTTCCCTTTATAGTCTTGTGTTAAAGTTTCTTTGAAGCAGGATGCATGTAGTGAGGTCATTGAGACAATGCCCAGTCTGGTTGAAAGGGCAAGAAACTGTTTTTTCTTTGTGAAACTGTCTGATGTCTGTTTTGTATGCATTGATTCTTTAGTGAAGTGTCTGAGAAGTTTGTCCAATATACATAGCAGATGGACAATGTTGGCACATGATGGCATAAATTATATTTCTGGATGAGCAGGAATATGTGTTCTTGATCTTGTAACTGAAATGGTTAGGTCCAATGATGGTGTCAGCAGAGTAAATATGTGGACAAAGCTGGCAATGGGGTTTGTTGCAAGGGAAAGTTCATCACCTAATAAACCATCTTGTTAGTCTTTAAAGTGCTGCACAGTCCTACATTTCTATGATTTTATGATTCTCCTGTCGTTACTTATGAATGCCTTTCTAGCAATTTATTTCACAAATGTAGTTTCCATTTGTAATAGTTTTTGGTACATGAGTTGCCTGTGTTTTTTTAAAAGGTAATCAAGATAATACTTTACTCTGCAGTCTAAAGTGTCATGCACTGACTTCAATGGGCTGTGACAGATGATTATCTAATTTTCAGACTATATCATGGCAAGCTAGACAATTAAGGTTGGAGAGAACAACATGTGGTAGGGTGGACTAAAATTGGGGGGCATAAACCAAAAGGACAGCCAACACATGCCACGGAAGCTCTGAGTCTTATTCTCTGTCTTGGAATGTAATGTTGAGTGGTCAGAAAATACGTTAACAACCAAAGTCAGAATTTGTGTGCAGATCATGCATCTATTAAATTGGACAATATTGATAATAAAAGGCAAAACATATTGTAAGAAGGGATAAACATTAGTTCTCTGTAACCATACCACTTTGCACTGTGATCCTATAAGATAACAGAATCCAGCCCTGTTTACTTTGATGGAATACTTCTGAAGAACACACTAAGTGGTTGGCGATTCAATAGATGCTATCATTTTTCAAAATCAGGGCTGCACCAATTCCTTAGTAATATTTGAGGGCTCCCTGTGCTACTATATGTTATGTCAAGTAAAATGTAAAACAAAAGGTCCTGGCTATTCATATTGATTAAAGATCTTTTGGCAGTTTTTGTAAGAGTAGGAGTAGTAACTCTCAGATCCTTGCCAAATTTCAATCTGGATAATTGCATTCCACCTACTTAAATTTCTCCTGCAGTTTCAATTATAAAAGGTATTTTTCAAATTATTAAATATTTATATTGCAGCAATGCCCTGAGGCCTCAATCAGGATCAAAGCTTCATTATGTTATGTGTTGCACAAACATACAAAAGACACGGGCCTGGCCCTACCCTTAGAAGCTTACAAATTTATTGTAAAATGAGGGCAGTTTGTGTGATATGTTACAAATACAAAAAATCTAAGAGGGGTGGTAAGAAATAATCAACAAACCAAAATAGATCAGAAAGAAACAGTAAGAGGAAAAAGGAGGAGAAACTGACACCATGGAAGAAGAAAATGAATCAATGACTGGCTTCTCACCCACATAAAACCCAGAGCATTTTGCTGTATTATTGAAATATGAATGCCATATAACCTAAATTAAATGTTGAGAACTTTTATCTGTGTATAGATCTTAAGAGTTGCCAGATGAGATTATATAGTCATCAGTCTAAGCTTGTAATTTTTTTTTCAAATTTCAATGCTTACAATAGTGATCAGCCTGCTTATTAAAATTAAACTGTGAAATCTGAAAATTATTTTATAAAAACCTGCTTAGTCATTACCCAGCATAAAATGATGACTACATAATATGCCACCTTTTTTCATTTTTGCCTACAAATTTATTAATATTCAGGAAAGGCAGAAGATTTTCTAATTGTAGAGGTCTTCAACAAGACACTGATAACTGTTATTCCAACAGCCATGTCACTTCATCTTATATATCCAGTTTGTTCTACCCACCTGTTGTCTTTTGTCACATTCTACCGGCCCCATCCTGCAAGCTGCTCAGAGCATCTTACAGGACTGGGGTTTAAGACTAAAGTCTTTGATTCAGGTACTGTATTTTTGTTACCAGCATGTAAACTGGATGGTCTAAGATAGTCGTCTCTAGGTGATACCATAATAAAATACACAACAAATAATAAATGGTAATAATTGCCATAAAAAGAGCATAAGAATTAGCAGTGTGTAATTCCCCCATGTACCTTTATCCTGATTTGAGGATGAATTGGTGGTTTATTCTCCATGCCCATGCAAACTCTGATCTCTCTGAGAGGCTCTGTTAATGGCCGTGGCATTTGTGATTTGCAGACATGTCCATCAACCAATTTCAGATATGCCACTGGACAACTATTTAGAATGTGACAATTAGTGTTACTACTGAGCCAAGTTGAATTTCAGCCAGTGATCTACATCTGAAAGACCCCATAACGAATTACTTGATCCTTATGTCCTCAGCTTCTAGTCCCTTAATTCATGTATGTTTAGTGTCTTCAGAATAGAGAGAGAAATAATCAATTAGTGTACTCACATAAAAAACAGTTCATTAAAGCTAATCATTATGTATATTTGAGAATATTAGACTGGTAGTCACATTCCAGAGCATTCTAAAGCTTTGTTTTTGTTTCTACATTGAATCTTATCCTTTTCAGAACAAGCCCTTTAGCTATTAAACTAGAGCTTGTACCCTGAACGTAACTAATGAGGTTCAAAGGTTCCGTTCAGTTTGGGCAGCCACCCTAAGCTTTGGATGGCCTTAGCCTGAACCCTGCCAGGAAATCTAAGAAGGTGCCTGGGCTGAGCCATACTCACTGCTCTGATCTCCCTAACATGCAATGTTCCTTTCAGCATTGATGGCTTGGACTGGCAACATACAATATCACGATTTCACAACTGTATCTACTATTTCAGTTTTTGGCCTGGATTAAAGAAATACCAGGCAGATTGTCTCAGCCCCTTTGGTTCTGAACCAAGAGGCACAGGGATGGGGGAAAAGCAACCAAGTTTTTTCTTGTCTTAAAAACATTTCAAGGCTTGCTATGTGTCATGGATCTTGCTTTGATGTTGGGTCTCACTTTGAGCAATAGACTCTGCACGTGAGTCAATTCTCATTTTACCTTGACTGACAGAAGTCCTTTTGTCTTATTAATTCACCATGGTCTCAGTCCTGCAAGGCGCTGTGGACTCTGACCTTGCTCTAAAAATGGGTTTGCTTGCAGTTTAATAGTTTGCTGAACTGGGCTAGAGAGAGGAGTCAGCAACTTGCAGGATCAAGGTCCCAAATTTACCCCAGTGAGCAAAACATACAAAAAAAGAGACAATCTAAAATATAAAGAACCTATATCTTTTGGTCCAGTTTATAATTCTCTTTTGGAATAAACAATGAACAATTTTGTTCCCCAACTTCTCCAACAAGAATGAGACATTCAACCCCTCTTGATTATTGCAAGATTGTAAAGTGTTTAGTGAGATTTAAATACAAAAAGATAAAGAAACTATGCCAAAGAAATCTCTGTCCAAGGAGTAAAATCCTAATCTTACAGCATAAGCAGCTCTATCAGAGATCCTGTTCTCATGCAAATGTCTTCAGTGGTAATATACAGAAGAGTAGAGAAATATACAGAAAATGCAATATATTAGAAGAGTTTCTAAACAGAACATTCCTCAAAGATTCCAGGAGCTGTTAGGAGCCCTAAGTTTGCTTTAAAATGCTGAAGAAAACTGAAATCCTTTTCACATGATTATTTGTATATTTTCAGGTATTTTTCTAGGTATCATCTAGCGGCACATGAAATAATGTACTTTTTCAAGACAGAAATGCGACAGAAAGATCAAATAGTCCAATTCATTGTCTTAAAACACTTTGATGCTACCTTGAGCAAGAAGAATAGAGGTAAAGAAGGAAGGGGACTCTTCAGGTAGGAACTAGGAAAGAAAATGGTTATAGAGTGAGTTGCTATAAATTTTTTCAAGTCACAACTGAAAAATCTCAAAATAGTGGGAATGCTGAATATTTTGAAACTTTGACCTTGTTGCTTTGTCTTTCCTTTGTGCCATGGGCATAGAGCATGGCCATACAGCACAGCCATTGGCAGATGATCTTGAAGCACGAGTTCCATATGTTATCAACCAGCAAGCCTGTGAATGACCAGCATGGTCTGCATAGACTCTAGGCCAGTTCTCTCAAGGATCTTCATATGACTGATCTGTTGGACCAAAGTAACTCCAAGGACTTTCTTATGATAGCAGAGGGGAAAACTATTCAATCTCTACTCCTATTTGCAGTATGTAACTGCAACAACCATAAAGGAAGGATATAGGACACATGACTAATAGACAGACATGTCTGTGTTCAAAGTTAGCAACATTTTGTTCCAAACTCATGAAGTAAGTTTGCCAAAAACTACAGAAGTTTTTCCATGTCTAGCATCAAGTTCCTTATCAAGGTTAAATGAGCTGGGGAGAATTGAGCTGAAATGGCAGAAGATATCCGTGTTATCCAGAGCTTCATTATTGACATCGATTTTAGGTGGAATGTTGGTATCTTGTGACATAAGAACTGTTTTCTTGATACTGATTACCATGCCAAACTTGTTGCTTGCATCAGAGAACTAATTCATCATGACTTGCAGTTCATTAGGCGAATTAGAGATGAAAAAATAGATCCCAAATAGTAAGCTGAGTGTCATGCCTTTTGTTCTGGAATCATTTGTTGTTAAACAAGGTGCCATCCATTCTTGATTCAATTAGTATGCCAAGCTGGTGATTTCCAAAGGCCTATTTAAGAAGATAAGAAAAGATGCCAAAACCGGTAAGCCCTAAGACACAGCCTTCTGTAATACTAGCATCAATACTAAGGTTGGATGATTTTTCAGACTGGATGGTTGCTCTCATCGCTTCGTGGAACTCCTTGATAGTAATTTTCAACAGGGTCATACAGATACCAATCCTTCTAACTGTGTTGAAGGCCTTTTGTAGGTCAGTGAATGTTACATAGAGAAGTGTCTGTTTTCTTGCAACAAATGCAATTTTCAGGACTTGTTAGGCATGGAGCATCCAGCTCTGAACCCACCCTTACTCATCTGCTTTTCTGTGGACATTTCCTTCAACTGGGGGTTCTACTACCCCACTTTTATGTGCTCCTCTGGCCGAAGCTTCACAAGGGGAGACAGATTTATTAACTGGCACTAGTCACTCATCATTGTGTCACTGTCTGCACCATCTAAGCACCTGATGGCAAATCCCAGCAGAGGGATGAGCCAGACAGAAATCTGGATAAAGTAGATAAAGACAGCAATAGTTCCAGCATAGCTTTAATCAGGAAGCACAAGAGATTGATTCTTGTGAAAATTACCAATTCAGTTTGGAACACACCATAGAAATTGAAATTATAGATTGGGCAATCAGCTCAACTTTTGGCTGAGAATTGGGTCTTATTTGGATCATGTTATAAAATAATTTATTAACAAAATCTAAATGTTCTGTTTTATGAAGGATTTCAAGATTTCAAAATTTGGCTTTATCCCAAAGAGCAAGTGAAAAACCAGAAGTTTCAACATTCTCTGAAAAGAAAAATAAAATTAAACCCTTCTCATTTTGAGTCATTTGAAATATTTTGTTTTGATATTGCCTTTTTGTTTTGTATTAGAACATATAGCACAACATAAAAAAATGAAATGCAAACCATTTCAAAGTAAAACATCTAAATGTTTCATTTTGAAAATGACAAAATGGAACATTCTGACATTGTTGGAACTCTTCCTGTTTTTTCTTCAATTCCATGACTGACTTGATTGCACAAGGTGTTGTGGTTTTGATGGATTTGTAAATTCAGACACATCAGCTCAGATAATCAGTAGATTACCTTTTTTCAACCAATATAAAAATTGCTGGATGATGCGCACGACAAAGCTATGTTCAGAGAAAACTTTCAAAGGCATGACAAAAATGTATCTGTTTTTAGCCTAAGGCAATACCATATTGTCCTCTGATCTCACTGATTTTACGTGCTGCATTTGGCAGGTAAAGTACTTGATTGGCAATCTCTAAAAGAAACCCAAAATACTAACAGAAGTGGTATTGGTGTTGCAAATGATGGCAGGCAAAATCCTCACCTTGTGTTAGTCTGTCTATCTGGTAACATCAGTGCAGCTAACCAGATCCCCAATATAGTGTTGGCAGCCATTGACTTCTAAATAGGAGACTGAAAAATAAAATCGATTGAGATAACGAAATTCCAAATCAGGTTACAGAATTACATTGTCTACTTAAATTTCTTCTGCAGATTCAGTCAGATCAGAGGTTATCAATCTATTTATCATTGGGGGGCCACTTATGCAGCCCATGATGCTTTATCTGGGCCACAGGTTGAGAACCACAGTGTACCCCCCCGAAGCTCCCTCTCCTGATGGACCTTTATGCTCAGGGTCTCCTGCCCAGAGACCCTTCCACAGAGAGAGGCCAGGAGCAGAGTCTTTGGTGGGCACCTGGGCAGCAAGGATCCAGGACCCTGGACTCTGCTGTGTGGAGCCAGGTGGCAACCCCGATCCTGGACCCAGCCACGCAGGGCTGGGCAGCAGGGCAGCCCAGATCCTGACCCTGGAGGTCCAGCTAGCAGCCATGACACTGACCCAGAACTCTGTCATGCTGGGCAGCCGGGAACTTGGACCATTGCATGGGCTTGTTGGCCTTTACCGCACAATTGGGATGCAGTTGTGTGCTAATCGGGCCTCATATGGGCTGCAGGTTGAGAACTGCTCAGTTAGACAGAGAATTCTTGTTAAATGGTGGCTATTATATGTTACATTTTACTTTCAGATTTAGCTGGGTAGGGTAGGGGGACAGCATCCTATATATCTCTCATTTCCCTAACATGCATGGAATCAACTAATTAGCTATGTCTGTAAAGCCTTTTGAAATCCTCAGTAACAATGTGTATGGAAATGACTTCAGGGGGTCAACCCAAGTACCTAATATTTATGCAGAGGCTTAAGTCTTTGCAAAACTGTGTGCATGATGAGGAGACTTTGTTCAAAGAAGGTACAGGATATGCTGCAGATAAGGATGATGGTGCATCATCAGGACGAGAAAGCGGTGCTTACAGAGTAATACCTTCCTGTGGTCTGCCTGGCTTTAACCAGCACAGTTAGTCTCGCACTTCCAGGAGAATTAATCCTTTCACAAAATGTTATAAAATGACAATTATATTTTTATTCTGAAAAAAAAAAATGCATTGTGTGCTGATTAAGAAAGTTGACTCCATTTTAACATCTAAGGGAACATCATTTCAAGGAGACCACATTGTTTTTGAAAAAGAAAATTGGTATTTTTAAACACAAGGACCAACAATTTGTCATTTTCTATTCCTCAAATCTCTGACTGCCAATATCTTCAGATGGTTACAAATGTCATTTTATAGCTTTAGATATAGCTTAGTGGCTGCTGTTGGAACATTCCAGTAAGTATTGTCTATTTATCTTCAAATGGCTGACAGTGTTATAGTTTTATTCAAATGGGAGCAAACAAGAGTCTTTTTCTATTGCCTTTCTAGAAAGAGATGAATATTGCATACAGACAGTTATTTTGAAATGTGCACTAGACAGATTATTGTACCCACTGTGAAATAAAGTGCAAACAATCTCATTCCTCAGGAAAGGACTCTCTCAAAAACAAAAGCAATTAAAACTTGCAAGTATTAATAATCTTCAAAGAAGCAATAGAAAATGGGGCTATAGAATCTGAAAGAAAACAAGTTAGAGAATTAAAAATGGCCAAATGCAAAGGAAGAAGGAAACAGAGAGAGTTATAAGGGTCATATACTGATGTCAGTGAGAGTAACGTAAGTGAATTAAGGGTATTATATGATCACGAAATTAGAAACTACTTGCTTTCATTATCTCAATTTTTTCATGATCTTTCCTCCATATTTTTAACTGCAGAATAATGGCTCTACTCTAAATATGGGATTTACTGTATGTCTGAGTGACTAGTATGGTCTTCGTATTTGAGTGGAATAGTAACAGAAAACCTGTTTTGTTTTGTTTTGTTTTCACTGCTTTGAAAATGGTACAGAGAAGTAGCATAAAGCAATGTTCAGTTGTGTTGCACAGTGGCCCAGCTAGAAGTGAGGACTTCAACACTTTATAAAGGACCCAAACATGGCTCTCTCTTTGCAGCAACCAATAATGTCTTGTCTGAGCATTCCAGTTAACCTTGTAATTATAGACACAAGGGCTACGTCTAGACTGGCATGATTTTGCGCAAATACTTTTAACGGAAAAGTTTTTCCGTTAAAAGCATTTGCGGAAAAGAGCATCTAGATTGGCACGGACGCTTTAGCGCAAAAGCACTTTTTGCGGAAAAGCATCCGTGCCAATCTAGACGCGGTTTTGCGCAAGAAAGCCCCGATCGCCATTTTCACGATCGGGGCTTTTTTGCGCAAAACAAATCTGAACAAAAAACAAAAGCTTTTGCACAAAAGGACTTTTGCCCGAATGGGAGCATCAAAGTATTTGCGCAAGAAGCACTGATTTCTTACATTAGAATGTCAGTGTTCTTGCGCAAATTCAAGCGGCCAGTGTAGACAGCTGGCAAGTTTTTGCGGAAAAGCGGCTGCTTTTGCGCAAAATCATGCCAGTCTAGACGCAACCAATATGTATTAACTAGTTGGTTTTTTTTAATCCACCTTCTGCAAATGCTGCTACATCTAAGCAAGTAAACTGCAGCCGGACTATTCCCAGACAGCTTATTTTGGTGATGCTGAAATGCATCTGGTGAAGTGGGCTCCAGGCCACGAAAGTTTATGCCCATATAAATGTATTAGCCTTTAAGGTGCCACAGGACTCACAGTTGTTTTTAATTCAAGTAATTGTTACAGGGGGTGAGGAGGAGGGACAGCTGTGCATATCTCACTTTCATTGATAAAGGTGCTGAACATTTTGTGAGCTTGTTCTGTATAAAATTTTATACAGAGTAAGATGGTTTTATCTGGGGTTTTGGACTGTGCACTTGGGTGCTGAGACAAGTCCCTTTGAGTGAACCTTCCCAGAGCTGAGCTGATCTCAGTGTCTGTATTCCTCTGCTGTGGGCTGTGACCCCCAACTCTGTGACATCACTGGAGGAGTCTGGAGGGTTTGGCTCAGCAAGACAGAGTGGCGGGGCAGGTAGGTGGGCTCAGTGGAATTTCAGCACATCAAGTGACAGTCAGAGAGTGATCTGTGACTGAACCTGTCACAATCCTGTCCTCCAAAGCACTTGCCACCCCTCCCAAGTTGGTATCATCCTCAAACTTCACAAATGTATTCTCTATTCTATTATCTAAATCATTGATGAAGATATTGAACAGAA
This sequence comes from Pelochelys cantorii, assembly GCA_032595735.1. Taxonomy (NCBI): domain Eukaryota; kingdom Metazoa; phylum Chordata; order Testudines; family Trionychidae; genus Pelochelys; species Pelochelys cantorii. The sequence continues at coordinate 90,716,043 of CM064327.1, forward strand.
CTGGATCCAGAACTGATTCCGACAGAACCCCATTTAGTATGCTCTTTCAGCAAGATAATTACTTTCTGTGGGTGCATCTAGACTGCGTTGCTATTTTGGGATACTGGAAGTATCGCAATGCCATGACTTTAAAAGTACCTACTATTTCCCAAAATAGCGGGCACGCTATTCCAGATTTGTCAGAATAGTGCCTTATTTTGAAATTTGGTGCTGTGTAGAAAGCACCAAATTTCAAAATAAGCTCTTTTGACTTAGACTCGAAATAAGTTACGCAATTTGCGTAGTGCAAATTGCATAGTTTATTCTGACACAAGGGTGCTTTCTAGATGCACCCTGTGAATGGTTTCCCAACCAGTTATGTACCCACCTTATAGTAGCTCTATCCAGGTTTTGTTTCCATTGTATGTAACCACTTGATTCCAGTTGAGCTGAATTTTGGCATAGGAGATAGAAGTTTTAATCCTAGACTCTACTAACATCTAATATTTTTTTCCTTTCCACTGCCATAGGGTTTTCCCCCATTACTAGGAATATGCGTATGACTGGGATCTTTATTTCTCAAGTGTTTAAAAGCTCTTGATGATTTTTCTTCAGATGAAGTTCTAATTCTCTGTTTGTGACAACATAATCATTTCCACAGCAGTTAATTGCCATGTTTCTAACAGATGATTAGAAATCCAGGTAGGGAATATATAGCCAAGATCTGATGGGGAGGGAAAAAGTTACCAGAGACTTTATTTAGAAATAGAATTGTTTTCATAGTTATCTGTGAAGATTCAACCTTTAAACAGGTATTTTAGTTGTAAAACTGGTTTTAGACTTCTTCTCAGATAATTTTATGAGAAAATGACACAATTTTAACCTTTTCAAGATTCTCAGCCTTCTATTCAACCAGCAACTTGACCTCTACATGAATACTGTGGGTAAAGAATGACTGTGTTGGTGACCATTATATCTAGAAAAATTAGCCAAAGCCTAGTTCTGTTCAATGGTTCATTTATGTCATTTAAAAAATCTGTACTTTGACTTGTGCTCTACACAGTCATTATGAGAGAGAGGTCTGATGGAGACAAAAATTGTCAGAGGACAGAAGGAGGTCTTTTTTTTAATAGTCTTTCCATTGCTCTATTCCCTCAGTTTTTATTTATTTGTGAGTAAGTATATTTTGAGTCAATGAATCCCTTTCCTCTTTTTCCTGGTTTCTAAGAATGAGGTAATCTGCTAAATATATCTCTCTATTTTAGCCTGTGGACACTTTCGCAGAGCTACTAAATCTGAATGGAGAGTTGAGTTTTCTTTGTATTAGCTATAATAGTTTGTTCAGGGGAAAAGAAACCAAAGCCAAAGTTTATAATATCACAATTAAGTTGTTAAAGACTAGGCTTTCCTGAGATTTCCAGTCTCAGTAGAGTAAAATGTTTGCAAACAGCCCCATTGTCCAAGGAGTTGACTAGGAAAGTGAGTTGTGACTTAGTCACAATACCTCTTATTGCTCTGGAGCAACTTCCATCCCTCCTTGTATGCCCAGCCAGGTAAGCACTGGCCAATGAATTGGCTAGAGGAAGATGGGACCAGAGCACCTCCCATTCCACAGTTAATCAAACCAGCAACATTTCCACAACTTTTTTCAAAACATTTTGGGCATCATGATGTTCCTGTGAAAAAAATGGCTAATCAGAAAAATTCTGACCAGCTCCAATACAGATTTACTTTCTGGAACCTCTTCTAAACTCTTCCTTCCTGTAACTTGTATTTCTTCCTCCATGTTCCATGGAGGTGGGGACAATGGACCCAGCAGGGAACAAAGAGGTGGGTGTGATGGGGCATCTGCCTTGCACTGGCCCTTTAAGGGTTAAAACTCTGCCCAGGAGAGGGCTGGAGTGGTGGAGCTGTGGAGCCAGGAGCTGTGGTAGGTAACAGCCAATTAGGGCCCAACTGAGGGCAGTAAAAATAAAGGCTCCTGGAGGGGAGGAGATAGACTCACTCTTGCTCCAGTGATGATGCAGGAGGAACCCAGCTGCTGAGGAAGCTAGAGACTTCCTGATTTAGAGCAGAGCAGGGCAGGCAGGGCAGGGCAGGGCTGGGGAAGCTCTGGCCAGGCAAGCTCCCAGGCTGCAGAGCCTAAAGCAAGACCTCAGGGTACTAGGGCTGCAGAGAGGCAGCCAGGGTAGTCAGGTCCACACCCCTTTGCCAATGCCATTTCAGACTGCAGTTTGCCCTTGAGGTAAGGGGCTAGATGATGATTGGCAGTGAGTCACTGGGCAAGGTGGGCAGAGGGAGAGGACCCCTGAGTATGGGGGCACTACGGCAGGGCAGTACCCAGAGTGGAGGACACCACACTCTGAGAAGTACACATGGGTTCTGACACAAAGTGGTGGTGAACAACAGGTAACAGTGGGCAAAACACCAGCCAGAAGGGGGCGCTCCAGCACCAAAAAGCTAATTTCCTGTGTGACCAGCAGGAGGCGCCTGTCTTGGTGAGACTCTGCTGTATTACAGTGGGGAAGCATCTTATGCTATTTTTCCATCAGTAAAAGCTTTGAAATCATGCACAGAGGTGAAAAAAAAAAGAGAACGTAACTGAGAATGGTTAACCAAAGTTGTGGTGCATGTATCTCACTTCTAGCGGGGTGAGATAGTCTATTTGATTCAAATCTTGCTTAACCTGAAAGTATAAGATTTAGAATGTGTGAATCACTTAAAATCCTTCTTTCTATAGTTAAAAGTTATTTTAATGTTTTATCCCTACCTGTGAGTTTGTCTAAAGTGCTTGGGGAATCAGCTCAGTTTACAAAGGTTGGTGCATGTCCACTATCTTTTGACAAAGTGGCGACCTAATTGATAAGCTTCCATTGGTCAAGAGAAGATCTTGAGCAGTGTGAAATGGTAAATTGCTGGGGTGTAAGCTTGGACACTGGGAGGATTTGCTGATGTCTCCCTCCCTTTGTACAGTTCATGAGGGGTTCAGAGAGCATTCCTGCAACTTAGCTGGATATGTCTCTGCATGCTGATGTGCTGAGTGATAACAGCTTGTCACTAGCAAAGCATTGTGAGAGAGGCCACGCTGGAGAGCTAAGGGGGCATAGCAGTCCCACAGTTCTAGGTTGTGCCTGGGGAAGTTTACCCTGCTATAATGCTCAAGTGAACATGCTCCTTATATTGATGCAAGATAATTCTCCTGACGACATCGTTAATACATCTCTGCAAAAGGTGGTAGCAATGTAGTAGGAGAAGCTCTCTTGCCCACAGCACTGTCTACACTGGTGGTGAGTTCACATAACTATGTTGCTCAAAGTGTGGATTTTTTCGTTCCCCTGGGTGATATAGCTATGCTGATGTAGTGTAGATCTGGCCTTAGATAAAGTAAAGTATGCTCATACTTTGTCATTAATCCAATTCAAGCAATATATTTTGTGGATTGAAATGTTCATCCAGATCCTTCTCAGTTACAGATTGAGAGGCTTTCTACATCTACGTTTTGTGCAATACACTACTTTTATATCCCTGAGGAATATTCCAGAACATTATTGTTGCTCATGTTCTAAAAAGGTTTTAGAAAAAAATTTGGTTGATATCAAACTAAGTATGATCCCTTCTTTCAACAAATGAACAATAGTTTATAGAGGTTACTTATTATTTGGTAACTTGCCACATTTTAAAAATATAATCTCACTGCTATAAAATTGAACTTGAAAACTGTAGAGAGCTTTTTCCTCCAACTTTTCTTTAACAAGCCCTTATCTGTCTGAGGATCACCTTGAAGTCAATAGTATTGATTATGTTTCAGAACACAGTACTGTGACAGTTTGAAGTGAAGTAGCACAGGTAATGACTATTTTAGATTACATTTGTCAGCACTGTAATTTAAACAGTATTTTTGACAACATGCTTTTGGAGCTTCATTTACAATGAACTTACAAGAATCTAGTCTATCAAATATTAGTTTCTTGCAAAAACACTGTTTTTTTAGGCTTTAAATATCATAATTCTGCACCAATTCTTTAAAAAGAAAAAGAGACCTGAATTCTTTTTGTGTGAATATATATTTGTTTCTAACCTAATTATTTAAAATATGTTCATACTCCCTTTGCATTCATTTTCAGTAAATATGGTACCAATGTTCATTGGAAAACGGAACTTTTGACATCATATTGGAGAATATTCAGAAATACTTCTAAGTTCACAAGCGCAAGCATTTGCATCAGAAACTTTATTCTATGTGCAAATTTGGTCTTAATTTGGAGATAGTGGAATGATCTGAAAGGGGAAGGAAAAACCATTTAGAATGGAGAATCACCTGAAAAACTATTCATGGAGCAACTGCTCCGTACATTTATGTAGATAAAATACAATTGTAGGGTCAACTGAATGCAACAGAAAAAACACAAGAGATTTTTAAAGGAAGCTTCTGACAATGACTTGCACTAGTGCTTCCTTTTCTTCATTTTGGAATGAATGTTTACTGATAGGCTACGTCTAGACTGGCATGATTTTCCGCAAATGCTTTTAACGGAAAAGTTTTTCCGTTAAAAGCATTTGCGGAAAAGAGCGTCTAGATTGGCACGGATGCTTTTCCGCAAAAGTACTTTTTGCGGAAAAGCGTCCGTGCCAATCTAGACGCGGTTTTGCGCAAGAAAGCCCCGATCACCATTTTCACGATCGGGGCTTTTTTGCGCAAAGCAAATCTGAGCTGTCTACACTGGCCCTTTTGCCCAAACGGGAGCGTCAAAGTATTTGCGCAAGAAGCACTGATTTCTTACATTAGAATGTCAGTGCTTTTGCGCAAAATCAAGCGGCCAGTGTAGATAGCTGTCAAGTTTTTGCACAAAAGCAAGTGCTTTTGCGGAAAAACTTGCCAGTCTAGACACAGCCACAGTGTTCTGTGACCCTCTTCACATCCTGTTCTTCCCCATGTTAACAGGGAGAATACTGTAGCAGAGCTCAAATCCAAAAGCCTTCTGTTGGTGGAGCTTAAGAGTTGACAGGATTTTTCTTCTCCTTTTTGGACTCTCACCCTTTGAAGCCTTTCACCACTGGCAGTAGTGGCTCTTCAATTAGTCCAGAATGGCCTGCTTGTCTCTGCTCATCCCCATCGTTCCAAAATGATGGAATCCATTAGTCCTTATTGCAGCTGGTCTTAAATAAAGTCATTGCAGGCCAAAATATAGCATTGAGTCCCAGGTAGGAAGTGTTCCATTCAGAATTTACATCATTAATGCTTCTGGATTGTTCTCAGGGCCCAACCTGAATATTTCAGGGTTGGGACTGACAACTGGTGCTGCAGTGAGAGCTGGTCTAGTGAACATCTTGATTAGAAGCTTCTGGAATTACTTCTGTTCAGGACAGTTTGCTGTAGCTGATGGCCTATGTGCTGTCCATTACAACATGTGGACGGCACACATTACATTGCCAAATAGGAAGTTATTTCTTGTTCAAGACAGAAAGGGATTTCGATGTCCTAAAATTCTTCTGGCATTTTTAGCTCCTGCTATCTTTTTGTCTCTCTCTCTCTCTCGCCTTGAAGTGTTCCTTTCCCATCCATCTTTTTGTGATAGAATCAGAGTTCCAGTCTTCTTCGGGCATTGCTGTTTATCAAGGTTAGGTCACCCAAAGTAGGGAACAGGAAGATAGCCATGCCCAATCACGCAACTGGAACAGCTTCAATTCATGCTCAGAGCAAACAGTTTGTGCAAACATTTCAGCACATGGTTTGTTCAAAGTATCATCCACGCCATTTTAAATATGACATGAAAATCAGTCTGTTCACAGCGAAGTCACAAATAAGAAAATGTTAAATTTCGTGGCTAAGTTGTTCACAGTGAAGGGCAAGGTAAGTTCTCAAGAACAGATGAAAACACAAATACAAAGTTGTGCAGACTCTTCCCTGATGTAAAAGGTATATAGCTCCAATGCTCATGTGGTTTCATCAGCTTATTTTAGGACTGAATCTGACTCTGATCCCTGTCACTTTTATTTCCTTTTTCATTCTCTATTTTGAAAGAATTACTAGCTCAGGGAAGTGGTGCTACCTGCTACTTCGCCTGTCACAGCTCTTTCCTTTGTGCTGATTCTGGGTTGCCAGATGAACTGCTTGAAATCAGCCTAAATAACATCTTAAATACAATAGCTGCTGGCTGGATGATCTACTGTGTCACTAATTTCATCAGTCAGTTCAGAAACAGCTCTTGGGGAGCAGAAGTGCTCTCTGGAAGCCAGAGCAGAGAGAGGATTAGCACTACTAAATAGTGGGTTAATGTGTCCAATCCTATTCCAAACTGAACACAATGATACCTTCTCTCCCAGTCCTCTAAAAGGTTTAGGAATGCTTCTTATTGATTCGATTTTTTTCTGTTTTCAGGTCAGTTCAGATTAGAAAACAGTGGCCAGGTTATAGGCTGCCCAAATTAAGAGCTACTGAGCTGCTGTGGGGATGGTGATATACTCTCCGGTTCTTGGGAAATGTATGCAAATTATTGGAGCTCCTTGTGCCCACAGCTGAGTGAATTATTCATAGCAAATAAACAATATGTCTAGCCTCTTTCTGCTCATAAATTGCTTTTGAGCAGATCCTCAAGTTTACAAATTTTGTAATTTTTTTGTATCGAATTAGGAGTTTGTTGTTAATAGTCCATATCTGATACTGTATTGGTTAGCTATGATTTGTCAGCTAACTTAGATGATATTTGTTTTGTTACCTGACTGGAAGAGCATAAAAGTCTCATGATCAAGAGGGCTGCATATAGAAGCAAGATTAGCGAACTTTGGACATTTAAAAACGTTTCTTATCTGAGTCATATGAGCGTTACTCAAGGCATCATTCCAAAAAATTATGTTAATGTAAGACTTATTGGTTGGGTGTAGAGTTTGAATTCAATTTCTTCTCACCAGTTGCATGACTGGCCTAATTATGAAAGTGTATTTACATTATTTTCTGACTTTTCCTGTTCTGAGGTGATTTGGAAATTTGTTTCCTAATCTGTAAGAAATGGATACTGCTTTACAATATATACCACTTTTGATGTGGATACTTGAGTGTGCAACTTCAAAATTTGTTTTCAGTGGCCATTCATGAGTGAGAAACTTGACCACAGACTTTCACAGAATGTAAAAAGAATGAGCAATGTGGAAGCAAATTCATTTTTACATGAGTGACAGTATTTGTGTATCGACACTGCTCTACTTTAAGAGCTGATTAGGAGACAGAAATGAAAATATATTGCTGAAAGAAAGCTGTTTTTCCCCATAAATCTTGCTACTGGAAAGTTGGTATATTTTCTCTTTCTTTGTTCTTCCTTTAAGCTGCGACTGACTATGCAGCCCTCTTTGATCTTATTTGGAACATCTACTTGTTAAACCATGTTTTATCCCTAACTTGGCTCAGAATGTATGCAGTCTTTCTGTTTTCAGTGTGTCTGGTGCTCTTTCAACCATGCTTACACTTTGCTTTGCTTTCCCATGTTGAGCTGTGACAGTGTTTATCTTACAGATTATGGAATTGATCTTTTTCTCTGTTAATCTTTTTGGGTCTTTTTCATGAAACAGTATTTTAAAATGATTTGGTGTCCATAAGGCAGCATCCATACATTTAGAAACAATGCAGACATTCTAAATTGTTACATGGGAGAATTAGTCATGTAGCAAATTAGTGGATATAAATCATCGGTGGGCAACTAGGGCCCTGGTCTACACTAGGGAGTTATTTTAAAATAATCCCTCTTATTTCAAAATAATAATAAGTGGAGTGTCCACACTACCACACCCATTATTTCAAAATAATGGGCTGGTCTTTTCAAAATCAGTACTCCTGCTTTCCTTGGGGAATAAGCTTATATCAAAATACGTATTTTGGGAGTTATTATTTCAGATTTAATTATTTCAAAATAATTTCCTAGTGTAGACATGCCCATAGGCTAGTGAGTGGGCTGCATGAGTGGCCCTCCACGTCAGTGAGCCTCAAGACTGTCATAACAAAAATGATCTTCCGGGACAAGGTAGTTTTGCTAACTGTGCTTGAGTACCTTGAAATTCCAGGTGTACAGACTGATCTGTAGCAGTGCTTTTATTAGATGCAGAGGGAGCACATGACTCTTACAGTCAATGTTGTGTGTAATCAGCATGCATCTCACTTCATGTGCCCTTGCTTTATGTGCATGTCACTTTAGTAATACTGGAAGGAAAAAAGTGACACAGATAGAAACCAGTGGTATGTGGCAACCCTGCCCATGAGCAATGGTAAACAAAATGTCTCATGGGCCATGACAGAACCCCAGTAGGCCGCATTCAGCCCATGGGTTACAAGTTGCCCACCACTTGTATAAAGGAATGTGAAAGAATTAGAATTTTGTCTTTGGAAATCAATTGGCATTGTATACGTGTATCTGGAGGCAGAATTTGCCTTTTGGGTTAAGTAGTTCTAGGTGAGTCAACAGAAAAAGTAAAAAATATTCATTGTCAAGACTGCAGTAGAGGAGGACAGAAAGAAAACAACTTTGGTGCATGAAGCAGTAAAATAGGGAGCCATGAAGAGGGAGACACAGAAAAATATGTGGTACAATCAATTCAGGTTGCTAAAGGGCATGTTTAAAAACATGAATTAGAGAGAATGATAAATAATAGGTATTGGTGGCTGTTGTAAGAGTAAGTGGCTGTTCTTCTCATTCCTTGTTTAACTGAAAGTAGGAAGAATTTTGCCAGGGCAGATTTTTTGGTTTTTCAAAGAGTTGCTAAGCTATTTTATTTGGAATGATGTGGTAGAAGTTGCATTTTATATTACCTTTCCATTTTGGCTGAGAGCTGATACTTTGTTACTTACACGCTTTATGGGCTTATGTTTCATTACACAATATAGCATGACACAACTAAATGACAAAGTCCCTGGTGAATATTTAAAGTGGTATACCTCCCAGACTGCAGTAAACAGGGTAAATTACAAATTCATGGTTTGGTGAATATGGTCAATTCAGCGATAAGTAAATGGTTCATCTTAATAGACAATACGTTCTGCAGAAAGGACACAGGTAACAGGACAGTGATTTATTTTTTTAGGGCTAAGGTTAAAGCATTCAAGGAAAGGATATATAGATTTATTTAAAATACACGGCAAGAGTTTATGCCTTTAAAGGGACCTACATATCACACAGGTAATGATCGGAAAGATGACTTTGCTGATGTCTTCTACAGGCAGTGAGGAAAAGGTGATGAGAATGATACTCTGAGGTTAATTTCAAGTTAAAAAATGGGGCACTATGGTGAAATAGAATTTTGTAAGCAAGACATTGATTATTGACATTGCTCTGTCACGTAATTGAGGCCCACACTTTCCTGATTTCCCTGGAAATCTAAATATTTATTTTACCATCCAGCCACCAGTTGCCCTTCTGCTTTACCTACCCCCGACAACAATTTACACATCACACCACAATATTTTTTTACATGTAGAACAGCTTCATCTCAATGTCTTTCCATCATGTCCCCCAAAATAAAATATTCGGTTTAAGCTTTTTCTTACCCTACTTCCTCAGGTCATGCCAAAACATCTATGAATTCTGATGCAGGGTTGAAAGTAAAATGGTATTCTAAATGATAAATGCGTAAAATAAAACTCAAACCCAGTAAAAGAAAGTATTTGAATATATCTCTAATACCCAAAGAGGTTAGAAATCATTCTGTAAAATATTGAACTAGAGGTTTTCGACCATCCCCCCAAAAGTTGTTGGACAATGAACACTTTATATTAAATGAGTATTTGGCCCCATATACTTATAAACTGAGGATGTAGTTACACCCAATAGCCCAGTGGTTAGGACACTCACCTGGGATATGGGACATCTAAATTTGACACTCCATTCTTGAGCAGAGACTTGAACCCAAGTTCAAGGTCAGAGAGTCAATTTCACTTAATTTGGTCCAATTAATATTTCAATTATTAAACAAACTGGAATAGCTTTCAGGAAGGGGTGTTTGTGTCTTACCTCACACATTCCCATAGCCTGGCACTCACCTGTAATGTGGGAATCCTCCCTGTTCCACAGCAAGGATTCAAACCTGGGTCTCCCACATCTCAAGTGAGTGCCGTAATCACCAGGCAACCAGGTATAAGGGAAAATACTTTTCTTCTTTCTGGTTTGTGAATGATGCCTAAGTCCCCTTGTGAATCTGCCCTGAAAAATAAATCAAAATCTTTAACTTTGAAAACGTTGACATGAACCATTTTGACTGTTCAATTTTTTTCTTATAGTTGTATGGGATTTTTTGGTGTGTGTGTTTTTACAGAAAAAAGTTCACTGATATTGACACAGTTTGTGAAACATTTCAGTTGAACTGAATCTGCATTTTTTGGTGAAAAATTATAGCTGAAAACTTTTTCCCTGCTCTATCTGAAAGTTCGATTGTTTTTATAAAAATTTTCCAAACAGTGGAACTTCAACCATATGTTCAGGCAAAAATAGCTCAATTTACTGTAGATTAGCCAAGACTTGGCTCAGGAATCTGAACAGGATACAAAAGCAGCATGGTGACAGGTGGGTAAAGCAATGTTAGAAGGGAAATGTATATTTTTTAAATGAAAGGCTCTATATTCTGTATGCAGAGTGGTGTACCACAACAGAAGTAGTGTGGATGTAAGTCAATGACAGAAATATATTAGAAATTATATTATAAAGAAATGTATACAAACAACTAATTCAGTAAAAAAAGACAGGTCAGGAAGTGTTTAGATACGTAAGAGGCTTGTAAAAAGACAGATCATTAATCATGGGGACTTCAATTACCCTGACAAACTAGAATAAGAATCACGAAATGACTATGGAAGGCTGTTTCTGGAGGCAAAATACAGTTATTTCCTTCTAAATTTGTTGAGCAGTGAAGAAGGCCATAGACGACTTATATAAATAAAATGTGCATGATAAAGGAGTTCAAATTTAATATGTAATTCTTGGGATCTTAGAGTAATAGAATCACATTTTAGGCACACAAGAGATTATTCATAATAATAGTCGTACAAAAATAATGGACTTCAAAATAGCAGACTATGAAGGAATACAAGATATACTAGAAAATCTGAGAAGAATATTATACAAGAGAACTTGCTAAATTTACATTGCAGAAGTGTGAAGAGTTTATAGAAAAAGGGATGAAGGATACTTTATGTTGCCATGAAAATATTGGAACAAACAATACTGGATCAGAACATCAGCTGGTGTTAAACAGCAGCTCCATCCACTTCAGTGGAGCTACACAGATTTACAGCAGCTGAAGATCTGTCAATGTGTTTAGCTGAGATTAGCAGATGACTCAGACAAAGCAAGCACTTTGAAAAGTCAAATATGTTGCTGTTGGAGGATCATATTAAAAAAGAAAGCAATGCAAGTAGGAACTTAGAATGACTAATGTGAAAAGAGTCCAAGAGTATAGCAGTTTGATTAACAGAAAAAGCTTTTATTTTTAGGAATATACAAAACAGGTTTTTTTTCTATGCTTATGATTCCTGCTGCTTCAATATGGTTAAAATCCACTGATGGAGAACCAACTAATCTACATGTAGGATCTGTAAAGTAGCATTGTCATGTATAGTACATACTTCTGGAAAGGCTGCTATTAGTTTTTATATCCTTTGTGTCTTTGCCAGCTAAAAACAACAAGGTGGTTGAAAATAGTCTGTCTTACAGTTCACAAAACACCAACAGTAGGAGGTCTCTAAGCTATTTAAAGAATTTCATGGACATTGAAAGCCATTCCTTGTGGATCGTGCTGTTTTTTCCTCCAAATACACTCATGTTATTTTTTTTAGAGTTAGACAAGTTCAAAAAATCAAAAATCACAGTTTTAATGTTTCTATAATATTTTGTAAAGATGCTAGAGAGAGACTTCTGTATGAAAACAGAACAAAAAGAGCATAACCACTGCCAATATAAAACAGAGAATGTGCCCCACCACCATACTGAATAGTTTTAAGAGCCTTGAAAAACTTGAGCAGAACTACAGATAATAACTGTGCTTCTTTTGAAGGCTTATAACTGCTTTCGAGGCAGTGTTATTCAGAACAAACAAAGGAATGCCAAGTTTAAAAGAGCAAAGATTCCAAGAAAAATGAAGACTATGGAGTCATTTCCACTGGAAAACAACAATAAACCTTATCATATGGTAAATTGGAAAGTTTTAAGACTGATTTTTAATGAGATTCAAGCTCACTTTTGAAAATGGGTTTGGCTCCTTAATCAATTTTCCACACTGGAAATTTTAACCAGTGTGTCAGTGAATGAGGACGTAGCTTAAAGTAATTTCAAATGGATAGAGAATTATTTAAAAATGAATCAAGCAAAAACACTCCCCTCCACCCCCAAATGCAGTGGATACCACCAAGGAAAAAAGTAGGGTAAAATTGGGCAGTTGTGCTATGTCTAGACTGCAGAGCTTTTCCGGAAAAGCTATGTCACGTCCAAGGAAAAGTGGACGCATTCTTTCACCATCTCTATAATTGTATGAGGAAGAAGGCATGTGTCGATATGAGGAAGTTTTTCCATGTAGATAGGCCAAATTTTGGAAAAGCCTCTTCTGAAAGAAAACTGGAAAAAGACACACAAATTGCAGTTTGCAATTTGCATATCTTTTTCCGACTTTTCTTTGTAGTCTAGACACAGCCTTTTTTTCATATAATAATGTTATGTAAATTTGTCACAATTGAAAAAAAATCTGACACTAAGAAGCAGAAAATGTTACTGCAGTATTTGTGATATTCTCTAAGCTAGAGAACTGTGTTTACTACAGTAATTTAAATTAGTTACAAGGCAAAATTGGAAAGATTTTAAATGTGATCACTATATTATTCCATATTAAAAGAGTACTTGGGATACATGGTGTGATAAAATTGCTGTTGTTAATATGGTAGGTCCCATGATTTTATTGGCAGGGGAACTAAGATGTCACTGCAAGGATCCTGCTAGTGGACTCAGGAGGGTAGTAAAATAGGGAAGTGGGAAAGGGGTCTGGTTTTGCTCCTCACTCTGAGCCCCATCCCCTCTCAACCCTGAAGGTCTCTTAGGGTGTGTCTAGACTACAGGGTTTTTCGGGAAAAAAAAAAAAAAAAGTAGCCTTTTTCGAAAAAACTTCACCTGCGTCTAGACTGCAGCTGCGTTCTTTCGAAAATAAATCGAAAGAACATGGCAGTTTTTTCGATCATGGTAAACCTCATTTTATGAGGAATAACGCCTTTTTTCAAAAGTACTCTTTCGAAAAAGGCACTATTGAATGCAAACTGTGCTTTTTCGAAAGAGAGAGTCTAGACTCTTTCGAAAAAGCAGCTCGTTTTTTCGAAAAATCTGCTTGTAGTCTAGATGCTCTCTTTTGAAAGCGGCTTTTTTGAAAGATTCTTTTGAAAAAGCCTCTTTCGAAAGAGGCTTGTAGTCTAGATGTAGCCTTACTCTCTTCTCCCATGGAAAGATTTACCCTCGGTCCTTGATACTGAGGGGTAGGGGGAGAGGAAGAAAGGAAGCTTCCCTGCTATGCCGGGGGAAGTCTCCCTTTCTTTGCTCTTTCAGTTCTAAGCAACACTTCTCCAAACTCCAGTCCTCTTTCCACACTACCAGCCTGGAACCAGGTGGTGGAGGTATTAGGTTCTTGACAGAGCCTTAATTGGTTACAGGTGCTATAGTAACTTTTTCTAGTCTGCAGGAAACATGCCTTAATTAGCCCATGGTTATACATCTCCCCTCTACCACTCTTCCACTGCTCCCTGGCCTTACTGTATCACAATTTCAGTAGTATAAAATGTGCTATATAAGTGTAGTGTTTCCATTTAAATAGTATGAAGAACACTGTATGGAATCATTTCAATCTTCAAATGCTGAAATGATCATAAGTATCTCTGAGAATATTTAAATCAGTCTTTTGTCTTCCGGTTTAAATAAAATTATAGGAGGCTTTCAGATATAAAACTAAATGGAAATCAAACTAGTCCTTGAGAATTTTCATTCTTCATGAGTTGTCATGTTGATCTATTATGCAGTGAAGCAATATGAAAGGTCCAGGAGAACAAGTGAGTAGTTCTTCCGTAAGCGTGTGTCTCCCTCTCCCACCACCCTCCTCCACTCCCTCTGCTTCCCCCCCTTCCCCCACACAAACACGCCAAACAAAGCCCTAAACAGAAAACACAAAGAGGTGATTCTAAATTTCACCACCACAACCAAATGAGCGCAATCATTGCATTTTGCATCAGCTTTACCACCCAAAAACACGTACCTATTATAAAGTGTCTTAGCCAAGACTCTGAAATATAAATATTTGATGGATCTGTCTTATAAAATGGAGTTGGGGAGACAATATACTGTACATAGATGAAAACATCTTCAGGCACAGAGCAAAACTATGTAAAGGGGAAGTACAGACACAGTTTTGAATTATTAGTTGGACTCCTTTTACATATACACACATAACCTCCCTAGATATAGGTTTACATTTTGAATAGCATTTGCCCATCTTTGTGGAAATAAAATTACATCAGTAGGTGAAAAACCTAAAAGGAAACGAGACAGACTGCAATGCAGCAGAATACTCTCTGTTGTAGAAAGTTAAGGTATATATCATATTTATCGTCATCATAGACTGTACAGAAACCATAATTACTGGCCATGAGAAAAATAAAGTAACCATTGTTTTTGTGGCATTTCTCTTTATAAATTGCTATGGAACTGACTTACTAGAGAGAAGGAAAATGGTATATAATATATAAACCTCTGAAATGTGATACCAAACAAGTATGCCATTCTTTAGTTCCTCAACCGATCAGGATATTAACCTAATATTTTTCCAATGTAAATGAAGAACACCTCAGGTTGGAAGACTGGGAATCCCAAGTATCCAAAATTTAGCATTACAGGTCATTGGCTACACAATCTTTGACATATTGGTTTGTACTTTCTTTTTAAATAAGTTTGGGAAAATGGTAAAAAGTGATTGACAGTTACATTTTTAATGCAGTGTTCTAGAACTCTAATAATTCTTGTTGAGACATTCACTGCATCATGAGTGAATTTGGTCATCATGACCAAGTTAAGAAAGTGTGTTTTCAAATTGTCATTCAGCATATCTCCTGTCCCAGCACTCAGTATATAGTGCGCACAGCATGTCAAGGGATAAGAATTGTTACTATAACTTTCCTTGATTCTAACACATGCTTTGTTATGTAGGGTGCATGCTGAATGTAAGAACAGAGAAAGGGTCAAGAAACACAGCAAGCTGAAATTATTCACACATTTCTCAAACATTTTCTAAGGAGCCTGAAAGATGTAAACTTGAAAAGAAAATTAACAAATCACAAACTTATCTGGCACTTTTCTTTCTAGCTGGGAAACATATTAAGAACATTTTTTTTTAAAAGTATGTTTTAAGGTTGCAAAGTCAAGCACTCAAAAGTTAGAAAATGCCAGAATTAAGGTAGCCTGTGCACAAGGGGGCTGAATAAATTTCTTTAATCATTTGCTTATATACTGTTTTCCCCACAGGGCCTCTTTTTCACTGAGTACACACAACAGCCTGCTCTGGGGGGTGAATCCAGGTTGTGTAGTGAACAGTCTGTTGTCTGTGGGACCCTGTCATGGGGTGGCTGTCTCTTCTTTCTCCCAAGGGGTAGAATCTTGGGTCCCCTGGGCCATCCGAGTCCGCAACTCACCCCGCATGCTCTGGCAAACACCCGTAATTAGACCCCTCCCCATGGGGCTGGATAGCCTGGCAGCCAGAGTCTGTAAACAAAAATCAAAGGCTGGCCCTTTAAGGCAGGGCTGTATGGCCCATTGGCTGGAGTCCGCAAACCACAAATCAAAGTCTGGCCCTTTAATGTGGAACTTGGTGGCCCAATGGCCAGAGTCAGTAGGTGAGAGTCAAGGCTAGTCCTTTGCAGTAGGGCTGGATGTCCCAATGGCCAGAGTAATGGGGGGGGAGGAGCTATGCCCCAATATGGGGACCCGGGTCCACCCTACTCCACTGGGTCCTGACCCAGGACCCTGTGAGTGGCAGAACAGTCCACCACTCCCTCGACGGGGAATCCTACCGAAACACACTCCTGCAATCTCCCTGGGCTGCTTCCTACCAGATCTGTCAGGTCGATGTCCCACATAGCAGCCAGGTCCTCTGGCTCTTTGGGGATCACGTCTCCCTGGGAACCTGCTGTGGTCGTGTTCCCACCGTCTCCAGGGCCTCTGCCGCTCTTGGCTCGGGCAGCTGGCTACTGCTGATCTGGAGCTCCAAGCAGAAGTCCTTCTCCGCCAGTCACCAGTCTAGACTAAGCCTCTCCCCAGGCTTTTATACCCAGGCTACAGTCTGACCCTGCTCTGCAAGGTGTGGGGGCAGGGCTCCTCCAGCCAGGGCAGCCTGGCTAAACCCTACTTGTTCAGTGGGGGGATGGTACACCCCATCACAGACCCCTCACCCTTTTATTGCAGAAGTTGGAATGAGGCAAGGGAATGCAGGCAAAGAAAGGTGATCTCAATTCCATGGGAGTAACCCTAAATACTCTTTTATCAATTACATATCACTAGACACATTTGTTCTCATCCAGAAGTCATCCATTGTTAAAATAATTCTATCAACAGGTGCACCTGTGCTCAGTAATGAGAACACAAATTCAGTGAAAATCTTTTCCATTTAGCTCTCTTTGAAGGATTATTATTTTCTATTTAAGTTATTCACACTTCCACACATCGTTCATTCAATAATCTTTGTGCTTCCTATCAGACTTGCAGCTTCAGATCAATTACATGCAAGCACACTGCCTACCATTGCGTATATTTATCAGACTTGTTTTAACAACTACTTTCACTTCAGATTGCCCGACCTTCTTACTAATTTCACAGTTCTCAGTTTTAGCCATGAGTATATTTCAACAAGGCTTAATCTAGAGCACTGACTGATATCAAAGCAACAGTTGTAGCGGGGGGAGGGAAGGGGGTCAAGTGTAATATAATGTATGTGGGTCTGGCTCGCCAATCTGACTAGAAGGTTCTAGGTTTTGTTCTTCTTCCCCAGATCACAAAGGTGGAGGCTATAAAGCTCTATTTCAGGAGGTAGATGTGGGGGACCACAACTGCAGCCATGATTACAAGGGAGGTAGTACAAAATTAAAACAATTTTTATTATGACTGGTATTAAGATGGCAAACAAGACAAAGCCTACAGCACTGATCGCACAGATTGATTCAGTAACCCCTGGGGTAGCATTAACAAAGTCTGGTTATACAATTGCATGTATCAAAGTATACAGAGTTAGCTACCTAGTATAATAATCATACATACCCTTTCCCAAAAGACCCAGGTGTGGAAGGGCCAGCCTCACTCCACTGATAGGAGTTGGATGTTCAGTGAAAGATGATGCATGGAAAACTTAGAAGCAGAGAAACTTAGAAAGAATAAGTAAAGTGAAGCTAAGAGCTTTGATGTGAAGGAAAGAGATGCTTGATAAGGAAGAAGATTTTCCCTATCTCATCTACTGCCATAGCATTTTATGGGCCTCTCTGCATCATTAACACCCAACCTCAAATGGCCATAAACAGATTCTGCACTCTGAGATTTTGTGGGTATACATACTTGATTGGATGGGGATATTGAGACATTTTTTGAATATGCATGAATAAGATCATTTGATGCCCCTCTTGGACCCATTCCCTGATGTGGGAAAAGCAGGAACCTGCGGGTTGATGCAAGGCTTTCTGCTTCCTTGATCAGAATGTCATTTGGCTGGGTCTTGAAGTTTTGGACCTATTTTAGGTCTCACAAGGTGCTGGGTCACATGCCTTACCCTATTTGTGTTCTGACCCAACTGAAAATTTCACCACAAAGACTTTCACATTTCTAAAAAGGTGTTAAGGATATATAATTTAATTTCTAAAAAGATACTAACCCTTACTTATCACACTGCACTACTGCTAAAGCCAACTCACACAGGATAAGTCATGCAGGCCTTGCATTACTGGCATTACTAAAAGGGATAAGATAGGAAAGTATATAGTTTTTCAGGCTACACAATGGAGTCCCACAGTTCAAGGTATTTAAAGGTGTTTCTTAAAATGAAATTAGATCTTCAGTGTAGTTAATTTGTATAGAAATGGACCAATGCAACTATGTTTTAGAGTTCAGTTTTCCTTAAACATTAGTCATCCAGTTTTGGATTTAAATTCAAAGCCTGGAGGAAGTCATGAAAGGCCCTGAATCTTCATAAGTAGATACTCTAAGAGCATATAACTTCACAAAAAGCTTTAGACATGAGACTGCTTTAAGGTGCATTTATAGTGGGGGTGAGATAGATCTAACTCTGATGCTCAAATGGCAATTTTTTTTCACAGGTCAATCTAGTTTTAAGTGTAGGCCACACCCAATTTATGCTAGGACAAAACTCCTTAAAAATTAAACTCTTCTTTTTCATTCACAGAACACTGTTGTTTGATCTCAGTTACAATGCAAGTTATACAGCTTTATAAGATCTTAATAACGCTGCAGTTGAGAATGAGAGACTATATACATTATACAACCTACACTGACCCAATGCATTAGAGGCCCAGGTGTGGTCTGTGTATCTTAAAACTTTCATATCATTGGGTCAACATCTGGTAAATGAGCCACATTACTGGCAAAAGCCATTGATCCCATTCTTATTCTATAGGTCACCATCTTCATGTGTAAAGAGAGATGTGGAAAATCCACATAGTGCTGGGTGTCTTGAATAATTTGACCCCAGTAGAACTTTGGCCAGGCTTTCTAAACAGAATGTTTCCTAAACTACAAAGAAATATCCTTTTATTTCTTTTATTTGACATCAGGAAGGGGGGCCAGAGAGGGGTAAGTGGAAGGACGTGAAGGAGGAATGGGGCACAAGCCTCTGGTGGGGAGGACTGGGGTGGCTCTGAGGGCTCCTTGGGTGGACGCTCTCCCGCAGGGCCTCCTGGATCCTGACAGCTCCCCGATGGACCCCCCGGATGGCAGCCTGCAGCAAGTGCAGCCGGGCTGATGGCAATGACCCCATGAGACGCACAGGCATGCCCAGGGGCAGCTCTGGCTCCATGTCGCCGAGTGCTGTGGTGTCCCAAGTGCGGGCACTCAGGGCACTCCAAGACAGGGCTGCTTTGCTGTCCCTCATCGAGGAAGACAAACAAACGGGGAACCCTGAGAACTGTCTGTCTGGGGTGGGGGTAGGATCCCTTTAAACACGGAGCTCAGTTAGCCTCAGGCAGCAGCCCCACACACTAAGTCCTTACCTGATGCCCTGCTGGCACTGGTTCCAGCCAGCCTTAACTTCGGTTCAGGGTCCACTCAGTGTGGACGTGCTATTTTGAAATAGCAAAATGCTATTTTGCAATAGCGCATCTACACACAAAAACTATTTCTAATTAGCTTAATTCAAATTAACTATTTCGAATTAAGTTAATTCAAAATAGCGCTGTAGCGTAGACATACCCTATGAGAACTGGAACACATACTAGCGTTACAAGAGTTTATGAATACAAATGTGTTCATGATTCCAATGGATCACACTGAGAACTATCCATCAGTGCTAAACTGTTTCCTAAATATGGTTTTTCCTCCATGTTTACACCTATTTTAAATTATTCAAACAGTCGCGTTTCCATCACTTCCCTTGGAAACTACTCCGTAGTCCAATAGCCCTATTTTAAAAATGTGTTAAATAATCAAAAGCAAGATGAAACATGACTACATAGGTACAGGAGACCCCCGCTTTACGATGGCCTGATTTAAGATCCCCTGCACTTACAACCTTTTCCGTAAGTGTGGAAGGGGCCGAAATCCCCATACTTACATCCTCGGCCCCGCATTTACGATGGCATACAACGCCTGTCTTAAATGCAGACTTGAGTTACGACGTCCCCGACTTGCAACACAAGGAACTGATTGTGTCGCAAGTTGGGGGCAGCCTGTAAATGTCACAGCATTATACACTGAAGACTCTATATATGATAAAAAGCCCCTTGATTTTTTTCCAAGAGCTTTGGTCCAGGCCCTTTTACCACTTGCTGTGCATTATGGAAGTTGTGAAATCAGCTATTACTTTGATTTTTTTTTTATAATAACCAAATGATTGATTTCACTAGCTATAATATATAGCCAATGCTAAAATGCAAAATACATGTCAAATCTAAATGAATATACTGCTGCATTAATTCAAGACTGTCTTGTATAGGCAAAAATGCTTGCCCTTTATGAAACTACTGTTGCAAACCAATTCCTTTAGAATAGATCTGCTGTTTATACTTAATGTTTTCTACACTGCTGAGGAACTCAGAAAAGCTACACAAGGCATAGAGATACATTAAAAAAATCATTAAGATCAGAGTTTCCAATTACTAATTCACACACTCTAGACAATAGGATGATACAAATGGGGCATGGCTAGGAAGTTTTATTTTTGGAATGAGAGTTTCAGATAAGTAAGAACAAGATGAAACTCTGACGTTATTATGGATACTTATGTCCATCCTGCCAGGTTTGCGGTTTCACAGCTATTGCAAGGTCATTTTGTATTTCTTATTAAGTTACTTTCTAAACAATAGTTTGGCCCCAATTCAAGAAAGCACCCATAGTCACCCATAGTGGGGTTAAGATTATATCTAAATCCTACTAACATCAGTGGGACTTATTAGAATGCATTAGTGGTTTCTTGCATTAGTGGTTTCTTTAGGTGGGCCCGACATGCATATTAGGTCAGATCATCCAGTCTTTTATCAGGTAAAGCTCCCATTGAAGTTGGTGAGAATTTTTATGAAGTCAAGACAGCAGAATTTTGTCCATTGTACAAGTAGTATAATTAAGATTAATATTTATAATAATAGTATCATAAGTTAATTTTCATGTATAGAAACCCATGCCTGAAGTCTTCCAGATAAGCTCACACAGATAAGTATCAACAAAATTGCAAACAAAACCAATTATATAAAGTAAAACCACAAGGGATAATAAAGGCCCTAATCCACCTCTGGCAAAGTCAATGAGAAACCTGTTACTGAATTCAATGGGAATAGAATTCCTTCCTTAGACAGCAAAGCTGAAAAGGGAACCCAACAGTATTTCACACATTTCCAATGACTGTCTGCCAAACATCTAAATGCTCACAGGAAACATTTTTACCTACTCATTCAGGGTAGCTCCCCTGGCAAGTCCTCAGAACGACTTGGAGCATGTGACTTGGAGCATAGAAATAAAAGTAATAAATCACAGTAAGAAAATTACATTCATGCAGGGGTGCAGGAACAAGGGGGGCCACAGGGCCATGCCCTCCCACTTTTTGCTATGAGCCTGGCTCCTGCCTTTCCTTTGAGACCCTACTCCCAGCCAGCCAAGGTAAGACAATCCTTGGAAGCCTGGATAGCTGGGGGGAGCTGTGAACCCTCCACCTGCCTCGGATGTGGGGGCCCAGAGAGCAGCCCCCAGTCCATGTCCCTGACTCCCTACAGGCCAGGTGAAGTGCCTGCAGCTCCCCACAGCTGCCCAAAGGGCCCTAGGATTACCATATTTGAACTTTCAAAGAAGAGGACACTCCTGAGAGGGAGAGTATCTGTATCACTATCTCCCAACTCACGTTGTATTAATGTGTTATATGGTATAGTTATAATATATAACACATTAATACAATGTGAGTTGGTAGATACTGATACAGATACACTCCCTCTCAGAAGTGTCCTCTTTTTTGAAAGTTCAAATATGGTAACCCTACCAGTGGCTCTTATAACGGTCAGGGTAAAAGCTGCGTGGGAAGCTATGGGGAGCTGCAGAACCTTCACCTGCCCTGAGTAGGCAGCCCAGTGGGCAGGGACATGAGCCTGGGGCTGCTTTCAGGTTTCCCCACAATGGTCCAGTAGAAGGGCTTGTGAGCTCCCCTGCCTGGTTTGGGCAGAAGCCAGGGCCTGAGGGGAGGTGGAAGGAGAGGGGCAGGGCCATGGAGGGGACAGGGCCTTGTTCCTCCTCTACTTTTAGGATGAATCTGTCACCCCGGTAGTCATACCGTGTTTCTTGCCAACCTGACTACACAACCTATCGCAAATCTATCAAGTAAGTAAGATTTTCATCCTGCTTTGAATATGTAAATAGTTTGGATAGTTCAAACGAGCACTGAATAATTATCCACACTTTTGGATGCCAAGCAAACCAAATCTACAAAGTTCCTTTTCATCCCAATCATTTATTTGAATCACACTTTATTAGCTTGCAGTAAGTGTGTTTGATACTAGCAGAAGATCTGTCTGCTCTTTGTATTAACAACTCAAATTCCTGTTTTCCATTTATTAGCTCAGTTTGGACTCTAGTGGTTCTGTGTGTC
This sequence comes from Pelochelys cantorii, assembly GCA_032595735.1. Taxonomy (NCBI): domain Eukaryota; kingdom Metazoa; phylum Chordata; order Testudines; family Trionychidae; genus Pelochelys; species Pelochelys cantorii. The sequence goes on from CM064327.1 coordinate 90,738,354, forward strand.
TAGATCTTCTTTGGTACCTTCAGATTGAGTAGAGAGGGTTAGAAAATAAATATGTTAGAGATGAATAACTACATCTTTCATAAATCTGTTTAAATGAGTTCAATATACTAATGCATTTTATTTTAATTACATTTTTGATGACCTTCTCAGAGCTGAAAGCTATTTCTCTTTATTTAATGACATGTGTGTGTTTTGGGAGTTTCTGTTGCTAAGTGATTTCCAGTAAGCTAATGAAGCAAACTAATGAAGTGTCGAGTAATACTTTACAGTGTTTTGTGGAATGATATTGCTTGCCCAATAAGATGCTTGTTTTGAGTTTGCAACATCTTCAAAGCTTGAGTATTTTAGAAAGATTTTGTTTCACCAAGCTTTTAAAAGAGCCAACAAAACCCTTTTTATTTATTCATAGCCAGCTCTTTAATTACATAAAATGTTATGCCATGAAAGTATAGTGATACTTGGATGAAATATATATGACATTTCTTCTGTTAAATAGTGCCAGCCATGATTATCATATAAGGTTGTGCAGGTTCACATCATTCTACCCTACCCTACATTACCAATACTTTTTTTGATGGACTATGATACTGTCAATTTTTCACCAAGACACTTTTTAAAACAGGTTGAAAACAACCAGACTCATAAAAAATGTATTTGCCAATGACAATCTCCAAATAGTATCAGACATCAACATTGTCCCTTACCTCCATCTAGCAAAAAAGCTATGAGAACACCTCCAATTGATCTGTGTACTAGGTATATTCAAGTTGCAGAGCTGAAACTTCTCCCTTTTTTTGGGAAGGGGGGCAGACACTCAACTGATGCAAATTGTGATAGCATTGAGCTATGACACCAGTATGGGTTCTGCTCTTTGATTCTGATACAGCTATAGTTCTATATGCTTGCATATATGTATAAGGGAGTTTCATAAATGTAAGTAAGACTAAGAACACACATAGGAACATAAGAATGGCCATACTGGGTCAGACCAAAAGTCCATCCAACCCAGTATCCTGTCTGCCGACAGTAGCCAATGTCAGACTCCCCAGAGGGAGAGAACAGAACAGGTAATCCTCACATGATCCCTCTCCTGTCACCCATTTCCAGCCTTTCACAAACACAGGCTAGGGACACCATTCCTACGCATTCTGGCTAATAAGAATTGATCAGGCCTAGACACAGGGCAAGGCAAGCGAGGTGGTTGCCTTAGGCCTGGCTCATTCAGGGTCCCGCAGCCCCGTGCATTCAGGGCCCCGTGATGCCCAGCTCCTGGCCCTGCCCACCCAGACACTCACTCACTGCCCTGACTGGGAGCTGCATGGCTATGTGGCTCAGCCATGCTGCCTTGGGCCCTGCAACCTCTTTGGCTGGGCCTGGTATTGATAGACCTACCTCCATGAATTTATCCAGTTCCTTTTTGAATTCTATCTAAGTTGTGGTCTTCACAGTATGCTTCACATGCTTATCACATTTCAACACATGAAGTAGGTTTCCTTAGTTCTATCCAAGTAGTACACAGCAAAAGCATGTAGAACTAAAGCAAAACCATTATAAAGATTTATTTTAATATAGCCCTTCCCCATTCCATTAATAGAATCAGAATCTTGTCAAATTAATTATTTCCTTTATCTAAAAACACATTTGGAAAAACATTGGTATCTAAAGTAGGGGAAGAAATCCTGCTTGCAAAAATTCCCAGGTCCTCCTAACTTTAAAAGTATATTTATATTGGATTTTCACTAAATTCTCCAAGATAAAAAAAATCGATAATTTCTATTAGAAGTCATGGGGTGTGACATAAAAGGAAAAATATAAGTATTTATGCTTTGGAATTCAGTGAGACTATTCACATGATTAAAGTTATACTGTGAATATATTTTCACAGGGTGGTCTCTTAATATGTAGCAGCTTAGAAAACCTTAGAATAGAGTTTGTTTGTGGCTCTGATTCAATTGCTGTTGAAGACCTCAGGAAAACATATTGGAACTATTTTAGGATATTATCTTTCAGCTGGGAGGGTGGATGGATTAATAAGGAATTACAAAGCTTCTGGCTGCTTTCTAGCCATATTATAGTGAAAGAATAAATAAGTAGGGGAATGGTGTAACTGCTGGAGGACTGAATCTTGAGAGGGCTAGCAAGAACAAAGGAACTGATATTTCACCTGAGAGGGCCAAAGCTGAGAAAAATAGCTCTTTGTGATCTAAGTTGTGAAGGGGTGATTTAGGTTTTAAGTCACAGCCAGTTTTAGCAGAGGAGAGATGGGCTTGTGATATATTATGGTCAGTCTGAAAGCAGAGATGGGCAGAACAGATCAAATAAAGTAACTATCAAATACAATTTTAGAAGAACCCCAACCAAATGTTAGACATCGGAGAAAGTTTTAGTAAACTATGCCTGCTTATTGTGTCACTCTGTCCCCTTCAATGGTTGCTAGACAAGCTGCAGATTGATGAACTTTCTACAGGGTTAGTTACTAGAAACATGCCTTTCAGATCAGGCACTAGCAGCTCATGCATTAAAATTAAGAGGTCTCAGGTTTGATCCCTCAAATCCAACAGTACAACTATTACATTGTTAGCTTTTTCTCGAAGAATGTGTTTCAGTTTCATATCTTTCTCCCCTTTTAGGATCTAGTTGATATCTGAAGTAGAGGTAACAAAATACCATGGAAGAAGCTGATTCTGGAGTATTTCTAACACAATAGGCAGCACTAAATTCCAGAAGGCTAATGAAGAAAATCTCTTCTTATGAAAGTTCCATTACTGGTTACAGCTTCACAGAGTTCAGATAACTTGGGTAAAGTGACAGGCACAAGAGGAGATGTGGAGTTGCACCCGCTTACATCAGATCTGAATCTGATGCCAAATCAAGCCACACCTCAAATGATTGAAGTTTGACCTTTCCTATGATGATTAAGTGACTAGTCCTACAGTCAAATTTTATACCATGACCACACAGATTTCTGAGTTCCAGCTCCTTGGCTCCTACAAAAGCATTACTTGTATATCCACAGTGGAAAACAACGAAATACTAACTGGTAGTGCTTCTACTTACTCCAGAAGTGTTCTGATCTTCAACAAAGGTAGCCACCTGAATTTATTGAGTGATTTTTGATTATCTAATGTGTAAGTAGTACAACAAAATAAACTGATTATGGATGTTGACAAATCTAAGAAAAAATATTGTTTGGGACATCTCCTAAGTTATAAAACATCTGAATCAGTGTAACTCTTCTTTTCCTCAGTGATTCAGCTATAAATCTTTTTTTTCTCACTTAATAAAATGCCCCCATTGATCCTACTAGTCCAAAACTATGTTTGTGTAATACATTATTAAAGCGATGTCAGACTTGTGATATAGTGAGCTTGGGGCTTCGCAGCAGTATTATTTTACCTGGCACTCCTACAACAAAATGCTCAAAGGGTTCCAAGGACATATTAGTTTCTCTCGGCATTGTACTACATAACCTACTTAGCTGTAAGCCAATACACTACTAAAAAATTAAAAGGTTGCTGTTGTTTCTATTTATGTTGCACCTCATAATTACTAAGCGTAGGAAATTTGTTTTCTGTCATATTTTTTTAGAAAAGAAATTCTTAAGTCTTGAAAAATCCTGTTTATTCCTTTTATAAAATGTCTGAGGGGAGGTGCCCAAGGCTAGAACCTACCATTTTAATGCAAGTATGTGTTACTTCTACTGAAACATTCCTAATTGTCCACATGCACATTACCTGCAACATGCTTTGACAGCTGAAAGAATACGTTCACAGAATCACTGTAATTAGCAAAATAGGTTCATTGCAATATGAAGTCCATGTTTTATTTTAAACACTTCCTGGGTTCCCTTATGTAACAGCACAGAGTTTGCCTTCAGTTAAGAGAGACAGCTCATGACTTTATAGTCCATTTCCATCATAAGATGAAATCTAGTAGATCTCTTACAGCAACATGCATCCTTCTCTATCCAGTTTTTGTTTCAAAGATAATTGTTCAAATGAAATGTCTGGATGTGGGACTGACATTTCTCAAAAACAAAGCCTTCTCTGCAAAAAGCGGGGACTGCCCAGGGAAAGACGGTGCAGGGTTGCCAATGCCATCCTATTTATATGAGCAGCACTAGCTTTGGCATTTGGGGAGACTGGCATGAGCACCAGAAGTGTCCCTGGTGCCTAGATCATGGCCCTGCCTCCTGCCCCACCCAGGTCCTGACACGGAGGACAGAAGCGAGCTTAGGGGTGTAGGAGAGGAGCAAGGCAGTGGGTGGTGGAGGCCTGGGAGGAGAGAGGCTGGAGGGGAGGAGTGATGCAGCGGGCGTTGGGAGTCTCGAGAGGGGGAGCATGGACAGGGCCACTGGAGAAAAGCAGGAGCAGAGCTTTGTTGCAGAGACTAGGCAAGGCCACAGCCCAGACAACTGCACTCTCAAAGGCAATGGGTCAGCAGCTATTTGGGGAGGCTTTGCCTACTTTAGTCTATTAGACCACCTGCTCATGTGTAACAATAAGCACCTCTTCTGAATTCAACCAGAGAAGGTAGTTCACTTTTCATATCCTATCTAGCTCATCTCTTTGCTGAGACTGACACCCAGAATGACTGTTAATACCAACTGAGAAGGTGGTTATGTGATTTGGACACTGGTCCAGAGGGAACAGTGGAATACCTAATAACTTCACATTCTAAACAATTGTTGTGCCAGTTCTACACTGAGTTGCACTGGTTCAATACCTGGTGCAGTATTTACACAGGATATAAATACATGTTGGCGGTAACTGTGTAAGTGTCCCTAGCCCCAACCCTGTAACTTCGGCAACTTTGTGTCAAAGGGCTTTTATGGAGAATGGCATAGACTATAAGAAAGCTGGTAGGGTTGCTAGATGGTTTCAATAAAAATACCAGACACACTTGACATTACATCACAATCTACATTACATCTTATTTAGAAAATACCGGACATTTAAATTTTCTCATTTATATTTTCTCAATTTGTTTCCCGAACAGAAAGCTCAAATACTGGACTGTCTGGTTCAAAACCGAACACCTGGCAACCCTAAAAGCTGGCAATGTCCACACATTTTAAAAAAAATTCTTAAAGAAAAAAAGTTAGGGAAAAAATTACCTTTTTTAAATCTCACAGTAATGTTGGATCACTATCTTATAGTCCGCCCAGCTAGATGCACGTATAGAGTGCTTTAGGATCCATTACATTCAAATCTATGGAAAATGGACAGTCAGAAGACAAATAAAAAATTCAAACACAAGAGTGTTATGGTTAAATGTCATCTGAGGATAGGGCTAATAAGTTATTGTCATTCCATGGCAACCCTGGCTGTTTTCCCCAATAAAGGTATAGTTACTCTTAATGAATTGAAGTCATTCTTCTGTGCCACAATGGCAGTCAATTCCCCATTATCATGGTGACTATTGCTCTTTACCCCAGTGCTGGATTTTGTGTACACAACCCTTATAGAATATACTAGAAAAAGTTCACTCTGTAGGCCTGCTGCTGCTTTCAGTTATACCAGCAAGCCCCCAGAAGTTAAACTTGTGACAGATTTATGGTGATGAATCAGAACAGAATCTAGTCCTACAGAATTTTCAGATTTCTTTTCAACAGGTAATATTCTCTTATCAAATTTGGCAGACAGGGTCATTTCTCTAATATCCATTTCTGGCAAGCCCTAGTGGTTTCATCCCTGTTAATTTTTCTATGATTTTTCAATTTATGTATTCAATTTTTTAGTTGCAATATGTTCGTAATCTTTCAGGAATACATAATAAAAATTATTTCAGTTTAAAAGGCAACAGTATACTTTTTTCAGAACTAAGCTGCCATTTTACCCTCAGAACTTTTCTTGCTCAGATGTAAGGCCACTTTCTCCAAAGTAATACGTGCAATTTAATAGGCATTGCTGAAAATAATTATTGCTGCATCATTAACTGCTTTGTTCACATACCTGGTGTGCTGTTTGCAAAAAGTGATCTTTTGTTTCAGAAGAATGAAATGTAACATGTGAATATTATTTTTATTTAAAACATGAAACCGATAATGCATATCATTTTAGAAATATGTTTGGAAGCACTGATCTTAAGTATTGTTAATGGAAGTGTTATCTAAATCTCATACAGGTAATGAAAATGTCGTTAGATGTTAAACTACTGAATCTTCTGTCACTTTGATATAAGGGCTAGGCAACAAAATGGATTTCCTTGTCTATCAAAATGTGCTCAAAGAAAATTTCACTGACTTTTGAGGTAAAAATGACACATGTATACAGCAAAGCTCACGTGGATTTTGTCAAATTCGGTGAAACTGTATTTTCTTACAAAAAGGAGAATGGAGGGAATGTAAGATGCTGCCAAATAGACTAATACAAATTAATAATAACAATGGATGACAAAGATAATTGCTGAACAGGAGATCACTGTGTTACCTCATTGGCTTTCTGTGTAGCGGGCCATTAGCGACAACTTTGACAGTTCAGGAGAATCCTATCGGCATTGCCTTCGTGGAGGATACCTAACAATGGTGACTCAAAAAAGATGCTTGTTTTTAAGCTCTATTCCATGAAACTTCTCATTGGCTTGTGTTTTAAATTGAGCTGCAGTGAAAAGAGAAGTTTTGGTATATAATTATGCTTGGTAGAAAGATTTCTCCAACGACAAGTTATTTGGCTTGAATTACTGGGTGTCGGAGTGGCCAGATGGAAAGCTCAATTTACATTTTATTTTCACTGATTTATCAACTACTCCATTGACAAAGAGGTGTTACTTTGCAGAGTGAGAAAATGTTATTTTCTGCTTATGATTGCATTTAACCCTTCTCTCCCCCTTTCTTCCCCCCGCCCCAAATAAAACAGCCAATCTACAGTATGTTCCGAATTTTGCATTCAGTCTTTTAATCATTGCTGCCTGTCTCTGAGGCACCTTCATCATTGTTCGTAGAAGTTAGAGTTTTCTCTATGGATGACATTCACAACACTTCAGGAAGCTGATCAATAGCAATTTCACAGACCCCTAGATACAAGGGTTAATTTCAATGTCTTGGACTATTGCTGGGCCTTACCTCTTTGCCATGGCAAAGTAGCCGTTTTCTCAGGTTCCTTATGAATTTGCTTAGCTCTCCATTTTAATGACTAAATTTCCTCCCTTCACAGGAAACTAAAGGTCAAGACAACAGAAGTAAAACTATTTTTCACCCACTTGCTCTTCCCCTAGGTCACAGGTTCCCCTGAAGGAGTGTGTCAGCCCTCTAATTCTTCTATCCACTCTTAGGTATAGCAACATCACTCTAGGTAAAGTTCCTCAAAGACATCCCTCTTCTGAGAGCAACTGCATTGGACCCTAGATACTGAAGAATGTGCCAGAGCAAACTATCCTTGCTTGTCTCTTCCCAGCCCTGTTTTGTCCATTTGACCACAATCTCTTATATTCCCTCTCAGGACTTGGCTATATCTCTATAGTCAAAAGTGACACCACCTCCTCTACATAGCTATTTGGCTTTTCTTTTGATTCATGCCTGGCTCTTTCCCAGGCCTTTGGACTGGAGAACCAGGACAATTGATTCTTTACCAATCAGAGACATGCCTCCTCCCTCCCCCAGCAGGTTTTGCTGCCTTCCCATTTTCTCCTGCACTGAGGGAAAGGAACTTTTGATATACTATGACTTTCTTGCTAATGTTCTTTGTTGTGAGTGCAAATCAGAACACATCTCTGTTCTTGGATGAAAACAGGATTAGGACAGTGACAGATTTAAAGCCTATCTTGAACACTATTGCAGTGTCCAGTCTTGAAGCCTTTTCTTACAAAAAGCTCTCATTAAAATTAATGGAAAACTTATCTTAATAATGACTCGAGAAATAGGCCAATGTTATTACTTTTCTTTTATAAAGAACAATATATGGGCTTTTCAAGGATGCTTAATGGCTTAGGTACCTAAATGAGTTACATACTTTTGAAAATATCTCCCCATAACTAGTATTAATACAGTGTCATTGAATATTTAGCACTTAACCTTTTATCTTCAGTTCTTAAAGTGCTTATAAACGCAGGTAAACAAGCATCACTATCCTTTTTACTACAGGCACATTCCTGGTTTGATGTCCAGAAGAGCTGGCTGGAAAATGAAAAATTGACTTTTATTGAAAAAACAACAACAACAAAAACTGGTGAAAAGGTTTTGAACTTCTGTTTTTTTTTCTTGAAACCTAAATATTTAAAATGTCAGTTTTTGTTTTTTCTCCCATTGAATGAAAATAGATGAATGAAATCTCGTGGTTTTATTCCGACATTACAGTTTTCTTACTTTTCCTGTTGCCACTAACTAAAATATGTCTACCTTTCAGAGAATACCAATCTATTCTGTCTAACTGCACTTAGTTACAACTAGCAAAACAAAAATCACAAGAAGTGTTTGAATGAATGAGTGTGTTTTGTTTTAAATCCTGTGAAATGTGAGGGGGACCTTTTTTTATTAAGTTTTGACCATCGCTATGTAGCGCTTTATCAGAGAGAGGGGCAGCAAGCACAGAGTGAAAAACAGGAGGCTGCAATAGGTCTCACAGCTCATACTGCAAACATGACCAAAATTTAATCTAGCATTTTCACTTCCTGGTTTCAGTCAGTTTTAGATCTCTTAGAAGCGCAGTTAATTTCAACACAATTATATTGTTTTTAAATTATTTATTATCCCCCCCCCCATTTTAGATGTTGTGATAACACATCTCTCATAAGAGGATCTCAAGATGCTTCACAAATAGTAATTAGCTTAACAGTCCTGTTAAGTAGGTTTAATAGCAGATGGCATGAAAGGTTAAGGTACAGAACCTCAGAATTATTTAGTTGCTAATTCCCATTGATGCCAAGGGGAAATAAGGTACCTAAATACTTAAAATCACATATCTAGGATTTATGCATGAGTGTTTAATCACTCAACCACATCAGAATTGTGTATCAGTCTGAAGCAATATAGTGAACTAATGTCCCTTCCCACAAATGAGCCACCTGAAAAAGAAATCCCAAATTCTTGTACCTCACACTTTGTTCCAGCTGCATTAACCGTCCTAGTATTGAAACCTGTAAAGTTTCACTTCTTGTGATAACATGGCTTGGTTAAATACAGTAAGAGAGTAGCTCTTCATATTTTTGGAATAAGTTAAATGCCAAGAAGGCACAGCAACTATTCTATTTAAATTAACAGAGTCTTATCAGCAGCTGCAGTTTCTCGTAATGGAAAATAACCAGTATGCTTTGTCATGAAATATTATAAGAACAGTATTTGAACTGATGACATGTTTACATTTCATGACATGGCTATTTGATTTCTTTCATTATTTTATTCATGATATTCTTGAATTATCTTGATTTATTGATTTCAAATGAAATGGATATTTTAACTCGAGCAAATGAAACCTGCTTTTTCAAAACACCATTCTGTAGTCTGATTGATGTTGTTAATCTTGCCATGCTGAAGTGGAAAAGGAAACTTTGCAAGCATCAGAAGCAGGGATTTTGCTGGACTATTACTAAAATTGATGGTTTTGGATAACAGATCAAAAGTAAAGATTTTTTTCCAGCAGAGAACCTTTCTAAAAGTGAGTAGGTTAAAACACCTTTCATTCTGAATTTCAGCCCCACGGGACTGGGAACTGGAACACCTAATGTTTTTATTGTTATAGTGATATATGGCAAGGAAAATAATAATAAAAAATCAGAAAAATTTCTTTTTATTACTTGGAATTCATTCCATCTTACCCTTAGGCTAACAAACCAACAAATATTCTTTAACATTATATTAAATCTGCTTGTTTTATCCGTAGTCCAAGAATGAAGTTATATTTTAATAGGGGTGGGTGAAAAGGAGGAAATAAGGACTTGATAAAATAAAGTTTTTAATTAGCTTTATCATCTAAGACCAGGTAAATAATTTACTGTAATTATGGTTTTTTTCTTTGCTATCAAAAGTCCTGTCGATATGGCCATGTCAGTAAAATGCAGTTTACTGTGAGAAAAAAAATTCTTCTGCTCTCTGCATTTCAATAGCTAATCTTTTTTATTATCCTGTAGCCAGTGTTTATAGCCCAGAGCAGTAGATTTTTATCAACTAAAGATATTTTAAATGTGCATCAGTGTTGGGACTTTCCCCCACCCTTTAGATGTTGCAAACATAATAGCTAAAAAACAGACTGAAATACCCCCTCCTGAACTCATCTACATTTTTCCAAGCTGTCTGTAATATGGTTGTACTTCAGAGAGTTATATTAATATGATAATTCTGCAAATACACACTGATTGAGTTCATTATGCTTTGAACTGTTTTCACCATTTATGTTCAGCACTGAAATGGTTTGAGTTTATTTGTATTTTGAATTAAAAAGGTGTTTCTGCACATTTGGCATTTCTTTATTTCTATTTCATTATTTTTTCTAATAGTTTTTGGGTGTTCCAAATGACATACAAGCTGCCAGTAGAAACGAGAGTGCTCGCTGCTCTCTGTACCACTTCACAGCAAAGACAACACTTTACTCACTCATTCTGATGTGGATTCATACAGCAATATTTTCAACATCTCACAGCATTCAGCTCCTGTTCCGTGTTAATACTTCTGTTATATGAATGAGAGAGAAGCCTGATCCACAGCTTTGAGTAGGGACTTCCTGAAACTTCAAATAAGTTTGGAGGTGGATTCATGCTTTGGACCTCTATTTAGAATGGGCCACACTAGAGCCACTAGTATGAACAACTCTGGACCTTGGATAAATTGAGATGCAGAACAGAACTTGCGAAACTGCCCCCATAACCAATTACCAAATATATAAATACTTCATACAGTTAGGTACTCAAATTGAAGATTCAGATGATTTTATACAATCCGCTAGCCATTATTTAGGCACAGTGGAGGGATTTGTGAAGATGACACATAGATGAGGTGTCATTGAGACTTTGTTACATAAGAGCATGTGATGCATCATCTCCCCAACTGCTCTCCTGAAAGTGTGAGGGTATGTCTACACTACAAAGTTAATTCGAACTAACAGCCGTTAGTTCGAATTAACTTTTATAGCGGCTACACATACAAACCGCTAGTTCGAATTTAATTCGAACTAGCGGAGCGCTTAATTTGAACTAGGTAAACCTCATTCTACGAGGACTAACGCCTAGTTCAAATTAAGTAGTTCGAATTAAGGGCTGTGTAGCCACTTAATTCGAACTAGTGGGAGGCTAGCCCTTCCCAGCTTGCCCTGGTGGCCACTCTGGGCCAAACCAGGGAAACTCTTCTGTCCCCCTCCCGACCCCGGAGCCCTTAAAGGGGCACGGTCTGGCTACAGTACTCGTGCCAGTTGCAAGCCTGCCAGCACCCAGCCAGCAGACCCTGCACCTGGCACGGCATGAGCCAGCCACCCACTGCCACCCAGCCCTCCGCCTCTTCCCAGGACCAGGCTGGCGGCTCCCAGGAGCCTACCTGGGGCCACAAGAAGCGGGCGCCCGCCTGGTCTAGTGCGGAGATCGTGGACCTCATCGAGGTTTGGGGGGAGACCTCAAACTAGGCGCAGGAAAGTGGCCATCTAGGGCAGGATAACTGCCAGCCTGGCCACCAAAGGTCACATGCGAACCCAGGAGCAGGTTTGCATGAAAATCAAGTTGGTCCAGTGAGACCCCCCCGACCCTGAGCCCTGAGCTTAGAACATAAAAACATAAGAACGGCCGTACTGGGTCAAACCAAAGGTCCATCTAGCCCAGTAGCCTGTCTGCCGACAGCGGCCAACACCAGGTACCCCGGAGGGGATGGACCGAAGACAATGACCAAGCCATCTGTCTCGTGCCATCCATCTCCAGCCTTCCACAAACAGAGGCCAGGGACACCGTTCCTACCCCCTGGCTAATAGCACTCCATGGACCCAACCTCCATGACTTTATCTAACTTCTCTTTAAACTCTGTTATAGTTCTAGCCTTCACAGCCTCCTGTGGCAAGGAGTTCCACAGGTTGACTATGTGCTGTGTGAAGAAGAACTTTCGCTTATTAGTTTTAAACCTGCTGTCTATTCATTACATTTGGTGTCCTCTAGTCCTTCTATTAGTTTTTAGGTCTAGATGCACTAATTCGAATTAGCTTAGTTCGAATTAACTAATTCGAATTAAGTTAGTTCGAATTAGTGCTGTAGTGTAGACATACCCTGAAAGAGAAAGGTCCCACCATCATTCTTTGAGCAGAGGGCTTCTGAGGAATAGGAGTTATTATTTATCTCTTGGTTCCTGCTGAAGAAGAAATATTGAAGCCATTGAAGTACTGGAATTCAACTAGCTGTATGTATGTCATGTAAACCTCAAATCCACATTTTGTGTAGGTAAGAATTGGCAGGACATGGTGGATTGTGTCAAAAGCTGAAGACTAGTTAGGAACTGTCTATATTAAGGTGTGGCCTCTATCTGTGGCCATAAAGATATTGTCTTTTAGTGATACTAGGACTTGTTTGCCCTATGCCTGGTTTGAAACCCGGTTGTGAAATATCCAGAATATTTGCAGATAACACATGTGGTTCATTGTCACAACTTTAACTGTTTTACTTAGAATGAGGATGGAAATAGGGCAATAGAAATGTTGTGACATTCAAGTTGCCTTTTTAAAAGATTATGTCATCTATTGTATTTCTGAAAGTATGACAGGTTTGTGTCCCTGAAGGAAGCACTGGAATTTCTGTTAGCCTTGGTAAAGCTGTCCCTCACTGACTTCCACTCTCTAGAGGAGACCAGGATCTGATTAGCAAGAGGTGTCTAATATTTTTAAGGACTTTTTGCACCACACTTAGTATGATGGGGCTAAATTGTGTCAGTGTTAGCAATATAAGGTTAATATGATGTGGTCTGGATGTTTCTGCCTGAGCAAGTTCTTGTAAAGCACAACCACAGAATCCTATATATGTAATTAAATGGTTCGAGTGAATGAATTATGTAGCTTAAATTGCTTAGACTTCCCAATCCCAGCAAGAAAAGAATATTGTAGCATTTTCCCACAAATATCATTGCTTTTATAATAATTTTTGTTGTATGTATCTCTGTTTTAAGTCCATGCCACTATTTCTAGATTTTTGTGAAATTGCCCGATCAGTGGACAATTTAGAACTCCAAAGTATATTAGCATTCTAACAATCATTGCAGAAATGGAAAGACAATATTAAATGTTACAAGAGGTCTGAAAAGGTATGATAATATGATTTTTTGAAGAGCACATTCTGCACGTGCACATTCTGCAAGATTTCTGAGAAAGTGAAGATGTTTCATTTAGCGAGGACTTAGAGAAAATGGCAGATTTAGGCATAAATGACTGGTGCCATGCAGCAAGAGGCCCCCAAAATCCTGCTGCTCCAAATTTTCTCTTCTTCTGATCCACCTACTACTGCCATTTTTAGCCATAGCATTTAAAGTTGGCAGAACTCCTTGTCTCACTGCTTGCTGACTATCCACCTTTCCAGTGCATCAGAACTGCTCTGCTACTTACTGTCCTTAAGGCCTGATCTGAAGTCTATTTTCATCAACAGGCTTTGAATCAAGCAGTTAGGGAGATGAAGCAACAGAGGAAGCGTACTTTACTGTAGATTTGCCCTAAACTTGGGATTCCGCTTTTGTGAGAAATTTTGGCATTTCAAAATTTGGGTTTATGCTCATTTGTAATGAAACCAAAATTTTCAAAGTTCCTCGTGAACCTCATAATTGTATTTAAAGAGGTGAGAAGTGGAAAAATAGCTTAATAGTCTATGACCAATCCTCTCCATTTTCCTTTATCTGTTACAAATAAAGCTTGTAAAGCTATATTGCATGTTAAATTTCTCCTATAATTATTTTCAAAGGCATTTTCTTCGTTGGGCCATGACATTTCAAGACAGCTTTCAATGGTACAGTTTTCAGCTAAGCTCCAAATGAGCTTCTATTTTGGTGCCCCAACCTTGCAAAAATATCCATATTTTGCCCTCCCGATAAATAGTGGGTTCAGCTATTAGTGGTTAGGAATGGAAAGCATTAGTGATGTGTATGACTATTATTATTTGCACCTGAAAAAACAGAGGCCTTTTCTAAAAATTGGGCCCTAAGAAAGAATGAAGCAAGAGTAGTTTACTAACTCTAAAAGGAGCACCTGTATACTTTTAAAGGGATTTAATATTGAGTAACTGAATAGGCTTATCGTAAGAGCTATTATTGTTTTAATGGGCTACCTGTTGGGGCCCCCAAAAGGCATAGCCATAGTTTCCAAGTGAGATATAGGCAATAGGTTATTTCTCTAGTAGGCCAGAAATTAGTATTTCTACTGACACCAGTCTGTATTGCGAGTCTGTTTTATTCACAAGCTCTTGCCCTCTTGAACAAGGAGTAATAGAAAAAGCAGAAAAGGTTCACAGCTGTAGCTTCCCGTTCACAGCTCAAGCAAAAGCAAAATAACTGAACAACTTCTGCCAGCCAGGCAGAGATTTCTCCCTGCTGCTTGTCCCAAGAGAATGTTTCCAGAAATGCTGCGTGAGACTGTGTTCTTCCTTCTAAGGCACATTAAAAAATCCTCTGTGTTAAAGGTAACACACTGAGGGTATGTCTACACTACAAAGTTAATTCGAACTAACAGCTGTTAGTTCGAATTAACTTTCATAGGCGCTACACATGCAAACCGCTAGTTCGAACTTAATTCGAACTAGCGGAGCGCTTAATCGAACTAGGTAAACCTCATTCTACGAGGACTAACGCCTAGTTCGAATTAAGTAGTTCGAATTAAGGGATGTGTAGCCTCTTAATTCAAACTAGTTGGAGGCTAGCTCTTCCCAGCTTGCCCTGGTGGCCACTCTGGGCCAAACCAGGGAAACTCTTCTGTCCCCCTCCCGGCCCCGGAGCCCTTAAAGGGGCACGGTATGGCTACAGTGCCCGTGCCAGGTGCAAGCCTGCCAGCACCCAGCCAGCAGACCCTGCACCTGGCACGGCATGAGCCAGCCACCCACTGCCACCCAGCCCTCCGCCTCTTCCCAGGACCAGGCTGGCAGCTCCCAGGAGCCTGCTCAGGGCCGCAAGAGGTGGGCGCCCGCCTGGTCTAGTGCGGAGATCGTGGACCTCATCGAGGTTTGGGGGGAGACCTCCAACGTCCACGACCTCCGCACTAGGCACAGGAATGAGGCCGTCTAGGGCAGGATAGCTGCCAGCCTGGCCACCAAAGGCCACATGCGAACCCAGGAGCAGGTTTGCATGAAAATCAAGTTGGTCCAGTGAGACCCCCCCGACCCTGAGCTTAGAACATAAGAATGGCTGTACTGAGTCAGACCAAAGGTCCATCTAGCCTAGTAGCCTGTCTGCCGACAGCGGCCAATACCAGGTACCCCGGAGGGGATGGACCGAAGACAATGACCAAGCCATCTGTCTCGTGCCATCCATCTCCAGCCTTCCACAAACAGAGGCCAGGGACACCGTTCCTACCCCCTGGCTAATAGCACTCCATGGACCCAACCTCCATGACTTTATCTAACTTCTCTTTAAATTCTGTTATAGTTCTAGTCTTCACAGCCTCCTGTGTCAAGGAGTTCCACAGGTTGACTATGTGCTGTGTGAAGAAGAACTTTCGCTTATTAGTTTGAAGCCTGCTACCCATTCATTTCATTTGGTGTCCTCTAGTCCTTCTATTATGGGAACTAATGAAGAACTTTTCTTTATTCACCCTCTCCACACCACTCATGCTTTTATAGACCTCTACCATATCCCCCCTCAGTCTCCTCTTTTCTAAGCTGAAAAGTCCAAGTCTCTTTAGCCTCTCTTCATATGGGACCTGTTCCAAACCCCTAATCATTGTAGTTGCCCTTTTCTGAACCCTTTCCAAGGCCAAAATATCTTTTTTGAGGTGAGGAGACCACATCTGTACACAGTACTGAAGATATGGCATACCATAGTTTTATACTTCCCCTCCTCCTTCTTCCCCTGGCTTCCCCCTTCCAGCTCCCTCCTCCCAGGTTTCCCCCTCCCCTCTCCCACCCTCTCTCTTCCCCTCTCCCACCTCCTTTTCCCAGTCTCCCCAGAGGTTAATCTGCCCACCCCCAGTTTTGTTAAATAAAGAGAGTTTCTATTTTTGAACACACGTGTCCTTTATTTTTTACATCAGGAAGGGGAGGGGTAAGTGGAAGGAGATGAGGGAGGAATGGGGCACGAGCCCCCCATGGGGAGGACTGGGGTGGCTCTGCGGGCTCCTCGGGGTGGAAGCTCTCCTGCAGGGCCTCCTGGATCCTGACAGCCCCCTGATTGACCCCCCCGGATGGCAGCCAGCGGCAAGTGCAGCCAGGCTGATGGCCAAGTGCTGTGATGTGCCGAGTGTGGGCACTCCAAGACAGGACTGCTTTGCTGTCCCTCATCGAGGTAGACAAGCCAGCGGGGAACCCTGAGAACTGTCTGTCCAGGGTGGGGGTCGGGTCCCTTTTAGCACAGCCCTCGGCTAGCCTGAGGCAGCAGCTCCACGCTCTAAGTCCTAACCTGATGCCCTGCCGGCACTGGTTCCAGCCAGCCTTAACTTCGGTTCAGGATCCACTCAATGTGGACATGCTAGTTCAAATTAGCAAAATGCTAATTCGAATTAGTTTTTAGGTCTAGATGCACTAATTCGAATTAACTTATTTCGAATTAACTAATTCTAATTAACTAAGTTAGTTCGAATTAGTGCTGTAGTGTAGACGTACCCTGAGCTATTCCCTTCCATCAGATGTCCTCTCAGAGCTTAAGTCTAGTTGTAGTAGCTTTATTTTGTAATCTGATGGATCTCATCACTACATTTATTTGTACCCTAGACCCCTTTACTCCATTCATCTGAAGAAGTGGGTTGTGCCCACGAAAGCTCATGATACCATCTACATGTTTTGTTAGTCTCTAAGGTGCTGCAGGACTATTCTTTGTTTTTTAAAATGTTCTCACTACCACACTCTCACGTATATAGCTCTTAAGGCAGGGAAAGGAAATAGAATATCCCAACAAAATAACTTAATACTGGGGTGGATGTAGTTGCAGTGTTGCTTACACCCTTCTGAACTCATGTCACATCCTTCAAAAAATTGATTTATTACATTCTACTTTTGGCACAAGAACACCTTGTATTTCAGTTAAGGCAAGAAAGGAGAATGTTAATTGGTAGCAGCTAACGGCAAATATGGGGCAAAGCAAAAGGTCTCTTTAGTCTTTATGAAATGAACTGGTATGGTGCAGAGGGATTCAACTTTCTCTTTACATACTTCTTATGTTGAGAGAGGAGAAATGTGCATTTGATAACCCAGGGAGACATTTGAAGCAACACCCATCTAAGGGTGCTATGAGGACAGCACTAAAAGTTTTGAATTCTGGCAGTGCCTCATTCATGTTGTGCTAATGCCCAGTCATCGAGGGAACTCTGTAGAAGACCTAGTCATGCCATCTGTTCAAGACAAATCACTTGTCCCTTGTCACTGCTCTTGACCAGTTTTCTCCTTTGACTTTCAAAGTGTGAAAATCTAGGTGGGCATTGGAGTAGTAAACTTTTCCCTGTCCTGATTGCAGCTCTGATTGGGAAGTTTGTTAGAAGTGCAGCATTAGTGGAAATAGTAAATAAATGTTACCATAACTCACTCTGGTGGTGACAGAACTCAGCTTGTAGTGATCATGGTACAGACTTTGAGATATTACCTTCTGTAGCTCCTTCATCAGAGGTGAAAAAGAAAGTTTCTAAGACTTGGAGAACCTTGAGGAGCTCACAACCTTTTTTTAAAATAAAGATTAGTCCATCTTAATTTGCTCAATCATAACAAATGAAGAGAAGAGAGTTTTTCTTATTATTTATTATTGCCTGTCATGAAAATGGTTAAAGTAGCCTAGCTGAGATATAAGCAAGCATGATCGTTATTATTTCTAAAATGGAACGTTTCATAGTGATCTGTCTCAATGACAAAGAAAGAAGGGGACTGTATGTACCATTGAAAGCTATCACATAACACACCTTCATAACCCTTATTTCAGTAGGAAGGGTATAAAGAGGATCAATTGTTTTCATAATAGTTCTATTAGAGCAGCTCATGCCTCTACCTAGAAATGCCCTGTTAGTGAAGCTGTCACCCAACAATGATCTCACAGTAGGTAAATAAATATAACATGTTGCTACTGCATTCATTTTAGCATAGTCAATAGCTTACCCCAACTCCTCTCTATTTTGTTCAGTGTCATAATTTCGAACATTTTTTGTTTACAATGCACTCTCCTGGACCAGTTCGATTCAAAGTGAAAGCTTGCGCAAATAGAAATTACACACTGGAGAAATATTTACAAAGATGCACTGTAAATTCTCATACAGATTTTCAATATATTCACTTCTCCTGCCCCCTTGAAGTTGATATACTAAAATTCTTCCCCTGTAGTAAGGGAAATTCCCCAAAGCCTAGAGTGTAGGAATATAGCTAACAACAACAACAATAATAATAATAATAATAATAATAATAATAATATATCCCAATTATTATTATTTATTATTATGGTGGATTTTGGTCAGGATCAAAGCAGAAACTTGTAAAATACTGCAAGAGAGGACATCCTTATAGCTCTTTCTCCTTCCAAGCAGCCTGAGAACGGTATACAAAACCCTATTCTGAATAGATTTCCAATCCAATTTTGCACATTACAAACGACTAGATAGCTCCAACAATAGCTGTTGGATACTCACCCAAAGGAAACTCAAGGTTTATCCCACTGTACCCCCCTATTTCAATTGCCATAGCTACCTTTTTACAATAGTTATTTGATTTCAATTGGTCCTTTTGAGGGAATTTTTAAAGAGTACAAATGTTTGTCACTCAGTTTCTTGGAAAAAATCCAAACCATGACTTGGCCTGGTTTTTGAAGGAGGAAGTTTGTAGTATCTTACATGCCTACTAAATGTGGTTTGGAGTTTCTACTAGGTAATCACCTTGACCAATCAGTCCTTCAGCACTCTCATAGATTAAGTCAATCAAAACATGTCCTCCATTTTTCTCATCCCCTGGCTTTTCTTCTTCATGTTCAGCCATGTCTTTTCATGATAAAAAATCTTCCCATCTCTTTAGAGGTTGGCAAAGAGGTTGTTTTGGTTACCATGGACACCACTTGGTGACAGCTGCATAGATTATCAGAGAACCTGCACATCACATTTGACTATACTTGTGCTCAACAATGATGTCCTGCACTCCACTCTGCTGTCTGATCATTCATTGTGGACTCACTTGCAGATTGAAATTACCAGACTTCCTCTTTCCATGAACCTGTCTGTGGCAGACAATTGCTGCTCCTTTGTCTTTAGTAGTGCATTTCACTGCTGTACAAAATTGCTGGCTGTACTGTTGAGTTGAAGAGGCTGTTGCATGTTGCCTTGGATTTTCCTTGCAGAACATCCATAACAAAATTTAATGTTTGCCAACCGGCACTTTCTTTGTGAGAATTCACCTTCCTGATCATGGTACATGTTCATTTCTTGGCCCAAATAGACACATTGCTCAACCACTTCTATTTATTCTACATTGCTCAACCTCTTCTATTTATTCTCCATTGCTTATTATTTGGACTTTTGGCAAGATATCAGACTTCATAACGTTTTTTTGCCGTGGTTAATTTTCAGTCTGATGTGGTTGCTTTTTGTGTTTTGTTTCACAGTATTTTATGTAGTTTGATGGTATTTTTGACCTTCAGCACAATGTTACCCATGAGTCTGAGATAGTTAAACTGCTTTCCATTGATGTTGATTCCACCCTTCCCATTAAGCTGCTTCATTTCGAGGCAGGCTATGAAGAGTTTTGGTGAAACTATATCTCCTTGGGTATGTCTAGACTACATGGCTCCGTTGATGGAGCCATGTAAACTTGGTTACCTGGCATAGTCAATGACGCAGGGATTTAAATAATCCCCGCTTCATTAAAATAAACATGGCCACCGTGCTGTGCCGACAATCAGCTGCTCCGGCACAGTGCAGCAGTCTAGACGTGGATCTATCGGCTGGGGAAGCCTTTGCCGACCGATCCTGTAAACCTCGTTTCACGAGGCATAAGGGATTGGTCAGCAAAGGCTTTCCCAGCTGACAGATATGCAACTAGACTACCATGCTGTACCGGATCAGCTGATCGTCGGCACAGCGCGGCGGCCATGTTTATTTTAATGAAGCGGGGATTATTTAAATCCCCGCTTCATTGACTATGCCTGGTAAACTAGTTTACATGGCTCCATCAATGGAGCCATGTAGTCTAGACATACCCCTTGTTTCACACCTTTCTTAACTGGAATGCGCAATAGAGTATCAAAATTGTATCTGTAGTGCAGTCAGAATTTGCTTCCTTTACTAGTTTGGTATACTTTGGGTCAATGCACTACTCCGCAAGAGCTTTCAACACTGCATTGATCTCTATGCTGTTGAACACTTTTTCATAGTTGATAAACACAGTACATAAAGGGTATGTCTACACTACAGTGTTATTTCGAAATAGCTTATTTCAAAATAACGCGTCTACATACAAAATGCATTTTGTAATAGCATTTTGCTATTTCGAAATAGCGCATCCACACTGAGTGGACTGTGAATCGCATTAAAGGCTGGCCGGAACCAGTTCCAGCAGGGCTCCAGGTCAGGACTTACTGTGTGGGGCTGCTGCCTGAGGCTATCTGAGGTTGTGCTTAAAGGGACCGCCCCCCTGTAGCCAGACATGAACCCCATCTTGTTCCCCCCCCCCCCCAGAGAGCAAGAGAAAGGTCGTCAGCCTTTGATGCCCTGGGAACGCAGGGGTGCTGCTTGTCCCTGACTCTAATAAACAGAAACCAGACAGTAAATGGGCTAGCTGACAACCAGGGGACCTCCTGCTGCCCTGATGGCTAGCACCAGTAATTGACACGCCTACACTGTCCCAGGAGAGGAATCTTCGCCCATCACATACTAGAGGTGTCCATTGTCTGCATTTTCCCAGGTGTGAATTATGCTTTGCACCCTTCGTGGGAAACTTGGCATTCAAAGCCATTTTCCCTAATTGGCCACTTGAGACCAGGAAGAAGCCTACGTGACCCAAGGGGTATAAAGAGGGGTTTAGTAGCCCACCCCATTTGAGCTCCAATCATCTACACCTGCTGGCAGGTATTGGTTGTCTCCCGAGGTCTGTGGGACGCCCAGCCTCGCCCTACTTCTTCCCGAGGGATTGAGAGAAAGACGCTGGCCACGCCAAGTCTGGAACGCAGGGGTGAGAATATATACCTTCTAGGTGTCTATTTTGCATGCATTTAATAAGAGCTCAGAGAACCAAAAGGGTTTCATGGTACCTGTAAGTGACTTATTAGTGTAATTTCTGTCCTGTCCTTTGTAGTGGCTGTGTTATCTGTAACACAGTAGTAGCATTTAACAGCTAAGTTTACCCTGTAACAATAAAATAGTAACTGTTTAAGCTGTGACCTGACTCCTTCAGTTGCTGTAACAGAACCAAGCACAATTTTAAAAAGAACTCCAGCCGGTCATAAGGGACGGATATAGGGAGAGCTTGAGCGTTGGATCGTGTCGCTTTCAGGGGACAGATCCGTTGGGGCATCTCTCAGCCTCCCCAGGCTGCCCGCTGCGAAGGGATTGTGTATCCTAGCAGTCAAAATCTGAGGTGTAATAAGCTCTCCCTGTAAACTTCTTGGGGCGCCCGTCAACCTCCTCCAGGTTGCCCGCTGCTAAGGGACCCCAGTCCTAGCAGTTGAAGTCTCGGGTGTATAATACACACACCACTCACTGCCCTGACCACCGGCTGACACCCCCCCAGACAGCCAGTTCTCAGAGTGCCCCTGGGCACTCTGGTACTTCTCTTGGACACGTTGCTGCGAGCTTGGCTGCACTTTCTGCAGGCTGCCATCTGGGAGGTCTATCGGGGGGCTGTCAGTATCCAGGAGGCCCTGCGGGAGAGCTTCCACCCTGAGAAGCACTAAGAGACATCCTGGTCTGCCCCACTGGGGGCTTGTGCCTCATTCCTCCCTCACGTCTTTCCACTTACCCCTCCCTAACTCCCCTTCCTGATGTCAAATAAAATACATGTATTTTCATGAACACAAACTCTCTTTATTTAACAAAACTCGGGGGGGGGGGCAGGGGAGAATGAAACTCTGGTGTGAGTGGGGAAAGGAGGTGGGAGAGGGTAGAAGAGAGGTGGGAGAGGGGAGGGGGAAACCTGGGAGGAGGGAGCTGGAAGGGGGAAGCAAGGGGAAGAAGGGGGAGGGAAGCTTAGGGTTCAGGGTTGGGGGACTCGCTGGACCAACTTGATTTTCATGCAAACCTTCTCCTGGGTTCGCATGTGGCCTTTGGTGGCCAGGCTGGCAGCTATCCTGCCATAGACGGCCGCGTTCCTCCATCTAGTGAGGAGATCATGGATGCTGGGGGCATCTCCCCCAAACCTGAATAAGGTCCATGATCTCCACCCTGGACCAGGGAGGCGCCCACCTTCTCCAGGCTCTGGCAGGCTCCTGGGAGCTGGCAGACTGCTCCTGGGGAGCAGTGGAGGGCTGGCTGTGAGGGGCTTGCTGGCTCATGTTTTGGGGCCACTGAGTTGGGGCAGTACTGCTGGCTCTGGGCTGGCAGGCTTGGAGCTGGCACAGGCACTGTGGCCAGAGTCTACCCTTTTAAGGGCTCTGGGGAGTGGGAGGAGGGAGAGAAGTGTTCTTGGTTGAGGCTGGAGTGGCCACCAGGGCACCCTGAGAAGGCTGGAGGCCCCCTATTTTGAAATAAGTGTCTACACAGCACTTATTTTTAAATAGCTATTTTGAATTTGGCGTTATTCCTCGTAGAATGTGGTTTACCAAATTCAAAATAAGTGCTCAGCTATTTTGAATTTATTTCGAAATAGTGGTTTGGCTGTGTAGACTCCAGGTAAGTTATTTCGAAATAAGGGCTGTTATTTTGAAATAACTTTGGTGTGTAGACATACCCAAAGGGAATTTGTATGCCTTTGGGCATTATAATAGTTGGGGTATAGTGAAAATATGGTCCATTGTGATGAAATTCCTTTGAAAGCCTATCTGTTGTCTTGGCTGCTGCTCATCCAGATTCTGGAAGAGCTGGTTTGTTATCATTATGGTGAACAGCTTGTAGACATGGGAGAGCAGGTATATTTAGTCCTGGGGATTTCTGCAATTGTTGTATTTGGAGCCACAGTAAAGTTGCAGAATTTCCCAGGAATGACATATTGTATAATAGTTCTTTAGATCTTCATGATCATCTTTCTTGTATAACAGGATAGTATTGACTATGTTCAATGAGGTTTTATCTTCAGCATTTCTAAGTAACCACCAAACCTCTGATTTAAAAGAGCTTCCAGCTCTTTTTTTCAATTGTCAGTCCATCTTTGCTTGGGGGTTTTCCTTCCTTCATTTGAAGAACTTTATGTCAAACTTCTCTGACAAGGGCTGGGAGTATGTGCTCTTTGGTCCATTGTATTGGTACTGGAACATTTGCGACACCAACAGTTCACTGTAGAAATCTTTGCAAATCTCTTTCAGCCCTGTTCTGTCAATTACTGGTTTTCTGTCTCTGTTCTTCAATGCCATTATTGTTGACCTGTAGAATGTCAATTCCCTTTTGCATTTTTTTGTGGCTTCTATGATCTTCAAGCATCTTCAAGAGCCTTTCATTTGGGTACTTCTCAAAGTCCTCCTTTAGTCTTATCAAGTTGAAGAGCAGGGAGACCTGAAGTATGTCACCATCATGTTGCTTCACATTCCTCTGCTTCTCTAGCAAGTTCCACATGTCTTGTGAGATTCTTCTATTCGCTCTTTTGGTCAAAATTATTTGACAAGACAATTTTGAAAACAATAATTTCCAAGGAGGACTGGACTCTTAAGGTATGTCTACACTGCAGTGGTATTTTGGGATACCAGAGGTATCCCGAAATAGCTCCGCTGTGTCTTCACAAGCCACACACTATTTCAAAATATTTTTCAAAATAATGGGCACCCTATTTCGGCATCATTCCACAAGGGTTAAGGGATGATTCGAAATAGCACTTTTATTTCGAAATAAACTGGAAATAAGTATGCAATTTGCATAGTGCAAATTGCGTATTTTATTTCGAGTTTAGAGTGCAGTGTAGACATTTAGAGTACATCTACGCAGCATCCTTAGCTTGAAATAAGCTATGCAAATTGCATAGCTTATTTTGAGTGTATTTTGAAATACCTTATTTTGTAATTTGGCGCTGTCTATACAGTAAGGACATGTCTACAGTAAGAAATTATTTCAAAATAACATATTTTGAAATAATAACTCCTGGAATAACTATTTTAAAATAAGTTTATTCCCCAAGAAAGCAGGAATTATTATTTTGAAATAATCAGCCGCTTATTTCGACATAACGGGCGTGGTATTGTGGACTCTCTGCTTGTTATTTCAAAATAAGGGGAGTTATTTCAAAATAACTCCCTAGTGTAGACTAGGGCTTATTTATAACTGTGATGAGGATTATAAAATCTTCACTGATAAGCTGAGGCAATGTGTGAAATTAGCCTGGAAAAAAGAAAAGACTGGGTAATGTACTGGATATTTTCCAAAACATCACCCCAATTAATTTCTGCAAGAGAGGAGTCTGAGTCAAACAATTTATATGTGAACTCTCAAAGTTTGGGTGTGTTTTGATTCCAGAAGTGGGGGTGGCAATGGTAGTGTCATTGTGGTACAGAGATGCTGCTCCTCAACCCCCAGTCCATGAAGTGCAGATTTCTTTTCAGGATTGCATAAAGACCTGTTTGCAACTTGTATTTATTCTTGCACTCTTGGACAATTTCCATAATAAAAGATTCTTTCATGAGTGCATAAACTAGAAAGGCTTTAAATTAGAAGCCCACTTAAGAAAGACATCTGTCAGATGAATGAAGTATGCTAGATAGGTTTGAAGGGTAGCCATCTTGTCATTTTTAAATAAAAAGTTAAAGTGAAAATAATTACAATGATTAACCTGACAGCAGCCACTGCACATGCAGAGAAGTCTGAAGATTACGATGTGACAGGCCATTTATTTTATGGCATCAATAGAAGCCTGCACAAGATATGTTGAGATGCCAGTAAAAGTGTCTGGGATTTATGCTAAGGTGTGAAAGAGCCAGTTCATACTACTATTTCAGTAGGAGCCTATACGTTTTATATTGTGATGTGAAATATGTCTTTTTCATTATGTGTCAAGAGGAATCTATGGAAGTTACTGCATGCTATTCTGTCAATGAACCTTGTTTTGTTCACTTGGTGTATGTCTACACTACAGAGAAGATTGAAGCTGCCACTGTTGCTCTTCCAGAGTTCAAATTAGAGGGTCTACTGAAGACACGCTAATTCGAACTGAAAGGGGCCCTCCAGTCAATGCTTACATGAGGAGTAAAGGAAGTCAAAGGAAGAGTGTTCTCCCTTCGACTTCCTGCAGTGTAGACAGCGCCAAAAGTTGAGTTAAGTTACTTTGACTTCAGCTACACAATTAACGTTGCTGAAGTTGCATATCTTAATTCAACCTTGTCCCGTAGTGTAGACATACCCTTGCTGGTCCTGGAGCCATAGTCAGATTGTTTGGAAGTATCACATTCTTTGGATCTCCCACAAAATCTCAGGCGTGTAACATAAATGTCAGTCACAAATGCTAACAGTTGTGATAACAATTAGTACAATTCTTTAGAGTTCAAGTAGTTAGATACCCAGGAAGGTCTTGATCCAGTTTGAGTCTTGCACATATAACTACAAAAAGTAAAAAGAATGAGAGTATGACAAAGGTATTCCGGGGGGGGGGGGGGGAATCCTATTTCTTCCTCCTGTACTCCTAAAATGGTTCACTCCTAATGTGATCACAGATCATCTAAAATTTTACAGGAAATTTTAAAAATTAAATAATATTACTTGAACCCTTGTATATGTCAGTCCATCCAGTCTGAGGATGTTGGTTGTATAGGTCTGTGCTACCAAGTAGAAGATGTAGATTCAAATCTTATGAAGTTCCTGGATCCCAATGATCTAGGTGATATTCAAGAAGGTGGTACTGAACTCTGAAGGAGTGAGTCAAAGACATGTGAAAGTGTCATGTTACTCAACACTGACCTTATCAAGGATGTTGAGATCTGAATAGTGATCTGTTCAAGTTTAATGGACAGGGGGCAGTCTGGCAAAGTAAACCAAGGCAAAGGAGAAACAAGGTTGTTATGAAGATGCCAATTAAACTCAGATTCCTAGATGCTTAAGGACTCATGCCAACTAAGTGACCCTATATAACAGGAATAGTTTTGTTAGGTTTTGATAAACCATGTTATAGTAAACAGGGTAGCCAAAAATAACCACCAAATGAGCTCACATTTGCTGACTATATCTAAAGGAAATGTTGTATGAACAGAATTATCTCCTATACCTTAGAATGTAATGTTCAGTTGAAATATTGATTACTTACATATATATGTACTTCATACTGCAAAGCTAGATGGTGGTACTTAGTAAGGCCAGGTCCACACTCCAGTGGAAGGTTGGCTTAAGGTACACAATTCCAGCTATATAAAAAACATAGCTGGAGTCAATATACCTTACGCTGAACTTTGGCATCATCCTCACACTGGGAGGTTGATGGGAGAAATGCTCCCGTTAACTTCCCTTGCTCCTCACAAGGAGTAGAAGTTCCAGCATCAATGGGTTTGCCCTCAGCATTTGATTTAATGGGTCTTTACTAGACCTGCTAAATTGAACTCCGGAAGATCGACCATTGCACCCTCGATCTTCTGAGAAGTGAAGATGTGGCCTAAGAAATACCAACATAAAAGATCAGTTGATCTAACATAATGTCCCAGATCATCTGTTCTAAGTCAGAATAGCTCTACTGAGGTCTGGGAAGCTATGCTGGCTTGCAACTAGCTAAGTGCAGCCCATTGTTATCAAGAGGAGATAAGACATTTTGTCATTAGATAGCTGACATTAATATTGCACCTTACCATGAGTTATTGTGCCCATAAGCCATTACATCCAATTAAAATAATGACTTGCAGTTTCAGGACTTGCTGCTAGACCTTGTATCAGGTCAGTAATTAACTCGTGTTCCTTTTGTATTTATAACGATGGAATGTGATAAAAAAGGCGTTTAATTACCTATCTTCTTTCAAACTGTCATTTTGTAGTTAGAACAAGTGATAATTGGAAATACTCACCTGAAAAGAAGGTACAGTGACCATAAAGTGTATTTGAGGGCCTTTAGCAGTTTGTTTATCCTGCAGTAAGACTCTCATTAAGCTAGCGTGAGTATGCCTGTTCAAGCTGGGAGTCACAACCCCCGCACAAAGTGTGGGTGTAGCCCTAGGGGCAGAAGTTTGGAGGTAATTCTAGTGGGAGTTGTGTGAAGAGTGACTATATAGTACTTTGTTCTGTCTCCACATTTTCCCCGGTAACCAATCTCTTTTCTTTTTTTAAAAGTCATCTCTCTCACAGGATTTAGACCAGGATAGTCTGAGTGGTTTGTGAGTTCATGTGCGCACTTGTCACTAGCAGCACAAAACAGTAGATGTACATAGGATGGAAATTAGGAATTAAATAATTAAAGTGATGCAAATCGGTTAATTCCTAAATTACAAAGATGGACTAGATTTCAGTTAACAATTGTCTTAATGCCATAGAAGGCTACTTCTGGACCTTTTGCATCAGCTTCACAGGTCCATTTTTCTATCTCACATTCTACCATACACACACCTTTTTATCCTATCCAAATGTTAAGTTTGTAATGCCACAGCCTGCTGATATTCTCTCTCTCTCTCTCTCTCTCTATATATATATATATAAAAAAAATTTCCTGTGGGACAACAGAACACAGGAGCTAAGCCCCATCCACTTCCAGCCTGGTCCTCCCTATGGCCTATGTGGAGAGCTGGGGTTGCCGCATTGTAGCCCTGGCCCAGCCCTCCACCCCTTGGTGGCCAGGGGCAGAGCCATAACTGCTATGGCCTCAGCCTGGCCCTCCCCAGCAGTTAGGGGGGTCCAAGACAGTGGGGCTGGTATGGCCTCAGCCCCGGCCCTCCCCAGCAGAGGTGGTGGGCCAAGAGACCAGGGCTGGTGTGGCCCCAGCCCTGCCTGGTGGCCAGAGGGAGAGCCGGGTCTGACTATCCCCAGAAAGGGGGGGATTGGGGAGTGTAGTGAGCAGGGAACACAGCTCCCTAGTAGCATACACTCTAGTAAATACTGTACAGCATAATATAAGACCACTGATATAGAATTTCTCGCTGATAGCAGCCTCTCCTAAACATAGGGGATCGGGATTCTGCTGATCAAACCAGCAGTATTATGTTGTAGGAAGGACAAGTTCATCTCTTTTAGTTCGACTTCTTTGGAGGCACAAAACATCCATGTAAGCAGACAGGGCATAAAATTATAACAACTATTTATGATTAAATCATTCTGATTTGACATGAGGCTACTGCCACTGGTGATTTAAGAATATATTATGATGACTGTGAGGAAAAACTGGAGAAGAGGGGGCCTAATAGCCACTTATCATGTGTTGAAAAGAAACCACCATTATCAAGTCTTTCCCATCCATCAACCTCAGATTGTGTTAGGGGGACAAATACCATTGTGTTGAAGTTCTTTCAGCCTCAAAGCTAGATTAACTGCTGCCAAGCAATTTTTCTGGTCATTCTGAAGCATGTGATGGGACAGGTTTCTTCTCCTCTTATTTACCCATCACAGAGATCTCCAGCACACAGTCTGTTTGTGGAAATGGACTTTTTCACAGTACCAAGATTTGGCCTTAATTGGGAAGCTATTTTGCATGAGCAGTACTTTCTTCTTAAAAATCCGCAAAATATGAGTTGAAGGGACAAATTCTCTCCTGATGTAAGTCAACACAATGCATTTGACTACAACAGTGGTATGCCTGCTTTTGCCCAGTCTGTCTTTAGGACTCTTGAGCTTTCTGAGCACTTCTGAATGATGCATTAATACATCTACACTGATATTTCAAATGTCTTTTTTAAAATAAAAAAAATAAAAACAGGAAGGTGAAAGGGGAAGTGGGTTATGATTTGAACAAATAAATTACTGAAGCACACTCACTAGTTTATTAATATTTACATAGTGATCATTAAAGCATTGTATTTATCAGGAAGATCTGCCACAGTAAACATGTCCATAATAGGTCAGACTCCTCATGAACAAACTTAATATATCATGTATAATGAATGAAGACACTTCAGAATCTCTGCTGGAACATGATGTTGGATTAATTGCAATGTCTGACAGAAATGCTTGTGTGTAAGTATAACTGGTTTTTAATGGTCAGACATTAAAAAAGGGAATTAGAGAAATAAATACTGTACAAGGATTGTAACAAATGTGTTTCAGAAATATTTATTTTAGAATGTACCTCTCTAAATTTGAAATATATAAAAATTGCACTTTTTCATGATGTAGAGCTGCTATTTTTAGAACCGTGTGATCAAAATTTCTCATCATAAATGCAAAAATAAGTGAGAATGGTATTAAATTATGTTGTAGGTGGAAGTTATATATGTTAATAATAACCTAGTTATGCTGAATTATATTTGTATATTAGTTTCATCATTATCCTCTATATATAGTGTTGCAAAAAATTGTATATAACACCGAATAGTGATATCAGTTAGCATTTATATAGCTCCTGTCAAGTGAGGCTCTCAAAACACTCTACTAAGATTAATAATATAATTATCTCAATTTTACAAAATGTAGACATTAAAGCACAGAGCGGTTAAGGCCCTGGTGCAGCAAACAATTACATGAGGGCAGATCACTGCACCCATGTTGGATCTCCACAGACTTCAACAGGATGTTGTGAAATCACAGTGGTCTGCTTGTGTGGAGCTCATGGCAGAATGGGAGGCAAAATTAGTAGAACGAGGTCACACAGAAAGGCCAAGGGCCACGCCTCTTAACTCACAGTCTACTGTTGTAACTATTTGATAACATTTCCTACTTATATACATATCTTATGAGAAAAAAAAAAAGAAAGATTTTCTTAAACCCCACAACCATAGGCCATATACACAAAGAGGTGTAAGTGCGTAACTGTCACTTCCATGTGCTTATGTCCAAAACTTAAATATTCCAAACTACCACTCAGCTGTTGCCTAGCCCAATAGGCCCCACTGAATGCTATTTCTTATTTTATGGAGGTGAGCTGAATTTCTTCGACGTCTTATTGCATTGCCACCTCAGTCCTGATAACTCATGTCTAGTTCATGCCTAACACCGGGTAGCATTCTCAGACTAGGCATTGTCCTGATTATCGGGGGCTCAATCCGGTAAGTGTTCTCAGAGAACACTGAGCAGGTCAGGCCCAAAACAGAACATAGCTGGTGGGATGCTGGTGGCAGTGGCATAGGTAGGACAGGAAAACTGGATGGGCCAGAGCTTTTGGGTGGGTGAGGGTCATCTCCTCCCACTGAGGGAGGAATTACAGTTTTGTGGAGCAGGACCAGGAGAACTGGGGGTTCCTGCTCACCTTTCCATCCACAATCCACCTCTGCTCTCCTCCCTCAGTGCTCCTGCTTGGGAAATGGGGTTGGGGCACAAAGGCTTGCCCAGCTCCACCCACTGGTAGTTGGTTAGGATACTGGGGCTTGTCCCACTCTGCCTGCCTGGTGCTCCTGCCAGACACTAGAACTGGGGTTCAGGCATGCCTTTGGGCCCAGTGGCTAACCCACCAATAGTCTCTCACCCCATTCAGCCAGTCCTCACTGCTCAGCAGCAGGCACCTGAAGATGAGGCTGCCTGGGGGCATACAGGCTGTGGGCATGACCATAAGGTAGAAGGGGGCCCTGCTGGGGCTTCAGCTTGTAATCCCTGCTCAGTGTCCATCCGCCTGGTCACATCCCTCTCCTATCGGTGCTACTGCCATGGCCCCAGCGCTAGCTCCATCCACATGAGGCACACCCCTAGCTGGGTCTGGAGACTGGGGCAGCAGCATGAGACACCAGTAGGAGAGGGATGTGGCCAGACAGACACTGAGCCAGTCAGAAATCCCATTCTGTGGATTCGGGGGGTTCTGTTTCTGATTTGGGTGGGCCTGGAGGCTAAGTAGTAGCTGTGGCTATGCCCCTGGGTAGCAAGGCTCCTCATCCCCTTAATACCTAATAGTCCAGTGATAAGAGAACTCACTCAGGTTACGGGAGAGTTCAAATATCCCAGAGTGTGGGGTGGAGTTCTCTCAATCTCTCCCGTTGAAACAGTTCCATTTTGTATAAATAATAAAACAGTCAGTGGGCAAAAGAAAGAGTGACACTCACCCCACTGGTTCAGGCATTCCTCTTGGATGTGGGAGACTCAAGTTCCTGTTCTAATGACTACCGGTACACTGACAACTTCAACTAGAGAGATGGAGAGAACCCACTCCTGTGTATCCCATAGCTCAATTGTTAGAGTTCTCTCCTGAGAGGCAAGAGACATATTTTCCAATCCCTGCTTCAAACTAGGCAGAGGGAGGTGTGTAAACTTCAGTCTGACACCCCTGGATAACTGGGATACAGGGCATAGGGCATGTGGCAGAGATACACTACCACTACAGGGTTGTTTGTTTGTTTGTGTGTGTGTGAGAGATAGAAAGGGCTTAGGCTTTCCCTTCAGGAGAAGTTTCACAGCTGAGAATCCCAATGAAGATTAAAAAACCCCCCCACAAAAAAACGAGTGGCCCTGTAGCACCTCGGAGGCTAACACAAAATGTTATAGTATCATGAGTTTTCATGAGCACAACCCACTTCTTCAGATGAGTGGAGCAAGAGGCACAGAGAGGGACAGAAATCCTAAAATTTAAAGCAGAAAAAGAGGAGAGAGGGAAGGAGAAAGGAAAAAAAAAACCCTGACAATTATTGTGTCCATGCTAAATGAAGCTAATAGACAAGCGACACCATCACAGGACCTAACCACATAAGCCACCACATCAGAGGCTCATACAATTGCACATCCTCTAAAGTGATCTATGCCATCAAGTGCCAGCAATGCCCCTCTGCCCAGGTATATTGACCATACTGGACAGTCTCTGCAACAAAGGATTGATGGACACAAATCAAATATTTGAAATGGTAACACACAGAAACCTGTTGGGCAGCATTTTAGCCTGCCTGAACACTCATTAATGGATTTAAAAGTAGCCATTCTTTTGCAAAGTAATTTCAGGAACCAACTAGAGAGAGAAACTGCAGAACTGGCCTTCATGTGCAAATTTGACACCTACATGCAGGGACTGAACAAAGACATTAGCTGAATGGGCTGTTATATTCAACGCCCAAATACAATCTATTCTATTGACCTCATTTAGTATGGACACTGTAATTGACAGTTTTGTATTCCTTTCTCTTCCCTCTCCCCTCTTTTTCTGCTTTAAATTTTAGGATTTCTGTACCTCTCTGTGCCTCTTGCCCCACTCATCTGAAGAAGTGAGTTGTGCCAATGAAAGCTCATGATACTATATAACATTTTTTGTTAGTCTCTCAGGTGCTACAGGACCACTCATTGTTTTTTGTTTGTTTGTTTTTTTAAGTTTACAGACTAACACTGCTACCCCTCTGAAACTTTTAAACACCCAGTGAAGATAAGTTCCTCCCTCTGACCTGGACTTAGGCGTCCACCTCTCTTTGAGTGGCAGGGTTTAGGCCCCACCCTCTTTCTCAGCATTTCCCATAGATTAGCCTAGGTAGCTGGCCGGGGTGTCTCCCTGCTCAGTTTGCTGGCTTTTTCTGGATTTCATTGTTAGTGCCTCACTCCCCATGCAGTGTGTGGAGAGCCAGGGCATCTAACTTGGAGCTAAAGAGTCCATTAAGCAGCAGGGTTCTACATCCCTTTTTTGAACGTCGCCCAAATTGTCCCTAGAATCCAAACTCTACAAGTATCATAGCTCTTTTCAGAAACAAACTTGAAACAAATGTTTGAGCAATTCTGAAATTCTCAGAAGGGTACATGTAGTTCCTGTCCCTATTCAGATTTGTGGCATCCATCACCACACAATTTGGGCACACCACATATTTGAAAACATTTCATATGTGTAATTAGTAATCCTACCCAGCTTCTACATTGCTAACAAACAAGGAGACTAAGGGCCAGATCTTGGAATTAATTTAATATTTGAATAGTCTTTTGTAACACAGTAGCCTTAAATTGAGCAAAATTATATAATCATAATTCAGTTATGAGAAAATGAATACAATCTTTTAAAGCTCCATTGTTGTATAGCTCACACTCTTTTATAGAACAGCAACTTTGCTGTTAATACAGCTCAGGCCCCTCTATATATGGTAAATTTCAATATCATGAGAAGAAAAACTTGAGGAAGTTTTTAATCTAGCTAGAAGTGGAAGCTCTCATGAAAAAGTCTATTCTGATGAGATTTTTCAAGACCCAATTTTTCAAGTTGCGATAAGTTTTATAAAAACATCTAATCAGCTCCTCCATCCTTGTAATCAATGGAGCTACTTCAATTTATACCCGCTCTTGGATATTTTATTTAACTGTGCTCCAATTTTGAGGTTTACTCATCACTATTTATGAGTTACTAGTTACCAGCATAGTTTTGAGAGTGCGAGAGTGTCTCTATATGCAGCGTAAATGTGTGTCCCTTATTAAAAAGGGTTGGCATTCTGTTTGGCTAAGAACACTTATATAGCATCAGTATGAGACACAAAATGCTTCTTGTAGTTCCCATAGCTTGTTTATTATTCTTCATACAAACTGACAGTTGCTTTGCAAGTTTCTCTAAAAACAATGGTGAAACAAGCTGTGTTTTTTACTGAAATTAACTATATTGAAAGTAGAAGCTTCCTTTTTGAACTGTGCACATGACCTTGACAAAGTGTAATGTTAACTGAGGAGCAAAGAAAATTAATTGTTCAGATGGGCAACGGCTGCTAGTACTCCCATCATTTACAAAAAGAAAAAAGAAAATTATTTCAGAGATCAGAATTGCAGGAGCATATCCAATAAAAAGTTAGCCAGTGTGCCTAATGTTAATCATCCACGTGCGAGTTGCCCAAAGGGTTCTGCATATAAACTGCACTCTTTTCCTGTAAAGTGACAAGCAGGAAATGCCCTATTATTGCCTGTGCTAGATCAGTAATGACTTCTCTGCCTTTTTTCCCTGCTGTAGGTAATGGCTTACCCATGCAATTACCTTCTTTTGTCTTCACAGAACTGAGGATGAATTATTTCAACCTCTTTGCAGGGGGCATTTGAAACTAAGGTTATTTTTAGGGAGAAATACATTCTTTCATGTAAGATGTGGGAGTTGTTGCTCCTCAGGCAGCTGAAGGAAAATGAAAGGCACTTCAAGTCTTTTTAAAAGCTGGGTTCTGATGTTTAGCTTGAGATCAAAGAGAGACTGGGGAAAGGAAGGGAAATAGAGCTTCTCGTAAGCTACCAGTATATACAGCTTGGTATATGCATCCTTTGAAGGGTCTGCTATTACATTTCTGATCTTTGAACTCTATTTCTCATTCTATGGAGGTGAGCTGAATTTCTTCGACGTTTTATTGCAAAGCTAATAACTAGGATTTCAATGGCTTGCAAGTCAGTGCTAACCTCATAAACAGGAAGAACATAATGGCTGATTGAGGCTTGATTAATACAAACATAATTTTGCCTGTACGGGGGAGGGAAGAGCCATGCTAACATAGATTTTTAAAGATTAACATATTAAAATTTATATTTACCAGATTCTTTAAACCACAATTCAGGTTTTGCATGTCATGTAATTTTTAAGCTTGGTCTTGTTGGCTTCAATATATTTATCATCCGCTGCAGAAAGCCTATTCATTTTCTTTTCAAACTGTTTTATTTTTTAAAGGGGGGCAGAGTTCAAACTCATAGTTTGTTTCACTGTTGTTTTCATAGAAACTTGGAAAGCCACTATAAGTTTGTATGCAGAATAATAAACAAGCCATAGGAGCTACAAGAAGCATTTTGTTTTTCATGTGGATGCTATATAAGTGTTCTAAGCCAAACAGAATGCCAACCTTTTTGATATAAAGCTCTGTGTATCACTTATTTTCTGCCATGCTGAGGGAAAGTATACCTAATAACATACAGTGAAGAGACAGTATTTTTTACTCATGAAAGTACACCATCAGCCAGTGGGATTGGTTATAAAGTTCTGCACCTAACTGTATTGATTGTTGTTCCTACATATTCTTAATGTTTCCAACACTCATCCAACTTGAAGTGGTAAGGACCAGGAATCTATCAGGTTTTATAGTTTCTGTTGTGGAAACATAGAGGGTATTTCATAGAATCATAGAATACTAGGACTGGAAGGGACCACGAGAGGTCATCGAGTCCAGGCCCCTGCCCTCATGGCAGGACCAAATACTGTCAAATACTGTTTTTAAAGTAACATGCAAAATTTCATGTAGTTGACATTTTCACAGAATGAAAAATGACAAAAATAAATGGGAGATGCATTTTTGTATTTGCACGTGATAATCAGACTTTGCACATATGCTCCTCTTACCTCTTATAAAGGAAAGGAAATCGTCCCCATTTTTATGCACTGAGTAACTGAGGCACAGGGAGGTAAAGGTCAGACAAAGAGCCAAGTACAGTATAAACAGCAGATTATGATACATGTGAAATCTTTTTAAATTTTGTGATTTTCTATCTTACCGCATTGATAGGAAATTACTGTTACTTGGTTTTGTCAATATAAAATGACAGCTATTAATGCAACAAACAATGTTTTTGCAAGCACATGGCAGAGCCTCTAATTTGGATCAAATGAGTGTCTGAGAGTCAGAAGACAGTAACATGAAGGTTTTATTATTATTCTGTTTGGAACAAAGATTTGATGCTTGTTCACTAGCAGCCTTCTTTGTTTTTTCACTGTTATGTGCATAGCAAACAGGAATAGTGTAAATGATAATTGCTTAATCCACTTCTACATTAAGCCCTTAGGTAAAACTCTGTTCTTATTTATACTCATGCTGTCCCATGGAAATTAGGGGCAAGGTGTAAATGAAAGCATAAAATCTGGATCCCTCTATTGATCATTTATGAATTGTTCAACAGAGGTGACTATGAACTATTAAATATAAGAATAAGAGGATGATAATATGATTATGAGCAATGTTCCCTCTAATCCTTTCTATCCATGTGCGGATTTTTTCCATCCATGTGCTGAATACATTTTTCGTGTGCGCTGAGGCATAAGAAGCCTCAAAATTAGTTTTGGGCAGGCTTCCGTAACATAACATGCTATCTCTATTTAGAGCCCAGGAGGCACTGGGGAGGAATAACTTAGAATGGCCCTGGTGAGGGGCTATTTCAACAAAGCAGAAGTGGAGTGTCTACACATGCCTTATTTCAAAATAGCTATTTCAGAATAGGCGTTATTCCTCAGAGAATGAGGTTTACAGATTTCTGGATAAGGTGTCCGTTATATCAAAATTATTTCAAAATAACGGAATGTCTGTAGACCAGTGTTTCTTAAACTTTTTAAGACCGAGGAACACCAAACAGTAATGAGGTTTACAGGATCTTTCAAAAAAGGCTTTTCTTTTCAAAAGAACCGCGTCTAGACAGCGGTTTCACTTTCAAAATAGCGTTTTTCGAAAAAAACGCAGTGATGCAATTATGCAAATGAAGTGCGGGAAAATCAAATCCCGGCCTCATTTGCAATTTCGATAAGTCTAATTCACATCCCTCTTTCGAAAGAGGGATATAGTCTAGACATAGCCTATGATAATAGTTGAAAGAGGAAAATACTGGAAATTGTACTAGAATATTCGTACATGCCAAAATTGCAACTCAATTTCCAGATCTCAGAATAAATCTAAATTTGACATAGTTTGCAAACTTTAGGACATTTCTCTAAATCAAATGTCGGTCCATTGTGAATATCAGTAGAAACCTTTTAGAAAGTTAGTGGTTTTCCCACTCTCAAAAGTTCAAAATGAAACACATGGGACAATGAATTTCAAGGAGGCTGTTGCAAGCACAGGATTCAAAAACAAGTCTCAGTAGATATAAAATGGTCTCTGGACACATAGTATATATCATCTATTTTATTTACTTATTGAATGTAATATGTCTTTTTCAGCTTGGTCTCACTTGAGAAAGATTGTGTTCAATAGCTATGAGAAACATTTCTATGCAAAGAGCCCTCAGAATTGCTGTTGGTAAGTTATAGTTTCTATTTCCAAACACCTGTAAATATGAATGTGTCTAATTGTAGACTGGCATAACACCATGTAATTTTCCTTCAGTAGTATCACCTTATTATAAAGTCAACAAAGAAACAATAAATAAGATTAACCTATATGTGTAAGAATGTATTATAAACATTGTGTACTCTCAAAGAGTCTTTTCTAGGTATTATTCTCTGTGAATTATATGTACTTATTAAATGCAGTGATATTTTAATCTTTGGTTGCACCAAGTGATATTCAGTTGGGAGCTGAATATTAATACTCTAGGAATATGAGTATGATCACAAATAGGTCATATATTCCTCTTAATAACATCCAGCTAAAATAATAATTAGGGATGGACAGATTGCTTTTGATAATCCCAATACTCTGATAATCCCAATTCAATGGTATCTATTCCCAAAAGATCTGATTTACTTTGATTAAATCAAAGCAAAGCTGGGTTACATGCTATAGCTAAAATGAAAGGTCACCTTATTAGAGTTTGGATAAAGCTCCTAAAATGTTCTGTTGATAGCCCAACTTTTTGTAAAGTCTCATCTGTAGCTGTTTACCCTGTGACTTCCTTGTGAAATTAACTCACAACCTTTCTTTTTTCAGCTTCAGAGGCTATTCAAAAATTTATAAGTTAATTGGGGCGTTTTAACTGTGTTTTTTGCTTTTGCTCGCTCCATCCCCAGTGAGGCTGACAGCCTTGCCGGGCCAGGGCCAGATTAAGGCACAGGCTAGCCGGGCAGCTGCCCGGGGCGCCAACCTATGGGGGGCGCCTTATAGCCGCCATCAGGTGCCGCGCACCCAGCTCCCGGATCATGGGCTGCAGCAGCTCCCAGTGGCCACCCTGCAGCAGCCGCCCAGGGCGGGGGCCGTGTTAACCCCCGCAGCGCCGGCCAGCAGCGCCCTTCCCCCCGCAGCCGCGGGGCCCTGCACGGCCAGGCTCGGCTCGCCCCAGGCGACCCCGTGCTGCACGCCAGCGGCAGTAGCCGGGCTGGGCCGGGCACGTGCGTCCTGCCGCCGCCAACTCTGTATGCCCTCCCCCATGCGCCGGCACGGGAGCGGGGCCACACATGCGCCCTCCCCCAACCTGGGGCACAACTTGTCTGCCCGGGGTGCCGGAATGGCTCAGTCCGGCCCTGTGTTGGGCACGGAGGCAAGATTGCACCAAGGTGAGGGGGGAGGAGCTCCATGTGACCCCAAGGGGCAGAGCCTCAGGAGGATGGGGTGAGGCTTCCCCCAGGCAGCCGCATGGGGATCTGGTGGCAATTTAAGGGGACTGGCACTCTGGCCACTGATGGAGCTGTAGTAGTGCTGGCAGCCAGGAGCCCTGGGCCCTTCCGAATCACAGGATCCCAGCACTGTTATCCCCTCTCATCCCCCTTCCCATTGGCAGCCCTGTCCATTTCTCACCTTCATTTCAGCCTTTTCCCTGCCAAAGTTTACAAAAGTCACAACTAGATTTTTTCATATAACCATCACTGTGCTTAAGAAAAGTAAAACAAGCTTTTAGTGGAGTACTTAGCTCTCTGGACAACGCTGAGGATAATATACCAGGCTCTTTAAGAAGAAAGACACTTCACATCAAAGAACAAGGCAAGTAAATAGGAAGCCTCTTAGTATTCATTGTACAAGAACACAGTAAAATCCAGATAGTGTTTTGAGTTTTACCCCTCCCACTATTCAAAGTATCCACCTTCATTTTAATTGCTTATTTCGCGGTGGTAACTGTTTATATATCAGAAGAAAGTTTTGAAGGAAGGACTCTAATGTCATCTTTGCAACTAAGTCACTGAATGTTTGATCAAAAGCTTCTCAGTCTTGTCACTTAGGCTGATTAAGGCAATTAAAATACGTGTGCAAAAACGTGAAGTTTTTAAACAGGTAACAGCGGTGGATGATGGTGCAAAGACTGGTAAAGGAAACCATAGGCAGTAGGTAGCAATGAGGCTCATGATTAAGCTTTAGACAAAGTAAAAAATGACCTTTCAAGAAAAGGGATCAGAAATTATATCGAGAGGATTTACTTGGCATTACTCGTATTCTTGTGGGGACTCAGGGCAGGGAGTGCAGGAGTCATGGCTGGAGTCTGGGAGGCCTGTGGGGGTAGCGGGGGGGAAAGGGGGCTCAGTAGGGCCACCCACAGCAGTGAGGGCAGTGCTGTTCTGGTGACAGTGGCTCCCTGGGAACATGCTGCCCGGCCGGCAGCTCCTCCCAGGGGGACAGGACTGCGCTGCCCTCCTGACCCACATCTTTTCCAGGACAGCCACATTGCCCAGTCCCCCTGGCCTGAATCTGCTTCCAGGAGGAGATTGGGGCTGTGCTGGAGGCTCAGGCTCTGCTGTCCTGCCCTGGCCTGCACCTCCTTTGAAAGGGGAAGGAAGTGGGACATCACTGCCCAGTCCTCCCCCTGCCCGCATCTCCTTAGAGGAGGTCTGGGGCTGTACTGGTTGGCCCCAGCAGTGCTCCTGGGGGGAAGGGGGAGGCTCAGGGCTCCCCTGTCCAGCACTGCAGCTGAGGGCTGCAGGTGAAAAGTTTGGGGCAGAGAGGCCAGCAATATGGAGAATTCTAGCTCCAGCTGGCCACTGTCTTCCTGGTGCAGCTGCCCCCTTGTGGTCCTTCTGCAGTATAACTCTCCCTGAACTCACTGCCCCCAGTCATCATTGGGAAGCATAACTGTCTCTGCTCTCAGCCCCTTCCTGAACAGTGTTATGGAAAACAATTCAATGCCAGGCATTTCCCACCGTCCTGGCACAACCAAACCCTGATCTTGCTTTAAGTTATGATAAGAGGAAGCTGCATATCAAATTTGGTGGTCCTAGCTCTTACCGTTTAGGAGTTCTTAAACTAACGGACCTGCAGACGAACTTAGGAGGAGACAGGCAGACATAGAGCCTCTCTAACACAAATAGATAGATAGATAGATTTGAGAGCGTTTGGGTGATTCTATAGTTAATGTCCTTAGGCAGAATGATCCAGTGGTTAGGATGTGGGACTAGTACTGAAGTGTGTGGAGTTCCAGTGCAGCTCTGATTGTCTTGTTGCCTGATCATCAGGCAAACCACTTTACCCCTCTCTGTTTCAACCTTCCCAAACTTGATATTCATGATCACTTTGTGATCTTTAATGTATTTATCTTAACTACCCTTGCAAAGTCAGGTAATAATCATATCCCTCTTTTACAAATAGGAAACTGAAGCACAGATAGACTGAGCAACTTGCCCAAAGTCACCAAGGAAGTCTGTAGCAGAACAGGGACTTGTGCCCAGTACTCATAATACAAGGCTAGTAGCCTGACTATTGTACCATTCTTCTTCTTAAGATGGATAGATTCTACCTGCCAGTAGTGTGTAAAGAAACACTGTTGGGGTTTGGGATTTCCATTTGTAAAGGTGCTGATTGTTAAGGAGGCTGAATCCCAATAAAAATTAAGCTTTTCATAGCTTATAGTTGTATGTTCTAAACCTCACATTCTTAAAGCTATAGGGTCAGATTCACAACAGTTGTAAGCTGATATATCTCTGTGACACTCAATAAAGCTATATTGATTTACACCATGCATTGCCCCATCTGTTGCTCTCATCTTGATTTGGATATTTTCTCAATAGCAATTTATACATACATACACATTAGAGCACAGCTTACAGAAAATCTGGAGGACTAGGGGATATTGTCAGATAGTAAAACTTAAACAAAAATCCTTCAATGCTTTTGTTTCCAATTTAACCATGCATAATTTAAGCTTTTAAAAAATAAATGGTGGTAACTTAGAACCTGATTCTTATTTCTTGTCTTTTAAATAAAATCTTTAAATATTTATTGCCAGCAAGGGTATGCATATATCACATTCTGCTGCAGGTCTATCTCTATCTGATAGTTTCCTGAGATGTCATTCTGTCGACTATAGAGTTAGCATTTCCCCAGCTCTCCATCTGAGGGGCATCATAAACATTGGACTTTCCATCATAACGGTCTTTTCTGTGTGGAAAGGGTTTGTAGTCTGTTCCCAGATTCTATTACTGAATGTGCATCCCTTTCTGGAAGGCATAAAAAAATAGCAGTAACATTTTTATTAAACCTTTCTTTTAGCTTTACGCAAGTTTTTTTTTTTTTTAGATTCCTATATATTTTTAATGATTTCTCTGGTGCTTATAGAAAATTGAGAGAAGGAGGAGAGAGGGAAAAAGAGAGAGCACTCAAATAGAATAATTCAATTTTCTATTTTGTGCAGAGGAAAAACATCTGTCTCTGAGCTGGAACTAAAAGAAAAGAACGAAAGAATGAGAGAAAGTTTTCCCTATCAGCTTCTAATACTTTTTATTAAAAAAGAAAAAATTGCCTTTTTTATTTTGGTTTCCTTTTTGGAGAAATGTGCTTGGCAATATCACTGTGAGGATGATGCAGGTACATACTTCACTTGGTAAAGAAACAGGAGACTTGCATGCTGGACCTGAAGATAACTTACAAGAAAAATAACCCATCAACAAAGCAAAGTCACATGAGCATTAGTTTTAAGGTTTCTTTAGCTTGATAAAGGGAGTAGAAGTTTTCCAATGTGTATTTCTCATAGCTTGATGAAATTAGGTAGCTAAATAATAATAATTTATAAATGTGAACCCTCAAGCAGCTATTTAGCTAATAATTCATATGAAAGGTTTATCAATTTTTGCTGTCATTTTGTGTGGCAGACAAATACATCATTGCATGGAGAATGGCTAAGTAAAGAGTGTAAGCTGCTGCTGTAAGTGATACTATGGCTTAACAAGCTGCTGTGGTATTTATGGGAGGTGTGGGAGAGGGTAGACACTGACGGTCCTACATGGAGACACTCTGCCTACTAAGAACAAGGTCAGGCAGCAGTTCATCAGAGATAGGGAGGGGAAGGCATTCAAGAGCAACAACTGCTACACCTATTACACAGCTGCAGCATGTGTTGCTTCTAGTCGTGGCCCTAGAATACAAGAGGGTGCAGATGCATCACTGTGCTCCATGCACCTTTATGGCATATAGCATCACTGGCAACATTAACATTTCTTTTGATCTGGCACCCTGTGTTTAGGGAACACATGCTGTGGTTTCATTACGATCCTCTGCACAGATGGACATAGCTGAGGGATAAACCTCCCAATATCCTCTGCCTCAGAGCACACTCATGTCAGAGAAGCCAAATTGTGAGTCACTCTCATTCTTTATATATTTTTCTGCCTACTGTTTTAACCCATGAGGTAAACTCATGTTTAATCCCTGAGGGTATGTCTACATTGCAGAGTTTTTTTCAGAAAAACAGCCGTTTTTCTGAAAAAAACTTCACTTACATCCACACTGCAATTGCGTTCTTTTGAAAAAAAATCGAAAGAACAGAGAGGTTTTCCCGACATTGGTAAACCTCTTTCTACAAGGAAGAAGCCTTTTTCTGAAAGAGCTCTTTCGGAAAAAGGCGCGTGTGGATGGGGAAGAGGAAGTTCTTTCAAAAGAAGAGGAAAGAGGAAAAAGCACAGGTGCCCTGGTGGTTACTCCATTCATAGTAATCACAGCTTAAATGCAAAATAGTGTCTATTCAGCGTGGACGTTATCTTTCAAAATAACAGATTGCTTTTTCGATGCACTTTGGCGGTGTGGACCCTCTCTTTTGGAAGAAGTTTTTTTGGAAGATCGCTTCCGGAAAAGCTTCTTCCAAAAGAAGCCTGCAGTCTAGACACAGCCTCAGTGACTAAAGATCAACTCAGCAAATGGCAGCTAATACGTTATGTCTGCATCTCGTTTAGTTCAGGTTCAGTTTTATAGACAAAGGGTCTGATTCTCAAGTTTATCTAAATCATTGAAATCATTAAAGACAATGGAATTACACCCTAGTAGAATTAAATGAGTATAAAACTGATGTGAAAGAAGAACCAGATCCAATTATTCATTTTTTAAAGAAAGCTTCTTAATCCAATATTTTAAAATTCTGCTGAAGAGTTAGCTAATATTTCCTTATATCACTAATTGAGCCACAGAGTCAGCCCGAATTTTTATGC
Organism: Pelochelys cantorii; assembly: GCA_032595735.1. Taxonomy (NCBI): domain Eukaryota; kingdom Metazoa; phylum Chordata; order Testudines; family Trionychidae; genus Pelochelys; species Pelochelys cantorii. The sequence goes on from CM064327.1 coordinate 90,781,524, forward strand.
AAAACTTTTAGTAAGCTTGATCCTTTGGTATTTTGGATGATTTGAAAACATAGTCACATCTAGGTTTTGGCTGTGGCTAGAAGAAGAAAATATCAACATTCTTTAAGATAAGTTATTACGGTATTTGATGCGTGGCTGAATTCAAGAAGTAGTTATTTTTAACATTAGATTTCTTATTATTTCATTACAGCAAGTAATAGTAGTAGTAGTAGTTAACTAGTTGTGCATATAAAAGTTAGTATACCCAAGGTTCTATTGTGCTAGGCACCATATAAAATTTAACAAATTATGGTCCATGACCCCAAAAGCTGATGATCTGAGTGACAGAACAGGTAGATAAAAAAACACTAGAGGTAGAAGGTACGTAAGTAACAAAGAAAAATAAAATACTACTTTAACAGTATTGATATATTATGAGAAAACCTTTTCTAGCCTTGTTGCTTGACCGAATTGTGTATGATAGTATAAATGACCTTCAGATAACCAACTGAATTTTTAGATGCTTTTTTCAGTTGAATCTCCTTGTAGGCTGTGAAGAGTCCAAAAAAACTCCCGATTAAAATGCTCAAGCTTTGTGTAGAGTGGGATACAGAAGCAAATTTTGTACGTTGGGGCTCATTCCTATTTTTAGAATACTCCCCCATTATCAATAGTCATAAGGAGACATTCTATTTACCTCCAATACTGTATTTTCTGAAGGTGTCATGCCTAACCAGCTTAAGCAGGTTTTTGAGTATGCTGATGGGGATTCTAATGAGTCTAGTTATCAGTGTTATGGTACCTCACGTTTTGAAGAGCTCTGGCACAGAACATCTTCAGGGATAACTCTGTTTTATAACCCTTGCTGTGTAATGAAAGTCCGTATCTCCCAAGAATTATATTTAAGAGAAAGTGAATAATGGTCATTGACACACAAAATCTAATCACATATATGATTCAGTTGAGGAGGTGTATTTTAATACTAATTTTCAGGGATTGGTAAGTTTAGCTGCCTTTGCTGTTAATGGGAGTAATTCATATGAATCCATGCATATTGAGAAGCAATGTATATCTTGCAAATGGGAAATTCAAGCTATCCTGTGTAGAGCAAAGAACAGTTTGCTGAGAAATGGCTCATTTCTTTTTTAACATGAAGGCAGTTTTGGTCTGAAAGGTACTTTTTCAGCTGTAAACTCCCTATTCTGCAAAATACTTATTGCTTGTTGTTCCTTACAAAGAAGATCTAAAAGGTTCTTTCAGATTTCCTATTTTATCTCAGTCCAGCTTCTCAGTCAGGAAATAGTATTTGTGCTGAACTGTTATTGACAAATCTACCTGGTGACTTAAACATAGGAGGAATTCCATCACGAGAGTAGACTTGTATAGTGTCAGATTGCTGTTTGCAGGGAATTAAGGTAGAGCCTACAAGTTACAAATAAAGTAAAAACTCCCTTTTGTAGAGCTGCGCCTTGTGACCAAAACAGATCTCCTTATTGTTAAAGAAGGCTATTCTTTTATTTATTTAGGGTTAGGGTGCCTATGGGTAGGGTTGCATGTCCTATGGTGTGGGTTCATATGCATAGGGGAATTGAGGTTAGGATTAGGGTTCTCATGCATAGAGGTACCTGCTCTAGGGTTTCTATAGCAAAGGGAGTGGAGGCAGAATTCCATGCCAAAGGTGCTCAGGGAATGTGTACCTTCTGTAGTGTTATGGTTTCCATGGGCAAAGGTGTTGGGGCTAAGGTTAGGGTCCCTGTTGCCTAGGTCCCAGCCTTAGGATTAGAGTTTCTATAGATAGGGGACATGAAGCTAGGGTTACTATGAGTAGGGTCCCCACCCTGGTATTAGGGTTCCTGTGGGTAGGGGTCACCACTCCTACCAAGTAGGGGACTCTAGGTTAGGGGTCATATGGGCAACCAACTTGGAGTTCAGGTTAGAATCATAGACTCATAGAACACTAGAACTGGAAGGGACCTCCGAGAGATAATCAAGTCCCTGCCCTCATGGCAGGACCAAACACAGTCTGTATCATCCCTGATAGATGTCTGTCTAACCTGCTCTTAAATATCTCCAGTGATGGAGATTCTGCAACTTCCCTAGGCAATTTATTCCAGTGTTTAGCCACCCTGACAGTTAGGAAGTTTTTTCTAATGTCCCACCTAAACCTCCCTTGGTGCAGTTTAAGCCCATTCTTGTCCTATCCTCAGAGGCCAAGGAGAACAATTTTTCTCCCTCCTCCTTGTAACACCCTTTTAGATACTTGAAAACCACTATCATGTCCCCTCTCAGTCTTCTCTTTTCTAAACTAATAAAGCCTAATTCCTTCAGCCTTGCCTCATAGCTCATGTTTTCTAGACCTTTAATAATTTGTGTTGCTCTTCTCTGGACCTTCTCAAATTTCCCCACAACTTTCTTGAAATGTGGTGTCCAGAACTAGACACAATACTCCAACTGAGGCCTGATCAGCCAGAGTAGAGTGGAAGAATGACTTCTCATGTCTTGCTCACAACACTCCTGTTAATACATCCCAGAATCGTAGGTTAGAGTTCCTATGGTCGGATTCCCCATCACAGAGTCAGGCTGCCTGTGTTTAGGAGATTTAGGGCTAGTGTTAGAGTTCCTATCGTAGTGGTCCCCATCCTAGGGTTAAGTTTCCTATGAGTAGGGGTTTCTACCCTACATTTAAAATTTCAGTGGGAAAGGGACTTGGGGCTCAGGTTAGGGTTCCTTTGGGTAGAGACTCTTCCCTAGCATTATCAAGGTTCCTATGGGTAGGGATTTCCATGCTAGCATTAGGGTTCCTGTGTTGAGGAGTCTCTGTACAAAGGTCAGAATTACTATGGGTAGAGGTCCGCACACTAGGATTAGGATTCCTATGGATAGACAAGTTGGAGCTTGGTTTACTATGTGTAAGTTTCACACTGGTACAGAACTTGGAGCTAAGATTTCTGGGATTATGGGTCCCTGCCCTGGCGTTAATGCTCTCTTAGGTAGTGGTCCCCATCCTTGGGTTAGGATAGCTATGGGTAGGTGGACCCTGCCATAGCATAGGGCTCCTACATGTAGTGGACTTGGGGCTGGAGTTAGGTTTCCTATAGGGAAGGATTCTTGCCCTAAATGAGAGTTTCTATGGGGAAGCACTTGTGGCTAGGGTTAGTGTTCTAATGCAATAGGCACCCTGACCTAGTGTGAGTGTTTCTATATGGAGGGTTCTTAGATCTTGGATTAGGGTTCCATATGCAAGGGCTCCCTCGGTTACAGTTATGGATCTGGCTTCTTCCCCTGGGTTTAGGGATCCAATAGGGAAGGCAATTGGACTTATGGATTGGGTTCCTATGGGAAAAGGTACCTGCACTAGGGTTTGGGTTCCTATAGATATTGCTCTAAATGGTACAATTAGGTTTTCTATGGATAGTGATCTGCACCTCCGTGTAAAATTGCTATTAGGAGGGCTCTTGGTAATAGAGTTAGGATTCCTATGATGAATCCACTTGTAACAAGTATTAAGGGTTATGAGGGGAGTGGTTATGAGGGGGCTCTGGCCTAGGGTTAGTGGTCCATGGGAATGGTACTAGGAGCTGGGTTTAGGATTTAAAAAGGAAGGGCGCCCCACCATATGGTTATAGCTGCTATTGCTAGGGATCCCTGGCCTAAAGGCAATTGGTTTCAATGTGGATGTTTTTTTGGTTCTTATGGGTAAGGCTCCCCATCCTATCATTAGGATTGCTCTGGGAAGGGTTGTTCAATCTAGGGTAGGGATCCTATGGGTCAGGGACTCTGCCCTAGGATTCAGTTTTCTTTGGAAAGGTGCTTCTAGCTCAGGTTTTGGTTCCTTTTTGGTAAGGGTCCCTGATGTAGAGCGAGGCTTTCTAAGTACATGGTTATTAGAGCTAGGTTCAGGGTTAACTATGGGAATGGGACCCTGCCCTAGCCTGCAGGCATGTTCTTTGTGAGAATTACTCCTCAACATGAGGCTAGCTGGTGTTTTAAAATGCTAATCAGCTATTTTATGCCTTGGAATAGTCTATGCTTTGGGTGAACACGGACTTTGGAGGTAAGTTCTTTATATGAAAGAAAAGTCTGCAACTGTCCAGCGAGGAGCAGATTAAAAATAGTTCTTTTGGATATCAAGAAGCGCGCTGGCAACCAATAAGACAGAGAACAACAAATGTTGGAAAATCTCCCTCAGTCCAGTGGGCAGACATATGGCCCAGATCCCTACTGCTTGACATCTTGGCTGTGTCTTACTGTGTGAAATGGACCCCAGTTCAGAACAGTGTTTTACACCCTCTTTGCCAAAGTGCGAAAGAACCACTGAAGAATAAATCAGCAGAGAATCACATGCACAGCTTTCACCTCTTCTTCCACCAGTCTCTATCTGCTTTAGCTCTGTCCTATTTGGGTAGAAGGTCAACCACCTCGCCCTAATCCAATTAAATTTTAGCACCTTTTAATGCAGCTGCAGGACATGTATATGTTCTGACAGCTGTAAGAATAAGAAATGGTATTCAAATTTGCTGGTGCTGCTAAGACATTCTTAGTACATCTAGCCTCAGTCAAAGTTTCTCATATGGTATTTAGCAGTGAAGTGAATTACTTTACACAATATAAAAAGATCTAATAAAATTAAATGATTTGTAAGGTAAGGAGAACAGATTACATGCTGAACAGGGTATGAATTTCAATCCAGATGATGATGAAATTAAAGACTAGCATATTCCCTAACCATGTGATTACATACACTTGTCCTCCTGAAACAATTGCCTGTCTGTATTTTGGAGGCAGAATAATAAATTATGGCTGTATTATAAACACCAAGTTACTGATAGGAAATTACAGAAGTACAGAGATGCTGTAAAAGTATCATAACCAAAACTTGTCTTCACTTGCTTAAAGATAATGTAGTGCTGGTAGACTGTTATTTTATATACATACTAGAAAATTTACCTGGTGTTGCTTTTTCCTTAGCTCAATTAATTTTTGTTTTTTTCATTGCTCTGGGGTGGGGATCAGGGGTTCAGTGAGTAGGCTGCCCCCGGGAAAGAGGACTACACCAGTCTTCTCTCACCACAGAAGCTTGGGGCCAGGTGAGACACATCTTTTTATAACCTCTGCAGCTCTAGCTGGTACAGCCAGGGGAGGGTGCATGTTCTCTGTCTGGGGCATGTCCAGGTTCATCTGCCCCTGGGCTCCCCAGCCAGAGTGAGGAATGCAGCAAAGCGTGCACTTTCCCCCACTCCCTGATAATGGGGAACAGCCAGCAATGTTTCCATACAAATTGGTGAGGGGGGAGCTTCAGCCCCGTAAAGCGGGCCTGGGGCGGGAAGCTCAGAACTGGGCAGTCCTGGGCTGGGGTACCCTCAGCAAACCCCTTTCACCTGCCCATCTCTTTTCTGTGTGGTTTTGTATGAAGCAATCCCATTCCATGCACATACCATTGTCCTGGCACAGCCAAACTCTTTCCTTGCTTTAAGTTATAAGAGGAAGCTGTATACTGTGTTTGGTGGCCCTAGCTCCTACCATTTAGGAGTTCTTGAACAAACAGACAGACACACTCACAGACAGACAAACTCTAAAATATATAGTAGATTATCTTTAGCTGTCTGATTTATTTATTCATTCGCTTAACATTCATCACTTGCCCTAAGTCTGGAGACCACAGAGTACTTTCCAACTTTTAATTAAGCCTTTCAACATTGTGAATAAATAAAAGTTATTAGACTCATGTTACAAATGGGAAATGCTGCCACCAAGAAATTAGTTAATCTTATCTAAGTTCACACACAGTCAGTTAGCAGCAGAACCCACAAAAAATAGTCAGGAGATCAAACCTTTTCCTCTGCACACTAGTTCACACTTCGTCTTGAGGGGTCAGGAATGGAGAACCTTAAACACGGTTGAATAAACATTTAAATGATAAGTTCTGAACATTCTCCTAGAAGTGATCTAGCTGCTCACAGAAAATTGAAGATGTGAATGCAAGCCAAAATAGACTATCTTTTAGGAAACAGAGACTCCCTCAGATTGCGGGGCTTGTATTTTTGAGTGCTACCCATGAAATAATTAAATAAAGTAAGTGGAACACTTATTTCTGAACTAATTAAACAAATGAGGATCTGAGGTATTATTTGTTAATCTGTTAATAAAGTACATGACTACCATTTTCACTTGCCTTCATGCGAAATTCCATTCTGAATACACACATTGCCCTAGCACTAAAACAACTCCTGTCACACAGGAGGCAGCAGCCTCCTTTTTTTTGATGGACTCTGATCCAGAAAAATTAATAAAGCTATACCAGCAGTCTGTCCTGTTTGATACCATCGACCACGGCCACAAAACTTTTTAATTATGATACAGGCAATATTTCCTCCTCTGACACTATGAGTTCTTCTAGGTTCCATTTATTTTTAATTAGGATGCTGGCATTTTCCATTTTGACAGCCAAAATTAATGTTTAGCAGGATGAATAAATACCAGTCTATATAATCACAACATTTTGCCATCTGCTGAGAAAGAGGGTGAAGAAAGTGTGGGGGATACGTTATCTCACAGTTGAGGGCCAGGATCTCTTCATAGTAATGAAAAGAGCACTGGGAGAGAGGACTATTTCACGTGCCAACCTATATGCCACATCCTTAAGGGGGTATTGTCTACTGTTTACGGGGCATATATAATCTGTATCCAGCTACTTGATGTACAGTGAAAACTTTGTTATCCGGCACTCATGGAGAATGGGGGTTGCTGGTTAATCGAATGTGCCGGAAAACAAGGCTTCTTGTTCCGCCCTTGCCACCCACTGGTAGATCTAGCTCCTGGCAGCTAGAGGCAGGCTGAGGGGGAAGAAGGCACCTGCTGATGATGTCAGCTGGCAGTACCAGCTGTAAGAAAACCTGCAACAGCTGGCTGAACAGGCAGGAGTCAGGAGCGTGCCCCTGTAGATGCAGTGTTATTGTGAGTGGGGGCAATACTGGTGAACAAAGTTTTCTGGTTAACAGAGTGTTGGATAACCAAGTTTTCCCTGTATTAGTAGTCAATAATCTGCTTCCACTGAAGTCAGTGGTAAAAATCCTATTGCCTGCCCTGGGAAAAGATTCTCAACCCTTTGAAACACACTTAACATAAAATGTTAACCATGTTTGCACTGGTGTTATGAGTTAAGGGTAGGATTTTAATTCTGTTATTCTCATCCAACCTTGTTTCGGAAACATGTGGTGTGCCATAGATAGCTAGATTAAATAATAGACACCTTCCTCATTAAGGAACGTAGGTGTTATTTATGATTCAGCTAATGTTTCAGAATAATTTTTTCCGTTTCCTGAATTATTCTTTATTTGGTGTGGAATACTGCTACTCTGCAGATATTTTAACACGTTGTAAAGTTCTGACTGGGCTATATTGGCTATATTGGATGTAATGTCTGCATTGCTTAAGCACTGCTTAAGTACTGGTAGTTTCCCTGCTTTTACTGGCAAACTGCAAGAGATTTGGAGACTCTGTTAATGACACCCAAGTCAGGATGCTTATCTAAACTCGGAACCTGCAGAACTAGACTGTAATATAATAAGCATCAGATTTATTTCAGCTTGGCAAGAAATAGTGCAGCAGCATTCTTTCCAAAGGCATTTAATTATTTCCATTGTCATGTCTGGAACAAGGTAGTGTAGAGGGGGAATTTTAGGAATAACAGGAAAAAGATTTCCTTAACTTTTCCCAAACTGAAAAAAAAGTGTTTTTAGTTTGAGTGCTCTGTGAAGATTTGGTCTGTTCTTATTTTATCCCAGCCTATTCACCCATCTCTAAATAGAAGTAGGGCCAAATTCAAAAGGGAATTTGATTTAAATTTAAGTGTAAGATAATGAGTCATCCTGAATAAGCCACATGCATTAATGAGTCATTCCTATGTTAGATTCCAGCCAATGTATAAGCCATGAGCTCTTCCAGTGGCTCTCAGGACAGGTATATAAGCCTCACAGGAGAAAGAGCAGCTCTGTGTGCTCTGACCACTAGGCCTGACCATTTTTCTTATGGTTTCTGACAGTAGGATCCTAAAGTTAGTTATCAAAATCTATATTTAGATAGCCACATAAAAATACTTGACTTTCAGAAATTCTGGGCATCCACTTCTCCCACAAGTGTCTTGTTAAAGTCTCTAATTCTGGATTTAGTTGTTTATTTTTGGGCAGTCAACTTGCAAAGTGTTGCCCTACCTACTTTTACAGAAATAAAACTGTACATGTTTAGACATTGTTCATCTAGATAACAGATCACATCATTGGCACTGAATGTGATTTAAAGTTGGCAAAGGATAATGGCCTCCTGCTGTTACATAAATATTCAAGCAAAGCCAAGGGGCTTGTTTTCAAAGTGGGAGACACAGATCCTGTGTTATACTGCTGTTATATCTTACAGTAAATAACTGATATGAATTATTTTTCTGGAAGGGTATTGGTGTAAAAGGATATCAGTTTCTTTCTGTTTTGTTAGCTTTTGACTAATTGAAAGCATATTCAAGTAACAGACCTATTGTTCTGGGTTGTTTAAAAACAAGAACAAAACTATTTTAGTACTTCAAAAATTTTCTCTGGTCAGAAAGCTATTATGCTATAGAGCAAGGGTGGCAATAATTTTTTACTGGGAGCAACTCCAGAAATTTTTGATACTTCCCTGCTTCCCCACCCACAGACCATAATTAGTCTGGCAGCAGAAGAGAGCGTGAAGCCTTTGCCCTCCCAGAGGTTATTCCTAGGCGCCTGTGCCCCTGGTGATGGGAGGAGACTTCACGTGCCCCCAAGCCAATCAGGACTTGGGGGCGGGGGAGTGCGTGGAGTCTCCCCTGACCCTGTCAGGAATGCATGGAACTTCTAAGTGCTGTGCACTCCTGGCAGGGTGGAGGAAACATTGTGCGCTTTCCCCCTGCCCTCTGGCCCTGATTGGCCTGGGGCCAGGGGAGCGGCAGGGCCTCCGCAGGCTGGATCAACCCACTTGGCAGGCCAGATCTGGCCCGCGGAGGCCCTTTTGCCCACCCCTACTATAGACTGTAGTTTAAAAGACTGCTATAGACTAATTAAGGTAGAGCTTGGTTTCAATTTCATTTAATTATGATAGAAATGGATAAATTACAGATTCAGCTGGATTTTATTTGGTAAAATCCAATTATTGTGAGATAAATGTAGACAGAGCAATCAGTCATTGAATTTTCTACTAGGCTTATTATATAGCAAAACATAAAAAAAGCCACTCTGGTTACCTCTGAATCAGAATATCTGAAAGCCATTCCTCAATTTAAAGCATATCAGCAAAAAGGGAGCATTGTTCTAAAACACAACAATAGAAAGAGAAACACTCTTTTCCATTAAAGGAGAAAAAAATTACACATGTTTATCTTATGGAAATTGCAGAGCAAGTCAGAATTAAATGTTTTGAATTCCAAATTCCAAATAGCTACAATTCGGGCTGATTGTTGCCTGCAGGAAATCTTCCAGGTTTTGTTTCTGACGATCTAAACACACAAAAAAGTGAAGGTTAGACTCTTTCTGAAGTAAATGCTGAGTGTTCATCAGGAGTCATAGACTACTGTGTAATCTCAAGTGGAATCAAATTGGAGCTTTCCAAGAGAAATCAGGAGATAGACTAAATAAACTGAGTTTTCAAGTTGTAACTTCCTTGCCCACCTTTAATCTTGCCTGAACAAACAAAGCAAACTTGCATTCCCAACTCAGGATGAAATGACCAAAGCAAAATACAGAGTAAGTTTATAAATGTGCAAATGTAATTGTTAGCATACTATGACAAGGGCTCCCCTGATCCCCTGTATTTTGAGTTTAGCCTTCTGAGGTATCATTTGGTTTTTCATGGGTAGGTTGGAGTAGGAATTTCAAATAGATGTCAGATTTCTTTTTGAAATAGTATAAATTAAAGATAATAGGTAAATAAATCAATTTGTTGCCTTATTTATGAACTATGTAGCACACAAACATGCACAACCCACAGGATACTTTGAATGTTGCTTAGAACAAAGGCAGTTTGGAATCCTTAATAAGAGATTTTCCTAAGAGACATTATTTGCATTATCCAGTGAGATAAAGCTCATGAAACAAATAGGCCAACAGCAGCACAGATATTTGGATGCTTTCGTAATATCCTCTCACTTAGCATATATAATCATGTCACGGGAGATGGATGACATTTTCTGGAAAAAAAACTCCTTCCTTTTATTTTAGTGGAAAAAAAGGCAGATTTGGTGACACATACTTTGTGCATTTCTGTCAGTTTCACCAAAGTGATTGCATCAAAAGAAGATTGTTTTGCTTTAACATACTCAGAAGGAAACTTTTCTATGTTTCTTATTCAAAGCTGTTTTTCATTTTGAAAATGTCCTTTTATTTTATTAAGAAAAATAAAGAAATATATTTTTTTAAATGCTCGAAAGTGAAACAAAATATTTCAAGTTGAGCAGAACATTTAGTTAGACCTGAAACAATCCCCTCTCCCCTGAGAACTACTAACAAACCAAAAATCAGTAATGTGCATAGCTCTACACATCACCTACTAGTGACTGGACTCAGCAATAATACAGCCTTCTAATATCTCACAGCTCAATTAACTTTCCTTTAGCTCTACCGGAAGAAACTTCTGATTTTCATGCTGGATGCTCTAATTTTTTTCTTTCCCTGATGATTGTGTTGTATGTAGCTACATTTGCCCTCTTCTGAGCCTTCAAAGCAAACTATAGACAGTTAAATTTTAAAAAAAGCAGGCTTGAAAAGAAGCTATGATATGTTGCCTTCAAAATACAGTCTTCTTTTACTAACTGTTGCTGAGAAATTAATTGAAGACAGCCAAGATGGTATTTTTCAGGATAGCATTCCAGGAGGGTAATTTTCAAGCTGTTTAGTACAGAGGCGACATCACATTAAAAGTTCTGTCCACATATGACAGAACACACTGGGGCATAATGGTAAACAGATGTCATTATTTGCAGTGGATGTAATAGCAACCACTAGAAGCATTGGTGCCTGCATAATTTTGCAAATACTTTCATATTATCTTGGATTCATATGTGGAGCTTTGCACTGGGAAAACTTGCAAGGCACAGTTATTGGTAATAACTGGAGTAAAACTAGTGGTGAGGCAGTAAATGAAGTCATTTGAATGTACAGTAGATGGTATTTACAGTAACACACAGAAGACAAAATGAATTCAGGGTCATGGTGGATTCTCCATCACAGGCAATTTCTAAATCTAGATTGAATTTTTTTTTTTAATATGCTCTAATTTAAACAGGAGTTATTTGGGGGGAATTCTCTGACCTGTGCAACATAGGACATATGAGAATATCAGAATGGTGTCTTCTGGTCCTGGAATCTGTAAGAAAAAATACTAAATAGATTCCCCATGAAGCCCAGCTAAGACAAAATTGCTTACCAGTTCTGTTACTAGAAATGATGTAGTTGTTGTGAACAGGCAAGCTTCCACCTAGAGGTTACAATCTGCAGTGACAGCTCCACCCAGTTGGTTGAGAATAAGGGAAATGGGCCCTCTTACTCCACCAGGTTCCAACCCACAGGCATTATTGAGCACTGTAGGGATGGCATCATGACCTGTGGTCTGGCTCATCCCCTCTCCTGGGTGTCTTTCTATAGGTCTGTCCCACCTCACAGTGTGTTACAGCTTATGATTGTCCCTTGCAACCCAACCACAGGTCTCTGTGGGTGCTGTCCCTCCTTCCAGTGAGAACAGGTTTGCTTCCTTCCACCAATTGCCTAGCAGTGTGGATGTAGTCCCCTTTTTAAGCCCCTCCTCCAACTGAAGCATGCCCAACAAGCCTACTGGAGCTTCCTGGACCCAGACTCATTCCTATATCTCATATGGGATTTAGCCACACCATCACAGAGCTCATGTGAGCATTCAGATACCTCATTCTTCAGTCACTCAGCGGGTGTGGTGCATCTAAATTGTATTACCTATAATACTTCCCAGGACATCCAGGATTAAGAGTCACCTTGTTACTACCTGCCTCCAGTATGAGGCCTTGCCTGTTCCTGCTGGGTGTTGCTCCCTCTCTTAACCAGCCTATATGACCACATTGCTGCAAGTAATATTTGCAGTACAGGGTAGTTCTGAGAACAACACTGTAATTTACTACATATTTCAGAGTTTGTCTGTCTGTTAAAGAACTCTTAATCAGTAAGAGCTAGGTTCACCAAATTCAGTATACAGTGTCCTCTTATTATAACTTAAAACAATGTAAGAGTTCCATTGTGCCATGAAAATGGGACATGCCTGAAATGGTTTTATGAGAAGCCATCCCATACAGAAAAGAGACAGAATCACCAGGCAGGTGAAAGGGGCTGACTGCCCTTCCTCCCACCTGGGACTGCTCCAGCCCCAAGCCTCCCACACCCCAGGTGCCCTTTAGAGAGGGTGGGGAAGGGGCTGAAGCTCTCTCACACATACACACACACACTAATTCGGGGGCACTGCTGGCTGTTCCCCTTTGTCAGGGAGTGAGGGGAAAGTGTGCAGTTTGCTGCAATCCCCACTCTGGCTGCAGGAGCACATGAACCTGGACCTGCACCAGCTGGGGGACGTGCACTCCTCCCCTGGCTGGAGCTTCAGTGGCCATGGAGAGCACTTCTGACCTTGCCCCATGCTGCTTCAGTGTGAGAGGGCTGGTCCTCTCTCCCAGGGGCAGTCTGAATCCCGAACCCCTCATGCCCAGCCCCACTCTAGAGCAATGGTTCAAATGAAGCATATACATTTCCACTCTATTTTTCCAAAAAAACCTAGTTAAGGACCCGAACAATGCTGGGTAAATCTTCTAGGGTGGGAATAAATGCTGTGCAAAGACATGTTGGGCTCAGGAAAGATCATGAGGGGATGATTGAGGAACAGGGAAAGGCTGGAATGAATAGTGGCTAGTGTAGTCTGGGCTTGGAAACACTTATTTTCTTAAAGATTACTGGTATAGCTCTTGTGGGTGTCCTTGCTAGTAAAATGATTGAACCTGTGTTTTAATTAAAATACTGCAATTTGCAAAGAGTTTGCAGATATATAATTCTAGTAACAAAAACCTACATTGAGCACTAGCACATTGTAACTAGATAATATAATGAGAATTAATAATATTTCAGTATCTATTACAATATCCCACACCTTATCCATAAATAAAGCTTCAATAAATACATAAGCCAGGGCGTTTTTAAAACCTTTTTATTTAATAAAGACACTGAGAAATCATAACATAGACTTGCAGTTAATATCTTCCCCTCCACAATGTATCTCCTCATTTCTTTCTGCATTTAGGACTAGACTTTGCCTGGTCTTTATTTCGAAATAATCCCCTTTATTTCAAAATAATAAGCAGAGCATCCATACTACCAACCCAATTATTTTGAAATAACAGGCTAGTTATTTTGGAATCTGTACACCTGCTTTCCTCAGAGAATAACACTAATTTCAAAATAGTAATTTCAAATAACATTTGTGTGGATGCTCCGCTGATGCTATTTCAAAATAACTACCCCTCAGAGTAATTCAAAGTAATTACTCCCCAGCGCTTCCTGGGGCTCTAAGTTGAGGTAGCATGTCTACAATAATGGAGCCTGCCTTAGGCTAATTTCGAGGCTCCCCCATAGTGGGGACACACTATTCCAATTTTGTTATTTTGGGAGTTCTTATTTTGAATTTAGTTATTTTGAAATAATTCCCTAGTGTAGACATGCCCTTTGACTTTAAAAGTCCCTGATACATTAGCAGAGATGTTCCAGAAGAGACTTGCATCTCTGGCAACTCCCTGAGAGGACATCTATCTGCACAGGACAGAGGGAGCTCAGCAGACTGCACCCAAAGGTGCTACTGACCATAAGCAAGGTTACAGAGACACGGTGGGTGACTTGATAACTTTTATTGAACCAACTTCTACTGGTGAAAGAGATAAGCTTTCATGTAACACAGAGCTCTTCTTCAAGTCTAGGAAAGGTCTGTTATCTACAGCCAGGCACTCAGATACTACAGGATATGCTCTGAAGAGAAACTCTGTGATTAATTCGTTTAAAAACCTTCACCAAACAATGACTTTCCAGCAGAGGAAAGAGTCACATCATGGGACGGGCCATTCAGATATCCCAAATGAACCTGCTTCAATACAGAAAAAAAGCCCCTTTGTCTGCAACCCCCTTGTTATCCCTACCACCCCACACGTAAGTGAAAAACAAATAATCAGAACCACTACAAAAAGCAAAACAAACAACTACAACAGGCACTTGAAGAAAATCCCATTCTGAAAAAAATCTTTTCTGAACCCCCATTTGTGGCCTTAAAACAACCCTTTCAACTTCTCTGAGCTCATTATCAGATGCAGGTTCAGCACAGACCAGGACAAACCAAATAAATATGGCACCAGACCCTTCCAGAGCAACAGATGCAAAACCTGCAGACATATTTCCACTGAGGCAATCATCAACATACCCCACAACAAACCTGTCAAGGTGTGTGGATAAGAATATAAGAACAGCCATGTTGGATCACACGAATGGTCCCTCTAGCCCAGAATCCTATCTTCTGATAGTGGTCAATATCAAGGGCTTCAGAGGGAATGACCAGAACAGGCAATCCCTGAGTGATATATCCCCTGCTTTCCATTCACTTCTGTAACTGTTCACTCTGGCAGACAGCAGCTTAGGGATCCCCTGAGCTAGGGCTGCCTTCTGGTGAAGGAATGGGGAGGAGGAGAGCCCAGCCTGCGCCCTGGTCCCTGATGAGGTTGGGGAAAGAGAGCCTGAGCCAGTGGGGCGCAGCACCAGTTGACATCCCCGGTGTGGTGGGGCTCTGGCTGTCACTTTTGTGCCCACCTCCTGAGTGTGCACAGCCCTTCTGCTCAAGCTCCAACCACTGGGATTGACAGACAGAGCACTTCCGAACAAACAACCATTCTCTGGCCTCCCTTGGAAGGCCTGCCCCCTAGTTTGAGAACTTCTGGTATAGACACATTGTAAGAGACTGTCCCTGCCCCAAAAAGCTTACAGTTTAGATAGACAGGCGGTGGGGGAAAATCAGTAGTATTATCCTCACTTCACTAATGAAGAACTGAGTCCTAGTCCAAAATCTATTTAAATCAAAAGGATATCATTCGACATCGCTGAGGTTTGGACTGGAGCCTTAAAGCATTAAGTGGTTTGCCTGAGATTGCAAATGAAGTCTAAAAATTAAACACAGATACCCTGAGTTCCTGCCTAGTGCTTTAACTACAAAACCACCATTCTTTTAGTTCTTAGTTAACACTCCAAGTTCCATGAAAAGAGCAACAATAAAAAAAACACACTCATTTCACAAAGGTAGACTACTTAAAAGGAGTAATAAGAGTCCTCAGGAACTTACATGCACTTACAAGTCTCAGTCTTGTATGGAATATTGTTTCCATATGATCTGAAGAGCTGAAATCATAAAGGCAGTGGCAGGATGAAAATAGAGGGGACTCTGTTATTTCCAGAAAGAAAAAAAATCAATGGTAAAAAATCAATGAGAGACTTGTAAAAGCTGTACCAATTAGTTCTCTAATATATGGTCTTTGAAGTGCAGTTTTTAAGTGATACTTTTAAGTGATACTTTTTATTTTTGTTTGAATAGACTGCCTGTTAATGGTACAGAAGCAATTGTGCAAAACTAAAAAGGACTGTAACAAAAATATCCTTTAAAAGCCAAAGCAGCATGTGATATAAATATGAGTGATTTTGCTTTTTCAAAATCTGTGCATCCAGACATGTTACATTTGTCCTGTGTTATCCAAATCCCCTTTCTGTTGTGTTGGTGTAATGGCATTGACATCGATGAGGTTGCACCAGTGTAACCAAGAGGATAATTTGGACCTGTAGGCATAGTAAATTTTGCTTCAGTCTGGGATGTAAAAATCTTACCTGGACAAAAGGTCACAACAAAGTACACCAATTTGCTTCACTCAGTTATATAGCTGCAAGGCTTCTTAGAGCATCCCAGTTAACCATAAGAACATCAAGGAGTCCAGTGGCACCTTAAAGACTAACAATTTTATTAGGGTATAAGATTTAACGAGTTGCAATTCACTTCGTCAGATGCATGAAGTGAAAGAATCAGATAGTGGGGACAACAGAGTGCGAATGTTATGTCAGTGTTAATTCAACCACGGTGGATGTGGCTCACTTCAAACAGTGATAAGAAGTATTCCTGTGGCACCTTTGAGACTAACCAAAATATATAGAATCATGAGCTTTTGTGGGTAAAACCCACTTCATCAAATGAATTGGAGTGGAAATAACATTTAATATCTGCTTTTCCACAACAAAAGCTATGTATGGGACACATTTTAGACACTTAATTAGCCTCATTAACATGGGTCCTGCAATTGATACATATCTAAGGGTATGTCTACCCTTGATTCCTCCTTCAAGGGAGGAATGCAAATGTACACATCCGAAATTGCAAATGAAGCGGGGATTTAAATATCCCACGCTTCATTTGCATAATCACGGACTGCTGCTTTTCCACAATAGTGCTATTTCGGGACATCAAACTCGGTCCCAGCAGGGTTATTTCGAGAGAAAGCCCTTCTCTTGAAATAACCCTTACTCCTCAAAAAATTAGGTTATTTCAAGGGAAGGGTTTTCTTTCGAAATAACCCCGTGGGGACCGAGTTTGATGCCCCGAAATAGCGCTATTGGGGAAAAGCAGCAGTCCGTGATTATGCAAATGAAGTGCGGGATGTTTAAATCCCCACTTCATTTGCAATTTCGGATGTCTACATTTGCATTCCTCCCTCGAAGGAGGAATCAAGTGTAGACATACCCTTAGTTTCTGTTATTTACACTCTAAGTCATCTGATGAAGTGGGTTTTACCCATGAAAGTTCATGATTCTATAAATTTTGGTTAGTCTCAAAGGTGCCACAGGACTACTCATTGTTTTTAAAGTTACAGAATAAGACAGCTACTTCTCTGTAGTGATAAGAAGGTAAGAGTATTTAAAGGGGAAAATTATTTATTGTAATGAGCGAGCCATTCCTGGTCTCTATGCAGATCCACTCTGATTTTGTCAAATTCACATATAAATTCAAGTTCAGTAGTAGGGATGTAAATATATAAACAAAAATATTGACCATGTAACCAAAAAAAATTCTATTGGTTACATGGTTAAATGCAGGGCTTGACTGCCGGTTGCTGGCTCCTGGCCACACAGGGCTGAAAGCTGCCTGATGGGGGATGGCTTTGGTTAGGTTGGGTGCCAGTTAACCAGTTACCAGTCAGGGTGATGCTTACCAAATAATTTGTTAACTGGTTACCCGTTTACATCCCTGCTCAGCAGTTTCATGTTGCAGTCTGTTTTTGAAGGGTTTCTTTGTTTAAGATTGGCAACTTTCAAGTTAGTAACTGTGTGTCCAGGGAGGTTAAAGTGCTCTCCAAGTGGTTTTTGTGTTACCATTTTTGACGTCTGATTAGTGTCCATTTATTATTTGGCGTCTGATTTGTCCAATGTACATGGCAGAGCGGCATTGCTGGCACATGAAGGTATATATCACATTAGTAGATGTGCAGGTGAATGGAGCCTTTGATGCTATGGCTGATGTGGTTAGGTCCTGGGATGGTGTCACTAGGGTAGATGTGTTGACGGAGTTGGCAATGGAGTTTGTTGCAGGGATTGGTTCCTGAGTGTGCCTGTGTGTTTATAAACAGAAATGCAGTTGAGCAAAGATTTTTAATTTTTTTTATTTCTAGCATCCTTTATCATAGATTAGTAGATAGACACTTCCATGTTGAAATACCCCTACATATTTTCTTGAGTGGAACTACACACTAGTGTAAAAATAACTTTTGGAGGTGGGAGGTTTTGGCGTCCATTGCTCATTCTTGTGCATTGAGCCTCAAAGCCAGATAGCTGTGTGAGGGAAATTGATGTTTTGTGATTTGAATTTTTGTGAAGGGAAGGGCTTTTTTTATATTATAAGCACACACCGAAAAATCTGAGGTACTGAAGGCAAATCTCACATCACAATAGCTGGAATAGAAACTAATAATTGCTTCATGTTTGATTGCATAGTTGAAGAAATACAAAGAGTGAAAGAGGGCAAGGAAGAAAGAACAATAAACATTATAATCTTGCACTGCAATTTTCTAGAAGTGCCTTGCATCCCAAAAACAGTTCTGTCCTTTGATGTCTGTTTGTTACATCGAAAATACCCTCAGTTACCTAAACTTATTCAATGATTCATAACATTCAAATGATCAAGGTTGTATTTGGTTGTTAATGAAATTTTAGATAGTCTCTTATGTAATTATAAGTGGGAAAATGAATTCAAATAGTTTATATAGGAACATATGGGTTTTAAACCAGCTAAAAACAAAGGAATATGATAGTGACTATGAGAGAGAGATCTAGTAGGGTAATGAAGGGTGCAGTTTTCAGATTGTTCCTATTTAACGTCTTCATTAGCAATCTGGAAGAAAGAGTAAACAGAATGTAAATGAAATTCACAAATGGTACTAAATTAGGAAAAGTCACCAACACTAATGAAGATGAGATATAATGCAAAGGAATTGAGGAAATGAGAAACATGGACAGAAAATGAGATGCAACTTAGAAATATGCAGCCTCTCCATTAATGTTAAAACAAACATGAATCAATGTGAGGGAAAATCCAGAGAAGTAATGTTGTAAGAGACTTAGGGGTAATAGTGAACAAGAAATTAGATATTGGCTGCAATGTGAATTGCAATAAAAGTGCAATATAACTTTGGGCTTCACATATATAGGAATCAAGTCATGGATCAAAGAGATAATAGTTCCTGTAAATGATTCTGTGCTTGGAATATTCTATACCAGGGGAAACAATGAGAAATACCGAGAGAAATATTGACAGAAAGAAAAAGATTCAGCTTTTGTCTACACTAGCACTTTTGTCGGTAAAGCTTTTGTTGGTCTGGGTTTGCTCATTAGTAAAACTAATCATGGGTTAGGACGACTGATTTATAGGGAAAGACAAAAAGCTAAATATAAGTCAAATTCTCTGCCTCTCTAATGTATAGATTCAAAAGCAGTAAATGGAGCTCTCCCAGTTTACACTTGGAGAGAGTTTGGCCTGTAAAGTTATTTTAAGATACGATGAAGGCAGGAAGTATTAGTTCACAAATATCTGGATGATGTCACCCTCAAGTAAGGGCTCACACTGTTTCTGGTGCGCAGAGTACTCATAACTGGGATTAGTATCATTAAACTGAAAAAGAAATATGAGGGTTGATAGCAGGAAAATACCTTAAAGTTTGGCTAAATTTCCCAGGTACTTCTTCCACTTTAATTCAGGGGGAAAGAGCCTCAAAAGTGAAATGTCTTACAACCCCTTGATTCCTTTGTGCAGGAATGCAACAGAGCTCATGACTGAACTTGTTTTTTTTCTATGCCTCTCATTATTTGGACTTTATGGCACACTTTTGAGAATTCTTACACGGCTTTGGGTTGACACCCTTGCTCATGCCAAGTACTGTTCTGTCAATAGTCCCACTGTAAGGTCCTACACTGATGGGGGTAAATAGCTTCCCAATAAGGGGCACCATAATAAAGGACCACTTGGCAAAAGGTCCCCTGTTCTTTACAGACAGTTCTCACCTCAGACATGACTGAACATATGTGTTACAGCATCTACAGAAAGGGTCATAACTTGTAAAAATTCAAAATCATTGTGAGAGGTATGAATGGCTAATAAATAATGCTTAAGAAATAATGTATTTCTATTGAATGCAGGCTTTATGGGCTTAGCGTCTGTAGCCAGACATGAACCCCATCTTGTTTTCCCCTCCCCCCCCCCAGAGAGCAAGAGAAAGGCAGTCAGCCTTTGATGCCCTGGGAACGCAGGGGTGCTGCTTGTCCCTGACTCTAATAAACAGAAACCAGACAGTAAATGGGCTAGCTGACGACCCAGGGCCTCCTGCTGCCCTGATGGCTAGCACCAGTAATTGACACGCCTGCACTGTCCCAGGAGAGGAATCTTCGCCCATCACATACCAGAGGTGCCCATTGTCTGCATTTTCCCAGGTGTGAATTATGCTTTGCACCCTTCGTGGGAAACTTGGCATTCAAAGCCATTTTCCCTAATTGGCCACTTGAGACCAGGAAGAAGCCTACGTGACCCAAGGGGTATAAAGAGGGGTTTAGTAGCCCACCCCATTTGAGCTCCAATCTATACCTGCTGGCAGGTATATGTTGTCTCCCGAGGTCTGTGGGACGCCCAGCCTCGCCCTACTTCTTCCCGAGGGATTGAGAGAAAGACGCTGGCCACGCCAAGTCTGGAACGCAGGGGTGAGAATTATACCTGCAATGTGTTTCTTATGTGTACACTTTAATTTAGTTACTCTATTATAAGTTTCTCTAATCAACCTGTTTCACTTCTATTGTAAACAAGAAAAATAAGATTGTGCCCTCATTCACTTTATAAGTTTAAATATATATATTGAACCAAGTTTTCTTTCTTCTTTCTTTTCTTTCTCCTACAAATAAGCAAGTGTGGTTTGAGTTTCTGACTTGAACCCGTGCTGCTGTACCCGAACCGAACACAAACAAAAGAACTCCAGCTGGTCATAAGGGACAGATATAGGGAGAGCTTGAGCGTTGGATCGTGTCGCTTCCAGGGGACAGATCCGTTGGGGCACCTCTCAGCCTCCCCAGGCTGCCCACTGCGACGGGACTTTGTGTCCTAGCAGTCAAAGTCTGAGGTGTAAAGCTCTCCCTGTTAAACTCTGGGGCGTCTGTCAGCCTGTTGGCTGCCCACTGCAAAGGATCCCGATCCTAGCAGTAAAGACACGGACGTTAAACTCTTTGGGGCACCCGTCAACCTCCTCCAGGTTGCCCACTGCTAAGGGACCCCACTCCTAGCAGTTAAAGTCTCGGGTGTATAGCTCACACACACCACTCACTGCCCTGACCACCGGCTGACAGAATTGGCGTAGTCGGCAGGATTGTGTTACAGGTTTAAATACAGCAACATGAAGCTAGTCATGGTAAATACTGATTTCAGTAAAGTAGAAAAGAATTTTTGCCCAGGAAGGTTGGGCTGACCCTAAATGGGATAGAGAAATGTTAGAAAAGGATTGGGGAAATCCTGAGGAGTTGTGGGTGCAGTTCTGTAAGTATAGAACTACCTGCAAGTTAAAGAATGGGACAAAGCCTGAGTCTGTGGAAAAGAGCCACTTTCCATTTAGCAAGGAAAACAGGATCAGGCCCAGACAAGCAGGCAGGTAACAGATAGATTGAAGGCCTTGTGGTAGAACTGAGAAAAGGCAGTAAGTACATGTACTGGAAATCTAAATCCTTAAAACAATACTTACAAGAGTAATATCTGAAACAAGGCCAGTTTTTTTTATTTTTTTTTTTTTTAGAGATAAAGTGTTTTAAGAAAAGAAAAACCCACAGAGAATTTAACTCTACAGAGAATGGAGAGAATTGAGCAGTTGTGCAAATGCTAAAATGGTGTAGATAGAAAATTGTGGTTTCTTTGCAGCCATTCTGAAGGAAAAATGGGCCCTTTTTCCAAAGGAATGTCTGTAAATAATCCAGGCAAATTTGACTCAAATCCGTACATTTAATTATAGATACTGCTAAAAGAACTGTAAAAGGGGATTCTATTGGAACTTAACTACCCCAATGAATAAAAGGGAATGTAATTGTTGTACAGCTATGTAGAAATAGTGTAAGAAAGATTCAGAGAGAATGTATGTGTATCTGTGTGTATATAATATATAGAGTGTAAATAAGTGAGGTTTTCAAGGTCCAGTAATCTTATTTTGTAGGTTTGAAACAAATTGGTTTGGTTTACTTTTAGTAAGACCATTTCAGTCCAAGTTGTTTAATGAAAGTACAGGAAAACTGTAAGCAAAAAGAAAGAGTTACACCCTATGCAAAGTTTAATGTGGCTAAGTAGTGTTATAAACAAAGACTGCACATTTTCCTGTGACATGCCATGTATATTGTAGAAGGGGTAAAAACTGCAAACAAATTAAAATGCTGTGGAGGCTCCAGGAGCCACAACAGGTTGTAATTTCCTTTGTGATGCAAATGCCCTAGCTGGCAGCACAAAGAAGCTTTGCAGGTAATGGCTAAGTTTGATCAGCAAACTACCTGAGATCAGAAAGTTCAAACTGTAGCCCTCCAGAAAGTCAAACATAAAAGTGAGAATCTAAAAGGATTTATGTTTGCACAATGCTAAATGTGAGAACAGATACAGAAGGGGGAGCAACCTTTGGTAACAACAAGATGGAGTGTGCTTGTGGGTGTGTGAGAGTACGAGTGTAATGTATCATATGCATATGATAAGTATTGATTGATCTATGTATGTTCAATAAATGTGACGTGTTGCCTTATCCCCTGAAGGAAAAAAAAAGGAGATATTGGTATTGCTATTTTAGTCCCAATAGGAGGTTGGGTATACTAGAAAATGTTTAAATATGTAAGCAGTCTTTTTAAGAAGGCTCCCAGAGAGAAGACTGAGAAATTGGCATTTGTAAAAGATGTTACCCCTTTTGAACAAAATCGTGCAAAGGTTCGGGCATAGCCCTTGGTCTAATCAGGTGTTAGCTGCTGTCCATACAATTTCAGACCTAGAAGACAAATTGGCTAACTACTTGTGGATATGTAAACTGTTGCCCCCAATGAAGGGGGAAGCAGCTGCAGCTTGACTTCTATGGAAAACCTGTAATGAGGTGCTCTTCAAATTGACTGAATATAAGAATGTAAATATGAAACTGCAAAAATGTAAAAGCCTCTGCTGCAGAAGTGGAGAGGTAGAAATGCATGTCCCTCAGTACCCAGACAGAGCTAGATTCCCTTAAGGATGGGTACTGAGAGTTAAAGCAACTCTTAGATTTTTCAGGAATATGCTTAAGAAAAGGACCAGGAGGTATGAGGCTTAGTGAACAACGCCACCCTCCTTGCTAAACTGGTAAAAGGCAAACTGGCGAATTGATTACATTGGCCCATTACCCTCCACCAGACAGAGAAGGAAATATGTTTTGACTGGAGTAGAGATTGTCTCTGGAATTGGCTTTGCCTACCCCACCCGATTAGCAATGGGGTTGTCAACCATCATGAGACTAAACCACTTAACAGCACTTGTCCCAACACCCCAAGTAATACAATCAGATAAGGACTCCAAATATGCCCCTGGGGATACTGTTGTAGTCAAACACCCCAGCCTGGGCACACATACCTGTGTACTTCAGTCTTATAAAGACAAGGGCGTTTGGATTATTGCAAACCCCAACAAGATGCCAATAACTATTTCTGAGGCTTGGATTGTATCCAAGACCGGTTGACTTTATGTTTTCTTTTAGAATCAAACTTGGTTGTGTGGCAGATCCTGATCCGAGCGACAGCATGATGTTTGGACTTGTTGTAACGTTCCTTGTGGCCACAGCAGCCTCCGCTGTTCTCAGACACCCTTTCCAGAATGCCATCCAAACTGGCGCCACGGACTGTTGGACGTGTACACTGCTGAACTTCCTCCACAGGACTGGGAGTTGAATTTGTCCCTTTAAACTTGAATGACTGGTGGAACAAGAGCGACGTTTTCAAGTGGGGACCAGCCTGGTTTGATGACAGCAGCTCCAGCAGCTACAAAATTTTAAATGACTCTGGGAAGGGAACTTGGGGGTGGCATGGACAATGGCAACCTACACTATGGGGTCAAACTCTGGAGTATGTAACAGGAAGCTCCAGGGAAGTGTACCCCATCTGCTTTGAGAACAAAAGGTACTGGACCCCACCTTGGGAGGTTAGGGGACCAGCAGTGTACCCACATTGTAAGTTTTAATGAGAAATTAAAAGTCTGGGATGTCTATCCCAGTGCAACCCACCAAAAACCCTTAAGGTGCTCGGGATATAACATCTCCCAAGGTGGCACACCACTATCTAACAATGTTACCATTATTCCCCTAAACTTCAGCCAATACCTGGAAGGAAAAGCCTGGTACAATCAGTCATTATTCATTATTCCTAACACCGGTCAAATATACAACCCCACACTGGTAACCAGTAACACCCTACTCCCAAACCAGTGTGCTAGGGCAGAGCTTTTTACATCGGATCAGGTCCTACAGGACTTGCTGTTTGCCTTGCATTGCACAGCCGCTAATGATAGTTACTGTGCTACCCACCATACCCCAAAGAAAGGACCCACTGGAACAGGGTGGTATAAGGGACCTTACTCCCCTATTCTGAAGAAAGAGCCAGGACTCTTTTTCATTTGCAGGCAGAAAGCCAACAAGTATCTGCCACTGAATTAAATAGGGCACTGCTCACTGGGGCATGCTGCCCCTGGGGGACTCACTGTACACCCCCACATTATGGCTCCTGGTATCACTAACCTTGGAAGTTTCCTGCACCGGATGCCAAGAAGATTCACCCTGAACCCCCTTATAGAACGCTCTACAGATTTTTCACCAGTTCACCTGTGCATTCCTGCCCTGGTTTGGAGTAGCTGAGCTGGAGAAGGCATTAGTGAATAGCCTTAGATGCAGTTTTAGCCCAGCAGGGGGGAGTATGTGCGATAATTAACCAATCTTGCTGCTTACAAATTAAACAAGATGCATTCACTATAAAGGGCACTGTTAAGGTGCTACACGCTGTAACTGAGGAGGGAAAAGCCTCATGGCTAGATTGGCTAGCCCAACACCTAGGATTTTCGTTAACTCCATTCCTTCACTCTATTGTAAATACTATATTAACCATTTTCCTTGTTGTAATTGCTTGTTGCATGCTTCTATGTATTGTTAAGCGTTTGGTGTACACTGCTACCTCCTCTGCACAAGTCCAATATATGGCATTGGGAAGCGATCCTAATCAATCCCTCGATCCGAAATTATCTGATCAGACCCTGCCGATAGGGCGATTTTAGCTTCCTCCAAGGAGGGCAAAAAGGTGCTGGCATCACCGCCATCTTGCGTTCTGGGACATAGTGAGGCGTGTCAAGGGGGTGGAATGTAGCCAGACATGAACCCCATCTTGTTTTCCCCTCCCCCCCCCAGAGAGCAAGAGAAAGGCAGTCAGCCTTTGATGCCCTGGGAACGCAGGGGTGCTGCTTGTCCCTGACTCTAATAAACAGAAACCAGACAGTAAATGGGCTAGCTGACGACCCAGGGCCTCCTGCTGCCCTGATGGCTAGCACCAGTAATTGACACGCCTGCACTGTCCCAGGAGAGGAATCTTCGCCCATCACATACCAGAGGTGCCCATTGTCTGCATTTTCCCAGGTGTGAATTATGCTTTGCACACTTCGTGGGAAACTTGGCATTCAAAGCCATTTTCCCTAATTGGCCACTTGAGACCAGGAAGAAGCCTACGTGACCCAAGGGGTATAAAGAGGGGTTTAGTAGCCCACCCCATTTGAGCTCCAATCTATACCTGCTGGCAGGTATATGTTGTCTCCCGAGGTCTGTGGGACGCCCAGCCTCGCCCTACTTCTTCCCGAGGGATTGAGAGAAAGACGCTGGCCACGCCAAGTCTGGAACGCAGGGGTGAGAATTATACCTGCAATGTGTTTCTTATGTGTACACTTTAATTTAGTTACTCTATTATAAGTTTCTCTAATCAACCTGTTTCACTTCTATTGTAAACAAGAAAAATAAGATTGTGCCCTCATTCACTTTATAAGTTTAAATATATATATTGAACCAAGTTTTCTTTCTTCTTTCTTTTCTTTCTCCTACAAATAAGCAAGTGTGGTTTGAGTTTCTGACTTGAACCCGTGCTGCTGTACCCGAACCGAACACAAACAAAAGAACTCCAGCTGGTCATAAGGGACAGATATAGGGAGAGCTTGAGCGTTGGATCGTGTCGCTTCCAGGGGACAGATCCGTTGGGGCACCTCTCAGCCTCCCCAGGCTGCCCACTGCGACGGGACTTTGTGTCCTAGCAGTCAAAGTCTGAGGTGTAAAGCTCTCCCTGTTAAACTCTGGGGCGTCTGTCAGCCTGTTGGCTGCCCACTGCAAAGGATCCCGATCCTAGCAGTAAAGACATGGACGTTAAACTCTTTGGGGCACCCGTCAACCTCCTCCAGGTTGCCCACTGCTAAGGGACCCCACTCCTAGCAGTTAAAGTCTCGGGTGTATAGCTCACACACACCACTCACTGCCCTGACCACCGGCTGACAGCGTCATGAGGAGATAATATATTGGTGATGGCTCATCTGAGCAACAGGGAGTTGATCTGCCCTGTTTGACTGGAGATGCAGTCCAAGGCTTAACTTAGTGGCCTTGTGCAATGCTAAGATTTTGAATGGGAAACCATCGGAGGCAATGACAAACTATCTACATGTGACTTAAAAGTAAAAATGAAACTTTATCACAAGACCAGAGTTTGCCCTATCTGGAAATAGGAACCGTCGGCTACTTTCAATATAACAGAAAAGAAAGAAGAACTCTGCAATGGACCAAATTTGGGAGGAAAGCCTACTTTACTAGATAGGAAAGGGAACTTTGATACATGCAGGTTCATGTTTTATTATTTTATTTTTTGTTGTAACCAATTATTTTTCACCATTTTCTCTTACTTCATTCTCTAAGGGTATGTCTACACTTGCAGCCTATTTCGGAATAGGGCTGCAAATGTAGGCATTCGGAATTGCAAATCAAGCCCGGGATTTAAATATCTCATGCTTGATTTGCATCTTCCCGGCCGGGCTCCATTTTTTAAATGTACAAGTCCGGAATAACTGCCCGTGTCTACACGCGGCAGTGAAATGGGCGTTTGAAATAAAGCCCTATTTCAAACTACCTGTTAAACCTCATTGCAGGAGGAATAACAGATAGTTTGAAATAGGGCTTTATTTCGAACGCCCATTTCACTGCCGCGTGTAGACACGGGCAGTTATTCCGGGCTTGTAAATTTAAAAAAGGGTGCCCGGCCGGGAAGATGCAAATCAAGCGCAGGATATTTAAATCTTGGGCTTGATTTGCAATTCCAAATGCCTACATTTGCAGCCCTATTCCGAAATAGGCTGCAAGTGCAGACATATCCTTACTCATTAAATCTGTATTCTTTCTTAAATAGACCTAATTATGTTTCATATAAGTACTCATAAAGGCTATGTGATTAACTGGAAAAGGGGGATATGCTGCAGCTTTGTGTGCAAGAGGTGACTGGAATTTTTGTGAGAAGTGGATATCAGGGGCTTTCTGTCATAAGGGAACAATTCAAAGGGACACAATGACTGGGGTGCACCTGTTGTTAATCTACAGGGTGGAAGACTGGGCTGACGGAGGAAGTTGCAGGGTGGCTGAAATGCTGGTGGGGTCAAGGAGCTGACATGCACAAGTTTTCCACATGCTGTAGATACTCAGAGTTTGGGGTGCCCCAGGAATGGCTCCACATACTATGGTAAGGTATAGCAGTGTAGAGAACTCTTCCCTTTTATCAAAAACTTCCTAAAGAGTATATGTAGAGGGAAGAATGAGGTCTAAGTGGTGCACTCTCTGTATGCTTGCACACAACACATATTCTGCCTGAACATGGGGTGCAGAATCAAACTTCAAGTGATTATATATATGAAAGTTTTACTTGGATATTGAATTTGATTCACTTTCTGTGTCTACGCAGAGTGAGTAGTAAAAGAATACTTGTTTTCCTCAATATGTATAGTTAGCTTTTTCTTTCTGCTCCTAAAAGGGAACATTTTTTTTTTCTGTAGCCTCTTAATTATTTAAAAAATATCACTCTAATATATTTTTCTAGCAGCAGATGCCAGCCTGGTTGGAAAAAAATGTCTGCTCTTACTGGGTCACAAAGTGGCCTCTCTTTGTGATTAACCAAATGGAAAAAGAAAAGGGACTGTTTAACACATTAATAGTATGAAAAATATCTAGAAACTGAGAGAGTCTCCTGCTAATACAGCACTACAGGCAGTACCAAATGAAGATATTGCAAATACTACTCTAGCCAAGTAGTTTCTGCAGGTTTGTTACAGAGAAGGAAATAAAATTGATGTGATGAAGATATCATTATATAAAATAAGATGTTAATATTTTTCCTTGTCAATCAATCATCCCTTTAATGAGCACTTGGTATATTATTCATGTTTTTCATATTCCCTGGGTATAACGTGAAGCACATTTCTAACAGAAATTATTTCAATATAAAATCTAGGATCTAGCTAGCCCCGAACTTTGGGAAAACTTGAACCTACATCCAACTCTTATGCAAACTTTAACATTAACCAGAACTATAAAAGGTGATACAAAGAAATAGAGGAAAAACAGAGTAAAATACATCCAGAGTTTCTGAAAACACACAAACACACACACGTAAAGTTACTTTTGGTTAAATAAGAAAATGACAGTGATTTGGGGATGGAGGGATTATTCTGTTTATAATAGATGTGTGATGGAGAAGAGTAGTGCTGGCCAGCATTTGGTTTAAACTCAGGCATCTGGGGGTGTTGCCAAGGAGTCAGCAGAGCCAATGGGAGACACTATTGAGATTTGAATTGGAAAATATACCTGCCAGCTCTTTTTAATTTATGTGAGTTTTAAGCCAGGAGTTGGGGGAACAAGATGAATTGAACCAGGCAGAATGATCATGCCTACAAAGAATACTGGGAATGGAAATGGACTGGACCCTGAAGTATGGATTGTAAGTAGATAGGGAAATATCTATTTAGTCATAATCAGGTTGTTTTCTTTGTTTTGTTGTTTGGTTAAACTTCTCTGTGCTAAGTCCATGTGCTCCCCCTCTCATACATTATATTTTAAGCTGTATCCTAGGGATGTAAATTTCTGTGTTTTTAAATTCTTTTCTCAGTTGCTTTGAAACACCTAGCAACCAAGTATGCTTTCCCAAATGTATTTTTTGTTCTGTTAATAAAATCACCTTTTTAAAGCTATGATTTGATTCTTGTGTCCTGGAAGATAACAGGAAGTCTGTTTATGCGTTCGTAAGACTGAGAGGTCAGCTATCAGAAATTGCAGGTTTTTTTCTTTTTTTTATTCCAAGCTCTCTTGTGGTAAAAGAGTTTGGGGGTACACCTCTGGAAAAAGTGCTTTCTTCCTGGGTTCAAGAAGAAAGTTTTTTTTTTTTACTTGGTGGTGGCAGATACTTCCCAAAGCCAGGGAATCTATGACATTGGGGAGCTTTTAAGCAGAAGCCTATAGAGATAAGGTATATTTAAGATCTGTTGTGGACCCCCACCTTCTGCACTCGGAGTGCTAGAATGGGGAACAACCATGACAAGATGTAACAAAACAAAGATGCAATAGTGCAAAATGTTTTCACCATCATTAAGAGTACATATTTTTTTTGCAAAAGGTCGTAGAAAGGAAATCCTCAGAGTAAAGGAAAAGGAGCAGAAGTGGTGAAGCAGCAAAAATACAATCAAGTTATGAATGAGCAGTTCTAAGGAGTAGTCTTTTTTGTGTGAAAATGTTCACAGAGCTCAGTGATTCAAAAAAATGTAACTTCTTATGTGGGAAGAGGAATATTCATTGAATATCACATTGCGAAGTGCAGACTCAGTCTTGTCCTTGGGGTTTGTGTCATGGTGCAAACATCCAGGTCTGTGACACTCAGCAACAGAGGAACAGTTGCAGTTTATTGTTTTTGAGAATAGTGGAAGGTCCAAAGCACTTTAAAGAATTTAGCCTGCAAGGCCCTGTCTCCACAGCAAGACTGTAATGTGCAATTTAACTGTTCATAAAAAAACCGTAGTGTTTTGTGTGCAACAAATCCTGTGCTTGTTTGTATTATTTGTGTTGCATTTGGTGAAGGTTATTAAATAGCCTTTTCTGGGATTAGGTTGTGCCGCTTAATACGTGGCGATGTGGAGCTGCTGTATGTGGAGGGTGCAGAAACCCTCCTGGAATTGCCGTATGTACATGATCACTACCATACCACATTAAGAGATAAAGTTGGCTGTTGCATGAAGGTGAGTGGCTAGTGCATGAGAATGAGTGCATAGCCCTTCCTCTTCTAGTTTTCTTTGCACTGTGCACCAATGGGGAAGTCAGAAGAAAGCAGTTCCTGTGCTTTCTAGGGTACAGAGGACGCTATTTCTCCTGGTTCACACAAGGAGGAGGATGGTTTTGCACCTATCTCCACCACTTAGTATCTCTAGAAACATTTTAAATTCTTGATCTGTTACATATCTGCTATACACGTGTGTGTGTGTGTGTTGTGTTTAAATAGAGGACTCAAATGAATTACTTTAGGTGCAGTGACTTTTATAATGGAAAATACACCAGTCATATTTACAGTTTATTTTTTAATAAAGGTTTCCCTTCTTAGCTGAAATGATTGGATACATAATACCAACTGTACCGACAAAATAATGAGGTCTAAATAATGAGGCTGTTACCACTCAAGAAAGAGATCTTGGGGTCATTAAGAACATAAGAACATAAGAATGGCCGTACTGGGTCAGACCAAAGGTCCATCTAGCCCAGCAGCCTGTCTGCCGACAGTGGCCAGCACCAGGTGCCCCAGAGAGGGTGGACCGAAGACAGTGATCAAGCGATTTGTCTCCTGCCGTCTCTGACAAACAGAGGCCAGGGACACCATTTTATCCCCTGGCTAATAGCCTTTTATGGACCCAACCTCCATGAAATTATCTAGCTTCTCTTTAAACTCTGTTATAGTCTTAGCCTTCACAGCCTCCTCTGGCAAGGAGTTCCACAGGTTGACTACACGCTGTGTGAAGAAGAACTTTCTTTTATTAGTTTTAAACCTGCTACCCATTAACTTCATTTGGCGTCCTCTAGTTCTTCTATTATGGGAACTAATAAATAACTTTTCTTTATTTGCCCTCTCCACACAACTCATGATTTTATATACCTCTATCATATCCCCCCTCAGTCTCCTCTTTTCTAAACTGAAAAGTCCCAGTCATTTTAACCTCTCTTCATATGGGACCCGTTCCAAACCCCAAATCATTTTAGTTGCCCTTTTCTGAACCCTTTCCAAGGCCAAAATATCTTTTTTGAGGTGAGGAGACCACATCTGTACACAGTATTCAAGATGTGGGCATACCATAGTTTTATACAGGGGCAGTAAGATATTCTGGGTCTTATTTTCTATCCCTTTCTTAATAATTCCTAGCATCCTATTTGCCTTTTTGACCGCCGCTGCACACTGTGTGGAAGTTTTCAGAGAACTATCCACGATAACTCCAAGATCTCTTTCCTGATTTGTCGTAGCCAAATTAGCTCCCATCATACTGTACGTATAGTTGGGGTTATTTTTCCCAGTGTGCATTACTTTACACTTATCCACATTAAATATCACTTGCCATTTTGTTGCCCAATCACTCAGTTTGGCGAGATCTTTTTGGAGTCCCTCACAGTCTGCTTCTGTCTTGACTATCCTAAACAGTTTGGTATCATCTGCAAACTTTACCACCTCACTGCTTACCCCTTTCTCCAGATCATTTATGAATAAGTTGAACAGGATTGGTCCCAGGATTGACCCTTAGGGAACACCACTAGTTACCCCTCTCCATTCTGAAAATTTACCATTTATTCCTACCCTTTGTTTCCTGTCTTTCAACCAGTTCTCAATCCAAGAAAGGACCTTCCCTCTTATCCCATGGCAATGTAATTTACACAAGAGCCTTTGGTGAGGGACCTTGTCAAAGGCTTTCTGAAAATCTAAGTATACTATATCTACTGGATCCCCCTTGTCTGCATGTTTGTTAACCCCTTCAAAGAACTCTAATAGATTAGTAAGACAGGATTTCCCTTTACAGAAACCATGTTGACTTTTGTCCAACAGATTATGTTCTTCTACGTGCCTCACAATTTGATTTTTTACTATTGTTTTGACTAATTTGCCCGGTACTGAAGTTAGACTTACCGGTCTGTAATTGCCAGGATCGCCTCTAGAGCCCTTTTTAAATATTGGTGTCACATTAGCTACCCTCCGGTCATTAGGTACGGAAGCCGATTTGAAGGATAGGTTACAAACCACAGATAATAGTTCAGCAATTTCCCATTTGAGTTCTTTTAGAACCCTTGGATGAATGCCATCCGGTCCCGGAGATTTGTTAACATTAAGTTTTTCTATTTGTTCCAAAACCTCCTCTAATGACACTTCAATCCGGGACAGTTTCTCAGATTCATCATCCACAAAGGACGGTACAGATTTGGGAATCTCCCTAACATCCTCAGCCATGAAGACTGAAGCAAAGAAATCATTTAGTTTCTCCGCAATGGCTTTATCGTCCTTGATTGCTCCTTTTATATCTCGATCGTCTAGGGGACCCACAGGATTTTTAGCAGGCTTCCTGCTTCTAATGTACTTAAAAAAATTTTGTTATTTCTTTTTGA
Source organism: Pelochelys cantorii (assembly GCA_032595735.1). Lineage (NCBI taxonomy): Eukaryota > Metazoa > Chordata > Testudines > Trionychidae > Pelochelys > Pelochelys cantorii. Next base: position 90,813,826 of record CM064327.1, read on the forward strand.
GTTTTTGGCTATCTGTTCCTCAAAATCTTTTTTTGCTTTTCTTATTACATTTTTACATTTGATTTGACAGTGTTTATGTTCCTTTCTATTTATCTCACTAGGATTGGACTTCCACTTCGTAAAAGATGCCTTTTTTGTCCCTCGCTGCTTCTTTTACATGGTGGTTAAGCCACAGTGACTCTTTTTTAGGTCTCTTGCTATGTTTTTTAACTTGGGGTATACATTTAAGTTGGGTCTCTATTATGGTGTCTTTAAAAAGTTTCCATGCAGCTTGCAGTGATTTGGCTCTAGTCACTGTGCCTTTTAATTTCTGTTTAACTAACCTCCTCACTTTTGTGTAATTCCCCTTTTTGAAATTAAATGCCAGAGTTCTGGACTGCTGAGGTGTTCTTCCCACCACAGGAATGTTAAATGTTATTATATTATGGTCACTATTCCCAAGCGGTCCTGTAATGGTTATCTCCTGGACCTGATCCTGCGCTCCACTCAGGACTGAATCGAGAATTGCCTCTCCCCTTGTGGGTTCCTGTACCAGCTGCTCCAAGAAGCAGTCATTTAAGCCATTGAGAAATTTAATCTCTGCTTTTCTTCCTGAGGTGACATGTATCCAGTCAATATGGGGATAATTAAAATCCCCCATTATTATAGAGTTCTTTATTTTGGTAGCCTCTCTCATCTCCCTCAGCATTTCAATGTCAGTATCGCTGTCCTGGTCAGGTGGTCGATAATATAGCCCTACTGCTAATTTCTTATTATTGGAGGATGGAATTACTATCCATTGCGGTTCTATTGAACATGTTGATTCATTTAATATTTTTATTTCATTTGATTCTACATTATCTTTCACATACAGTGCCACTCCGCCACCCACACGGCCTGCTCTATCCTTCCAATATATTTATATCCCAGTATGATTGTGTGCCACAGATTTTCCTCATTCCGCCAGGTTTCAGTGATGCCTATTATGTCAATCTCCTCCTTTAATACGAGGTACTCTAGTTCACCCATCTTATAAGTCAGACTCCTAGCATTTGTGTAGAAGCACTTTAAAAATGTGCACTGCTTATTTGTCTGCCCTTCCCTGATGCATTGGATTCCTTTATATGTGGTTGTTTGTCTGCTCTGGCCCATGGTTTGTCCTCTCCCCTCCTCTCTTTCTGACTACAGCTTAGAGAATCTCTATCAATGGATTCTCCTCTAAGAGAAGTCTCCATCTGATTTATGTGCATCTCCGCACCAATCGGCTTTCCCCCATATCTTAGTTTAAAAACTGCTCTAAAAACTGCTCTTATGGATAGCTCTCTAAAATCATCCACTCAATGTGCAATGGCAGTTAAAAATCTACCAGTAAATTAGGAACCATTAAGAAAGGGATAGATAAGAAGACTGAAAATATCATAATGCCACTATAAATCAATGGTATGCCCTCGTCTCGAATATGGCATGCAGTTCTGGTTGCCCCATCTCAGAAAAGATGTATTAAAACTGGAACCGGTACAGAACAAAATTTATTAGGGATATGGAAGAGCTTCCATAAGAGCAGATATTAACAAGGCTGGGACTGACGAGAGATAATTAAGAGGGGATTATGATAGAATTCTATCAAATCATGAATGGTGTGGAGAAAGTGAAGAGGGAAATGTTATTCACCCCTTCACATAACACAAGAACCAGGGTCACAAAATGAAATAAATAGTCAGCAGTTTAAAACAAACATAAGAAAGAATTTCTTCACGCAACACACAGTCGACCTGTTTTCCATGAATGGGAAATGAAAGGGCCATTTTTTTAGACCAGCGTACTTCAGTCTCTCTAGGGTCTTCTAACAGACCCATTGTAAGAATATGAATTCTCTCATACCAAAAGATGTTATTAAAAATTCAGTATTACCACTGTGTCATGATTATCATACATAGTATAATATCTTCCATTTATAGCAAAATGGTACAACTCTTCCATGGTACAACTCCACAGTTGTAAAATAGTAAAATACCACAGTTACTGTGCTTAGAATAGGATACATTTATATCTTACCATATATTTTAGAAATGTGCATATCTGTCCATCCATGAATCTGTTCAAGAACTGCTCCTAAATGGTAAGAGCTAGGACCACCAAATTTGGTATGCAGCTTTCTCTTATCACAATTTAAAGCAAGGTCAGGGTATGGTTGTGCCAGGATAATGGGATGTGCATGGAATTTGATTGTTTCTCATTAAATGGAAAAGGAGGGGTCTGGTGGGAGGGACAGTTACACTGTAGAACAACCACAGGGGGACAACGAGAGGCCAGAGATGGGGACTGGAACAGCTATACCCAGGGGCGGCCCGTGACTATAGGCAGACTCGGCCACCGCCTAGGGCGCCACCGCCCGAGGTGCCCGATGATGACGTCAGTCCATTGACGGCCCTGCAGGCGGGGGTGCCGATCGCGCGTTCTGCCTGGGGTGCCAGCTGCCTCAGCCGGCCTCAGGCCGCTCCTGGCTATACCCCATTGGGTCAGTACATGGAAGGGGTGGAAAAAGGGACAACTATATACTACATATTTCATAAAGTTTGTCTGTTTCCATATCTGTTTGTGTGTCTGTCCCTCAGCTGGGAGACTTGCACCCCTACGTCAGATGTGCCCATTGTAGCTTCAGTAGCCATGAACATGTGCTTCTCACCTGGCCCCAAGCTGCGAAGGTGACAGAGGGCTGGGCTTGTCCTCTTTTCCCAGAGCAGCCTGCATACTGAATCCCTCATCCCCAGCTTTCCCCTAGAACAATGATTTAAATGAAGAAAAACAACACTTACTTCTGTTAAGAACCTGAGCAATGCTGGGTAAATCTTCAAATTTAGAATAGAAAAAAGCAACTGTCCTGTCTCAGATACAACTGCTGCAATTTGTTGAAAAATTAGAGTTCTGCTATATGTGGTATAAGGAACATCGATTCTCTCTAAAATAGTGACTTGTTTGCTGGTTTCTCTTGGGGTATCCCACAGCCATTTCGCCATGCTTCTTCTGATTTTAGCACAAGTCTCTGAAGTTCCACAAATCAGTTCTGGCACTGATTCCTGATACCCAATGGGTCAAATTCAATGGGAGCTGGTTATACATATCTTAGCACAGGCCTGTAGCCATATAACACTGTACACATTCATACTACAGCCATTTAACACCACTCTAGAAGACTAAACATGGATATAAATATAGTCTAATCTCATTTTGAGACATTTTTACAGAGCCAGAATGGTGCAAAGTGGGTTTAGTGTAAACGAGAATCAGGTTCAGTATGTCCATTTGCTAAGAATTTGATTTGCATATTGAGTTTGACATTAGCATAAGACCCAAGACATCACCATTTGTTGGGGTTCAATATAGCACTTAGGACTTAGTTTTCCTCCAAATATACATATACAATACCTATTAGTGTCAGTAGGAGTTATGCATGCTTATGGTCGGGGAGATTTATGAGCATATATATTACAAGCACATCACCTTGAAATTTTGCATATGGTTTGGAAATTTATAGTGTCTGCAAGTAGGAAATAATGGAGTTGCTTTTAGATAGCTTATCAGTAGGAATAAAGTAGTGTATAGGAAAAGAACAAAGTTTTATAGTTTTCAAGTACTTCATTCTGAAGCGCAGATGTGACAATCTCTCTGAATTTTTAAAGAGGCCCCCTGCCAGGAAGCAGACATATCCTGGTGTAAAGATAAAATCATTCTATAACTACATGTTGTCAATGGATAAGTAGAGAGGCATGGCTTTATCACTTCTAGAATAGAAATGCACATTTAAATTTTGATGAATGTTGTGTTTATTACTCGTAAACAGGAAAGTTACTCTGGCAAGTACCAATACTAGCTTGATATTCTCACTGCTGGAGAAAAAACATCTTTCTTTGTATTATTCATTGGTAATTGTGGTGCTTAAACAAAAATAAATGCCATCATTTAAATTTCACATATATATACTGTAATAGCTATTCATAAGAATTCCAACTTAATCTCTTACTTTATGTATTAAGACAGTGTACTAATAGAGGTCCCACATTCAGGAAAGCACTTACGGGTATGTTTAAGGACATCCCTATTCAGGACAGTACCTAAGCATATGCTTAAGTGATGTCTTATATAGAGACGTTTTCTTGAATTGAGGCTTAAGTTTCAGTTATCTGAAATGTATCTTGTAAATTGAATAACTATATACTAAGCTATCTCCTGCTGCCTATCTCCTGCTGTTAAAAGTTTTTAGTGAAATTTAAACTAACAACCCCCAAACTAATCAAACTGGCATTTGATTAAATAATCTACATGAAATAATAGTATAAAGCATAATGAAAGGTATTGGGCCTGATCCTATAAAGAGATGTTCTGGGGTGAATGCTTCTATCAGTGTGGAGTCCTATTGACATCATTGAGTCTTGAATTATATGGTAACATACTGAGCCTGTGTTTGCACAGTTAAAGTGTGTAGAGCCTAAACTAGTTCTCATTAAAGTCCATGGAAAAACCTACATGGATGACAGCTGTGCAGCTCCAGGCTCTCATTTTAGAAACCTATTATTTTCTAGAAAGGACAGTGTAATATCTAGAGAACATATCTGCAGTATTATTCAAGATAATCATTTCAGGGCCTGTCTAGAGATAGTCCATGTGCAGAACTACTATGGATTGAGATCTGCTGATGAGAATGGAGATGATGATGATGATGATGATGTGCTTTAAATGACCAGATAGAGTAAATATAAACAATGCTGGTTCACTCACCTAATGTGTTAGAGCTATATTGTGGCACAGCTAGCATGGTGGAACAGAGACAAATAAAAGGCTGTAAGCAAACCAGTATGTATGCCTCCTTGCCAGCTGTCTGTATCATGGGATACACACAGCACAAGAGAGGAAGCAGGTTCTGCACAGTTTTCCTCCCCAGCTGCTCCAAGAGCAGCATAACCTCATTCTATCCCTTACATTGGGCAGATGGTAATTTCATGATCTAGCTCTTAAAGTAATATTGGACCAGATCTTACTGACCAATACTGCCCCTTTATACTACTGCAGAAGCTCAAAGGACAGAAAATTGCCATTAAACAAGGCTCTGAGGATTTCTCTGATGTAACAGAATCTTCTAGTAAAATAAAAAATATGCTGCTATTGTGGTCTTGATCAAATAAGCTTATGTAATGAAAATAGTTCTAAATTTTAAGTAAGAGAACTTGTGTCAAAAATAATTACCAGAAAATTGAAAGATAAAAAAGGACTTGACAAATCAGTTTAGATTCTTAATGGAAAAAGTTTTATTAATGGAAATAATTACCAAGGCTCTGATCTTGCACACACTTATACGCATGAAAAACTTTAGGCATGCGTGTAGTTCTACCATGCTTCCTCTAGTTCCATTGGATTCCTTTAAGTTACTCATGTAGATAAGTGTTGGCAGGATTGGGGCTTACATTATTACAGCAGTCTGTGGCTAAAATGTTATAGTCAGAGAAGAAAAACTGTCTCATATTCAATAATTAATATCATAGACCTGAAGCAGAACTGATTAAAATGTTCTCAAGACAGCTCTATAGAGAATTAAAACTCTTTACAGAAACCTTTGACTAGAGGGACCCTGGCATGGTAAATTTCAACTTGTAAAAGAAAATCTGGTGCATATAAAAATAAAAGTACAAGTTACTTGATAGTATCTGTTGTATTACCAGAAGAAATGAATTATATGGTAACTAAGTAATTACAAGTGCAACAAATGATAAATATCTCTCTAATCAAAAGTGGTTACATTATATGAAAGATGCAATGATATATTCAAGATATAACAGAAGTGCGGTTTCTTGGTTAGTTAAAGAGAAAGAAAATTGAGTAAATGTTAGAGAAGTATTGATCAACAATACTATTTAAAGTGTAAGTTTCTAACTGCTGTTTATCTCCATTGCTCATATCCTTTTCATACTCCTTTGGGGAAATATTTGTCCATGATTTGTCTCAGACCAAAGGCATTTTTAAAAGAGGTATGAATTGCGTCTGTGTATGAATCAAATTGGGGGGGAAATACATTGGGGGAGGGGGGTATATGATGTCTTCTAGCTGAAATTTTATCCTTGCATAGCTTAGAAATGCCAAGTTTACTTTATAGTAATTGAAAATATCCAGATTTGAAAAAAAAATGGTTCAGAAATGTTCAGATTCTGTTATATTTATTAGTGAAATATTTCTGCATTTGCATCAAAATACTTTTCCCCTCCATCAGAGATTTTACAGCAGATAGCGAATCCTTTTAACATCCTTAACTGCTTAGAGTCTTTAATGCTGACCTGCCTTTAAGCAGTTCAGTCCATAGGATGCTGTTAGCATGTACCTGCTTTAGCCTCTTTACCACTAACACCACACATAAGGATTTAAGTGTAAGCAAGATCTGAAGGACTTCATCCTTTACAGCTAGTTGGAAGTGGGGTGTGTCCATATAAATACAGTTTGCTCCTGCTTTGTTTAGATTTGCTAGATATTCAGCAGATGGAATGGTATTTTGCTCGTAATCAACTTAATTTGTGACCCAGCACCAGCTATGTGTATATTAAATGCAGTGATGCTAAAATATGATTCCCAATGTATGTAATTTTGTGAGAATACAGAAAAGTAGGACTGTGCTAAATTGTTCCAAATGAAAGAGCTCACAGTTAGCAGAAAGGATCTTGCTAAGACAGGGGCTTGCCTTTCAGAAATGCAATGAGTGTCCAGCAGAAGGGAGGCAGAGAGGCATAATGAGCAGCCAGAAGGGTGGAGGCAGAGAGCATTGAGGAGGTGGATGGCGAGTGATCAGCAGAGTGAGTAAAACGGCTCCTCGCCACTCTGGATGGGATGTGAACGTTGTGGATGCATCTCTGAACTCTGCGTCTGCTCTGACCAAGGGCTGCAACTGTGAGTGGGGTGCAGAGAAGGGTTGGGCATGTGAAGGGGACATTTACATTGCTGACTTCAGAACCTGAGAGGAACAGGATATTGCCCAACCTAGTTGGGGTGGAACTTTTACTCCCCCTTCCTTTTTTTTGGAAATCTGGTTTGTGGTGTTTTCCCAAATTAATGCCAAGTTACTTTCCTTTTCTACACTCAGATTCTGCCAAGGGCACCATTTCAAACATTTAGGGGAGGCAGCAGCCGTGCGCTCCGGGACATGGCTAGTTTTTCATCCCATTCCCTGGACGCTAAGGGAGTGAGGGGAAAGTGCTTGCATACCGTGCATGCCTCTCACACCTGGCTGGTGAAGGGAGCTCAGTCTTGTAGCTGGTCAGATTTTTCCCACACTACTTCCACTGGTGTTCCAGAACGTCAATCCTCTGATCATTAGAAACCTTCACATAATTTCAAGACTAAACTTGTTCATGGCCAGTATATATCTATTTGTTCTGGAGTCCATATTGGTGCTTAACTGGAATAACTCCTTTCCCTCTGTGATGGGGGCTTGAGCCCCCACACTAAGAGCAGCGCCGCTTTGGCACTCTGGGGAGCGGGCTCTGAGCCGCGCTGGGTCTGCCACGCATGCGCGGCCGCGCACCCAGAACCAGAAGGGCTTGGGACCCAGATGAGAGGGAAAGCGAGGGCAGCTGCAGTGTTGCCCCGACGCGCCGCTGAGCCCGGGGAGTTTAAAGGGAGGCCAGGAAGCAGAAGGGGAGGGAGAGCGGGAGAGCTGGAAGGAGCGGAGCGGAGCGGAGGCTGGCTGTGTTCTCCCCAGCAGGAGACCAGAGGGACGTGGGTGAGCCGAGAGGACCCCGACACCGACCCGGAGTGCCCGGCCCTGTCTAGAGCAGAGAGGAGAGACCAGAAGCCCGGAGGAGAGCCCCGCTCAGACATTGAATGACGGGGACAGCCGGAACTCTGGGGCATAGACATTGGGGGAAGGGAGGCCATAGAGGGATAAGAAGTATAGAAGGGACAGAGTGGGAAATACGGAGTGGGGTGGACCCCGGAGGCGGTCCCTAGACTCTGTTATACCCTCTGTGGTATTTGGCTATTGGCCATCTGAGGCATTTATTGAGAGCAATCACAGTTCCCCACAGCCTTCATTTGGTTAGGCTGAACAAGCCAAGCTATTTGAATCTCCTCTCAAAGGTAGGTTTTCCAGTCCTTAGACCATCCTACTAGCCATTCTCTGAACTTGTTTCCGTTTCAATTCATCTTTCTTAAGCATGGGAGGCCAGATTTGTATACAGTATTCCAGATGAGGTCTCACAAATGCCTGATATAATGGTATCAACAATTCCCTGTTTCTACCTGAAATAACTTGTGTGGTTCACTACATTAGTCCTTTTCAGAGTTGCATCACACTGCTGGCTTGTAGTCATCCTGTGATCAACAAATACATCCAGATCTTTCTCCGCCTCCTGTCACTTCCAATTGATAAATCCCCATTTTATAGCAAAAATTCTTGTTGTTAGTCCCTAAATGCATGATCTTGCACTTTGCATTATTAAATTTCATCCCATTTCTATTAGTCCAGTTTACAAGGTCATCCAAATTGTTTTGTCTGCTATACTGATTTTCCAGTTACTGGAAGATTGAGATTCAGTTATATTAAGCCAATCATGTTACCTAAAAATACTCCTTTACATTTAAAACCCTAATTTACAATTTATTTAAACCAGTTACCAAGGTTTTTGCCCTTCGTACAGGAATTGCTAAAGACAGCAAGCTAGTCTTGCTGACTTTTGAAAGGACACAGATATAGTACTCTGATCAAGAATAGGCACACAAGCAGTAATTTCTCTGAAATCAAAAATAATATTTATTTTTTAAAAAGTAGTTACAATGTTAAACAAAACAGGAAAGAATACAGTTAAAAGAATGAATGGTGGAGAAAATAAGACCCCAAATCTGTAACATATAACCATCAACATTTAACATTTACCATGTAATATTTCAACTTTTAATAATTAACATTTAATGCTAAGGCTCCAATAAGTGCTGATAAGACAGCTATATTAGATGGGAAGGGGAAGATCTTGTAGGGCATGTCTACAGTAGAAATTTATTTTGACATAACTAAATTTGAAATAATAACTCCCAAAATAACTTTTTCAAAAAAAGCTTATTCCCCAAGAAAAGCAGGAGTACAGATTTCTCAATAACCAGTCCATTATTTCAAAATAATGTGCTAGTTAGTATGGATGCTCCACTTTTACTTCAAAATAAAGGGGGTTATTTTGAAATAACTCCCTAGTGTAGACAAGGGTATACAGACCACGGGCATAGAGCTTTATTGACAGGCAAACCCCATACACTCTTTAAAAATAAATTGGGAAAACGTAAGGGCTGATATTTTTCTGATCACCTTCCCTCTCTCTGATTTGTCTATTGAGCCTTCTGCTCTGTCATGGAGAAGGTGCTTGATGTGGTTATTGAGGTTGTGGTCTTCTCAGTCACTGCTATTGCTAAGGAAACTGTTGCTGTGATGACCTTAGAATTCTGTGACTGCCTCTGCTGCTGCTTCTTTAGCTGCTCCTTTGCACAGAGCTTTCTTCTTCTTCTAGGATTGTTTTCTGAAGGACTCTATTGCCATTGCCACTGCTTCTTCTCAGGTAGCTGCTTCTGTGCACAGGTCTCCTCCACAAGCCCCAAACCCACTACAAGTTTAGCCTGTTGTCTGTCAGCCTTATATATTGATTGCTGATTCTGTTCCTAGCCCTGCCTGGTCATGTGACTAGTAGTGCCTCTCAGTTATATGTATCCCTATAGGGCTATCAGCTGTCAATGAAGTTTAGGGCTTTTTCTACTCATTACTGGAAGTACTGGAATCTTCCACTATGTCACAGCAAGTGGAATTTCCTATTACATCACAGAAAAAGGGAACCGTTCACAGTAAACGTAACTTTCCATTACATCACAGGAAATGTCATCTTCCATTACATCATTTCTATAGTCACCATTTTTGGCAGCCATATTGGATTTTCTAATTCGAAACTATTATTAATTTCTATTTAATTAAAGCTTTAATCTTAAACCTAATTGCTTTTCTAAGCACGCTAAAGGGTCCTGACACTATCACCATCCTTTTTATGTCCAATTAAGAGAGTTATAGTTTTCTTAATTTTAAACCCCTTCCAAGGTTTTACTGCAAGCCTTCATTTAAGATTTTGTGAGGTATTTCAGAACAACTAAGGCAAAATCTTTTTGCTACACTTTTCCATATTGGCAATACCTCTTAACTCTGCAAACTTTATTAGCATATTCCCACTCTTTGGGCCAATGTCAGTAATAAAAATATTACATAAGATTGTCTCCAAGATTGATCCTGAAGGAACTCCAGTTGAAACCTCCCCTTAGCATAACAGTTCACCTTTCAGTATGACCCGTTTGTAGGGCAATAATTTTTGATGGGGTCCAAGAATTTGGTAAGTGGTAAAGGGCTCACTCTTCCGTGGTATTAATGGAGGAGGTGCAAGGTCTAGAATGGAGGTAGGGTGCAGATTGGAGCATGGGGTAAAGGATTGGAGTGCAGGAGGGGGGTGCGGTCTGGGAGGGAATTTGGATCAAGTAGGCGATTTTGACCTGGGGCAAGGGCCTGGGGGGGCAGAGGAGGGTTCAGGGTCCAGGAGGGAGTATGAGTACAGGAGAGGATTCTGAACTGGAAGAAGGGTGTAGGAGGAGGTGCAGGGTCAGGAAGGGACTTGTGACCTAGGGAAGGGATACAGGAGCGGGAGAAGAGGGTTGGGTAGATGGAGGTACTGGGTGCCAGGTGCAAGTTCTGGCTGGGAGGCATTTATGCAGGCAGCTCCTGGCCAGTAGCCCAGCGGAACCCTAGGGCAAGCTTACTGCCTTCCATGCCCTCGCACACTGCTCAAAGCAGCTGGCTGCAGGGTCCATGTGTTCTCTGTGTATCACGAACTAGGGGGCGAGAAAGTGGGGGTTATCTTCATGTGCTGTCTACTCTGCAAGCATGGTCCAGGCAGCTCCCATTGCCTGAAGCTGTGAGATTGTGCTGGGGGAGGGGACAGTGTGCGGAGCTCCCACCCCGGCATACAGTGTGCAGACAGCTGGGCCGCTTTGAGCAGTGTGCAAGGCATGGAAAGCAGGGAGCCTGCCTAAGGCTCCCACAGGCCATATTTTGCCCTTCCCTGCATTATAGTCTCTCTGTCAACCAATTCCTTATCCATCTTTCGGTTCTCATATTAATCCCCCTCTTCTCCAATTTAACTAATCTAATATATAAAGGAGAATGTTTGTATGTTTGTGCTCTAATAACTTGGACACTATAAGAGCTACCACAACCCAACTTTGCATGGGATAACTTTTCCTCCAGGAGAAGGTTTTAAGGTACTTTTGGACCCTATCAGGCCCGATCTCAATCTGTAAAAATAAAAAAATAACCCACTGTGCTGCGCTGCAGGGGCAGCCCCGCCCACCCTAGGTCACATGCCCGCCACCTGTGGCCCCCAGCACCGTCCGGGACTCGCCCCTCCCCCACATACACAATGGCTCGGGCACCCGCCCTGCCCCCCCCCCGGCTACGTTTACCAGGTAGTCTAAAAAAAACCGGACACACATGATCGGGGGCAGAGGGGGGGTAGGAACCAGCTGGGAGGGGAGCAGGGCTGCCCGGGAGGAGGGGCTGGGAAGCAGAGTTGGTGGAGGGGGTCGGGGCAGCGGGGCTGGCTGGGGGACATCGGGGAAGGGGCGGCCGGCAGGAAGCAGAGCTGGTTGGGGGGAGATAGGGGTGGGGGAAGTGGCCGACGGGAGCGGGGCTGGCCGGGGGAGATCGGGAGGAGGAGAACCGGTGAGCAGGAAGTAGGGCTGGCAGGGGTTGGGGGGAAAGGGAAGCGAATCGGTCAGCGGGGAGCGGGACTGAGCAACGCTGGGTAACTCCAGCTAGTAATTTCTAATGTGGAACTGTATCAAATGCTTTACTGACATCCAGGTAGATGAGATCTAGTGCATTTCCTTTGCCTAAAAATCAGTGATCTTCTTTAAAAAAAAAAAGATATTGGTAGCTTTGTTACTACCTCCTGAATCCAACAATTGAAATAATTGTAGAAAAAATCTACAATCTTTTTCTATCATTAGGACTACTTCCATTTTGCTTTTTTACCAAACTTGGAACAGATCTTTTACATTTGGAAGCATCTTAACAGCCCTTTCTTATTGTAATTGAGTATCAATCACTGTATTTATCAACAAAATCCTGCCTTCTTTCCTCTGGGGCTGAAGCTAGGAGAAGTTTCCTGTGCAGAATTATTATATTGCACACTCAAGCTGCCTGCCTCAGGCTTGCAGTTGGGGAATGCAATGCATTTTTCTATCCTCTTCCCCAGCTCTGCTCATGTCTCTGCTGGCATAGCAGCTTTCAAATCTGGGTGACTCTGGGACAAAATTTATTAAAAAATCAGTATTTATTTTACACAGACCTAAAAGGGCAAAGTTAATACAAAAACAGTAGAAATACCGGAAATTAATGTTTTATTAAAACTTTTCCCTTGGAATGAATTCGTACCAAGTGGGATATTTTTGCTGGCAGGATGGAGGAAATATAAATTGCATCTTCCCCTACTAGACGGCAAAGTGCTCTTGCTCTCTCGTTCTCTCTGTCTCTTTTAGTATCACCCATAATCATTATTGCTTCAGATCTGGTCAGAAAGACTGATTTTTTGTCATTCAAAGCCTTTTTCCTTGATACCAGTCATAATTCTGACAGCCTAAAATGAATTTTAGGGATAACTATTACATATATTTGAGGGTCTGCCAGACATTCTGCAAGCTATCCAGAACAAAAATCAATGAGTCTCTGGAGATTCATAGTGATCACCATTTCACAAAGCTGTGAAGAAATATTGTGATATGGTTCTGATATGCTGAAATCCATTAAAAAGTTAATCTCTGTTTCTGATAAAGTTTACAGATCTCCATGATGAAACTGTGTCTGAAAGATAATTAAATTGTTTTCAGGGAAAAAAATTCAGCCCACTAATTGTATTATTAAAGTTACAGACAAAAATAGAAATGATTGAAACTGCAAAGAATGTTGGTGGTTGTCTATGAGCATTTGGAGCATTGCCCTTTATTAATAATTTCTACTTCAAATATTTTCCTTTGTAAGTGGACCTTTCCTTTCATTTTGTCAATCACTTAGGTACCCATAATTCCAAGATTAGCACTAGCAGCCCTCTGTGAAATACGCCAGCACCACAGAACATAACAAAAGGGGAAACTAATTTTATTTATTCAGTCAAAATCACAAGGATACCAGAGCTCATTCCCCATATCCAGCCAAACAAGACGTAGTTAAAGCCTTAAACACAGCTAAGCCAATAACACATCATTCCTAAGTCTTGCCAAAAATGCATAGATAAGACCTTGAAAAATGCCTGACACTGCCAACTACATTTTCCCCCTTCTCAAGCACAGTTTTGCAATAATACCACACACATATCCACTCCCCGCACACATGTCCATTAAAATTTACCATGTCGAACCAACCTCTAATTTTGTTGATAACAGGCCATGATCTACCATTCTTACACACATTGAACAATACTTTATTCTTTGAGTAGCCACATTGAAATCATTCAAGGAATCATAAAATCCAGGAACTGGAGAGGTCATCAAGTCCAGTCCCCTGCCCTCACCAAAGGCTAAGCACCATTTAGATTATCCCTGATAGATATCTATCTAACCGGCTCTTAAATATAGCAGATCCCCTTAGAGCTCTCAGATGGGAGAGTAGCATCTTACCAGAAGTGGGGCTCATACCAACACAAACATATGTCCATTGGCTCATAAGTCCAACACCTTAACCACTGGGCCATTCTGGTGAATGTTATGGCTAAAGCTAAATCTGATGAACAGTCAGGCAGATTCCTTGCAAGTCACAGACGTTAAGGATGTTTTTATCAGATGTAGCTAGTCAGGTACTGATAAAACTGAAGAGTATACTCAGGCTGAAGACCATCTTGACCAGAAGTCTCAAACTCCTGGCCTGCACGCCAGTCCCTGCCAGAGTGATTGTTCAGTCTGACCCAGGACCCCCAGTCTGTTCTCTCTTACCAGCCCCCAAGCCCTTCTCTCTTCCTGCACCTCCCTCCCCCCCCCCATGATACCTTGTCCCCTCAGCATGCACCTTTGTGGATCACCGGGGAGACCTGGTGCTACGTGGTGGCAGTGGTCACGCGCCTCCCCCACTCACTCCAGTGGCAACAGCTCTGGGGAAGCACAGCACAGTGGAGCGAAACTCACAAGAACTTCTGGATCAGTAACTTTTTTTCTCTTTGTTGCTGAAGTACTGTAGCTAGCTAGCTATACACACATACAGCAACACGTGTAGCAGCAGCTTGATGACTATTCTAATACGTCTAATGTGCCTTGCCAGGAGAAATGAGTCTATTGTTGCAATTTCTCTCTGAAAAGGGTCATCAGTCCTCCCGCTTTCTTAACCACTTATCTGAAGTGTTCAATGCTGTCATTTCAATATGCAAACTATTACATCTAATCACTATACAATACTAAAAAGTCACTTTTCTCCCAGATACACATGAATATACTCTTTTCACAGTATTTGAGTGATTGCTACATCAAATCCCCTATTATTGTCCGAGCACACATCACTAGTATGATGCTATTCTAAGATAATTCTGAGATGAAAGAGTGAGAAGTGTCAATACTTTTTTGTGAGGATAGAGGGAATGGGAATATATTAACCTATCTGAAAACAAAGTGCTTGTCTAAATAGGAAGTTAGTGCATGTTGAGTAAGACTGTGAACATTCAATGCACTAACTACTTCACATTAACATTAGTGTGTTACTGCACACTAAAAGTGCTTTTTGTGCTTTAATTAATACCCTTTAAAGTGTACAACGCTAAATTACCCACAACAATTATAGGGTCCAGTAGGAGTGGCCACAGGGAAGTTAAGGTGGAGTAGTTAGTGCGCTGTAAATTCATACCCTTAGTTGATGTTCCTTCAGGCATTCCAGCCCCTGGCTTTCCCCACCTTCCCAGACAACTGGACATTTGTGATAAATTATTATTAAAACCAGAAAGCATATACAACATGATCATCCACCTCAAAGGAGCTGGCTTCTCACCCAAAGCCAAGATATCCTTTAGATCTTATCCAAAAAACATGCTGCTGTCAATTCCTGTAGGATGCTTCTACAGATCAAGGCTTTACTGGAAATAAGCTACGCAAATTGAGCTATGTCAATTGTGTAGCTTATTTTGAAATAGCTTATTTCAAAATTGGAAGTGTCTACACAGCACTTATTTCAAAATAGAGCACTCTTCCTCTGACTTCCCTTACTCCTTGTACAATGAGGGTTACAGGAGTTGGAGTAAGAAGTCCTCCAGCTTGACAACATTTTGACATTATTTCGAAATAACTGGCTTCTGTGTAGATGTGGACTAAGTTATTTCAAAATAATGTTGCTGTGTAGATGTACCCTTAGTAACTAAAGTTTTACTAAAAACAAAAGAAACAATTATTAAATGGTTAATGAAATCATATACATTACAATGAATTTCAGAGACCATAGGTCAGGATTATAGGAGTGCTGATAAAACTCTTAGCTTGCATAAGTCTCTCTGGAACATCCAAAAGATTGGAGTCATCAGTCCTTTGATCAAAACTTTCTTGTTTAAAAAAAAAAAAAGTCCAGAGAAGTGGAGCAGAACTGATGACAAATCAATGATGTCACAGTCTCCCCTTTTGTACTTTCAATCCATGTCCCTGGAAAGTTATGGGCAAAAAGAAGGAGTCTTAGATCTCATGTCCTCACATCCCTTGATGTCATGGGACATTTCTGCTCTGAAACATCTTTAGAGAGCTCACTGGGAGAGCTGATTATCCTTAATTGGCCATCAAGCAGGCTGGCTAGCCTGAATGCTCATCTGTCTCAGGGTATGGTGATGCTGCATAATTGGAACATGACCATTTATATAATTAATATTGCCTCAGTTAGACAATTGCATCAAATCTTGCACAAAGTATGTCATGTGAGGTATCAATGGAAAAGTGATGTGATTTGTATGCATGTCTCATCTTTGTATCTAAAGTTACGAATATAGATGATAAACCAGTATTTCAAAAGTGTTTGCTTTTGATGTAACACCTACAACATAATTTACATTCACTCTGGCCAGCGCATTATAAATGGACTATTCAGGCTGATGGCCCATTAAAGAACACATAGATCATACAATAGATCATAATAGAAGCTTGTCTTAATGAAGTGAACTTTCCTGTGTACAGTTTAGATAAAATATGGGTAATGGCTATTCTTGTGAGTCACCAAGCCATGTTCGGGCATTTGACTTGCTCATGTGACCCTGGCCTCCATCTTGCACCTATAATTTTTCACAAACTAATACTGAGAGCATTCCCTCCACTTGAGAGAAAGTATTAAAGACACTGGGGCTTAAAGTAAGAAAGAAAAGGATGTTTAACAGGTTTTTTGGGAGTGTGTTGTAGATATCTAGTGCATATTTTTAAGCTTTTACTTAACGGCCATGGGGTTTGGAGTGTGGGAGAGGGCTCAGGCTTGGGCAGAGGGCTGGGTGCAGGACTGCAACAGCTCTGTCTGGGGCTGTGGACTTTGGGATGGGGCTGTGGATGAGGGGCTCAGGGCTGAAAAAGAGGGTTCAGGTGCACAGGCTCTGTCTAGAGGTGCAAGCTCTGTGGAGGGGCTGGAGCAGAGGGTGGGGTGCAGGTTTTGAGGAGGAGCATGGGTCAGGTGTGGCATGGGGGCTCCAGGGCCAGTGGGCTTGCAGGTGGGGGTCCGGATTGCCCCAGCCACCAATGCAACTCCAACTGGGGGGGGGGCAGTCTGGGAATTGGCCACCTGGGTTCTACCATCATTGCTGGGGATTTAGGGGTTGGGTAGGAGCAGGTCGGGGTGTTGGCATGGGGACAGCAACATTTGTCTTTGGGCTGAGGTAAATGCCTGGTTCCAGCCATCCCTCCCTTGGCCACCAGGCTGGAGGCTAGGCTGCAGGTGGGGTATCATTCCTCTTTTCCTCATGTGTGTGCCTTGAATGCCTGCACATTGCTAGCTGGGTAATTGTATGGCTGTGCAGCTTACTGGGAACTATGCAGGCAGGCACATATAAAAAGAGCTGCCAGACAGAATAGGACTGGGATCTGGCTGCCTTGCAGGCAGAAGGAAGTTAGCAGCTTGGACAGAGCACAGCTGGCCAGGAGCAGGAGTGAGAGAGTGCTCTTGGCTGGCTGCTAAAACTAGCACGCTGAGGCCTTGAGGTAAGGGTGAAGAGCTTCCTGGGGTGGTGGGAAAGTGGCCCAGAAGTATGTACTGAGAGGTTGGAGGGGGCACAGCACATAGTGGCCATCTACAGGGTCCCTGGGCTGGGACCCAGAGTAGTGGGTGAGCCTGGATTGGATCCTCCACTGGCCCAGGAGGAAATGGCTAAACAATTGGCTCACAGTTCTGGCCCCTGAAAAGGGGAGTGCAGAGTGGCACAGCTTGAGGGCTGTGCCAAGGAGACGCCATGGTCCTTGGAGTAATGTGGGTTCAGGAGAAGAAGTAATGGTGGAGGAGACACCACCAGGAGTGTGTATTCCACCCTCAGAAGCTGATCTCTGAGAAGTCCTGCAAGAGATGGGGGAGTCCCATCACAAGGCTACACAGAGCTCTGAAGAAGATATTGCCTCATCCACCTTGTCTTTTTAAACAAAAATGAAAGAGAACCACGTCCAGCATAAAATAGCATCTGTGTGCTTGGCATGCTCATGGGAGACAGAGGAATCAGAACTCTGCTCTGCTTTTGAACAGACAGCTTTGATCTAGGTTAAATTGGATACTCGAGGAAATCCTATACACTTGTATACTGATGGGGATTATAGGACTACTGGTTAGGGCTCAGACAACTATCCAAGAAATGAAATCATAAAGGTTGGATATTCTTGGAATAACAAGTCTAAGAATGATGAGCCAGGTAGTATAAATTGGCATTGATTATCAGCTGAAAACCTAGCCTCATGATGTGACAGTCACATGGAAAAAAGCATAATTATATATGATGAGCCTAAAATCCCACTTTCCTCCAATCTACCACCAAACTAAGATATGAATGCTTCTTCTTCTGAAGCAGTTTATACATGAGAAAGAGGAAATGTGAATAGTTCACAGCATTCCAGCAAAACTGCCAGGGATTTATGAAGCAAAAGTTTACATTTGGGGGAATACTAAGTCTGCTGAAAAACTACTCAGAGTGATAGCCTGTGAAATAACTCAGAGGATAAGATTTAAAAAAAATTCTTAATCTGTTAAGAGGAATGTTCTTTGCTCCTCTTAATGACCACAGTTGCAATTCTCAGGCTACACCCCCCATAGCACTTGGTGGCCTATGAAGAACTGTTTGGTGACAGGATACTGACTCTTCCTTGTTCCTATAACATGCAAGGGGAAAGGAGGACCAAGAGAAATGAGGTGGCAGGGAAACATAAACAGGGAGCAGGGTATGACAGAAGAACAAAACAGGTGAGAGTGGGAGACTCTATGAAGAGCAAAAAATGAAAGCACAATCACTGCATGGTAGATAGCTTAAATATTTCCCTTTCATTTATTTTCCTTGCTTATGAGAGAGATGCTGCACAACCAGTAGTGGAAGGGGAGGTGATGTATGAGATAAAAATGACTGGGCATACTACAAGGTATTATAAACTCCTGGGGAAAGGACTATCTTTTTGTTGAGTCTATTCAGAACCTAGCACAAGGTTGTCCTGGCCCATGACTAGGGCTATTGTGTGCTACAGTAATACAAGCATATGAAAAAAGATGGAGAGCATAGGGATTTAGCTGTTTCCACAATTGACCGCCCCTAACTGAGAACACCTTTCTAGTTCCTTCATGATTAAATATGGGAGGATGTTCACTCAAGTGCCTGGAACAATGTTATCCGGTCCGGTAATAGCATCCACACAGCAAGCACATTATTTCGAAATTATTTTGAAATAACAGGTGTCTTATTTCAAAATAATAAACCCTCATTTCACGAGGAATAACACCTATTTTGAAATAGCTATTTCGAGAGTTATTATTTCAAAATAGCTTATTTAGAAATAAGCGTGTAGTGTATGACATACCTTTAAGGTTTTCTCAGTCAAAACCTAAACTTTAGTGCATTTAACTCTACCATCAAAGATTGTTAGAACAATAACTCAGATAGATTCAGCCCTGACTGCACAGGGTAGAGTCACTACACTCAGCAGTCCTAGTTAGTTGCCTTGCAGCTCAGGAGCATTCAAAGAAAGGAGGAAGGTAAGGGAAGGCAGGTACAATCATAGCTGGAGAGTTGTACAGGTGTCCACGGTCCATCAATGTTGGGGCCGAGTCTCTCCCCCAGCCTTGCATGCCAGCCTCAATGCACCTCTGCCAGGTGTCTCTGCTGGCTGCCTCACTTGAGAGACCTGGCCTGCACTCTGCCCTTCCTTCAGCAAGCAGCTCTGCTCAGAGTGCTCTTCTTGTTGGCTGCTGCTGCTGAACCTGGCTATAAGGAGCGGCGCCAGCAACAGGCTCACTGCTGTGTTTGCCAAGGGAGGAGGACAGAAGTTACATGGCATTCCCCTCCCCCCCGCCACTTCCAGGCAACTCCAAGTGAAGTCCTTCCTGCGTAGTGCTTGGTGAGTGGGTGTGGTGCCAGGAGTAGGGAGAGGAAAGGAAGAGGGAAAAGAGAGAAGGGAGGAATGGTGGTCCTAGCCCCAGCCCCTCCCACACCTCAGATCCCTCATCCGCACCCTAGAGCCTGCACGCCAACCCTCTGCCCCAGCCTTGAGCCCTTTCCATACTCCAAACTCTTCATTCTCAGCTCCCCCCAGAGACCGAGTGCTCACCCTCCCAACCTTTGCAAGATAGGTGTGTTTGTGTGTGTGTGGGTGTGACTTGGACCTGCTCTGGGTACCACCAACAATTATACTAACTTGCTGCCTCTGGGTAGAGTACCACTTTAGTTTGTAACTGGGGCTCCATAGAGCTCCACATTTGAAAGCTGGTAAAGAGAAGTGCTGAACTTCCCCAGCTGATGATGACTTTTTTTCCTGTGTTGTTGTTACAAGAGAGGTTGTGGCTGCTTTGTGAACCAGTGCACCAGACCAGGACACAAGCCCCAATACACAAATTAAGAAAAAAATGATTTTTAACAATGGAAACATCTCAATTCTATTTTTAAAAGCAGAGCCACTCCTCTAAAGGTTTTAGTGAACCAACAGGAATGATTCATCATTTACACAAGATAATGTGCCGGTTGTTGTTTATACTATGTTTATTTGATTTTTGATTTCTTACATTTTACTTCTTCCGTTCAAGCTCCCATTGTTAACTCTGACACACTGAACCTGCTCTCAGCTATATTTCTGCAACAGTATTGATTAACTTCCATAAAATGTGTGTGTGTAAAGTTACACTCTTGAACTGTACAGTAACATGGATCTTTAAGTTTATGGCCTTGCTAATAAATAACTGAGTTTGTACTTTCTTATATAGGCATGTTCTGGCCACATTTTCAGTGGATAGAGGCCTTATTATGTGCACCAAAATGCACTTGAGTTATTGCAATTATACCTGCAAATGAGCCTGTAGAAACCTCAATATAGTTTTATACACAAATTTACCTAAATTTACACCAGGGTCTCCAACATACTAAAAGTCAGTCCTTGAATACAAAATGATAAAATTAATAAAAAATACATTAAACATTAAATTAATAGCTATCATGTTTATTTTAATTCCATCCTTCCATACCATATTGTTCTACCATATTATCTGATACTCAGTTAAAGGTAACATTAAGTGTTCTATGCTTATAAGGGCTAAATTCTACCTTCAGTTAATGTAGTTGCCCAGAGATAACTGAAGACAGAATTTGGTTAACAGTAAATTTAATCTCTTCATTAGTACCAAGTATATATTACAAATAGATCCTACAGCCAGATCCTTTCTAAATTTACTATGTGCTTTTATCTGATATATTTTCACATTATAATTACAGTAATGTCTTTTCAAACAATAGACTAGTCCAGAATGCTTATTTTTAACATTATTGATTAGAGACAACAAACCACCTCCCAATCATTAAAGGCTTCCTCCCAAGTGACCCTCAGACTTTCTGATTACACAAGCTAGAAATAGAAACAGTTAATTAGTCTATAGGCCTCCCTATGAATGATTCGCTAATGCTTTGTTCAGTCTACCTTAAAGCATGTTAGCTGAAGTAGGCTCCTACATCTTCTTTATGACATCTCATAATTAGAATTTTCTCCTGATGTGCAATCTAAACATAACATTCTTTCTGGTGTTTACACATTGTCAATTCCCTTTCCAAATTCTTAATACTATTTTAAGGAGACATACACATTTTGCATTTTTTTTTTGTTTTAAGATAATGTCCACAATGTACTAGGCACAACTGAAATACATAAGACTCTCTCTGCTTTTAAGAGACAGCAAGCAGCCAATGATGGATTAAAACATCATATACAATCAACATTTTTTGTACTTTCTTATAATCATCAATTGTCCTCTGCTTGGTTAATTTCTGGTAGATATCATGACAGAAGTGGTTCTTGTGAAGGACGAGAGGCTAGTAATAGCTTTGGATGTGTATTTTGGCATAAGATTATCTAGATCAAAACTGAAAGTTCAATAACTTTTTTAACATTGAAAATGAGTAGTCCTATGGCACCTTAGAAACCAACATTACTATATCTATATCTATATCCAGGACGGACTGAGGCATGGGTGAGCTGGGCAGCTGTCCAGGGCACCAACTGATAGGGGGGTGCCTGATGGCAGCTGTAATGGGCATGCGGCGTCCCTTACAGCTGCCATCAGGCGCCGTGCGCCCGGCTCCCGCAACGCCGGCCCAGCAGCACCCTTCCCCCACACCCTGCACAGCCTCGCGCGCATGCCAGCAGCACTTACCGGGCCGGGCTGGGCAGGGCAGTGCATGCACCATGCGCCCCGGGGGCAAGCCCTGGGCTGCGCGCCAGCAGCCGTGGCTGGCCCGTGCATGCGCCGTGCGCCCCGGGGGGAGGGCCTGCTCACCCTGGGGGGCAGGCCCACGCCCCACGGGTGGGCCCGCGCATGCGCTGTGCGCCCGGGGGCACCAAAAGGACTCAGGCCGGCCCTGTCTATATCTATATCTATATCAATAGATAGCTCGATGGAATCATGAGCTTTAGTGGGCAAATCCCGCTTCTTTAGATGAGATCATGATATATTATTTTATTCGTTGGTCTCTAAGGTGCCACAGACTACTCATTGTTTTCAGAGTTACAGACTAATATGGCTACCCCTCTGAGTTTTTTTAATATTGTTTACCCAAAGGGAAAGTACATGCAATGCATTAGCAGAGATAAATGACAACCAAATAACATAGGATGCTTAGAACCACAGTTTGAGCTCTGGCTACATGTATAAAACATTAGAATAACAAATTGATATTTTACAATTTTGTTTTATGTGGGCAGTGCTTTAGAAGCCCCTGTCTCAGATGATCCCAAAATGTGCATCACTAACCCTGCTAAGAATCTCAGTGAGACACAGAAAGAGATAAAACCATTTGAATCCTAGTGTGGATTTTAAAGCAGTTATAATAGTCCAGCTGTACCAGAAAGTGATGCACAACCCTTACTACAGCAGAGCTCATGCTCTGCTATGATAAGCTTTTTGAATGGTGACATGATCAAAGCCTACATAAGGTCTTCAGTGAGCCAAGTGCAATGATAGCAACCAAATATAAATGGCCCAGAGCCTTAGGGATGACAGCCTGATAGATAGATTGGTATGAATTGAAAACAGAAAGGTCATTCTGAAATTTTGAGCTGCTTGCATTTGAATTGCTGGGAAGGTTTACAGAAGTTTAATACTTCAAGATAGTATCTGTTTAGAAAGAAAAATAACCTGCTTAGAGAGAACCAGATTTTCATGGACAAAAACAGTCACTAGTTCTGGGTAAGGAAGTGTACCCCTTCTGCCAGTTGGAGCCAGCAGCAGTCAGGGCTAGGTTCAATATCTGATTCTAGGGGAACCTCTCCATCCATCTAAGAGAACTGCATGAAGCCCCCAGCCAGTAATCTGGAGAATTTACATACCACTCCTGGGCGCCTCTGAGAGGAAATGCTTCCCTACACACAAGCACAGAGTCTAAAGGTATGTCTAGACTGCGCGGGTTTTCCGGGATACCTCCAGTATCTTGGAAAAACTCTGCCACATGCAGGGAATGTGTTTGCTCTTCCACTTCTTTTTGTGAAAGAGCAAACATGCTCTTTCGGGGAGCCCTGTATACCTCTTTCTAGATGGGGCCAAATGGCGGAAAAGCCTCTTCTGGAAAAGCAATTGGAAAAAGCTATGCAAATTGCAGAGCGCAATTTGCGTAGCTTTTTCCGAAAAAAGGCTATAGTGTAGACCTATCCTAAATGTAGAAAATAAACCTTTCATAAAAGAGAGGGAAGTAACTTGGCATTGATTTGGGAAAACATCAAAAACAGAGTTCATATACAGAAACCATGAGTAAAAGTCCCACTCTTTTCCTCTCAGGTTCTTAAGTCCAGCAATGTAAATGTCCCCTTCACATGCCCAACCCTTCTCTGCACCCCACTCACAGTGGCTGCCCCTGGTCAGTGCAGACCCAGAGTTCAGAGACGCATCCACAGAGTTCACCTCCCATCCTGGGTGGGAGGAGGTAAAGAAGCATCTTACTTGCTGGTTACTTGCTGGTCACTCGCCATGCACCTGCTCACTGGTCTCTGCTGTCGTCCTACTGGCTGTTGGTTGTACCTCTCCACTGCTGTGCTGCCGGCTGTGTGTCTCACCTCTCTGACACCCCCCTGCTGGCCCTTCCTTGACTCTCTCTAGCGCTGCCCTGCTGGCCTCTCATCACATCGCTCCACCGCCACCCGCCTGGCTGTCAATCGCCACCCACCTCTTGGCTGTGACTTCTGCCCATCAGTTGCAAATGATTTCTGTTTTTAGTGATTTCATTCTTAGCAAGCAGGATGGAAGAAACAACTCCAAAATAATAAACATAAGAAAAGAGGCACTTAATGATGACTATTTATCTCTGTTCTTTTAACAGTTCAGGCAGGGAAGGATTTGCAGGATCCTGACCAGAATGATCTTCCTTCTCCCCCTCAGCTCTCATGGAGCACTGTGTGCATGTGGGAGGGTGAAAAGATAAAACAAAATTCTGTCGTTTTACTTTTGGCAAGAGAAGGGGCGCACACAATGTCAATGGCACAACCTTTCTCAGCCCTGGCAAAAAACTGCTGAGCCCTGGCCTCTGTAATGTCAAGGAATTTTCATGATAAAGGCTTTTATTAGGAAATGTAAAAGGAAATATCTAAGCACAGGGTGGCTCAAAGCTGCCCGGCGTGCATCAGTATTGATGGATTCTTGGCTGTGCCTTTTGTTAAGTAATTGAGAATACTGTCTTGCACAAATTGGAGTTATGTGTCCAAATGCAAGAGCTGCCCACACAAAACCTGTTGGAACTTACCAAGTTGACATGGTCAATAGAAGTGAGATGTTCAGTTTCAAAATAAAGAATCAGGACATCTGTTTCAGATTTCTTTTGGTGGGGTGGGATATGGAAGAGCAGGGAGATATTCTTCTAATGTGACAGACACCAATCATTGTTTTTTCCATTTCCACATATATGGTAAATATTTAAAATGACAGTATCCATGCCTACAGAAGTGCAGATATTAAAATGCTGGCCATTCATATCTGTATGCAAAAATGGGTGTGTATTTAACTCCCTTCTGCCCCCACAGGTACCATTACCAGCCTGATGTAGGAAACTGGATCCTAGGGACAAGAAAATGAGGAGGAGTGCTATGCTGACATTGCTTCCACAATTACAGTTTGAGTGGCCTTTCTGCTGTGATACAATTGAAAACAGTGATGTGCACCACTCTATTGCTTGATTGGATCGCTTAATCCTGTATTTCCAAACATCAGAGAACTATTTGTAAACCTCAGTGTCCATGGGACTCATCTTTACTTAACTTGCCCTACTAAAGAACAGTGATATTCCCAGCAGCAGTGTCACAGAAAGGCAGTTCGTGGAAGAGTACAATTGCAGGGCTGGTTAATCAACATTTCAGACACTGTGTTGCCACTCCTCTAATTACCAAACTCCAGAGCAGTGTTTCTCAACCTTTTTTTAAATAAAGTATCCCTTTTTCTCCCCCCAAAAAAGTACCCCCTTTTTTTTAAAAAAAAATAAGTACACCCGGTACCTACAGTTTTCAGACACACAATTTTTTTTTCTACCATTGCAACACATTTGTTTAAACAACTTAATCATAGCTGGGTGGGCGATGAAATTTTGGGGTGTAAAAAGTACAAAAATAATAAAGCGCTATAAAACTGAAAACAAAAATTCAGTTTTCTCCAAATTTCATTTGTGTTGATGTACTCCCCCCCCCCCCCCCCGAGACTTCTCTGGAGTACCCATGAGGGTACTAGTACTAATGATTGAGAAACACTGCTCCAGAGTATTTTTAGGAAGGGCTTCAAAGGAAATAGCACAATATTGAACACAGAAATATTGTAGAGGATATTTTTCAAAACATGTAAAAATAGTTGTGCACACAATGTTGGTAATTGTGTGTTACACACTGGCCTTTTGCATTGACAAGACAGAGGCAAATTTATGGGAGCACTTTGCCCCATATACAGAAATTGGAGTTAAAGGCTTGATTCTGAGCCCTCATCTACAGTAGGGAGTTATTTTGAAATAACTCCCCTTATTTTGAAATAACAAGTGGAGCGTCCACATTGCCAAAAGGGCTAGTTATTTTGAAATAACTGCTGCTTGTCATGGGGAATAATGCTTATTTCAAAACAGTTATTTCAAAATAGCAGTAGTGTGGACGCTCCACTGTTGCTATTTTGAAATATCTACCCCACAGAGTCATTCAAAGTAATTACTCCCCCGCACTTCCTGGGGCTCTAAGTTGAGGTAGCGCATTCACATTAAGGGAGTCTGCCTCAGACTAATTTTGAGGCTACCCTGTAGTGTAGATTTGCTATTTTGAAATTGTTGGTTTGTGAGTTATTATTTCAAAATAAGTTATTTCAGAATAATTTCCTAGTGTAGACATGCCCTGAGTTCAATGGGATTTGGGGACACTGAAGAGTTTGTGAGGGATGCTCAGCATCTCACAGGACTGGACATTAGCCATCAACTATATCCTGGGTGTCAGTCTTTACCAGCTAACGATGCATTTAAGTTATATGGAGAATCATCTCTCTGTTTGGTATTATAGGCAGCAGAAGTAGCGATGCCTATACTTCAAATTGACTGACTCTTTAATTATAAGATCTGTTTTCTGTTGCTTATAACTTTGGTATCTTGGGGAGTCCGCTGCAGGCTGATTTTTGGGGGGAAAATTTCAGCAAATATGGTTCATTCATTCATCGGAGCAAGAGTGGGGAAATATACATTGTTTTGCCCATGTTACAAAATTCTTTAAGCCATTTCATTAAGATGGTCTAGCACTTTCATGCTCTGGAGCAAGGAGCTAGTATCAGAAATATTCCTTTTGCCATGCCTATGAAGGTTAGTGTTTGAGTGATGTGCAGTGATATGGCATAAAATCATGTATGCATTGCATATATAAAGAAATATCTAATACCTATCCATTCAGTGATTACTGCCCATCATGTGCACTAAATGAGGCAGGGGATACTTTAGAAAAAATAGCATGTGATCATGTAATTAAAGACTATATCACAATGCATATGCACAAAGGAGCTGAACTAAAGTTGCACAGGCAACTATAAATTTGTTATTTCCGAACTTTAGAGTACTTGGTCCTTCAACATTAACTTACTTTCAATGTATTTATTTTAGTATAACACATATAATGTGGGATTTTTCCAAAGGTATCTCAGTAACTTAGGAGCACAAGTCTCATTGAAATAAATCACACCTTTTACATTTTTATGTTTATGATATAACATACCTAACAACATCAGGGAGGATTAATTTTCAAAGAAAATACACATGAAAAATTTTGTCTGTCTTTCCTTTGCTTTTATCTTTTGAAAGACAAATTATCCAAGGATCCTTCTGATGAACCTGTGACTCCAATTAAAGCTTCTGCTTTGTCATCTGGGAAGTTATTTATAACTGTGTTCTCTTAGTAAATTCCAAAATATGGTTTCTCTCCTGTCCGCTACAGACTTCAATTTAAGTTCTAGATAGTTTTAGAAAGATTGTTCATTATGGCTGCACAAGCTGGAGAAACCCATATGGCGTGCAACCTCACTTCTATTTTCTGAAATGTCTCTAATAATACTGGGCTCATATATCATCTAGGTGAGTTTAATTAAAGTCAAACAACAATAGCCAGGAAGCAATAAGCTTTATGAAATACTTTGGGGCATAATATATTGTTGGTGGAATCAGTTAATGTTCTTTCTCTCTAATAATTTTTGGAGTGGGTTCCTTTGTTTTTACACTTAGGAGCTCCACATCCTATCTGAGTATTTATTTAGGGTTTTGCAGGGATAACGATAATACCTGCTAGCTCTTTAAGTGTAAGTTGCCAGACTGAATGCCCTAGAGTCTGAAGTTCTTCAGGAATCTACAAAAAATTTTAGCCTGCACAATAGCATAAGCTTTTTTACAACTGTCCTGTTAATGTGCCTCAGTTCCTCAGAGTGAGTGAGCCATTCTGTCTTCATGTCCAGTCATCCTTGCCCTGCCTACTGAGACCCAGTAGAGGTGTCAACTAGTGTCAATTAGGTGATTGTTACAATGTGTACACTAACTGGACTCAGACCTACTCATTTCACATGTCACTAAACATTTCTCTAGTCTAGTGGCCTAGGATGAATATGCAGTTATAGAACCCTTTTATCCTGTTACTAAATCTTCTGAGTCTCCTAAACTCAAAAACTGGTGAGTTGGAGGTAAGGCATGTTTTTCACAATTTACAGCTTAATGATGTTTCCTGCAGAACTGTTCTCCTTGGCAATGTTATGCTACTTATTTTGTGATCTCCTGGGATTTAATTCATAAAGTGGGAAAAATTTAGGGGGTTTGTCTAATGTCTTTCTTTTTTGGAAAGAAGTAGAAAGAAGAACTAAAAAAGAATCAAGCCTTAAAGGCAACTGAAAATGGATCATTTCTCTTGTCATTCTCTCTTCCACTGGAAGGAGCTTTACTTGGGAAAATGTCATTAAGAGGTCAGGAGATTTTTACATTGCCCCTCAACTCTGTATTCCATCTTCAAAAGAGCTTTTAGTGACTTGGTGGTAACTTTCCATCACGAGAAACTTTGTTGTAAAGTTTTATGGTTGTATTTGGTACACGTACAGTAGGTGAGAAATTTAAAAGTGTTTTTAATAGAAACCTTTCAACAACTAGTGTCAAAATTCCCATTCCACTATTCATAGTTTATGGAGAGTTTTGCATTCTAATATTACATTTATTTAGTTTTGGTCTGCCGCATGACTTTCTTAACTCCCACACATATGCAAATTTTAGCCACAGGATGCAAAATATAGCTGTCATACATATATTACCCATTGTTCCCGATCTACTTCTGTGTTAAATGCATTAGCTAAGCAATAGGACAAGCTTTAGTACAATGGTGTTAATCAAGTTCTAATTTCTATTTAAAAATGAAAATCTGACACTATACAATATTCTATTTGAAATATCTTTAACCCTGTTCTGCATTGCACTACTATAACAATTTTTAAAATTTATAAATAAAAGCAAAAAGTATGTATTTGAAGAAGGCTTTTATTAAACCATCAACATTTGCTAGAAGTTTTCATCGGGGGAGAGATAGATACTGCTATGGTGTGCAAAGTTTTCCACAAAGTGAAATGCATTGCTATGTATTGGATAGTACAAGGACTGACTATACAGCATTTAAGTTCAATTTAGAGTCTAAAAATAGGCCTTAAGTGGGCCTTATGGGGTGAATTGACCTTCTACATTGAGTTGAATTTCATCCACAGAGCAAAGACTGTCATGTGTTCTCTTTCTGCCACATCATAATGGAAGAGAAAGGCTAAAGTTAAAAAGGTGAACTTTTCTTCCCCAATACATTTTTACAAGCAGAAGTCACTTAATCAATAGTCAGTTAGTTAATACTCTTTATTGGTTAGACTCAACGATAGAGAAACAACAGGCTACGTCTACACTATAAGGTTTTTGCACAAAAACAGCTGTTTTTGCAAAAAAACCTGCAGAGCATTCATACCTCAAGCGTGTTTTTGCACAAGAGAATCTGGAGTCAATCGACAGAACAGAGGGCTTTTTGTGGTGTAGGTATACCTCCTTCTATGAGGCATAACTCCTTTTTGCGCTACAGCTCTTGCACAAAAAGGCATGTGTGGATGCTCTGCAGGGGTTTCTTGTGCAAAAAGAGCCTATCTGAAAAAGCACAGGTGCTCTGATGGCCATTCTGTGAATGGCAATCAGAACTTTCTTGCACAAGAGCATCCATGCAGTGTGGACGCCCTCTTGTGCAAAAGTGCATTGCAAAAGCGATGAGCTTTGAGGTGTGGACGCGCTTTTGTGCAAGATATTTTTGTGCAAGAACTCCTCCGCAAAAGACTTCTTGCACAAAAACCCTGCAGTGTAGATGAAGCCCGAGAGAAAAAGAGGGAACTCTGCAGGCTACCATCTAAGGCTATGTCTATACTGGCAATTGAATGATAACATTTTTGTTGTTCGGAAGCGGCTAACCCCTTTTCCCTAAAAGATAAAAGTTTTGCTGTGACAAGTGCCAGTGTGAACAGCGCACTGTTGGCAGGAGCGCTTTCCTGGCATCAAAACGAATATTGCTTGTTGGGGGTGGAAGTACTTTGTTGGCCAAAGACCCAGCAAACAGCAGCTACACTGTCCAACTTGCAGTGACATGGCAATGTTGACAGAGCCATGTCACTAAAAGCCGTGTAGTGTAGACAAAGCCTAAGAGAAAGAGTTTCTAAGAGCTTGTCTGTACTTGAAATGCTACAGAGCTGAACTACTGCAACTGCTCCACTATAGAAGTTCAGCATAGAAGCTACTTACCCAGACAGGATGGCTAGGTAATTCCATTAGCTTAACTGTGCCATTCAGCAGGTGTGGATTTTTCACACCTATGAGCAACAAAGATAGAATGGCTTAATTTTCTAGGATAGACCAATTCCAATTCTTTGGTTGTGCAGCACAATGAGCTTTTATATCACCTCGCAGCTTTCTTTTACATAATGGTTATCACCGGCTTTATTTTTAGACTTAAAAATGTTTCTTTTGTTTTTGAGAGCTGAAGGGAAGAGAAATAGCAAGTGATAACTAGAAAGTGTTAACTCACAGTGTTGTCTTTTAGATCACTTGTTTCAGTGGGAAAAGACTTGAACCAATGAAAAATGGAAGAGGGCCAAGGGCAACTTTGAGGAAAAGACTGTGGGGAATTTCCCACTTTCATTTTGTCACTGATCACTCACCCTCTTTCTTCCCTCTGATTACCCAATTTCATCACTAATCAGTTTCTCTTTCAAAAGGGTGATCACCCAGTTTGCCTTTCTATGTTCTATGGGTCATCCTTCTAAAAACTGTTTCTGGTTTGGATGACAGTTCTCCCTGTTTTCCCTTCAAGAGCATATTCTGCACTCTGTCTTCAGAAAAACATACAGGGAAGCTAGTGGAACAAAGGCAGAATATGCTGAGGAGGTTTGATCAAACTTTCTGGATGCCAGTGACTTTATGGATAAAATTCAAAGAATGAGGTTTTCCTTTTTGTTCCCAAAAGGAGACAGTTGATTTTGAAATCCTTCACTTAGGCTACGTCTAGACTGCAAGCCTCTTTCAAAAAAGAGCGTCTATGTTAGCGGAGAACGCTACAGTTGATTCACATCCTCGTGGGATGGACTAAGGTCCTCACTACTCGGATCTATCACCGGTCGTAATATCAGGAGATTTTAGGCGCAGTCAATAAAAACTGGCAAATGGTTAAAGTTAAACCACAGGACTATATTATAATGCAAATTTAAATAACATACATCGAATAACCATGGAGGGCAGTCCTCCTATGGTTACCCCTAATAATAATTACCAGAATCCTCGGCGCAAACAGGACGATGGTGGTGGTGCTGGTGACCTCAAGCCTCTGGCTGATTGAGAGCCTCGGGCGAGGAACAACCAGGAGTCCCTCGGTGACAGGGTCGTTGGTCAGGCGACCTCAATCCTTAGGCTAATTTAAAGCCCTTGGAGAGGAACAGCCTGTGCGATCCCTCGAAGTGCTGAGGAAGATTGCGAAGACGGCCGATCTACCTTCCGCAGATGCGTTTGGTCTTCGGTCCTCTTCCCGCTCTTCGGCTGCGGCCGGAACAGACGATGGACGCTAGACTCTAATAATCCTATCCTAACTAACCTAAAAGAAAACCTTAACTAATTCACGACGCGCCCGCCGAACAGACACGACGACGGCCGACATGCATAGACCGATGCTGCCTGACGGACGAACACGAAGACGAAATCTAATCTACCTAAAAACTAAACTAACTAAACTAAACCTAAACTAAATGACGACTTTCAGAATATAAGAACAAGCCTTCCGCCTGTCTTAAATCTGAGATGATGCTTAACCCTCACTCATTCGACCCGGGACAAGATGCTAGACCTCTCGCACTCTCTCTCCCCTAAGCTAGATCTATGCCTAAGCCCGACGCCCCGACGCAACCCCAACTGTTGCATGGTACAGGCTTTTATAATATGAGCTCATGAATATTCATAATATTTTACTTTAAATCAATTGGCTCATTCAAAATGCTAATTTGCATAGCTTTACAATGATTGGCTAAGGAGAATCATAACAAGCGCATACATTATTTTTCAAACTCCAACAGGTAAGTTGGTGGATGTGATTTACGTGAGCTACGTGCCAAAACATTTTGTCATTATGGTAACCTTACAATGATTGACAACCTCATTGATTGACATTTGATCTTACTTCATTCTAATGCTCCCCTTTCTGTTTTCTTGGCATAGGATGTCTAGACAACACATGAACTCAGGCTTTACATTTATCACATTTGCTCTTACCAAATTACAGTCATAGTAATATTAATAATAATAATAATAATATTTCATATAACATACAATTCTGCGCGTACATCTAGACAACAACCAGTACTTTCAAAAAAGCAAGCCGCTTTTTCGAAAGAGAGCACCCAGGCAGTCTGGATGCTCTCTTTCGAAAAAGCTCAGTTTGCATTACATAGCGCCTTTTTTCGAAAGAGCACTTTTGAAAAAAAGGCGTTCTTCCTCATAAAACGAGGTTTTCCGTGGTGAAAAAAACTGCTGCGTTCTTTCGATTTACTTTCGAAAGAATGCGGCAGCAGTCTAGACGCAGGGGAAGTTTTTTTATAAAAAAGGCCACTGTTTTCAAAAAACCCCCTGTAGTCTAGACACATCCTTAGATACTAAACTAAAAACATCAAAGGAAAATGTATCTTTGTTTGTAGTTTACCACAGGTGTTAAAGATGAACCAATCTTGAAGGTAACATATGGTATCATCTGGCTGATGTGGGATAGTATTTCATAAAAGGTAATAAAGTATATGGCATTCTCACAGTACTTCTGGAAGGAACAAGCATTAGAATCAAATAGTTGAAGGCACTGGGCACCAAGATGAATCGTAAGACTACATAACTAGTGGTTAGGAAGACAAATCAATTCTTTTCAAATGAGTGTAAGATCAGGCTTGACTCTCCTATCCCATCTGTAGAGTCAGGCAAGATTTATTTGTCTGTTAATGTGCATCTATAGGTCAGCCATTTCAGCTAGTTATGTCCCACTGGGAGGATAAACATTCTTTGATTTGTAGAATTACACAGAATATCAATTGGTTTGGCCTCTAAGTGTTCGTTTCCTTGGAATGTTGATAAGCTTTTAGTAAGGGCTGGAGTAAACTATGATAAGAACTATTGTTTCAAGATCAATATTAGTCCACTTGAAAAATTAGCACTTCTTCCACATGCAGTATTAATCCAATACCTATCAAGCTTGTGTCACCCCGGGTCAGATTTGTCAAAGGTTTCTCTTACATGAATCTTTGTGATTCTGCCACCAGAGATAGGTCCGGTAAATGGCCCTGAAGACTCAAATGCAGATTAATTGACCTGAAATCTTTAAATGGAAATGCTATAAAAATAATTGTTTAAATTAGGCTGATATCTAAGTGAGGCAAAGGGCTACTTATCTGGTGTTCCCCTAACTAATATACTTTGTGTCATGCAAGGCAGTAAAATCATACAGCTCTGCAGCAAATGGGAGGGGCGTCGTGCAAGAATCAGTACTGCGAACAACAGTTCAGAAATCATGAAACTGTCAGCATGAAGTGGAATTTTCCTCATAATGGAATTTCTGTTTGTTTTATAACAATCCGGCCTAATACTTCAGCCTTCTTTAAGTTTAATCTTCACAATAATTTAAAGGTAAACTGGAATAATAATCTATATAATAGTAATAATATTTCACTGAAAAGAATAACCTCTGCTGATCTATTCTCCTCAAGCCAAATTTGATCTTAGTTACGCTTGTAAAACACAACCGATGGCATTACATAGGCTTAACAGAGACCAGTTTGGCTACTCATTTTTACATTTCTGAAGTCCCAATAAGCTGCCCTTCATAAAGAATTTTAAATGTGAACAGCTTCACCTCTGACTAATGGATACCTTTTTTCTTTGTTTTCTTTTCATGGACAAACATTTCAGTCTTTGCTCGGAGAGAAAATGGTGGTGTTGGTGAAATAAAAAGTAATTGCTAGTACTTTTTAATGCAAGTAATACAATGGAGCAATTTTATTCTACTTACACAAGCAAATTTGAGTGCTAGCTGAACAAATACAGAAGATGGTATGAGTATAATGAAGGAAGAGCTATGTGTAGCTCAAAAGCATCTCTCGTTTGCCCACAGAATTTGGTCCACTTTGGCTATGTCTACACTGCTGTGTTTTTTTGGAAAAGGTACACAAATTGCGAACTGCAATTTGCATACCTTTTTCTCAATCTTTTTCTGGAAGAGGCTTTTCTGTGGACAGGCCAAATGTCGGAAAAACCTCCTCTTTCGGAAGAGCCCTTATTCCTCAAAAAATGAGGAATACAGGGCTTCTGAAAAAGCGCCTCTGCTCTTCCAAAAAGAATTTCGGAAGAGCAGATGCATTCCCTGGATGTGGCAGAGTTTTTCCGGGATACCTCTGGTATCCCGGAAAAACTCCATAGTGTAGACACAGCCCTTGTCTCTACAATGGAAGAAATAGTCAAGCAAACCACAGGCCATATTTGGATCTTGGTTATATCCCATGCAACTGCATGCACTTCAGGCAGTGATGGGTGTACAACTGTTCAGTTTGGCCAATTTTGTGCTGATGGTACTAAGGTTGCCACAAGTTGTCACTGAGCTCTGAGGCAGTGATGGGGAAATTTTTTGGGGTCAGGGCCCACTGATCCACAGAAAAATCAGTTGGGGGCCACACACAAGTGAGAAGCCCTTGTCTGAGATGGAAAAAGACTCTCCTCACATTCCACATTCCCCTCGCACTCCAGAGTCTAAGGGGACCCAGGCTAGTAGATTTTGTGTGCTCCAGCCCTGTGGGTGAGTGGCAGGGGGGCTGGAGTGCCAGCATGGGCTCCCCATTGCAGGGGGATCCCTGAGCCTCGGGGGGCAGATCCAGGCAAGCAGGGGGCCACATCCAGCCCCTGCGCCTGAAGTTCCCCACCCATGCTCTGAGGGCTTCTCTGTTTTGACCTTTGGGAGGGTCAAAACAGAAAAGTAGCTCAGTAGTATAGGGGAGTAGCTCAGTAGCATAGGGAGACAGCTTGGTACAATGAACTAAGAATAAAACCAAGAGCAAGAGACTCCTAAGCATTTTATCCTGGTTTTGATACAGACTTCTTATGCAGCCTTAGTCAAATCATTTTGGAAGGCAACGAGAGTTTAAATGGCTAAATATGGGTATAGGTAGCCAATTTTAGCCTATAGGCTCAAGAATGTGTTTCCTAAACTTTCTGTCTTTGGTTTCTTATTCTGCAAAATGAATGTAGTAGAATTTCTCTACTTCACAGAAAAAAAAAAAAAAACCCAAGTCCTATTCCACCTTAAAGACTAACACATTTGGGGGGGGGGGGGGCATAAGCTTTCATAGGGTGGAATCCACTTCGTTAGATCCATCAACTTCACAGACTTTCTTGATGATTCATTAGTGAATGTTTGTAGACCACTACAGAAAAGTAACAAAATTCATAAGAATGGACACACAATCCTCCAAGAATCAAGGGGTACAGCAGCACCAAGCCCCTGATTATTTGTTGAACTGTCCCTAGGAAATCTTAAAACAACTAGTGAAAACTATACATGATCCTCTATAAACAGCTGGTGTCCACTTCTCTTGCAGCAGGCAGCTAAGGGTTACCCAACAATTCCTTTCATTTAGTTTCACCCACTGCTAGTGCTTCACTAAGGATGTACAGGAGTCAGTTAAGTTTCAGAAAGTGAGGAGGATGACTTGGTGTCACTTGCCAACCCCAAAATACTAAGGATAGCTTGGTGGGGGGAGGGGACCAGTATCGAATTTCCTAGCTGATGCATTCACAGGTAATAGACCTGCTCTAATTAAGGGCAATCATAACATATTCTAGGAAGAAGGAATAGTGGATAGGGTGGCACTATTTAGAAACTAAAATCATACCCATCTTCTTTCGGAGAAAGTGTCTCCTTTTATTTTTTTTAATGGCTCAATGCTCTTATTGGCCTTGCCAATAATTAGTAGCTATTGATCAGATTTTTTTTTTCAAAAGAACTTTAGGGAATTTAGGAACATATTTCTAACAAAAATCAATTGACTTTGGACTCCTAAATACCCGCAAGTACTTCAAAATCTCTCTCCTAAATCTGTTGTGTCAGTCTTCTCCACAGATGGATCCTGAGGGCTAGGCTGAAGTTTAAATTCTTCAGACAAAAATTTAGAAACAAATGACAAAAGCTCTAGCAGAGGCTGTGAAGTCCTAATTCATTTCCCTGTGGCAGCTCAATTTTTAAATTTGTGCTTCATTTCTCAGCAGCTTTAGTTTTAATCAATATTTGAAGTTTAATTCCACGAAACAGCTCCCACTTCATGCATACTGGAGTGCTGCAATAGTTGAAAGAGAGGTCTGCCTTATTCTCTCTCTCATCTAGTTTCTGTGTCACACAGAGGAGTGCCAGGGTGGAATTTGAAAGATTAAAGACTTTAAAGTTTAAAGACAAACTTACAAAGAAGACAATCAAGGGGAAGCAGACTAGCAGTAGACCACTGAAGTTCAAAGAACAATGGGACCATCTGTTTATAGTTGATATTTCTCATTTAAGATATGACATCTGGCAAACCTACACAGAAATATAGTTCCCAGGCTTTCAAAGTTTGTACCCTGCAATACAAACAATGCACTACTTTTTTCTTTTCCTCACTTTCTTCTATAGAGAACAAGCTAAGCAATTTTGCATTTCATGATCTGACAGGAATTGCACAAAGAAGTGTTGGGAGAAGAAAAAGAAGAATGCATGTTGGAGGCTTGAGGTGCTTTGGTAAAAATGAAACATATCAAGGTTAGAAAACACATGGCAGCTCCATCTTCTTTAGATCAGTACTAGTTCATATGTAGAAAGTCACTACGGTGTCTTGAGAGTGAAGTGATTAACATCATCACAACCATAACTTATCAATAGAGGATAAAACTTCACGTGGAACTCGGGACGGAGTCCTGACAGTACCAAAGTCTGGAACCTGGTTCCTTTTGGTCCTTCATACACAATCTAAACCTTTTAGAGAATGTTCATTTCTCTGTGGAGGCCAAGATCCTCTCAGTGCAGAGGGGTGTATGTGAAAAAGAATCAAGCAACTGGTTATGGCTCATTGATCCCATGCTCAACTACATCCCAGCACTAGCCCCAACACAGGTGAGAGCAGCATAGGGATTGTTCTAGACTATGTCAGCGGACCAGCTGGGGACAGACAAAGCAGTGGAGACGTGGTAACTTGAACTAAGGTACGTCGACTCCAGCTATGCTCTTCACATAGCTGGAGTTGTGTGCCTAAGTTCAACATTGCTCCCTAGTATAGACCTGGCCTTAGATACTGTTTATGTCCTGCTGGGGGGACTCAACAGCTGAGGAAAAATGGATACTTTCTAGTCTTTTTGCAGCACCTTATAAACACAAAGGGGGTAGAGTGTGGCTGTTAATCTCCCCCTTTCACATCACACACTGTAGCTATGTAGCCCAGGAGGAGTCAGCAACAACAATGGCCAGGTTCAATATGTAGGGTCCCTTTTCAACCATACAACTCAGAACCAGGGCAAACCCCTACCTAGTAACCTGGGACAGTTATGCACCAACCCTTGGGTGCCTTTAAGAAGTATACGTCTTTCCCTCTTGCAGGCATAGAATCTACAAGTAGAGAAGAAACTTTTTATTAAAAGGGGGAAGTAATCAGGTATTAACTTGGGAAAACACCTCAAGGAGGATTCATAAGCATAAACACATGAGCCAGTCACCCATCCCAGAGTTCATTTGGGCCTTGTCCTTTTACCTCAGATTCTTAAGTCCAGCAATCAAAAGGTTCTTTCCTATGCACCTCCCTTCTCCCTACCAGCACCCCATTCACAGTTGTTGTCTTTGGTCAACAAAGACCCAGCTTTCAGAGGTGCATCTGCACCAGTTCACCTCACACCCTGTCAAGGGAGGGAGAGGGCACATTGCTTGCTTGCTTCACTGTCCTGGTGTTTGCTCAGGCACAGGCATCCCGCAGGCCACTTGCCACCATGCTCGGCCAGCTACCCTGCTTTGCTGGCTGGCCAGCCACGCCACTCTGCAGCATCTTGGAGATCTTCAAGTAGCACCACTTAACACAGCTCTCACTAACTTCAATTCTTAGTGGGGGAGCCTTGGACAGTGCAGACTAGGAGGTCTCTTGCATCAGAGACATTTCTTCAAAGCAGGGCTAACGTTTTACATCTGGTTATTAGTGGTTTCAGCTCCACAGATCTGCAATCAGACTCCCAATTGAGTCTTAAGCACAGGGCAGCACCTGACTGTGCCGCACCTCCCCCAGCCAATCCTCAGTGCTGCCTGGACTGCACAGTGCAGGGCCTTGCATGGCGCAGCATGACTAAAAAGACTTGGGGCTCCGGCAGCCATGGTACTGTTGGTGGTTGCCCAAAGCCCTAGGCCCTTTTCAATCACTGGGCCTTTAGATAACTGCCCTCTTTCCCCTCCTTCAGCCTCACCACCCAACCCCACTGTCAGCCCCAACAGTGGCCTGATTACACAAGCACAGATGTGATCTGATTGCTATTTGAACTCCTAGGATGCAGAAGTGTTGTACATTATCAGCACTGCACCTATCCCTAGGTTGGGATGGTAGATTTAACCTTCCTCATGGTGCAGTCCTCCATCCGAATGCAGTCACATATTTGTGCTTCTATGCCAGTGGAGTGGACTTCAGCCTTAGGACTGTCTGTCATGGGATGTGGTCATAGAAGACCCCTTGGGATTGTTCCCCTGTGTGCTGATCATGCCACTGACTCTCACCTTCTTGCTCTCTGGGGCTCCCTGCTGGGCCAGATCCTCTGTTTCCCCCAGACAAGGCATAGAGCTGGGGTTACTGGCCCCCTGAAGAACAATGTAGCTACTGAACCACTTCAGCTCTGTGAGGATGCAGTTCTAGGGTACAGCACCCAAAAAACCAACCCACAAAAGGGATCAAAACCCCAGATAAATCTGTCTTTCTCTGAGTAAAAGTTTGCCACAAAGAAAGTTCATGAGGATATTTGTCCGCTTTATCAGTGAAAGAAAGGTAAGTACACTCCCTGCTCGTTCCCCCCAAGTAACAATTATTTACACTGGTAGAATGCAAAAGTGGCTTTATTAAGTACAAACAGTAGGATTTAATTGATAGCAAGTGAAAACAGAAGGATGAAATTAAGTGACTAAAAAATGAAAAGAAAACACTCAGCTAGTTCTAATTCACTAAAAAAAAAGGGGGGGGGGGATTGCAAGTGTTTTCTTACCCTAAAGAGCTGTTCTTATTTCAGGCAAATCTTCAGATTAAAGATGATCTTCTACTCTGGCTTGGATCTCCAGTTCTCTTTGTTTTCTTTGTATCCTAGTATGCCTGGCTGTTCCCTAGGCCAGCCAAAGGCCAAGACCTGATAACTTCTCCTTACTTAAATAATCTTTCCCTTTGTGATAAGAACATAAGAACATAAGAACGACCGTACCGGGTCAGACCAAAGGTCCATCTAGCCCAGTATCCTGTCTGCCGACAGTGGCCAGCACCAGGTGCCCCAGAGGGGGTGGACCGAAGACAATGATCAAGCGCTTTGTCTCCTGCCATCCCTCTCCAGCCTCTGTCAAACAGAGGCCAAGGACACCATTTTATCCCCTGGCTAATAGCCTTTTATGGACCTAACCTCCATGAAATTATCTAGCTTCTCTTTAAACTCTGTTATAGTCCTAGCCTTCACAGCCTCCTCTGGCAAGGAGTTCCACATGCTGACTACACGCTGTGTGAAGAAGAACTTTCTTTTATTAGTTTTAAACCTGCTACCCATTAATTTCATTTGGTGTCCTCTAGTTCTTCTATTTAGGGAACTAATAAATAACTTTTCTTTATCGGCCCTCTCCATACCACTCATGATTTTATACACCTCTATCATATCCCCCCTCAGTCTCCTCTTTTCTAAACTGAAAAGTCCCAGTCGCTTTAACCTCTCCTCATATGGGACCCGTTCCAAACCCCTAATCAATTTAGTTGCCCTTTTCTGAACCCTTTCCAAGGCCAAAATATCTTTTTTGAGGTGAGGAGACCACATCTGTACACAGTATTCAAGATGTGGGCGTACCATAGTTTTATACAGGGGCAGTAAGATATTCCGGGTCTTATTTTCTATCCCTTTCTTAATAATACCTAGCATCCTATTTGCCTTTTTGACCGCCGCTGCACACTGTGTGGAAGTTTTCAGAGAACTGTCCACGATAACTCCAAGATCTCTTTCCTGATTTGTCGTAGCCAAATTAGCCCCCATCATACTGTACGTATAGTTGGGGTTATTTTTCCCAATGTGCATTACTTTACACTTATCCACATTAAATTTCATTTGCCATTTTGTTGCCCAATCACTCAGTTTGGTGAGATCTTCTTGGAGTCCCTTACAGTCTGCTTCTGTCTTGACTATCCTAAACAGTTTGGTATCATCCGCAAACTTTACCACCTCACTGCTTACCCCTTTCTCCAGATCATTTATGAATAAGTTGAACAGGATTGGTCCTAGGACTGACCCTTGGGGGACACCACTAGTTACCCCTCTCCACTCTGAAAATTTACCATTTATTCCTACCCTTTGTTTCCTGTCTTTTAACCAGTTCTCAATCCAAGAAAGGACCTTCCCTCTTATCCCATGGCCATGTAATTTACACAAGAGCCTTTGGTGAGGGACCTTGTCAAAGGCTTTCTGGAAATCTAAGTATACTATATCTACTGGATCCCCCTTGTCCGCATGTTTGTTAACCCCTTCAAAGAACTCTAATAGATTAGTAAGACAGGATTTCCCTTTACAAAACCCATGTTGACTTTTGTCCAACAAATTATGTTCTTCTACATGCTTCACAATTTTATTCTTTACTATTGTTTCGACTAATTTGCCCGGTACTGAAGTTAGACTTACCGGTCTGTAATTGCCCGGATCGCCTCTAGAGCCCTTTTTAAATATTGGTGTCACGTTGGCTACCTTCCAGTCATTAGGTACGGAAGCCGATTTAAGGGATAGGTTACAAACCACAGATAATAGTTCAGCAATTTCCCATTTGAGTTCTTTTAGAACCCTTGGATGAATGCCATCCGGTCCCGGAGATTTGTTAACATTAAGTTTTTCTATTTGTTCCAAAACCTCCTCTAATGACACTTCAATCCGGGACAGTTCCTCAGATTCATTACCCACAAAGGACGGTGCAGATTTGGGAATCTCCCCAACGTCCTCAGCCGTGAAGACTGAACCAAAGAAATCATTTAGTTTCTCCGCAATGGCTTTATCGTCCTTGATTGCGCCTTTTATAGTTCGATCGTCTAGGGGACCCACAGGTTTTTTAGCAGGCTTCCTGCTTCTAATGTACTTAAAAAACATTTTGTTATTTCTTTTTGAGTTTTTGGCTAGCTGTTCCTCAAAATCTTTTTTTGCTTTTCTTATTACATTTTTACACTTGATTTGACAGTGTTTATGTTCCTTTCTATTTATCTCACTAGGATTGGACTTCCACTTCTTAAAAGATGCCTTTTTGTCCCTCACTGCTTCTTTTACATGGTGGTTAAGCCACGGTGACTCTTTTTTAGGTCTCTTGCTATGTTTTTTAATTTGGGGTATACATTTAAGTTGGGCCTCTATTATGGTGTCTTTAAGAAGTTTCCATGCAGCTTGCAGGGATTTGGCTCTAGTCACTGTGCCTTTTAATTTCTGTTTAACTAACCTCCTCATTTTTGTGTAATTCCCCTTTTTGAAATTAAATGCCAGGGTGCTGGTCTGCTGAGGTGTTCTTCCCACCACAGGAATGTTGAATGTTATTATATTATGGTCACTATTCCCAAGCGGTCCTGTAACAGTTATTTCCTGGACCTGATCCTGCGCTCCACTCAGGACTAAATCGAGAATTGCCTCTCCCCTTGTGGGTTCCTGCACTAGCTGCTCCAAGAAGCAGTCATTTAAGCCATTGAGAAATTTTATCTCCGCTTCTCTTCCTGAGGTGACATGTATCCAGTCAATATGGGGGTAATTAAAATCCCCCATTATTATAGAGTTCTTTGTTTTGGTAGCCTCTCTAATCTCCCTCAGCATTTCAATGTCAGTATCCCTGTCCTGGTCAGGTGGTCGGTAATATATCCCTACTGCTAATTTCTTATTTTTGGAGCATGGAATTACTATCCATAGCGATTCTATTGAACATGTTGATTCATTTAATATTTTTATTTCATTTGATTCTACATTATCTTTCACATACAGTGCCACTCCGCCACCCACCCGGCCTGCTCTATCCTTTCGATATATTTTATATCCCGGTATGATTGTGTCCCACAGATTTTCCTCATTCCACCAGGTTTCAGTGATGCCTATTATGTCAACCTCCTCATTTAATACTAGGTACTCTAGTTCACCCATCTTATTAGTCAGACTCCTAGCATTTGTGTAGAAGCACTTTAAAAATTTGCCACTGCTTATTTGTCTGCCCTTCCCTGATGCATTGGATTCCTTTGTACACGGTTGTTTGTCTGCTCTGGCCCATGGTTTGCCCTCTCCCCTCCTCTCTTTCTGACTACAGCTTAGAGAATCTCTATCAATGGATTCTCCTCTAAGAGTAGTCTCCCTCCGATTTACGTGCATCTCCACACCAATCGGCTTTCCCCCATCTCTCAGTTTAAAAACTGCTCTACGGCCTTTTTAATGTTTAGTGCCAGCAGTCTGGTTCCACCCTGGTTTAGGTGGAGCCCATCCTTCCTGTATAGGCTCCCCCTCTCCCAAAAGTGTCCCCAGTTCCTAATAAATCCAAACCCCTCTTCCCTACACCATCGTCTCATCCACGCATTGAGATTCTGAATCTCTGCCTGCCTACCCGGCCCTGCGCGTGGAACCGGAAGCATTTCCGAGAACGCCACCATAGAGGTCCTGGATTTCAGTCTCTTTCCTAGCAGCCTAAATTTGGCCTCCAGGACATCTCTCCTACCCTTCCCTACGTCATTGGTACCTACATGTACCACGACCACCGGCTCCTCCCCAGCACTACACATAAGTCTATCTAGATGCCTCGAGAGATCCGCAACCTTCGCACCAGGCAGGCAAGTGATCATACGGTTCTCCCGGTCATCACAAACCCAACTATCTATGTTTCTAACGATCGAATCACCCACTACTAACACCTGCCTCTTCCGAACTGGCTTTCCCTCCCCCTCAGAGGTATCCTCAGTGCGAGAGGATACCGCAACATCCTCTGAGAGGAGGGTCCCAACTACGGGATGGTTTCCCTCTGCTCCCATTGAATGCTCTGTTCCCTTGAGACTTTCATCCTCCTTAAGAGCACTGGGGCTCTCAGACTGGAGGTGGGACAGTACTACAGTGTCCCAGAAAGTCTCATCCACAAATCTCTCTACCTCCCTTAGCTCCTCCAGTTCAGCCACCCTGGCCTCCAAAGCCCGAACTCGGTCTCTGAGGGTCAGGAGCTCCTTGCAACGGGTGCACACATACGCCACCCGCCCACAGGGCAGGTAATCATACATGTTACACTCGACGCAATAAACAGGATAGCCCCCACTCTGCTGCTGGGCTTCTGTCTCCATTTTTCTAATGAACAAGTTTAAGTATAAACTGGGATTCTTTTTAAACCTCTGGAATATAGATTACGATAAGAGTTATGTTTTAAAGAAGGCCAGAAGTCACTAGTGCCCTCTAACCTCCCCCTCTAAACTCCCTCTCCAAACTCCCTGTTAGCAATTCCTCTTCGCAAGCTCCCTGGTCGCTGAGTCACAGG
The DNA here is from genome assembly GCA_032595735.1 of Pelochelys cantorii. Lineage (NCBI taxonomy): Eukaryota > Metazoa > Chordata > Testudines > Trionychidae > Pelochelys > Pelochelys cantorii. The sequence goes on from CM064327.1 coordinate 90,857,374, forward strand.
CTTATATAGCTCTGGTAGCCCCTCCCCCTGACTGAGGCTTAGCCAATTAACAGAGGCTTCTAGATTTCAAACCTTTTAGAAGCTCCTTCAAGCAATCAAACAATCAAACCAACCAACCAACCAGATAAACACAAGCTCTGCACACAGCAAATAACTCCCCCACACACAAACACACACTCCAGACAGCCACTTACCACAAGGGTCCCGTTTTTACTCCTCTTTCACCTGGAGAACTCCCTCTCCAAACTCCCTGTTAGCAATTCCTCTTCGCAAGCTCCCTGGTCGCTGAGTCTCAGGCTTATATAGCTCTGGTAGCCCCTCCCCCTGACTGAGGCTTAGCCAATTAACAGAGGCTTCTAGATTTCAAACCTTTTAGAAGCTCCTTCAAGCAATCAAACAATCAAACCAACCAACCAAACAGATAAACACAAGCTCTGCACACAGCAAATAACTCCCCCACACACAAACACACACTCCAGACAGCCACTTACCACAAGGGTCCCGTTTTTACTCCTCTTTCACCTGGAGAACTCCCTCTCCAAACTCCCTGTTAGCAATTCCTGTTCGCAAGGATGGGGTGAGGTCACACACAACCCCTCAGGGGTGCTTCCCGGGGTGCTCTCTCTCCTCACTGCCCAGTCCTGCTGGGCCAGCTCTGCTGGTCTCCCCCAGCCAAGGCCCTGACCTGAGGCCCCTGACTCCACCAAAAAGCAGTACAGACACTGAACCACTTCAGGTCCAAGGAGAGTGAAGTTTAGGGCCCAGCCTCCTGAAAGAGCACTCCCCAGATGGGATCAGACCCCAAATAATTAGGTAAGTCCCCTTTAGCAATGAAAGGGGGAATGTGCACACGGGATGCTTCCCCAGGTAACAATCGCTTACACTGGGTTTGATAGAAAGTAAAAATGGTTTTATTAAGTTGAAGCAGTAGGATTTAAGTAGTAATATGTGAAAGTAGGAAGAGCAAAGTAGGTTACAAATCAAAACCACTTGGCTAATTCTCCACTGAAACCTCAGTGCAAACTTAAACTCACCCTAAAACCTCTTTTCCAGCTGCCCCTCCAAACCAGGGCTTTCTTCTACACCCTGGGGTCCCTGGCCCCTTCCTTCAGGTGCAGCCCAGCCAAAAGACCCAGGCCTCTCCTTTCCTATTCCTTTTGTTAAGGAGTTGAGGTCACTCCCTACCAACCACTGCTCAGACTTAAGGACAAAAGATTGTTTAACAGTGGCTCATCTAGAAGTTGCAGGTAACACCCTCCATGTCTCCCATTCATGCATTTGAAACTCACAAAGTATTCCCCACTCCATGTGTCTAATTTTACACACACAAATGATACAGACAATAGAGTAAGATAAACAGAACCAGCAGATCATGACATGAAGATGGATGGGTTACATGAAATAATTCACTCAAACCACCTTTGAGTTCTGTATATTCATGTCCATGAGTCCATTTCATAAAGCATGAGGGGGAGGGGGTCCGTCACACCCTTAGAGATCTTTTGTTCTCTATTTTCTCCTTCCATGGAAAACTATCTGGCTAAAAATGGAATGCCAGTACCAGGTGGAATGGTCACATGTCTTACTAGCCCAATCATCTTTGGATTTACAGGACAAATAAGTCTGTTTACAAGTCATTAAGCTGATCAAAAAGTCATTAAGGCTCCCAGAGTACCACTGATGTCCTTCATTAGCACATTAAAACCTATAAACAGTTTAATACTTCATATTTCTAACTTTACACACAAGAATGATACATGCACCAACGTAAGAGATACAGATCCAGCAGATTGTGACATTTAATTTGATAGGTTACATGAGGTATCTTTTCCAAAGCATCTTCGAGTTTATGCATATTTTTATTCATAAATCAATTTCAGAAAGCATGGGGCTGAACCGTCATGGTGTCTACACTGTGCACTCTTTTAGGCTGGCATGCAGTGTACGTAGCACTGCATTCCCTCTTAGTACAGATAAAAATAGAAGTGCAGATGGCAAGGTTCTGCTTACATGTGTAAAGCCATTGCTGCACCCTTTGGGGTATGATCTCTACACACTGTTTTTAGAAGTGTAATGTCCCACTGCCTTTCTGCTGCTGGAGTCTTTCCCTATTCCCTCCAGCAGCAGGGAAAGTTCCCAGCTATTGGAGCCTTTCCCCACTACCTCCCCATTTCCAGAGCCTTTCACTGACATGGACATAGCCTTTCCTGGACACAGCCTGCTTTTCACTGTGGAATGATACCCTACATTCACATGATACCCTAAATTCACATATTTTACATTCTGCTGCCAGAGGTGTGCAGTTTAGCCTAAGTGACTGACACATGAGATGTATAGTTCAAAAGTATAATGGCAAACAAGACTTACTAAAGGTGTTGTGCCCACTTATATTAACTCTGACTTTGCCTCATATAGAGTTCAAATTGACCTGGGACTAAATTCTTTAGATCAACTATGCGTACATCACATGGAATACTGCATGTTAAGTTGCACATTGGTACTGCACATATTGCCATGGGGACAAAAAATATCCATTTCCATAAAAAGTTAAGCAGAAGGAGGAATCTCATATGATGAAACCGAGGCCTGGTCAGGGTGATCTATGGATTTTCTCCCTCCTGGCTGATTACAGTAGCCAGTTACATTTAGGCAAAAAGTCACACACCATGAAAAATAATCAGTCTAACATAAAATATAGCAGACCATTAGCAAACCACATCACTGTAAACTCAAATTTCTGCACAGAACATAAAGTATAGTTCAAAAACTCTGTCCTGATACTTATAATACTGTATGAGACTGACCCAAACTCACAGACATCGACCATAATAACTGCATTCCACTAGAGAACCTGTGATCCGTGAACCTGTGAGTGATCTTCACATTATGTCTAAAAATTCCAAAGGGATCCATACCTTCATTTGAACATTTTTAGGGGAGACACAAATGAAAAAAGGATGAAAACCACTGCACTAGAACAATGGAACTATTGACCAAGAAGAGGGGGCTTATGAGTGCAGGAGACAGATCTGTAACAGGACCTGGATCTAGGCACAAGAATTCACTTCCACAAGAACTAAGGGTTTGTTTTCATTACATGGTGGATCGATGCCACAGCAGTAGATCCATCTACTAGCTGTTGATTTATTGTGTCTGCTTAGAAACGATAAATTGACCTCCGAGCATTCTCCCATCGACTTCAGTACTCCCCCGGATGAGAAGAGTAGCTGGAGTCAGTGGTAGAGGAGCCCCTCCAACCTCACTACATGGAAAACACAGTGGCAAGTACTTCAATTTCAGCAAGGCTATTTGCATATCTGAAGTTGCATAGGTTAGATCGACAGGGTGGTATGGGGGGTGCAGTGTAAACGAGGCCTCAGAATGAACATGGAACTAACCATTAATAACTTTCAGGACCAAGGATGATCCAGAATTTTTGAAGCTCTGGCTCAAATTCCCACTGACTTTACTGGGCTTTGGCTCTGGTTCGAGATGAAAAACTCAATTATTTGACTTAACTTTCTCCTCAATTTCTTCATACACATATCAAGTATAAATAATAACATACATAAATAATTCAAGCAAACAAAAAAGACTGCGTACACTAAATCAAGTTACTTGTCTTACAAGCTCATAAGAAAAAGAGAGAGAAAGATTATGATTGATATTTCAATTTTTAAATATTGAAAAAATGGTCAGATTCTTCTGTAACAGTGGCTATATAAATCTCTAGTAAAAAAAAAAACCAACCAACCAACCAACCAACCAAAAAAAACCAGGAAGAAATGTTTTTTCTCAGCTGATACTAAACTGAATGTGGCTGAGGGATTTTTGCCCTAGGGTTTTGGTTAGTTGTTTTTTTAACTAAGGTTGTGTGTTGACAAATTTTCTGAATAACCCAATTCTAATTTTCTTGTGGCAATTATTTCCTTTTCAGTCAGGCTGCTTTTAAACATATATTATAAATAATAAAAATAGAAATATTGTATATCACATTTAATATAAAGTATAATATAAATATTATATGCATATATGTGTACATTTTCCTAATTGTGTAAGAATGGCAATATTTATGAATTTATAAAGTGTACTAGAAATATTTTAGTCGTGAGTTGAAAGCACCAGGGCTTCTTTAATTCAAAGCAAAGGTGCGTTTGGTGGGGTGGAGTGAGTCCTGGTGGGCAGCGCCCAGCCCCAGCACACCACCTGACCAGAAGACAGGAGGTGAAACTAGGACTCTAAAAGACCAGCCTAAAAGGCCAGTTAGCCCCCAGCTGCCAGGGGAACCAGAGGAACCAGAGGCTTCTCCTGTACCTGGGAGCATGAGAGTCAGGAGCCGCCCCAACCAGGAGACAAAGATGGTCTATGTAACTTGCTTCCTAGTGCACCTGCTTGACCAGCCAGCTCTGAACTTGGGTCCTGCTTTTCCTATGGCCACCTGGGACATTTGCAGCAGGACTGTCCTGATATGGACTGCAGTTTTGGCTGGCCTGCAAACCGGGCCCACCAAAGCTGATGGCACCCATCAGGGTGGATCCATGGGAAGTGGTTGTGCTTTTAGACTCAGGATGTGGACAAACTGTCATCCTCAAGGACATTATCCCCAACCCAGTGGTGACTGATGGGGAGCTTCATCTCCAGTGCGTTCACAGAGATGTAAAGACATATCCTTGGGCCTGGGTGGCCCTGACCATAAACAGTATAACTGAAGAAATGGTAGTGGGGGTAGACCCTACTCTAGCCTACCCAGTCATCCTTGGCTAAGAGGATGGCCTCAAGGGTGATCCGGTTAGTCATAGCCAGTCTGAAGCCTGAAGTGAAGGATACTCAGGAGAAAGTGAAGAAGGACAGGTGGGGACTGAAGAACCTGAGGTTTCAGGCCAGTGTGTTTGCTCCTCCGGGAAGAATCTGACAACCACTCACCTGGCTGACTTCCCCTAAGAACAACGTGAGGATTCATCTTTGAGATTCGCCTATGACCAACTGGTCCGTGTCAGTGGGGCTGTCACTGACCCACAGAAAGCTGAGCAGTGGCCACATTTTGAAATGGTGTCAGACTGCCTCTGTCGAGTGGACCGGGACACTCAGACTTGAGAAGTCCGGCCCCAGCTAGTGGTCACTCACTGCCATTTGAAAGTGGTTCTAAGACTCATGAATAACATTCCCACAGCTGGCCATCTGGGGCAAGACAAGACCCTGGCACTGGTCTTGTCCCCCTTTTACTGGCCACGGGTTTACCAAGAGGTAAAAGACTACTACTTTAACTGAACACTGAAGGGGATGTTGGGGAAGTTCCCCCCATCTGAACTGCAGCAGTGGGACCAATTACTCCTGCCCTTGTTGCTAGCTGTCCGGTAGGTGCCGCAATTGTCAACCCAGTTCTCCCCATTTGAACTCCTCTACGGTTGACAAACTTGTGGGGTGTTGGACTTAATGAGGGAGACCTGGGAGCATGCCCCCTCAGCCTCCCAAGGGCTTCTCCAATACATCTTGTAGTTGAGGGAGCGACTACCGGACTCTGGCTCAAGAAAATCTCCAGGCAGCTCAAGAGATGCAGGAGGGATACTACAACTAGGGAGCTCAGGAGAAAACTTCTGAACCCAAAGATTGGGTACTCCTCCTCCTCCCTTTGGAGGAATTTAAACTCCTGGCTTGGTGGCAGGGCCCCAACGAGATTACCCACCAGATGGGTCCCATGACATATGAAGTACATCAGGTCGACTGAAAAAAAGAAGCAGATCTACCATGTGAACCTCCTAAATCCATGGAGGGAGCACAAAGGGCTAATGATTACTCTGTACCCTCCTGAATCCGCTCTAGGTCCCTAGGTGTCTGGTCCAGAGATGGAAGAAAAACTACTACTGGGAGACACACTGACAGATGGCTGCAAAAGCAAGCTCAACGGCTGCTGGAGGCCTTTTGGAAGACCTTCACAACACTTCCTGGACAGACTACGGTGGTATAGCAAACAATTCAGAAAGTCCCAGGCCCGGTAGTTCGAGAGATTAACCAGCCCCTACCCCGACGGATAAGGGAAGTAGTAGAAAAGATGGTCCAAGTGATGCTAGAACTCAGAGTCACAGAATGGTTGAAAAATGAGTGACGAAGTCCCTTACTGCTCGTGCTGAAACCTGACAGGAGTGTACAGTTCTGTATAGATTTCCAAAAGGTAAATGCCATGTCCAAATGCAACACCTACTTGATGCCCCAAACTGAAGAACTCCTGAATTGCTTGGAAACTGCTATCTATATTACAACCCTCAATTTGACAAAAGGGTATTGGCAAGTCCCTTTGGATTCAGATTCCCGGGAGAAGACTGTATTCACCATCCCATCCAGATTATTCCATTTTGTTTGGATGCCATTCAGCCTTCATGGCACCCCTGCTACATTCCAGTGCATGATGGACTGCCTCCTGAGCCCCCATATAGATTATGCCACCACCTACCTCAATGACGTTGTCATTTATAGTCAACACTGGGAAGAACATCTCCTCCAAGTGGCAGTAGTCCTTTGAATTCTTTGGGATGCTGACCTCACCGCCAGCCTGTGTCCCCCCTGCCACCCTGTGGCTGTGAACTGACCTTAAAGCCAAAAACCCAGCACAGCTGACTCCCCCCAGAGAAACTGAGTGGGTGTAGTGAGGCGGAGTGGCCACCCACTGAGCCAGAAGGATAGGAGGCCCTCCCAGAGCCGTACTGGGCTACAGTGCAAAAGAATTCTGCAGTTGTTCTGAGCATCTTACATACCCTGAACTGTTTATGAGAAAGAGACAGCAGGTGGAAATCACTAGAAACCAGCATCAGCAGAGCATAGCTAAGGAAACAAAGAGTAAGGTCATTCAAATATGAAGGGATCAGACTGTTAAATGTATTTTGCATGAGAAGAGCAATCTTGTAATCAATACACTGTTTAACAGAAAGTGCAAATCCTTCAACAAAGAGGAAATGTGTTCTGATTAGTTCAAGTGATAAACCTTGCTACTACATTATGAGCCTGCTGGAGCTGACAATTGCCTTATCAGGGAAGGCTACAAGCAAAACAGAAGTAGTATTGTGAGCTGCTATGCACAAAAAAGGAGGGGAAAAGATTTGCCTAACTGAACAAGGAAATGGAACAATGACTTAACGGAGTGTGAAATCTGAGCCATTAAAAGGAACACAGCTCATTTAGAGAAGGGGACTACATGCACTTCCACTGAAGTCTCCAGGCTTTGTCTACATTTTTAGGGCAGTGGGGTCAGGGCACCAATGCTGTGAGAGAGCTCTCCCAGCACCACCACAAGGAACTTAGCTAAGGCTATGTCAACAGTAGGAAACTATTTTGAAATGACTAAGTTTGACTCTCAACTCCGGATTTAAAAAGTTCAAACTGGTATGTCCTCACTATGCGGAATCCTCAAAAATAGTCAGAAATAGTGTGTGCACATTTAATGGAGCCTGCCTTGGACTTAGAGCCCCAGAAAGCACTCTGGGGAGGGTGCCAGGAGGGCAGATACTTCCCATGGCTGCTTGGTTCGGCAAACTGCAACAGGTGCTTACAGGGGCTCCTCTCTATGGCTGCTTCTCACAAGCCACTCCTCCACTCCCTGCTCCCTCGTGGGGCAGAAAAGGAATGCAGTGGCCACGTGCCTTGTCATGCTCTGGTTGCCTGCATGGACACCACAGTGCTGCCATTATGGACTCAGAGCTGGTGCAAAGCATTGCCATGCTCATGGCTTCCGTGCTGCACCTTATGGTGCAGTACTTTGAGACTGCCCACATGTTGCTTCAGATGGAACCAAGAGGACGAGGAGCATGAACCCCGGTGTGGCCTGCAGGCCCTGCTCAGCCAAGTCCTGTTGCTCCTATTGCTGTACGTGACTCTCAATCCCCTGGAAACAGTGGAATGCCGCCACTGGCGAAGGGAGATGAGCTCGGACTGATAGGACCGCATTGCCATGCAGGGATGAGACGATCAGCAGTGGCTGCAGAATTTCCACATGCCCAAGGCCACCTTTCTGTAGCTCTGTGAGTGGCTCGCTCCTGCCCTCATGCAACAGGAGACGCGCCATACTTGTGTAGAAGCACATGGCCATTGCCCTGTGGAAGCTTGCCACATCAGACAGCTCCAGCTCCATTGGGAACCAGTTTGGCATGGGGAAATCCAATTGGCGCCATGCAGATGCAAGTAGCCAAGGCCATCGACCATGTGCTGCTATAGAGGATTGTCACTCAGGGCAACGATGACAGCATCATCAATGGCTTTGCTGACATGGGCTTCCCCAACTGCGTGTGTGTGTGTGGGGGTGGGGGCTATCGACAGCACATACATCCCCATCCTGGCCTCCTACCACCGTGCCTTGGACTACATACACAGGAAGGGGTACTTCCCCATGGTGCTGCAGGCCCTTGTGGATCACAAGGGATGCTTCACCAGCATCAGTGCTGGATGGTTTGGAAAGGCACCCGACACCTGCATCTTTTGGAATCCCTGTCTCTTCCAAAAGATAAATGCTGACACTTTTCCCCCAGACCACACAATGACAGCTAGAGAGAGGGACATACCCATCATGATCCTGGGTGACGCAGCCTATCCCTTGCTTCCCTAGCTCATGAAGCCCTACACAGGCAGCCTGGACCCCAGCAAGGAGGAGTTCAACACCAGGCTGGGCAGTTGCGGAATGGTGGTGGAATGTGTGTTTGGCAGTTTAAAGGGGAGGTTCAGGAGTCTTCGCACTTGTCTCGACCTCAGTGAGTGCAACAGCCCCTTCAAGGTGGTGGCTTGTTGTGTGCTCCACAACCTGTGTGAGAACAAGGGGGAGACTTTTCTGTCAGGGTGGGGGCCGAGGCAGAATGTCTGGCCAGGAAGTTTGAGCAACCGGACACCAATGCCATGAGGAGAGCACAGCAAGAATCTATGCTCATCAGAGAGGCCTTGAAGGACAGTTTTATGCAAGGCCAGTTCTAAGACTCTCCTCTATGGCTCTCCACAAGGGGCCCCTGCATTCCCTGTGTGTGACTTTCCTCCCCAACCCCTCCTTTCCCCTACCCGCTCTTCTCCCACCCCCCTCCCTGTTCTCCACAGAGCAAACAAAGACATCATTCTTGAAAAAATAGGAATCTTTATTCAGGGGACATACAACTGGAAGGACTGGGAAAAGAACCTGAAAGGGGGGAGGAGGTCTCAGCCATGGGACTGGGACTGGCATCTGCCTGTGGGTGGACTGGAGGCTTTGGCTGCCCTAAAGTCCCTCCTCCATGTTCTGGGGCCCCAGAAGCCCCTGGGAAGCCTTGCAGGGGAAGCCATTGGGTGGATGAGGAGGTGTCTGGTGGCCCTCTCCATGCACGACACCATGCACTCCATCATTGAGGTGAGGGTGGAGAACATGTCCTTGTGCGGGCACACCAGCTGTTCCCAGGCAGCTTTTCTGTCCTCCCAGTCAGTTCAGTGCTCCTCCTAGTCAGCAATCCACTCCTGTCACATTGCCTCAAGTCTCTGCATGAGGGACCACAGGCAGACCATCTGTTCAGCTCATTCTGGGTTCTTTTCTGCCTGCAGATCTTGCTCAGGTGGGTAGATGGCATGGGAGGTGGGGGAAGCACCCAGATTGTAGCTGGCCCCACTTTGAAGAAAAGTTACAAGGGCAGTCATCACAGGAGGTACTGTATATGAAGCCTAGCCCTAATCTCTGATCTGACACCAAGGTCTAAGTTCAGACCATGGTGATGTGTTTCAAGCACGGCCATATGTTGCCTAGAAAGTGAGCAATTTCCAGCAAGTGTGCCAATGTCCCATGGAAGCATCACAACACATGTGGCCCAGGGACAAGCAGGCCAGGCCAGGAGCCTGCAGGCAGGATGGGGAACGGGACGGCTTGGCTTCCTACTGTGCCGCACACACACTGGGTCTGGCACTCGTGATATCCCTCAGAGAGAGAACTTCTATCCCTGCCAACCGGAGGGGGAGAGGTTGGGGGAGGTGTGAGAGAGTGGCAGATGTCTCTTGCCAAAGACAGTTCTAATGGGTTCCTCTCCTCTCTCTCCCCCCAGCAGGTTCCCATGGACAGTATCAGTCATCTCCACATCACCACACTTGATCAGGAATGAATGCTGACTGAATGTGGACATGACCCTGGACCATGTGCAGCACTGCTGTATGCTTCCATGACCCCAGACTACTTAGTGGCGGCTTGGTGTGGGAAGGTGTCACACCACAGAGGCCGGAGTAAGGTAGGCCTCTCTTTATGAAACCGATCGCGGGATTCCTGTGTGAGAGCATCATAGAGCTGAGTGCTCCAGACTGGTGCTCCATTTGCACATCTGTGAACAAGTTGTTGTGTGACCCCCACACTGAGCAGGCTGAGAGAGGAGTGCACTCCCCTTCCCCACAACCCATCTCCTGATCCCGCCCTCCTGCAGACTGATGCCAGGTGTGTGTTGGCTGCACTCAATAACCATGGTGAGGGAGGTAACCGGCCCCTCTCCCAGGATGGCATCCAGCTGCTCATAGTAGCAGCAGGTGTAAGGTGATGCCCTAGATCATCCACTCTGCTCCCTGGCCTTGTGGTAGGCCTGGCACAGCTCTTTTATTTTGAGCCTGCACTGCTCCTGCTGTGCCCTTTCTCTGCCAGGCTGGCAGCAATCCTGCCATAGATGTTGGTAGTTTGCTTCTTGGTGTGAAGATCCTGGAGGCTGGTCTCCTCCCCCTACACCTTGATGTGGTCCAGGATTTACATACCAATCCAGGCTGGGCCTCTTCTGCATCCCTGGGCAGAGGAGGTCATGGGAGCAGCAGAAGTGCTGTCAGAGGGTCCAAGGAAGCATTGGGGGTGCTCATGTCTCGCTGCAGTGCTTGCTTGCACAGGGCTTGTGAAGCTGGCCATGTAGGGCAGACCCGTTTCCTGTTCCCAGGACTTTTACAGCTCTGCAGGAGGAGGAGATCCATGGAGACACCAGGTGTGGCCAAAGCAGTCAGAGCAGACAGCTGTTGGAGGCCTCCAGAGGCCAATTAGTTTGAATTAGCAGTACTGGAGTGTCAACACTAATGTTATTTTGGACTTACAAGTTTGGAATTAGCATTATTCCTGATGAAAAGCAGGAGTACAGAATTCAAATTCTGTGGCCCATTATTCTGAAAAAATGGGCTTGGTAGTGTGGACGCACTGCTTACTAATTTGAACTTGAGGGGGTTATTTTGGAGTAAGATCCTAGTGTAGACCAGGGCTAACAGTGCTGGAGCCTGATTACACTAGTGCTTTATAGCACTATAACTTGCTGTGCTCTGTGGGGTATTTGTTCCTTTTTAGTTTTCCCATATATTTATCCCGACTGACACCTGAACTCCAACATCTTGATTCTCTTTAAGAAAGAGGAGACAGACAGGGAAAACCAACGGTGAGTAGCAGCAGGGATAGAAAAGAGACAATGAGATTTATTCCATCTTCCCTATTTTGATCAATCCCTAAAAGATAGTGTAGCGGTGACAGCATGCATCAGATTACATCCTGCATTATTCCTTATGTTTTAAAAGGAAAATGCAGTGGGTCGGTCAGGAAGGCAGAAGAAATAACTTGAAGGAGAGCTTGTTAGATAATTATGTGATTATTTAAGCAAAGCTCAATATTTAAAACCATTCGCTATAACTGTGCAATCATTATCTGACAAATGATTACTACACCTGGTGCCGTGACTGCAGTTGTTATTTTGCCTGGCTGTTTTCTTGATGGTGACATCTAACTATCCTTAGAAACTACATTTTTTTGCAAATGGATAGTCAGCAGCTTGAAAGCATGCCTGTGTTGAACCTGGTCCCTGCTGACTCCATTTCTCACAGCAGCCATACAAAGACCACCTAAGGTACAGCTACAATAGCATCAAATGAGCATCTCTGTTATTACTATACCTCCTAGAGGCCCTCCTTCTGCTTATATGGGGCATACGCGCAGTAAGAGACACTTTCAGCTTCTAAAACAGACAAAGGGTGGGAGAATGGAAATCTTATTACCCTTGTGTAACAGATGGGGAATTGAGGCAGACAGAGATTAGATGACTTGCAGCCAAGAAAGCAATGGAGCCCAGACTGCTCAAGATTGAGAATTTAACCACAAGTCTATTCTTCTTCCCTGAAGAAATATCATCTTCCTATCACATACGCTGAAGATTTAGGATTGGCATAATATAATCTCAAACTGTGGCAGTGCACAAACCAGAACTGGTAGGGAAAGGATTGAGTATGTGCTTGGCAGATTCCTGGACATCCACCTCCTTGGTTTGTGAGGTTGCCATCATTGTACATATCCCAGGGTACAAGTATAGCCATAAAGGTTGGGATGGCTCTTGTAATGTGCAACACAAATCAGAACTCGATTAAAAATGGTTCTATCGTGTTTGTACAGAAAGGTGAACTCCTGTACTGTGCTTCACAGCACGCTATCCTCCTCACCAGAAAATTTCCTCTTCAGTTGCAGAATGAGGAAATGCCTAACAAATGAAAGACACATAGGGTGCATCTATACTACACCCTTACCTCGAAATAAGCTATGTAATTTGCACTATGCAAATTGGGTACCTTATTTTGAGGTAATTTCAGAATAGCTTATTTTGAAATTTGAAATAAAGCGCTATTCTGAAACATCCTTTAACCCTCGTGGAATGAGGTTTTCAGGGACATAGGAATATTGAGCTTGCTATATTTCGAAATAACAGGCGTGCTCAAAAGACACAGAATAGCTATTTCGGTGTAGACATAGCCATAAAGTGCTAGCTGGGGACAGCTTCATTTGGGTTGATGTGGAATCTTGAAGACTGGCCTGGGGTCTAGTTAAGCCTGGAAACTGCATCAAGCATAGAAAGAGCCATCATCATCAATTCAGTGAGAGCCATTGATTCATCAGATTTATTAGATTTTTGGGAGTGCGGAGGAGTTTAGTGAAGACAACATAGAACAGGACTATAGACTGAAAGGAAGTGTGGTGGGAAAAATAGGAAGTTAGGGAAGAGCTATGGGCTCTTTTTGGGCAAGTGTGTCTGTATAAACTAAACTCTGGTTGATATTGTGGAGCTGTTGATATGAAAATTGCTTTATCATAAAAAAACGTTGTCTCAAAGCATGTGTATTCGACCATTGCTAGTAAGGATTCCAGACCAGAGACAATGGTGGGTTGTTGGAGTTCAATGACTAATTATTCAAGGTGAAGCATGCTGGGATAATGGGTTTGTTCAAGCTATGTGACATCACTTTCCCCACCTATCTGAAGGAATGAGGAAGTGGAGACAGTGGAAAATTACCAAACATAGAACAAAAAAGCAGAGGTGTTGGTGGTGTGATATAAGAGTCTGGAAAACTCAGTGGTACACACAGGAACAGAAAGTATGGGGCAGGAGACAGTAAGGGAATGCACCAACCCAGAGAAGGCAAGCTGGGTTGAGAGAATTCATGAGGATGAAGGAACCTAACACAGAAAAGCCTAATGAAGCAGGACACACGACTACTTATACAAATGCCCTAAGTATCCCAAAGGAAGGGTGAGCTAGTGAGCTGAATAGGGATTGGGTGTTAGTTTCCTAATGTTGTGTACTTTTTTGTATATTACATAAAATTGTATTAGAATTCTGTACATGTCACTGTGTTATATACATAACATCTACCTCATATCTTGAGAGAGAGTGAAACTGCAACCCAGAAGGCTCATAGCTTTTGTGGGATTCCGGGAGGGGATGTTTTTAAGCTACTGTGGGCTAGTGGGAATCAACATTGGTTCTGGATGCCTTTGGCAGATGGGAAGAGGGTTTTTTTTTTTTGTGAGTGGCAAAAGACAAAGACTCAATGCATAGGAAATGTCACAGGGAGACCAAGAGAAGAAACTGTGCTATAGCCTGTTGAGATCCAGGGAATCTTAAAATTGCTGGGGATCCAGAGATGCAGATTCCCCTTACTACAATCTGATGGGCAGCAGGTAGAGGGAGCCCAACCAAAGCTATGATAACCTAGTTAAAGGAACAAGATAGCTGGTTAAGGTGACTTGGTGTATCATCTTTGGTTTTACACCACAGCAAAAATAATGGGGTAAACTCTGCTCTTGTTTACACCCATAGTGGATGACTATAGGTCATCAGACAGAGGACGTACAGAGGTTCTGTTGTTGCGGTGACCACAGTACAAAATGAATGCAGAAAGTTAGCAAGGGCAGATGAGATGGCAATTTAGAGCTTCAGGTTTAAACTAGAAAAAAAAAAAGACAGTAAAACAAAACAATATTATTAATTTTCAAATATATTACGAACTTCTACTCCTGATGAGCAGGAAGTGCATGCCTCAGCATCCCCATCCCATAGCTGGATGCTGACACACACCAGAATTACTTTTTATTTTGTTTTCTTGCAGCTCAGAACACAGTGAATAAATGTGCTGCTTGAGGATAGCTAAGCCAGTGTCTTTTCTGAAGATGCGACAGTGAACCATCAGGCTCCCGAGCAGAGGTGCTTCTAAAGAAACTTGAGAGTGAAGCTGCTGAACTAAGATCAGAGATGTATCCTTAAGCAGAATTTATCCCTCAGGGAGCACCAGCTTTTTTTTTTTTTTTTGCTCATTACCTTTTTCTGAACAGTAAGTGTATGATAAAGACTTCAGGTACAATAACTGTTCTACTATGGTACAGTACAGTTAATCCAATTGAAGCTATTTGCAATCAGTTTAGAATAAAGCACTTTACCAGGCTATTACTAACAAGAAGTGGAGTAACTCTTACTAAACCCCTCGGCAGGATGGCATTCAATGCTGGAAATATAAATTCCTGAGTCCAGTTCCTTGTTCCCATTATACATTATCCAGACTCATAGGGAGTCCCTCATAATAGAGGGAGCCTCTGGATAGTATAGAACTGATAGAGGGACTCTGTTCCATCCTTCTTCACACCCTTAACACAAAGGGTGTGATCAGGGGAGACTTCGTGGCTGCATGGAGATTGTACTGCACTCCTGCTATTTCTATTTGCAAGATCATGGGATTGTGTGCAATTGTGCACAATTTAAACCATTTCAAGGTTGCTTTAAATTATGGTGAGGGCTGATAAATGTTTGCCCCCTCTCTATTACCAGTTGAATGGTATGTGTCCTAGCTATAGCACACAATCTATTGTTTGGTTAATTTAGATGTATAGAGATTGGCTGAATATCTGTTGCATCCCATCCTTTCCATCAAGCAAGTATTCTGAGAGGGAAATGAGAAGAAGAAAATATTGATCATTTCCCCTGTGGTTGACAGGCAAAAGTCCGGGTGGGGTCTTGGATGACATCTATTGTTTTTTATCAATAGATTAACACATGAAAAGTTACAGTCTTGATGCTCCTTCTCCTTAAAGCTTAAAAACATTGGACCAGACATTCAGCTGATGTAAACTGACATAGCTCCAGTGCAGTCACTGAAATTATGGTCAGTAAAATCATTATAATTAATCTTTGAAGAAAGGGGGAAATTGTAAGTTATTTCAGAAAAGTTCAGAATTCTAGTTAAATTTAAGGGGGAAATTTTGTTTTGGGCAACCACTTCTATGTACAATTTAAAGACAAACACAGAAAAAAGATTTGGGAATGGGGGTGGAGGGTGGTAAAAAGATGTACCATAATTTTCAGGGAACGCATAAGTATACATTATGTTAGTCCAAACTTAGTATTTTTAAAGATATTTGGTTATATATTTAATATGACAAAAATATAACATTAGGGTGGTTTTGGGAGGAAGGAAGCATGGTTTGAAGTGGAGATAAGGAAGGGATTGTTGTAATAAGAATGGGGAATGGGTAGAGGGAGAAGGAAACTATGGAGAGAGGGGATTATACAATGAAAATCTATCACCTTTCCAAGAGGAAATAAACTGACCATAAAACTGACCATTTCCACTGCATGCATCTGATGAAGTGGGTCTTGCCCACAAAAGCTTATACTCCTATAAATCTTTTAGTCTATAAGGTGCCACAGGACTTCTCGTTGACCATAAAACTGTTATTTTAATTAAGTCATTTTAAAAGGACATTAATTGAAATAAAGCTTTTTTAAAGTAAAAGAAATCACAATTGAAAAAAACAGAGGGAGCATGGAGTTTGTTTCAGACAACAGTGGTCAACATACTCATGAGAAGACTTACACTTATTTACATTTTAAAACAGAGTTCCAGTTGACTGAGCTTCCAAATTAAAACATCCAGATCAAATACTGGACTAAGAGAGGACCAGTGTGCTCATTCTGCTTCTATAAGTGTGAACTATAATTTTTGTACCTGACAACAATGACAATGGTTATAACCAAGTGAAGTTCCTAGGGAGGCAAAAGGAAGGTTTAACTGAAGAGCTGATATGTACTTCAAAAAGTTACATACAATTGAATGTCGCTCTCAGATTCTAAATCATGACCTAATTAGAATCCAAGAGGACTGGTACAGATACCTCAGAATACCAGACAGACACATTTCTCATTGTGAATCTGTCCTTAAAAGTACCTGAATCATCCAGTCTGTAATAGACAGTCTGACTGTAGTGGAACATTTCTGGAGGAAAGGTGCTATATAATTTAACATAAGTGTAAAGTAGTATTTTCAACTAGAGCAAGGCAAATAATACATTCTGATTTATTTATTAATAAACTTTGCTTTTCTCCCCTCCTCTCTTTCTCCTGGTCTATACTAAGGGATAAATTGAAATTAAGATATGCAACTTCAGCTATGTTAATTGTATAGCTTAATTCAAAGCATCTTAACTCAAATTTTGGCATCACCCACAACTGCGAGAAGTTGAAGGGAGTACACTCTCCCTTTGACTTCCCTTACTCCTTGTAAAAACAGGACTACTGGCACTGACTAGAGCACCCTCTCAGTTCAAATTAGCATGTCTTCACTTGACCTGCTAATTCGAACCCTGGAAGATCAATTGCAGATGCTTCAATCTTATCTGTAGTGTACACATGGTCTTTGAGAGTTGTCCATGAAGAGGTCTACATTTTCTTGAATTTATTGTTATTATTTATTTAGTCTAATTATTTATTGTTTAACTTCTGCAAATAGCTGTTGATCTCTCGATTGTTCATAACCTCAAATCTTTTTTTTTTTTTGCAGGTACTCAAAATTCAAAATCTATAGCTGCTTTAATGCAGCAATTAGGCCAGGTAGATTGCCCCATTAAGTGAATTAAATTGTGCCATGTAGGCAAGCCCTTTGTTGGGACTGTTTGTAAGAATGATTACCTGGATGAAATACAACTTGCGTGCAGAAAGCCAGCACAAATCTTATGAAGTACGTAAATCTCAATCAAGCCATTCTGTGTGGGTCTTAGGTGGGACTTGAATGGTACAGAGGCCTTTTATAGTTTTTGCACAAGGACACATTTCATTCTTCATGGAATAATCTTCAATATCACTTAAAATTCACTATAAATAATCTCCAAAAGAAAAAAAAAAGAACACGTGTTATTTTGGAATTTAATCAAATTCGCAAAAAAAATGGAAATTTTAATTTGCCCTGCTCTATTTTTAATTGAGATTGATACAAAAAGGTCTACTGGAAGTTTGTAGGCATTTCACCTGCATCATGAACCAACAGTCTGATAACCTACATTGTACTGGTGAAAGATCAAAGCGTACACATGTATGTCAAAAAGCTGTTAATACGATAGTGATCTTTCTTCCAGTATTATGAAAAAAATGCACACACAAACAGATACCTATTTGAAAGGTTGTTGGATCACAATTACCTTGCTGTCCATATAAAAATAGACACAGTGACAGTTTGTTAATCTGAATAACACAATGAAGAACATGCAATGCTCAGAATTAGGAGTCTCTTCTCAGTCAGGAAATTATAGGGATAGTAGACTCTATATTAGTTTTTTGGGAATCAAAGTAAATCAGGTAAGTGAACATTACTCAAGACTTTGCAGGATGAAGCCCTAAATTAGGATGTCCCCTCAATATTTTTTTTAAAATGTTGATTCTCCTCCTCTCAAACATGCTTCACCTTATACATTCCTACACACTGAAACCACATTATCTGCATAAGAACAGTCTACACTAGGGAGTTATTTCAATATAACCCCCCTTATTTTGAAATAAGAAGCGGCATGTCCACACTACCAAGCCCATTATATCAAAATAATGGACTAGTCATTTTGAAATCTGTACACCTGTTTTCCTCAGAGAATAACACTTATTTTCAAATAGTGGAGACACTGCTGCTGCTATTTTGAAATAACTACTCCCCAGAGTAATTGGGGAGTAATTACTCCTGAATGCTTCCTGGGGCTCTAAGTTGAGGTTGCACATCCACTATAATAGAGCCTGCCTTGGACTAATTTCGAGGCTCTCCCCTAGTGGGGACACACTATTTCGATTTTGTTATTTTGAGAGTTGTTAATTCAAATTTAGTTATTTCGAAATAATTCCCTAATGTAGACATGACCTGAGTTTTCCTGCTGTGATAGTCCAGAGAGGTCACCTGGGCCATGGTTCAGACACTTTTAAGCATAGTCAGTGGATGGCTAGGGCTACAGAAGGCTTATTCCCTCCCCTATCTCTGTCCTCTGTATCATAGAATCATAAAAATGTAGGGCTGGAAGGAACCTCAAGAAGTCATCAAGTCCAGTTCCCTGTGCTGAGACAGGGCCAAATACTTAGACCATGCCTGAGAGACTCAGCACTGCTCCAGTGATGTATCGCCCTCCTCCCAACCCTTCTCTCTCTACCAGAATTCTTAAACCATCTCTTTCATAAATGTTCAATAGTGGGGAAGTAAACATTAACATCATTTCATTTAGCAATCCCTCCTCATTCCCTGGCAGTTCCCATGTCCTGACCTTCCCTATCTTGAGCACTCACAACTTCTGTACACTGCAGTATTGATCTCTATTAGGAACCTCTCCTCTCTTCTCCATCATTCCCTCTGTTACTTTACTGTTAGGGACTATTCAAGCTGAATTTCTGTCATTACAGACCTATCCATTCCAAAGTCTCTGTCTTCCACCAAGCTTTTAAAATTTGACATAGCTATCATATACTTTTTCAGATCAGCAGGCCTATTGCTGAGCTAAAAAGACTAGACAAAAAGCAAAATGAAACAATAGAAGATAGACTGATAGATAAAATGCTTCAAGTTATTTAAAATACTAGAGGCTTTAAAACCCTAAGGCTCCTGAAGCCTGGGCCAGACAGACTGCAAACATCCATTTCTTTTTTAACACAAGCTGCTGTATCTTTGATATAGCTTTGAAACAGATGTGTTTTGAGCTGAAGTTGGACTTGAAAGAGAAAATAAATGTTCAATAGAAAATACGTTTTCCTATTCAGAACAGAATCTAAAGAGAGAAAAACAAATTCTAAAAGATACAGTTAATTACAGAGGAGAAACTCAAGCGATTCAGAGGTTCAACTCAGTAAGTGTTCAAAAGTTCAGTTGTTTATCTGAACCTTTGCTGACTTGTTGAATCTTCCAAGCATGCAGAACTGGACTTGAAATTATACTAACCAACCCCTTTGTGACACATTCATAACTTCCTGCTTCTGTTCTCATTTGATACACCCCAAACAGCCTCTCTTGCAATACTGCAGAGTTCATTTTCAATGCAGTGGTCCACAGCATGTCTGAAACTGAATCTTTCCTTTCTGTTTCAACCACTAAAATCCTTGTCCGTGCCTTGATTTCTTGCAGATCTCTCCTCCCTAACCCTCTGACCTCTCATTTTATCCATCTGTAATATATATCTTAAATACTGCTGCTAAAATCACCTCTCTCCAGCCATTTCAATCATTGTCTCATCCTTCCTTTAGTGGTTTCCTCTCACCTCCCACATAGGTGACCAGCCGGCCAGGTGACCAGTTGGAAAATACCACAGTCTTATGATTCTTTGATCCAGAGCACACTGAATACAACGGGAGTCTTTCCATTGTCTTCAGTGGGATGTGGATCAAATTTAGACCACTCGAGCTGTGATTTGCTTCCTACGCAGTTACATTGAAAATGCACTGTTCGAAAACTGATGTGCTACTCAGACTGAACAAGGGTATCAGGATCACACCTTATGTGCCTAGTAGTTATGCAATGCTATACAAAATACACAGGGAATATGTGTTTCATAGTAAGTGAAATCACTGTTTCATAGTAAGCGGAATCAGAACTGAAGAGTCCATGTTCAATGTAGTTACTCTTCGTAACAAGACACCAGCAGAAAGAGGGAATGCTGGGGAGTTAGGCTGGAAGCAGCTCAGCCACACGGACAGAGCAATCTACAGCTTTTAATAAAGTTCTGCTTGTTCATCTTAACCTGCATTCTGCCTCACTCTCTATATAAAACACAATGGCAACATCTGAGCTGACTTCATTGAAGTGTTGTGCCTGGCAGTGTGAGCCATGGAACTCAATCATTTCCCCCCTTCTTTCTCCACTGCCTTGCTCCCCTTCCTCTGAGCCCTGGATTTTAGAGATACAAAGCTAGCCAATGATAAAAATGGTATGAGGAGCTTGAGCTGTACCCACACCTAGCCATGCAGGAGGATGTCTGCAGCAAGAAAGTAAAACTCGGCAGCAAGAGTCCCATCAGCCTTGGGGAACTATTAATCCCCAATGCAGAATGAATCTGGAGAGTGGTGCAGATTTCTCGCTAAACACCAGTCTGAATGAGGGTAGAGGGATAAATCCCTATGTTACTGCCCTGTGCATCCTGGCTGTTATTGACAGAATCCCTACTTGTGGACAGGGTAGTCTGCAGATTTTGGACATGACAGCTGAAGGATTGGCTAATCTGGCAGGACAATTTCACATTAGAGCCCTGCACTAGGGTAGCATTGCAAGGAGCATGGCAAGTGGAAGCACATTAACAGTGTGTGCAAGAGCAGAAGATGCTCTTAGAAAGCCCCAGACTTACATGGAGGGGCACATCAGTCAGCTGTGATTACATCATGACTTTTTCCTTGATTCCAAGAGCATATTAGATTCAGGGTGTAGGAAAAGGAAAGCAACAAGGGACAATATCAGTCTCTCTGCATATAGCTATGTTAACAGGGAAACATTCCGTGCAATTTCATCTAGTTAGTAAGGTCAGTTAGTGGGGCCCACCACAATGTGATTCCCTGGGGTGAATTGGACTACAACACACCCATTACAAAGAACAGATGCAATGTAATTCTGTACAATGACAGCATAATGCAGGCCCCAGGAAAATATGATGTCGCAATGACCGACCTGAGCAACAATAGATGGTACCAACTGAAGTGATACACACCAGCTCTTCCCTGGATGACCAAAGTAAGATCCTGGAGTAGCACTTACATATCACACGGCACCCCTTCTGCTCCTGTCTTCCTCTGTATGCACAGACTATTTGGAGACTCTGTTTGTGAACACCACACTTGGTATATTGCTAGTGATCCTCTGTTGTCTTCACAGCACCATGCAGCATATAAAAACTCCCTAGCTCAGAGGAGTGAGAGGGAGAAGAGCTTTCTCTTTGAGATCTGTCCCTCTTGGCTCCACTGCTCAAGCCAACTACGTATCCAGCCTGTCTCTTCTCTCTTACATTTCCTTCATATTCTTCCATTCCCCAAGCACTTTAACCTTCCCCAGATCATTACAATCTGCCCATCAGATTTCTTCCAGGTAATTTACTTGGTGATGCAATGATCAGAGTGCTGGTACAGCTGCTATTGCCCGGTATTCCATCACAGATGATTAAGGGAGTTATGGTAGAGAAGCTGAATGAAACCATGAGAGAAAATGACAAGCTTTTCTCACGCACAAGAACATAAAACTCAGCCCAAGAAAAACGTGACTCAAACAGCATGAGATGATGTACACTGAACATCTGTTCACAGCAGATCCCAAGAAGAGCAAGGCAGCCGGAGATGAGCCAGGTCCAGTGGGTATAAAAGGGATGTGGCACTGTATGGGAATGATACATTTTCAGTTCAAGTCCACACCTCGCTTCTGTAGCAGAATCCATCCGTCTACTCACAGTGCAAGGTCTTGTTCAGTACTGGGCAGCTCCACAACTGCAGGCATTCACACACTGAAACAAACACTAATGAATGCTTCTGTCATGAAGTACTGCAGTGCAGGACAGCCATTGGCATGATGGTGTGATGCATTGGAGAAAGGTCTGGGTAGAGCTTTTTGCAGGAGCAGCCAACCACTTATGCCTGCCGATCCCTGTCAGAGATGGGTCACTGGTATTCCTAAATATAAAACAGTCCTCTGGCTGTGGTATTTGGAGTGATGCTATTACTTCAGTGACCATCCCATAACAGTGCAATCTGACCACAAACTCCTAGACACATCATGGCAAAGACCGTTCTTAGTGTTCCAAAGAGATTACAGTGCATGTTTATGTACCTCCAGCACCAAAAAGTAGAGATTAGATATTGACCAGGACAATTACCAACATTAACTAACACCCTGAGTACTGCATTTTTGCCCATCACCCAGGAGCAAGGGGGAAGAGAATCAGAACATTGCATATATAAAATTGCTGCACTATCTCCTGATTTCAACAGCAAAGCTTATGGAAAATGAATGAGGCTACCGAAAAGGACAGAGCTACAGATGGTCAAGACACAGATTCCAGGAGGAGACAAAAGCCAAGTGCAAATTATGAGCAGAACCATATTTTCAAATGAAAGATGGGCTGAGTGCTCAGAATGGAATCATTTTTTTGAGGACAGAGTTGTTGTTCCTGCCTCATTATGTAAGGATGTCATTAAAAAATATATGGCTCATACTTCAGCATTGATTACTGTCTTAGACAGTCTCAAGTACGTGTTTACTGGCTGGGAAAGAACACACAACTCTGCTCTGTGATAGAAGGATGTGACACTTACTGGTTGTGCGATAACGGCTAACTGAAAAACACTGTTACCATATGTCTTGCCCACCTGACCATAGGAAAAAGTGGGAGTGGACTTATTTATATTCAGGGAAAAGCAGTGCTTGATTACAGTGAGCTACTATTGACATTTTTAGGAGGCTGATGGCATGCCTGACACAAGCAGCAAACCAGTGATAGGCAAGCTGAAGGCTCACTTTGTGAGATATGACATTTATTGATGACAAACCCCAATTTTAATGGAAAAAGTAAAGGAATTTATACAAAAATAGGAGCTTGACCTCCACATCTCTTCCCCAGCATACACACAAGAATAATGATAAGATGAAATCATCTGTGAAAATGGCTGTTACTTACACAAGGCAGTTTCTTCTGGTTCAGACCACTGGTCAGCATTTCTGGCCTACAGGCATTGTGCATAACAAGGTGTGGGAGAGCAAGAGTCCAGTGCAGGCACAGACAGGGTGAAGACCAAAACCCTGCTACAGTATCAGTGAGGAGAGGCTGTTTCAGCCAGAAGGATGGCATTACCCTTGAAAGGAGATGGCCAACAATCAGAAAAAGTAGTTACTGGAATATAGCTGGTCAGCCAAGGGCTGATCTGTCCTATAAACAGGCATTCCTGTGAGGGTCCAGTGATTGGAGAGACACCAGAAGGAGTGGACTACAGCAGTTGTGAGGACTGCAGTGAAACCTAGCCCATATAAACTGATTACACAAGAGGGACAAGTGAGCTGAAGAAACAGAAGGCACTTATGAGAAAGCTGACAACTCCCAGAGACAGCCCACAGAGGTCATCTGAGAGCGAAGACCAAGAACAACCTATACTCCACAGAGAGAGAGAGTTTACTCAGAGATGGGTGAGAGGGACACAGAAGTCAGCGTCATGTGGTCACCTGTTGAGGAGCCCAAACTGCTCCAAAGACTAAGGACACAGCAAAGACTGTGGGAAACCAACTTGGTTAGGTGCCTGCAACCTCTGGCCCAGGGGACAAAGGGTGGGGAATTGGGCATCAATTATTTGTTTTTAATGTTTATATTAAAATGTTTGTAAAATAGGGAAGGTACACTGTGGGTAGTGGAACTGGAGTCAGAAGGTCCAAAAAAGGCCTAGTATTGAGAGGAAAGAGTGGAACAGGTAGGGTGGACACTCAAGCATCCCCAGAATACTAGACACTCTGCTGTTTCCAGGCTTGGACTCACACCTTCCTGCATGACCTCACACACAGGGGGAATGGTGCTCACTTTGGGTGTGAGATACTTTTATTCTAAGTTAGCATGCCTTTAAAAGCAGGAACCAAATTATTTTAATTTCAACTGCCTTGCACTAGTAAGCTGCTTTATTGCCCTGAAACATACAGAAATGTAAATGATATTCAAGCACCTTAGTGTTGCATTGGCTGCATTAGCAATTCTTTTGTTATTCAGCAAGGGAAACAGTGGCAGATCATCTAGAGTACAAAGCAGCAAGTAAAAGGGAATAGCAGTAAGTACCTCATTAGCAATACTGTGCTACAAGTGTGTGAGACCCCACAGACTTCAAGCCAAGCAATCAAACAGGTTATGCTCAATGGATGGCTGAATAGTTCCAATGACAATCTCGCTTTGATGACATGTGCCTACAGCTACAGGTTCCTAATTTTGCCTGAAGTACCCATCTCTATCTTTTGCCATCCCATACAGTGCACTTCTTTCTCAATTCAGTACCTTCAAGGTACATGAAAGCTGTGAAACAGCAAAATTATAAAATAATGGCCCCTGCTATAGCCACTCATAGTGTGTAGATTGCTAAAATGATCGGATATATCCATTTTAATGACAGAGGAAAATCAGTAAAACAAATTTAAAAAAAGGTACATGAGAACATATTTTGTACTATTGATAATCAAGCCCAGGACATTTAAAATATTATTTGTATATATTAGTCTGTGGTTATATATTAGGTCAGACGGCAGGAATTTCTCTTCCACCTTAACTTTGTAAAGTGCCTTATATGGCATAACAGAGGTGCCATAAAGTAGAAGCATGCCGTCAGTTCCTGCTTGCCATTTTTCACAGAAACCCCCTGCAGCACCTCCAGCTGTGTCCCTTCCTAGCTCCCTCTCCTCCCCCACCCCCTGACTCTGGAAGCATCCTCTTTTTGGTAGCATGCATTATCAGAACACAAGAATGGCCATACTGGGTCAGACCAAAGGTCCATCTACCCCAGTAGCCTGCTTGCCAACAGTGGCCAGCACCAGGTGCCCAGGAGGGGGTGGACCGAAGACAATTATCAAACAATTTGTCTCCTGCCATCCCTCTCCAGCCTCTGACAAACAGAGGCCAGGGACACCATTTCTATCCCCTGGCTAATAGCTAATAATTCATGGACCTAACCTCCATGAATTTATCTAGCTTCTCTTTAAAACTCATGAAGTGGTATTGTGTACTAGTAACCTTATGTTATCTCTACGGGCATATCTACACAGCAGGGCAAAAGTCGAATTAAGATACACAACTTCAGCTACATCAATTGTGTAGCTGAAGTCAAAATAGCTTAATTCAGCTTTTGGCATTGTCTACACAGCAGGAAGTTGAAGGAAGAACACTGTTCCTTCGAATTCCCTTACTCCTCATAAAATGAGGGTTATAGGAGTTGGAATAAGAAGTCCTCCAGCTCGACAGTCTTTCGAAATAATGGCTTGCTGTGTAAATACAAATTTTTTTATTTTGAAATAATGTCAGAAATAATGCTGCTGTGTAGATGTATCCTAAGAGCATGCCTACATTGCAAAAAAAGATGTCTTTAGCCTGATTTAACTAATGGGCTAAAATAGAAGTCAAGACACCATAACTAGTCCTCAAGTAACTTGGATTAGCAGCTCAGGATTAACCCTGGCTTCTTTACAGGCTATGATTATCTTGAGGTAGGAAAGCTGAGTTGCTTTGTCTTCACTATTATTTTAACTTGATTTGATTAGTTTGAGATCGTTAACTTGAGTTGGGAGAACACCTTTGTCTGCAGTGTAGACATAGCCAGTGAACTAGTCTAAATTAGAAACTGTTTGTCACTTATACTAGCAAAGAAGTGCTTTTATCAGTTCCCTGAAAGAAATAAGTTATACAGGTTGCACCTCTGAAAATTGGCAGTCTCTAGTTTGGCAACATCCGTGGTCATGCTCCAGGACTAGAGAACCTGGGAGCCTAATGGAAGGAGGGACAGCAGCCTGGCTGGGGCAGGGACAGCAGGACCAGAGCCCTATAGCACAGTGCTGGGATCTAAGCAGGAGAACCCTGGCAGCCCACGACAGCGTAGAGCTGGGGAATCCTGGCCATCTGCAGCACACAGGGTGGGGACCGAAGATACCTGGCCACCCATGGCAGCGTGGCATCGGGGGCTGAAGAATTCCTGCTGCCAGCAGCAGCATGGATCTGGGGGCCAGAGAACTCTGGCCGCCCATGGCAGCATGGAACTGGGAGGGAGACAGAGAAAGTTGGCTACCCACGGCAGCATGGGGCCAGGGCTGGGGGGGGGGGGGGGAAGAGGTCAGTGGCAGCAGGGCGGGCAGTCCAGCTAAGGAAGGAATAGAGGGAGTCAGAGGCAAGGGGCCAGCTGGCTCAGAGCTGGAGGCAAGGGACAATTGGCAAATTCTCTTGTTTGGCCCTGGGCAGGTCCTGTCCAGTACTGTTCAACCAGTAGTGTTTAAATTGTTCATACAATAACTTTTTGCTGACACAGAAACACACACACAGAAGAGGACTCTCAGCTTTCACACACATTATGGCTATTACAATTAGTCACTGTTCACTTCGCTCAATTTCAATTTGTTGTCTTCAAAGACAGATTGTTCAGGAGTTTTCAAGGACATTTAACTAATCTATGTGAAAAGGCAAAGTAACAAGTTTTGGAATGACAGACCACAAACAAGTGTTGGACAAGTGGAAATTTTTTTTTAATTACCCATAATTTTAAAACTGTTTGGTCAATTTCCTCCACACTTTTCAGGAAAAAAAAAATGTCTAGCCATCTGAATGAGTTACATGATTTTTTGAACTAAAACAATTTCAATAGCCCACATTTTAGGGGAATAAATTATAAAAATAAGATTTTTCATGAAACCTGCTTGCAACCATGACTACAGATGAACTACTTCCCCTGTATTTCATCTAAACCTATTGACCTTTTGTTCCTTCCCACTTCTCCATGTTATAAAAAGTTTCTCTTCTCTTCCATCATTTTACATCACTTTGGACAGTTAAGAGACCAAATAGTAAATCTGTTACATGGTATAGTCACACACATCAATCACTCAATCAATCAATCAATCAAACAAAAACAAAACAGCAAAAACCCCAACAAAAACAACAGCCGGTTGTGTTATGTTACATAATTAACAGGATTGGTCAATAATCATTTTCCCATTGGGACAGTTATTACTTTCCTTATTTAAAGGCACACAAACATATCTTAAGACATGTTGAGCTGAAAAACTTAACTATATCAATTTGTAATAAAATACTGAAGCAGTGCATTAAAACCAGGCTTATGAATTACAGATGCGTTGTAACAGGACCTTTACTTTGCTATTTGGCATAATATGGTGAGATGTTTAATATGATGGAATTTTTATGCGTATAGCTTTTTAAATTTCATAATGTCAGCTTATCTGTTCAATGTCTGTCCAGGAAATATACTAACTGGTAAATAAATGTTTACAATATTTTTATCGTGTGCATGGTAAATTGGTTCTAATTAGGCAGGATTAGAGTGGTATTGATGCATGCATGTGATAAAAAGACCTCCACCAAAGGCCAATTTACAGTCTCATTATTCACCACATGTAAAAATAAAATAGGTTTGGCATGAAAAATGAGGATTCTTTGTCAGTGATCCAATGACAATACATTTGGAACCAGTTCCTGCTTCTCATATTGATAGCAAATATCTGATCTGAAGGAAATCGTTCTTTCAGTTTTTGAGATGTGATGCCAGCTCATACTGAATTATGTTGCATTAGTTCATATGCCAAGAAAAAATTATGTGAGACACAGTGTAAAGAATGCTACAAAAAGATGGAAGTTTTAAAGAAAAAAGTGATACAAGCAGGAGTTTCTTCTACTTTTTTAGAGAACCTGATAGATCATGAACTATACCATGGTCATTCCTTACCCACAATTGTCATATAACATTTGAATATGTAGTGACTGCCTGCCAGGCAGCTATTGTTGTTACTATAATTATTTGTTTGTATTGTGGCAAAGTCTAAGATCCCATACCATGAATCTGAACCCCACTGTACTCGCATAGTTCAAACACAGAACAAAGAGACAGTCCCTGCCCACAAAAAACATATTAAGTCTAAACTCATCAGTTAGTATTTAATAAACAAAGAGAAAAAGGTAATAGCTAGAACTTAAATTTTTTAACCATAATTTTACCATGGTTTATTATTCTGTCACATGTTATGATGCTCTCTTGTCATTTATTTTTCTTCAAAGCTGCCTAATAATGAAACATTGCATTGTATACCTAAGTTGTTTTCTGCTTCCTGAGTGGAGATGAATGGGGGAAACCTGGGCTGGCTAAAAGTTCTGTATGCATCACTTAAGACAGGTCAACAAACTCAGAACAAATAACAATAACAATAGAAATGTAGCTAATGCCCTTCACCACACAAGATTCCAAAGTCCTTTATTGCTTCTCACTTATAGATACTTTTCTGTAAATTGTAAAAGTAGAAAATGTATCCGTGGGCTACAGACGTATAGGCTGAGAAACTCTGAACTACAGTGTCAGACTACGTCTACACTGCAGTGCTATTTTGGGATACCTGAGGTATCCCGAAATAACTATTCCACATCTTTTGATCACACCCGTTATTTTGAAATATAACGGGCTCGCTATTTTGACATCCCTGTAAACCTCATTCCACAAGGAGTAAGGGATGTTTCAGAATAGCAATTTATTTTGAAATAAGTGCTTTCAAAATTGACTTGAAATAAGCTATGCCATTTATGTAGCTTATTTCGAGCTATGGGTGCAGTGCAGACGCACCTTCAGAGGGATAACCGTGTTAGTCTGTAACTGAAAAAACTTAAACAACAATGAATGGTCCTGCAGCACCTTAGAGACAAACAAAAAAAATGTAGATGGTAACATGAGCTTTTGTGGGCACAACCCACCTCTTCAGATGAATGGAGTAAGGAGTCCAGGGTACCAATGCCTGTACCAAACTACAGTGGTAATTTTTCAGCAAGTCAAAAGAATGCTCTTTTGCTGAATTGTTCAGTCTGAAAGACAAAAGGCATTTTAAATTGATCTACCACATCAGATGTTTCTCCTTGTTCGATTTCTAATAAAGGAATTCTTGTATATGAAAAAAGCTTTGGTGTACCTGGACTTTAGTTATGGCAGAATGTTATAGTTTCTTTTGAAGAAAGAGGCGTGTCCAACCCATTGAATTAGGGTAAAATTTTCAAACGTATCTAAGAGACTAAGGTGCCCCGTGATTTGGGCTTGACTTTAAAGATATTTAAGTATCTAAAGATGGAGAGAAAGGCCAGATGGAATTTTCAGACATTCCTGGGCACCTATTTCCCATCCATTTTAATTGGAGACAGGTATCCAAGCACTTCTGAGAATTCTTTAGGCACCTAAAAAATTCTCCCAAAGTCACTTAGATCTAAAACCTCAAAAGTCTCTAGTTGCCTGACTACACTGAACTTAGGCAGTTGCCTGACTACACTGAACTTAGGCACCTAAAGACATTTGAGGAGCTGGACCATAAGCACTTTTGAAACCTTTACCTTTATCACCTCTATAAGATGTTGGTCACCTAGTCTTACGTGTAATTTTAGAGGGAGCCTAGGAAATTTCCACCTGCTTAGGGAGATGAGATGGGACGAAAGTTCAGCCTCATGGAAATGCCAGCAACAGCAGCAGTGCTCTCACCGTGCTCTTTATCCTGCTCAGACCTGTGTGCAGACATGAGGACTCCATTAAGCAATGCTACACCGAGCAAGTCCTTTCGAAAATGCTATCCCAGCTCATTCAGCAGAGGGAGCCAGCACATCCAGGAGAATTACCTTTCACTTTGCATCCTAACTCCACAAAAACTATTCTATATTTTCAGGAGAGAGAAAGACCCTTGGAATCCAAAAGGAAAGTACTACTGGTTAGAGCCGAGAAAAGTTCCACCATGAAATTCTGTAATTTCAATGTTTGTTCTTAGCCTGAAACAAGACTGTGATGGGTGGACCAGGCCTGGAAGCCCCATGCTGGAAGCTTGTGACCTTGCCAGACCCTGCCTCAGAAGAGAAGCCAGAGAGAGGTCTTCCAAGGAGTCTAGAGTAGCTGCCCAGGAGGCAATCAATCAGGGGCCAGGAAGGTCTATAAAAAGAGCTGGAGACTAGAACAGCAGTCAGTATATCTGGAGCCTTCAAGGAGGGGGCCATGTGGCTCATCAGATGCTGGAGGGGTGAGTGGTGCACCAAATGATCAGAGGGTGCACCACTCAGCAGGTGCTTGAGTATGGCCTATGGCTGGGAAGGGGGTCTGACAGCTATGGTTGGGGGGTGGATGGGTCTCTGTGCTTCTCTAGGAGAGGGGGTGGCAAAAGGGTAGGTCTGGTCTGATATGGACAGAATAGGGATGTGATGTGATTGGGTCTAACTTCCACAAGCCTCTGGTTCACCCACCACCTATTGGTATCCTACCTGCTATAGCCCGAGCTCTCTGGCCTGGAGAGGGGGATGTGATGGGTTCCCCCCAGGGTGCCATCTGGGTACCACTGAAATTCACCAGCCTGGGGTCCCTCAGCACTGTGCTGCTGTGACAAGCTACAGACTGCTTCTAGTCCTACACTTCCAGCAGCATTCACATTTGCAAGGACACACCTAGCAGTAGTCACCTGCACTTTGAACAGCCATTTCATGAGCCAACAATAGAGAGGCTTGAGGTTACAGCCAAAATAACCCCCAACCCAGGACCCCAGAGCTGTACCTTCCTGCCCTGGTCCAAATCCCAATCAGTGTGAATTTATAATCCAGTTCACTTCCCCCCACACTGAAACTGCCCTTTCAACCAGCATGGGCTCCTTCACTACGTCTTGCTGTGGGCAGCCCTTAACCTGTCTATAGCACACACACAAGTAAGGCCACACCCACCTGTTGAATCACACAGAGTCTGCAATCAGTTCCATGTGGGAAGACTCAGCTCAGAGATTGTCTAGCTCTGAAGTCCACACACCCTCTGGAGTGTAAACCCACAATTATATTGTCTTGCACTATATATAGAACTATATAGTGCAGGGCTACTCAACTTTGGAAGCCCTGGGGGCCACAATGATACTCACAGCACATGCTGAGGGCTGCAACTTAAGTATGGTTGCATATACATGCAAATATACATGCAAATATATGCAAATAGCTTATTTCACACTGATGGGCATGAATACAAAGCACTTCCCACAATGTCCCAGTGCTCCTGGCACCTCTTCCCTAGGGGCTAGAAATGCCGACACCCTGTACCTGTCTGTTCCAGCCAGTCCGTCTGCTTGCGTCTTTCAATGCTCAGCCCGCCTCGCTGTTGTGGAATACGTTCCCAGTGGAGGCCATGTTCAAAAGATCCCACCCCCCAAGCCGCGTGTTGAGCCCTGCATAAACCCAAACCACACCATGGGCCACAAACAAATGGGACGTAGGCTGTATGCGGCCCGTGGGCCACGTGTTGAATAGCCCTGATATAGTGTAAGCTCATAAAAATTGTCCCCTTCCTCAATAAGGAGGATGATATACACATCCTCCTCCTTCCCA
The DNA here is from genome assembly GCA_032595735.1 of Pelochelys cantorii. NCBI lineage: Eukaryota > Metazoa > Chordata > Testudines > Trionychidae > Pelochelys > Pelochelys cantorii. The sequence goes on from CM064327.1 coordinate 90,889,001, forward strand.
TTATGAATTGCACAACTGGGTTTTAAAATAAACAAAAATAAGTTTATTAACTAAAAAAGATAACGTTCAAGTGATTGTAAGGGATAGCACACAGATCACAGCAGATTACTGAGCAAATAAAACAAAGCATGCAAACTAAGCTTAATAGTTTAACAATACCGGATATATATTTAAAAAAACCTCACCAAAATGTTGTTTTAAGCAGATTGCAGGGTTTCTTGAAGATAGACTGCATGGGTTGCAGCTTAAATTCCAGGTATGCTTTTTACAGGTTAGACCTTTCTTACCTGCGTTCAGCCACTGCTCCTCCTCCCCCTTGCTTAGTTCCTTTGTTTCTTGAGGTGTTTTCAGGAGTCTTCCTTTTAGCAATGGAGAAGAACCTAAATTAACTCACTTCCCTGGCTTAAATAGGATATGTATACGGCAAGAATCCTCTGTTTACCAGTTGGATTCCCACACCTTCTTAATGGAAAAATACTGGACATTCAAGATGGGATCTAGTACCAGGAATTACTACAGTGCAATAAATAGAACATAATGAAATGAAATATATAATACATATGTCCAAAGTCTTGTGGTCTGAAATTATAGAAGGTAGAGAGTTAAGTACTCTCATCCGTTGATGAGTTTGTAGAAGTACAGCAACACAGTAAGTTTCATTTGCATAAGCTTTGTACCTTAAAATCTTTCAAGTAGCACTTGGGGAGTCATGGAAACTGCACACAGACTCTGAAATGGTTGGATAGTGGGACTGAACTGAGAGGAGCAGGGCTCTCCTGCCTTGTGGCTAAGAGTGTATCACTGGCAGCAAAGACAGTGCTTAGGGAAATGACAGATCACTGATCCACCTCCTCCACTGAGGAGTGTGTGAAGTGATGACACAGAAAGACCTTCATGATGAGAGATGGCCCAGAGGTGGCTCTTTTGCTGAAGCTGTGGAGGGAAGCAATACAGCTAAGCAAACTCTAGTGAGGACCTCTATCACCAGCACAAATAAAGTTGAAATTACACAGACTCAGTGTTTGGGGAAGGTTACTCAAGTTAAATATTTAGTTTTCCCATACTCATGTAGGCGTGTGAGCCAGTGAGGTGTGTGTTAACTTTAAGAGGAACCTCTAGATATTTGGGAATGGTCCTTGTTGCTACTGACAGCACCTGGGAGAAAGGTTTAGGTTACAATGTCTGCACTGAAACTGGAAGGGGTAATTTCCAGCTTGAGTAGACATAGCCTTTTATTTTCAATGTTGCCAGCGCTAATGCAGGTATCTCTGGGTATGTCTGCACTTGCTCCCTAGTTTGAACTAGGGAGGCAAATGAAGCATACCGAAGTTGCTAATGAAGCACGGGATTTAAACATCCCACGCTTGATTAGCATATTCGCGGCCAGTTGTCATTTTAAAAAGCTGGTAGCCCGAATTAACTCGCCGCGTGTAGACGTGGTAGTCCGATCCAAAACCCATCCCTTGAATTAACTGTTACTTCTCATTGCTCTTCGATATGCTTCATTTGCCTCCCTAGTTCGAACTAGGGGGCAAGTGTAGACATACCCTATGATATCATGAGTTGTTCCAGGCTGCAGGTATCTATGACATCATGTGTGGAGCCAGGCTGTAGCAAATAGCTGCCCAATTATAATCCAGATTCATACTTGGGCAGCTAACCTCTTCTGCTACTCACACCAGAGTGGTGACTGTTCTATTTTTAGCTTTCTATCTCAGAGCTAGTACAGGTATGTCTATTCAGGCAGGAAATTTCACCTTGCAGTTTCAGTGTGGACTTACACTATGATTTCCACAGAATCACAGCTCATTCCTTATTCAAAAAACCCTTCTCTCTCCTTCATCCAATTATGCATATGTAACATAACACTACAGAAATCTTCCAAGGAAAAGGCATTTTGCACAATACGATTGCTAAAACTACTATGTGCAATGTAACGCTGGAGAGAAAGAAGCTTGTTATTTTAACTTTTACAGCTATAAATCAGTGGATCTCAACCTTGCCTGGCTACTATACCCCTGATTTGTCTTGCATACACCTGAGTTACACCTCATTTAAACAATTACTTGCTTGCAAAAATCAGACAAATTCAAATGTGCCACAGCATACTATTACTGAAAAAAATGCTTCTTTTCTCATTTTTACTATGCAATTATAAAATAAATTAATTGGAATATAAATATTGTACTTAAATTTCACTGTGTAGTACAAAAAGCAGTATAAACCAGTCATTGTGTAAAATTTTAGTTTGTACTAACCTCACTAGTTCTTTTTATTTATCCTGTTATAAAGTTAGGCAAATATCTAGATTAGTTGATGTCACCCCCCACTCAGAAGACCTTTACATACCTCAGGGGTACACGGACCCCTGGTTGAGAATCACTACTGTAAATGATGTTATGGAATGAAATTAGACTCCACATTATTTGATCATAGGTTTTGTGGGTTCATCTACTGTATATATGACTTGCTGAAAGTTAATCTAAACCAGAATTAATAGCATTTCTATTCATTGTGTCTGATGGTCTTTCCTATTTCCATGATTTCCTATGAATAATTCATACAATCTAATATACCTTCCTTTTAATTCTGTAACATCAGGACATTTAATTTACGGACAAAATATGTCGGAAAGTTCCTTCTATCAAATGAATGAATTAACTCAGAATGGAAAATGATCTTGATGGTTAGTTTTACGCATTCTGTCCCCTCTACCACCTCCCTCCAGATGAAGAAAGACAAAAGGGGTTTTATTGCTGCTAATGTTTGGGGGTAGGTTTTTTTGCTCTTTTTTTTTTTTTTAGTCTGGGCTACAGCACGGTAAATTCTAATGAATAATTCAAATGTAATGGGAAAACAAAACTTCCAGAGCCTCAGTTACTCATTATTAATTGTAGATTTTCTCCTACTATTCTGCAAGTAATATTGCATTGGAAGTCGGTACCCACAAAAATCTAATGAATATGATGTGAAGCATTTTTAAAGTCTTTAACTTTCACCAAGGTGCAATGAAATTGCCTTGGGTTATGTGCACAGATCATCCCAAGAGTCATAAAATGAAGATGATCTTTTCTGTTTCTGAGAGAGATTTAGTTTACTTCCAATCTGACTAGCAGCCCCAGGGACTTTCACTTTTCCTCTATAAAAAAAAAAGCTTTACTTTCTCCATATAATTGGATAATTGTAAAGATGATTAACTTCAGCACCAGAAGGGCATTAATCCCAGAACATGAATAGCACACTTTGATGTTGCTTGTGGCCAAAATGCACCACCCATTCATTTAAATATCACAGAAAAATAATCTACTTTGGGAAACATTGGAGGGATTTTTTTTCCTCTGCTTAATTATTACAGGTATGATACTTTAATGAGCTTTAAATATAATTTAATTTATTTTTCTTTATGTAAATGACTCCAAGCCTTTTGTTCTGGGAGATCAAAGTTGCTCGTACAGCCTCTACTTCTCTCAATCACATAAACAAACATTTTCTTTGGCATTTCAGAATTTTTAGCATTTTGGGACCTGTATTACTATGTACCATCTGATGGTGAGGAACTGAAGCTCATTTGCAAATAGTCTCTGAGGATATCATTTAGATAAGTTGTACTAAAATAAGGCAGTGCAAATTTCTTTAATGGCCTATGCAAGGAACCAGAATAGTGTTCCAGTGACATTTAGCATTGTGAGAGACATGTGAATAAGTGAGGACAACAAGATAACAGATGAAAACACATTTGGGTCACAACTAGTTTGGGCTATCTCCACACATCATAGCACAAATGTATTTTGTTGTGGGTAGTGAGGATTAAAAAATCATCCTCCATTCTAAATGTCACCATGTATATATCTAAAGTCTTTTGAAATTATGTACAGTTAATTGATCTATGATTCAAGAAAAAATATTAATGTACTTTTGCATAGTACCTTTAGTTAGAAGAACAGCTAATATTAATTATGCCTCCTTATTAGCTCTCTCAACAAGGAAAGTAAATATGCCCCACATATTGTGCACTGAAGCTTTTGACTTTGCCTAAAGAAAGGATGATAAGCAGTGAGGATGAGAAAGGGACTTTAGTAGGAGTACTCTGTGCCTTGAAAATGTTCCAAAAGACAAAAATGTGACTTGTACTTCAGTGAAGAGCTGAAGTTAGGTGTATGAAGAAGGGGAGTGCAATAATGTTGTACATAATAATATTGCCTTAGCATTCCCCTGTATATAGACAATGTTATTGGGAATCCTTTTTTATATTATTCAGTTGTGTATATTACTTAACTTCACCATGTATCAATGTCAAACAGTGCATAAATAGTAAAGCTAAGAAGACAACCCAGGAGACCTAGTTTCTAGTGTGCTGGTATAACTGATCAGAATTTATTTTCACTAATTACAAAGATAAAACACCATGTTAGACTTATAGCCACATGTACTTTCATCATGAATGCCATAAAATGATGATTTACTTGAGCAAGAACAATAATCTGTACTGTATTATGTGTCAAGGCAAAGACATTCAGGAGATGGTTTAGTTAATCTGGAAGATGGAAGAGACCATGGTGTTTAGGGAAGCCATGCTTTAATATTTATTCTTCCAACACACTTATTAGTGTGAATGAATCAAGGCTTAAAGACATGAAAATTAATTTTTAAATGTGCACTAACCTTTCAGGAATTTACATAGTGAATAAAAACCTAACATCAGGGAGGAAACCTTGGGACCACTGAAGTCAATGGCAAAACTCTTAAGCTATTACTCCAGAAGCTCCCAGTGCCACAATTTAAAATTAGCACAGTATTTTTTGGTTTGTACTCTTTTAAAATTCTATTTTCTTCAATTGTCTGTCATTATGTGTACTCACTACTCATGAGCTACATAGAAGGCATGTTAAATATATTAAATGCTTGCCTTTCATCAAAATGTCCTTTATTTACTTATTATTTATTTAAAATATTTTATCCCGCCTATTTCAAATATTTGAGACAGCTTACAAATTTTTTAAAACAATTTATATCTATCTATATCTATATCTATATCTATATAAACAGAATAAAATACAAATTAGTCCATTCTATTGCATCTTTACTAGTAATGCAAGAGGAGCAAAAATATTGTTTCAAGCATGCTTTTATGAAAAAAACAAAGGTTTAATAATTTTTAATATTTTAAAAGACTACATCTTTAAGACATGAAACATTAGTACTGAACTTGATTTTGAAAGCAATGTGGTCTTAAAAACTGCATTTGTAGAAGACTTCAGAAATGTACTAGAATTCTTGGTAAATTCAAATTGATTGGGGGCATTCAAAATTCCTTGTTTTAAAGGTTCAACATGTCTGGAGCCATAAAGATTCACCATGATGACAAAACAGCCAGTCTGGTAGCTTGGGGATCTCGGCTCTCTTGCTCCCAGAGCTGGGTGATGCTGATGACAGATGATAAACTTGAGCTGCCTGGGAAAATAACGGTGAATTTGCATCTCTAAGTGTTACCTCAGAGGAAGCTGAGACTCCTAAAAGGTGAGGTAGTCACAACTAAGTAAGGAGGTCGACAGTACTTTACAGGTCCAAGCCTCCAAAGAGCAGATTTAATTTAGAAACATTCAAGGTAATACAGTTATGGAAGTGGGAGATAGACAAGTAATTTAATTGGAACCACCAGAACTCATTAATAGCAATAATGCAAAAGGGAATCCAGGGGGTTAAAATAGGAACATGTTCTATTTGTAACAATGGGGTAGTTTGCCTCGGTATGTCTCTGAGGGCTTAATCGAATGCTTACTGAAATCAATGCGAAAAAAGACAACCACTAATTTGAAGGGGAATTGGATTTGGCCCTAAATCATCACTGCAGGAGAATTCAAAAACAGACTCGTTAAACCCCCAAGCAATTAGTGTTCAGGTTAATGCTCAAGAAAACAGCAGATAGGTTTAGATAGTCCAAAAGGTCTTTTCTAGTTCTCTGATCTGTGACTGCATGGTTCAAAATTGGTGTCAGCTAAGACGATGACAAACATGAGTGTTATGACTGTAGTCCTTTAGCTGAAAAGTATGAGTTTCCTCAGGAAAGTAATAGTCCTCAGGCAAAGTGGTGGGAGGATCATATGTCCTCCTACATTGAAGGAAGACAAAAGAATAGATAGCTAAAACTCAGATATAGGTAGGATTGAAAATATAAATCCTTAGATATTAAAGAACAGTCAAAAGGCATAAAGGGCAGTTCAATATGACAGTCAATGCACAGGCAACAACTTTTGCTTTTGCCAGTGGGTGCTTTGCCTTCTAGCTTCACTGTCTACCATTTACGTGTTCCTGCCATCAACTTGTGGCTCATGAGCGCTAAGCACTCCCCAACCTTTTTTTCGGTGGGTGCTTGAACCAGGAAGCACCCATAGATAGGTGCCTAACAACCCTTTGTGACTTTGAAAATCTCCCTCTTGAATGTTGGAGTTTAAAGTGGTTTATATGAAATATTTTGATAAACAATTTGCATGAGAAACAAAAGACATTTTTGGGGTGAGGTAAGCACATACATTTCCCCCTCACCTTATTCTGAACAGATTCCACAAATACTCACTTCCTACAGACCCTTAAGGAATTAAGAAGGTTCCTGTGCCTCAATGAGTCAGTAAAAATGTGTCAGTATCATTCTGCAAGATGTTCTGCTATCAATCTTGTTAGCAGGCAATGATTCACAGGTAGGGTTAAAAGAAGTGCTGCCTTACCTTTCCTACACGAAGAGGGGTTAGGATGACAATCTATTACTTTTTTTTTAAAGTGCATTTAACATTCAGGAACAAAAGTCAATTTGGCCAGTTTTTGTTTTGTGCGTGTGTGTGTGTGTGTGTGTGTGTGTGTGTGTGAATTTTCTGTGAAAAGAATGGAAATACATAGAGGCAGATCAATCTCTTTCCATCAACCTGGTATTCGCAGCACATTGTGTTTAAATCAATATTATTTATACATACTTACTATACTAATTAGGGCATTCTTATATGCAGATATATTTTTGAAAAACCCCAAACCAGTAGCCACCTGAGCTGATATGAAAAAAGCAAAATTATGCTGCTGAAACCATCCTACATATAAATAGATCAGAGGGAAAATACATCTGCATAGCTTTAAGTCTAGAGAGCCCAGGATGACTTTTATTGCAACGCAAAAGTATCTTTAACATGCAAAAACTTCTCAAATAATTTTTGGCACAGAATTACACTAAGCTTGTCTACAACATAATGCTTCATCTGTAAACATGCAAATTACTTGGCTTTTAACAATAGTCCTATAGAAAGTGCATTCTAATTAAATTTAAAGGCAGACTAAGATTTTGTAATTAGGATGAATTATAAATATGCAAGTGTTTATGGGAGTGCTCTTTATGCTTTATAGTGTAAAAATGCATTGTAATTTCTAAAATCACTTCAGACTCTACTGGCACACTTGATATATGCTTCTGAACTCCATTAAAGCCATAAATGGCCCAAACTGTCATCAAAATGAGAAAGCCATAAACATTAGGTAGCACAGGATATAGTGTGTGTGGGTGGATGGCGGGGGGAGTATCATTCAGTGGATAGTGGCTGCGTGTTAGAATTATTTTCTTACATTAACAGGGTACACCATATTATATTTATTAAAATATATTTATGGAACAATAATGGTAATAGTAATTTTTGCTAATTAAAAAAAGCAAGAGTACTGTAAAAAATTGGCCTACAGCAGTGACTCCTGTGCATTTCTCATTTTCATACTCTGTAGGATGAATTCTCAGTCACAATACTATAACCTCTTTAGTCAATGGAGTTATTCTGCATTTCAACCTTGGTAACTGAAGGCGTAATTTTGTGCTGTAACATTTTATATTAGTTAAATGTAACCAGAAAATATATCATCAGGCACACAAGCACACAATTTACAGAATATATAACCCTTTAATAATTCTCCCCATCTGTTCCTCAATATTGCGTATAGCACAACCAGTTCAAGCTGTGGAACAATCTATTCTATATTCAAAGCAGATTTAAGCTATTAATCAACGTTTCTACCCCTACCAAGGAAAAATAAACAGAGGGAAGGGTCTTTGTATAATGTATTGACTAATATAGATCGTGCATAGTGAAATGTTGAATACTCTTGATAATACTCACCTCATGTGAGGCCCTCCAAACCACATAAGCTTCACAATAGGCCTGTGCGGAAAGGGCCATGGGTATAACGGCTACATGATAAAACACTTTCTGCATTGCGGAGGGAAGCAATGGCAATACCTCTGGGGCAGGTCACAGAAACTTCTATGATGTGGATCTAGGGGCTGTATGTAGCACACTCTGTGAATATTGTGGAGTGTCTGTGTCACATTGGGTACCTCTTCAGTCCTGTACCTCAGTCCAGGTAAGGTGGTAGATTTAATTCACCCCCAGTGCACTCCACCCACTTAGTGCCTAATCAGTTATGTTGTATGAGGCTAAATTAAGTGAACTTTAGGTTTAATGAACTGACAAGTGCTTAGGATTTAGACTAAGTGGAACTATTTTTAGTACTGGAATACAGTAAATGAATCAGAGGTCCAGAAGTTTTGCATTACCATCTTGTTTCCTACAGTATAACCTCTGCTTTTATGCTCATCTACTACAATAACTCATAATAACTGTCTAGTCCTCAAGGTTATGTCTTAAAAGCACTGTAATATTTCAATAATCCATTTTCCTGTGGTTCATTGCTTTTCTGTTTCTCAAGACATTCACTTCTTGAACATTGGCACTGCTGGCACTGCATTCACAGTCAGTAACCCTGAACTTTAACTAATATCTTTTTCTGTATCTTCTCACTAATTACTACACACACTGTATTCAATAAACCTTATCTTCCTACCAGGCAACTCATTATTTTAAAAACTCTTTAAAATTTTAAACTAAGCCATGTTCTTGAAAAAAATGGTCCAAAGACACCCACCTTTCATTTCAATAAATTTCTACTCTCAGCTATTTTTTTTATCACATGTTAGATTAAGGAAATGTTTCTGAATAGTTTATAAAAGGTTACTAAGTGATTAATAAAGGGTTTAATGAAGGGCTAATCAATTGTTTTATGTTCTAGGTCCATAGTTTGCTTATCACACCTCTTATGATGTGTTCATAATCCCTCCTTTTGTAACACAGCACCTATTAATCAGTTATTGAGCCTTAGTAAGTTATTTATAATGTCAGGGATGACTGATATCTTATTCTCCACTGTGTGCTTCTAAGGTCTATCATTATGCAGACTACTGCTGTTATGCTGATTGTTTCTCTTCCCTGCCTTGACTCCATTGTACTCTGGTTTCCTTCTCAAGTGCACTGAATCAGTTTTCACTATGGTTGCCAGTGATGTCCTCTTATCCTTATTTTCTGGCACTTTTAACACAGATCACTATTTCCACTTCCATTGGCTTTTTTACTATGCTTTCTTTTTTCTTTCCCTTTCTTTAAAAAATTTGCCACTGATTCCCATCCCCTGAAGTGGTGTGAGTTTGGGGAGGCTTAGCTTCCTCCAGCCTGCATTACATGACACCTACGTACAACATGTTGAAAAACCTGTCCTTATTGCTCTTCTTATTCCTCCTCCTTCTATGCTGAAAAATCCATAATTATTCCCACCATCCAGGCTCATAATTCCAGCATACGGTTAGTTTCTCCTCTTTCCTCCTTCAGCCACATTGAGATCTATCAGATCCTATTGGTTCTTGCTTTAATATATCTGTGATGGCTAGGTGGAGTGCTGGCCTTTTCCGAACATCCCAGCATTTAGTAACCAAAGGTTTAAACTCAAGGAGCAAGGAAGTGTTGGCAGGGAGACAGGGAACCAATGGGGGAAGGTGTTGAGATCTGAAATGAAAGAAACCCTGTTTGCTTTTGCTTTTTTGTGTGAGCTTTAAGCTAGGAGTTGGGGGGGAATAAGATGAATTGAACCAGGTAGAACTATTAAATCTACAAAGAACACTGGGCATGGAAATGGACTGCACCTTGAAGCACGAATCTGAGAATAGAATATCTATTTTCTTTGTTTTGTTGTTTAGTTAAACTTCTCTGTCTTTGCAGGTTTACTTTCTCTATGCCTTTTCCCCCCTCAGGCAGCAAAAGAAAAAAACCTCCAAAACTTCCAAACAGCTAACGAAACTAAAACGTGTCCTTTTAAAATCCTAAGATCTATGTACCTGATTCAAAATGATCCTACCAGTACTGCCACCATGTGAAGGCTGTTCCCTACTCTGGCACTCCAAGTGCAGAAGGTGGGGGCCCGCCAGAGAACTTAAAATACCTTGCTTCTATAGGCCTTGGGAGGTAGCCATCACCACAAAGTGAAAAAACTCTTTCTTCTTGAACCCAGGAAGAAAGCACTTGGACTTCTCCAGAGGGGTATTCCCAAACACTTTTCCCACAAGAGAGCTTGGAAAAAAAGAGAAAAACTGCAACCTCTCAGTCTTAGGCATGCATACACAGACCTATTACCCCCAGGATACAAGAATCAAATCATAGTCTTTAAAAAGGTGATTTTATTAACAAAACAAAAATATATACTTGATAAAGCATACTTGCTTACTAGGGCTATGTCTACACAGCAGCGTTATTTCAGAATAAGGTTTTCTGGAAGAGATATTCCGGAATAGTTTATTTCAAAATAGCGCATCTACACAGAAAATGTGTTTTGAAATAGCACTTAGCTATTTCAAAATAGTACGTCCACACTGATTGGACTCTGAATCGCATTTAAGACCACCCGGAACCAGTTCAGGCAGGGTATTAGGTCAGTAGTTACCTTGTGTGGCTACTGCTTGAGACTTACAGGAAGCCCCCTGGACAGCCGGTTCTCAGGTTTCTCTGCTTGCTTGTCTACCTCTCTGAGGGACAGCAAAGCATTTTCTCTTCTTGCTCTGGTTGCCCTGACTCAGGACACCACACTACTCTCTGCTATGGAGCAGGAGCTGCCTCTGGGCAATCTTCAGCTTTTGGAGCTTTTGCTGCAAGTCATGCAGCACTTTCTGCAGGCTGCCTCCCAAGTTCTGCAGGAACCCAACCCCCAGGGCTTCTTGGAGACCCTCCTCAGGTATGTGGGGGAGTGGCTACAGGACCTGGATGCCACCTGCCATGGTCTGGGAGCCGTGCCCCGCTGTATCTGGCATCTGGACACCAGTGCAGACTGGTGGGACCACATCGTTCTGGAGTGCTGGGGAGACCAACAATGGCTCCAGAACTTCAGAATGAAGAAGGCACCTTCTTCAAGGTGTGTGTGTGGTTCACCCCTGCGTGAGGTGACGGGACATGCACATGAGGCCCACCATTCCCCTCCAGAATTGTGTTGCCATTGCCCTCTGGAAACTCTCCATGCCAGACAGCTACCGATCCGTGGGGAACCAGTTCAGTGTGGGGAGATGGACCATTGGGGCCCTGCTCATGCAGGTATGGCATTCTTGGGCTATTGTCCCAGGAGACGGGTGGATGGAGGGAATGGGCTTCCCTAGGAAAGGGGGTGTGGGAGTAGGGGTGGTGCAAGTCTCCTCCCTGGGAGGGTTTGTTCTGTCCCGCCTGCACAAAGCCCTGCCTGGGGTGGTCATGATTGCAGGGGGTTGCTCCTGGTGAGTGAGGGGGAGGGGAAAGTAGGAAGGGGGACAGGGGGAACTCTCAAGCGCCCTGGCACCCCTGTGATTCTCAGTTTGTCTGTCTCCTTCTGCAGGTGGTCAGGGTGATAAACAGCATTCTGCTGCACAGAGTCATCCACCTTGCAGATGTGGATGACATCATCGAGAGTTTGGTGCCCTGGGCTTCCCCAGCCCCCCTCTGCAAGCTGAGAGCGACAGTTCTCGGTGCCATCACAGCCGATGAGCTTGGAGCCAGGCCATATGTGCTATGGCCAGTGGCCCCTGATGTCCAAGAGACTGGGGGCTGCTCCAAGACTGTGGCCATGCCTGTGTATGGGAGTGCTCAGTGTGTGTGTGTGGGGGGGAAATGTCCCCTGCCTCTTTCTAGAGGGGGCTTGTGGAGGGAAGGTGTCCCACCCTGGGGTCAAGAGTGATGGGGGCCACTCCAAGAATTTGGTCAGGAGCATGGCAGGTCTCTCCAGACACCCTGTGGCCAATAGCCCCGGACACGTGTCGCAGCCTGCTGGGGCCACGTGCCCAGGAGCGGCACGGCACATGCTCCCACGTCCACAGGTTGCTGCATGATCCATGGCCAGCAAGGGCCAAGTGTGGAGTGCCTAGTTTCCCCTCCCACCCCTGCATGATGGGAAAGCGATGTCACTCACACGATGTTCCTTCCCCAGCCTCAGATGATGCCTGGGAGATGTCCACAGGGAGGACTTGGAGCTCCTGGGTCAGCTTGTGGTCAGGCTGGCTCATCCAGGTCCTGGGCTTCCTTCTCCTCCTCATTGCCATTGTCTGAGCCCCTAGTGAGGACGATGACGGGCGTCTCTACCCCGGGAGTCTACAACTACAGTGGTGGTGGGGAATGGACTGCCCCGTCTCCCAGGATGCTGTCCAGCTGCTTATAATACGGGCATGTGTGGGGCTCTGCCCCGGATCAGGAGCTTCCCTCCTTGGCCCTGGCATAAGGCTGGTGGAGCTCCTTGACCTTCATCCGCACCTGTTCTTGGTGCGGATGTGGCCTTTGCTCTCCAGGCTGTCTGCCATGTGGCCATACACTTCTGCGTTCCTGCGTCTGGTGTCTTGTCCCCCTAAACCTCAATAAGGTCCAGGACCTCTGCACCAGAACAGGAAGGCGCACATCATTTGTGGCCCCTGGCAGGCTCCTGGGAGCTGGCTGAATGCTCCCAGGGAGCAGTGAAGGGCTTGCTACGACCATCTGTCTGGCTCATCTTGGGCTGAAATGGAGTCAGGGGTCGCTGCAGGGTGGCTCAGGGCTGTCAGGCCTGCTGTGAGATACAAACCCTTTCTGCAGAGTCTGAAGCTTTAAGGAGTCCAGGGGAGGGGGGAGAGTTTTCCTGCGTGTGGCCAGAGCAGCCACCAGGGCACCCTGGGAAGGACTGGAGGTCCCCTATTTTGATTTAGCCTCATTCTCTGTCTACACAGTGCCTATTCCAAACTAGCTATTTCAGAATAGGTGCTATTCCTTGTAGAATGAGGTTTACAGAACTCAAAATAAGCCGTCCACTATTTCGAAATTATTTTGAAATAGCAGTTTGGCTGTGTTACCCACCAGATCTGTGTTCTTGGGGAGCCAGAGCATGACCACCTGTCCGCTCTGTGCTCTTGGGGAGCCAGGGAGTGACACTCATCATGGAAAACCATCCTCCTCCCCCAGGGCTCTACTTGAATCAGACAAAGCAATGAAAAGGCCAGGGAAGACACACCTAAACTCCTCCAGACAAGGATGATAGAATTAAGGAAACACCCCAGCCGCATCTGCATTGAAGATAGAACAGAGAGACATCTCCATTAGCATACAGAATGGAGACCAGCTCTTCCAAAGCAGGAACCGCATTGAACTGTGGGATACCAAAAGCAGAGAAGCACTGCCTGGTGGGAAATTTCTGCTTCAGATGCTAATGAACCCAGGCCTGCTCACGCCCAAATTAGTCATTATCAGACCAATTCTAGTAATGGATCCTATTGACATCCAAGATACTGAAACTGCCTAGTTGCATTGTGAGCTCCTTCAAGGAACATCACCCATAATCAGGTGTGATCAGTCTCTATTGTCTCACCTCTGTTTACCCATAAACAAATCCAGTGTTCTCTTTGAACTATTATCCTAGCCCTATAAAAACTCCTACCCTTGCCCAAGAAAAACTGTTCTGATACCTGGATTTAAACTGCATCAGTTCCATTGAGACTTCTTCATCTCCTGTCTGATCATGCTGGGGGCTCTGCTCTGCTTGTCTCCTGCCCTCTGGACCCCTGGCTCCCATCACCATCTGGGAATCCTGATCAGTGCAAGCTCCACGGAATGGTGAGGACCCTCTCTCTCTCTCCCTCTCTCTCCCCCCACCCCAACTACCTCTCTAAGCACAGCCTCCTGACCCTGCCCTGTGTAAACTGTTATATGGTTAGCTAGCCCTAATGTTTGTAATCAATTTCAATTTAGATTTAATATTGTAACTGTTTTGTGTGTTTGGCTTCTTATATATAAATATATTCACTACCCAGGAATAAAGAACTTTCATTGTTAAGCTGGTTGCTTCTCTCTCTTTTTCTTTCTCTTCTGCTCACTCTTCCTCAAGGGGTATTGTTTTGGCTTCCCCATTCGCTCTGCAAAAACGCTTCTTGTACCCAAGCTAAAGATCCCTCTAGTGCCCCAAATCCTGTGGGGTTTGCTCATTGTGTGGTTTACCAGTGAATGATTGTGGTGTGAAAGTGGGGATAGGGAGGTGCTGAACCTGGGGGCATATGAGGATGGCAGCTTAAAGTGCTGTTTAACCCAGCCCACTGAATCCAAAGGCACATGAGGGTGCAGTGTAGCATTGCTGTTAAACCCAGCCTGCTGAGTCCAGGGACATATGAGGGGTCAGCTTGTGAGTGCTGATTATCCAGTCCTCTCAGACTTGCTCTGTTAGTGGGTGTGAGTGTCTGTGTGTGTTGCTAAGGTGGGAAGAACGCCGTCTTGAGGAACCTAGTTCCTGCAGGAGAGCTTCACTGGGAGGGGGAATCGGTAGCAAGGAGATTCAGCTCCATATGAGAGCACAAGTAAGCACAAGCAGCACACTGATAGAATTGTTAACATCCCCCCAGTCCCATAAGAGTAACCCTAATAAATGAGCATACTCCAGAGTATTGGGCAAATCTTGTAACAGCTGTGCAGACCCTCGTGAAGTTATTTTGGAATAGCAGTCATTATTCCAAAATAACTTCACTGCATAGACATACTCTGGGTGTTTTAAAGCAACTGATGGCTCTTAATTAAAAAAGCAGAGGCGCAGTGGGGGGGACCAGGAGCGAGCCGGAACAGCTGATTCTCGGCTTGTGCTGGTCCCCCACTATGCCTTTGCCTCTTTTGCCTCTCAAGATGGTGCTGGAGGGTACCAGCATATATGCTTATCTGGTAGTCGACTAGTTGCTTACACCCCTACCCCAGGTTTCACTATTCTTACCACCTGTGAAGAATTACAAGTCCAGTTTTTCCTATTGTTGACAAGCCCAAAGAGGTTGAGCTTTCCAAGCATTTGAACTGGCAAAAGGACTTAGAGAGACTTTAGCCATTAAAACAGAGGTGGGCAATAATTGTTGATGGGAGCCACTCCAAGAATTTGGAAAGTGGTTGAGGGTCGCACTATTCCATGATATTAATGGAAGAGATGTGGGATGGAGGTTGGGTGCAGAAGGGAGCTTGAGGTAAGGGAGGGAGTTTGGGTGAAGGAGGCAGTTGTGATCTAGGGCACTGGCCTGGGGGGCAGGGGGTCGGATTGTGACCTAGGGCAGGAAATTGGGGTTCAGAGGGGGTACAGGGATTTGGTTGTGCGCTAGGGCAGGAGGGGACTGTGATCTGGGGCAGGAGATTGGGATGCCTGATCTGGGAGGGGATATGGGTGCAGGAGGGGGGCAGAGGATTTGGGTATGTGGAGTAGGGGGCAAGAGTGGGGAGCAGAGGGTTGGGAGGGGAGGGACTGGTAAGAATGGGGAGCAGAGGGTTGGGGAGGGAAGGGACTGGTGTGACAGAGGCAGGGTCTGGCCAAGAGATTTACCAGTCAGCAGCCCATTTCTGAATCAGCCTCCCTGCCAGCCAGCGTTCCCTCTAAGCTGCGTGGCAGCACAGCTTCACAAACGATTGGTTAGCCTCACCCAGTCGGTCAGCTTTGTGCATGGAATCCTGAGCCTCTGACTGGCCGGAGCTGATTAATCACCTGAGAAGCTGTGCTTCCTGGTTTAGAGGGAACACTGCTGTCTGCCCCGCCCCTGCACAGGCTGCAGTCATGTGCTCTGGAGCCCCCTGCACTTTGTGGCTGCCTGTTATTGAAACAGGTGGTTCTCACTGGCTGGTTTCTGGACAGAAACTAGCCAATGAGATTGTGCTGGGGGTGGGAAGAGCTCCTAAAGCTTTCCCCCTCCCCTCCGGACTCACAGCTTTTAAAGAGAAACAGCCCCACAGCCGCATTTCTGAACAGCACGCGGGTGGGGCAAGGCAAGCAGGGAGCCTGCTTGGGGCTTCCTGCAGTAACCACGGGCCAGATCTGGTGGCTTGGCAGGCTGGATCTGGTCCATGGGCTATATTTTGCCCAGGCCTGTATTAAACTCTTTCTAAGGCCTTTTAAAAGTTTAACTTTGCAGTACACTGGGGCCTGCTATTCATAGAAGTGCACAATTTGGAAATGCGTGCTAGGCACAAATAGCCATGACAGACATTGTGTCTGGGTACTCTTTCCCCCCCTTGTGAAAACCTCTCACAAATGGTGCAAATAGGTTGCACAATTTAAATGTAAAAAAGTCTTGAATTGTGCAAGATAAATATTCTACAGCAATATCACGGGAGTATGTGTCCCATGAGCATTGTTTCCAGTTTCTGTTTTCATTGGCAAAATGTACACATTATTTCATATTAATAAACACACATTGTATGTAAGTTGTACAACTTGGTTAAATTAATGTCACTGTGGAGCTTAATCTATGGGTATTCAGGGATGCTCCCATTGATAACAATGGAAGTTTGTGAATGCAAAGCAACCTCTGAAAAATCAGACCATAATCTTTGACACTTCCTGGCTATTTTGATTTAAACTGTGCATTCTTAATGTTGCATAAATGCAGAATTAATTTATTTTGCATTTAATTAATACAATATTATGAAATCTTCATCCTGCACATGAAGAAAACAAAGCTTGCTTTTGTCATTCAACAGAACTCAGAGTGATGCTTTGCTGAAGGCCAAATTAAAATAATGTCCATTGAGGACAAAAAGCCACTCGTTAGGGGGCATAAAAATATTTGACAGAAATACAATCTTCCATGATTCTATCACTATGAAATTGTTGCAGGTTGTCAGCAGCCCCAGCAGCCATTGCTAAATGAAAGAAGGCAGGTGACAATTACAAAAAAAAAAAAAAAAAAAAAAAAAAAAGTGACTACAGGTTGGACCTCGCTGGTCTGGCACCCTCGGGACCTGGTTGGTCCTGGATGAGGGGATTTGCCTCCCTCCCGTTGTGGCCATGCAGCCGCCAGGCTAGGGTTCCAGCCTGTCCCTGCTGCTGCCGGGACTGGAATGCCACAGCCAGAGCTGCTTGGGGGCAGAGCTCTGCAGTCGCCTGGCTCTGCAGCTGGGACCAGAGCTCTGTGGGCGGGGCAGAGGGCCAGTGGAGTTCCCCATCCACTGGAGCCAGAATGTGGCTGGAGCTCCGCGGCCGGGGCCAGGACCAAAGCTCCCTGGCTGCCACCGGAGTTGGAGCTCCCTGGCCAGGGCCGGAAGTCTACGGCCATGGCCAGGTTAGAGCTGCTGGGACTCCCTGCCATGCTGCCTATCCTCTCCCTTCCCCCCACCACACACTCTGGGCTCCTGGCTGAGTCGCTGGTGCCCCTTATGGTGCTCCTGCCCCACTGCCAGACCTCCTACTTCCTTGGCTCTGTGGTCCAGGGACATCCATGGTCCGTGCCGGACCAGTGATGTTGCCGGACCAGGGAGTCCTGTTAAGAGAGGTACAACCTGTATAAATAATTGCGTGAGGAGAGAGATGCCCACTTTCAATTTATGCTTACATTAAAAAAAAACCCTCCAAGAAAACATCTTAATCTTTTACCCAGTACATGTCTCCTGACATTGGGCAAAACAAGAAATATGCTTTGGAAATCAGCCTTCTGCAAAAAGCCCCCAGGGAAATTGTGCAAGATGTGTTATCTTGGGTTTTACATTGTATTCAGACTGAACGGTCTATGCAAATACCTGCCAGGAAAGCAAAGTAATGTTATCTTTTGTTCACAATACTTTAAACTCTGCATTCAGTTAAGCATGTAGTACAACAGATTCAGAAATTTCATATTAATTGAAAATGGTTCTTTAGATACATTGAACAATGTACAAACCCCAGTACTACAAGAACAGAGGTAACAGATCATAATTATATTGTCAGCTTTTAACAGTATTAAAGTTGGTTGAAAATCACTTTCATTCTCAATATTAATTTCTTTCAGATTTTATTTCCACATAACATCTACAGATTGCATTGTGCCAGTGTGACCAGGAGATTAACTTGACACATAAGCAGTAAGGTATGTTCATAGTCCATTTGATCTGCTTTTGTCATGCATTCTAAATGCACTTTATGAGTAGACAAATACTTTTTAATAAAGATTATCCTGCATTATCTCATTGATCTATAAATGTTAAAACTCCTGGCATCATCTGCTTTAGCACTGAGAACTCACAAATTAATGTCTGCTGATAATATCCAGAACTTTCCCGGGGCTTTATAAAGCAGCAAAGCATAATTACTCGCTGCCCCTTTCTTAAGCCAATTTACACCTCCCATGCAAAAATATATTAATCCCAACAGGGATTCAAGGGAATAAATCTTTTTCCTCTCATCAGATACTTCCCCAAGAAACACTGAATAAATACCATTTCATAGCTAGTCTTGCCTCCTTATCTTGGCCGGTTCCACTCACTTTTGGGGTTTGTGCATGTGACTTAATTTGGTACCATAATGGTGAAGGTTCATGGCTTGTTTCGCTACCCTCACTCCTTGCAGAATTTTTGCTAACACGGAGTCTGAATATGAAGTTTCACCTGCACTACTCAAATTAATACACTGCTTAGGGAGCCAAATGTGTTGCTCCACTGAACATAAAGGAGTATTATTTAGTGGGGATATAGTTTGTCAACTATGCACTTTAAAGAATATTTAATTGCAGTGTTGATAGAATGATAGAAGAGAAATTGCTAGTTTAATTTTGACTAGTTCTTCATTGTAACTTCCTATATTTTGTCCTTATCAGAGCTTTATCATCCTAAAAGCCTTCCCCTGCAGTGGTAGAGACTAATTTAAATTCTTGGTAAACTATTGAATGACATATGGAGCAGAAGCATTTACTTATTAGAAACAGCTACAAAAGATATGGCCAAGGCCAAGGACTATGATCAGATAGCCCTTCCATGTAACACAGGAAAGGTGGAATGGGAAACAAAGGACTTTTTAATCCCTTATCCAGGGCATTTGATTTGAAACCTGAATGAGACCACCAGACTATCACTTGTGGCTATAATCAGACATTTTTAACCACGTCTTCCTTCAGAAATGACATTTCAATGGAATTTCTAACTCAACACACCATCTTGCTTACTGTAAGAAGCAAATTTTAAATGCATCATTTGCAAACTATCTTAGAGCTTTTTATATCACAGGTGTTTAGAATGTACTGAAATGCTAGTATAATGTCACTTTTAAAGATTGGCATTCTTCAGAGGCTTCAATTTTCATCACTAAAGAAGGCTGATCTCAGACTGTATTTAATGTCACACTTCTTCCCATGACAGTAAGTGACATACACCAGGACACAGTAGTAGAAGAAAAAAAATAAAACTGCAGTGTGGTTCCTATTCAAAGTGCCCTGGGAGTTTCAGTCTGTTTAGTTTGTGCTGCATCAAGATAATGGTGCTGTATACTGAGAACAATAGGGCACTGACAGCACAGCACTGCTGTTGTCTGCTCCATCCAATGGTGAGGTCACTATCCCATGCTTGTACTCTAACAAATGGTAATGCATCACTGACAGCACAAGGAGGCTGAGTATAGAGGAAGAAAGCTCTGTTTTATACATATATGTTTGGATAATAAATAGCAAGGAAAAGGCATATGGCATTTTAATTGGATTTGGATAACATTGTCTTTTCCTAACGTTTACTTTCCGTAAGAACATAAGAACCACCATACTGGGTCAGACCAAAGGTCTATCCAGACCAGTATTTAGTCTGCCGACAGTGGCCAATACCAGATGCCCCCAGAGGGAAGGAACACAAAAGGCAAGCCTCACGTGATCCCTTTCCTGTCACCCATTTCCAGAGAAACAGAGGCTAGGGACACTATTCCTATCCATCCTGACTGATAGTCATTGATGGACCTAATCTCCGTGTTTCTATCTAGCTCTTTTTTGAACCCTGTTGAAGTCCTAGTCTTTACAACATCCTCTGGCAAGGAGTTTCACAGTCTGACTGTGAGCTGAGTGAAGAAAAACCTCCTTTTGTTTGTTTTAAACCTGCGACCTATTAATTTCATTTGGTGACCCCTAGTTCTTATATGATAGGAATAAGTTACTAACTTTTCCTTATACACTTTTTCCATACCAGTCATGATTTTATAGACCTCTATCATATCTCCCCTTAGTTTTCTCTTTTCTAAGCTGAAAAGTCCAAGTCTTCTTTAATCTCTCTTCATATGAGACCTGTTCCAAACCCTTAATCATTTTTGTTGTCCTTTTCTAAGCCTTTTCCAATGCCAATACCTATGTTTTTTGAGATGCGGCAACCACCTCTGTATGCAGTATTCAAGATGTGGGTGTACCATGGTTTTATATAGAGGCAATAAGATATTCTCTGTCTTATCCTCTATCCCCTTTTAATGATTCCTAACATTCTATTTGCTTTTTGACTGCCGCTGCACATTGAGTGGATGTTTTCAGCGAACTATCCACAATGACTCCAAAATCTCTCTCGAGTAGTTGTAGCTAAATTAGTCCCCATCATATTGTATGTATAGTTGGGATTATTTTTTCAAATGTGTATTACTTTATATTTATCAACATTACATTTCATTTCATTTGCCATTTTGTTGCCCAATCACTTAGTTTGATGAGATCTTTTTGAAGCTCTTCACAGTCTGCTTTAGTCTTGACTATTTTGAGCAGTTTAGTATCATCTGCAAATTTTGCCACCTCACTGTTTACTTCTTTTTTGAGATCATTTATAAATAAATTGAACAGGATTGGTCTCAGGACAGACCCTTGGGGGACCCCACTAGTTACTTCTCTCCACTCTGGAAACTTACCATTTATTCCTTCCCTTTGTTTCCTGTCTTTTAACCAGTTATTAGTCCATGAAAGGACTAATCCTTCCCTCTTATCCCATGACAACTTATTTTACTTAAGAGCCTGTGGTCAGGGACCTTGTCAAAGGCTTTCTGGAAATCTAAGTACACTATATCTACTGAATCCCCCTTGATCACATGTTTGTTGACCCCCTCAAAGAAGTATAATAGATTAATAAGGCATGATTTTCCTTAACAGAAACCATGTTGACTTTCACTCAATAAATTATGTTCATCTATGTGTCTGACAATTTTATTCTTTACTGTAGTTTCAACTAATTTGCTTGATACTGACATTAGACTTACTGGTCTGTAATTGACAGGATCACTGTTAGAGCCCTTTTTAAATATTGGTGTCACGTTAGCTATCTTCCAGTCATTAGGTACAGAAACTGATTTAAAGGATAGGTTACAAACCCCAGTTAATAGTTCTTCAGTTTTACATTTGAGTTCTTTCAGAACTCTTGGGTGAATGCCATCTGGTCCCGGTGACTTGTTACTGTTAAGTTTATCAATTTGTTCCAAAACTTCCTCTAATGGCACCTCAATCTGGGACAATCCCTCAGATTTGTCACCTAAAAAGAATGGCTCAGGTTTGGGGATCTCCCTAATATCCTCAGTTGTGTATGCATCATTCCAGCACTAGTGCAACTAGTGGTCAGCCCCAATGGTTGTCATCTTTGGAGTGAGTTTATCAAAGCCCTGAGTAGGAAGGCTGGCATCACAAAAGAATGTTAGGTTGCACTAGGAATGAATGATCATGGCCTCAAGCTGTGGTCTGCCAATCCCTAGGGATTATCTAAGAGATTATAGTTACTAGAACAGTGGATTTTGACCTGTGCACCCATAGGGGTCTCCAGACCATGTCTGAGATTTCCAAAGGGATCCCCACCTCTGTGCAAAATTTTGTAGGGGACCACAAACTAAACTTTTTGGAACAGGGCGGGGGGGAGGGGAGGGGCAGGGCATTGCTGGCTGTTCCCCTTTGTCAGGGAGTGAGGGGAAAGTGCACAGTTTGCTGCATTCCTCACTCTAGCTGGAGAGCACACGGGGCAGACAAACCTGGACCTGGATCTGCCCCAGTTGGGAGATATGCACCCCTCCTACAGCTGTACCCGCTCGACCTGAGGCAGCCATGGAGAGGCACTTCTCACCTGGCCCCAAGCTGCTGTGGTGAGAGAGGGCTGGAATAGTCTTTCCCTGGGGCAGCCTGAATACTGAATTCCTCATCCCCATTCCCACCCCAGAGCAATGATTTAAATGAAGCATGTACATTTTCATTTTATTTTCCAGAAAACACCCAAAATTAATAAATTGAGTTAAGAATTC
This sequence comes from Pelochelys cantorii, assembly GCA_032595735.1. Classification (NCBI taxonomy): domain Eukaryota; kingdom Metazoa; phylum Chordata; order Testudines; family Trionychidae; genus Pelochelys; species Pelochelys cantorii. The sequence goes on from CM064327.1 coordinate 90,911,321, forward strand.
GAACACCACAAAGTAAATCTTCTCATATTACATCTATATTGCGCTATAGAAAAGAGGCCTAGCTGAGATCAGGGCCTCATTGTGCTACACACTTGACTAACAGAGACAGTCCTAGCTTCACAGAGTTCATAATCAAATGATCTCCGTATTTGGAAAGGACTGAGTGCTACCGCATTATAAATGCAAATGATAAATATATTAAAAACATTTGCATGAGAGATTTGGTTCTGGAAGTTATGCAAATCTAATCAGGTAATAGAAACATACTAGGTAACTTTTGTGACCAATCAAAACAGCTGAAATATTAAATACAATGAACAACCTGCAGATCAAGATTTTCTACTTGAGCATTTGTTTACCACAGAATTTCATATGGCAAATATTTCTGAGAAAATAATAATCCTTTCACAGTTAATACATACATAGGAAAAGTTGAAGTACAAAGACAGGCAAATTATTTGAAGAGTTTGTTTGTGGATTTGTTTGTGAAAAATAAAGTTATACTTTGGGATTACCTACAGATACCAAATTTTGCATAAACAATCCTCCCACTTAAATTAGCAGAATGCACTACTTTGTACACTGGAATATGCTGGGTGAAAGGTTTAAATAATTATTTTTGTTTTTCATTGGAAAAAAGTCATGATATGATTAGAGTTCATAAAAAATATTTGCTAACAAAATTAAAATTGAGTCGCCTATTCAACTATCATTTTAGTGCAAAGAAATTTTTTACTGTTACAAATCACAAAATACCTCAAATTAGTTATGAAAAGAGTAATGAAAGATTTACAAGTTTCTGATTCAAATTAACTAGGTATGGTAATTATTCAAGAAAATGAATAATGTTTGAAGTTGAAATCTTATACATTTAAAACTGCTCTTTTACTTCCCTTTTGCGAGCACGTTAATAAAAAATTCTGTTACATATATTTAATTTCTTGAACTTCCCTATAAGTGTAATCTACACAAAATGACTTTGCCCAGTCAACAACGGGCCTCACCTGCTAGTAAGGTATAATTGAGAAAATATGGGTGTTTTCTCTTAAAATTAGTATTAGTTATTTGCTAACACTTTTAGGCCCTGACTGAGAAAAAATCCACTGAAAGCACCCATTAAAGTCTATGGGACTTAAGTAACCTCTTAACTGATGGCTTTTTCATGACTTTGATCCTGTGAACCTATTTAACTTTTATAAGTACAAACTCCTTGCATAGTTTGTGAATACACCCTCCTCTCAGGATACAAATGTCCATAGTGCCAACTCCAAGTATTTAAAAGTTATAAGTCAGGCACCAAAATAATTAAATTTGCTTTAAAATAATTACATTTTTAAAATTTGGTGTTATTTGCCTGAAGTAGGAGCACTTACAGTTAAAATTTTCACCCTTCGCTTCACATCCATAAAGGATTGAAACTTACATTTTAAAAATAAATGACAGCTAAGATTTTCAGCTAATAATCTAATTCCATCAGCTGAGGTTTTAAGAAAAGCACCAAATGTTGAGAGAGAAAAATCACAGGAGTTGGCAACACTGTGTTGGTACTACCACTATAATTGAAATTTACAGCTACCATAGCAGCATTGACTATTATAGGTCTTGACCTTTTACAAGAATGAGGCTGTCTCTGGGAATTGCATAACCCATGGGAAAGAGCAAAGGTGTCTATGAAGCTCTGATGAACCATTCATTATTCACAGCTCTGATGATGTCACAAAGAGTTTCATGACTCTCCAACCCCCTCCTAACAAGCTGGGACATATGCATTATGGAATGATATAGACTCTAAAAAGGAAGATGGAAGAGTTCCAAGTACATTCTAGCAGCAAACAGTAGCCCTTCCTGCCAATAGAGAATAAATCATGACATCTGAAGGGAAGCACAAAAACAGTCTGGTTTCTAGGACGTCGATAGCTGAAGTCAGAGAAAATAAGTGAGGGGGGTCTGTCTCTCCCTGTGTGCTGCACAGCATCAGAGCAGCTGTGCTGTCCTGATCAGTATCACAGGGAAAGAATCCCTAAATGTTGAAATTTGGGCCTTTTCAGCTGCATGGTGTTAAGACCCTTTGTTGTTTCAGGTTATTTGCAAATCATTTTTCCTCAGATATGAGCTTTACATGGCATTCTGTAAACTCAGTTCTAAATGAAGGAGTCAGGTTGCACGTCACCACTCTCTTTGAAGGATGGTTGCTGGAGAAGGACAATGATGCCTGTAGCACCAAATGATGAAATGCATCTTCATTCTAGCCCTAACACTGTTGTTTTAATCAGAGCAAACAGTGTCTTGTACTTGGTTTATGTTCTCCATGGCTGGAGGTCTTTTCATGCTATAAACTCCACATCACTGAAACCATTGTTCATTGATGCAATCATGAAGAAAAAAGTCACGTATAAACACCACAGAACATTATTTCCAGCTCAGTGGACCAGCATTGGTTAACAGAATGTAACTTGACAAGTCACGTTTTCAATTCTCAAGCTAAAGGCTTCTACAGAAAATACAGTCCTAACCAAACCACTTGAAAAGTGTATGTCTCTCTCCCTCTCATACAGAGTTTCCATCATCACCAAAATTGAGTATGCACATATTCAGTGCTGATAATAGACTGGGGATGGCAACCTTTGGTCAGTTCCTTATTGTAAAAAATTCTCAGGGGAGAATACATCTGTATTTATTCAGTCATACTGTGATTCTGAAAGATACAAATATTGTAAGACAGTTGTGCTTCGGTGCAAGGTCAGGTGTGCTGATAGTGACTGCTGTTACCTACATGAGAGCTTCCTAGACTTATGCCCTGGAGTATCATTTGGGACTAACAGGAGAGACAACTCAGTTGTCTATGCAGATTCAGATGGAATGTTGTTTATGGCTTTGCAGATTGGAATGAACAGAGGAAGTATTTCTCAGAAGAAAAGGATGGAAAAACCTTTTAGCATATTGGTTACATGACTTTTCTTGCCAGTCAATTCTACAGGCATTATTGGAGAATACACACACTGGTATGATATGAGGAAAAGTGACAAAACAGTAAAAGTAAAGAAATTCTGTAGTTATATAACCAATTATCTAATCATGGTTTCATAATGTTTATGTAGTCGAGCATCTACATGGTAAAAAAAACCCTACTTTCTCTAGGTAATGGTCCAGCTAAAGTCCTACAGGCTATATGCACGGTTGCTGTCATTCATATCATTATAAGACATTGATGTAAGCCTGAAAGGAATCTATTTTGTCTGGCAATAAACTGAGTTTGCAGAGGCACCAAAGGGATCATTTAATGTTGAATGGCACTAGAAATCCTAGGGAGCTTTATTGCCTGCATATCAATATGAGATTAATTAATCTCTCAATGGTATTACAATAAGTAATGCATGGGAATGAATAAGGAATGCCCAGAGTGTAGATGATAGTATAATACTTTATTTTAATTGAATTAATTGGATAGTTTATCATTTTTCATTATAACTCCATAAGGACTTAAAGTATTTATGATTTCATGTATCTCCAAATGATATTAGTTATCATTCCCACAAATAATTCAGCTGAGATTTTCATATATTCGCTGTAGCATATACTAAATAATTAATTAAATTCCCAGTCTCTCTGTCCTTTTGTATACTTTGCCCACTAATGTTAGTGGGAGTTTTATGGGTAGTAGGGTACCATCATCAGAGCCTTAATGTGTCATTTGACAATTTGAGATAATGCTGCGAATTCTTTTGTTATACTTGAACAACTACCTATTGTTAAGAGGTTAAGAGAAATAAATGTGAGTTGTTAATCCTGTCACACTCGTTCTTTTTTGTGTGGCCACTACAAAAGGTAGTCTCTACACCAAGAAATCTTATAAACTACATATGTAAAGTAATGAGATGGTGTTCGGTGCTTATGCTACGCTAGAGAGCTTACGGCCATGCAGTTGTACCAATGCAGCTGTGCTGCTGTAAGATCACTAATGTAGCTCCTCTAAGATCTCTCCAGTCAACTTCATTAATCCACCTCCATTGAATGGCAGTAGCTGTCTACACTGGTGCTTACTTCAGTGTAATTTACCTCATTCAGGGCATATCTACACTAAGAAATATTTTTGAAATAGCTTATTTTGAAATAATAACTCCCAAAATAATAATTTCAAAATATCATGTCCACACTACTGGGAAGCCTTAAAATTACTCTGAGGCAGGCTCCATTAATGTGGAAGTGCTACCTCGACTTAGAGTCCCAGAAAGCACTGGGAAGTAGGTAGTTTGAATTACTCTGGGGAGTAGTTATTTCAAAATAATGACACCAGAGCGTCCACATTGCTGCTATTTTGAAATATCTATTTCAAAATTAGTGTTATTCCTCATGGAAATCAGGAGTTATTTCAAAATAACCAGCCCATTATTTCAAAATAACGGGCTTGGTAGTGTGGACACTCTGCTTATTATTTCGAAATAAGGGGAGTTATTTTGAAGTAAATCCCTAGTGTAGACCAGGGCTCAGAGAGGTGACTTATTCACATCCCTGAGTAGCACATGTTATAAAGACGTAAGTGGTAACATAGACATAGGATTTGTTTCCCTGGAATAATTCAGGAAAATTAATGGTTGCCAGACTTTGTCTCAAGCAATAGCCAAGATTAGTGATATAAATAAAATTAAGACCTAAGCAGAAGCAGCGAGGTTATAAGAGCCTTTCCTACCTGCTATGAAAAATACATACTGTTTTATAATGGTTTATGCTTTTATTAATTTTTAAGGACCCAGAGCATAGAAAGAAGTACTTTTTATATAGGGTATATAAATTTAAATAAATTATTTATTTAAATTCATCTCTAAAATCCAGACTCTAGCATCCACACTCATGGGACTACTTGTGGAGTGACAAACTATTCATTGGGATTCATCGTGACAAAAATATGACCCCATATCCAAATGCAAAGAATAAGTCTTCCCAGAGAATTAGCTTTATTCAGTAGTCATAAGATATTTCAGTTCATTTTTTTTTCAGAATATAAAACATTTTAATGTTCTTCAAATATTACCTCTCTGTAACTTTCTCAATTCCAAACACAATGATACGCAGAGGACTATGGGTCAAGCAAGACAGGAGATTAGCATGTACTTTGAAAAGAGCAGCTCCAACTCTCAGGATGATGCAAAGAGATTATAAACCAACTTCCTAGTGTCTGAAGTGACACTGATGCAAGTCTAGTATTGCATCAACCGGCAACTGGTTTCAAACACAATTTGCCATATTCACTCCAAATCATCGCTACAATTCTTTCCTTCTCTAGTTACTAACAAGGAACTAAAAAAAAAAAAAAAATACCAGTTAAAAATTATAACTTCGACTGGCTACCTGAAAATTATGTAACTGCACTTAAAATATGTAATGAGAATACCAATAGTTAGGACTTTAAAGCTTCATGAAATTGATAGATATTGATGCAGTAGTAAACTTAACTGTAAAAGGCTCTGTTCACTTAGTAGGCAGGTATATATTTGTTTTATGTGTTCTCTCTGCAGTGCCTGATGGGTGTGCTGGTTGTACAATATTCATCAAAAAGCAATCCAAAAAATATAGGGCAGCAAATAATTAGCAGAAGAGGAGGGTTTGACCACCTGTCTACTTATCTGTGGATTTCAGACAGACACAGAGGGAAAAGAACAAACTTACTTTATAAGTATTACAATTAGCAATGGATAAATCAGTTTGGATTAAATGATTATATAACTGTGAAACATTCACAATAAAATGCAAAATTATTCAGAGTACTTGTTTTTCACATTTTATAATGATACCATTTCCAGAAATTTTTCTGTAAGGCTTGCATTTAAAAAAATATTGAAAATGGACACATGCAAGTGAAAATTGGATTGACATTTGAGAAAACTTAGTTTTATACAACAACGATGCAGACCTGCATATTTTAGATGCGAAAATATCACTCAATTGAAATTTTGCATCTAGTGAACTTTGAGGGTCACGAAATCATGTTAAACAAGAGAGCAAAATGTTCCACAGAAAAAAAGCACAAATGTTAGATTTTGAATTTTGCAGTCTAAAATAAGCATCTCCAGCCACAAGCCACAATATAAGTCGTAGTGAAATCAGCCCACTAAAGGGTTCAAGTTATGTGATTAACTTTGAAAACTTCTGAGGCTCAGTGCTGCAATGGACTCAACACTTTGGCTTGATGCAGCAAAACAGCTACCCAGCTACTTATCTTTAAGGAGATGAAGAATTTCAGAACCCTTAGAGAGGAAAGAGAAGCACAAGGCTTGTTCCTCCACCATTTTAGTCAGTGGCCAAACTCCCCCTGAAGAGTATAGGAGTAGACTCTCATACAGAGAGCTGAACTGAGTTGGCCAAAAGTCATACAATAGGTCTGTGTTATCCACTCAGCCATGCTGTTAAAATGGTGCTTATGAAGAAGCTATGGTCTTAGGATCATTCACAGTAACTAGCCAGCAAAGGCGGGGGCGGGGGGGGTGAGGGGAGAGTCCTGGAAAACTGGAAAATTACCATCTGTTTGTAGAAAATGTACGACCTTAAAAAGACAGTGTTCAAATACATTATTCACTGAGACTTAGTCACACAACTCTAGTGTGTATCCTGAATGCCATATGTGAGGGAGAGGGGGAAGAAGAAGTGTAGATGGAAGATGAAGAAGACAAGGGTAGAGGGGAAATCAAGGCTAAAGTGAAAAACCAGACACTGAGCCCAACTTTCTCAACAAGAGAGACAGAATGCAAGCCAGTAGTGAATGAGATACCAATGATTCCACAACCTCCCAGCGCAATTTATTTAGGTGCTTAACTACTCTGCAATTTAGGGAGTTTTTCCTAATGTCCAACCTAAACCCCCCATTGCTTCTTTTCCTATCATCAGAGGTTAAGGGAAATATTTTTTTTTACTCTCCTTCTTGCAACAACCTTTTAGATACTTGAAAACTGTTATCATGTTACCTCTTAGTCTTCTCTCTTCAAGATGAAACAGACCTAATTCTTTCCATCTTCACTCATAGATCACGTTTTTTAGTCCTTTAATCATTTGTGTTGCTCTGGACTTTGTCCACATCTTTCCTGAAATGTGGCACCTAGAACTAGACACACTACTCTAGCTGAGGCCAGTGTGGAGTAGAGCAAGAGAAGTACTCGTACTACTGCATACAAGAATGATGTTCATTTTTCTGTTGTTGTTTTTTGCAACATTGCAACATTGACTCATATTCGGCTTATGATCCACCAGTACTCCAAGATTACTTCGTGCAATACTTTTTCCTTGGAAGTCATTTACACCACTTAGGAAGCAACAGTTTGCATTTGTCCCTGTTGAATTTAATCCTATTTACTTCAGGACATTACTCCAGATCAAAGCAGCACTTGCAACCCCTCCCAGGTTAGTATCATCTGCAAAACTTTATAAGTGTATGTTCTATGCCATTATCCAAATCACTGATGAAGATATTGAACAGACCCAGACCCAGAACTGATATTTCCAGGCCCCCCTTGATATGCCCTTACAGAAAGGTTTTCTAACCAGCTATGCACCTACCTTACAGTAGCTCCATCTAGGGTAATAATTTTTGCAAGGGGGCCACTCCACAAATTTTGGTACATGGTCGTGGACCACCGGCTCTGGCCCCCCAGAAGGGGTGGGGCCTCAGGCAAAGGGGATGAAGCTGGAGCTCCAGAAAGAAAGAGAGAGAGAGAGTGTGAGTGTGAGAGAGAGAGATTGTGCATAAGAAACAGACTTTGTGACAGTGTGTGTGTGTGGCACAGAGACTGGGAAAGTGTGAGTGGCAGTGTGTATGTGACAGTGATCGTGTGTGGCACAGACTGTGTGTGTGTGACAGTGACACAGAGTTTGTGTGCTAAGTTTCTGGGAGAAGCCACGCTCTGTCTCTATGGGAAATCTGTCCTGCTCTGTTGTCTCTCCCCACCCTGTTTCTGCTCTCCTCTGGATCACATGCTTCAGATTGTAGTAGCTCTACTGACTGCATGTCTCTGTCTATAACTCCTGCTCTGCAGAGATGGGGTACAGAGGCAGGACACCCTGACTTCAGCACTCCCCTCTCTCTTCCACCCCCCTTCACAGCTTGCAGGAAAATCCTGGAAGCAGCTTGGCTACAGGGTGGAGCAAAGTGTGGGGGGAGGGCATCTGAACACATGCTGCTGGCTGTAAGTATGTACCTCTGCTAATCACCTGGGCTGGAGAGCAATGCTTAGTGGGCTGGATACAAGCTCTGAGCCTGAGTTTGCCCACCCCAATTTAGGTTGTATTTCCCTAGTTTGTTTATGAGAAGGTCAAACGAGAAAAGATAGTAAATGATGCTTGTTACCCTGTGAAAGAAAGCTATTAAACTGGTTTGACACAATTTGTTCTTGAGAAATCTGCACTGACTCTTACTTATCACATTATTCTCTTCTAGGTGTTTGCAAATTGATTGCATAATTATTTGCTCCATTATCTTTCCAGGTACTTTGAAATTAAGATGACTGGTATGTAATTCCCCCATTTGTCCTTATTTTCCTTTTTTGTTGATGGGCACTGGTATTTGCCTTTTTTCCAGGCTTCTGGAATGTCATCCATCTTCCTTGACTTTTCAAAGATAATCAGTAATGGCTTAAATATTTCTTCAGTCAGGTCCTTGAGTATTATAAGTTGCATTTCAACAGACCCTAAGTGATTTGAAAAGATTTAACTTATCTAAGTAATTTTAAACTTGTTCTCCCCCTAATAGTTGAGGTTCCAACTATGACCCACATTGAACAGTTTAAGGTATTTTTGAAAAAAGCGACCACTACTGTGGAGCACACACAACTAAGACAAATTGTTCTCTAGTGAATTGTTCCTATGTAACTCAGATGAGGTCAGAGAAGTTGTGTAACCCCACAGAATGTGAACATAGGCTATGTCCTTGCTATGAGCTATAGGTGAGACTCCACTGCTGATGTACACACTTGAGTATGCTCTCATCAAGCTAGTGAAAATCTAGATAGCAAATGTAGCCATGGCAGTTGGAGTCATGACTCAGCCATGTCTTCACTGGCACTAATGTACACTAGCTTGATGAGAGCTAGCATGAGTACACATAAACGAACAGTAGTATCAAACCCAGATCTCATAGCATAGATGCAGAGTAGACATAGCCTAGTGAAAGATGATGAATGATGAAGCTTTGCAAGCTTATATGACATACCCTTTCATCTCTGTGTTGTATGACTCCATGATGGTATCAGTCATTGACTTCCAAAAGGATCTGAAAATGGTATCACTGTTTTAGAAATTTATTATAAAATCCTGATTTCTTTGCTCACACCAGATGTCCTGCTGACTTTAGCAGCACGACTTGCATGAGGGCACTTTACTCATTTTTTCCCCATAAGTGTCTAATGTGTAGTTTGGGATTTAGATTTTTTTTCCCTTTGGATTCAGTTGTTATAGTTAGAGTAGCACCTGCAGTTTTCTAAGGGTACATTTACAGAGCCTGCTGAGGGAGAAGAGGCTACTTTTCTCTCTCCTTTTGTCTGTAATGAAACATTATCTTTATGAAGTCTCCAGATTTTATATTAAGGAAATTAAGATGGCAAATGATATTTTCCATTTTGCACAGTCGTGTTGCTTTATAATTGTTTTTGGCTTCAGTTCAGATAGTACTTGAAAAAAATCAATACATTTTATCACTTTTTAGGGTTTAAAAATATGATCTATTAGTGGCTCTGCTCATTTGGACAAGATTTTATTGTTTCCTTCCCCTCACCAACCATCTCAGCTATATCTTAGGACATTCCTAGTGAGGTTACAGTTTATTAAATAAAACTCATCTACTTGGAAGTCAGAACCTAGAATTTTAAAAGGATGCTTACAGAAGTCCACATGCATTTGCACCCAAACACGCACATCTAACCACGAGTTGCTCTAATATGTTTGATATTTTGCATGACCAATTTCAGTATACGCAAATGTCCACACACATTGGAATTGCCATACAGGATCAGACTCCTAGATCTTTCATGTCTGGATGATTTTTTAATTTGAAAACAAATCAAAGGATTCTCTCAGGGATACCTGGTTAAACAAGGGGTGATGTCACATAACTAATATACTTGGATAACAGTATTCAGGGCAGTGAATGGAACATGGTGAACTGAAATTCTGATTCTCTCACTCTTGCAATCCCAGAATACCTTCACTGAAGCTTGTAGAAGTAACTGATGAAAAGCTGGTGTAAATTGAAAGGCGATTAAGGAACAGAATGATCAAAAACATTGTGTCCATGCAAGGCCAGATTAAAGCACAGACATTATAGGCCTGCGCTTATGACCTCATGCCCCTTGAGTGCAACACTTTGTATGTAAGGGCTATGTAATCAGGAGCCTTTCTGCCACTCTGAGTCTACACCCAGGCTACGTCTACACTGCAGGCTTCTTGCGCAAGAACTGTTTTGTGCAAGAGTTCTTGCGCAAAAGCGCATCCACACTACCGTGTGCTTCTGCGCAACAGATGTGCTTTTGTGCAAGAGCATCCATGGTAGTGTGGACGCTCTCTTGCACAAGAAAGCTCTGATGGCCATTTTAGCAAGAAACCCTTGTTGCCTGTCCACACTGCCTTCTTGCGCAAGAGCTCTTGCACAAGAGGGCTTATTGCTCATGCGGAGAGGAATAACTCTTGCGAAAGAAGCCCTCTGTTCGGACGCTTTACTGTAAATTTACTTGCGCAAGAACGCATGTGCAGTGTAGACGCGCCGCAAGTTTTTGTGCAAGAACGACTGTTCTTGCGCAAGAAGCCTTCAGTGTAGACGTAGCCCCAGTGTCTATTGTGGGGTAGAGGAGGTATGTGTTGTACCCAAATCAGGGATGCAGCACAAGTACCATAATCTTGATCTTAAACTTTACTTCTACTTCTGCAAAAAGTGAATTAAAAAAAAACCAACCATACCTACCTCACAAGGGTCTTGTGAGGATTCAATATTTGTAAAGAACTTTGAAGATGAAAGAACTATATAAGTGCTAAGTAGGCTTCTAATTTTACTCTCTTCATGTTATCTACAAGGGAATTTTTCTTTCAGGTTTATTTTCCTTTTTTTCTTCCTTTAATTTTATTTCTCTTCCCTACATATTTTCCTTTTAGCTTCATTTATAGCATAAAAAGTGATCTCTAATTTTCTTTGAGTCAAACTTGTGAGCATATTTACTGATGTTTTGTAGACCATTTTTTGTTACTGATTCAGATTTATGAGCTAAAACAGCTGCCCCACTTCTTTTGTTTCCCTGTTAAAGAGCTCCTTGCATTTAGCCATGATACCAGTAGGAGAAAGGAGCATAGCAAAACAGTGGACTATAACATGCTGTTGAAACCAAAAAAAGAATTTTTGCTTAAAAACAGACAGCATGATACGGTCTGTTGTTTTGTTCTATGTTATTATTAAAGCAGTTTTCCCCAAAATACATCCTAATTCATTATGGTCACTAAACAGTGATTCTGAAACACTAAGATATGGAATTAGAGAGAGAAGTTAGGCTAATTAAATTGGCCAGGACACTTCAGGAAGGCATTCTGGGCCAATTTAATTGGTAGTGGCTGAGGGACAATTCAGGAACAATTCTGTGAAATGCTGTTGTAATTATGTGTAAGGAGAAACAAGAGAGATAAGCATAAGTGGGAGGCATGCAAACATTCCAAGAAACAAAAGTAGTGAGAAGATCTGGGATGGGACTGACTTGTACTCTCCAACTTGGAAAACAAGCATTTCTCTGTATCACCCAAGTGATGTGGTGTGTGTGCATGTGTGTACACACACTTCAGTTTACCACACACTCACAATCCAAAATGGTCAAATAACAGAAAACTTATTAGTCAGGAAGAATACTAGAAACAATTTTATACCTTATCATTCAAAAGTACCTCTACGGGTTTCATGTAGTACTAGCTCCGTCTGCCTACCCATGTAACATCCAATCCAATATTAATCTAATAAAGCTGTGATATTACGAGAGTCAAAGGCTTAATCTCTTGAGCTTGTGTCCATGCTGGTAAAAAACCTACTGCTGACAATGTATATCCATAACTGATAAGCTAAACTAGATCTGAATATAGTTTAGTTACAAGTGTAACCAAGGACAAAATATATTCAGCACAGTTTCTGAAACCATGTGTTTTTAACATCTTTAATAATTATTCTCAGTGGCTTCAAATGAATACTTAAGAAGTTTAGCTTGAAACAATAACAGTAATATGGCAGTGAGCAAAGATAAAAGAATATTATAGATGCTAGAGTGTGAGAAACAGGCCATATGTTCCCCCAAAAGCTAAGGAAAACATGCAACATTATGTGACTGCTATAATTAAGGGATACTGCATGGTGTAAAAGGAATGAAGGACCATTTATTCTCTCACTTTTAACAACTAAAAATACATCTAGTTTATTCTAACATAAAATCAGGCTATAGAGACTCAAATGTGAACCATCGGACCCAAATTCAGAACAGGAGCAATTAACCAGGTAGCTCACAAACCAGACTATACCTATCATATGACAACATGCAATAATTTGAGTAGAACTTTTTAATTAACCCAAATATTCCTAAAATGCTAGTATTGTACAGTACTGTTAAGATTTATTTAAACAAATCAACAGCTTTGCTTCATAATTTTGTATTAAGCTGAGCAAAGGAATGAATATGGTAGGCTTGATTCTTAGGACAGTTACAACAACTTCAGACCCTTGAATTCCTCATTTTTAAGGCTCGTTCCTGTGAAGTAGTGAGGGGGTGTCATGGTAGATCGTGATCATCTTTCTGGAATGACTTTGTGCTCATGTTCTAGAAGCAAGTCTAAAACAATGGTAAAATGGGTGATCTGTTAAAGGGGGAAGTTAAAATGGGGGTTTAATTCCAAACTATATCACTGGGGGCCTTCATCTTGGCCTCTATATGACAGGCCAGTATGAAAGTGTGTTAGTGGATGGAGACAATGAAATAACTGTAATAGAGGTCTGAGACAAGACAGAGTGAGACCAGTGATTGTAAGGAGAGACAAAGAGGCCCTTGATGCTGACTAGGGTACTATATTTTGCTAAACTGTATGTTAGAAGACCTCCACCCATTAAGGAATTTCAGTCTGAATTGAGAGATTTGTAAGAGCTCTGTGCAGAGCACAGATCCCTTCTCAGTCAAGTTAGAGAAAGAGATAAGTTCTTCACTATGTCTTGAGCACAGCTTGGGTACAGCTGAAGGGTGGGGGCTGAAAATGATCCTACTGTGACTCCCTAATTTTACTCTCTACAGCCCTAGTGTAACTTGTGGCTGACAGGGGAGCATCTTAAAGTCTTGATCCTGGAGAAGACCATGCACTGTCAGAGAATCATAGAAGAATTTTACTCTTTTCTCCCTTCATTCTCATCCCCTCTGCTGTCTCCTGTCATTGACCTGTCTCTTGCCCCTCCTCCAAGCCTCATGCTGGGCAACTCTAGCAGAGGAAGCAGTGGGTGGCAGAATCAATGAAAGAAGCAACAGAGCTGCTTGTCAGATTTACACTGGTTTGAAATTCCTGATACTGAGGACAGGACACAGGTTTTCATGGGGTTTTGCAGTACAAAGTTAACTTACCAGAATGGAGAACCTGGCCCCAATTCTCTTTTAAAAATATTAACCCAAATGTTTTATTTGAAAATCTTCCATTTTCTTTTGGTCCCAAAGGAAAAAAAAGCTGAATGGGTATGTTCAAAACTTGCAAAAATACCACTTTGGAACCATTTATGCCACGTTTCATTTTAAAGTCTGAACTATAAACTCCTGAAAATAGGGGGTTATTATGGAAAGGATGACACAACCTTGACTATAATGTTATGAAAGTGATGTTATAATGTCAGTGCTGTGATTGTAAAAGAAGAATTGTTTTAAAAAATGTTTCTAAACTCAGTTTGAAAACTACACTACCTGTGTATCCTGTTAACAAAAATACACTGCCTTTATTTTAGTGGGACATTTTGATAGCATATTGAAGGCAAGTACTCACACAAGTGCCACATCATGCAGCCTTTTAAACGTAGGTCTTTATTCACTATAGGCTTGGGAAATTTTTTTTGAAGGGACATTAGTCCTAGCAATATCAAAAATTCAACCAAGAGAAAAACAAAAGTCATTATTTAAAATTTTCACAAATCTTTTCATGTTATATTTCTTGGTATGTGTCCATTAAAATTATATAATAGGATTCTGATGTAAAGGTACTTTCAGATGTACAGTGACTCACATTATATTTTAATACATTGTAATAGAGACTGCTAATTATGATTACATGTTATGAAACTGGCTTTGAATCTGGGATACACAGGGGATCTAAAGCTTTAAAGCATTTATAGGGGAAAAAGATCATAAAAAGCTTTGCAAGATACAAGCTCATAAAGTGTTGTAGGCAAATGAACATTTCTACATGCCAGCCTCCTCAAACTGTACTCATAGAAAGTTCCCTTTTTTGAAAAATGCATTATCCGTACACACAGATTTGGATATAAAATATGGCTCAAATGCAATAGTAAGTGGTTTGGGACATCTTTGGAAGGAGACTTCTTACAGCACATTGTCATAAGTACATAAATGTTAATTAATACATAGCAATCTAATTCCTGACTGATTTATGACTGCTGACATTTTTTGAACTCAGGAAATAAGAGGCAATAAAAGTTGTCACAGTGGCTAAAATGCTTAGTGTTAATTTTGTGTTTCTTCCTCGGGCTCATGCTTTTCCTCAGTTATGTGTCTCTTTTCCTTGGATAACGTTCTACTGACGTTAACATCCATAGTAGATTTATTTTATTTCCCTGCTGTCTGCTAGGACTTATATGGTGTAATGAAAGCATTTATTTCATAGTGTCCATAGAGACCAGCTTTCAATTGACCCACTACTCTAAACTTTATTAGAGCTTAAAGAATAAATGAGTATAACACAGAAATCCTAATTCCTTTCTGCACTCTAGTTTATTGTAAATTCATGTTCAATTGAGAAGTAGATAGATTGTCATAATTTGTGGCTTGTACAAGAAAAGAAATGTTTTGAGAACATTCCGTTTCTCCTCATTTAGAGGCAGACTGTGATCTAGAGTTATGTGGCCCTTCCAAAGCATAAAGAGGAGTGAGCTTATATCTACACTACAAAGCCTAGCCAAGTAGAGGCCCTAGTGTAGATGCAACAAACTGGTAGAAGGAGTTTTACTGAGGGCGTAGGAACATAACCTCCCTGAATGACAATGATGACAAAAGCGTAGCGATTTCATTACCATAGCTGTGTTGCTAGAGATGTGGGGGGGTTTTTTCACGCTTCTGACAGATACAATATGGTCCTAAAATTTTTAAGTGTAGATCATGCTTAAGACTCCAGGCTGTTCCCTACTCAGTCTCCCTGGATTACTGTTCTGAGTGTGAAGGGAGAGCAGGCTCTGAGAGAACTCTGGTTTCCCCATCACATATGTGAACAGAAAGTAAAGGGAGTAAGAGGGAAAGTAGAAGAGACTTGATTCCAAGGGCCCCAATCTGATGCTGGAGGAAGTGGGGAAAAAGATCTGCTTCTGGTAAGGTATACCAGCAGATTCCACAGCTTCACGTCACCCATTGCATAGGACATTGCACATGTTGGTATTGCTTAAGTCCTCATTCAGTTGGTAGATCCCTAGCTGTTATGACTACGAACAAGCCCACTGAGAGGGGAGGGGGCAAATAGGGTCAACTCTCCAAGGGCCTAGGGCTCCCAGCTGCTGCTATGCCACCTCTACCTGGGATCTTTAAATCATCACAGGAGTCCCACATGGCATGCTTCGGGCAGTGCTTTGGGCTGCCTGGGGAGAGCCCCAGCCCTGCCCCTCCTGACAAGAGCCCCGTCCCTTTTAGGAGTATGGAGCTGCCTCCCCACACCTTGCCCAGGGCCCAGTGAGTCTGTCAGCCCCTCTGTCTGGGAATTTATTAATAGTATTAATAAATAGAATTTATTAATAGTATTAATATTAGGTGCCAAAAAAAGAAGTGTGTAACATGGGTTTACATGCCCAAATAAATTGCCTGATTTTCTGAAGTATTGAGCTCCCACCAGCTCAGGGACTCGCTCATCCACTCTTCCCTCTTGAACCTTTTTACTTCCTTACCTTCTATGTAAACTCTCTGAGACTGTCTCTCCCGCTCCCCAGCTGCCTTTTGGGAGCAGGGTGTGCTGCTGTTCAGAGTCAGGAAGGGGCATAATGGAAGGTGAGGGAAATAGCAGATGGAGCAGGTTGAAGGGCAGAGGAAGAAGAAAACCTTGGCTAACTGATCAGAAAGACTGAGTAGAGTGTCTAGGAAAGCTGAAGGAAAACTACTGCTCACCAATTGCAGCCCTTCTTACAAGTGACATTTCAGCAGGCACGAGAAAGAGTGACAGCAGAGTTCT
Organism: Pelochelys cantorii; assembly: GCA_032595735.1. NCBI lineage: Eukaryota > Metazoa > Chordata > Testudines > Trionychidae > Pelochelys > Pelochelys cantorii. The sequence goes on from CM064327.1 coordinate 90,927,731, forward strand.
GGTGTGTGACTGCTACTCACGATGAAGAACACATAATAAATACATGGGTAAGAAGAGCCTCTAGGGTCCCAATAATTATGACCTATGTGTAGTCTGAGAATGTAGGTGGCACTGAAACTCCACTAGTAATACCTGTGTCTCAGACATAGACAGCAGAGCTCCATCCATCACACTCTACTGCTAGTGTGATTGGGCTTGTCCAGATGTATAGGTTACCTAACTTAGCTAAGGGTCAGTAGAGTGCAAGAAAGCCTGAACTTTCAATCACTAGAAGTCTGGGTTCGATTTCAAGAGCAAAACCCCAAACACAGTTTGCATCAAATTCCCTGGCTCTGAACATTGCAACAATTTAAGGAAGTTCAGTTCTGAAGCTCTGATTTAGTTTCATCTCCAGTAATAGCATTAATAATAACACAACAACAATTATAAAACATGAAAATAAAACTGTGAAGGTGTCAAACTCTTTCATTTCCATGACACACTGTCATAGGGCATGCATGTCCCTTGATATCACCGAGGGTACGTCTACACAGCAGTGTTATTTTGGAATAACTGTCATTATTCCGAAATAACATAGTGCGCATCTACAGTACAAGCCTTTATTTCAAAATAATGTTGAGCTGGAGAACTTATTACTTCAACTCATGGTAACCTTCATTTCATGAATAGTAAGGGAAGTTGAAGAAAAAGTGTTCTTCATTTGACTTCCTGCTATGTAGACAGCGCCAAAAGCCGAGTTAAGCTATTTCGATTTCAGCTACACAATTGACGTAGCTGAAGTTGCGTAGCTTAATTCGACTTTAGCCCTGCTGTGTAGATGTACGCCCAGAAAGGACCACTATGCCCTTTTACATTTCACATCTATGGTGTCCATAGAAAAAGACTTTATAGAGCCAGCCTGGGCTTTCAAGGGTTAATCCCCAACTAGGGAAGGCATTATTATCTAGGAACTGATCAATGTCGTTTTAAGGCAAAATTCAATAAAACAATTATATTACATGCATGGTGCATGGTTAGGGGATTGCACTGAACAGAAGCCAGAGAGATCTCTACAAAAACAGAGAAGCTATCCTGTGCTGTTTGTACTTTTACTGCTTTTAAACCTGCATGGAAAGATCACTGCTAGAGATGCTAGCCAAATCAGAGTAACCCCAACCAATGTAATAAAACCATATCTAGAGATGGTGAGGGATATGTGTGTAAATCTGAGTCTCCAGCCAGTAGTCACGGGTCACCAATGTTGATAGATATTGTCCCAGCCCCGCACAGACAGCTGGCACTTTAGACTTTGAGTGAAATGCCCAATGATCACAAGATCTGTTAAGGGACAAAGGCAGCAGAACAGGCTTATTGTTGACAAAGCACGGAAACAGCAGCTGGCAGACTCTACAAAGATACTAAGACATGTATGCTCATGACAATGGAGGCCGCTCAGTGAATGGCAAGATTTTCCATTCCCCCCTAAGCTGCCCCTCACATTACCTTGTGCATGCTGATGTGATTAAAAAAATTATTATGTATTGTTATTTTGATCTTATTTTTTAGGGGTGGTCAGCATGTTCCTGTTATCCCTAGAGAATGTTTTTAGATCATTCTTGATTCTGGGATGTTCTTGTATCACTTAATGACAGAATGTGTTTAAATATCAGAATATCTTTCAGTCACTGAATATTTCCTTATTTTTGTGCTACTGTGTTTTCATATTTTATTACCATACTGTATTTTGCATCAATTTTATGACTGTGAAATCTTAAAATTTGCTGAAGTTATAAAATTCTCTAATATATACTAAACACATTTATGCTTTTTCTTATAACTACTGTTGTTGAGATGTAAAAGAGAGACATTACAAAAAGTCTTGCAAAGTTGAATTTTTTCAAAAATTTAAAATCACTTCTTGACTAGCCCAGTGTGATTTGTAATAGCTGAGATATTACCCCCACTCTCTGCTCAAATGGGCTTATAATGGAAACAGTGAGAGAACCTTAATTATAGGGCACCACTATAAAATCTATATTCATGGAAGAATTAAAGTGCAGTTCTCCTTTTTAAGTGGCCTTTCGTCACACTGAAAAGTGTAATTAGGAATTTTATCTTGGCAGGTAAGAAGCAAACAACTCTCTTCAGTTCCAGCTCTCCCAGTTGTTGGGGAACAGATTATTTGTTGCTATTTCCTTCTCTTGTTTTTACAGAGGTCAAGTGCTTGGATATAGTTCAGCTACTAGAAAAATCACAGGTTGACAGGACCAGAAGCTTTCACAGATTTCAACATGCTTGAAAGTGGTGTGAACACACAGTACCATGGAAAATGTTTCAGTCATGCAGGGTTTCTGTGCTAGCGTCTTCATTTAACAATGATCTGTTTGCTTATTTTGTACTTGTTATGTAATATGCAGTCCATTGCAACATTCTTTTTATACTGTCAAAGGTGTTAGGATTGTGGGGGGAGAGCTTTGATCCAAAGGCAATCACAGATCTCATTAATGCCAATGGGCATTCTCTAAGCATGGCTATGTCTAGACTGCAGGCTTCTTTCGGAAGAAGCTTCTCCGGAAGAGATCTTCTGAAAAAACTTCTTCCAGAAGAGAGCATCCACACTGCCAAAGAGCATTGAAAAAGTGATCTGCTTTTTTGAAAGATAGCGTCCATACTGAATGGACGCTATCTCACATTTAAGCTGTGATTACTATGGATGGAGTGGCCACCAGGGCACCTGTGCTTTTTCCTTTTTCCTCTTCTTTTGAAAAAACCCCCTCTTCCCCATCCACACTCCTTTTTCTGAAAGAGCTCTTTTGGAAAAAGGCTTATTCCTTGTAGAAAGAGTTTTACCAATGTCGGGAAAACCCCTCTGTTTTGAAAGAACGCGATTGCAGTGTGGACGTAAGTGAAGTTTTTTCAGAAAAACGGATGTTTTTCTGAAAAACTGTAGTGTAGACACAGCTTCTGTCAGGCTCAGTGGTAGGAGCAATGAAACTCTTTGGCTGCGTCGACACTGGCATGATTTCGCACAAATACTTTGAACGGAAAAGTTTTTCCGTTCAAAGTATTTGCGCAAGAGAGCATCTACACTGGCTTGCGCTTTTGCGCAAAAGATGTGCTTTTGTGCAAAAGCATCCGTGCCAGTGTAGACGCTCTCTTGCGCAAGAAAGCTCTGATGGCCATTTTAGCCATCGGGCTTTCTTGAGCAAGAAATTAATGTTGCCTGTCTACACTGGCCTCTTGCGCAAGAGGGCTTATCCCTGAGCAGGAGCGTCAGAGTATTTGCGCAAGAAGCACTGATTTCGTACATTAGAACGTCAGTGTTCTTGCGCAAATACTCGCGGCCAGTGTAGACAGGCAGCAAGATTTTGCGCAAAAGCAGACGCTTTTGTGCAAAATCTTGCCAATGTAGGCACAGCCTTTATGTAGTGGAACAGTTGCAGACAATAGAGGCTACTTCTGGAGCCATATTGCCATACATGAGCAAAGCTAACCCAGCTAGAACAGGGCGTTTCTCTTAAGGGCCTGAAGACTGAACTGCTGCCTGTGTGTGCTGGAGGAAGAAAGCCTAGGGAAGGAGGTATGAGCATGACCTTGAGAAGAAGAAAGATGGAGCTTCTTAGGTAAGTCTTCACTGGAACAACACCACTGGAGAATTTCAAACAGGAAATCTGCCCGCTCTTTGTAACAGAAAAACAGGACTTCACGTACCTGACTTTGTATCACTGATTGATCATCCTCATAAAAGCAAAGCCCTAAGTATTGACTGTTTACCCTGTCCAGTAGATAGGCCACTAGCCTCAAAGACCTGGATACAATCCCCAGCTCTGCCACAGACTTCCAGTGTGACCAGACCAGTCACTTAGCTTTTCTGTTTCAGATTGTAAGATACAGCTAATAACACTTCCTGAACTCAGAGGCATGTTGCCAGGGTAACTACATTAAGAGGTTCCTGGGTATTATAGTGAAGGGAGTCCAAGAAATATCTCCAGATGCTTTTCCAAGGAAACATTCCCCTTCTAGCTGGACCAAAGCCACATATTCAGATTAGAACTGAACCTCAAATTATGTTTTGATGCAAGGTTTTGCTTTGGCTCCAACTTTTCTACATAGTGTTAAGTAGCATTTTATACTCACTGGCTGCGTCTAGACTGGCAAGATTTTGCGCAAAAGCAGCCGCTTTTGTGCAAAAGCTTGCCAGCTGTCTACACTGGCGGCTTGAATTTGCGCAAAAGCACTGATGTTCTAATGTAAGAAATCAGTGCTTCTTGCGCAAATACTTTGATGCTCCCGTTCGGGCAAAAGTCCTTTTGCGCAAAAGCTTTTGCACAAAAGGGCCAGTGTAGACAGCTCAGATTTGTTTTGCGCAAAAAAGCCCCGATGGCTAAAATGGCGATCGGGGCTTTCTTGTGCAAAACTGCGTCTAGATTGGCACGGATGCTTTTCCGCAAAAAGTGCTTTTGCGGAAAAGCGTCCGTGCCAATCTAGACGCTCTTTTCTGCAAATGCTTTTAACGGAAAAACTTTTCCATTAAAAGCATTTGTGGAAAATCATGCCAGTCTAGACGTAGCCAATTTGAATGGCTTTAAATGATTTACAGAAAGTGGAGGGCAACAGAGAACAAGCCCAACATCTCTGGCCTTCAATTTCCCCATGTGTGGAATGGGGATAATTGATATTCACCCCCTCTTTGTCCTCCTTTTACACCATTATTTCCTGTCACACATCACCTCCACATTGAATTTTCTTAGGAGTACTATTCTGCCCAGGAGTGGAAAAAAAATTACAGGAAATACTATGTTTGACCTGTCCTCTTCATAATTTACCACTCCCCCAATCATTGTGTCATCTGCAAAAGTTTTTAGCAATGATTTTGTACTGTCTTCCAAGTAATTTATATAAGTGCTAAATAACATAGGGCCAAGAACCAATACCAACAAGACACCACTAGAAACACAACCATTTGGTGGTCATTATCAGTCATCATGTTTTTAATCTTTAGACAGTCCTTGGTCTTATGACATTTGACATAAATAGAACAGCATTTATGATACTTCTAGATTGACACCTGATTCAACTTATAGGTTTCGAATTTACAGTACTCGGCCCTGCAATGGAGTAGATTGTGGTTACAACTTTCCAGCTTACAACTGTAAGAAACCAACTGTGTTTTAAATTCAAGGATTCCCTGTATTTAATTTGTGCCATGTGATTTTTGTATCACCCCAGTTTCTTATTCAAAATATTGTCCCATACAAAGTCAGATGTCTCACAAAAAATCTAAGTATCTTACATCTGTGCTATCACCTTTATGAACCAAATTAACTATCTCCTCCATCATTAGACAGCATCTATCTCCATAAACCCATATTGACCTTCCTTTAATTATTTATTAATTGGTTCCCATATCAGCTGCTCCATTATTTTGCACAAGATTGGTGTCAAGATGAAAGGCTTATAATTATCCATATGGTCATCTCTACCCTTCTTAAATATTGGCACAATATTAGGTTTCTTCCAGTCCCCTGGAACTTCTACAGTGTTGCAGGTATTACTAAAATCAATGTTAATCAACTAGTGAGCTTCTTCCAACATCTCTTTGAAAATCTCTTGATGCAAGTTAGCTGTACCTGCTTATTTTAGTGTTTAGCTTTAGTTTCGACTGTTTAACATCCTCCTCAGTTACTGTTGGAATGGAAAAAATTGTATTTTATGAATATATCCTCTCTTTTTCCAAATATAGAACTGCAATATTTATTGATTTCTTCTGCATTTATTATTGACAATTCTACAATTTCCATCTAGTAATGGAACAATACTGCTGTTAGGGTTCTATTAGTTTGCAGTATATTATTGTTGCCTCATGTGCTTTGGTGGCCTGTACAGAGATGAATTAGCACCCACCCTATATTTGTTAGAACACTGATCAATAAGCATTCAAACCATTTTTTTGTCAGTGACTTGAAATGGGTAATGGCATTTTTGAGAGAGTGCAGTTTTCCCTCTACTTTTTGTTCAGTGGATCCTATCTACCGAAGGTTATTTCTATTCTTAAAATGCTACAGCTGGAGCAGTGCAACTGTGCCACATCAGCAGTTCAGTGTAGATGCTTACAAATAGAATAGTCTGGATTACTTTGGATACTGGGTGCAAGCAAACAATGTGTATTTCAACAGGACTAAATATAAGGTCAGACCTCCAAGAACAAAAACTGTAGGCCAGGCTTATAAGATGGCCTCTGTTTCCTGAAAACTTAGTTAAGTGTCAAGCCAGGTCTGTTTCACTCAATAGTCACTTAGACACACTGTGATAGAAGAATCTCCGGACCACTCGGTCTTAGAAATTTAAGGTGAAGCTTAAAAATTCTGATAGTCACAACAAACAAGAAGCTCCTGACCACACAGTGGAGTAGATTATTATTTCCATTGAGCCCCTATGGGGGGCTGTGATAGTACCTAGATCTTATAAAACTACGGGATCCGCCCAGCTAGAAGTTCCACCAGTATGGACTAGCCAGGTCATTATGTTCCCCTTCTTAGTAACTCTGTTCATAGGGATTGTCAGCAGGAGAAGCGGGCATGGTCAGAGCGCTGCTGCACATCAGCTATGGTTGGCTGAAACAATAGCCCTGAAGAAAGAGGAATAAGCAATTGATATTCTTTAGAGCAACCCTCTGGTTGCATCAACTACATCCAGGCTGATATAGAATTAGTCATAGGCTCCCAAAGTCCATCTTGACCACTCTTATATTGGGTGCAGTTCAAAATGTCATCTGTTTTCTTTACTGATGTTAGATCTGTTTTCTCTACTGACAGAGTGAAACAGAAAGACTGTTTAGGTTCTTTTTGTTTTTTAAATATCTATATGTTGTACTGTTAGCTTAATTAAAACATTTTTCCCAGTATCTGCAATTTAAACGATCTCTTAGAATTCTATGAAAATTGAAAGGACCTATTGAAATTTATTGTGGTTTGCTTGGAGTTAATATGTAATTCAACATGCAATGGAGCATGTATGGTATCCCAAGCAACATCTTATGGAGTCGATCAGCTCACAATGGAAGTGAGTTGGAGACAAAATTCATACCCATAAATGGTAAAAAAGTGTAAAAAACCTTCTGTTTTATGAGCTGATTCCTCCTTTAGACTCACTAATTTTAATATCTATTGTATGTGTAAATGTGATGGTCATCTATGCTGAGACAGTCAAGATTTTCGATAAGCTTTTAAAATTGTTTTTCACATTCAAAGCAACTATGTTAGTGAATCCTTTAGCTGACTGTGAAAACAGCATTGGACTATTTTTTCCTCTGTGCCTTTTAAAAAAGCCTTTTATTTTGCTTGTTGAAGTAACTCTTCCTGATAATCTTGGAGTACATTCAGATATCAATAATGTACAGTGATTTATATTTTTGCTGGTACGTTCAGACATAAGGTAAGCCTGTGGCAGATGAACCTAACTGATCACTAAGGTAGAAGGTTAACAAGGGCTATAAACTAGGCAAAAATGTTTAGATGTGATTAAAGTGAGTTTTCTAGGGGAAACTGTACCATAAGGACATTAGTACCCTTTTAAAAAGCCTCTGCCTCTTCCTCACTGTCAGGTAGGCAAAATGCCTTCTAAATATCCATACGTTTTGGATGAGTTCACAGCTTTGGTTCATCTTTAGTTACTGCAGCAAGGTGATGTATGGTAATGGAAATTTCACTGAGGAATGGCAATTTAAAGCAACAGAAAATAATGGTAAAAATATTTGGCTATATTTTTCATTACCATGAAGAATTGCAACTTGAGACTTCATGACATGAAAATGCTGCTTACTCGTCTCCTTTGATTAGATCTGAGATATTTATAGAAAAGGAGTAATCGAAGGTGGCCAGATTCTATCTGGTGTTTCTTTAGGTGCCCACTGGAGTGAACAGAAGCAAGGAGCCTTCCCTCCTCCATCCCTGCTACACAGAGTGCGTGTGTTGCCATGGAAAGGGAGGAATAAGAAATTGGCCCAAAGCTTTGCCCCCTCCCATACAGACTTGCAGTAGTCATCATGGGCTGACTGCCTGCATGTTGTCCCTTACTCTCAGCCATCCTTAGACTCTGGCTCACGACCCTGTTTTAATGGTGTTCCCAGGGATGGTGTTAGACTTGCTGTGGCCTAGGATTAAAACAAGAGCCCAAGCACCATGTGCCAGGGCTTCAGCCTTGGGTGGTGAGGCTCTGGTTACAGGCCGTTGGGCTTTTTGCTCCCTGCCTAGAGCAACGGGGCTCAGGATTTGGTCCCCCCTGCTGGGGTCCTGGAGTAATTTTTGTTGTCAGATGTGGGGGGGGGAGGGGTGTCTCAAGTTTGAGAACTCATGATCTAGTCCAGAGCCCGTAAGACTTGGACCCAAAGTTCTGGAATGTTCAAATGTTTCTAATGGCTATGTTTGAAAGACAGGCACAAACTGTATCCATCTGCAGTGTCATAACATTTGTAGCACGTTTCTCAAGGGCAACGACCACCTGACTGCAGGTCTTACTATAAACCAAAACCATATTTCAAGAAACTCAGGTTATGCTATTGCACAAGTGTCCATAATGAAGCTTTTACACCTTCCTCTGAAACATTGGCTACTGGCCATTGCTGGAGAATCTGAAATGGCCAATGGTCTACTCCCATATGGCATTTCCGGTGTTCCCATAAGAACACTGAAAGATTTGCAAAGGTGCAGCTTGTTAAATGTAGATGAATTTCAGGGCATATTAATCCTGAAACCTAGAAGTGAATGAGTTTCACGTGCTCTGGGGGATCTTTGGGTTCAAGGGAGGAAGAAGTGATTCCTAATCAACAGCTTCATCTCTTTCCCCCTCCCATTCCATTTCTGTGGTGTTATCCACATATCTCTTGAGTTTTAAGGCTGTCTGGTCTTTTTTCTCCTTAATGGAAGGCAGTGATGCAGGAACATTTTTAAGGGTGGGATTGCTAACACCCTCCTTACCTCTATCCCCACTCCCAGCTGAGGCTAGGAGCAAAGTCCTGGCATAGAATCATAGGGCTGGAAGAGACCTCAGGAGGTCATTGAGTTCAGCCCCCTGACCAAAGCAGGAGCAATCCCAACTAAATCAAACCAGCCAGGGCTTTGTCAAGCCGAGACTTAAAAACCTCTAGGGATGGAGATTCCACCACCTCCCTAGGTAACCCATTTCAGTGCTTCTCCACCCTCCTAATGAAATAGTTTTTCCTAATATCCAGTCTAGACCTCCCCCACTGTAACTTGAGACCATTGCTCCTTGTTCTGCCATCTGTCACTACTGAGAACAGCCTCTCTCCATACTCTTTGGAACCTCACTTCAGGAAGTTGAAGGCTGCTATCAAATCTCCCCTCACTCTTCTTTTCTGAAGAGTAAATAAGCCCAAACCTCTCAGCCTCTCCTTGTAGGTCTTGTGCTTCAGCCCCTTAATCATTTTAGGTGCCCTCTGCTAGACCCTCTGCAATGTGTCCACATCCTTTCTGTAGCGGGGGCTCAGAACTGGACACAATACTCCAGATATGGCCTCTCCAGTGCTGAATAAAGGGTAATATTTACTTCTCTAGATCTGCTGGCAATGCTCCTCCTAATGCAACCTAATGCGGGGATAGCAGCCAGGATCTGGGGTAGGAGGCTGGCACTGGAGTCCCCAGAGTGTGGGGCCATCAGTCAGGACCCAAGGCCTGGAGCCAGCAGCAGAACCACTGGTGCACAAGCCCAGCAGCAGAGCCCTGGGCACACTGGGCAGCATCTGGGACTATGGTTGCTGAGCCAGCAACAGAACCCCCGGAGTAAGGAGAGACAGCCTGGACTCTATGCACTAGGCAGGAAGTGAGGGGGCTGCTGCAGCATCTCTGCACCACTAGTTCCCATGCCTATGATGGAAGAAGTGATTGCATAGCCTGCATCTCCCTTCTAATATCACTGACATGCCAGCCCTAGCATGTATTCACCCTCAGCTGCTTCAAGGATCTTCAGAGGAGACACACTCATGTCCGAACCCCATTTCTGCAACAACAGGAAGGGGATCATTGCTGTTGGCATGGGAGAGTGCTCTCTCTCAGTTGGAACAATCTGAAATGACTCCTAGGGTTAGCTCGGGAACCCTCATTCTGAGTTTCAAAACCAAAGCTCAGGGAATGAAACCTGATGTGAGCTGAAACAAAACAAAAGACTGCCTACCTCCTGTGAGGCACAACAGCTAGCTTTTCGCACAGCTCTAGCCGACACCGGAAATTAGTACTAATATCTTATTCTGTTTTAAGGAACACTTTTCCATCATGTGTTTCTTTTATTACGAATGTTTCTCCCTGGCCCTTTTTAAATTGAAATGTTAATTCACACTCTTTTTAATTCATGTTCAGATGGTCTAATTTTGTTCCATCTTAATAAATGATAAAAGGCACATGAACAATAGATGAAAATAAACTATTAGACATCCCTGCACTTGAACAGTCTGATTCAGCGCAGTGTGCCTTTTGCTAAGTGTTTGTTTCATAAGGTTCACTGTTATTTAGTCTTCAGTACAGAATTAGAATGACACAGTGAAAAGGTGTCATGCATAAGGCATATATCAGAGTGATAATACCAGTTTTTACTATCATTTGTATAATTTCCTGATAACCAGACAAATGGTGCAAATTGAATTATGCTTCTTGGTTTGTGGTTATGAATGATTTCTTCCAAATGTGATACTCTAATGTGCAACACCCATAAAAGCACAGCGCATTATGTGAATACTCTGTGCATTGTCATTCCACAACTGATTACTTCTTTGATCACACTATTGCTATGCCAGCCTGTTTAAAGCTCGTCAATAGGAATAAACAAGCTCAAAGTGTTTGTCTTGGAGTGACTGCACAAAGCAGTCCGCAATCAAGACTGAATGTTTAAAAGACAAAGCATTAAACAATAAAAGGTTAACTTATAACCTCTGGTAATATGGTAAAATGTTGTTTGGGTAAAAACATGCAATTAAATTCAAATCTGACTTTTCTTCATACAAAAAAGCCTTTTCAGTGTAAATTCATCTCCTCCCCAAAGTGTAAGACATTCAAAAGCATTCAGGATATCCTATTAGATGCCCATTTTCTTTACATTTCATATGAAAAGCATGTCTAAAGTGAAAACTGGCGATGTTTCATTTTAAGAGGCAGCAAGAAGCACAGATGGGCCAATCATTCAGTAATCTAACCCTTTTGAAAGCCTCTAAGTAGAGCCAGTGAATCAAAGAGTAAATCAGTGGAGCACCTGTCTAAACCACCCCGTCTATAATTGCAGGCTGTACCTTGGAAAACTGGATACTTCATCCTGGCACCAACTTTTGCAACTAAGAACAATTTGGTAAGTTCAAATGTTGGGGGAGGAGCCATATCATCTCCATGTCAGCAACAAACTTTAGCATTGTTTTTATGGCGATAAAGATTATGGGATGGCAGTCACCATCTTAATCTAAGATAATGATTAAAGCTGTTCATTGTACAAAGCCACAGAGAACAGATGCTGGAAACAAATAAGCATACCTATGACTGGTAAAGTGCTGGACTGAGGCAGGTTGGTCCTGCACTCTCATTCACTACTGCAGATATTATCAGACTTTATATTTCACTAATAAATGCTCAATTTTTGGCCAGACTGTCTGCTGTAACAGTTGCTTTGCATGGCATTGCTGGTGGAATCTGGATATAGAGCTGGCACTGTCTGAAACTGGGAAGATGAGTCCAAAGTAAAGCTTATCCCGCCAATACTGTAGAGGCTCCTTCATCACCTGATTCCTCGTGGCAGAGTAGGGACCTGGCTAGACTGATGCTATACGATATAGAGCTCTGGCTGTGGGATTAACCTTTGGGGCAGTTGGCAGGCAACATATGTTGGAGAAACTGACTTGAGCTACTTCTGACTGACTTGGGGAGCCCTGCACACAGCCGCCTCATAGTCAAGGGAGTACAGAAGTGTACTTTGTGCATTTTTTGCCTTCCACTCCGAGATGTGCTAAATATAGTTTATCTGGACTCCAGGATATGGGTCTTACTCTCTTCCTTTGTAACATACTTGTAAAATTCTACATAAAGTTGTTTGTTAGAGTATATAAGCTAGATATTGATATGCATAAAGTGCATCCTAATGATATACCTCAGCACACATTTTTATGAATTGTATGCATGTGCTAAGCATTATTTTACATTAACTGAAATATGGAGGCAGTAAACACCTACTGAGAATGCTTAATTTAAAAAAAAAACATCATCATGGTAGCAGTGTGTCCCTCGTAATTCTGGATAATATGTTTCTGATTACCATTTGCCTCTCAGCTCCATAATGCGAGAACAAACGCAAATGTAAGTCTCTGTCTGTACTTATGGTCATATGTCATCCTATCCAACTGGGCAATAAAACAGCAGGATGAGGCTGGTGTTAAATAATAAAAAATGTGATGCATGAAGGAAGAGGTAAATATGTGCTAATTTAAGTTACGACTATCCATACTGTTTCACTGTGCATTTTTGCATCATCTCTGCAATGAACAGAATAAGCTGTTACAGAGTTAACATAAGTTTCTGTAGCATTCTGAATATATGAATAATTTATACAAGTTTCCTAGAATTGACTCCAGCTTTTACCAGATTAATAGGGTTTAAAGATGGGAATACTGTGAAAAAGTTGAGACCACCGCAAAGATCTTGTCTCTCTCTTTTATCATTCTTTGGAGCTAGTCTACTTAAACCTCAGTCTCAGAGGACCTATTAAGTCACCTAAAAAGATGGTTCTATTTTGTGATTAATGGAAGCTTTTTGCACGTATTAATGTGTCATATTTTGGCCCAAAGAGCACCATACCTTTCAAACAGAACAAAGGTTTCTTTCACTCCTGTCTGCAAGGAGAGCATGAAGCTCTGATAGCAAACCTGCATTCTAATGCAAGCTACCTTCCAAAATAAAAGCGACCTGACTTTTGCTGTAATGAAGATTATATTACAAACCTCATTCTTATTTACAGTAGGATGCCTTAACACCACTCTGGAAGTGTGAAGGGGTTTTAAAATGTATGTAAGTTAAGGCCGTATTATGGCTCCCATCTCTCTTCCTGAATGGTGAAAATGAAAAACAGGCTGTGTGTGTTGAAAGTGGTATTTACAAGCATTCATCAGTTCACCATAATGGTTTTGTGCCAATACAAAGTCAATAACTACATTTTGTTAATCTTGTTTGACTTCTAAATGTTATTTAAAAAAAAAAAAAAACAGGTGCAGAAACAGGTCCCTTGTGTCCTGGGACCGTTTGCTTGAAACACTGTGGAAGGACATTTCTTTCAAGATATTAATGAACTTATTCTGATGGGGAAGTTATTTCATTTATAGTCCTCAAAAATGTTAGCCAAGCTTTCCCTGACTCTAATGTCACAGGGCAGGCACCAATCGCTTAAAGTTCACACAAGCTTACATACTTTGCGGGATCAGGCCTAGAGTACTCAGCTCCTTGTAAGATCAAACACTTGGAAATTATAAGCATGATTACACTATAGGTCACTTGACTTCTTCAATAAAATGGGTTGGGCTCTGGTTTCTTACAAGTCTTAATATCACAATTAATGGACTCCATCCACAACATATGATTTTCAAGTAAGAACTTTAACATGGAGATCAAAGTTTAGATAAAATTAATTTTATCCCTAGTCCTATGGAGATTTTCTAGCCTGTGGATGGAAGACATTTGGACACATGAATGGCCCTTCTGTAGTTGTATTCTAAAACAAGTTGGCTGCTGCTTTTTTCATGCAGTGAAACTTTCAGAAAATTGTGTTGAGTTTTGAAGCCTCAAAAACACAATATGAAAAAGGTATCTCATTTGATTTTCATATTCCATGCAGTGCCTAAAGTGAGCAGAGCTCACAAGACCTGATCTCTTGACCTTTTCTCTAACAGGACCTGATTATCTGTGCTTCTGAAGTAAAACAAAGAAAAAATACATGATTCCATGCAGTTGAACAAGAATTAAAAAGACAGATAGGTTGAGCTAAAGAACTACAAGTTTAAGGAAGTAAAACCTGAAAACACTTAATTTGAGAGCCTGACTATTCATGTTCTGCACATTTTCACTTTACTATCCTGCTTTATCCCTTGTGATCTGCCCCTATCTCTTACCCATGTTAGTCTCTTTCTGTGCACTGAATATATAATATAGTAGCACAAGACAGATGTACTGATAAGCATGTCAGCAAGTCAATCTCATCTCTGCCAGGATATAAATTAGAATTAGGTTTCATGATGCCCAATCTTAAATAGGTTTTCCAATATTCTTTGGGCAAATCCCTCCTTCTCCCCAATTGACAAAAATATCAGGGATTAGTTATTTCATTATGTAAATCAAGATGTAGTTCACTTTTAATGGACATAACTTTTTGTATCACTGTTGGGAGTGTAAGTGCAAACAATGGGACAGACTATTAAAAAGCAGGGCACAAACTCTTTATTAGTTGTAAGTTCTAAACTTAGATTTCACCAGCCAGCCAACTGCACCCAGGGCAAACTTTTCAGATGCTTTAACAGCATTATCACTGAGTCACAGGCAGTCCCCTTAGATAATCCAGTCTTTCTTGACACTCAGGTGAATGTATCTGTGATAGATGGCACCTTACACTAAGAACCACAGCAATAATCAGGGTAACTCCTGATGCAAAAGGACCAGTCATTTACTCCAGGTGAATTGCATTTTAAATCTCACACACAAGCCCATGCATGTATCCAGTCCAATATTGAACTACATGAAGATCCATTCAACAGGAAATTAGGGTATGTGTACACAGCAACATTGTCTGCGTCTACACAGCAGGCAGTTATTTGGGGGTTTTTAAATCTCCCGCCTTCCACATGCTCTGAGCAGCAAATTCAGGTGAGGGGAAGAGTCCATTGCATTTCTCATCTTCACAAGAAGAACGGAAAAAATAGAGTCTTTAGTCCTTTTGCTGGTAGCTTTTCGATCCAGATATAGGCAGTTTCCAGCTGTAAGATTCAGTCAAAATCTGTCAGTGGGTCTTCTCTTGCAGGAGGAGAATGAGAATTTCCGTAGAAGAGCAGCAGTTCTTCACACTGATTAATGTCCCTCTCTTGTATTCAGTGTAGTTATCCTTTTAATATCCTGGGACCAACATGGCTGCAAGATGGGTAAGGTAATATATTTATTTAGACCAACTTCTTCTGGGGAGAGAGAGACAAGCTTTAGAGCTACCCAGGGCTTTTCTTCCAGTCTGTCCAGATCAAAAGCTTGTCTTCTCAGCAACAGAAGTTGGTCCAGTAGAACGTGTTACTTCACCTCTCTTGCCCCTCTATTGAGTTATAGTCACCGCAGCTCACCATAAACCATTCAAACATTACAAGATGGAATTCAGGTATTAGAAGTAAAATGAATGCATGCATTGTGCACAAACCATTCAACAGATTCTAAACACTACATACTTACTTTTAGCTCTAATACATTCTCTGTCGATATGACCTTACAAGTGAATCAGATAGATGCATAGATTGAATCCATTAAGTGCTCAGATGGGACATGTGTGGCTTGGCCTGTGCTGTCATCTGGTCTGCCAGCATCATGGTCTCTGCATGTGATCGGACTGAGTGGTGGGTGATAAAAGACTCAACAATCTTTTAGGTCAGTGAGTCAAATTTTTCAGTGACAGCTACGTCTTAATGAACTACTTGTCTTGTGGTCCACCTCCCATTTGTTTTGTGATCACATAGTCCACCTTCCTTGTAAATCTTAATGACAGCTTCCCTGTGGCAAGTGCAGCAATTGCTTCCATGAGAAAGCATGTCGTGTATTTTTAGTTTTTGTAATGCCTTTTAGAAACTGCATACAAGGAGAAGAGCCAAGTGTATGGGACCATCTGGCTTGCTGCAAACCACTATACAGTGCTCATTTGGAACCTTTGCTTTCAGCCTCAGCCAAAGGAAAATGAAGCTTCCTCCATCTTACCCCTCCGGGAGGTTTAGCTAGCTCACTACTGAAGTACATTGATAAGGTGCACGTTATTTGGAACCTCACACTACATAGATAAATAGTGGTTGGAATCCACTGTTTGAATTTTCCAGGACTTTAGTTCTGAGGATGCCAGTCCAGTGCTTTTTTCACTGAGGCTTTCATCCTCTGAGCACTTTACTTACAAGAATAGTGAGTGCTTCACTTCACTTACATAAATAGTTAACAGGACTCTAAGAGAGACCCATCTGAACAAAGTGAAGCTCATGCATAAGGGTTTGAAAGAACAGGTTCTAAATTAAACTTTGCTTTTTTAAAAAATTCAAATTTCAGTGATTACACACTACCTAGACCTAAAACAAATAACTTCAACTTGTGTGCTTCAAGATATCTAGCAATTTTAAGACTTTACATAAAAAGAAGTATACATGGAATTATTGGTGCTTTAACTGACACACATAAAATTCAGACATCCGGGAGCCTGGAGTCACATTTAAGAAGTTTGAAAGCCTGAGGAACACAATGTCTGTGGACAATCAGCTTCATCATTGACCTATGATGGTGTAACTTCATATTTACAGTACTTTTAAATGTTTATTCAGCGTGGGTATTTTTCCCATCTCATTCTGAACCAAACTGAAACACAATCAAGATTTGCACTGGATCCTAGATTTGTGGCCCTACTGTTTGATTCTATAGAATTTGCTCTTTTCACTTCTTGTATGGGTTATCTAAGGAAAATGCTTCTTTCTAATGTTTATGTGATTTCATATTTCTCCTGGCCTACTTTTCAAGTGAGATTACAAAATCCTGTCATTAAAGTAGATCTTATTAGCAATAAATGACTATTTTGATCCAGTGTTTCTTTGAATTCAATGATTAAATTACACTTATATTTTTTCAGCTTCTAGATCACATAAATCCAATTAAGATGCCTCACAATAGCGAGGATGTGCTTGAAGTCCAACATTACTGTATTTAAATTTATCACCATTTTAAGAATGTTGCCTCAATAGAATATATGTCTTTTTAAAGAGTTATATTTAAGAGCACGTGTTCTATTAAAATAAAAATGTGAAAAGTGATCTGTTCACTTAAACTGAAGTGCTGTTTTATGAAGTTCAGGTTATTTTTTTAAATGTGAAGATACTGGCAAAATGAGTCACCCTGCTAAGAATATAACTCAACTGTCCTATGTTTAGCTGGGTGCTAGCCACATTCTGCATGCCTTGCCTATTACATCTTTATCTCCTACTCAAATGATGTAGAGCTTCTATCATTCTACCAACTGTGCCTACCCGTCACAGATATATCATTGGCATCTGAGCCAAGTAGCATTTCCTAAATCAAAATTTAGAATGCAAACTTCTGATATGGTATTAGATAATGTAAGGAACAGAGATGAGTGAATGGTGTGGGAAAATAGATACTGTTAATATTAGCTCAGATTCAAAATTCAATTTTGATATGATCATTTTTGTGACCCTTTCACACACCCTTTCAGAGAATACTGAATGGCTTAGAAACTGGTGAGGCTCATGCTCAAAATGTTGAATATTCACCAAATAGAATATTGAACTTTTAATTTAAGTGAAAATTCACAACTGAGGCTGTGTTGGCTCATCTGTATAAATTATGCAGTATTGCTTCTGCCCCCCAGAATGAATGGTTTGAGGAACTAATTGATGCAATATAAACTGTGAATTTTGCATACAAGAAGGATATTTTCAAAAGTAAAAAAAAGTAGTAAATCAATGATGACTTTGGGCATTTTGGCTGATTTGTATGTGTTACAGGTTTGTTTGTTTATTTTTTCCCAGATCCCAGAAATTCAATATTCATTGCAGCAAATAAATTGGATAATATTGTGATCTGTACTCAAATATTTGAAAAGATGAAATTAATTAAATGCTGAGTTAACTCACTTTTAATAAGTCTAACAAAAATAGTGACAAATTAACTTTACATGCCCATCTTTATAGCCTTTAGATGTGTGAGAATTCTATTGATTTTACTCTCATAAAAAGTGCATAAAGAATCCCCATAGATAAGTTATTTAAAACATCTTTGATCCAATGGGATGCCAGAAAGCAAGTACAATTTAAAGGCAGAGACAGCAAAGAAATTTATGCCAATGCCATCATTTATTTTTTAGAAACATAGTAAGACTGTAGAAAACCATGAGGCAAGTTGTTTTACCTTAGCGCAGAGAATTTTCAGAACTGCTGTGCCTAAATTTTAGCAGTATTCTTCATGTGATCGATCCAATTCATTGTCACCAAGCCTAAGGGCTTTATTCTATATATAGACTGCTGTACATACCCATACATTTCCTTCTTCGTTTGGCTTTTGTGCCTGACAAGATGGTGCTGTTGTTTCCTGACCGAAAAGCATAAACAATATATGCCTTACTCCACTCCTGGGAAGAATTTAGCCTATGGCATTAGTAAATGGAACTTCACTGCCTCACTCTTCTCCTTTTTGTAATAAGCAAATGAAACACGTGTCCATAAGCAAGTTGTATAATTAAATAAATGAACATTTTAATTATTATAGGTGAGGATCTCTCAGATTATTAGTTTTTGGTGTGGATTTTCTATATAACCCTGTCACAAAGGCAGGTTCCCTCTTTGGTTGATACGGATGCATTGTTTGGAGTAGCATATTAAAAAAACATGCAGAAAGGCAGAGGGGATTCCCCCCCCCCCACCATACGCTGTCTGATATTTCAATTTTAAAAAAATTTGGGATGATGTAGATAAAAGTCAGGAAAGCATCTAAATTGCTGTTAGCAAATCCACATTGAATCATTAAGGTTCTCTCAATTGCCGTGTTTCAGCTTGGGAAACAGAAATATTCAGAAAGAGATAAGATATCCTCAAAGGAAATATTTTATAATAAAATGAGAACAAAGAACTTAAATCCTCAAACTTCCTTATTAATCTCAAGACAGTATCTACTAATAAAGAGGTAATATTGGTAGAAATGAGCAATGAGCCTTCTATCAAAGAAATATTAGCTATAACTTGGCCTAGCTGCAATCATGAAATACAGTACTCACTATGGAGAAAGAATCCAATATTAAATAAATTTTGTTCCATTCAGCCAGGAAATGATTAGTGGGTTTTTAAAAAAAAAAACGGAACACATGCCACTTCAGAATGTCAACTCCTTTTCTATTGAGAATGATGAAATATTGCATTCAAAATTATAGGCAGAGATTATATCTACCCACTTTGGTCAGCAGGGGACTGGTTATTTATATGTAAGTTGGAATGAATAGAACTGTTTTTTGTAATGTCTGAATGTTTGTATAACTTTGTACATAAATCACTGGGGGACTAGATCAGGCTGAAATATTAAGAAGGCACATAGCACAATAAAGCTTCATGGCAATTATTGCAACAGTAGCCACACAGAACTTTTTTTTAAGAATTAATTTACATATTAATTTCATATGTTCACATTAAAAAAGCAATGGTGTCCTTGAGTGCCCACCAATCGGACTAACTGCACCCCAACCAGTAGTTGGATGTTCTGCTCCTCATTCTCCTGCAATCTTGTGGAGACCCTCACACCACTGCAAAGTGGTCATAGACTGCTATCATTCTGATGTAACAGCGTTTTGTGTCCCATTTGCAATGGCATGAATATTTACATAGGATCCAGGATAACACAAAATCAGGACCAATATGTGGGTGTCCTCCTGTGTTCTCTCTAACCTGTGCAGGAGCACAGCTTCACAGGTGATTAATCAGCCCTGTCCATGGAGCTGACTGATTAGGCAGGGCTGATTAATCACCTGTGAAGCTGTGCTGCCTCAGGGTTTAGAGGGAACACTGGTGTCCTCCATTGTACATGCGGCCCCTGACTTGTGACGTGAGCAGTTCCTGGGGAAGTGTCAGGGCATTGTAACTCGAACCAGCATTTACGACAGGCACCGTATGCTGATGTAAATGTGGGCCAAGGACATAAGTCAGGGGGTTTCAGCCCTTTCCACACTTACAAAAATGGTCGTAAGTACGGGGGGGGGGGGGGTTGCAATTTGAGCCATTGTAAGGCGGGAGGTTCCTGTAATCTCAGGTAGGGCTTAAATATGTGTTTTAAAGTCTGTAGTTAGCAACCCTGCCTACAGAGTAAAGGGACATTCTCCTTCTCTTCCCTGCATATCCAGGAGGAAGAAGAATTCCACCCTTTGTGTGGCTTATACTTTTTTAACTTCTGAGATGCCTTTCAGATATGACCTGATCCTAATCTTACTGAAGTCAATGGTAAAACAGCTATAGATATTAATGGGGGCAGGGTAAGTCCTGTCCAAGACTAGCTCTACTTGAAAGCAAAGGTCAGACTCTAGTCCCCTTTCTATGAGCAGCAGAAAGGGAGTGGAAACCTCCACCAAGTTCCCTCATTTAGTGTGGCAGATCCTAGCAAACAAAAAGCCTGAGCACCAGTTCCCATGCCTTCATCTAGGAGCCCGAGGTGCAGAAGGCGACAAAGAGAAGAGACTCTGAAGGACTATGGACAGATGGCACAGTTTACAGGAGCATTGAAGCTGCTCTAACCTGTGCCCAGAGTCAGGGCTGGAGAGGAAAAAGGAAGCATAACCTACTGCAGCCAGTGTAAGTAGAGTGTGACCTTGGATAGTCTGTCCCACAGAATGGAACCATTTATCCACAAATGCTGAAGGTTCAGATAAAAAAACCTATGCAGGGTTTTGTCCACATTTTATTTAGCTAAATATACCACACACATTATTCACATTTGGCCATGAGAAACACTGCTGGCATAACATTACAGATTTCTGAAAACTTGGTCAACAGAGGTATGACATACACACATGACAAGGCACCTATTCTTCCAAACATAATTTTGCATAAAATTGTATGCCTGCATGCACTTAGGCTACTCTGTGCTTTGGAAACATAGTGGCCATATTGACTGAAGTTGAAACCAGCAGTCACCTTTCTGCATTAAAGTAAGGAATTTTGGCTGCTCAGTGATGAACCATTAATTTGACTTCAAAGCAAATTCAGCTCTGGGGCATATTACTTGACTCAGTTATCAAGTTTTTCCTCATCTCTTGAAAGTACAGCAATATACTATAGGCCTAGCTGAAGCCTAGCTGTGCCCTGTGCCAAGAAAAAACTAAAATCCAATGTCCTATTGAGAGATAAAAGCAGGATATCAATCACAGTAAGGAGAGACATATAATTTAGCAGTACCTTTTAATACATTATAAAATTCAGAAGATTAAAAGATCGGTTCGACAATGCGCTAAGAGGCAAAAATACAATAATGCTCTATTTCTGCAGCATACCAGAATCTCTAATCACTTACAGTGCTAATGAAATAAGTCTAACAACCTCAATGTGAGGTTGTGAAGTCCCATTTTAACAAATGAAAAGCTGAGACTCAGGCCATGTATACATTACACCCGGCAGTTCGGCTTCCCTTAAATCGAGCTTGGCACCATTCCCAAGGCGGGAGGCCAACAGGAGCAAATGCTCCCATCAGCTTCCCTTACTCATGGCAAGAACAGGAGTACCAGATGCCAGTGGGGTGCCCACAGAGTTCAATTTAGCGAGTCTTAACTAGACTCACTAAATCAAACTCCAGAAGATTGATAGCAAGAATCGCAAGCTTCCGCAGAGTGAAGATGTGGCCTCAGAGAATACGGGACTGGCGGAAAGAAATTCAGTGCAGTTCTAGGGTAAAAGGGAGATTTCTTGATTCTACCTGTACTTTAATCACAAGACCATCAGTCCCTCCAAAATTAAGAAAGTCATTAGAATTTCTCTTCTGCTATTTTTAAAAATCAATCATCGGAGTATGTGAGTGGTTGTAATGTGCTGATTTATTATTAAGGATTCTGCTATAATTATATATATTTTTTCCACAAAAGGATTAACTTGACTACTTTTTCCTGAGTATATCACTGCTGAGGCCCTGCAAATGTGCATCTCTTGTGCTGCCGTGAGACTCTGCTGCTCACTGATGTTCCATTAATTTAATTGGAATATCAATTTAGAGTGTCAGAACACAGAGAATGAGGAAATATTTCTTGACAGTGAAATCTATTATGTGATGGACTAGCCTCCCAGATGGCATGGATTCTCCACTGGAACTTTTTAAACACTAAGGAACCAGATTTATCATGATGCTTGTATTTTGATATTTTCCAAATATTAAGATTTTGGATCTGTCAGAAGGGTTAAATTCCCAGAAAGTTTGTGTTACATGAATTTTCTGCTTATTAGAAGAAGCCACCTTCACTTAATATTGCAAGCATCTGTTGGATTCTCTCCTCACCCTGCAAAAAAAAACTATTCATGTTATATATCCAGCTTTATAAACTCAGCCAAATGACAGATGAGTTGCTAAGGAATTTTCCATCTGGACTGGGAGAGCCAAGAGGTAATATATGACAGGAGCTCCACATGAAGAAATATGGAGGCATTCATTTATGGAAAAGTGAATCCATTGCCAACTGCATAAGTCTGCTTTCTCATATCGGCCCCATTAACTCTGCAATGAGCTGTTGAAATAGCAATGCAGTTGGAAGCTACAATACAAGAGGCTAATTGGCTGGCAGACATATATTACCTATTCCAGTCTCATGAAGAGAGTGAAGTCCAGAACCTTTGTATGCATAACCACCTTGATATAATGAAGTCAGAAAAACAAGACAAAGACTTGTGCCATCACAGAGCTAGTGTATCAACCAGCTCATGAACCACAGCTGTAGAAAGAATAACCACTGAGCAAAACAGTGCTATTTTGGGGGCAGCCTAAGCTTGTCCATACTTAAGGTTGTGATGAAATTCCACCTGAACGAAAGATGGAAAGCTTTCTATTTTTCACCTCAGCAAGTGAATTTAGCCTCCGGTTTTAACACATTCATGCTTCATAGGCCAGCTGAATTTACCATAGTACCTTTTTTCTGACCAAAATTTTAAAACAAAACAAAACTCTTGAAGTTTCTCCTGAGAGTTTAACATTTTTTTCCAGAACCTTAAAACTGGGGCTGCTTGTTTGTAATGGAGGGAGGGAGGTATCACAATGCGACTTTTTGTTTATCCATTACTTTTTTGCCTGGTTTATGATTCATCCACCAGGGATGGCACCTGCATTTCCATGGAACTGGGCCCAGTTCCCCAATCTGGGCATTGTGGTGCTGCTCAGATTTGACCTGCCCAGCCCTCTACCATGATGCAAGCAAGAAGTGGGGGGAGCAAACTTGAGTGGCATTGTGAACTAGCATACCAGGTCTCAATGCCCAAATCAGAGAGTTGGTTTAAACCCTGCAGGACATGAGAGTGGTGGGAGCCGTCTCTCTGTGGGGTAAGTTTGGTGCAGACTCTCTCTCCCATCCTCCTTCCTCTGGGGCTTCCCCTCATACTGTTACCCCAAAAATATTCTCACTGGAGACCACCCAGGGTCACACTAGTACGGGTTTATTTCCATTGGGTAAAACTAAAGAGTAGAAAGCTGCCACCAAAGGTTTAAGCTAAAGAAGATAGAACTCTCTCTCTCTCTCACACACACACAGACAAGCACACACCCCTCCATTCATTCACTCATTTGCATCCATTCATTCCTGCCTTCAGGAAATCACACACTTACACAGACATATAGGTTGCAGAAGGAGCCAAGGCATTTGGATCCTGGAGGGTCTGTCTGCTCATCATGGCTGGGGAAGCTGGTCAGAAGGAGAGACACTGAAGGGGAGCTTCTCAGGATCAGTGGAAGGAAAAAGAGAGCCTCACATGTGCTCCTTCCCTTTATATAGTGTCTGAATGGCTCTTGTGACTCATTCACCTTTCATCAGGGAGCATGCCCAGACTTCCCTTTATCCAGCAGGGAGCATGCCCATACTGTGATGACTCATTGCCATGTGGTCCATTGTTCCAAGCCTTCTTCAAACACACTCACACTCTCTCTCCATTCACTCAGGGGAGAATGCAGCTTAGGGAAAGTTACAAGCAAGGTGGCTGCATGTTACAAAGATTACAAGGTTGCAGTTTACAGTAAGTTTGAGAGTTAGACAGAATACAAAGTTTGACAAAGATCACAATGAGTTACAGTTTAAAACCTTAGACCTTACAGTTTGGTGTAGCTTTAGAAAATCCATGTATATAAATCTAGTGAGCTCAGGCGGAGGCTTTTTTTATGCAACACATACCAGGCCAGGATTACAGTGTTTACCTACTACAAACAATGCTATAAATTATACAATATAAATCTAGTAATCTGAGCTCCAAAATGTTAACTATATCTAAATTATAATCATGGCTCTAATAAACTTATTTCTGCTTCAGTTTCCTCAGCCATAAAAACAGAGCGTGACAGACATATCACTAGAAAATGTTTCAGGTGCTTTGAAGATGCAAAGCACTAGTATATATACATATGGCTAATAATAAAGTAGACTCAATACTGCTCTTATATCAGAGGCCTCATATTGGTCCAGACAGAATATTTAAGACACAGGAACCCTGCAGTAGAAGAACTGCAAACATTGCTGGTATGTGATATGATAAAGTACTGATATATCACCAAGTGCCTGAAAACCCAAATTATAGAAGAGTTAAGGGGTGTCTAATGCAGGGGTCTCAAACTCCCAGCCCACAGGGAGCCAGAGCATTTGTGAAATCCAGCCTGGGAGTCCCAGTGGGCTGGGGAAAGGGGAGCTGTCTGTTCTCATCCCCCAAGCCCCACCCTCTGCCATTACCTCACCCTCTCCCCCTACGGCACCCTGGTCACTGTGAATGTGGCTTTGGTGATTACCAGCAGTGGAGACCTGCTGCCAGCCCCTTCCCTGGGTAATCCTTGAAGCTGCATCCTCAGGGGGGTGCCATGGGGGGAGAGGGCAGAGCGATGGATGGTTGGAATGGTCTGGCCTTAGGTAACAGAAACAGACAGCCCCTTCCTCCCCTCTGGCCCACTGGGACTCCCGGGTCAGATCACGCAATTGCTCTGGCTGAGAATTGCCCGTGGGCTAGGAGTTTCAGACTTCTGATCTAATGGGAATGGAACAGATAGGCTTCTCGCCAAATGACATAGACATAGTAGACAGAGTGAATTTGAGCAAGTGGAACCAATGAGTCTTCCTTTGTTCTTTGGATGGTGGAAAGGAAGAAGTTGGCCATGAAAATCACAGAACAATCCTTCATTTTAAAGTAAAATCTCATGTTCAGAACAGGATTTGTAGGACACTCTCTCCCACGATTTTCTATCAAACTGGGATACCTTTTTTAAACACCACCCCGCTTAATCTGTTTTATCACAACACAGCAAGTAAGACATGAAGCTGCAGATTCCAGTACTACATTTCCCTAAAATAATCTGACTTATTTTAAGATGTTTGATAAATAAGCAACACCAGGAAGCCCATAGTAGAGACCAGTTTCTCTCATTAAAAATAGAGAAAATACTGATAACTGGGTCTACTTTCATACCTTAACTCCATGAACAAGATCTACTGACTTGTTCCCTTGCTTGAGCTATTATGCCCAGCTGGCATTTTTTATCTTTGCTGATTAGGAAATTAGATTTTTAAATCTCAATGGTTTAAATCCTGCTACATTTAAAATTTACTCTGTGAACCTTGTATCAAACAGCATCTATAGCCACACATCACTTGCTGTGCTTTTCCTTCCCAGAATTTGCATTGAACAAACAAACAAACATACATACATTTTAAAATTCATCAACCGACCCTACTCAAAGTCTTATCAATATTGAATAGAAACAGGAAGGAAGTAGTTGTCTAGGATTGTTAAACACTGAAGATGCATATTGTAGAAATACCTAATCAGGATCTGAGTCCCATTGTGCTACATGAAATACACACACACACACACACACACACACACACAAGAAAATCTTGTAGTCTTGATAAACAAAGCAGAAAGCAATAGACAAGTGTCAGTTTCATACATTAGTTCTTTCCACACAGTCAGCCGAAGCATCTCCATATCCTTCTGTCCACATGCTTGAATCAATGTGCCCCTCCCCAATGCTGATTCAATGTGATTTGATTCTACAAAACCTGAGATTCTTTGCATTCTACAGAAATAGACCCAGGCTCACCAGGGTGGAAGCAACTGATCAGATGGATGCTCAGAGGACTGAACTGCTTTGCAGTTATTATACCTGACCTCCAGCACCTTGTCTTATTTCAGGTGCCAGGGGTGCCTGATTGGCTTCCATCTATAACTGGGGCCTTTGCCCTTAACAGTGTATGTGTGTTTGGTACAGGGACCTGGGTCCTGCCTCTCTAGCAGGTCCCAGATTAGATCCCTGTAGGAAGCAAGACCAGAAAGATACTCCCTGCAGAAAGATTAACTCCATTGCCAGGAGTACTTCCTACCTATGTGCAGCTTCAGTCTGGCACATAGTCCCTATAGTACAGTCAATATTTGAACAAAAAGCATTCAAATTAGTAGGGCCCTGCAAATTCTCAAGAGGGGGCACTGCTTAGAGGATACACGGCCTGCAGGCCTAACTCACTTCATGGTCCCCTCTCAGGTTCAACCTTCTGTCTGGTTTCTCAGACAAGAATGTGTCTCTCCTGCAGCCTGTCCACCCTTAGTGGGCTTCTGAGCTTCTTTTATCCTACCCTCCAGCTGGAACATGCTGGGCAGGTCCAGAAGGCTGAGGCTAGATGGCTCCGAGTTGCCTTTTAATCACCCTTGGGCCAAATGTGGGGTCTGTATACCCCATCATGGTGCCTTTCTTATAGGGTCACTTAAGGGCTCATTCCTGAGTTATATCCAGTTTACTTTTGGCACAGGTGACAGAGGGCACAGTGATAATAACTAGCTGTAAGTCCTGGGCTAGCCTGGAGTAAAAAAATTCCTTTCAGAACTTGAGGTTACTCAAATTTATGTTATTTGCAATGCAAAGCAACTAACCTCAAGCCGCCTCAAATGTCTAAAAGCCTCTTTGCAGCTCTTGCAAGCAATTCCAGTGAGCTTTCCCCCATACAGGGCAAGGGTGACACAGCAGCCAGTGTGTACTTTAAGGATCCCTTGCATCTGGGAGCTGGGAAAAGCCACTCTGAAGATACATGCTGTCTCATTAATATTGTTTAAATATAGCTGAGGAGTGTCTCAAAAGAAGGCTGAAAAAATAAAATGGCTAATTATCAAAACACCCACGGTATTTGGGTATAATGGTATTATTTGCTAAACTACAGTGATTATTACATACACTGTCACAAACATGTATCAGAGGGGTAGCCATGTTAGTCCAAATCTGCAAAAGCGGCGAGGAGTCCTGTGGCACCTTATAGACTAACTGAAGTGTTGGAGCATAAGCTTTCGTGGGCAAAGACCCACTTCCTCAGATGCATGTCATCTGACAAAGTGGGTCTTTGCCCACGAAAGCTTATGCTCCAACACTTCAGTTAGTCTATAAGGTCCCACAGGACTCCTCGCCGCTGTCACAAACATGGGAATCATTTTAATCCAAAGGAGGAGGTATGTGCATTCCTCTGGAGAAAGAATCATTCACTAGCAGCAGATGTTATTCCTATCACAATAGATATGTTTGGAACCATAGGAGGTTGGATATAGGTTGGGCTTATTCTTAATTTTTAACACCTTTGTGCAACACAAAACTGACCAACAGCACTGTGAGCTGTGTAATGTTCAGATTTTCTTACCACTGAGCTCCATGTCCAGTAAGAACCACCATCCCGTCATATCTAGTATCCACAACTATTTTTGTATTGATAAGAACTTCCAGCTTTTTTGTGCTTTACAAACAATATATGGAGTAATCACTCAAGACCACTTCATTAGTCTAAAAAATATAATTTCAATCCTGAAAACAATCTGCTGGAAATCCAGTAATTTATCAAAGTGTATCTAGATTTTTTTCAGAAGGTATTCTTTTACATTTTAGGATATAAACTTTAAGTACCCAAACTGAAAAGACCAAGAAAAATCTAACATTTTAAAATTATGGCCCAGTTAATAAATGCATGCCTAAATTTCCTCCTGCTTAAGAAAGGAGGCCAGCATAGTACATGTTACCTAATTTCCCCTTATTACTTCAGTAATTCAGTTATACAAAATAGTGACATTAATTCAAACAGAAAGGTTTGTTTGCTGCTGTGATTTTCTTTAATGATCCAACGTAGACTTAGCGTATGTCTACACAGCAGCTGGGAATGTGCTTCCAAGCTCAAGTCGTCAGACCTTCATACGGGGAGCTGACAGACTCGCCGGGACCCTGGGCAATGTATGTGGGGTGGCTCCTCTTTCCCAGAAGGGACATGGCTAAGGGCAGATAGTGCCTCGCTGGCCTCAGTGCCATCCAGAGTGTACTGCCTGTGGCTCTGGTGCATGCCGCCTGGCACTCTAGTGGCAATGTAAAAGGTCTGCGGCTCTGGCTGTCACTATTGTTGCAGCAGCAGAGGTAGCAGTTGGGAGCCTTGGTTCCCTTTGCCCCCTCACATCGGCGAGCCTCACGCTGACTAGCATTGCTTGAGTTAGCACAATCCACACTGCGGTTTTTACATTGCAGTGTGCACATCAGAGGGATAGATTTGCTGAATTGCTGCCCAAGTGATAACCCAGAACACTGTCATGGGGGATATAATGGAATAGAGTTAGGTGGCCAGAACTTTTCCCTATAATTTGGCCAAAACATTTGATACCAAAATGTTGATACCAAAACAGTTCACGAATTCATGGAAGTTTCTCTGAATTCATGGAAGTTTCATGTTAAAGCAAATCTGAAAAAAAATATAGAAATTCTATTCTGACATTTTCAGAGTGAATCCTTTTCATTTTTCTATTTTGGACAACTTTTCGTTTCAAAATGAACTTAAATTTTATTTGACAAACAGTAAAAAACCAATGAAATAAAAGAAAACACACCAAAATATTCTTTGAGTCAAAAGATTAAGTTTGATCTGATTTTTCCCCCAACTTTTCATGCTGCCAAAAAGTAAAGTGACCCCAAATATTTTTTTAAAAAATTCTGTGAATACTAGTGGAAATGGGGTAGGTTTAGAACATAAAATAAAAAAAGAACAAGTTAAAGTTATTTAGAAAAGTTAGATGTCTTCAAGTCACCAGGGCCTGATGAAATGCATCCTAAAATACTCAAGGAGCTGATAGAAGTGGTGTCTGAACCTTTAGCTATCATCTTTGAAAAATCATGGAAATCGTGAGAGATTCCAGAAGACTGGAAAAGGGCAAATATAATGCCCATCTATAAAAAGGGAAATAAGAACAATCCAGGAAACTGCAAACCAGTCAGTTTAACTTCTGTGCCAGGAAAGATAATGGAGCAAGTAATTAAGGAATTCATCTGCAATCATCTGGAAGATAATAAGGTGATAGATAACAGCCAGCATGGATTTGTAAAGAACAAATCATGTCAAACCAACCTGATAGCTTTCTTTGATAGGATAACAAGTCTTGTGGATAAGGGAGAAGCAGTGGATGTGATATGCCTAGACTTTAGTAAGGCATTTGATATGGTCTCGCATGACCTTCTTATCAATAAACTAGGGAAATACAACTTAGATGGGGCTACTATACGGTGGGTACATAACTGGCTGGATAACCATTCTCAGACAGTAGTTATTAACTGTTCACAGTCATGCTAGAAGGGCATAACAAGTGGGATTCTTCAGGGCTGTGTTTTGGGGCCAGTTCTGTTCAATATCTTCATCAATGATTTAGATGATGGCATACAGAGTACACTTATTAAGTGTACAGATCATACCAAGCTGGGAGGGGTTGCAGCTGCTTTGGAGGATAGGGTCATAATTCAAAATGATCTGGACAAACTGGAGAAATGGTCTGAGGTAAATAGGATGAAGTTTAATAAGGACAAATGCAAAGTACTCCACTTAGGAAGGAACAATCAATCAGTTTTACACATACAGAATGGGAAGCAACTGTCCAGGAAGGAGTACTGCAGAAAGAGATCGAGAGGTCATAGTGGACCAGAAAATAAATATGAGTCAACAGTGTGACACTGTTGCAAGAAAAGCAAACATGATTCTGGGATGCATTAACAGGAGCATTGTGAGCAAGACACGAGAAGTCATTCTTCTGCTCTACTCTGCACTGATTAGGCCTCAATTGGAGTATTGTGTCCAGTTCTGGGAACCACATTTCAAGAAAGATGTGGAGAAAGTGGAGGAAGTCCAGAGGAGAACAACAAAAATGATTAAAGAAAACATAAGCTAGAAAACATGAACCATGAGGCAAGGCTGAAGGAATTGGGCTTGTTTAGCTTGGAAAAGAGAAGACAGAGAGGGGACATGTTAGCAGTTTTCAGGTATCTAAAATGGTGTCACAGGAGGAGGGGGAAAAATTGTTCTCCTTGGCCTCTGAGGATAGGACAAGCAGCAATGGGCTTAAACTGAAGCAAGGGAGGTTTAGGTTGGACATTAGGAAAACTTCCTAACTGTCAGGGTGGTTAAACACTGGAATAAATTGCCTGGGAAGGTTGTGGAATCTCCATCAATGGAGATATTTAAGAGCAGGTTAGACAGACATCTATCAGGGATGAACTAGATGGTGCTTGGTCCTGCCATGAGGGCGGGGACAAGACTTGATGATCTCTCGAGTTCCCTTCAAGTCTAGTATTCTATGATTCTATACACTACTGGTGAACAACAACAACAAAAAATCAGCTCTTTACACATTTATACAATGAGGGTCTAGCCATGCCCTTGTCAACGATTAAGATTTGCACTGAGACATAAAAAATGAATATGGGTTAATCTTTTCTGGACAAATTTGGAAAATTCTCAGCAAAGAGAGCCACTGACATTAGAGAAGCCTTAGAAATACTGATGTGAAAAACAGGCTTTTTTCTAATCTATTAACATATTTTCCTGGAAAAGGAGGCTGAGGAAAGGATAGTGGAATCACTGATGTTTGAATTTTGGTGATAGTCAACCACAAGCATATGGCCATGCTGTGGATGATCTGCAGGTAAATCATCCCAAAGGGCATCATTCTGCTCTCTGTTTTGCTGACACAGCTCCTGTTAACTCCAAAGGCAATTATATGATTGCATCAAATGGCAGAATTGGGACCTCATGTGCAGTACATGTGCTCACATTTCAGGCTTGACAAGGGTCACACTTCTATACTATAATTACAGCAAATAGCCTGTGGAGTCAAGGTTGAGAAAGGTCTGTCCATCAGATGTTGACTTTTGAGAACATTTTCTAAACTGTGCAAGTGATTTATAAGACAGCTCCTTAGTAACAGTGGGGATCTTGCTTTGCAAAAATATCTAATGTAAAAACATACTACATGGTGAGATTGTAATTCTTTCCATTTCTTGTGTCATTTTTATTCCAGTTGTCTGGATGACACACACAATCCCAGTTATCTGTCCATACAAACACTATATATATTTTTGTTAGTCACTAAGGTGCCACAGGAATACTCATTATTTTTAAAGTTACAGAACAACACGGCTACCCCTCTGAGACATACAAACATAGGCAGCAGAAGAAGCTGCACAAGTTTCCTCATGACATCTCACCATTATGCCTCATCTCTAATCTGCAGCCCTATGAAGAGAAACAGGTAGGCCAGGTGGTCAAATTGTTCCCACAGATGTTCCATCTTATAGATATTGAACAGGGGCAGAATGTATGCAAGATGCTATCACCACAACAGAGAAAGATGGAGATGATTTGTTAGGAACTTGAGGCCATGATAATACATAAAGAATCACAATGAGTTGAAGAACCCCTTTGTACTGGTACCCACACAAAATGAATTCTGTATTTTCAGCTGTTCATTGACACCATTTCAAAATTCAATTCATACCTGATGCCCAGAGTCAATGAACTGCTGGAAATACAGGGGGTTATAAAGTGTATATCCACCTCCAACTTGATGAAGGGATACTAGCAAATCCACTTGACACCTGAATTTAAAGAAAAAAAAAGTCTTATCCACAGCATGGGGCTATCCCAGTTTAAAACCATACCCTTCAGATATCATGAAGCTGCTGTCATTTTTCAGCCACTGATGGACATAGCACTATATATACCTGGTTTGAATTCAACATATTGGGGCCCAGGAGAGAAAGGCCAAGATCAAGCACCACTGTCCGGGCCTGAAGCTGAAGCCTAGCAACTTCAGGGGCTTTTCAATGGTCCCTGCAGCATGGGATTCCATGCAATTGCTCTGCTTGCTACCCTAACACCAGCCCTGCATGGCTGCCTGCATTGATGATATTGTCATCAACAGCAAGAGCTGGGCCAAGCATCTGAAGCACATCCAAGTGGTATTGCAGAATCTCAAAGAGATGGGTTTGATGGACAACCCAAGTAAGTGCTGACTGCCACCCAAGAAGTCACCCTCCAGTGGTATGCTGTGGGGGCAATGGAGGGGCAACTATGACTCTTGGTGGACAAAATCCAAGTCCTGCTGGGGTGTCCTGTCCCTTGCATAAAAAAAGCCCAGCAGTTTTTGGGACTAGTGGAATGCTATCAATGGTTCATCCCATACTTCACTTGACAGACCTGGTAAAGACACAACATTCCAAATGGCCTGTTGGACCAAAAGACATGAGGAAGTATTTAAAGACCAGTTGACCTGGGAACCACCACTGTTCCACACAGATTTCTCACAGCCCTTTATTTTCAAGACAGGCATGTCCAATGTCAGACTTGAAACAGCACTCTCTCAGAAATTCAGAGGAGAATAATACTATTCTCTCTCTCAGCAGGAAGTTGTTTCCACAGGAGGAAGCATGCTTGATCATGGAGAAGACAGCCTTCGTAGTGAGGTGGGCCATAGATGCCCTATGCTATTATTTGTATGAGCAGTTCTTCTGCCTGTTAACTAACATTGCACCACTCGAGTGGCTGAACTCAATGTGGTGGTACCTGCCACATGCAGGCATGGAAAAGCTTCATGAGATGGTGGGGACATGAATCAATCCCTACGCACCACACCCCAGGGCCTCTGAGCAAAACTGTGTGAATGGTTACCCAAACCCTATGCTGGGCTGGAGAGGTTAAAGGATACTACTAAGCCTAGGTTGTCCCACCCCTCCAGAACATCCTCCTATCTATCCCTGAAGAAGGGATTGCAAAGGGAGCAACCCAGTTCAGGAGGAGGAGGCTGGAGAAGCATCTCCAATGTAGTAAGACTGTACGCTGAGCCTGGTTGCCACTAATGGTTTGGTTATCTTTTTCTTTTCACCTTATTGGGGATGAAAGCTGAGAAAGGAAATGACAGAATGAAGTGATCCAGGAAGTGTAACTCAGAGGGCATGTTTGGGGGCCAGGCACTGCTGACCCTTTTGTAACTCAGAGGGCACTAGGTTGGAGCCCAGTGGAGTGGATGGATCTGGGCTATCCTATCACTGTCCCCACTACAGAAGCGACTTCAATTACTTGTACTCCTTACTGCACCTCCGAGTAGAGAAGAATCAGGACTATAAGACTGACTTACTGGGAGAGGGTACTGGGGAGCACTAAGTGTACTAACCACTAGGCTACCTACCCCACCAGGAACTCTCTTACAGAGAGTGTGAACAATGCAGTGGGAATGTTTAAAGCTGGGGAAAATAGCTTTCAATGCTAACTGTAAGCGTAGGTGTTTATCTTTAAACAAACTCTTAAGTCCTTTTAAAGTCAACCTATTTATGTTGACCATCTTCCTCAAGTACTGCAGATAGGGAAAGAGGAGTCTTTGCTTTGCTATTTAACACAGTGAAGCTGTTCATGTGGTGATTTGTGGGAGGCCTCCTATTTAGAATTCTGAAAGAACACTGGAGGCAAGTTTGAGCCAACTAACTGTGATGGAATTTACCAGTACCCAGGAAGGGATGAATTTCATCAGAGTTAGGGTAATTGGCTTGAGCTCTCCTTTCATATACTTTCAGAATTTTAAACACTTTCTCTTCAGAGGCATCCCTGCCAGAAATGACTTATCCTGGGGCTAATAAAAATACTCCCAAAGAGAGACAGCTTTCACTTTTTTGATGGACCAACTGCACAAAAAGTTATGTACTTTCAAAGTTTACCAGAGAATGCTGTTTTCCCTTCCATGCAAGACTTGCAACAAGTTCTTCACTCTTCAATTTTTATAGCTGGAACACACCATGGTATATCAGATATAATCCTCAGGGTTTCCAGCAAATACACCTAATATAAAAGTGGCCGTGTCTTCTATTGTGCTAATTGTTGTAAGAAATAGTTTTGTAGAAATGGAAAAACAAATGATTTTACAATTATCCACTTTCTGCACCCCCTCATTGCAGACTGTAGAATGCAGCTTATCAATTGAAAAAACAAAAACAAAACAAAAACCCAAACCTAATATGTTTTTGACATTGAGATACATCTATTAAGTAGTACTTTAATCAATAGGACTATTCATGGAGTATAGTGGAGCTGTTTGTGGTATTATGTCATATGAGTAAGGACAAATTCTTCCAACGTATTAGTAACACATCTCTGTCCATTTTGAAGAAAAGAAAAGAAAAACATTCTCTTTCTGATCCAGGTGCTTACTGCTGTTACATATCTAAATTCGCAGCACTTATTTGGGAATAAGCAAAGTTTATTCCATGAATTTTGCTAAAACTGGGGGTAGAGATTAACAACATATTTAAAAGTCCAAGGAACAGTGTACCCATCACTATTTAATGGTAATGTTGAATGGTTAGTTCAATTCACAAGTAAAAACAAGGTTTGGAAATGTAATGACTACAGTGCACTTTAGGTATAATTACAGTGTGTGGACCAGGCAATGTTTGCTTTTTTATAATAAATCATTATTTCCCTTGCTTTGGAATAGAGGAGTTTCCTTATTTCCTGAGCAAGATAATATGTATATTGTCATCAAGGTGATAAAGATATTATTTGGATTGGTTGCTGTATAATGAAAGGTTCATTAGTGCATTAAAAAACAGAGAGCTTTTCCAGAAAATGCTAATTTGTCAGAGTGAGGAATATTTATCTGCTTTGCAACTCGAGGGAATTTAAGTTATTCTTGTGGAAATGAGTAATGTAACAAAATAGGAGCCAGTAATCAAAAATAAACACAGATCTTCCAGAATAAGGAAAATATGAATAGAGCTATCAGAACTTTGTATTTTAGATATGAAAAACACTTTTGTTAAGTAACTGATGCTAGATTCCATGTGTTTCATAACAGTTTATTGCCTCAGCGCCTATCCAGGTGAACAACATTTGCTGCTCCCCCTCCCTTTTTTTTTTTTCCCCTAATTACAAGGCTGATATAGGTTGAACTTCTCTAGTCTAGCACCCACAAGGCCTGACCGGTGCCAAACCAGAGAATTTGCTAGACCATGGGAACTTAATATTGTCTCGCAGCATTAGCAACACTTCCACTGCTTGCTGGGCCCTTAGAAGGCATTTATGAGTTAATTAGAGCTAAATAACAACACAGAAACACTGACAGCCAGGACTGGTGGCTGTAAACAAAATTTATGGCACTGTGGGAAACTTGGTCATACCCATGATAAGCGGATATCCGGCTAACTAAAATCATGCTAGACCACGGATGTTGCTGGACCATAGAGTACCAGACTAGAGAGATTCAACCTGCATTGCTATGTCTTGCTGCTTTCAATGTTTGCTGACTGTTTGAAGAAGATTCTCTGTCTCACACATTGTGTCAAATGCAGCGGTATAGTGTACAGGATCTATGCAAGTGAGGGAGAAAGCTTAGAGGGATATGGCTGGTATTTGAGTGACCAATTAAAAATAAAAGCCAGAGACAGAGGTACATGTGGATATTTAATGAATGTGTTCAGAATACTAGACCTACTTATATATGTATGTAATCGTATTTAAATGAACACACAATGTCATGCTTTTCATAGAAATCATGGAAAGCCAACCCATATGAGCATTGTGTCTCTTTTGCTGTCTAACTCTCAAAGTTTTGTCAATCATTTACATGGAAGTAGGATCAGACTCCTAAGTAGCAAGTGTGGGTTAACATCAGGCTAAATATTTGCTGTTTGAAAACCAGTGGGCTGAGCAAACAAAATAGCTTCCTTTGAGATGAGAGGAAGATGGACTGAAAACATTCTTGTCCCAGCTTAAGGAGCAATGGTTTTGGTGCTGCTCATTTGTCCTCCTTACTTTGAGAATGGCAGGTAGAAAGGGAGCAGGTACCCTTTTGAGCTGCTAAATTTCCCTGTTCTTTTTGTTTGAAGCTTACCTCTTTCTGGCTGCTTGTCTTTACCAAGCTCAGTGTTTGGTTTGGATTCAAGTACAGGTTTGACTTCCCTAGTCCAGGACCCTCGGGGCCTGAGCAGTCCTGGATGAGGGAATTTGCCAGACCAGGGAAGGTCCCCTGCCACTGGCCCCTCAGCCTGCCATCCTCCCCACCGCCAGCAACTTTGGCCCTTCTGCCAGCCTGGTGACATGGCTGCCCCGGCCCTGCTGCCAGAACAGCGTAATACAGCCCTGGCCCCACTACCATGCAGCACGTGGCTCTGGCTGAGCTGCACGTGGCCCTGGCAGAGCTGCATTAGTGACAGCACCAGCCCCACTGCCAAACCAGCATGCAGCCCCAATCGGGCTACTGACCTGACCTGGCCCCAGCTGGGTTGCTGTGGCCCCAAATGGGCTACCTCTGCTGGGCTGCCACAGCCGAGCCTTACTTCCAGCCAGGCTGCCATGGTTCTGCCCCTGCTGCCAGGCTGACACAGCCTCGATCGGGCTGCTGTGGCACCAGCTCTGCTGCTGGGCCAGTGCACACAGGCTACCCCAGCCAGGTTGCTGGGCTGCCGCTGCCCTACTATCACATCCCTGCTACTGCTGCTGGGCTGCTGAGGCCCTGGCACCACCACCACCAGCCTCACCATCTGTGGAGCTCTCTGTTGCTGGCCCTTCTGCCCCGGGGCTCTCTCATTCAAGAACACGGATGTCGCTGGACATCCCAGTTTTAGGAGGTGCAACCTGTAGTGGGGAGTCATTAAATCCTTTTCTGGGGTCTCCTATATATTTAATAACATCCTTCCTTAAAAAGCCCGTGACAATTTTACTTGTTTATCACATAATTTACAAAACTCACACTTAAAAGCTACACAAGTGAACATCTCAATGCCCCAATAATCTCTTTGATCATATCAAAGTAGTAAGTAAAGGAGAAATTGCTCACAGTTTATTTTTGACTTCAGAAAAGTCTTGGCTAAGACCTTGCGCAAGTGGTTCCTAAAGAAGCTGATTGGTCACCGAGACAAAGGCAAAACATACCATGGCTCAAAACCTGGCTATGAGACAGAAAGCAAAGATTGCATAAAATCGTCTGTTTTCATCATGGCAAAAGGTTAAAAGGGGTGTCTCAAAGTTCCGTACTCATTCATGTGTTGTTTAATATATTTACTAGTGATCTGGAAATGGAGGTGAGCATTGAGGCGGCAAAATTTGGAGATGACAAAGTTATTTAGGTTACTCAGGACCAGAGGGGACTGTGAGGAAACCCAACCAAGCTACAGGAATGGGGGACATGTTGACAAAATAAATTCACTATTGACAATTGTAAACTAGAGCACATTTGAGAGAAAAAATGTGACAGACTACTCAGACACCTTTCTGGGTTCTAAATTAACTTCATCTATTTAAGGAAGGCATTTGGGACCATTGTTGATGTTCAATGAAAGTGACTAGTCAACGCGCAGCTGCTATAGGATGCATAAGGAAAGGGATGGTGAATAATAAAAAGACTATTGTATTATTGTATGCAATACTAGTCATTCTTTCTAAAAACGATATTTCATACTGAAGGGTGTTCAGAGAAGAGCAATGAGAATGATTAAGGGACTGGAAAAAATTCATAAGAGAGACTGAAAAGACTGTGATTGTTTACATTACAAATGAAATGAAAACAGGGGACATGATAAAATCCATAAAATAATGGGTATTATAGAGATGGTAAATCAAGAGTTTCTGTTCTTGCTGTCCCATAATGTAAGACCATAGGGCCATTCAATTAAACTAAAAGATGGGGAAATTCAAAGAAGAAATTAAACTATGGAACTTGTTACCAGAGATAGTCATTTAGGTCAAGATTCAAAAGGTTTTAGACATTATAAGGCTATCAACTAAGATTGAAACATGTCCCCCACTTCCTCATCCTTTCCCCCACATGATTTCCAAAATTTAGTAAATATACACAGTGACATCAACAGTAACATTGAAACATGAAGAACGTATCAGCATTTTGCTTCATTATTAACCTTGTTTTGTTTTTTAAACTGCCTGTTTAATAAGGACCAGATCCTGTAATCAGCATACTTCTACTGATGTCAATGGAGTTGTTCTAAACTACCATTCCCTAATATATTTTCCTTTGTGCAAATAAGTCCATATTACATCACCACACACCTAAAGGACTCAGAATGCTTTGAACAAGCTATAGAACTTTGACTTTTCACTACTTGTCAGTGTCTGTGTGTTTCTTGTTAGAAACAGGAACATTTTTGGTCTTGCCTATAGAAAAGATATTTATATAGTGCCCAATGCATGCTCGATATTATATAAAGTAAAAGACAGGTCTCTGCCCTGCATGTGTGTAGGTGTTGGGGATCAGGTGGGGAAGAAAGAAGATCACTAAAGTGAAAATATCAAAAAGGTTGGGTATTTTGATTTTGCTCTGGTATCTTATCTAAACCAGAGAGAGCCTCCCAATCTTTTCTGATTCCCATTTTGCTTATTGCAAGGCACCCGTGTTGGTGTACATGAAACACAGCTTATTATATCGAGAAGAGTTTTTCTAATTCTGTTGATTTAAGAAATGTCTGCTCTAAGTCACAAAAAGTAATTGTGATTTACAAGGTTAGCTAACTAATCAGCTTCATTCAGACAGGAACGTCGATCCTCATTTTGATTTTAAAGACTAACTGATATGTTAAGGTACTTAATCCAGACCAACTGAGTTTTTCAATAGTATACTGCCCGTCTTCATTTCACAATATTTGCATCTGGATTATATAAAACATTTAGAGAAGACATTAAGTGTGGATTCATCACCATTTATTGCAGGAGCAGTCCTCTGTTCCACACACATTTCAGGCTTTGTTTGTGAACTGCTTTTCAAAACAATTATCAGAAGCCACTGTGCCTGGGCTTTCAATCAAAGCAGGGTAGAACTGTGCAGGTGTGTCATTGCAGGAGGGACCCCAACACGTAATTT
Source organism: Pelochelys cantorii (assembly GCA_032595735.1). Lineage (NCBI taxonomy): Eukaryota > Metazoa > Chordata > Testudines > Trionychidae > Pelochelys > Pelochelys cantorii. The sequence goes on from CM064327.1 coordinate 90,966,873, forward strand.
AGCTCTTGGAATAGTAGCATTTTCCAGATTGCTGTAGATGACATGTGGCCTTTTGATATTAATGAACATTTTTCCATTTAATTTGAGGCAGGATCAGAGTTATAGAGGATTTGATACTTTTTTATACACAAGCGCCACAGATCTTGTCAAGCTCTTCCCAGTTTGCTGTGATGAGATCTAGCCACTGAATCTCTTGTGACCTTTTAAGCTTCCCTGTATCCTTGCCATACTGTTTCCTCCCCTGGGGTTTCTGGCATAATTCCTGGGCAATGACTCAGTCTTTCATCACATATATCAACTCCAGCCTTTTATAACCTTCTAGTTCCTCTGTTAGGTATTCCTGGATCTACCTCCTCAGGTGGCTGTGTTACTAGGTGACCTTTCCTATGACAAACTAGGTATCTTAATTAGAAGGCTGATCAACAGAAATAGATGTTTGTATTTAAGGATAAGATCATCCAGATTTAATGACCCTCTGTTAATAAATTACAAGGTCAGAAGAGACCTTTGTGATCAACTAGTCTGACTGCCTGATTAAACTGCCACAATATAATTTCTACGTGAATCGGACAGAATCATAAAAAGGACCATGCAACATATCCACCCTTGATTTAAAAATTGCTGCTGGTGGAGAATCCACCCAAAATCTTTAGTTGTCTTAATGGTTAATCATTTATAGATTGTCTGGTTTCAACTTTCAGCCAGTGGATCTTGTTACACCTTTTTTTACAAGAGGGAAGAGCCCATGATCAAATGTTTATTATCCGTGTGGGTACTTACGCAATATGGTCAAGTTGATCCTTAAACTTCTTCTTGTTAAGCTAAATAGATGGAGGCTACTTGAGTCTATCACAATTAGTGATGTTTTCTAATCCTTTATTGTGAGCCTGTATCAATCCAAACTGGACTGAAATTCCAAGGTGTGGGCCACTGACAACAGAGATGGTAAAGAACATCTAAAATGGTATCTGCAGTCTGGTATAAATACATAAAGACGGCCTCTCTTATGAAACAGAATTAATAGATTGTACATAATTTTGAGAATCTGTGCCATATAAAGGGCCCTTAACACAGCCACAGTGGTAGTCTTGGTGTTAATGAGAATGAAGCCCAGGGTGTGTATGCCTTCCTTGGCCACAGTCTCAAAAAGATTAAAGTGCGTCTCACTGCAGCAAGGGAAAAATCTAAGAGTCTGTTTGAGTAAACTTTGAAACTTTTTTGTTAATATAGCAGCTGGACTAGAATTTTAGATGTTTCCAATTACATTCCACAGTCTTTTAATTAGGGTTTAAACTGTGGTTTTAAAATCAAGCCCGTCACTAAAGGAAGCAAAATTGGACAGGAAGCTCCTTGAAGGCAAAGGAGTTGTGAAGGCAGCTCCTCATGCCTTCCAGAGGGTGAAGGGAAACACACCCATTGCTACACATGCCGAAAAAGGGTCTGACTGGATGGGTACAGAGCTCAGTATCCCTAGTCCCCTCTTTGATCCATTTGGATTTTCCAGATGTGGCTCTAGAAACTACGGTCTTTTTATAAAAGAAATCCAAGGGCTGGGATTGTGCTTTGGTCAGAGTATGTAACCAGAAGGGCAAAGTGAAGGCACGCTTATACAGCCACAATCTCACATTTACCATTGTCAGTGCTCTAATGGCTCTGTGAATGCATACATGTTCATTTCAATTCTCAATGGTAATGATAACTTATACATTTAAGGTCCTGCCCACTTGTAGTCATTAGATGATCTATTTTTCAAGAGAAAAAAAAAGGGGTATTACTCCTAACAAAATTCACATTGGAAATATTACAGCCTGTTTATCTTAACCCCCTCGCTCCCAGCCCTTGTATCAACTGGAAGAGATATTCCACATCACTTTCTGCCTAAGAGAGTTATGTAATTTGGCTGCTTCAGTTTGCAGCATGAGTGCCGCTGTAAGTTAGCCACAAACAGCATGGTCACCTCAGTGTCCTAAGGGGCTACCTGATCTCATACTGGAGCTGAAATAAATGAGACTTACTATTTTTATTCTACTTCTCTACCCTCAGTATTCTTTTCAAACACACACAAACACCAGACTTTTAAGAGAGGTTTACGTGACCTCTCCCAACAACTCAGAAAATTAGGGTAATTTTTAAATTGTTATAAAATTTGGATACACTGTAACAAGCCACACAATGTTGATGGTATGTCCTGTTCCATCAATGTGAGTGGGTTTGCTAAGAATCTGGCTGAAATCTTTTTTAAAAAAAAGTATCTAGTTAGCTAAATTGCTCTGAAAAAAACCCTATAAAAGCCAGACATGAATATCCAACACTTAAAAGCCTTACTGTGCTGGTATGAAAAGAGAAACAAAAAGCAACAATAAAAAAAATGAATTGTCTGTGTTAGTCAGTGCAAAATAGAGTCTATATTGTTTTCAAGTTATTTTTTAGTGTGAGATAGGTCTTCTGTTTGCCTACGACAGTTGGGACTATTCGTCTGAAGCATTATTCTCTATCGTATTTGTCCTTATTATCTAAGCAAATAAACATTTAATTGATTTGGAGATTAGCAACCTCCAACTTTATGCAAAAAGTTAAATTCCCATTATATTAATGGAATGAAAAAGCTGCAGACTGGAAAAACTGTTATTTACTGAAGTTTTGGTGAACTTTCTGGAAAACCAGACATCACACTGAGATTCATTGAGCCTAAACTGTGCATAGTCATTGGCCCTCCCACCTCTTTTTTTAATGAAAATCTAATCCAAACCTAATGCACAGTAATTGTCTAATAATTTTAACTAACGTAATTCACTTGCTGGTCACGTTACTCTCTTCCAAAAGATATGCAACATGATTAACTCCATCCTTGCAAATATTACTTTTCACAGAAAACCCACGCACAGTGTTCTTCAAAAACTTTCTATTTGCCTTAGATTACTGGGAACCACAGCTTGGCAGTCTTCATGTTTAGTAACACAGGTTGCACCTCTATAAATCGAAACTCTCTGGTCCAGCAACATCCAGAAGGACCACAAATGTTCCAGAATCAGACAGTCCCATTGATCTGAGGGGGGGTGGGAGGCCAAGAGCACAGTGTGAATTGGGGGGGGGAGCAAAAGGGGGGTGGGCAATGCACAGCCCAGCTGGGCTGTAGAGGGAACCAAGAATCTGGGGGGTGGGGGGGGAGAGAGGACAGGGGATGGGGCTGGCAGCAGGAGGCCAGAAGTGACTTCCCTTGGTCTGGCAAACTCCCTCATCTGGGACCAGTTAGGTCCCAAGGGTGCCGGACCAGGGAGGTCCAACCTATTGTTTAGATTTGGTCTATACTTAAGTTAGATTGATACAGCTACATCAATCAGTGACATGGTGATATTAACAGCTATAAATAGAGTTCCTTTAAGAGTCAGTCATCTGTTCACTTAGGGTACATCTACACTGTATAAAATATTCATGGCATGACCCTGGCTAGCATGGGTCAGCGGACTTGGGGATGGGGAACTTAGGTAAAAATGATCATGTTGCTATCTGGGCAAGGGCTAGATTCCAGGTGCCAAAAGCTTGTGAGGGAGGGTCTCAGAGCCCAGTCGCCAACATGACCCTAAACATCTACTCTGACAACTACATCATCTACTTTTGGGGGTTGGACTTGATGACCTCCTCAGGTCTCTTCCAACCCAATGATCCTATGATGTTCTCAGGCCTGCAGCCCAGGCCCTGTGAGACCAAGTCAATTGACTCAGGCTGTGAGGATAGGTGCTGCAGATTTTTATGGCAGTGCAGACATACTTTTAGAACATGCAGGGCCCTGTGTAGTTACAGTAGGAGAGACTTAGACAGTCTGATTGGGGTTGAAAGGTTAATGGAGATCATTTGCATATCCCTGGATATACAAAAAATAATAAGACAGACACTTAGCGAAGGTATTCTGGTACAGTGAGCATGTGTTTCCTGGGCATGTGATCCAGAAGGAATCTACTTACACTGAGGTATGAAAACAATCACATCCCTAATGAGTGCGACTGTGTTGACCTAACCCCAATATAGATGTAGCTGTCAATGAGAGAATGTTTCCAACAGTGTAGCTACTACTGCAAGGAGGTGGTGTTCCTACACTGATGAAAAATCTCTTTAATCAGTGTAGGTTGTCTATACTATGAGGTTATGCTTCTAGAGTTATAGAGACATGTCTATGCTGGTATGATCTTCCCATTATTGATCTTCTGGTATGATCTATGCTGGTATGATCTTCACCATACCTTGATTCTTAAGCAGTCACACTGATTTCAAAATGGAGTGGGGTGCTACTCAGCCTGAGTAAAGCTCGCAAGATCTATTTACCCTAAATCAGTAGTTTGCTATAGAAAATGCAGAGTACAAGGAAATAGTTAGGCACAAATTCAGGCACGGAGGTGACTATTTCTGTAAGTCCAAATTGGCAAGTTTTTAGAAAGCCACTCTAATTTACTCAGAATTGGTCAGGGTCTTGAACTTGAAGCTTTCATGAACTGAAAATGTGGGCAAATGACCTATGGTTGGGTAATAGCCTATAATTAATAATGCAGTATATGAGGAAATTTATCATCTCATGGGTAAGATTTAGGGTAACTGGGAGGCTCAATTAAACTGCCAAAGTGAACTAGGGCGTGCTCTATTGCTATAGACTAAGGTTTTAATTAAGATAGAAATGCCCTTTTTCTAGAGGTGCAAAACAAATAGCTGAGGGCATGTCTATGCTGAGGAGTTATTTTGAAATAACTCCATTCATTTCAAAATAACAAGGTGAGCATTCGTACTACCAAGCCCATTATTTTGAAATAATGGGCTTGTTATTTTGAAATAAGCTTATCCCTTTTCACAAGCAGGAGTTATTTCAAAAATAGTTATTTCGAGAGTTATTATTTTGAAATAACTTGGTAGTGTAGACATAGCCTTAGTGAAGAATCAATTTAAGATTACATATTTGGGATGTATAGTAGAAAATAAATTTTGACCTTTTTAACAATGGAATTGTGTTCTAATATAAAGACAAAATAGTGAACTTATCCTGTCTGGAGAAGCAAAGTGGTAATGTATCTAGCCATTGTGAAATAAAGTTCTGAAAACTCCCCCCCGCCTCAAATTGAATGAATTGTAAGAGTTTCAGGACATATCTCTGGTGTCCCACACAATGTTTTGCTGAATCAATTCAAAGAAACCATTCCACTGATGCAGTCCAATAAAATACCCTTGCAACATAATATATTACAATTGATTTAGATAATTTTATTTCAGTAACCTAAGTAAAGGTTAGGACTCTTGTGTAAGTCAGTCAAGAAATAAATGAATATAATATAACTAAAACAGCAGCCTAGAAATTTTGTAAGATACAGATAAATATTTCTTGGTTACCTGCACATCTAACAAGAATAGGTCACTCAGAGTAATAAAGAACAGGTCCATAGGTTTTACTAAGCACTTTTTTCTTGTTCTTGTCTTAAAGGATATTGCCTATGTAGCATTTATTTATGATTTACATTATTTTGTTTTTGATTACTATCCTGCACACCAACCGCTGTCGTTCTTTTCCAATGGACAAATAATGTTTTGTTCCATTTTATAGTGAATTGAATTTAACCTATTTTCTCTCTGTTTCTATTCTTTTTTAATAAAACAAGTCAACAAGTTAATCTACCTGGCCAGCACATTTCAGCACAACAGTACTTCCCAGTCCTGGCCAGTTCTCCACTACTGCCATTTTGAGGGAAAGAGGGGGAAAGCTGCTCTGGAATCATGTTGTGGAATCAGCTCTCAGCTCTGTTCTTAGCCTATGTCTACACAGAAGTGTAATTTCGGAATAACGTTAGTTATTCTGAAATAATAAAGTCTGCGTCTAAACTACAAGCAGTTATTTCGATATATTGTCAAAATAATATTGAGCTGGAGGACTTCTTACTCCGACTCCTATAACCCTCATAGTATGAGGAGTAAGGCAAGTTAGAGGAAGAATGCTCTTTCTTGGACTTCCTGCTGTGCAGACAGCGCCAAAAGCTGAAATAAGCTATTTTGATTTAAACTATGCAATTGACGTAGCTCAAGTTGTGTAGCTTATTTCAGCTTTAGCCCTGCTGTGTAGACGGGCTCTTACACTGCAGGTGCTGGAAAGTACCTCTTTATTCACACTCCTTGCAGCTGGTAACTCCCAGTTGGGTTTAGAGACATAAAATGCCATGTGAGGAAAGTCATCTTTGACAATTTCAGAGGGAATATTATAGGAAGATTGATCATCAACAGATAAATTATTATTCCTGGAGATGTATCGTCGTAGAAACAGAATAATGTGATTCTTTTCTGAAACCCCCCCTCCCCACCCTGTTGACAGCTGTGTAATCTAATTATGTATCTATACTATGTGCCTCTCTATGAAGTTTCCTATATTGTGCTTAACATCAAAAAATCTGAGCACCTTCCAGCAATGTGTTAAGTAAAACAACTGCACATCTGTCACATTTGTTCTATCATTCCCTCCCCAGGAGAAGCAGCATGCACAGTACAGTGTCTTGTTTTGGAGTTTTTTGTTTTTATTTTGGTTTTTATAATACTATTGTGATTCCCCTGGAACCTTTTCCACTTAGTTCCTCAAGAATTCAGTCCAACTCCAATCTGGTCACTCAGTTCCTTTATCTGGCATACAGCAAAGCTATCCTGAGTTGATCAGACTCAAGTGTAATGGGGGAACATAAGCATACAACACATCCAAAATTACACAGTGAACCTCTTGCTTTTTATATATTTACTATACATTGCATGTATATGTTTTGTTACTTCGTAGAAACCAATCTCTGTAGAGCATGCACAATTTACTCTTTACACCATCTTATCCATTTCTACCTTGTCCATTGGAAATGGCTCCCTAGTCATCCTCCTCTTATCTTAGCTAGTGTGGACATTATGTTTCCAGCTTGCTTATCCAAATCCCTTTCCCTCCCCTGCCCCCCAAGAAATGAAGGCTCATCCAGGTTCAATTACTCATGTTGGGCCAGGCCTACACATACTCACTGCTTATTCATATTGGAGAAGGCAAGTTACAAGAAGTGCACTTGCACTTTGAATGGAAGATGAGGATTTTTGTGATAGTGTTGTGGGATGTTCAACTCACATCCAGGGTACCTCCTCCTAGCTGCATCTAGGGATTAGCGTTGCCAGGCTAACACACCTTCCTGTGACTCTGTCCCTCTATCCTCCCTGGGACTTGACTGCTCCTGCTTCATTGTGTTGGCCCTCCAGCCAGATCATTGTTGTTTTCTCCTTTCAGGGATGTATTTAAGTCTTTCAGGACTTAATGCCCCACGAGTCTTCCCATTCACTGACTCTTGATGGTGCCACTTCCCCATTGGTTGGTAGGAGAACCCAGGCCCATCCTCTACACTTGGTTCCAGACCATGGACCCTCCAATAAGCAGTTAAGGCATGGGTGGGTTCATCTCTGGAGGGTCCCACTGCCACATTTACCTGTGCCTCTGCAGGTATCAGAGGATCGCAGTTCTTGTTGGCTGCGAATTACCGTTTCCAGCCAATGCAAGCAGCAGAAAGCAGCGTCCCAATCCATAACTCTTCCTGCCACTCACATTAGCCACAAAAGGCAATTCGCAGCCAACCAGAGCTGCAAACCTCTGATACCTGCTGAGGCGCTGGTAAACATAGTGGTGGTGGCCTGCCAGGGACTAATCCTGGGGGCTGCTATTTTTTTATTGCCCAACCCTGAGCTAAGGTCTGCACCGTCCAAAACATTACTACCATATCCCTGGGCTACTTCCTACCTTACCTTCTCTCACCCTGAGAGCAGCTTCATCCCATAGCTGCCTTCACCTACTGCACTTTTTTCAAGTCCCTCCTGTTTCTGTCCAGCTGAGCCTCATCTCTAATTAATCCTTGTTGCTTGGTTTCTCCTCCAACTGTAGCCTAGGTGGTTAACTGGCTCACCTGGACATCTTACCCCATCAGGCCTTGTGTGAGGTGGACACCCCATCACAGATGGTTCTTCATTCCCTTGGGAGATCATTTCATAATCTCTGACCAATGTCTGAGAAAGATCTGTCTCCTGCAAAGAAGAGCTTTGCTCTTGGTATAGAAAGGTCCATTGTGCCAAGGGAATACAGCTGTTGACCCTGGTCTTCTCCTAGACCTTTAAATATCCTAGGCCTGGGCCACAGAGTGATTTGAAAAGAGAGACTCAGACCTCCAACTTGATGAAATATTTGCATGTATCTATCAAAATTTGTGTGACTATGTGTGTCAATATTTTCTATGCTTTCTCTCCAAATGCAAACGGATGGACATCATACCAAATGGACTGAAGGTGAAAAATCCATTGCAATCAACATACTGCACAGACTACAGTGAGAGATTATGAACCTCGTTATCTCTAGCCTGTATATTTATACCTGCCTCTGGAAATTTTTGGTATCTACTGTTTGTGTCTGTTTCAAAGCAAGGATAAAACACATAAGGTGTATTTGGACATTCAAATCTTTTAGGCAGTTTTAAAAATTTCAGGCACAGACAACATGACTATATCCACTCTGCTGGACCTGTTCTTACTATAGTACCTGTTGCTTGGCTGCTAACTGCTTTGGGAACAGGAGCCAAATCATTACATAATGTAAATTGGTATTAAATTGTAAGTTTCTTGGGGCTGGGACTGTCTTTTTGTTCTGGTTTTTTTAGGTGCCTAACATGGAGGGGCCCTGATTCATGACTGGAATTCCTAATTGCTCAGACTATACAAAAGACAAATAGTAATGTCAACAGTGGATAAAAACCTAGCCTTGCAAATACAGGATGATAAGTAGTAGCATCTGTTAAGATTTTCTGAACATATACTCTCAGTAAATTCCAGCTCATTATTCCTCCCAACCTTTTTGAGGCTTTTTTTGTGTGTACTCTTTATAGCTAACTAATTTCAAGCTTGTTGCTCATTAGTTAAACAGTTTTCTTTTATTTTTTGCTTGATTAGTTGGAAACACACAAGAGAAAACTCTGCAAGGAGATTGTAGACTTAGAAGTAAACTATTGTCAAGGTACAAGTTAAAATCCTTTGAATAAGGTAAGCAGATGATCCCATTCTAAGCAGATCATCCCATTTGGAGTTCAGCCCTGCCAAATCTGCAAATGTTAAGATAAAAGCTAGAAAATGAAGAACATATGCAATTAGTTTTTTCAGAAATGTCTGATAGCTGGTATTACGGATAGATATTGTTTATTGTAAATGGAACAAAGTAGATTAAAGAAATTGTAGTCTGAGTTTCAGAAAGTGGGACGGGAAATGAAAATATGCTAATGTATTAAAAGATGTATTGTGAAACTGTGGTTTAATGGTCTACATATAGAATGGACAAAGAAATGTTATAATGACTACTTGCCAAGAGAATAATGCAAGTGGTCACTGGATCCCTAGTGATCCTGTAGTTAAATTGCCCTGGGAATCCCCTCAAAGACACCTCATAAGCAAAACATAGCTTAGGGAACGCAGGATGCCACTTTATTAAATAAACAAACAGGAATGTAAAAACCCAGAGGGAAATTAATATGCTCTTTGTAATAAAGTTTGGCTATAGTTGCTAATTCTGACATCAGCCGTTGTATCCTAATTCACAGGCTTCAAAGCTAAACAGCTGTCCAGCCAGGAATATCATCTGGCACCCATGCCTGGACACATCACTTACATGAATCCATGCTCCACCCTTGAAATGAGGGTTAAAGCTGAGTTAAACTAAAGGCAGTCTCTGCTAATGAGTTTTGTTTGGTCAAGCTATCCAGGAATACCAAAATTCTGGTATTCTGAATATATCACTGTAGATATACTCCTCACCTTCTTACCATCTCAGCCCAGTCAAATAATTATCCCTGCAAAAAACCTCTAAGTCTGCCCCTGGAGTTGTGATATAGTATAGTACAGTTTGGAAAACTCAAACACAATGCTGGCTTGTCCCAAACTAAGGTTGCCAACCCTCCAGGATTGCCCTGGAATCTCCAGGAATTAAAGATTAATTAAAATTATGTCATGTGATAAAACATCCAGGAATACATCCAACCAAAATTGGCAACTCTAGCCCAAAGAGTAAAGACAAGACAATGGTAAATGAACATCACAAGAATGTTCAGGATAAGAACCAACCAGTCACCCTAAGCCCAGCACACAGGAGCAGGGAGGTTGTCAGGGAAACCTTGCTGAAGCAGAAGGAGAGGCGCTTGAATGGCCCTTAGCTCCTTTCCCAACCTAACTGAAGAGGGGTGTAGCTCCCTCCTTTCCTCCTAGCCAATAAGGCAGCTCCTTAGAGCACAAGGCTCAAACTTTGGTATGGCCTGACACAAAGCAGGACTATGATTGGTTGTGAGGAACAAGCAACCTCTAGAATCCATGTAGGGAAATCTCCAACGAATCCAGTCCAGTTGGCCAATGCCTAAACAACCTGCAAATGGAATAGAGGGGCTAATGGGGATATGAGATGAACTGTCTAAGTACAAACCTGCCTCATATAAATATTGTGCATACATAAATCTATATGGTCACAACATATATATGTGATAGAGCATATATATGCATTAGGATCTGGCTTGTGACCCACTTGGGGAAACTTATTTACATTGCCTCACTACAAGGGCATAATTATACAGCAGTGAAGCATGAATTTGTAACAAATGACACTTGCCAAGTTTTTTAGTTCTATTTAGTGGCTATCACTCAGTTTTATGACTGTGGTAAATATTAGATTGTTAAGACTGGAGGTTTCCAGTCTTAAGTGGGGAAAAGTTCACGATAACAAGGGAAAATAAATTAAGTTGATGGTTTTGAATTCAAGTTTGGCAGGATGATGGCAGTGGACTTCATTTAAAGGGAAAGAACTGGTGGATGCAATAGCGAGTTAAGCATGGGACACAAGCAATAGAGAGAAACAGCACAGATGGATTAACAGGTGGTGTGGGCATAGCACAAAGAGAAGATGGATGGAATACTAATAGTGGAAAAATATGACCAGATTCAATAAAAAGTCAGCTGAACTGCAGTGCAGGATACTAAATTTTGGAGAGCAAAACCACAAATCCGTCTGGGACATTTACTGTTGATTCAGGAACTTGCCAATGCTTGGGACTAAGTCAAGAAAAGCAATAGATGAAATAAGATGGTGAGGGCTATCAAAAGATATTGATGGCGGATTACTTTTTTGCCTAGGATTTGAGTGGGCAGTCTGATGATTGCAAATTTTGGACAGTAGCTTTTCAATAATTACCAGGTTATCTGGTAACCCAGGATGCAAAATTTTATGATAGAGTCCAAGATGCCCATTCATTCCCCCACCCCCTTTACATTTAGTAAGAATGCACAATATGTTTTTCTTCCAAACACTTGTCTAACACTTTTAGAAAATGAAGATATTAACTGAAGCTGTTAATGTAGCATTGCAATCAAGAAATACTGAAAAGCTTTTGTGGAGGCCTTTTTTCAGAGCTAAAAATCAATTCCCATAGGTTCACTGGACAAGAAGATACAAGACAAATAGTAGAAATAATTGTATTTAGATAATTTCCAGAGTTTTCCAATAAGAAACTGATGTTGGTAGCTGTATACACTTTTTTCCCTTGAAGGCTAAATTTGCTGCAAGTTATGCTATGGGACAAATCCTGCTCATCTGATTCACACCAGTAGTCTAAGTCAATCCTTGCTTAGTCTTATGTAAGTAAATATTCACTTGAGTAAGGACTTCGTTCTCTGTGTTGTTATTGTTTCTGGCATTCTGATTGTCTTGCTATAGGGTTCATGTGAGCATTAGTTTGCTTTTTGGAAGGAATCTCAAGTGTCATTCTCTCTGATATTCTTAGCTTTACATTTTTCTTCTGTTGTAGTTTTGTTATAGTCATACCTCTATTGTATTTTGAAACCATGGCTAGAAAGTCAGTACAACACATTGTTATCTTTGAACTCTTTTGAAATACTTTATCCATTTTAGGAATTTGTACAGGTGCCCATTACCCCAGTACCTCTCATTCCTTTAGTCTTGAATCCTGCACACTTGAGCTTATAGGCATTTATTCTGGGGTTTTTACTAGGCATACAAGTTACTGTAAGATTTCTGATTTAAATAGCACACAAAATATTACATTTATCCTTGTCCATTTCACCAGTCATGACTGACCATCAAAAGATCCACCACATCTCTGCTTTCTTTTCCCCCTACAATCTTCTCCAAACACCATTCCACTAAACTGTAGCTCAGGTCCAAGAGATTGAACCCAGATTTTAACCCGCCCCCAAATTCTGGATTAATAATGGCAAAGCACCCTTTAGGCTAAAGCTAGTAAATGACAGTAATGTTGAATACAAAAAGTTTGAGGTAAATCTGCTAGTCACAAATAGGAAAGCGATCAGTTGTTGTTCATGTCCACTGAAGATAAGAGAAGTCAAAATAATATACTTAATCTGCAACAAGGGAGATTGAAGTTAGATATGAAGGGGAAAAAAACTATAAGGATAGCTAAATATTGGACTGAGTTACCAAGGAAGGTTGTAGAATCCTCATCAATGAAGGTTTAAGAAGAGGACAAAAACTGGCCAGTGATGGTCTAGGAATCTACTTGATTCTGCCTCAGTTGAAGGGGTGGTAGAGGAAGAGGAAAAACTTGAGGTCCTTCCAACCATAATCTTCTATAAAGTCTAAGAAATTGAGTTTTATTTACCCCTTCTAATGTAAAGGTTGATATTTCCATACCAGGTTGGTATGACCAGATGAGGTTTATTACCAAGAGAAAGCATTTATTATATGAATTACTGCCCTTCTAATGGTTTGAATGAGGAAGGCTATTTTGAATAACCGACATATTAAAATGCAAATGTTGCAAGGAATTTGTACTCCTTGGTCATGCCTCCTCAGGATTGATGGCCAGCTCTGTGCTCTTTGATGGACCAAGGAAGGCAGATTTCTTGTAGTGCCATAGTTCCACTGCTGAGGAAGATTCAAATTTATAAGAGTCTATGAGATGTTCATGTATAGTTGAAGAAATCTTTAATGATGCAACAGAGTTACATATAAGCTGTGCAATTTCACATCTGGGTGTATTTTCATTCATAGTTTACATGATCTCATTGAAGAAAGAATACTGATTTTTTTTTTTGGTTTTTAAAAATACTTTGGTGGAGGTGGTCAGGAAAGTGATTTTTTTTTTCCTGTGAGAAACTGAACAACAACAAAAACCCCTTCATCTTTTCTGACAGAAAATTTTGGTTTTGCTATAGGAGATTTTAGTGTCAAAAGAAAAAAATGTACATTACAAATCAACATTTTGAAACAAAAAATCATTTTGGCTTTTCCCATTCCAAGTTCCCCTTCCTCCCAACATCTATTTTAAGTTAAAATGATCAAAATTATTAAAATGATTAAAATCATTCTGAAATTTCATGGGGGAAAATAATTTGTATTTTTGTTAGAATTTATATTCTCCTATGAAAACTTAATTTTAGATTAAAGTATATTTTTGGATAAGAGGGAACTTTGCTCACAACATTTTTTGTTCAGCTTTATATTTTAGGAATTATTTACATTGCCCTTGCTGAAAACCTCAGCTATTAAGACACCCATTAGTCTGTGGAGTACTCCAAAATCATTGTTGTAGTAGAAAGATGAACCCTTTAAACTCTCTGCTATTTATTAGACTATTTTCCAACCCCAAAAATAAAACTAAATGTTGAAGATGAAAAAAACCCATTAATCCTCCTTTAATAGTCCTGTCCTCCAATTCTTTATAACCTAGAGACAAATACTTTATAACCTAGTGACAAAAGCTCTTTTCACAAGATATTCCATAGATGAAAAACAGCTCTAGTAGAGAGAAACTTTCACTGAAAACTGTCAGTACAAAGCGATTTTCTGCATATCTTATGAAATTTAACAATGTGTTTAAAACAGCTTCATTACAGTTTAAAGGAGAAACCCTACAGTCTTTACTCAGGACTTACTGAATTAGAGTTTTACCTGAGTTAGGACTGCAGTTGTGATTTTCAAAGATATCACAGGGATTTAGGTTCCTAAATCTCAGTGTAGTTCAACTCTCTTGAACTCCTTGGAAAAATCCCATCCAACAATAAATCTTCCCTTAATCTGTATTTACTGGTTACAGTTTGCAAACTTTATCTATCTACCTATATATATTAGAGTGCATCCTGTCTATCTGTGTGTCTGTGTGTGAGTCCATTTGTTCAAGAATACCTCCTAAACAGAAAGAGCTGAGGCCACCGAATTTGGTATGCAGCTTCCTCTTCTCCCAGCTTAAAGCAAGGTCAGGGTTTGGTTGTGCCAAGAGTTGGACAACTGGAAGCACTAGTAAAGGGATGATTTTCCATAATATAGAAAGGAGGGTCTGTTTGGAAGAACATGATTGGATATTAGGAAAAACTATTTCACTAGGAGGGTGGTGAAGTACTGAAATGGGTTACCATAAATTAACGAATATAGCAGTGTTGTCTTTGGGTATGTCTACACTAGCCCCCTAGATCGATCTAGGGAGGCTAACGAGGGCAACCGAAATTGCAAATGAAGTGCGGGATTTAAATATCCCGCACTTGATTTGCATGTTCCCGGCCGGTCGCCATTTTAGAAATTGACTAGCCCGAAGTAACTGCCCGCGTCTACACACGGCAGTGAAACGGGATTCCGAAATAAAGCCCTAAATCAAATTAGCTGGTAAACCTCATTGCAGGCTAGTGTAGACATACCCTCCAAGTCATCATTGTCAAGTCCAAGTCAAGTCTCAAGTCACTACAGTTCAAGTCTCAAGTCGAGTCTCGAGTCCCTAAAGTCACTTTTGAGTCAAGTCCCAAGTTGAGTCTCAAGTCTTAATTTAAAAAATGTCAAGTCACTTTTGTACAAGCCATCAATATCGGCATTTTCGGACAATTTTTTCACCAAGTCGATTTAACAAAATTAGCAAGTCTCAAGTCGAGTCTCAAGTCGAGTCACCTAGGCGACTTAAGTTGGACTTGAGTTCAAGTCGTGGGACTCGAGTCAACAACTCTGGAATATAGCATGCATCCAAGTATAACATGCACTCATGTATTACCCACAGTTTTTCTATTGTATGTACAAAGTATATTAGAATACCCACGGACGTACATAACCCACAGGTTTTCGTAAAGAACAATAAACGATCAAAATCTGTGTTGGCTTCTTTTCATTAGATATAAACATAGTATATAATAGTAGGATATGGTGAATCATCCTTTCTGTTTATGGTACCATTGAAACCCTAAACTGTCTATGGTACCGTAATTGTCCCAACTTTGAAGTTGTCGGCATTCGCCAGTACAGCTATTGCTTGCATGAAAGGCAAAAGCAGTATAATTTTGCCAGTCAATTAACATATTATCACAGAACAAAGTCATCAACTATTGTATCGAAGAGACTTCTGCCGCCTTCATAAAAGAATCTGATGGTCTTTGATGTCGTTGCGACTTGCCAGCTATAAACATTGGAGATTACGACGTCATGCAGATAATACTGGGTCTTGGTATACCGGTAATGAACCACAGCTGAGGCTGCTGAGCTATAAAAAGCAATAAGCATTACCCTGTTACTGGTATATAAGACCTACACCAACCACAAAGTTTTAAAACTTTCAGTTTATAACAAATATAGTCCAAGAAAATATTTTTAAAGATCCCTAAGTGCAAATCATATACAGCAGATTTTAAACTATCTGTTGTTAAATATGCAAAAGAAAATGGCAATAGAGCAGCAGGCAGAAAATTTTCCGTTAATGAAAAGTCTGTTCGCGAGTGGAGAAAAGAAGAAGCGGAGATTGAAAAATTAAATCCTCGCAAAAGAGGAAAGAAAGGCAAGTGGCCAAATCCAGAAGAAAACCTGGCAAAGTGGGTTCTTGCACAGAGAGATACCCAAAGTGCGGAAACAGGTCTTTTAAAATATTACTACAACGTGATACCGGTAATATGAGTAAAAATTAAACTGCATAACATGCAGACATATATATCCCACATCTTCTTTCCTCAACCAAAGGGTGCGTCTAGACTACATGGCTCCATCGTCAGAGCCATGTAAAGTAGTTTACTCGACATAGTCAATGAAGCGGGGATTTAAATAATCCCCACTTCATTAAAATAAAAATGGCTGCCACGCTGTGCCAATGATCAGCTGATCCGGCACAGCGCGGCAGTCTAGACGCAGCGCGGTCGACAAGGGAAGCCTTTGTCAACCACTCCGGTATGCCTCATGAAACGAGGTTTACTAGAGCGGTCGACAATGGCTTCCCTTGCCGACCGCGCCGCGTCTAGACTGCCGCGCTGTGCCAGATCAGCTGATTGTCAGCACAGAGTGGCGGCCATTTTTATTTTAATGAAGTGGGGATTATTTAAATCCCCGCTTCATTGACTATGTCAAATAAACTAATTTATTACTAAAATCCGTCGACGGAGCCATGTCTAGACGCACCCAAAGTGTGTGTTGTAGGACCAGGGTAGTCCATTTAATAAATATTATGTATATCTCTATGAGCCACGGATAATACGCTGGTTCCTTGGGAAGGCATACAATTATTGAGTCATTAAAATAACTAAAGGGCGATTAATGTAAAATCCCACAGCTGGTTATGCAGATACCCAGTCCTTTGAGTATTTGGCCCACTAGGGGAAAAGGGAAGTGACTGGTTTTACTTTTTTTCAATAAGCTGGCTTTTGGGGCAAAAAAGTTGAGCCAAACAGACTCAAGGGACTTCTTTTTGATCTGGCAGACATGATCTTCTGTCCAACGGAGGACTCCAGTTTCTTGAAGGGTTGGAAAGGCTGGAACATGCCATGGTCTCCTTAAAACCAATGTGGGAGATATAAATAAAGTGTTGTAATCCCTAGATTTTTTTTTCTTTGTATATTTTTCTTCTTAAATAAATGTCCTCTGCTTTGAATAAGCTGTTTGGGTCACAAGTAACCAACAGAATACGTTGATCAAAGCCATTATAAAGAAAACAAAGCGCAGGGAGAGGGGAGATGAGGAGATGCTGGATTTTAGTCATAGCTCGTTGGGAGAATCACAGTGAGTGGAAGGGATGCAGCCTAGACCTCAATCTAGAGGATCCCTCCCCTGAGAGAAGTGACTGCTAGAGGCTTGAGTCCTGAGTGGGCATGACTGGAGCAGGCATTGGAGGAGAAATGGGCTACAGGTGCAGTTTTCCTGAAACTGATATTTCTGATTTCAGTCCTAGGCAAGATCAAGAAGTAGAGAGGAATACAAAAATGAAAGGAAAAAATCTGTGTCTTAACTCAAACACCCAGAAATCTTGGATTTTTTTGAGGAGATTTGGATCTATCCTTATTTTAACAACATTCATTAGCCAAAGCCTACTGGAAATATTATTTGTATCTTTTTCTCTAATTATCTTTACTTTTACTTCTAGAAGATGAGGTTTGAACACACAACAAAACAACATAAATCATTCCTCTCTCCCTGGTCTCTTTGCCAAACTCATTTTTCTAATAAGGGAATTTAGCCTAATTTGTGTATCTTTTAAAAGTAAACTGTGCCTATTTTACTCATTCATCAGATTAAAAGGTTACACATTTGTCATCATAATATGCTATGAACAATAAATATTTAAAATTTTCATTTAGTTGGCAATTTTGAGGAAAATACAGGAGGTAGTGATTTTGTAGAAAAGTTATGTCATTCCAGGGGCAGTGTAGGGCAGGGGTGGGCAATTAAATGCTGGAAGTTCACAAGGATTAGCTCCTGATGGGCTGCTGCCACTATATTTACCTGCACCTCCACAGGTATGGACGATCAGAGCTCCCATTGGCTGGGAATAGTGATCCGCAGCCAACGGGAGCTGTGATTCCTTGTACCTACAGAGGTGCAGATAAATACGGTGGTGTGAGGGCCAACCAAGGGCTAACCCTAGCAGACCAGATCTGGCTCATGGGCTGGTATTTGCACAACCCTGTTGTACAGGCATAATACAACAGTATGTAGGAGCAGTTTCCATCCTGCATTCATATTTGCTTAACACACTGAAAAATAATCCTTCCATTTAACATTGACCAATTATGTAAACTGAGTGGTGGGCTGATTTCAGTTACATCAGTCAATAACATGGCTGAGAGGGTTATGCAGTTTTCTGTTACAATGGATGATCCCAGTGTGTGAAAACTTTAAAAACAGTTTGAAATGTAATAGGGTTATAATATGATTGTCCTTTGTAGCAAATGACAATAAACAGTGCAGACAGTGAAAATATGAAAGGTCGGGAATCAAGGACTCAGAAAGTAAAAGAAATACTTCAATATTAACAGCAAAAAAGTAAGATCCTGAATCCTCTTCTCTTTCGGTTGCTAGTGGAAAAAATAAAATAAACAAAAACTAGGATTGAAGCTGAGATTTAAAGAGTATTAAATTATTTTAACATTTAACACATTAGTGATTCTAGAGCGCATATTGATCAAATCTGCAGATGACATGAAGCTAGGAAGGATTGTCAACAATTTGGAAGATAGAGTTAAAATTCAAAAGGATCTTGATATATTAGGGTTGGTCTACAATTCACCGTAACTGAAAATAAAATATGTAATTTGAGCTATGCAAATTGAGTAGCTTATTTCGATGCTATTTCAAAATAGCTTATTTCATCATTTGGCACTGTCCACCGAGTGCCAAATTTCAAAATGAACCGCTATTTCAAAACGTCCCTTACGCCTCGCAGAATGAGGTTTACAGGGATGTCAGAATAGCGAGCCTGAAATAACGGGCTTGTTGTGAAGACACAGGATAGCTATTTTGTGATATTCTGGTATCCCAAAAAAGTGTTGCCGTGCAGATGTACCCTCAGTGAACTGGGTTATAGACAACATAAAATTCAATAAAGACCAATGTAAGACCACACTTCAGAAAGAAAAAAACCAAAAGCACAAATACAGAATGGGAGATAACTGGCTTGGCAACAGCACTGCCGAGTAATAATCTCAACATGGAGTCACAATATGATGCTGTTGCAAAAAAAGCGAATGCAATTTTAGGTTGTATTAAAAGAGGCAAAGCAGGCAAGTCACACAAGGTGATAGGACCTCTGTATTTGGTGTTGGTTAGGCCTTAGCTGAAGAACTGTGCCCAGTTTTCATCATTCATTATATAGAAAGGATGTGGAGAAATTGGAAAGGATCCAGAAGCGAGCAACAACTATGATCAAAGTTATGGAATGAAAGCCATATGAGAAAACTCTGAAGGAATTGGATATGTTTGGTTTGGAAGAGAGGAAATCAATGGGGGCCTTAATAGCAGTCTTCTTTGAAAGACTGCATTAAGAAAGATGGAGAAACAATGTTCTCTTTTGTTATAGGCAGCAGAGCAAGAGGCAATGGTTCAAACTACAGCATAGCAGATTTAGATTAAATCTCAAGGGGGGAAAAAAACCTTCCTAACTGGAAGAACAGTAGGACAATAGAACAGACTGCTTTCACTGGAAGTTTTCAAAAGAAGATAAATAGCCATGTCTCTTGGATGATTTAGACATAACAAATCATGCATTTTGGCTTTTGGTATTCCTGCATTTGGGTTAGGTTAGACTAGATGACCCTTGCAACTCCTTCTAACCCTATGGTTCTATGGTCCTACCTGGGCTAGGAGGCTCACTCCCAGATGTAGTGTAGACATAGGGAGAGCTAGCACTAGGGGTATGTGTACACTATGGGGTTTTTCCGGGATACCAGAGGTATCCCAGAAAAACTCCATTGCATCCAGGGAGCGCATCTGCTCTTCCACTTTTTTTTTTTTTTTTTTTTTTGCAGAAGAGCGGACACACTCATTCAGAAGTTCTATCTTCCTCCTCCCACGAGGAAGAAGAGCTCTTCCGAAAGAGGAGGTTTTTCCAAAATTTGGCCCAGTGTAGAAAATGCTCTTCTGAAAAATGTGCGTACCTTTTCCGATAGATCATTGTAGTGTAGACATAGTGTAGGAGGTTGAGCAGAGATGGGCTGGACCAAGGCCTACCTTAGAAAGGATTGCATACCTTTATTCCTGGGAAACATCTGCAGTTGTTGCATTTGGAGCCAAAGTAAAATTCCAGAATCCCCTTAAGGCTGATATCTTATATTAACCATATAGTGTGCTAATATTTTGTATTTTTCTGCTATTTCTTTCTGTCATTCTAACATATATTAAAAATACTGACAATTTTATTTTCTATATAGACTGAATTTATCTGAGACAGATTTTTTTAATGTTCATATCCCAAATTTGCTTTTCAAATAATGAGGACAACATATTGAGAATGTGATGCCTAGCTCCTTAATTCATATTCTGGCACCTAAATAAAGGTGGCCCTATTTTCAGATGTTCTGAAATCCTGTTACCCACACGGAAGTCAGTCTCACAGGTGTGCACATCTCTGAAAATACATCTGTTTTGCATACAGGAACTTAACTTCAGGCACCCACATTTCAATATATCATCTTGGGTGTGCAATTGTGGAAGCACTAGTTTTTGCCCACTCCAGAACTTAGATTTATGCTTCTAAATTGGATAGTTAGTTTTGGACTTGCAATACATTTTTGCTCTCAATTATTGGTTTTCTAGATATGTCTAAACTTGTTTTAAATGTGACCACTAAGAGATGGGATTGAAACCACTTAAAGAATCAGCTATGAATACTTTTCAGACAGCGTGATTTTAAAAAAAAGGCAAAGATCTTTGAATTTTGCAGCTTACCTTAGACTCCGTGGAACAAAAAATACAGATGATGTATTTAGAACATACTATGGATAATTCATGTGAGAAAGAACTTTCCATAAGCAATGCAATATACCAAATGTGTGTGGGCATGTGCATGCACAATACACATAAATAAATTCTGTGTATAGATGTATATGGAGAAACTCCTGGGAGAGTTCAGAAGAATTGTGTAGATGACCTTAAAACATACAGAGTAAGCTCATTATCTACATTCTTCCCCAAAAAAGCAAAGTGTAAATTCAGTTTTAAGAAAAGCTAACACTTTTCATTCTGTTTTAAAGCAATTTCTTACCTGGCAGATGGATAATTTTGTCTTCACTTACATCTGTTGAGGTGCAAATTAATTTTTGCTTTTGATAGCAAGTTATCCCTTTTTGTAAAAGAAATTGTAACAGTAAGATATAAGTTTCTTTCCTCACAAGCTGCTTATGTTTAATGCAGAAATACATGGGATTCAGCAAATAATTCGTTTGCTTAAAATTAGTTTGTACTTTCTAGTAGAGTACACATTCAGAAGGACCAAATACTCGGTAGTATCATCTTAAATATTCCCCTCTTTTGTTACCTATTCCTAGAAAGAAATTACATTTTTTTACTGTATTAACAGATGAAATAGCTTGGATTTTATATATTTTAGTAAGCCCTTTAGAAAACAACAATAGCAATATTTAATAGGCTACAGTATGCTCCCTATATATCATACTTGTACAATACTGCCATCAGTATTATAAGAAAGTCAAAAGAGAATCAAACAGTAAGATAATAGTAACCCAACACTTAAATCTTTATTCAAAATATGGTGGAATTGTAATCGTTGAAACAAAATTATAAGTTTGTATACTTAAACTACATCATTAAATATATATATACATATATATATATATAGAGAGAGAGAAACATTTCAAGTTGTAGTCCTTTTTGTGTAATATTGTACCCTTGAATAGACTGTTGTATTCTCATATACAGAAACTAAGTTTGAGTCTCCTCTAATTTACCCCAGTGTAAGTCGAGACTAGCTTTACTGAAATAATAGAAGGCACATTAATTTATATCACAAGAGTAAGTGGAAAGAACATTAGGGCTTTAAATTACTGTCATCGTCTTAAGACAGGAGTGTTAAATCATGGTAGTTATTTTTATGCAGTGTTTACACAAGTGACAAATGTAAATTGTATTAAAATTATTATGCTGCATTTTCTTGTCACGTGACACTTTAGTAACATACAATACGTAGCCTTAAGTGCACTCATTTATATCTATATAAAAACAACCTACCAATCATGTTACCAATTAATGACATTCTGAAGTGAAAATGTACTTATTACAAAGAATTATGTAAATGTTGTGACGGCTTCTGATTTATTATAGTTTTTGCTACCAGAATTTGATGGACACCACAGTAATCCTCTAGGGATTTGTCTCATTCTTTAAAAGTAGTGCAAGTCATCAAATTAACATATGTATACTTGCCAATGATGTTGGATGTCGCTGATAGACATTCATAATCCTTTTTGATAAGCGATATAGTGGAAGCAAATATATTCAAAAGATCTTTTTACTGATTTTTATTTGTTGATACACATAGTTTTAAAACATAAACACACCTGCTTTAATACCTTGCTGTATCAGGGACTTTCAAATGAATTCTTTCCTTTGGAAGAAAGTGTGCAAGACAGACATTCTGGTGGTTTTTCTCTTGCTAGTTAAAGATCAAACACCTTTGTTTATGTTAGTAAAAAAAGATTACAGTGTCACTCTCAAAGTATAATGTGCACATAAAAGTGTGATTTTCAGAAGTTGGTAAAATATAAACTATTTTTACCTGAATACTCACCATTATTTCTCATTGAATTTTGTTTTCCTGCCACATTTCTGCTGATCTTTCGGTCATTTTGGTTCTTGAGCTATTTAAAAATTATTTTTTAAACTGGAGAAAGTGAATTTTATTCACCCCTCATTTGAGGGTGCCTGGACCATTTTTTGCTTAAGCTTTCCAGTCCTCCCATTTTTCTATAGGCTAAAATAGAGGTGATACATATGAAACATAAAACTAAACTGTATTGCTGAGCTAAATGGATATAAGGTGGGTGAGGTAATGTCTTTTATTGGACCAGCTTCTGTTAGTGAGAGAGAAAGCTTTCTAGCCACACACAGCTCTTCCACAGGTCTGAGAAAGGAACTCCCAACATCACAGCAGAATGCAAAGTGGAACAGGTTGTTTAGAAGTTTGCTGTGATGTTGGGAGTTCCTTTCCTAGACCTGAAGAAGAGCTCTGTGGGGCTGGAAAACTTCTCTCTCTCACCAACAGAAGCTGGTCCAATAAAAGATATTGCCTCACCCACCTTATATCCATTTAGCTCAGCAATACAGTTTAGTTTTGTGTTTCATATGCATCGCCCCTGTTTTAGCACAAAAAATTTCAGATCTTTGTTCTCTCATCTGGCATTCTGAAACAGATATATACACATACACTTCAACTATAAATGTATAGTTATAACATTTATTACATTGATAACTTTTATTACATTCTCTTTGGACAGAGAGTTGACCAGTATGGGAAGTTGGAGAGGTTAAGATATATTAATTACATTTACATTAAATCATTTCATAGCTCTTCATATCTGGTACACATCCAGACAGGTATGCCCTATTGGACACCTACCAGACTGCTGTGAAGAGAATCAAAGGCTCTGGGACCCTGGACCCATCAGTGTTTTAAGCTTCCAGAGCCCAAAGAGTGTCCAACTGCAGTCCAAATCTCAAAGACCCTGGGCACACAGTTGGGGTGCAGTCCTGCAGTCTAACACTCCCTTCTGAGAGCTAGAACCCACTGTTCAACTGCTTAGCCTCTTGGGGTGCAAGATAGACATGTTAGACTGACCTACAGTTAAACACAATGTTAGTGAAACAGATCCTCTCTTTGAAATTTATTTCAAAGTGTGACGGTTATGGTTTATAGTTAACTCTCAGACACACATGATAATTGGAAAGCAAATAATATACACACCCTCGCTGTTCAAAAGTCTAACACAACTGCACTTTTAGTTAGCCATACAAAATAAAAGAAAGTATGGATTACAATTAGAGAACAATTAACATCCTAACTGCAATGGCCCTTCCTAGCTCCTCCTTCCTGGAGCACCCTCGGGGACCATCTGTGTCTGGGAAGGTTGGCAAGCAGGGTTTCCTGACACATGCGGGCTGTTACGTACTCAGCCATTTCTCACAGGATCTCCTTCCCCTATGATGCAGTCATTGTTTAGCCAACTTTTATGTTGTCAAGGCGCAATCATGAATGTTAGACATTCTCCGTTGTTCCTCAGTTGGTGTGTCCCTGCTGCATGCCCTGTCTCCAATGGTGAATCCACATACATACACATAAGCTTTCTATGTTAGTAATTTCATGACGGCCTCCAGAATTCATAGGTTGTACAGATAGACCCCCTAAACTCATCATAGGAAACAACATTTTTATGATACTTCAGCCAGCTGAGTTCCAGATGGTACAGCATTAGATCAACCAAAAAACCAGGACCTACAGCATAATGTAACTCATGCCAGAACATAATATATGCTATGAACATACATACATACTATCAGTCCTATATAATGCTATAAACAAATGCAATTGCTTGATTGACAACCTAGGGCTGAGCTAATTGAAACTGATTTTACCATTAGTGGAACAAAATTAAAAAAAAATCAATTTGATTTGAGATAAATTGGTTGAGATTGCCCATATTTCAATGTAAAATGCTAAACAAGTTGGCCTAGTGCCGTTGAACCGGAGCTACGTAATGTCATTTCTTCACAGAGTTGTTTTTGTGCTACCAAACAGTTTATTATTGGTAGGTCAGCTGCATGTTCAGACTTATATACTCTCTAAACTTGTAAAGCAGGGGGAAGGAAAGAAGGAATACAGCCCCAGAAGCACATTCAGAAATCAATCTACTCCAGAGGCCTTGAATGTTTGCTGACCCTAAAATTGGTAGCAAAGACAACATCAATAAAGGCATATTGTATGATTTATAGAATGATTATTGAACTTAACCTGAATGGCTATTGTGTCTTCCCAATATGGACTGAAAGGAGAAAATGAATAGCTCCACAATAAATTACATTTTTTTTGAGAGCACATAATTTATGGGCAATCTGGCATTTCTCAGAATAGATATAAGCTCTCAGTTCAGAAACATGGGAAGTAATTTATCCAAATGGATTAAATGCAAAACAAAAATCTGCCTCTGTCTAGTAATATTTTAAATTTTAAACTACATCTTTTTACAAAATCATTTCCCAGAAAATAAATAATGATTCCAGATTTATGAGGTGCATTTATTATGATGATTTCCAGAATTTTTAATTTATTAAGAAACCCTCAATAAAATACAAAATCAAGTCCAACTTGAACAAGGACTATATGCTCTTTACATGCCTCTGTAAAGTATTTCCTGGGTATCCAGCACAATCTGGTTCTAATCTTTAGTTAAAAGACCACTTCACCACTGACAATAATATGTTGGCAGGTTCCTAATATCATTTCTTATAGTACAGCAAAATCCTGAGTGTGGACTACACAGGTTTCAGACCAGGCTGCAGTATCTCAGGGAAGCCACTCATCCAATTTAAACCAGATTGTGATCTTCTGGGGTGGTCTGTCCCCCTCTAGCACTGAGGCAAACTGGAAGTGGTTTTGTCCAGTATAGGATGGGGAGGGGGGGAACTCCATTTTGAAGAACACATCATAGTGACCTCACACATACAGCATGCAAGGTCACAGTAACAGGGGCAGGGCCTCAAAATGGCTTTGCCTGTGCAGTGTGATCTTGCATGCATGGTGCAAGTGTTGACATGATGGCTGGGACGAGGTGTGTGCTCCCCAAAATGGTGTGTGGTCCTGTGGCAAATCCTCAAACACAGTGTGTGTGTGAGCTGTCTCGCTGGCGGGGTCCATCCCTGCCATTCCAAGAATGTCCAGTATGTGGGAATGTGTGTGGATACCCTAAGTAGCTGTGATCAAGGGCAGGCACTCAGCACCTACATCAAGAATGGCTTCCATACCAGACAGCAGACAGGTGCTGTATTCCTAGACCTTATAACTGCATATAATGCAGTCTGGCATGAATTGATCAGAGAAGTGAATTAATCTCTGTGAGGTAGTAGTGTGACAGCTCCTTTTCCTTCTAGGCCAGTGGTTCCCACCCACCAGTCTGCAGACCGGTGCTGGGCCGCAAACTGCTGGCTGCCAGGCTGTGGCACACTGCAGAGCCAGCATGAGCAGGGACTGCTTAGTCTCAGCTCACATTGGCCCTGGGAGCTACCCCCCCGCTGAATACCGCAGCAGGGGTAGCTCCTGGGGCAGCAACAGGACCGATGAGCCCTGTTTCAGGGAGCCCTGGCTGGGTGGGGCAGCAGTGGGACCGGCAAGCCTCATCCCCGGGGATCCCCAGCAGGCAGGGCAGCAGTGAGATAGGTGACCCCCTTTCCCGGGGATCCCTGGTGGAGCGCAGTATAAGTGGGGCAGCCAGCAAGCCCAGTCCCTAGGGATCCCCGGCAGAGCATGACAGAAGTGGGGCAGCCAGAAAGCCCCATCCCTGGGAATTTCCAGTCTGACAGGAGAGAAGCAAGGCCACAGCGGCTGGGGAGCTCCATCCCCAGGGAGCCCCAGTGGGCTGGAGCCCATGTCCAAACCATGCAGGCTGCAGCACAGTGGCAGTGGGGCCAGAGCAGAGACAGGGAGGGGGAGTGTCCTGGAAGGCCAGTGGCAGGGACTTCCCCA
This sequence comes from Pelochelys cantorii, assembly GCA_032595735.1. Lineage (NCBI taxonomy): Eukaryota > Metazoa > Chordata > Testudines > Trionychidae > Pelochelys > Pelochelys cantorii. The sequence continues at coordinate 90,993,386 of CM064327.1, forward strand.
TATCCGGCAGAATTCCCTCATTCGGGATGGGTCAGGTTCTGAGGGAGCTGGACAAGGGAGGTCCAACAGTAAGACCCACAGGGGCTCTTACTACATTTGAAATGCAGAGCCACAGTGGGGTTAATTCCCAGGCTGACGCAAGCCGGGACTAAGCAGTCCCAGTTCACGCTACCTCTGGGACTGTGCAGCTTGAATAGGCATGTTAATTAATTAACATAATGAATATGCAAATATTTCGTGTCAGTCCACCAAAACTTTTTGAATGAGTCATTGCACGAGGAGCAACAGTTAATCTGAGGGAAGGGGTTTCTTTTGGAATACCTCATCTACAGGCGGTGAGTTAATTTGGACTAGTGGATTTTTAAAATAGCGACCGGATGCGAATATGCTAATCAAGCGACAGGATATTTAAATCCCTTGCTTCATTAGCAACTTCGGTATGCTACATTTGCATCCCTAGTTCGGACTAGGGAGCAAGTGTAGACATACCCTATTTGAGAACTGCCCTCTTTTCTGTGAAAAGCCTTCCTCTTGCGTTTACAGTTTTACTGCCTGAAGCCCTAACTAGCAAAGTCTCTACAGCAGGCAACTGTTTCTGTCAGCTCCTTCTGTGTCCTTCTCTCCATCTCCTCTGCTCAGTCCAAAGGGAAGAGTTGTTGTGCAAAGATCTGGGGTGGCTGCAGAGACCAGTGATCACCTATCCTTTTGCACAGTGGCATTCTGCAATGCAGTGGACAGAGCAAAGAGTTGGTACTGAAATGTAGAGCAAGCTCTCTTTGCTTTATGTCAAGTATATATAAAAAATAAAGGAGTTGGTACATAGAAGTACTCTTTCCCTTGATAAAATCAGGATAGGGGCTGGGTTTGTGGAGGGCTTGCAATATTATAGATGTACAGAAAATTGCCCACTATTTGTGGGGTGATTTTAAGCCAGGTTATATTAAAGTGGGTTTCAAGGGTCAGTGTGAATACTGTAGATCATGTCATTCTCCAGAAGAACATGTTGGAGCAGGGGTATATGCCTACCACAGTTGTTCGAACAGTTGTGTAACCCAAAGACAGAAGTTGTATCCCCCTCCACATATCAGTTTAATTAACAGTCATCTGAACTGAGTATACTAGGAACAGATGTCTTGTGTATAACTAATTCTAGACAATTTCTGAGAAAAAAGATCCCAAAACACCATTTGCATAAGCCTGACAACACGTATATTCATTTGGATCTTGATTTGAACAGCACAGTGATTTGATCCATCGTTCAGCTAAATCAGATACCCAAATACAAAATGCAGTTCACTGAAACATTGTGCAATTTTTTTTAGCCCCCTACAGGGAGCTCAGTGTCCAGAAACCAATGAATATATGTATTTTTAAAGGTGGCAAATATATTTATCACACTCTTCCTTTAGCATAGTAAACAATCAGGAATAATTCAATGAAAGTTATGATAAGAAGTTAAGATAAAATACTACTATAAGGTTAAAGCTGCTTTTCTACATGGATTTCACTGGTTCAGAAAAAGTAACAGAATGAAGTTCATCAAATAATATGTGAAAAAACATTTAAAAATAATTAAATGTGTATGCATCAAGTGAATTCTATTACTGGGTTATAGGTATGCCTTATTTGCAACAGTTAGAACATAATAATATAAATGGGAACATTTTCCACTGAAGTCCCCACTGTACTACATTTCCTCCTCTGTCAATTACATGTTTCAGTCTGCTAGGAGCTGCTTTTACATCACCATCTTTCCTCCAAAGCACTCAGAGTGCGTTTGAAAAAGCTGCTCACTTCATCTGTCATCTTTACATAAAGAGACCTTCTGTATCCCGAATCTCCCTTGGTCAGTGGGCTGCACTAGGAGGCAAGTGGGTCAGGAAAATGGCCTACTCACACTGTTGCAAGGCTACTGACCATAGTTGGAGATGTCCCAGAGCATGGTAACTATAGAAACATTAGGGAAGAATGTGAAGACCACTCCCCTTTCACCTGAAAAGACTGGAAAAGTTAAGTGAACAGGATCCATTGAAGAGAGATGAGGAGCAAAGATATTTCTACAAACATGAAGGTTTGGGTTTGTTGAAACCTGGTGACCTTCACCTATGTTCAAATGTTGCTCTCAAACTTTCCCCCAGCTCTGATTCTGTCATCTTGTTCTGGCTTCTTACTGCTCAGTTATTTGATTTGAACCTTGATCTTACTAAAGATCTGTTTTGTACTCGTTCTTCTATCTTATACCCAGGATGGGAAATATAAGATCAAATTAAAATAAATGTCCTGCTGGTGGAAAGTAATATAACTCCACAATCACCTGATCTGTTTACATCAACTGAAGATCTGAACCAAACTGAAGATCTGAAGCAAAAAAAACCAAAACCAAAACCAAACCCCCATGTATTTTTTAAACTTATCAAATTAATATTTAAATGTGATATTCAAATCCTTTGGATATCTTGAGATTTTGCAATATCGTTTATTTGTATTCATGTGCTTCCTGAGTTCTCTCCCTTACTGTTGTTTTAAATCATCCCCTGGACACATGTTATTCTATGGTTAACACTATAGAGAATACTCAAAAAGTTGTTTTAGTCTATTCTTCTAAAACTCCTAGCTTATCTCTGGATAAATGTTTTAACAAAAGGTAAAGACTGTGGAATGTCATTTAAGCTGCAAATTGCTTGGTTTAGAATTTGCTAGAGGGTAGAAAAAAGAAAAGCTTTTCCTTTATCTCTTCCTTAATCATCATTAAATCCTCCTAAGAACCAGAGTTTGGCAAGCAAACAGATCTAAAAGGAAGAAAATATTTTAAAATGGAGTAGAGGATATATGCAGCCTAACCTTGGCAGTGATATCTTCTCCAGCACTTGTCTCTGTCTATCAGATTTCTTTCTGTCACACTGATACCCCCGATGCCCTTCCAGGCAACACCTAGCTGTGTCCCAGCTCATTCTCATCTGTGACACTTTCTTTCAACAAAATTCAGGCAGGCTTTTAAATAGAAAAGGAAAAAGAAATCTTCCTTTATTTCCTTTCAGAGTTGATTTATGAGGAAATATATATTAATGCAGTCTGGTTTAATTGTTTCTGCAGAATGTTTCTACCTGAGCAGAGGTTTAACTTCATGACTCAAGACATGTAGTTTTATACTGAGCTTCAAAGGCATATGGCCTGGGCAAGATACAGCTCTCTCTGCATATTTGTTTGCCTCATTCAGATCAGAGACATGAATTTCACATTTAAAGTATTTACATAATTCAGTGGTGTTGTGTACTACCTTATTCATGAATATCTGAAAAGACAAATTGACATCACATATCAAATAGGATGCTGGTAAAGAGATGGCAGTGAAGTATTTCTGACAACCTAGGACCTGCTGAAGTTTGGACTTGGTAGAACTTTATGACTGATGGCAGAGAGTCACTAGGTGTCACTTTAATTTTCCTTCTGTGACGGCACCCATTCATACTGACACTGGAAAGACATTCATATAACTTGTACAGTAGCATGAATTCATGGGAGATTAAAAAGAAAAAATCTCTGGTCTTTGCTAGGAGCCCTGGGATCACTCACAAAGAATAAATTGTCATTCTAAGAAGAATTCTAAGAAGGAGGACAAAAGGGGATTCTAGTACCATATGTACCAACTCCAGGGGTGCTGTGGGGCTGGAGCACCCACAGGAAAAAAGAGTGGCTACTCAGGGCTTTGTCAATCAGAGCCGCCCGTGGGCTTTGTCAATCAGAGCTGCCATCTCCTCCTCCCTCCCACTTTCTGCAGATTAGCTCCTGAGCGGCATGAATGAGGCACTGGAAGGGGAGGAGTTAGAATACATTTGGGGACACAGCTGGGAGAGGCAGGGTAGGAGCAGAGCAGGGGTGGAGGTGTGTGGGAAGGGTTGGATATGGGCGGGGAATTGGGTGGAGTGGGGGAGTCAAGCACCTTTGGGGAAATGAGAAAGCTGGTGCCTGTGCACAGTACTGCTATCAGGGCCGTCCTTAGGATTTATGGTGCCCTAGGCCGGATTATTAAACTGGTGTCCCTTTGCCTGACTTGCTCTTCCACCCCTACCCTCTCCCCTTCCCTTCCCTGAGAGGCCAGCAGCCAATCCCCTCCCTCAGACTGTGCTGCAGGCAGCGCGTTCGGCCCTCTCTAGGACCCAGCCCTGCTGTTACATGTGTAACCCTTCCATCGAGTAGGCCAGGCAGCAACCAGGGCCGGGTTCAATATCTAGGGCTATGTCTACACTGGCGGGTTATTGCGCAAGAATGGCTGTTCTTCCGGAAAGCGTCCACACTGCCCACAAGAAGATGTACAGGACGGCATGGTAAGAGAGGGCTTCTTGCGCAAGAGCTATGCTCTTTTTTAACAGGTGTAAGCCCTCTTGTGCAGGAGCTCTTGCGCAAGAGGGCAGTGTGGACGCTCGGCAGGGATTTCTTGCGCAAGAAAGCCCTATGGCTAAAATGGCCATCAGAGCTTTCTTGTGCAAGAGAGCGTCCACACGGCCAGGGATGCTCTTGTGCAAAAGCACAGCTCACACATGGCAGTGTGGATGTTTTATTGCACAAGAGTTCTTGCACAAGAACCCTTGCGCAAGATGTTTTTGTGCAAGAAGCCGCCAGTGTAGACATAGCCTAGGGGTCCATCTCACACAGAACCGGCTTGAGCCCCCACCCAGTAGCCTGGGAAATTCACATACCCCTGGGCGCTTCTGAGAGGCAATGCTTCTCCACTCGCAAGCAGAGTCTGAGTGAAGAAAAGAAACTTTTAATGAAAGAGAGAAGTCACGTGGCATTATCTTGGGAAAATACCACAACAGAGTTCACTTACCCAAACTGTCTCCCTACCCCACTTCAGATGCCCCACTTACAGCTCTGTCTAGTCAGTGCAGACCCTGACACATCATCCAGATGACTCCCCTCCTTGAGCCTGAGGCTAGGCCACCTTCGTGCTACTCCTGTAGTCTGCTGGCCACTCCCGCCAGCCGGTCATTCCCACTAGCCACTCCACTGGCTGCAATGCGTCTGGCTCCCGACCAAACCAGTGATTTCAGCTCTTAGTGATTTCAACTCTTTAGCCATCACCTAGGCTGGCAAAAGATTCCAGCTTCCACTAGACTAGCAAAAAGACTCCTCATGATAGCTACATCTACACTGGCAGCTTCTTGCTCAAGAACTCTTTTGCGGAAGAGTTCTTGTGCAAAAACTCTTCCACAAGAGAGCGTCTACACTGCCATGTGCATTTGCGCAAGAGCATCCATGGCAGTGTAGACGCTCTCTTGCGCAAGAAAGCTCTGATGGCCATTTTAACCATAGGGGCTTCTTGTGCAAGAAATTCATGTTGCCTGTCTACACTGGCCTTTTCTGGAAGAACTCTTGCACAAGAGGGCTTATTCCTTGTGGGATTCCAACGCTATACTGTAAATTTACTTCTGGAAGAACACTTGTGCAGTGTAGACAGCTGGCAAGTTTTTGCGGAAGAACGGCTGTTCTTCCGCAAGAAGCTGCCAGTATAGACGTAGCCATGGAGTCTGCTTTAGGTCTGTCCTTAAAACCAGGGGGAAAGGAGCAGGTTGAGCCAGTCTTTCAGCTACCACCTGGCAGGCATGAAGCAGGCTGACTCAGCCCTCAAGCCCTTTCCACCCCAACTCAGTTCACTCAACTCTGGCAGAGGGCAGGCTTGTTCTTCTGAGACCTCTTACAATGATGGTCTCTCTCCTGCAAGCACTGGTGTCATATTTTACAGTTCCCACATTTAGGGGTAGCATGATTTGTGACCCCCACAACAGCCCCAAATTATTTACAATACACCACATTCCATTCCAACACTGATCCTCCATCAGCCCTGGCTGAATTGGATTTACATAACCTCACCTCGGATTCCTTCCCCCTCCTGGCATGTGCTGTATTTACATATCAACAGTTAAGAGTTAATTATCTTGCAGAGCTAAACAATTGGAGTGAGCACACCCACCCCCCAGGGAAGCTCTCCTTTTAGCTGGCTGATAGCAAGCAGTAGTTTAGTCCCTGCTTATACATGCTCCACAGCTTTCGTCTGTCCTGGCAGAGTGGGGTCCCAGAAATACTGCTGCCCTAGGCAACTGCCTATTCTGCATATGCCTAAGGATGGCCCTGACTGCTATAAGCTGGAACAAGTGAATACCTGACAACTCCACTTGTGTTTGCCCTGATGGAGGGGCAGTTGGGTCAAATCTGCTTCCTTAAGCAAATCTGCTTCCTTAAGGAAATACCTTGTTCACTTGGTCCCTGTTGAAAAGGACACTATTAACAGAGGGATTAATTGCTTGATCCAATCCCATTGGTTGAAGGAGAAATAAAATGGGTGTCTAAATCTTTCCATGCTTTCATCATTAGTACTAAAAATCTGACATTTTAAGTGAAGAAGTTAATTTGCTGCTGCTAAAATTGAAATATTTGATATTCTAGGCAGCGCATTTGTGAATACTTCCAGCACAACTTCAGTATTTATATGCTTAGTGTAACACAGCCTGAATTCAAAGGCTGAATGAGTTTATCTATCTAAGAATACCTTCAGAATGTATTGCATAATATCACTCTGGAAAAGGATTGTGTGAGATTATGGCCCAAAGTAATTAGTCTTCTTTAGCTTGAACACTGCAGAGTAAATACCAATGCCTAGCTCCTATTTAGTATTTTTGGCCATTTAGTACTGGAATGAAGAGCAGCTTGACAAGTTGGTACAGAAAATGATGGAAAAAGCTAAAGGCAAAAGAAGGATGCTATTTTATAGACGTTATACTGCAGAAGTGTTACTCTGTACTGCATGCTGCACACTGTGTGAAGGAAGTGGCTAGTCTCTTCTTTCACAGTATTAAATACTCCTTAAAAACAATCTCAAATGGGAGAAGTGGGAGGCATAGTCTTTGAGAAGATGGGAGAAAATAGGGACTGATGCTCTTTAGATTTTGCAAAATTGTGTAACACCCATCTGGAAAGCCGCTACAATTTAGGTATACCCTTGCTTGTCATTAGAGCAGCGGTAGGGAACCTAAGGCTGGGGGCCAGATGCGACCCCTGCCTTGCTTGGATCGGCCCCTGAGGCTCAGGGCTCACCCCCCCACCAGCATTGGGGAGCCTATGCTGGCAACCCAGTCCCCCCATCCCATCAAGGGGCTGGAGCACAAAAAATGCATTAGTCTGGGCCTGACTAGGCTCTGGTGTGCCAGTGGAATATGGGAGTGTCTTTCTCCTTCTCAGTCAGGGGCCACACCAGTGAGGGTTTGGTTTTTGGGTTTTTATTGCTTCTCACTTGTGTGTGGCCCCCGACGGCTTTTTCTGTGGGTCAGCGGCCCCCGACGGCTTTTTCTGTGGGTCAGCAGCCCCCGACCCAAAAAAAGTTTCCTCGCCCCTGCATTAGAGGATCACTTTTAATTGTGCTAGGTTCTGTACACACAACATACTTATGTATTTATGAAGTAAACTGCTATCTATTTTCATATATAACCTAGAGCATGGGTTCCCAAACTGGGGGCGCGTGAAGAAATTCCAGGGGGGGCACAAGGCAACCCAGCCACCCCCCCGTCAATCCCACCCCAAGTTATGCTGCTATTTTTTGGGATGGGGGGGGCGTGAGGGTTTCTCAAAAATCGAAAGGGAGGTGTGATGCCCAAAAATTTGGGAACCACTGACCTAGAGGATAAGTGAATATTCTCCTGATGTGATTATATAAAAGTTAGTTTACTCCTGGCAGGGGCAGGCACAATGGGAGCAATCAGGGGAATGCCCCCAAATTTCACTGTGTTCCAGGCACCTGTAGGAGGAAGCAACAGGGTAGCTAGCTGCTGACGGACCTCCTCTTCTCCCCATGCTGCCACTACTTCCTTGCTGCTGGAGTCCAATACCTTGCCTCTGCCTTCATCCCTGTCTCACCTCACCTCCCTGTCTACACAGCAGACCATAGCACTGGGACTCCAGCAGCAGAGAAGGGAGAGGAGCTCAGCCAGCACCCATCTGCCTTGCTGCTTCTTCCCACCTCACCCTGCAGGGACATGGGGAGAGCCACTGCCAGCAGGAGCTGCTGCCTCCTTTCTGCTGGGCATTCCAGCCAGAACCATCCTGAGAAATCTGAGGGGGGGGGGGGGCACACAAACCTTTCATTTATGTGTGTTTAATGCTCCTCTCCAAAAGCAGACAAATTTAAATTCCTGCACATGCCCCTGACTACTGGCACATCACATCCCTCTTCGTGAGAGCAAAGAATTATATGTAAATTTCAGAGTTCCTAGAGATTCAAAATGCTTAGTCACCATTACAGCTGCCAGTTGTACAGAGGAGAGCTTACACTTCCCAAAACAGATAGAATATGATTAAAGATAGTGGAGGTGATGGCATCTGAATCTAAGGTTTGTGGCTACAGTTTGTGGTTCAGATCTAACAGGGTTAAAATATCACAAACTATTCTTGAGAGCGCAGGATAAAAATTATGGAAATCTTGCAAGATCAGATGATACTGAAGAATAGAAAGTGTGTTATCAGCAAAGTCATAGCGGCAAGCGATAGCCCAGTTTCTCCCCAAAATTAAAAGGAATCTAAATTTAAGGTTCCATTTGTGTCACATCTCTACCATGAAGCTTATCCTTTTCTGTGGGGTACACTAAAGTAGATGAAATGAGAAGAGAATTTTGTGATGTTTCTTCTGGTCTTGATTTTTAGGTTATGGATTAGGAATCACAAAATCTGTGTCAAATCCTGGCTCTCTACCAACTTCTTACGTAAACTTTGGTGAGTCACTTAATCCCTTTCTATCTCTTTCCCATCCATAAAATAGGGTAACATTTTCTGACCTTACAGGGGTCTTGTAAGGATAAATAGACTGTAAGGGGGGAAAAAAGCAGGAAGGAAAAATCTCTCAGCATAAGCCACTTTACCACAGACACTTGATGGTTATTATAAGAAAATCCTAGGGTGGGAAAAGAACTGGGTACACACAAGATGAAAAGAACTATAGTGAGGCTTAAAAAGGGACTTGATCAAGAGGGAGAAAGGTTTTTGAGATTGTTGTGCATGGGAGCCAAAGTGCAACAGTGTCTAAAAAAAATTAGACCTAAGCCTTTAGGTAAGTTAGATGTGTCTACACTATTTTAAAATCCTTTTTCTCTTATGCCTATGGCAAAATACACTGTACTTATTCCTTAAGTCTTTCCACTGTATATCACCGGTCCCAGACTCCCATGAGGAAGAACTCCAGGTGTCCAGACTCAGTTGGACTTGCCAGATAAACACAGCTGATACACAGGGTACTGTAGCCCACAGCCCAGTTTAATAAGAAATTTCATCCTGGGATAAGTAAAGACATGAGACCTTATATCTGAAGGGTTGCATTTAGAAAGACCAGAAAGGGGACAAAGGAGTTCTGAGCCCTATTACGATGACATAGGCTCAGAACTTCAATTAACTCTATATAATTAATATCAATAAATTATTTTGAGAAAAAGCAGAGCTTTCATTGTTTGATCAGAGAATACTCGAAAGAGGTCAGTTTTTCAGGGATGAAAGGCATTTGCGCATTTTCTAGGTTACAGAATCAATGTGGCTGAAATAAAGCACACCACAGATAAATTTTATTGCTCAAGCAAATAATCAGACAACCTGATCTGAGCTGAAGCTCTTTTCCTCAGCAATCTCCAACTGCTCTGCTTTGCAGTAATGCAACACATGCCCACTGTCCAAATGTTAAATTGAATCTGGTACATAGGAAATCATCTGGGAGGGCTGTTTCATTCTTTTCAGATGCAACAACTGGAATGCCAGAAGCTCAGCTTAAGGCTAGTCAAAAGATTTCCATCAAAATGGTTTCCAAGCCCATATAGAATAATGGGGACAAGGCTCCTGAACTACATCTCCCATGAGGCACCATGGCAGGGCAGGCAAAGAATTTAATATTTGCTGGCCCAGAGTGGGGATATCATAGGAACATATTTAAAGATCCACCAGTGAGGCTAGTTTTTTTTCCCCAGGAAAAATGCTGCAAAGATGCCTAATAAAATGTGCAGGTTTAAAGTGAGGACCGTTAATAAATGCTGGAGTTGTAGAAAAGTCAATGGTGATTTTATTCACATGCTGCAGTATGCACAGTAATACTCTCCTTTTGGGAATAAATGATTAGGTGATTAAGTCTGATCCGAAATAATGACCTTTGGAATGATCCCGAAATTATATACGACTCCTGGGAGATGTAAGTGGCTTACCGAGCATCAGTAAGAGCAAGTTGTGTATATATTGAAAGCTAGCGTAATTGTTAGGGGATCAATTGTTAAACACTGGTCATAGGGAATGAAAGAAAGAGTGGTACATGTGACCTGACTGATATGCAGATAGTTAGGGGCCAGGTTAGATGGTAGCTGTGGAAAATTACAACCCATTAAGGTTTTTTTAAGCAATATATGAAGAGTTTCATAATTCAGAGACTGAATGTATGATGATATATCCTCCCATTGTAAAACCAACAGAAAGGTTAAGGGAAGAGAAATCTCCAGGAGGTTCATCTCTTCCACCTTTTTTAGGAGGAGGAAGGAAAGGGCTATCACTTTTTTGGTATCAAATCCCCTAAACACAGGGGCATTCAAAGGAGCCCAGGACCACCAAAAGTGAGTCACTGCACCATCATGTTGGCTCACTGGCCCTGTCCTCCCTTTCCTGCTCTTTAGCAGCACAGCTCTTAGGCACTCTTCTGGTCGTGGGCTCTTGGTTCTAAGATGTACCTTTACAAGTAGAATCTGCACTTGGAGAGGGGCCATGGAAAGTGTAACAGTTTGGAGATGTTTTCTCCCAGTTCTCTGCAGCGTGCAAGATAATGTGCATCCTCCTAACCCCACTCTCCCTCTTCCTAGATCCAGATGCTTTTACAGATCTCCAGCCTGTCCTTTGCATAAAAAACCTGGACACCTGTAGACTATGCTAAAACTGTGCTATAAATGGATAAGCCTCAGCTAGAAGTTTAGTATCACTCAGATTGTCTCAAAGAGAGAGTAGAATCTATTGCAGAGATTGAAACAGAGACTGAACCCAGATTAGATTATAGTAGCATACATCGTTCAGACCCATCTGATTTTTATACTCTCATTATTTATCCGGCCACAGAATATCCATAGATCAGTAATTGTGATTTCTAGCCACAAAAGTTTCAATTTTCAGTTTACGTATCTGGGAAGAACTTGCTGAAAAAAAGTGAAAAGATGCACATCTTTGAAAGCAGAGAAGAAGAAGAAAAGAGGAGAACCAATCAGGGAGCAGAAACAATACCCCATAAGGTCGGGGAATAACTATAGTGCATGAATAGCTAACAATGAAGTCCATTGAAATAGTTTGCAAACCACAAAATTGTCTAGAATAAATTAATGTGATGTGTTTGTCTCACCAGTGCAAGCATTTTAGACAAAGCAGGGGAGGCAATATATTTTACTTAACTAACTCCCGCTGGTAAGAGACACAGAGGAAAGTTGGTCCAATAAATGATATTATCTCACTTAACCTGTCTCTATATTATCCACAGATTGACATTGCTTCAACATTACATGCAACAATTTTGAATTGGACGATTTTTGTGGCAATTTAATTAGAGACAGGATTTCATTTGTTGAATGCATTATTTCCTATAAATACATCACTCAGCTCTACTTACAACTATAACTATACCTGTTAGCATAGTGACTCCTGGCCACGTACAATATTGGAGTAAAATGCAAACATGGCAAGAGGAGTAGCTGTCCAGAGCTTCAGTAACAGAGTGTAAGTACTGAGCTCAAATAGAATTTCATAAACTGTAACAAAAGGCCAGATTTTTGGAAGTAGTCAGCGCCCAACATGGTAAGAGAAACTAATTACTTATTTTGATATTTAAGAGAGAACTGTGCTCATTAGAAAATCTGGCTTTTATTCAGGTGCCTAAATGGGAGCTGAGTGCTTATAAAAACCTGGTCTCAGGTGTGGGTGCTGAGCCCAGGAAAAATCTGTCTCTTTTAGGGTGTATCTACACATCACCCTTGCCTCAAAATAAGCTACGCAATTTGCTCTATGTGCTACGGTGCTATTCCGAAATGTCCTTACCCCTCATGCAATGAGGTTTACTGGGACTTTGGAATAGCGAGCTCATTATATTTTGTTATAACAGGCTTGCTCTTAAGTCACGGAATAGTTCTGCTGTGTAGACGTAGCCTTAGTTACAACAAATCCTTACTCCATGTGCTCCTTTTGATGTCAGGAGGAGCTTCACATGAAGATCAGTCTCTTCATTGGTAGGCAGCCACTATGAGGTGAGTCCACATCAATCAATAATGCTACTTTTGGAACTTAAATTTATTTTAATCTACCAAGCTTCATCTTGCTCCCATTAAAGCCAACAGAAGTTTTCCACAGAATTCAATGACAGCAGGATTGGGTCAAAAGGCTTCCCTTGAGTTAGTTCTGGGTGCAAACTTTTAAATAAACTTCATTTTTAATTCACCATGAAAAAATGACCTTCTTCCTACATCATTATCTCCTGAGGTACTCTCTTCCCTGGTAATAATTTTACATTTTCAAGGATCCAAAGGAGAATTTTTTTACATCTTGAGTATTGAGCCAGATTTCTTAAAGGTCTTCATTTGTAATTAAATACAGTCTCCAAATGGACAACTGAAATTATCAGCTTTCCTAGTTTGATGAATGTTTACCACAATGATGAACTCTTGATAATCTGATGGACAGGATGATAACGTGTACATTTGGAGATACAGAGCGTCCCCACTATAAGTCACCCCGGTATACATCCGTTCCACACTAAAGTCATTGATGCTTGTAGGAACTGATGTGTTCTAAGTCCTCCCATCCCCTGCTCTTAAGTTGCTCGCAAAAAAAAAAAAAAAAAAAAAAAAAAAATTGAGCAAATGGAAGTCGGCAGCAGGAAAAAAATTCCCCTCTTCAAGTGTTTTGCCATAAGCCCAAGTTTTTTGGAATGTATCTTGGACTTATAGTGGGGATGGCCTATATCACATTGACCTTTGAGGAGAAGCTGCTCCTTTACTTCTACTTCTCAAGCTAATTTTACCAACAAAAAATGGAATATTTTGTCTTCTATGGCTCCTTAGCTTGCTGCACTCCACCACTGCCATAAAACAGAAGATAATGTATTCTGTCAACAGAGTGAAATAATGTTGCTAGGTAATAGAGTTTGAAATGTTTACAAACCTATAAATGAAAACTGCTCCATTAATATGAATGAATATAATCAAATTCCTTCATGATAATTGCTACATACATAATATTGCAAACGAGCTATTTTTAGTACATTAGTTACAAGTTTTATGGGCTCAGAAAAGAAGTGACTGTTCATTAGCATTAACTTCTGTTATGCAAAAGGATGTTCTTTAACATCCTTTCATTAAGAGTTGAAGGCCCCATTCTTCAGGCATTTGCCAGTAGGCTGGGTCTCATTTTAATCAACTGTCTGTGGAAGAAAGGCAGAAAACAATGTAATTTCATGTTTTAAGTCACACCAGGTATTGGACTGCTGATGTGGGAGATTGTTATATCACATCACACTTGCCTGGTTTTGTGTGTGTTGGGTTACCAATATCAGAAATTTCATTCTCTCAGTGCTGTAATTCAGAGGAAAACTGAATTTCCTCTTACCCAGCTGGACAGAAGTTGATGGAGTGTTCACTCTGTGTTTTCCAATTTTCAGCTGAACTGGTATGGTGGGAAATTAAATTTGCATCTAATGTAGCTGGGGCACAAATTTCCTCCCTGAAGCTTGGGGGAACCAGGGACTGGATTGTGATTCCACCTCTCAATATGCTCCCTGGATTGCTCTTGGACAGTGGTACTGGAATTATTTTTATGGTGGGAATGCTGAGCTGTTCCCTGCCAAACTTGTTCATCCCCCTCACCACCGCCAGGATGGGATAACACCTAGGGTGGCCAATGCTCTTTGACAGGATGGGCTGGACACCATTGTAGCCAAAGTTGTCCAGTCCGTCTAGTCAGGAAGAGTTTGCAACTTAGCCAAAGCTAAAGGCAACTGCAGAGTTGAGGGTCAGCACCAAGACCTAGCACAGCAGTGCAGCCTCCAGGGCTGGTGGCCTGACTCCAAGGATAGCAGGCTGCAGAGCCTGGGGAGGATCATAGTAGGTGGGACCACAGAGGGGCCACCCAGAGACTGGTACATGGGGCTGGCTCCTTGGGTCTGGGGAAGCTGGGTGAAAAACCCAGAGGTACTGCAGCATCCTGTGCACCCATATTCCCTATGTCTATACTTTTGGGGAATTCACTTGAGGCATGAGTGTAACCCATTTACATGATGAAGATATGAGAAAAAAATGTATCACAATTGGCTGGAGAAAGAAAAAGTGGGAAAAGTGAAGGGATCCAGAATGATGGAGACAAATTGGCTTAACTATGAGCAAATCATTGGGTGGAAGTATCCTATATACAAATTCCAGGTGCCTAAGTACTAGAAATGTCACTTGCAAAACTCTTGCATTATTATGAATGCAATGGTAGCGCACCTGAGTAGGTGTCAAAGCATGAACTTCTAGATATAAATGCATGAGCTTCTAATGCAAGAGCAGAAAGAAATCTCTCCTCTCCTAGTGAAAGCTGTATAGCAGGCTGATCAATCTCTAGTGGCCTAGCTATACCTATACAGGCAGGGCTGGACCGAGCCATTCTGGCGCTCCGGGCAGACAGTTTAATTGCGCCCCGGGTTGGGGGAGGGTGCATGCACAGCCCCGCCCTCGTGCCGGCGCTTGGGGGAGGGCGCGAGGAGCTGGCAGCAGCAGGATGCACGTGCCTGGCCCAGCCCAGCCCGGCCCGGCTACCACCGCTGGCACGCAGCCCGGGGCTGCCCGGGAAAGGCCGAGCCTGGCTGTGCAGGGCCCCCGCGGCTGCGGGGGGAAGGGCACTGTTGGCCGGTGCTGCAGGGGTTAACGCGGCCCCCGCCCCGGGCGGCCGCTGCAGGGTGGCCGCTGGGAGCTGCTGCAGCCCGCGATCTGGGAGCTAGGCGCGTGGCGCCTGATGTGTTCCCCTTACAGCTGCCATCAGGCGCCCACCTCCCTCTGCAACACACACATATATGTAAGAGCCAAGTCTTGCCTCACATTCCTTGCAGCCTAAGACCATTAGGCTGCAAGGAATGTGAGGCAAGAAATATTTTTTCATATATGTTCTACAAAGTACCATGAAAATTTTCAACGTTTTATATCTTCTATAACAGTAACTCTCTTCTCTTGCTTAGATAAAGCAAAATAAAGTCCAACCCCATAACAGAAAATATAGAATTAAAACTCATTACAATATTTAATACACAGTAATCAAAACAGTTTAGCTCAGTTTAAGATACTGATCTTAAAGCTGAACATGAATAATAGGGAATATGGTCGTTGGTATGTTTGGAGAGGTAGCTTCTTCTAAAAGCAATATTCTTTCAATGACAATTTGTGCGCGTGGAGAGAGAACTTGGTTTCAACTTTTAGTATTTATTTATATAGTTTTCTTCATATCTGAGTAATACATTTGAATGGCACAGTTTGCATCAGGCATTGAACTTATGAACACACACTTAAAAATTGTGCTTAAATGCACAATGCATATGCCAATATGTCAGTATTGGGGAATGAAGTATTTTATCTATCACAGACGAGGCAAGCCAGAATTACATATAGCCCCCAACCAACATAACTGGACAATATTTTTAGGTTTGCAAAAATAGCTTTGGCTCCAAAGACAATGTAGGCCTTTTGCACTTCTGCTAAGACTTCAACAAAACACAATTAGTAGTGTTGGTTGCTAGCCAGCACATGAAGCCATGCACATTTTTTAAATGTTACAGGAGAATTTCCATTTTAACCCTGGAACAGAGACCAGGAAAGAGAACAAAAACAAAATAAATGAAAACCCTTTTTGGAACTTTACCGTACCTGGAGATTTTAAAGTATAAATAAGTAAACAAGGCCCTGTCCCAAACAGCTTACAATCCAATTTAGCCAAGGCACAATACATGAGGCAACATAACAGTAGTGAACGGAAGGAAAAGAAAATAGTGGTAACAGCGGTAAGGTTATGTGGTTACTCAGCCAGAGCATGAGTGCATTTAGGTAGAACTACAGGGTTTGTCTTTAGATATATCTTTTGATGGATTTGTTTGTGATAGGTCAGTTTGGCTGATGATGACTTTCCAGGGTCAATTCAATTTAGGCACAGAGAAGTTCAGTGCTAAAGGCTGCAAATATATCTATCTATCTATCTATATGTATAAAATCTAGTTGCATATTTTCATTCTGTGAAATAACTTTGATTGTACAGCTCCAGATATATAGCTGACTGCAAACTATAGTAATAGTTCTCATTTTATTGAAAAGCTACCAGGCAAGGCTAAATTTATTTAAGGTTTATTTTCACAAAAATAAATCCTAAACTACCTTTGGAGTCTCAGCTTCTAGAACTATATTTACTGAAGGGAATTGACTGTGGTAGGCTGAAAAGATTCGGTCAGAACTGTAATCACATAATGGAAGCAGCATAGGTCTTTTATGAGTAGACTGGGGGAGGAATTCTGGTCTAAGACTAAACAATCGTCTACTACAATCCTCCTCTGTAATGTCCTGCACCCTAGCAGCTCCCCTCCATACACTCCATGAAATTTATCTATTTCCCCCTCAACTTCAGTGTGTTGTGGATCAGGCTGCTACAGCTAAAAGAAGATTTCCGGGGAGATAGTATGGTACATGTAAACCGCTATACTACACTACCCCAAATCTATGAATTAAGATGATAACACTCTCCCTTTTGTATGATTTTCCTGAACATTAGGTGCCTTCTTCCCAAGCTGGTTATGTTGTGGGAGTGGTCTCATCTTTTTGGAAACTGGAATCTGAAGAACTCCTGGGAGAGGTCTATGTAATACTACTGTGCCCTTTCCAGGGGTGACTCTCCCTTATGCACATCATACCTTCTGGCCTTAGCAAGTACAGATTGAACATGTACAGGTGAACCAAACATACCAACTTCATAACTAGTAAAACTAGAAGGAGCCATTATGATAATCTACTTTGACCTTCTGTATAACAGTCCATGGAATCTCACTCAGTATCTCACCCAGTAGTCTGGATCATGACCATAATCTGCTTGAGCTACAGCATATCTTTGAGAGATCCAGTCATGATGTAAACACTTCTAGTGATGTACAATACACTGTATCTCACATTAAGTTGTTCCAATGGGCAGTTACTTTCACTATTACATGTTTGTGCCTCATTTCTAGTTTGGCAAGCTTCTGTTTCCAACCATAGGCTCCCATAATGCCTTTTTCTGGTAGAGAGCAATTTGCTCGCAAGAAATGGCTTCCCCAAACAGAATCTTGAAAATGTGGCTGGTTTCAGAAGAATTTGTACGTACCAAGCTACACATCATACCATCGCTATGCTGCTGTTTGTACTTCCCTGAGCAGGCCTGGTCAGTGAGTGAACTGGAATTCTTGCCAAGCTGGGCACAAGCAAACCATGTGTGTTTTAATATGGCTAAATATTATACATTCAAATGTATACATCAAGAAGCAAAGAATGTAGGCCATACTTACCTGGGAAGCAATGTCTCCAGAAAGATATGGTGGGTAATCATATGACCAT
Organism: Pelochelys cantorii; assembly: GCA_032595735.1. Lineage (NCBI taxonomy): Eukaryota > Metazoa > Chordata > Testudines > Trionychidae > Pelochelys > Pelochelys cantorii. Next base: position 91,011,025 of record CM064327.1, read on the forward strand.
AAAGTCCCAGTGCAATGTGATCATTGGATGAATAAATGAGGGAATTTTGAGTAGAAATAAGGAGATTATTTTTCTGGTTTATTGGTACTGTTGTGACAGCTGCTGGAATACTGTGTCCAGTTCTGGTGTCCGCTGTTCAAGAAAGATGTTGAAAAATTGGAGAGGATTCAAAGAAAATTCACAAGAATGATTAAGGTACATTGAGCTCTTTGACTCTATTTAGATTAACAAAAAGAAGGTTAAGGGGGTGACCTGATTAGTCTATACGTACCGACCTATAAACAATTGTTTAACAATGGGCTCTTTAAAAACATAAGACGATCCAGTGGCTAGAGGTTGATGCCAGAAACATTCTGAATGGAAATAAGGCAAAATTTCTTAATGGTAAGAAAAATTAACCTTGGATCATCTTGCCAAAGTTTAAACAGTCGGTTCCCGACTTACGAACGGGTTATGTACCAAACACCTGATCGTAACTCGATTTGTTCATAAGTCGGGAATACATGCTTTTAAATATGGCCGCACTGTTCGTAAGTGCGGATGGTGCGTTTGTAAGTCGGGGACCGGCTGTAATGGGGTTAATGGGAGGTTGGTCGTAAGTGCGAATGGTCATAAGTCGATGCGTTCGTAACTCGGGGACTGCCTGTAATAGATTCTCCATCACTGAATTTTTAAATCAAGGTTGGATGTTGTTTTTAAAAGATATGCTGCAGAAATTTTAGCCTTGTGATCTACAAATACTCAAGCTAGCTCACTGAAAGTAGCACAGATGTGTATGTGAGAATGGGAATCTCATCCCTAGCTCATACTATAGGCTTAGCCTAAGGCCACGTCTACACCAGGGCGCAATGATGAACTAAAGTAAGCAACTCCAGCTATGTGAATAGCACACCTGGAGTCAATGTACCTTAGTTTGAGTTACCACAGCATCTCCACTGTGGGGGGGGGGGTACTCCTCTTACTCTTTTTGTGCTAGTGGAGTACCGGAGTCAACATATCTTTAGTGCAAATTAATGAGATTCTAATTTTTTTCTTAGGGGATTAAATTGCTTGAAATTTTACTGTAATTACCTGTCCTTGATTTGGGCCAGTGGCTCTCTGCTATGAAGTCAACTATATCGTTCTTCTGTTGAACTCTTATCCCTTTTGGAAATATTGACAGAACACAATAACTATTTACTTACATCTGGGTTTTCTGTTTTATTGAGCAAAGACTTTGTTTTACTTTGCAACTTAGTTTTAATACCACTCTCTCAAAATCTCAGACTGAATAGATATAGTCAGAAAGAGTCATTCTTGCAATGACCCCTATTTGGTATTTGACACAAGAACAGTGCACAGATGCATAATAGTTCATCTAAGCCACACATTGAAGATAAACTTGGACAACACACAAATGAAAATGTTTGGTTACTCATCCATGCCCAAGAAAGCAAAGTATTTCCCTTTTCATTTTAAAAATGTAGTAAATAAGTAGGTGTCAGTGCTCCTCTGCAGTGATAAGGTGGATTGTCATGTTGAAGATCTGGTGAAAAGAAGTGGTGAATATTTTTTATGGAGGAAAAAGTTGACATTTACAATTTTCAGTTGAAAAGTGATTTTCAGCATATACTTTGAAAAATCGTTTGCTTTGTCTCGAATGTAGGATTCAGCACATAGTAATATCTCAGAAAATAAGGTGAGATGAAGGAGAAATCTTTAATAAAACATTAAGCTGAAGATAAGAGTCCTTGGCCAGTGGCACCATGCGCTCAGACTAAGGGCATAAGTAGTGCTTTGTATCATCCAACAGATTCTCTGCTGGCTGATTGAAAAATGACAAATGGTCTGAAATGAGACTCCTTTCTAGCTTACCTCACCAGAAGGATATTTGGACAAGGGAGTAAAAATGCCCCAGAGTAAATGATGTGTAATTACGTGCTACTGAGGAGGAAAGATGCAAATTACATTAATTTGCTAAAAGTATGGAAACAAACTAGCTTTTAAAATTAAAGAAAAACAAGAGGCCAAATTATGCAGTTACTGTAAGAGAACCGAAATTACTCAGATGGCAGGAAACAATTGTCTAAATGCAGGAAATAGTCTAGTGAAGGTAGAAGGCACACAGCAGGCAGAGACTGAATTAATTTTCTCTTCCCTTTTCTCCAGCATGGCACACCACCTTCTCCATTCAAGACTGAAATGACTGTAGTGGTTAAAATAATGCCACACACAGAAGTCATAAAAATTACTTGTCACATTGTAAATGCACATGGTGTTGTCCTGCCTTTCAAAAGAGATGTCAAACTCTCCATTGCCAGGCCACATAAAATATAGTGACGCTGGATAATTTAGCTTGAGATATTTCATCATCCAGAAAGTTTTTCTGAGACAGATGGACAGATAAACCACCTGCATTCATTCACATTTACTACTTGCTTTTTTGGATCCTTCAATCATGGATCCAAAAGAGGAATGCAAGTTCATGCCAATTTTTTTTCCTGTGCTTTTAAGCAGCCGATCCAGGATTTAACATCTTTCCAGAGATGAAAAAGGTAGAGTTTAGCTGTCATTTATTTGCACACAGGTAAATTCTTTCCAAACTTGGTGTGTCTTAGCATTTAAAAAAGAGGAAATATGTTTATTACAGAGCTACTCCTGCCGTTAAAAACAAGGATCAGTTTACTGGTTCCTTAGATGTAACCTCACTTTTCTTTTTAAGGTGTTGTTTTTATTAGAACATGGTAGCAACAAAGGAATAAATTGTAAACATTTATCATCTAAGCATTGCATTTATTGATTTTCTCATATATAGCACTTTGGGTACATAGTGATATATGTTGGTACCAATGAAAAACGAAAGGTTATAACAGTTCACTGATTATGGATCATCCCCTGAGAGAGCAAGAAAACTTGTAACAAAGTGCCTGAGTTGAACGTTACCCATTTATTGTGTTTTAAATGCACTTTGTGGATCCTTAATGCTGCAGGCCAATTTCTTTCCCGGAATCATTCCACTCAAGTCAGGAGAGTTACACCAATAGTTAATTTGCCTCTCTGTGAGTGCTTGTTTCTCCGTGTGAACATCTTGGTTTATTTGAAAGTCTCCTTCGGTAACTATGCAGTATGTTGTATCTTTTCAGATCATAAAGTAAATCATCAGTAACAGCTCAAGTAACATATGACATACAATTCAACCGCCTTCTATACCATGAATATAGATAAGGCTTTATGTACTTATTTCCTTAGGGCTAGATTCTGGTCAGCCTGTACTCAATCAGGAATTGGGAGGAGAGGCTAGAAAGACCCCACCGCTCTTTGGGTAATTACTTCTTGTGTGATCTGAGTGTAGGCGGGGAAGAATTCCAATCTGACATCTCCCAGAGCACCTGGCACCCGAAAGGATGTGAGGAAAGTAGAAGTAGGTGTAGCATTAGCTTCATAGGCAGAAGTATGCTGTACTCTCCCCGATTTGTCAGAGCTCCAGTGGCATTTTGTCACTCTGCAGTGGATTTTCCACAATGCTTCTCTTAGGATGGAGATGATCCACACTTCCTTGGTGCTGAAATGTGTCAGCCAGGCATAATCTAGCCTTTAGCGTGATGGCATTTATTTTAACTTCAGATCTTGCCTCCTCCAGAACAGTAATGTAGTACATTAGGTGTATAATTTTCTAGTCATGTCTGACTTTTTCTTAAGGTGACATAAAAGCAACAACTGACTTTTTTCTGACAGGCAGATTGTCAGTGTCATTCCAAATGAGCATTGCCGAGACAGATCTGCTTACAAATGTCAGAAGCTGGTGAAAGGGAGGCAGAAGAAAAGGAAATCAAGCTTCTGCATTTGCTGATATGTAACTGATGTTGTTATACAGTATGCAGCACTGAACAATGTGAAAGGGAAGGTATAATGTAAAAGGCGGTTAGGCTTGTTCTACACATGCCACTTATGTCGATATACTGTGGAAAATCCACACCAGTGAGTGAAGCAGTAATACCAACCTAACCCTGGTGTTGACAAGGCTGTGATAATGGAAAACCCTCCCACTGGCATAGGTAGCGTCTTCAGGGAAGCACTACAGCAGTGCAGCTGCAGCCTTTTCAATATAGACAAGCTCTTACATGGCTCACAATTTGTTGTCATTGCCAAGATGTGATGACATTTTTCAATGGTTGTAATCCCAACCATTATATGTTTCCCTCTGTGCCTCATGTAGTATACACTTCATCTCCTTTCAAATGCCCAAGGCTCTGAATGAGCTTTCTGGAAGGTATATTTAGTTTTCATATTTAACATTGCAAATGTAGCAGGGGTAAACACACCCAACTTGGTGAAGCATTGCTGTCCTTGAGTTTTCATTCATCCATTACACTGAAGAGGAAAAGCCTGATTGACACAGTTACTGAGCATCCAATAGCTGCCACTGACTTCAGTCAGTCCCAAGCTGAAATACAAGTTCATGTTTTCTTAACTTTGTGAAAGTTTAATTCACTTTTTAAATAAAACAATCATGGGCGGGGGGGGGGGGGGGGGGGGGAGGGAAGGCTGTGGGTTTCTATGTACGTTCCTGTTTATGTCCTGAAGGGAAAAAAGAAGAAATCCTCAGCTAGTGAAAATCAACATGGCTCCATTGAACCTGGTTTATCACTACAGAAGATCATTTCTGAACAGACTGAAAAGAAAAGTACCAGAAATGTTCAGGCTTGTGCTGGTAATATATCCAGCAGCATCCATATATCTAATGGATGACATGTTTAAAACAAACAACCAACCTCCCCCTCCCCCCCGCCAAAAAAAACAACAACAAGAGTTTGTCACCCCACAGATTTACTTGTACAAGTAAATCATATTCAAATTATCCTACTGAAGTTAGTGGGCCAGTTCATATGGAGTAAGGATTCTCAAATGATAGATGTTAGGACAGAGAGACCCTTTAGATTTCTGGCATGCTACAATTATAAAGACATTTCAAAAAGACTATACATTTTAAATGAATATACCATTTGCTAATAGAGCCAGCAGAAAACAATCCAAGAGGTGAAATGTTGTAGTTGGAACACTGTATGCTGAAGAGAAAGCCAGCTGAGCATGGCTTAACACACCCTTCCAGTTCCTAAAAGGAGGTCACATTGTACAAACCAAGCTTGGCACATGGAGCTGCAGAGAAATCAAATATTTGCATAAGATTTTCTACTTTTGCCTATGAAAAGGTAAGGCAACTGAAAAAGTTAAGGATCTCAGGGGAATGCACATTTTTAAGATACTGTGACAAAGCTCCTTCTCTGCTTTGGCAGGTCCTGCACTTTTGGGTGGACTGCTGAGCTTAGAGACTTATGGCAGCCTTCAGTTTAGACTCTTTCCCCAAGGGCACAAACTTGACATTTATTTAGCCATCCTCATCATTGGCCGACATAGAGGAAAGGGAGGTGAATAATCCCATAGGTTCTGCTGCTCCTCCCAGTGGGTTGGGGACAAGCCAGACCCCTTTCCGAAGTAGTCCTTCCCCTCTGGTGTGTCTCACTGTCCAGGCCAACTCTTCTGTGGCAAATAAGGAGTGAGGGGTAGAGAGAACCCAGGCCTGCCCTCTACTCCAGGGACCCTGTGGATAGCAGCTGTCTGCAACATCTCCAGAGCCATCTGTGTGACAGCTATGATTCCCTAGGCCACTTCCTCACTGTCCCATCCCAGCACCTTCTTTTTCCTTACTGCAGGACCGTCCACCTGGTTCCTGACAGTGTCTGTACTGCCTCCCTTCCACAGTCCTCCAGCAGCATGCCTCGTTACTCCAGCTCCTCACAAACCCAGAACTAACTCAAGGGAAGTCTTTTGAACCAGTATTACCCAGCTCTTAATTGGCTCCAGATGTCCTGATTAGCCTGTCTTAATTGGTTCTAGCAAGTTCCTGATTGACTCCAGGTGATTTGATTGCTCTGGAGTAGCCCCAGTTAGTTTACCCGGGAAAAGGGAATTGTGCAATCTGGGGCTAATGAACCTGCCTTCTGTCACTCTCCTGTAGCCATCTGGCCTCACCCTGTTACAGATTAATATTATATTCTACAGTAAAATTTCTCATTTTCAGAAAAAAATAGTAATTACGAGTCTATTTAAGATTTGTTTTTGCAAAATTAAACTCCAAAATCTCAACCTACTTTTACTTAAGGGAATTGTCTATGGAGACAAAAAAAACCTGTCACAACTGGAGTCACACAATGCACACAAACATGAAATATTTTCTAGGGGGAGAAGTGGAGTAACCCGTTAGTGATCGGTAAAGAGACGGACATTCAGTGATGGGTGTCCTAATATTCAGCTGGCATATTAACCTTTTTAAATCTAAAAAATTAAAAGTACAAGACATAAGAACATAAGAATGGCCGTACTGGGTCAGACCAAAGGTCCATCTAGCCCAGTAGCCTGTCTGCCGACAGTGGCCAGCACCAGGTGCCCCAGAGAGGGTGGACCGAAGACAATGATCAAGCGATTTGTCTCCTGCCATCCCTCTCCAGCCTCTGACAGAGGCCAAGGACACCATTTTATCCCCTGGCTAATAGCCTTTTATGGACCTAACCTCCATGAAATTATCTAGCTTCTCTTTAAACTCTATTATAGTCCTAGCCTTCACAGCCTCCTCTGGCAAGGAGTTCCACAGGCTGACTACACGCTGTGTGAAGAAGAACTTTCTTTTATTAGTTTTAAACCTGCTACCCATTAATTTCATTTGGTGTCCTCTAGTTCTTCTATTTAGGGAACTAATAAATAATTTATTTTTATCGGCCCTCTCCACACCACTCATGATTTTATATACCTCTATCATATCCCCTCTCAGTCTCCTCTTTTCTAAACTGAAAAGTCCCAGTCTCTTTAGCCTCTCCTCATATGGGACCCGTTCCAAACCCCAAATCATTTTAGTTGCCCTTTTCTGAACCCTTTCCAAGGCCAAAATATCTTTTTTGAAGTGAGGAGACCACATCTGTACACAGTATTCAAGATGTGGGCATACCATAGTTTTATACAGGGGCAGTAAGATATTCTGGGTCTTATTTTCTATCCCTTTCTTAATAATTCCTAGCATCCTATTTGCCTTTTTGACAGCCGCTGCACACTGCGTGGAAGTTTTCAGAGAACTGTCCATGATAACTCCAAGATCTCTTTCCTGATTTGTCAGAGCCAAATTAGCCCCCATCATACTGTACGTATAGTTGGGGTTATTTTTCCCGATGTGCATTACTTTACACTTATCCACATTAAATTTCATTTGCCATTTTGTTGCCCAATCACTCAGTTTGGTGAGATCTTCTTGGAGTCCCTCACAGTCTGCTTCTGTCTTGACTATCCTAAACAGTTTGGTATCATCTGCAAACTTTACCACCTCGCTGCTTACCCCTTTCTCCAGATCATTTATGAATAAGTTGAACAGGATTGGTCCTAGGACCGACCCTTGGGGGACACCACTAGTTACCCCTCTCCATTCTGAAAATTTACCATTTATTCCTACCCTTTGTTTCCTGTCTTTTAACCAGTTCTCAATCCAAGAAAGGACCTTCCCTCTTATCCCATGGCCATGTAATTTACACAAGAGCCTTTGGTGAGGGACCTTCTCAAAGGCTTTCTGAAAAATCTAAGTATACTATATCTTCTGGATCCCCCTTGTCCACATGTTTGTTAACCCCTTCAAAGAACTCTAATAGATTAGTAAGACAGGATTTCCCTTTACAGAAACCATGTTGACTTTTGTCCAACAAATTATGTTCTTCTACATGCTTCACAATTTTATTCTTTACTATTGTTTCGACTAATTTGCCCGGTACTGAAGTTAGACTTACCGGTCTGTAATTGCCCGGATCGCCTCTAGAGCCCTTTTTAAATATTGGTGTCACATTGGCTACCTTCCAGTCATTAGGTACGGAAGCCGATTTAAGGGATAGGTTACAAACCACAGATAATAGTTCAGCAATTTCCCATTTGAGTTCTTTTAAAACCCTTGGATGAATGCCATCCGGTCCCGGAGATTTGTTAACATTAAGTTTTTCTATTTGTTCCAAAACCTCCTCTAATGACACTTCAATCCGGGACAGTTTCTCAGATTCATCACCCACAAAGGACGGTGCAGATTTGGGAATCTCCCCAACGTCCTCAGCTGTGAAGACTGAAGCAAAGAAATCATTTAGTTTCTTCGCAATGGCTTTATCGTCCTTGATTGCGCCTTTTATAGTTCGATCGTCTAGGGGACCCACAGGTTTTTTAGCAGGCTTCCTGCTTCTAATGTACTTAAAAAACATTTTGTTATTTCTTTTTGAGTTTTTGGCTAGCTGTTCCTCAAAATCTTTTTTTGCTTTTCTTATTATATTTTTACACTTGATTTGACAGTGTTTATGTTCCTTTCTATTTATCTCACTAGGATTGGACTTCCACTTCTTAAAAGATGCCTTTTTGTCCCTCACTGCTTCTTTTATGTAGTGGTTAAGCCACGGTGACACTTTTTTAGGTCTCTTGCTATGTTTAATTTGGGGTATACATTTAAGTTGGGCCTCTATTATGGTGTCTTTAAAAAGTTTCCATGCAGCTTGCAGGGATTTGGCTCTAGTCACTGTGCCTTTTAATTTCTGTTTAACTAGCCTCCTCATTTTTGTGTAATTCCCCTTTTTGAAATTAAATGCCAGGGTGCTGGACTGCTGAGGTGTTCTACCCACCACAGGAATGTTGAATGTTATTATATTATGGTCACTATTCCCAAACGGTCCTGTAACGGTTATTTCCTGGACCTGATCCTGCACTCCACTCAGGACTAAATCGAGAATTGCCTCTCCCCTTGTGGGTTCCTGCACCAGCTGCTCCAAGAAGCAGTCATTTAGGACATTGAGAAATTTTATCTCTGCTTCTCTTCCTGAGGTGACATGTATCCAGTCAATATGGGGATAATTAAAATCCCCCATTATGATAGAGTTCTTTATTTTGCTAGCCTCTCTAATCTCCCTCAGCATTTCAATGTCAGTATCGCTGTCCTGGTCAGGTGGTCGGTAATATATCCCTACTGCTAATTTCTTATTTTTGGAGCATGGAATTACTATCCTTAGCGATTCTATTGAACATGTTGATTCATTTAATATTTTTATTTCATTTGATTCTACATTATCTTTCACATACAGTGCCACTCCACCACCCACCTGGCCTGCTCTATCCTTTCGATATATTTTATATCCCGGTATGATTGTGTCCCACAGATTTTCCTCATTCCACCAGGTTTCAGTGATGCCTATTATGTCAATCTCCTCCTTTAATATGAGGTACTCTAGTTCACCCATCTTATTAGTCAGACTCCTACCATTTGTGTAGAAGCACTTTAAAAATTTGCCACTGCTTATTTGTCTGCCCTTCCCTGGTGCATTGGATTCCTTTGTATGCAGTTGTTTGTCTGCTTTGGCCGATGGTTTACCCTCTCCCCTCCTCTCTTTCTGACTACAGCTTAGAGAATCTCTATCAATGGATTCTCCTCTAAGAGAAGTCTCCCTCCGATTTACGTGCATCTCCGCACCAATCGGCTTTCCCCCATCTCAGTTTAAAAACTGCTCTATAGCCTTTTTAATGTTTAGTGCCAGCAGTCTGGTTCCACCCTGGTTTAGGTGGAGCCCATCCTTCCTGTATAGGCTCCCCCTCTCCCAAAAGTGTCCCCAGTTCCTAATAAATCCAAACCCCTCTTCCCTACACCATCGTCTCATCCACGCATTGAGACTCTGAAGCTCTGCCTGCCTACCTGGCCCTGCGTGTGGAACTGGAAGCATTTCCGAGAATGCCACCATAGAGGTCCTGGATTTCAGTCTTTTTCCTAGCAGCCTAAATTTGGCCTCCAGGACATCTCTCCTATCCTTCCCTACGTCATTGGTACCTACATGTACCACAACCACCGGCTCCTCCCCAGCACTACACATAAGTCTATCTAGATGCCTCGAGAGATCTGCAACCTTCTCACCAGGCAGGCAAGTGACCATACGGTTCTCCCGGTCATCACAAACCCAACTATCTATGTTTCTAACAATGGAATCACCCACTACTAACACCTGCCTCTTCCTAACTGGCATTCCCTCCCCCTCAGAGGTATCCTCAGTGCGAGAGGATACCGCAACATCCTCCAGGAGGAGGGTCCCAACTACGGGATGGTTTCCCTCTGCTCCCATTGAATGCTCTGTTCCCCTGAGACTTTCATCCTCCTTAAGAGCAGTGGGGCTCTCAGACTGGAGGTGGGACAGTACTACAGTGTCCTGGAAAGTCTCATCAACATATCTCTCTACCTCCCTTAGCTCCTCCAGTTCAGCCACCCTGGCATCCAAAGCCCGAACCCGGTCTCTGAGGGTCAGGAGCTCCTTGCAACGGGTGCACACATACGCCACCCACCCAGAGGGCAGGTAATCATACATGTTACACTTGACGCAATAAACAGGATAGCCCCCACTCTGCTGCTGGGCTTCTGTCTCCATTTTTCTAATGAATAAGATTAAGCAGAAACTGGGATTCTTTTTAAACCTCTGGAATATAGATTATTATAAGAGTTATGTTTTAAAGAAGGTCAGAAGTCCCTAGTGCCCTCTAACCTCCCCCTCTAAACTCCCTCTCCAAACTCCCTGTTAGCTGTTCCTGTTCACAAGCTCCCTGGTCGCTGAGTCACAGGCTTATATAGCTCTGGTAGCCCCTCCCCCTGACTGAGGCTCAGCCAATTAACAGAGGCTTCTAGATTTCAAACCTTTTAGAAACTCCTTCAAACAAACAAACCAACCAAACACACAAACACAAGCTCAGCACACAGCAAATAACTTCCCCCCCACACAAACACACACTCCAGACAGCCACTTACCACAAGGGTCCCATTTTTCCTCCTCTTTTACCTGGAGAACTCCCTCTCCAAACTCCCTGTTAGCTGTTCCTGTTCGCAAGCTCCCTGGTTCACAAGCTCCCTGGTCGCTGAGACACCTCCTTTTCATCTCCTCACTCACAATCTACATCCCTCTTTTGAAGAGCCTGCAACTAAGACTTCCTTTTAAAAATATTTGGAGACTGGGGAGTGATCATAAGCCATCAAATATTCAGCTGCATTTTTCGTCAAGGGAGAACATTTAGCACCAATAAGCTAAGTCCAGATGACAGTGAAGCCACTAGCATGAATTTGTACATGAAAACTGTATTTATGTGTGTAAATCCAACAAGCATTTACTCAGTTTATTGTTCAAATGAATTTTGCATGCACAAGCCTAAGTTTATGAATGCAAAAATCTAGCTGCAGAAGATGGCAACTGTAATTTTACAGGCTGTGTTAAAAAATTGGCGCTTAATATGCAGACAGTTCTTTTGTATGTTCACTGATCATCCTATCTCCTAATTTGTCAAGCAGACTAGAGGACACAGTGAGTAATGGCATGTTTTATATCAGCCATCAACAACAGAATTCCTTATGTAGAAAGTATATTAAATAATTGGAATTATTGATAACCATTGTTCAGCCACAGGTGGCATGATGAAACATCCTAATAACATTTTTGTTTCTTACTTTTCAAGACAGGGTCAAATGAAATGCAAGCTACAGCGTATCTATTAGTTGGTTTATGACTGTCTGCTTTTGTCAGTGAATTTTATCCTATAAACTTTTTGCCCCAGCAAGCTCAATCGATATCATTACTAGCACGTCAAAAAATCATCAATTTACAAGCAAAACAGATTTTTTTGAAATGGTATTCTACTGTACTTTGAAGATATATCATTTTTAGAAGAGGCAATTTAACAACCCATTGAATATACTAGAATTTCACAAATGATTATTTCTGCTATTGTTTAACAATGTGTGCGCGCGCACTCTGGTTTATAAAGCAACAAATATCAGCATGTTTTGCTTCAAAGCAAGGCCCTTGGCTTCTGTGTTCACCACACATATCTGTTGTTGGAATTCTACTGCCTTAGGCAGAGGGGCAATTTTCTCAGCCACATTTGCCTTTCCCTCTGCTCTTTGAGCTCCCAACTTTCTACTCACACAAAACCAAACTCCCTCAAAGCCATGCCCCCTGCCCTGATGCTTCCCCAAGGCCACACCTCCTGCTTACTACATTCTCCCTCCCTTGGTGGCTCATTCTTCCCCACCCTTACTCGCTTTATGGGGCTGGAGCAGGGGGTTGGAGTGTGATGGCTCTAATTGCAGCTGCAGGCTCTGGTGTGCGGCAGAGGGATGAGGTTGGGGAGAGAGTGAGATATCTAGCTGGCGGTGCAGGCTCTGGGATGGAGCTAGGGCTGAAGGGTTTGGGATGCAGAAGGGGGCTTCAAGCTGAGGGATTTCAAGTGTGTGGGGAGGGTTAACGTTGAGGCAGGGGACTAGGATACAGGAGGGGATGAGGTTTGAGCCTGGGGGTGCAGGCTTTGTGGTGGGGCAGGGATCAGGGACTTAGGGTGCAGAAGGGGAATCTGCATTTTAGGGGCCAAGTCTGGGGCTTGGTCTCTAGCACTGGCTTAACTTGGATGGCTCCCACTCAGCAGTGCTGTGAAGCTCAGGCAGGGTCTCTGCTTGTCCTGGTTTTGTGCTGTGCGCTGGAAGCAGCCTACAGGTCCAATTCCAAGGCAGTGGAGGGCCAGAAGGCTCTGCACAATTCTCTTGCCTGCAAGCACCACCCCTGCAGCTCCTCTTGGCTGAGGTTTCTGGTCAAGGGAGTGTGGCGCTGGTGCTCAGGGCAGGGGAAGTGTGTGGAACCTCTTGCCTCCCTGCTAGGAGTTGGACCTTCAGGACACTTTCAGGGTGCAGTGCAGAGCCAGGATAGGTAGGGACTAGCCTGACTGGGATCCTCAGCACCAATGACTGGACTTTTAATGGCCCAGTTGGAGGTGCTGACCAGAGTCACCAGGGTCCCTTTTCAACTGGGTGTTGTAAAAAACTGGATGCCTGGCAACCCCAACCTGGTCTAAAGAGGGGGAAGCAGAACCAGGCCCAATAAAGTGGACTTTTTAAAGGTCGTCATTAATTACATGCTCTCTTGTTGTCTGGGAGACCATTTTTTTCTTTTGATTTGTAAAGATGGTAATACAATAAATGCTAAGTGCTTATTCGATGCAGATTACAAGACCAGAAGGGACCACTGCAATAATCTAGCTTGACTTATGTAAAGAGACCTTAGAAATTCCCCAAAACAATTCCTAGAGCATCTCTTTTTTAAAAAAATTGACAATGGATATTTTTCCTCAAAGTGCTGGTGATGGAGAAGCCGCTACAACCCTTGGTAAATTGTTCCCAAATGTTAAATTATTCTCACCCTTCATTTTCTTCTCATTTTGGTTCTGAATTTGTGTAGCTTTATATTCCAGCCATTAGAAATCTAGATGGACCATTAGTCTGACCTAGTATGGCTGTTTTTATTTTCTTATTATTGTGTTTTTCCTTTCTCTACTAGATTGAAGAGCCCATTATTAAATATTTGTTTTCCTTCTGAATATAATGTGTGCTGCTGTAGATCAATTTTAGATGTATTGAGAACACAACCAATGAAGAATATAACTGGCAGCCTCCCTTAATCCTCAGAATTGCCCAAAATAATGAGACAGAATCCCAAATCATACCACTGTAGACGCCTGTGTACTTCAATATACCTCTCTGGACCCCCAAAAGGGGAGGAGAAATACATGGTCTTTGTGCCATGCCCTGAAAGTCAACAAATGTGTGTACCTTCACACCAAAGTTCATCTTCAACACAGGGAACAGACACCTGGAGCTTCATGCAGACCCATTCTGAGAATTAAAGTTCCCAGAATCTCAGTGACCTGCTGGCATACCCATTAAGCTTTCCCCAGTTTGTTGAATAGCACAAACTTTGATTCACATGAAAATTAAACAAGAGAGAGCAGTCTGCACTTCTGTTGAGCTATAAAGACAAAAGCTGTCCCCTTGCTAGCTGAATTTAAAAAAAAAAAAGCTGGATAAAAAAAAATCTTTCCAGCAGTGGGGAAACTTGCATGCAGTTACACAAACTGCTTGATGTAAAAAGACTGACATTGATCTGGATGAAGTTTTGTTAGGTGAATTTCCCATACTGCTTGACCATACTGTATTTTTGTATCAGATTTGTCCTCACCAACTGCATAGAGAAACAATTATGCTGCAGTTAAAGATCATTCTCAGGATGGTCTCTTGGCTAGAAGGATTTCACTGCATTTTTCCAAAAAATGTTAAAAGGTATGAAATATTGTTGGAATACATAAGAAGAGGGCAAAAGGGTTGATAGCCCAGTGCTTCAGAGGAACTCTACTGGGAATAGTGACAACTGCAATATTAATTTCACAGCTGATAATTAAGTTGCAGGGCTGTATTTCCTTCATGTGGTGCAGAGAGGTGCAAAGCATCATGAGGCTAGCATGTGGGGCAGATAGGCCCCACACTGGGAACAGAAGGTTTAAATCTGTGGACCTATTTTGCCCAGATCCACTACACTTGAAATAAATGTCAGGCATGGAGGGAAATTGAAAAGAGAAGCTCTGGTCCAGTTCAGGGCTGATTAGGAAGGAGAGCTGAGCTCTGCTCCCCTTGATAGGAAAGAAGCTGGGCTGCAGCCTAGAGACTGAGAAGCTTTGCTGGCTAGACAGAAGGGATGACCATTTGACGGTGGATCAGTGGAATCAGGGATGGTTTGGAGATTTAAGTATGAGGCCCCGCGGAAAGGGTGTTGGATGAAGTGATTTGGAACTGCTTGTTTATTTGTTCGTTCCTGATTTCCCTTGGACCTTAGCACCCTGGAAAGGGTCGGAATGAAGTGGGCCTTAACTGGAGGGCCAAAATACTGCTACTTGGACCTTTTAGAGACAGCAACTGGGCCACAAGGAGATACAGTAGAGGCAGCCTTGTCACAGCTGATTACCTGCTTCATCCTTAAGGAGGCAAGTGATCATTTCATTGGTTTCCTGCTTTATTGATTGCACCAGAAAAAAGCAACTTTAATGCATCTTCCTGCCACTATCTTTTGGTAATTCTCAAGGTACATTCTGCTGATGTTGTGTACGCATCCAGCAATGGTGGGCAACCTGTGGCCTGCAGGTCACTCTCAGCATATCAGGGTTAGCGTCAAATGGACTGCCAGACAGGCCGCTTACCTTGCGTCCACATGTACAGCCTTCTGCAGCTCCCATTGGCTGCAGTCCACTATTCTCAGCCAGTGGGAGATGCAGGAAGCAGCAGCCAGCAAGTCCCTGAAGCCTATTCCATTTCCTGCAGGTGTCATTGGCTGGGAATGGTGAACTGGAGTTAATGGGAGCTGTGAACAGCCGTATCTGTGAATGGAAGGTACATGTTAATACCAAACAACTTGTCTGGCAGCCTGCAGTGACTAACTCTGACACTTGAGGTGTGGCCTGCAGGCCGCAGATGGCCCACCACTAAGCCAGATCCTCAGCTGTGTAACATGGCCTGGCTTCACTGAAATCAAAATAACTGCACCCATTTACTCCAACTGAGTATATGGCCCCAAATATTTCCTATGTTTTCACACAGAAAAGAGGACATCTTAATTTACCTTTTCTATGAGACCAGGAACTACATCTCAAAAGCCATGAAAGAAAAACAGCAGCTAAACATAAGGGAATTCTCCAGAGACAAGTACCAAAATATTTCTTCTGATTTGTACATGCTGAAACTGCAAATATACAAGTAATTAATGTTGTTTGAAGCATAGAGAGAAACATACACTGCAAACTAGGGATGTGAAGGGGTAATGGTGCTTGGGAGCAGCCCACCGCCCCATGCCTACCACAGGTGGGGGGGCTGCTTCAGCCTTGCCAGGCCCATCACTCCGGAGGCTGGGGTAGGAGCCAGAAGACTCGTGGGCTGAGAGCTGCTCCAGTTGGACAGGAGCAGTCCCCTGCCTGGGTTCCCACTTCATCAGTTAACCAGCTAAACCTAATGTTTAACTGGTTAACTGATTAGACAGAATTTTACATCCCTACTGCAAACAATCTGGGATCAGAGTGCTTAAATGAATGAATTGCATATTGATCCAAAAATATTACAATGCACAAGTCCCCAAATGCAGGAAGAATCACAACCATGTATTTCCAAGTAAAGCGTGGGCTGGAAACCATCTCACACTTCCTCATTTCACGATTACTCTTGCTACCGCCATTCCCTTACTTGCCCTTATAACACTAGTCACTGCTGATGATTTTGCCTCTGTAATCCTCCTCAGCAGAAGATAAAATTCTGGTAACTCTAATAACTGAAAATGAAGATAAGGAAAATGAGTCCTCATTTGGGTGACATCCTTACTCGGTATAGGGCAATTAACTTTCCGAAGATGCACCTCTGTAGTTAATGTACAATGAACTATTAAGCTCTGATGTTGAGAGACTACTCTAAGTGGTCACAAAAGTAGCCTCAATGGACAAATTTCAGCCCCACAGACCTTAGAAGATTCTATGGCTTATCTTTTGGATGAGTCATTTTCCTTTTTCGCCTTTTCAGTGCCTGGTGCATAGTGGCTCATGCGTTCTAAGCACTAATTGCTACATTTCTTCCCTAACGGTAATAGTGGAGAAAGTACTCCTAATAGACACAGGATAAAATATTGCACCTGTTACAGTAAATAGGAAGCATACAATGCTTAATCTGAGACAGTGCTTCCAGCTTTATTCTTGTAACTTCAGTGAAAGCTTATGTTTTGAATGTTTTTGGTTTAATTACTGCCATAATTAACATAAGCAGTACAGCCTAGATGTTCAATACCTTCCCTATAAAGTATTATTATTGTTATATCTTAATTGCTTATATAATCCTACCCCACCTGTTAATTTATTATTGCATCTTCTGCTTGTCTCCCTACCTCTTCCGTGCCTTTTTAATATGCAGCCTCTTATTAACAGACTGTATCCCCCATTAAGCTGTCCTGCACAACTCACCCTTTGCTTCAAGACCAACAACTGCAGAGGAACACTTGTTCAATTTGTATGTGAGCTGAGGTACATTGGACAATTTGGAGGTGTGTAAGAAAAAGATAAAACTCTTTCCAGTTGACCCACAGAACTCGAGAGTACATTTCCATAGAAGCAGGGAGATATGCTTCCCCACTCTGATGAAGATATGAGTGATAGCTCTAGTCAAGCTAGTGCACCAAACAAATCAGTGTGGCCAAGACAGACGAGGCAATGCCAGAAGCTGCCAGAGTACAATCCCCAACTGACCCTTTGTGTGCATACTTAGGTTGCTAACCCATACCGCCATCTATGCTGTTATGCCACACTGCTATTTTCAGTACTTTTCAATTTGAGGAAAGCTAGCATGTGTTCTGTCTGACCTGGGAATCACATCTCCCAGCTGCTGTGTGGACACACCCTAGGTCAAACTGCCAGCCTGCAGGCCATCCCCAGGCAGAGCAGTTGTGCAATCCAGCTTGGGAGTCCCAGCGGGCCAGGGGGGTGTGTCTCCTTTCCTGTTCCCCAAGCCAAGCCCCTTCCTGCCACCTCTCTGCCCTTTATCCTCTAACACTCCCTCCTCCAAGGATGCAGGCTTGGAGATTACTGTAGGACCTGGTACGGGGCAGCAGCAGCGGTTGGATCCCCTGCACTCTCTGCAATGGAAGGAGCCATGGGGAAGTGAGTGTGTGCACCTGCTAAGTGCATGTGCCCACTCCTGCCACTGTGGAGAGTGCAGGGGGACTCACTGCTTCTGTCCTACTCAAGACCCCCCTCAGTAATCCCCAAGGCTGTGTCCTTGGGGGATGGAGTGCCTTAGGCGGGGAAAGAATGGGGTGGTGGCAGGAAGGGGTGAGGTTTGGGGAACAGGCACGACTTCCCCAACCCACTGGGACTCCCAGGCCAGAGCAATTGCTTTGTCTGGGGATGGCCTGTGGGCTGGGAGTTTGAGACCTGTGCCTTACATGATGTAAGACCAGGCTAGCCTGTGTTTAGGACTCAGGCTCAAGCCTGACTTCCCTTCCATCTACGCACAACTTATGGTAACCTTGGGCTCAGACCCAGGATCCTGCAGGGCTGAAAGGTCCAAGCCTGAGTCGAGCGGTACCCAGGGTTCAGACCTTATTGTTTTGCAGCATCAACTCAACCTCCTTTAACTCAGGACCCAACCGTCTGCTAAAGGTATCTCAGTCCCACAGGCCAACTTCCTTTGTCCTCTCTATTCCCATATTCTCCAATTCACTCAGGTAAAAATGGAAGCAACCCCACCTGGCATGCAGCAGCAGCTCCGTGAGTTAGCATTAACTCTCCCATTGCCGTCTGACCAAACACACCAACAGTGAGCCTTCTATGCTTGCAACAGACTGACCAGAACAATTTTTTGGGGGCAAAGCAAGCTGCTTCCTGGTCACAGGAGCAGTCAGATTTTAGTGCATCTCCGGTGTGATACCAAAACTGAAGACTGTGCCCTTTAGTAAGGGAGCTGGCAGCTTGTGCAAATTTATTGGGTCAGCACAGGGAGTGGATTAAGCAACTCAAGAGTGAGCACTGGAAAACTAGAGACCAGAAACACACCTCAGGTAACTTGTCAACATTGTGTCCCTTTTATGAGTTTGACTGAGTGCTGGGCACTGAGACCAGCACAGAGCCAACAGTGCTTCCTGATGAACTGGTCAGCTGGGATGACGACCTGCTGGCCACAGAGTCCAGCCTGGGGACAATGAAGTCACTCCGTTACTGAAGCCAGTCTCAGAGAAAGCTTTGCCTTAGGAGCAGCAGCACAATCTGAGTAGTCAATGTGCCTCCTGGGGAACAGCCCACTTGGAAGCTACAACCTGAACAGAGTCTCCTTCGCAGTATGCTAGGGCTTTCCAGAAACAGCTTGGAAAATGACATGGTGGGGTGACATTCAGGCCTCATGAGCGTCTGGGCAGGGCAACTGAATGTGATGATTTTCTGGCTTCATTTTAATGACACATGCAATAATTGGAGGAATTTCTAGTCAATGAACAAACGCAAAAGTTATGATACACCCCAGCTAGCAGTGTGTATCCACTAAGGGCAGATTATGTGCTAATACCTTACTCCCTCCCCCCTAACATACACAAACCCTGTGGAGTTCAAAATGTCAACTAGGAAATGCAAACAGTAAGGAGCACTTTTCACTGTGTTCTGTAGCAATATACTGAAGTTCAGGTCTGGAAATGTAACATAAGGATTTTTTTTCTGTGCTCCTACCTCGGCATATTTGAGACAATAACCCTCCATGTCTTGTACTACACGAAGCCTTCCAACCTCTACTGGCTGCAGTACCTTCACAGCTCACACTCTGTGCAGTACAAACCTGTCCCAATGTACCTTCATGGACCATACCAAAAGGAAGCATTTGTGATGAACTTATGGTTGAAGTTCTGGCATGGTCCAACAAGTAGGTCCCGTACCAGAGACAGAGGGTCTTACAGCTAGAGAAAAGGCATGCTGAGAGTCAAAAGGAAAGGTTGAGATTGGCTGCAGCGCTTGACAGCAGGGTTTCAGTTGGGAGCTCACACCTGCTTTGCAGTGTCTGGCGCAGGAATGGTGGCTAAGGGAGGAAGACAGAGCTCAGTAGAAAAAATTGTTTGAGCAGCCAATAAAAATCATGGATGCAAGAGTACCATGGCCTGAGTTCCCTGTGAAATACGCTTAGATGCTGTCTACAAACAGTTTGGAAAGTGCCATGGCAGGGTGACCCAGGCATTCAGGCCTCATGAGTGACTGGGCAGGGTAACATGGCTCTATCTTGTCCCCCCTCTCTTGTGGATGCGTCCACTTCCTTCCCTGAGTGCCCTGTGCACAGCAAATAGGGGAAGAAGGATGAGAGAACAGGGGCCAGGCAGTATGGAATAATAGGGGGTTCTGTCTTCTACATGGCTTCATACTTTACACTTGTTCATGTACTTCTTTTGTTGTTGGTTTGTTTGTTTCTTTGGGGAAGGTTCTGTTGTGACTGATATTTTGGCATGACAATAGCAGCTGGCCTGCCTGGCAATGGGCTTTTCTAATACATGTTTATGCAGAAAGCTTTTCATGCCATCAAGAAAATGTATTGTGATCACTGCATCACATCACACAATCAGGACCAATTTAGGAATTAGTAAGCAGATTTTAGTCTTCTACCAAGTTAGGTAGATCAACCCACGCTTCAGCCATTTCCTTAGATGAATCCATGCTATAAAATTTTGCCCCCATTTCATTAGGGGACACCCCTCCCCACACACTGAACCCCCCACCCAATCAATTAGCCCTAGTGCCACCCCCACCAGTACATTAATTAAAAAGTACTACTCCTGCTCCTCCCTTGGGCCATGCAAATCCCTAGTATGAGAGCCCAAAGCATCCCTGATGTCCTTTGCCCAGGTGCATCCAGCTCCACCTGTAGTAGGTGACCTTTCAAGGTGAGTGTACAGATTCAACATCCCCTCATTGTTACAGGCCAATTCATGGGGAATGGCTCACCTCTGGCTTTACAAAGATAGTGAAAAGCACAGCATGCCACAGTTATGCACACAGCACTGATGACACTGAAATCCAAATGGGTCTGTAGGCATCTCTAATGGGATTTCAGTCTGCCAAAAGCACATTCAGCCAGCCATTCTACACCTTTTGAGACAAGTAAATATGCCATCTTTTGCCAGCCCCTCTAAAAATCAAGGTATGGATTCATAAGCCATCATCAAAGGGATAATGCAGCATCCCCCTGGAATAACAATGAGAACAGTAACTCCATTCATGGCCATGCCATTTAGTGATAACAGTGTACAGCCTGTCTGTGAATGTGGACTCTTGATAAACAAAACAAAAAACCTTGGCATCGTGAACTTTCCTGGAGCAGCTCACACTGACATTCATAAATTGGCCTCTGTGGTCCACAAGGGCCCACATAACAATAGTACTCTTTATGCAGTTTATGCGTTTATATGCTCCTGGAAGAAGAGGTCAATTTGTGGGCACATGAGTCTTATCAATGGCCTCAGCACAATCCGGATTCTCTCAATGCCAGCAATTACCTTAGAAATATCTTTAGTGCCCACCATCTTGGGGTAAACCAAATGCTTGACTTCCTCAGAAACGATCTCCATCATTTTATTCCAAGTTAACTTCCATTGCTTGGGAATGGAACTGTAGTAATCTGAGGTAGCCAGCTTCCAGATAGCAGTCGCAACTTGCCTTTGGACAAGCAAGGGCGTCTATATTTATGTCTTTATGCTGGAGAGTCAGTGCACGCTGCTCACAAAGCTCCAGAAATGTTGCTTTCTTCATGCAAAAGTTTTCTTCACTGCAGGTCCTCTCAGCTGCAAGACTATGTGCTTTCGTCAATCTGTGCTGGTGGCCCTGCATGAGAAGAGCTTGCTTCCTACATAGGCAGTACCCTCTATATTAAGATTCATTGCCAATGCTGATCATGAAAGTCTGTCCTCCTCTACTGCCTCCTTTTCCAGCATAAACTGTACTAAGTGCCCTTGGGGGCCAAAATGTTCTACCAGCACCTCACAGAATCTGTACCCTATTTTATACACAGGAATGACAATGCAACCAGAGAAGTTCAGCAGGCTGTGTTGGTGGGCTGTTCAAACTTCCTGTAACTTGCCGAGTAGACAGTAAAGTTTTCTACAATGCACCATAATTAAAGGGCTAGAGCAGCCACAGTTAAGGAGGACACTAGGAAATCTGGGATATGGCTGGTTTGACTTAGATCTGTGTGGTACAGTATGGATGGCAGAGTCACAGGTTTGAGCCCAAGCTAGACAATTCTAAACTTAGAGCTGGCAATCAATGTAGACACTGAAGCTCCAGGTTCTGTAACCAAGGGACTGTGAACTTGAGACCCCCTAACCATAGGCTTACACTGCAATGGAGACATACCCTCAGGGGCATTGGAAATCCCACCCAATTTCTTGATTACATCTTGCCTGCGTCAGGCTTCTGATTTGTATTTCATAAGATACTCCTCAAGAGGAACCTGCAGATTTGTCTTACACATATCAATGCTACTACATGCCCATGCTTCTTTCCCTTCTTTCTCTTTCCTCTTACCCTTTCTTCCTCCCTCCTCTGTGTTTGTCTTTTTCCTAATTCTTTCTGGGTCTTGCTTTCGCTCTCATTTCTCAATCTCAATTTGTGAGATACAAAAGCAGTTCATAGCTGGTATTCTCCAACAGCGTGAACATTTACTTCTGTCACGCAATACGACAAGAAAATTCAACAACCACAACGTAACAGCATGTTTGAAATAAGGTTTCTATGCCCTTGCAACAGTTTTCACATCTCTGTGTGGTTACATCTCAGCAACTTAACAATGGGGATGTGGTTTAGGTGAATAATTGTTTATACACTAAGTAACTCTCCAAGTCAGCATCGCTGAGATTGACTACTGTTGCTGGCCAGTGGGCTCATCTATCAGTAAGGAGTTCACTGACACATGTAAAAAGACATATTTTTTTCTTTTTCTGGACCAGGATTGGCTGAAATCTTTTCCTGGTCACATTGCAAGAGAGTGTCATGACTAATTCAGGAAGTACCCTTTTTTTGCAGCACAAACAATAACTACAATACATAAAATAAAGACAGCAGAGCTCAACAACTGTACTGTGTCATTGTCCAATTAAGAAATGCAGATAAAGTTCCCAAAATAGCTTTCGATTAACACTTATTATGTACCACAGAATATTTCATTTCTTAAATGGCCATTAATTGTTAATATACTGCAATTAGCCAGTAAGTATGTGATTAGTATTCTGCTGAATGCTTATTTAATGTTATTTGGCATTCATTACCAATGAATAAATATTTAATTGAAGACTGCTTCTTCCATAGCAGGATGGATGATTTCCTTGCACCTCTTCCATTATTATTTTCTATTTGTTTTCCTCCACCCTGTCACCTTTCAAGTTGTAGAATTCTTCCTGTGGTTCAGTCAGCTAAGCAGAATGCAATCCGTTTTTTAACCATTCAAAATAATGAACTGGGAGGATAGGTGCTCTAAAGCACAGCAAAGTGCAGTCAGCAAAATATTTTTTAACCCCTACCAGACAAGGATCCGTGAAATAGACCCAGAGCTACAATTTCTGAACCCTCCCCCATTCTCCTTTGCATCTCACTGACTGCAGGTAGACACGAGAGAGAGCAAATGAGGCAGAGAAAATGCAGCAGTCCATATACATGGTAATACAATTGCCTTATGGAGAAAACTTCAATTGCTTTTCTACAAGGTAATTGTGCCTGTGCTGTGTGATACGCATTAGCTGATGCAAAAAGGTGAAAATCATGCAACTAGTTCATGACACTTGGCGGTTACATTTTCAATTGGCCTCTGTTTAAGATTATTCCTTTAATAATATCAGCTTAGGAGTTTACTTACATTGCTTGAAGTGATTCTAGGTGACTCAATTTTTTGCATGTCCAACGTGAGACACAAGGAGCCTCAGGTAAAATTCAGGCTCCATGAAGTCAATGAGCATTTTGCCATTGACTTCAATAGAGCCAAGATTTGTGCACTGTATTTTGCAATGTCAAGCATCTATCATCTGAAAATTAAGTCCCTTTAAATGTGTATCCAACTGGGCACCCAAAAATCCCTAATCGATTTTGAATACTTTTTTAAAAGATCCTTTATCTGCACTAAAAGAGCTGGACGAACAGTGAAAATGTGCCAACATTTTATTCTGAATATTTAATCAAATTTGAATATATTCATGTATATTTCTGTGTTGTTTATTGACTTTGCAAACATGTTACTTAAATACACTTTTTTTCGTTATTCATCCAGATTAAAGTGAGCAATCTCATATCCAGGGAGGGAATGGGTAACAAAGAGAACCCTGAGACAGAGGTACTAAGGGAGTTGTAATCAAAGGCAACCCTGAGAGACAGAGCCAAGAAGAGGGAAGAACAGGTGAACCCAAAAGGCAAGAAGGTTGAAACTGTTTCCAGAAGAGGAGGTCAGAAAAAAGGAAGTAGAAACCCATTCCAGCTGGAGGGGACAAGAGTTCAGAAGGAACTAGACATTGTTCATATGAGTAAGATTTACTTTTGTTGTTTCCTGGAATCCATAAAGGAGACTTTCTGGAGCAATTGCTCCTTAAAGGACAAAAGTCTGCCTTGGATAGCTTGTACCTGATGGATGGGAAACTGAGAAAGGTAGCACCTGAGGAGCCTCACTCAGGCCTGGATGCAAAGATGTAGGTATAAAGCCTGCACAACATCCAGAGGAACTCTCCAAACTTTCTGACTATCAGCTATTATTCTGGTGAACGTTTTTTACCACCTCTTTTATCTTCCCAAACAGTTCATGCAGGGATACTCCAACTGAAGTAGATAAAGGAATCTGGTGTAACTATGAACTTGATTAGTTTAATGCCAAAACCTTGATTTTTTTAAAAATGTACAACAAAAATTACTTTACAAATATCCTTAAACTATTAATCGAACACATACATCAGCTTAGTATTTTCATACACGTGATCTTTGAAAATAAAGACCGTGAAAGCCAGTTTCCCCTTTACTCATGGCAAGGCCTGAGTTCAATACTCTGGGTTCAATACATGTCTGATTTACTCCCATTAAATCTCCATTGCATCTGGAAAAACGGAAGGAAGTGATGCTAAGTGATTTGCTCAAGATCACACTGAGTCAGTTAGGAATAGAATCAGAAGCTGACTTCAGTTGCCCTTCTATAACTGCTGCATGACAATGTAATAAAATGGAAAATACTACATGTCATTTCTGACTAAATTTGTGACTATTTATTAGTACACAAATGGAAAGAAGCTTTATCATGTATCCATTATTTTACATGAATGCAAAATTAAGCTTCTGGGGGAAACCTTGAACTATTTCAATTTGTGTGAAGATCTGATCTCAAGTCAATGATCTAGAATACCCTCCCTCTCTAAACTCTAACCTCTATTTAGCCCTTTAAGTGTTTAAAATCTAGTGATGACCTTTTCTTTAATAATCTACACTTCACAATTAATTCACCCTTACTTCTGATCATGTTTCCCAGGTACGTACTACATACTAACAGATAGTTCATGTGTAGAGATATACCTTTCTGCCAAGGATTAATAGCATGATTAAAGAACGTTTCACACTGAGTTTCAAGCATAAAGGAAGAAGTATTATTCAGTGACTGATTTTTATGATACACTTAATGTCCAACTCATTCTCATGTTACTTATCTGGAAAGGAGAAAACTAACTTTAACAAGCACTAGAA
The DNA here is from genome assembly GCA_032595735.1 of Pelochelys cantorii. Taxonomy (NCBI): domain Eukaryota; kingdom Metazoa; phylum Chordata; order Testudines; family Trionychidae; genus Pelochelys; species Pelochelys cantorii. The sequence goes on from CM064327.1 coordinate 91,036,171, forward strand.
ATTAGCTGATTTAAGTAACTCATAGTATGACACTATGCTTTCTTTCCCCTTTGCTTCATTAATGTCTTCCTGCATCTTAACTTGGGATTGCACCCAGCCTTTGAGCACTGAAGACTACCATACTGGATACCCATTTCACAGGGTTAACATCACACTTCTAAAAGGACTATATGAGCTCTGAAAGATCTAAAATAATGGTCTTACTGCTTTTCTCTTCTCGTTTGTTTACTGTAGGTAATCTTTGATAGTCCTGTGGTAATGCTGCAGTTGTTGCATTTGGAACCACAGTAAAATTACAGAATTCCCACAGGATCACTTTGGGGCCAAATTCAACCTTGGAATGCAAGTTGCACTTGCTTACACCAGAGCTGAATTTGTGAATTTGCTCCTCTTACCAACTGTCATCTAATCACTGTGCTGTTGGAAGAAAATATTAATGGTGGGATCGACCAAAGATGGGGCCTAACTGTAATGCCCAAATCCAATCATACAAATTTTGAGAAGGCGAGTGAGTTTTCAAAGTCTGCACTAACAGATCCAAATGTTAAAGTTCACATCCATTTTAATGCGAACAGTCAATTCATTAGGCAACGTTTTTGTTCTAATTGGGAGAGAAATCTCCCCTTCTACTCTTCTGAGTGAGATGAGGGCAGGAGTCCGAGGAGTTTATGCAGAGAATAAGATCCTCCGCTTAAATCTCATAATGTATGTTTGCTAACTTACGTAACTCTAATGGAAAAACCCATTACATCAATTTTCAGTACATTTTTACATGTTTCCTAAACTACACATACTGCAACCGTACAAATGCTGCCATGGTTTCCTAGAAGCTATCCAGGGAGGATGGGGATGAGGAGAAGACAAGGGGGTTTTGTGTAACTCATTGTTCAGTTGAATATTAAATTCTGTAAACTCCCACATAAAAGAATATTCGCAAAAGGGGAGAAGAGCTCACATCACAGCAGACATCAGAATAGGTTTTTAAGCAACTGTTGGTAGGAATGTTGTACATCAGCAGATATGTCATGTTTCCCCAGTAATCCAGTTCAAATGGCTTATTTCATATTAAGTAGATGGGAACCAAAAAATCAAACATCAAATATTCTACTTGCATCCCGCCCACACCTCCAACCCCGACAGCTATGTAGCTATGTTTCAGTTCTTGCCTTTAGAAGTGTAATGCACAGAAAACTCACAAGTGCCTTAACCACAGTGTTACATATTTTTATAATGCACCTCATTAATGACACTACCCATTTGCTTCATCTGAAGCACGTACTTAAGTTCTTTGCTGGTCCAGGACAGAGTGCTTAGCTACATGCAGGATCAAACCTAGAGAGAGCATGAAAATCCCTGAGAACACAAAAGGTTTCCCCAGTATTGATTCGACTTATTCTCTCTGCACGACCTTTTCCTCCCATTTCACACATATGACATAATGTCCTGACCAAGACTGTCTTATTGAGGTTTTCCCTTTGTCCCACTCATCTGGAAGTATAGTACTAACTGCTGGACTGACTTAAAGATACTTAGATACTGCCAGTTTGACAAGGTGTGAAATCTGACAAATTGCGTTGGCCCATTTTCAAAGTCAGGGGTCTCATGTGATTACTGCACAGAGATACACACTTTCAAAAGACAGAATGGATAAAGGCTAGGCAGTGTTAAGTGACAAGCATGCTTCATGATTTTCTGGAACCCGCTTTATTAATTATACAGGCATGATATAAGGCAGACATCCCTGGCAACAACTGTTTTAACTGGGGGGGGGGGGGAGGAGTTGGTCAGTAATTCTTCCTGGCTCAGAGGAGAAGAGGTGGGGAGTATGTCCCTTTTGAACCAGAGGAAGTTTGAAGCCTGGAACATGATTCACATTCTGTTTCACTCCTCTCTCTGGCTGCCTGAGTAAACTCTCTAGGGATTTCACGACAGGTATAAAATGCAAGGTTAAGCTGAGATGACCATTTGGCCTTCATTTTATTGTAGATTGTTCCTAGAATATTTGTCTTTGTTCTGTTGTTTGCTTTTGGTTAAGAGCTGAGCCCTTGTGGTTTGCCTAGATATGCCCTAGAGTCTGCTCTCCTTCCAATTTATCACCTGACAGCAGTGATTGTTTAGTGTAATTAAAAGTCAGTGCTAGCTTTTGGGATATATGCTATAATAAATGAACCATCTGAAATTAGGACTTAAATAATGAAGGGTTCAGGGACACGTAGACTGGTATTTGTTATGCATTATAATAGAGGAACTTTGCAGCTAATTGGATGCTAACTAAACCCCTTGGACACATTTCAAGTCACGTCAGTGTTTTGGGTTTTTTTTCCCCTCCCCAAGGAATCTGATAGCCCATGCAGCTTAGTAGTTCCTTTTTCTATCTTAATTACCACATTGAGTTGTGCTAATGTAGATTTGCTTTAGAGTCATGTGTTATGATTATAACCCAAGCAAGAGTTGCTTCTGTAGGCATCAGAATTTAATTTAAACATCCCTTTATCAGCAAATACTGGTGGTGTGGTGGAGAATTAAACACCAATTTGCTTCTGAAACTAAATCACCATATCCTCACATGCATGTTCCTAGCTCAGACTAAGTTATGTGAATTACTGTGACCCATCCTCGTCGGCACATGAATGAAACTTCGGAACATAGCAGAGTGTATTTGGAGTATATTATATCTGGAGTCATCAGTACTGTATATCCAGAAGGCCACATAAGTATCCTTTCCATAAGCACATGCAGTATCCAGAGGCATTGAAGGGAAATCTTTACCATGCATGTATGATTTATTTTTATTTGAATCCGGAATCTTTCCCACATTTCCTTGACTAGCCTGTAGCCACATGAATGCTTAAAAACAACAAAAAGACGAGACCTCACAAACAGCAAATCGGTAAACATTCTACCTCACAATGCCTCTTGCAGACCCTAGGCTAGCGGTCACCAACCAGAAGATCAGGATCTACTGGTAGATCTCGGTGCATCTGACAGCCTCCTGCCCAAACCACTCAGGATCACCTATCAAGTGCTGGCATTGCAGCTGCCCCTCCAACTTCTGTGCTTCTCCTGCCCTCGGCCTTGGAGCTTCTCTTCCCCCCCTCCTCCCCCCCCCCCGAACCGGGATCATTCTGCTTGCTCTGCATGATGGGAAAGATAGAGGTGGTGGCACTTGTGTCCCTCTCTTCCCATCTCTGTACCCCATCTCCACAGAGAGGGCATGACAAGCCTCGGGGTGGAGGGAGCTTGCTGGTGGCTGCTCCAAAGTCTGAACGTGCTCAGCATACTTAAAAGGGACAATGCAAATCTCTCAGTCTCACACACAGCGTGTCTCTGTCACTCACACAAACACACTATCTTTCACATACACCTCTCAACCCAACACATACTGTTGTTACTTTTTTTACTTCTTTCAAAACGTGTTTTAAGTTTTTGACTGGTCTGTGCAGTTCATATTTTTCATTTTTCTCTCATGTTAAAATGTAATTCTTTGAGCAATGAGTTCTAAAATGCCTAACCGTCGGGCTTGGAGCAATTAGCCCGAAGGTAATTTTATATATACAGGTTGGCTCTCCCTGGTTCAGCACCCGCAGGACCTGACCAGTCCTGGATAAGGGAATGTGCTGGAGCAGGGGAGGTCCCCTGACACCAGCAGTTCAGCCCAATGCTTTTCCCCACTGCCAGCTGGCCAGCCCCAGCTCCACTACATGCCGGGTGGCACATGGACCCAGCCACGCTACTTCTGCCAGGCTGCCATGACCCCAGCCCCACTCCCCCTCCAGGCGGTGGCTGCAGCTCCAGCTCCAGCCCTGATGCTGCCACTCAGGATACTGTGGCTCCACCATCATCTGTGCTGATGCCTGGGCTGCCCTGGCTGCTGCAGCCCCACTGTTACTAGACTTACCAGGCTCCCAGTTGCTAGCCCTCCTGCTCCAGGGCTCTCTCATCCAGAACACGCATGGTCATGGCTGTTGCTGGACAACATACATATATATATTGTTTTCTACTGGTGGTGCACAGCTGCACATTGATTCACATAACAAAATTTATTCCCTCTACTTGTTTCTGTCAATGTACAGAACACTGGCAGTGAGCCTCTTGGAACTGGGCTCAATCTTCTGGAGACTCCTGCAGCCAAATTCTGAGATGGGCCTCTAGCAGCCCAGCAACACAGCCAGGCTAAGGCAGACGCCCCGCTGCCCTGGCCCTGTACCGCTCCTGGAAGTGGCTGGCACATCCCTGTGGGGGCACTGCCCATCTTTTCACTCCTCTGCCCCTGGAGGAGTTGGGACAAGGAGTCTGCATATCTTGCCCTTGCCTGCAGGCACTGCCCCCACAGCTCCCATTGATGGGAACAGGGAGCCCTGGCGATTCCTGTGGAAATGGGGCAGTGCATACAGCCACCTACCCGCTCCCCAGGAGCTGCTACTGGACATGACAGCTGCTTTCAGGAGCATCACAGGAACAAGGTAGGGGTGAACTTGTCTTAGCCCCACTACCTGGGAGCTACCTGAGGTTAAGCAGTGCTCAGCCAGAGCCCGCATCCTGACCCCCTGCCCAACCCTGAGCCCCTCCTGCTCCTAAACTCCCTCCAGAGTCTGCACGCTGAATGCTCTCCTTCTCTAGTACCACCAGATCTCTGCCCCATTTCACCTGCTCCCTCCCCTGCTGTTGACTCATGACTCTTGTCCCAGCTTACTCCCAACTCTGCTCCTATCCTCCTCCTTCACAGTTCCTGTTCCTAACCCTCTACCTCCATTTCCCCTTCCTTGCTGCCATCCCCTCCATCTCTCCCCAGCTCCTGCCATGCCCACATCCTTATTCTATTTCACTCCCTCCATGGCTCCTGCCCCGACTCCCTGCTCCAGGTTCAGTCAAGATCCCCTCCCACAGGCCAAACTCCTTTACCCATGACCAGATCCTCCACCCCTGATTCCCCAACTCCCTGCCCCAGCCTGGTGAGTGAAAGTAGAGGAAGTAGGTGGGATGGAGTGAGCAGGATAGGGCTTCAGCGAAGGGCGAAGTAGAAGATGGGGCAAGGTTATTGGGGTCTGAGGTAGATCCCAGATTGCACTTAAATTAAAAAATGATCTTGTACTTACAAAAGTTACAGGCCACTGCCCTAGGCATGCAACCCCTGCACACCTATCACCATAGCCTTGTGGGGATTGTGACTAGAGGGTTGGCAGTGGAGCCATAGACCCACTTTTCCAAGCCATAAGGAAGTCACTGTCCTCTCTTCAGCACAAGGGCTAGAAATCTGCCTCATTTTAATATGGGCTATGCAAGGTGGAAGCTCCTTGCACCTCTGAATCTGTAAACCCAGGTATAGGCCAGACACAGTCTGATACACATTAAGTGGAGTTAGTGAAGTAATACAAAATAGTTGAGAATAGTTTCACATAGGAAAGTGTTGATTCTGTTTGCTGTTGTTTCTGAGGTCACACCTTTTGTTGTTTGAATATACAGATGGCTGCCACTTCCTAAAGTGTTTAGGATTCACAAATACAATATTGCCAACTCCAAAGAATCCTGGGAAAAGGATCTGCCCCGCCACTCGATTTACTTGGATGATATTTCACTTAGAAATTAAAGTCTGCTAATTCTGGAAGACTTGCAGAAGTGAAGAGCATCAGTTAACCTATCATTGTAAGTAAAGAAGGATTGTGTATAGAAGAGACAGTCAAAATGTGTTAGCTATGACCTATTTCAAATTGAGAAACTCCAGCTTTCCCAAAATGAAAGTGAACTCTTCTCAGCAGCAAGTTTTCTTGACCCATGACTTAGTCAACAAGTCATACTACTGCAATACAAAAAAAAAAAAAAAAAAAAAAAAGTTTCAGCGTAACTTTCAATAGTCAGTGAAGAAACATAGCAATTTGTGTGGCTCTGTCATATGTGCACACATCTCCTGCTGTTCAGGCATGGCTAGGGGAGTGCATGGACACTGCTGTTGACTTTATGGGGGGCCTCCAGGCTTCACAACCCCCCACAATCCAAGGTCTAGGGTGAAGGCACTTGCCTCAGTGCCCCTGGGACAGCATGGCCTAATCGCCAGAGACTGTACAGCAGCCCTTTGCTCTGGGGCAGCGTGGTCTAAGAGCCAGAGTCAGTAGGGACTTCCAACGTGCTGAGCTCATCCAGATGGAAGGTTCCACTTGCTCACCCACTCTGGGTCGCTTTCTGCTGTAGTGAGTGGGGTGTCAGTCCAACAAGTCTCAGGATCTCCACATTCCTGAGTGTAGGCAGCTCCCTGGAGTGCCATTGGCTGTGGAAGCTTAATCTGAGCCTCTGGGTCCTCAGCTCCTGAGTGGTGGGTCTGTTGCTGGTTCTCAGCAGGAGCTTCCACCACACAGCCTTCCCCTTGAGTTTCCCTCCCAGACTGAGCTGAGTTGCTATTCACTCAACGCTTCCAGCATGCTGAGTACAGTCAGAGGGGCGGGACTTCCTCCATCCAGAGTGTGGAGTTAACCCCTCCCAACCTAGTGCAGGGTATGCTCACCCTGTCACAGGATCCTTATGGTGTTTGCTGTTTTGTTCTTAGAAAGAAATAGCCAAAATGTCATCCAAATCCATCTTACCTAGGATTGATGTCTGTGTAAGTTAATATACCTCTCTCAAAGAGGTGAGATTTAGAAGCTTTTAGCTTAATCCCACAGCGCTGTAACTGTTGCACTAACTATTCTCCTTACATTCACCATCTGTTCTTCAAAAGGTATGGTATACAATGATATTATCCAGATATGGAATACCAACCGGATCCCTAAATTCCACAGGCTATTTTTCATACACACCCGGAAGGCAACAAACATGTTTGTTAAATCAAATGGGATTCTAATCTCTTCGTATAGACCCTATGGAGTAATAAAAGCAGTGAGATAAGTACTTTGTTCAGCTATGAAACCTTGAAGGTAGGCCTTCTCTTGATCTAAAATAAAGCAAAAGTTTACTGTCTTATTCAGGCAGAATAGCTTTGGATTTGAGGAATATTCTGGTAGAGTATTTTTATATCCGATTCCTGATGCAGGAGGCATAAGGGATCTGTTGAAAAAGGCTCTCTCTCAACAGATCCCCCTCTAGACTGCCTCTTTTTGCCGACAAAGTGCTGTTGGCAAAAATGGTGGCCATTTTTATGCAAATTAAGTGAGGGATATTTAAATCCCCACTTCATTTGCAATGTTGACCTGCCTAATCTGCATCCCTCTGCTGACTGAGGGATGCAGTCTAGACATACCCTAAGATGTATCTTAGAGGAATTTTCTACCCAGTGACTTGAATCCATGCATCTCTGTGGTCCAGTGTCCATGAGGTTGCATTTTTTTTGAGAAAACACTACACCATACATTGTTCCAACTAAGTCAGCAACTCTGGCTTGCTGCTTGGGTGTTAGGTGGCAACTGAACACCATTTCTGGTAAATTAGTATCATTTTTGTCTCTTTAGTTTTATGCTTTTCCTGCCTAATACTGATGTAGACTTTGGGATACTGAGTTTTGCCAGCCATTCCCAGTTCTGCAGCGGTGATCCACTTCCCTTCTCCCCTCTACTCCTGGTCAGTTTCTTGATTGAGCCTCTCTGCATGGCATCCTACTGGCAGAGAATTTTTTGCATCTACATCTGAAATAGTAGTCAGAAAGTTCTGCTTTTACCAAATTGCCTGCAGCTAACACCTCCTTCTCTCACCTTCTTGTCTGCAAGCTCCTCCTCCTATTATCAGTCCTTTTGCCATATGTCCAGACCCGGCAAATCCATTATTTAATATTGATTTAATCTTTCACGCTTTTAATTTTATCAGTATTGATCTTTAATTCCCTTATCTGTGAGTTACCTTTGGAGAGTTCAGTTCCCTAGAGTGAAGGTATTGCTTCACTCTCTGGCTCTTGCTCTGTATACAGTGATTTCACAGATATACACTTTACTGCCATAACATGTGCTTCACACCCCACTGTTCCATTTTTTTTTTTTTACCTCACTGCTTTCAGCACTCTTCAGTTTCTCAGATAAGATCCCATCTGCAGCCTGAAATAAGGTTATATGACTATTTGAATATTGTCATTCTCTAATCCTGCCAGGGTTGAAGTAGGGAACATGCTCTGTGGAAGGATGGGATCAGATTTTAGGTCAGAGTCTGGTTTCTGAGAAGCAACCGATACTTTGTCAAATCAGTTCTGACGAGGAAATCCTGAGGTGACTCTTGGATTCTGCAGCTGCTCTAACAGCAGCAGGTGAAATTCGGTTGCATCTCTTTCCTGCTGATAAGACCTTAAAATGCACCTCAGTTTTGGCATAATCTGATCAGATTCCCCTGTTGCTCAGCCCTGGTCAAACTCCTCAGACAACGGCATCCATAATCTCTTCCTCGGCACATCCTTTTCAAATTTCTCTTGCAATTTGATGAGACAAATTGCTAAACTGTCTTTTTTTGCTCGGGGGTGCCAACTCTTCTATTTTTTAAAGTCTCTTTTTGACATGAGGATGACCAGTTTTTCATTGGAGTTTGGATTTTAATTTCCTTCATGCTTTCCTGACAATGTTATTTCAAGCATCTTTAATTTTTCACACCCCATTTCTGAAATGCTTCTACTTTAGTGGTTTCAATTTGATTTTTTTTGTCTGCAGCATTGAGGTGTACAATCTTCTGCCTTAACTCCAGCAGTGCAAACTATCCCTGATCTTCCAGTTCTCCCAGATTTCCTCCTATTTGAGAGGCTTATTTTATGTTTAACGCAAAGGTAACTTTTTGCTGCCATTTTACCATAATTTGTCTTAGAAACACCCAGAGAGTCACAAACTTATCTTAAACAGAATCATAGAATATTAGAACTGGAAGCAATCTCGAAAGGTCATCAAGTCCTGTCCCCTGTGCAGGACCAAGCTCATCCTTTAGCTGATATGAGTCCTCCTACCTCCATAAGAATGTCCTCTAATTCTCTCACAGCCATAGACCTTACCAAAAATCTTGTGCTCTGCTTCCAGATTAAATTTATTTGCAAAATCACTTTGTATTACCATTACCTTCTGGCCATTTTTACCAGAATGGGGAAGGTCAGATCACTGCAGTTCAGCCTCTTTCTCTTGGTTCATGACATGTTATACTCCCAGACCAGTGATGGTTTCAAAATGGAGGCTAATGTTTAGTTGTAATCCCCCCACATGCACAAAGAGCTTGTACAAGATCCACTGTGACTCCCACTCATTCATGTCAGAATACACCAAACTCTTCTGGGGCCACACAAACATGGCTTCCGTGCTGCATCCCCCTTAAACTCTTCAGAGGAGATCCAAAACCTCATAGGGACAGGGCACAAGAAAACATAACCCTGGTATTCCATTTTGGGTGCTTCTCTCAGGCAATGTTGAGAGGCTGGACTTCATTAAAATTAATTAATTGAATCACCCAATGCCAGAGGAATGGTGAGTAGCAGCAGAAAACAAGATATGGAAGTGGAGGTGTATTGCCATAACAATTACAATTTTTTTTTTCTGATTTGCAAACCCAGCCACTGACTGCCTTATTGAAAAAGCACACAAAGGCTAATTTTGATATGAAGACTGTTCTATCTGCTGCCATTGCCTTCCCTTCTCCTCTAGCAGTGCTGCAATTTGCTCAGAGACAATGCTAGTATTTTGGGGCCTGGTGAGCACTCAGGAGTATCCTGGAGTAGAGATGACAGATCAGGACACTACATGATATGATGGATTACACAGGTAAATGGAGGTTGTAACAATCAGGGAAATTGCCTGTACATGCTGTGAATTCTGTATGAGAATATGAATTCTTCACGTACCTTTACCAAGCTACAATTTGAATGTAAGGGGCTAATTTACCTTCTCTGTTACACTTTTACCTCCATGATGGACTGAAATTCCAAACTGTAGTGGTACAGAGCTGACAACGGAGGCTTTTTAACTTGGGATCCCCGATTCATACTGAGAAAGTCGAGTAATTGGCTAGTTACTGTAGGGACCAGAACATGGTCTTAAGAAGCCTGGAAAACAAACAGGAAAGGTTAGAAATCAAGGAACTATGATGTGATTGGAATGACAGAGACTTGGTGGGATAACTCACATGACTCAAGAACTGTCATGGATGGTATAAACTGTGCAGGAAGGACAGGTAGGGAGGAAAAGGTGAAGGAGTTACACTGTATGTAAGAGAGCAGTGTGATTGCTCAGAGCTCCAGTATGAAACTGGAGAAAAATCTATCGAGAGACTTTGCGGGTTAAGATTAGAGGTGAGAGCAACAAGGGCGATATCATTGTGGGTGTCTGCTATAAACCACCAGAAAAAGAGGATGAGTTAGAAGAAGCTTTCTTTGGACAACTAACAGAACTTTCCAGATCACAGACCCTGGTTCTCATAGGGGATTTCAAATCACCCTGACATCTGCTAGGAGAGCAATACAGCAGTGCGCAGACAATCCAAAAAGATTATGTATAGTGTTGGGGTTAATTTCCTGGTGAGAGTGCTGGAGGAACCAACATGCTCCTCTTGAGCTGCGCTCACAAACAGGGAAGGATTGATAGAAGTAGTAGGTGGCAACTTTGGCAGCAGTGACCAGGAGATGGTTGAGTTCAGGATCCTGATAAAAGGAAGAAAGGAAAGCAGCAGAATACAGACCCTGGGCTTCAGAAAACAAGACTGACTCCCTCAGGGAACTGATGGGCAGTATTCCCTGGAAGGCTAATATGAGGGAGAAAGGAGTCCAGGAAAACTAGCTGTATTTTGAAGAACCCTTACTGAGGGTTAGTAATAGAGATGTAGCCGTGTTAGTCTGGTCTTGCTGAAACAAAAGACAGGACTATGCAGCATTGTCCTGTATTTTGTTATTGAGGGTTGTGACAGACCCAACCCAGCAGCCTGCCTCACTCTGGTGGAAGGCAGATATACAGGGCACTGGATAAGTGGTTCTCTCTTATGTCACGGGGCAGACTCACCACCACAGTGCCTTCCGCTGCTGGTGTCTCCCCTGTGTCCTCACTCCATGCACTCCCTTCTGGACCCACATCACTCCAAGCCTGTGGCATCGTTTCAAAGGGGCAGCATTGCCCTATTGACTAATCAAATAGCTACTGCAAAAATGCATCAACTATTTGATTAGTCAATTACATGACACTTAATATCCTTACATTAAACACCTACAGCCAATTAAAGCCAGTTGGGTTGCTTTAAAAAGTTCTCCCCAGGTAAGGAGAGGGGGAAAGACAAAGAGTGATGGACCAGAACGGGGAAAGGCGGAACAAGAAGCTATGTGTGAGTGGAGGACTGGATAGCAGGAACCAGAGGAAGACTTCTGGAGGGACTGTTTGGGGAAGTGGCCCAGGGAAAAAGCTGAAGCTGCCAGTTTAGAAGGAAAAACAATCCTGACTGTTGCTGCTACCTTAGGGTGCCTGGGCCAGAACCTGGAGTAGTGAGCAGGTCCAAGTTCCTCCCAAACCTGCCCCATGTCAACATAGAGACTGTCTCAAGAGGGGAGACCAGGACTATCAAGAGGTTTCATGAACCATGAACTAGGCAGTGGTGAGTACGGCTCAATAAGCTAAGGATCCTTCCTCTTGTAAAGAGAAAGAGGCTGTGTGAAGGGCCACAGGAAGCCTCTGAGGGTAATATCCTCCAGTAGCCCCAGACCCATGGGGCACGGCCAGAGCTTTCCAAGGGTGTAGATACAAACCATCCCAAGGTGCAGAATGAATAGCAAATATGACAGGTGACCAACTTGGCTCACCACAACTTGGCAGGTGACCAGTACAAAAAGGAAGCTTGCATGAAGTGGAAACTTGGACAGATGACTGGGGATGAGTACAAAAATATTGCTTGAGCATTCAGATATGTAATTAGCAAGACCAAAGCACAACTGGAGTTGTAGCTAGCAAGGGATGTGTAGGATAACAAGAAGGGGTTTTTACAGGTGTTAGCAATAAGAAGCTCAGGGATAGTTTGGAACCCTTACTGAATGGGGAAAGCTGCTTTGTGACAGATGATGTGGAAAAAGCTGAAGTACCCAAGTACCTTTTTTATCCCCCCTCAATCTTCACAGACAATGTTATCTCCCAGACTGCTATGCTATGCAGCACAGTACGTAGAGGAGGTGAGCCACCCACAGTGTTGAAAGAACAGGTTAAGGACTATTTGGAAAAACTGAACATGCACAAATCCATGGGGCCAGATTTAATGCATCTGAGGGTGCTGAGAGAGTTGGCTGGTGTGACTGTAGTCATTGGCCATTATCTTTGAAAGTTCTTGGTGATTGGGGGAGTTCCTGGATGATTGTAAAAAGGCAAATGTAGGGTCCATCTTTAAAAAGGGAAGGAGAAGAATCTGAGTCATTACAGACCAGTAAGCCTCACCTCAATCCCTGGAAAAATCATGGAAGGGATCCTCAAGGAATCCATTCTGAAGTAGTTGAGAGAGAGGAAAGTGATCAGGAATAGTCAACATGGATTCACCAAGGGCAAGTTATGCCTGACCAACCTGATTACCTTTTATGATGAGGTAACTGACTCTGTGGGTATGGGGAAGGCAGTGGATGTGATGTACCTTGACTTTAGCAAAACTTTGGATACAGTCTCCCCCAAGTATTCTTGCCAGGCAGTTGAAGTGTGGATCGGATGAACAGATTATAAGGTGGAAAGAAAGCTAACTAAATTGCTGGTCTTAATGTGTAGTTAGCAACCAGTATCAAGCAGTGTGCCCTGGTATTGGTTGTGGGGCTGATTTTGCTCATTATCTCCATTAACGACCTGGATGAGGGGATGGATTGCACCCACTGCAATTTTGCAGATGACACTAAGCTCCAAGAACAGTAAGAATGTTGGAGGATAGGGATAGGGTACAGAGTGACCTAGACAAATGGGAGGATTGGGACAAAAAAAATCTGAGGGTCAACAAGGACAAGTGCAGAGTCCTGAACTTGGGATGGAAAAATCTCAAGCATTCTTACAGGCTGGGGACTGATTGGCCAAGTGACAGTTCTGGAGAAAAGCACCTGGGGATTACAGTAGATGAGAAACTGATTACAAGTCAACAGTGTGCTCTTGTTGACAAGAAGGCTAATGGCACATTAGATTGTTTTAGTAGGAGCACTGCAAGCAGATTGAGGGAAGTGATTATTCCCCTCTATTTAGCACTGGTGAAGCCACATGTGGAGTACAGAGTCCAATTTTGGGTCCCCAGTATGGAAAGAATATGGACAAACTGGAGATAGTCCAGCGGAGGGGAAAAAAAATTAGGGAAGCAGGACATGTGGCTTCGAAGGAGAGGCTGAGGGCAATGGGCTTATTTGGTTTGCAGAAGAGTGAGGGGGGATTTGATAGCAGCCTTCAACTACCTGAAGGGGGGTTCAAAAGAGGATGGAGCTACACTGTTTTCAGTGGTGACAGATGAGAGAACAAGGCACAATAGGCTCAACTTGCAGGAAGGGTGGTCTTGGTTGGATATTAGGAAAAGCTATTTCACTTGTAGGGTGAAGCACTGGAATGAGTTTCTTAGGAAAGTAACCCTCCGTTACTGATTTTTAAGGCCAGTCTTGAGAAAGCGCTGGCTGGGATGATTTAGGTTGTGCTTCGGGCCTTGTGAGGTCTCTTCCAACCCTAATCTACTACAATTCCATTCCATTCCATTCCAAACACCTTAGCTGGCAGACTGGCTCAAATCAGGAAAACTGATTTGTCAAGAGAGAGGGCACCTTGCAGAGGTCTGAGGTTCCCTGGGGAGGCTGAAGTAAGAATCATCAATCAGACAGTGGAGGATTGTAAAGGGCAGGGATTGACCTATTAGGAATCCTTGGCCTCTTTCTTCAGACCCAGGAGAAAAATGGTTGTTGAAGCCTGATGAGGCAGTACAGCCTCACCTACCTGAACAACACTGGCCTCTGCAGGACTTACAAGGGAAGGGTGAGCTAGAGTGAGGGTGATGGCATTCAGCATGTATTTCTAATTCTTAAATGAAAAGCAAAAGAGTGTTAGAACACTGTGAAAATGTGACCCATGCCTGCCTGTTATGACCCTCTGTCCCCTTATAGTGGTACCTAAATCATCTACAGATTGGTGAATGGGCTACAACCTTAGCAAAGAGCCATGTGGCTTTGAGCTCATGCAGTAGAGACTCATACACTAACCCAGTGGAGGTCTACCTCTGGCCCATAGACCACACATGGCTCAGCAACGCAAGTCGCTGCAAGGCAGATTGCTTACCTTGCATCTGCAGGTACAGGTGCCTGAAATTCTCATTGGCCAGCACGTCTCTGTGGCCTGTGCGGCTTTGCATAGCTTTCATTGGCCAGGAACATTGAACCCCAGCCAGTGGGACCTGCACACGGTTGTATCTGCAAACACAATGTAAACAGCCTTTCTTGCACCTGTCAGTGGCTTACCCTGACAAGTCATGTACAGCGTGGAGGACGCATGTTGCCCACCATGGCACTAAGCTTCAGCGATTCCAGGTTTAATCCCACCAGCCAATGACAGGCACCTGTCAGTGTTAGAAGTTTGCTCGGCAGTAATCTGAGTGAACTAAGCTCCCAAGAGGGATCCCAGATCTGCACCCCAAAAGTCTACTTTGGAGCACCAAGAAAACAAACAAACAAACAAACAAAAAACCAGTGACTGGGCAGCTTAAAACACCTCTGAATTCACTGCCTGGATGCCTTCACAACAGTTTGATTGCCAAGAGGGGCCACTTGACTGAACCGCCACTTCCTCAGCTACACTGCCTCACCATTCTCCAGGAACACACTCAAGTGACTATCAATATTGATTCATTTGAAATGCCACCAGGCTAGGGACTCCTTTGGTGGTGGTGGTTTTGGTTACACATTAACTCCCTCTGAGCTATTGGTATTGCTCTCTCTCTACTTTGTTATTGTTACTGTTGTTGTTTTGTTTCTTTTGTTCTACTGCAAAACACTCTCTTTCTCTCATCTCACAAGGAGCTTTACAATGGTTGTGAGAGCATTTTCAAACTCATAGCCATTTTGGTTTTGGTGAGCACTCCTATGTAAATAAAATAACTTGCACAAGTTTGACGAAGAAACCACTAGTAATTGCTGACAGCAGCAGAGTAAATCTAGGAGAGCTATTTGCAGGAAAATTAGTTAATATTTTTTACTTTGCTGATAATCAGTTAAACTCTGCCATTTTTTATCTTGTAATTTGACCTGATTCACTCTTAGGGGTTACATTCAGAAAATCTTCAGTTCTCATTCAGCAAAGTACAGGAAGGAAATAATTTGCATTGCAACTGGAAACACAGATCCTATTTGGCAATTCCTCAATTTATATCAATATCAGTAAGAAAGTAATTGAATTCCCCTAACACCAGAATTCCTTCTGTAGTATTGGCTTCACTTATCTATATAGACATAACCCTAAAACATCGTCTCATCACGTCCCAAAGACCAGAAGGATATCTTATATATATAAAAATCTTTTTCATTTTTTTCCATTCAATCCTGAATGCTTTCACATAGGCCAACTGCCTATTTAACGGTGGTCCCTTCAGATGCAACACCCTCCTTTCATTCTTACTCTTTCTTCTCCTCAATTCTTAACTTCACTGCTTTGTTATCTTTAAATTGACAGGACCATAATTCTTCAAGGTATGCTGCCTTTATTTGAATTTTTCTACCATGCTCTCTCTCTCTCTCTCTCTCCCCCCTTCAAATAATCACCATTTATTCAGCTATTCTACTGACTTTTTTCCATCAGTTCTATTCTGGTTTAACGCTGACCCAGGAACAAATTCTTTATCAGATTATCTTCAGCCAATTCTCCTCTCCATCTACTGGTTTTAATGGTTAGTAAGGTTTGAAAAGTAGCACAGAAAATTCACTAATCTCACATTTTTCTAACTGTGTACCAGTTCACAAGCCAATAACCCAGTGCTTAATTTTTAATGAAAGAGATGCCTGGGCACAAGCAATTAGGTGCCAGGGCTCAAGTTATTTTTTAACTTTTATAATTATTGCAACAAGCCCAGAGGTGAGGGGCTGTGAATTCCGAAGTCTAGAGGGTCAGGGCTCAGCGCTGCCACAAACTGAGCACTGAAGTAACCTCTATTTTTTTATTAGCAACTGAGGGTCTCCATCAAGGCCTTGAAATATACCTGTCATTGAGGTCCTCTTCGTAACCCACCTTGATTTTAATTCTATACTACTAATCAGAATTACCATTTCCATTTATAATCCCAAATTCTGGAGATTATAATTCTGCCCTTTTTATTAGCCTGGAACAGAAACAAAGCATTATTCCTCCCACCCCCTCTCCGGGATGACTTCTTTTTAAAAAATCATTTAGATGAGGTGGGGGGAGGAAGGGGAAGAGTGAAGAGGGAAGCTTATTCTAGTCAGGTTCTGTCAGGAATTCTTGCTGCCTTAAAAAAATGTAACCATGCAGTTATTTGGAAGTATGAGTGATCACATACAATAACAATCCTATCTTCATTATTGTACTGTAAAAAAATAATTGGGTGTTAGGTTGTGAACTTGATCCAAAGCCTGTTGAGACCAATGGGAACCTTTTAAAGTGATTTAAAATGGGGTTTTGGTCAAGAATGGATTATGGAGCAGCCCCAGAGAACAAACTGAGGCTCAGGTCCTGATCCCCTTTTTGCTTAGCCGTTCTCCAGCTGTCTTTGTGAAACAGATCACTATCTTCTACATGCTGTTGGTTGCTCTAGCCAGCAAAGGGGAAGAAGAGGTGGAAACTATACCCTCTCCTGCTCCCTGACCTTTTATATCTCTTCTCTACATGCTTGATATGACCCTAGAAAGATGAAAAGTGACTACAAGGCTTGGGAAGAAAGGATGAAGGAGTTGGGGGTGCAGGTTGTTATCTCTTTTATCCTTCCAGTCAAGGGGAAGGACCCAAGCAGAGATAGATGAATGCCTGGCTGAAAGGATGGTGTTGCCAGCTGAGCTTTGGCTTCCTTAACCATGGGATTCTGTTCAGGAAGAAGTACTGCTAAGCATTGATGGACTCTAGTGTGCAAGAGCATCTTTGGATACAGAGTGAGTAACCTAGTGAGGAGGACTTTAAACTAAATTTGATGAGAACAGGTGACAAAAACACACAGGTAAGTCAAAAACTTTGAGACCTGGGGGGAGCAGGGACCATTATAGCAGGGATAAGGGAGAGACAAGAGAGAACATAAGGGGGAAATGAAATCAGTATCTTAGACGTCTGTATATTAAAGCAAGAAGTATGGGAAATAAGCAGAAAGAATTTGAAATGCTGGTTAATATACACAATTAATATACAGTTGGCATTACAGATTTGTTGGGATAATACACATGACTGGAACATTGGTATGGAATGGTATAGGTTTCCCAGGAAGGACAGACAGGGCAGGGGAACAGGGAAGAGGTGTAAATAACAAGGGTGAGGTAATGGTACAAGTCTACTATAGACAATCAAACCAGAAAGAAGAGGTGAATGAGTCCATTCTTTAAACAACTGACAAAAATCTTTCAAAGCACAGGACTTGGTGATGGGGGACTTCTGCTACCCAGACCTCTGTTGGGAAAATAATGAAACATGACAGATTTTCCAATAAGTTTATAAGCTTCAGAGGGTAGCAGAGGTAGTCTGTAACAGGAAAAACTTTAAAAAACAACCAAATAGTCTAGTAGCACCTTAAAGACGAACAAAAACATGTAGATGGTGGTATGAGCTTTCGTGGGCTGAAACCCACTTCTTCAATATTTCAGAAGGTGGGTAAAGCTACTAGGGGAGAAGGTGATCTAGATTTGATTTTGACAAATAGGGAGGAACTGGTTGAGAACTTGAAGGTGGAAAATAGCTTAGATGGAAGTCATCATTAAATGATAGAGTTCATGATTCTGTGGAATGGTAAAAGAAAAAACAGCGCAATGAAGACTTCAGCAAACTCAGGGAGTTGGTAGACATGATCTCCTTGGAAGCAAGTGTAAGGGGAAAAACAAGAGAATTGGTAGTTTTTCAACTGCGACATTATTACAGGCACAAGAGCAAACAAACAATCTGTCTGCATAGGAAAGATGGGAAAGATGGCAAAAGGCCACCCTGGCTTAACAGGGAGATCTTCAATTATGTGAAACTCAAAAAAGAGTCCTACAGAAAGTGGAAATCAGGTTGAATTGCAAAGGATGAATATAAAACACATAACACAAGTCTGCAGGGACAAAATTAGAAAGGTCAGGGCTCAAAACAAAATTACACTGTTAGAGGCATAAATGGTAACAGGAAAACATTCTACAAATACATTAGAAGCAAGAGGAACAAGGACAGAGTAGACCTCTTACCTAACAATGGGCAGGGAGAACAACAACAAAAAAATGTGGAAATGGCAGAAGTGCTTAATGACTGACCAAAATGTTTAGTAAAAATTGGATGTCACACATAGTGAACGTCAGTGAAAATGAAGCAGGATCACAGGCTAACATAGGGAAAGAAGTTAAAAATTACTTATCTAAATTAGATATTTTCAAGTCACCAAGGTCTGATGAAATTAATCATAGAATAATGAAGGAGCAGACTGAGGAGATATCTGAGCCATTAAATGATTATCTTTGATGAAAAGTCATGGAAGATGGCACAGATTACAGAAGACTGGAAAAGGGCAAATATGGTTCCCATCTACAAAAAGAGAAATCAGACAACCCAGGGAATTACAGACCGGTCAGCTTAACTTCAATACCCAGAAAGATAATGCAGCAAATAATTAAGCAATCAATTTGCAAACATCTAGAATATACTAAGGTTTCCCATAAACAAAACTAGGAAAATATAACATTGGTGGAGCTACTACAGGTGGGTGCATAACTTGTTGGAAAACAATTCCTCCAGAGTAATTATCAGTGATTCAAAGTCTAGCCAGAAGGGCATATTGAGGGGTGTCCTGCAGGGATCAGTTCTGGGTCTCTTTCTGTACAATATCTTCATCGATGATTTAGAAAGTGACATAGCTTATTAAGCTTGTGGATGATACCAAGCTGGTGGGATTGCAAGTGCTTTGGAGGAGAGGATTAAAATTCAAAATGAGCTGCCCAAAGTAGAGAAATAGTCTGAAGTTAACAGGATGAAATTCAAATGTAAAATACTGCACCTGGGAAGGAACAATCAATTATACACATACCAATAGGCTCACTAATGAAGAGGGGGCAAAGACAGCAACTGCCCCCACAATTCAAATGGATCTTGGGTTCCGAATGCTGCCACTGCTACTGCAACAGTAGCCAGAGCCCCAGGTCCTTTAAATTGCTGCTGGATCCCTTTATGGTGCACTCGGGACAGCTCTGAGACTACCAGGGGTAGGTGCATTGTGCTCTAGGCAGCTCTGAGACTGCATGAGGGAAGCTATCCTCAGCCCAGCCCCTTCCACCCCAGGCCCTGCTTCTGCAGGCGCAGAGCCGCCCCCAATCCTGCCTTGCCCAAGGGCCCAGTGAGCGGGTTGGCCTCACTGCATACAAAATGGGAAATGGCTGCCGAGAAAGAAGCACTGCCAAAGGGGGTCTGGAGTCATAGTAGATCACAAGCTAAATAAGAGTCAACAGTGTAACACTTACAAAAACAAAAGAAAACAAACAAACCCCTCCCGAAGCCTGATTGGACGTATTAGCAAGAAAGTTATAAGCAACTGAGAAGTAATTCCTCAGTTGTACTTTGCAATGATTAGGTCTCAACAAGAGTAGTGTGTCCACTACTGGATGTCACATTTCAGGAAAAAAAGTCAACTAATTGCAGAAAGTCCAAAGATGAGTAACAAATTGATTAGAGGTATAGAAAATATGATCTGTGACGGAAGATAAGAATTGGGTTTGTTTAGTCTGGAAAAGAGAAGACCGAGAGAAAACATAACAGTTTTCAAGTACATAAGAGGTTGTTACAAGGAAAAAGGGAAAAATTGTTTGTCTTGACTTCTGAGGATAGGACAAGAAGCAATGGGTTTAAATCATAGAAAAGGTGTTTAGGTTGGACATTAAGAAAAACTTCCTATGCATAGAATGGCTAAGCACTGGAGTAAATTGCCAAGGGAGCTTGTGGAATCTCTGTTATTGTGATTTTTAAGAGCAGATTAGACAAATACCTGTCAGGAATGGTCTAGATAATACTGAGTCCTGTCATAAATATAGGGGACTGGATAAGATGACCTGGTGAGGTCCCTTCCATTTCAATGATTCGGTGATTGCTCTATCAGGTGAGCAGCCCCTGGTATTCCTTCATTCCTGAATTCAGTGTTGCTCCTCTGCACAACTGTGTAAAGAGTGTTTTAAAAGCATATTGAACAGCGTACTCTTCTGTAAAATGTAGGTTATTGCTTCCAGTTTGTTCTTGAGCAGGATCAAAAATCTAATATTACAATTATCTCCTGGCAGAATATTCCAAAGCCGTGTGGCACATAACTTTGAAATCAGAGCACTGAAATAGTAAAGCTTATCAAACCAACACAATTCAATCTGAAACAGACATGCTGAGTTTTATAAAGACAGTAAATCCTACATGTTCATGAATAGGTCACACAGGGCTTTATATGCAAGGAGTAAGATCTTCAAAAAAATCAATTCTATGCTTGATCAGGAGCGAGTGACAAAGAGAGACAGAAGTCACACAACAGGAATAATACATTTTGTATATTTTTCTGTGTCAGAACTGAGGCTGCAGGATTTTAGATACACAATAAATCAGACAGACTTTATCAGGCCATCTAGCACAGAGGCATGACAGTTTGCGAAAAGCCAAATACTTAGCTTAAAAATAAAATAAAGCAGAATAGGAAGAACAAATCACTACTTTTCATTATAAAAAAATATTGACAAGAAATATGAACTTAGAAAATATAAGGAGTAAACGAAAGGACAAAATCAAGAGTGCCTAAAGTCAAATAGGGGAATCAGGACACTTGTTGCAAAATCACAAGCTGCTAAATATAGAAAATATAATAAACAGATGGGACTTTGGGACTAAGTGGGAATGATTAAAACCTCAGCCTTGTTCAATTTAAATTTGACAAATGTTTGACAAGACATACACTTCTTAATGTTCTCCAAGTAGGTTGACAAAGCAAACACAGTCAAATGGACGTGAGAGTAGGGCAAGCAGACCCTACAGCTCTGCATATTTTGGTTCAAGGATTATGTGCTGCACATATTAAAAAAGTGACAAGGCCCGCATTGAACCTTGAGAACTAAGGTGCACTACAGTGAAATACATCAGCATGAATATTAACCCACTCTCTCAAAGTGACAGTTTTCTGAGGATTCCTAGCTGTTGATATTAAAACAGTATGGTAACATGAAGGAGTAGCATTGATAGTCTGTCACTTTATTATATAGAAATGGTTGCTTCAGTAGTATAATGTAACATTATCCTTCAGCAAAGCAAAGCAAGTGCAAAGATGCATAAATAAAGATAGGGCCAAATCTTGAGGTTCCTACCAAGGTAAAATTCCCAACTGGACTGAAATGCTTACCAAGGTGAGGAGGTATAATCATTGGGCCCAATGTCATTAACATCATTCTCATACTCTGCACATATCAGAAGGAAGATCTGAAGCTTGTAGGATATGTTTAATCTTGGGGCAAAATTTTCCAAAGAGTCTCTGTCAAGCCAGTGTCATTTTGTATGTGCGAGTTTTCTTTGCACACATCACTTGCAGAATTATGGGCACAGATTCAGTTTGCCAAATGCACTGACAGATTGAGTAGAATGGTACCTTTGCTTATCCCATTTGCATGTTTCATAGTGTATAAAACTGGATATTGTTTGCTCAGCTACAGTAGAACCTCAGAGTTATGGACCCATGGGGAGTGGAGGCTTCCTGTAATTCTGAAATGTTTGTAACTGTGAGCAAAGCGTGGTTTGGACTCTAGATCCAGCAGCAGGAGTGGTATCAACAGCCTCACTAGACTGCTGGCAAGGTGGAGGGTGGGGGGCCCCTGCTCTGTGCCCTAGAAGGGCGGGTTCTCAGGTGGAAGGGGCAGGGCTGGGGCAAGTGAAGGGGTTACAGGACAGGCAGCTCAGATGTGCCTACCTCTAAGGAGCAATACAGTCACAGTACGGTGGCTTGCCCTTTTTTGGAGGAGGTGGGGGCACCAGAGTTTCTGTTGTTGCCTGATTGGTTACTTCCAGTTTCATCTGGTGTCCAGTTGAACAATCCCTTCCTAACTCTGGTGTTTGTATCTTGGAGGCTCTACTCTATGTAGATGTCACGTCTGGATATTTTGAACATACAGTCTCAGGCAAAGCTTTCAGAAAAAGTAAGATGATAAAGAAAATTCTGAACTCCGAATAGTTGCACTGATACAAGTTTGACAAAATTATTCTAGCACTGTGTTTATGAGAGATTGGTGATTAAGGCCACAGAATGAAGGTGAGAAGCTGGATTATTTCAAACTGTGGGCATCATTAGCATGCCTGTCAAGCTCTAAAACAATGTCATGTTCTCCAATGAGTCCTCAAAAGAGAAGGAATGCCTTTGAGTGTTATTTAATAATTAGCAGTCACACACTACTTTTTTCACATATGCCTCTTAAGGCAGTTTAGAAAAAACTAGTATGCAGCATGAGACCCATTTTTCAGATGGGGAAACTGAAGGAAAGAGTAGTGATTTATCCAAGGTCACATAAGTCAGTGACTGAGGCAGAAATAAAATCTAGATCTGAATTTGAAGGATACCATTGTTAAATTGTGAAGTCTTGGTGTACAGTAACAAAGAGGTATTGAGAGCTGGTATTGAGCACAATACATAAATGAAAAGAGCTCTAAAATGGCAATGTTAATTCTATCAGACTTTTGCAACTGAGGAAAGATCACCTGGGTTGAAGATAAAAAGGAAATTACTTCCAAAGAACATATCTATTTTCCTTCCTGACCTCAGCCCTATGGTTTAAGCTAAAAGGAATAATAGCTTGCCACTAAAACTGAACATTTCTGTTCATAACCAGGCAAAGTTTACTTATAAAGGGTCACTTATAAAATAAATGTTTTATTTTCGTCAGTAAATTCTTTGCACGCAGGCAGGGCTAAGAACGAACGCTCTTCAGTATGTTGTGAAACCCTGGATTCCATTGACCGGCCTTTCATTATGTGGGCTATAACAATAAGCTCTTTGGACCAATGACTATTCTTTTGAAATATATATACATACACACACACACACACACACACACACACACAATTGAGCTCTGATCCTTAAGGGGTCTGCTAGCTGCTACTGCAATCGAAATAATAAATGGTAATTATTACCACCTATATTCAAATAGCCTGAGTAAAAGTACTATGCCTACAAGAAGTACTTAGGGATGAGAAGGAAACAGACTCCTTGCTCATAGCCAAAATATATAATGAGACACAGCTACTACTACAAGCCTGTGGCAAATACAGACCACAGCATCCTCCAAGAGATTTGTGCCTCGTTTCTATTCTATATAGATTCATATATTGCCATCATCACTATAGTGTCTGGATGCCTTCCAGTAGTGCATTAAGCAACATGACTAACATCAGTCACATATGGTTCATTTTCTGTTCATCCTTTCTCCAGAGGTTGGTTGTGTCTGCTGTGTTTAGGCTGGTAGGGACCTAAACATTTGTTTTAACATACAAATGCATATATGTGTGCACACAGCTATTTAGAGAGTAGAAAGTCAAAGGACTCCACTTTGCAGTGTCGTGGCTCTTAGTTCCTGTGTGACTTTATTATTATGACATACTACACCTCAAAGTAGCACCCTGGAATCCCCATATTCATCACTGTCATGTGATTCTGTTCTGTTTTGTACAATTCATGCCTTGTGAGGTATCGTTTTAAAAGGTCTTGACCTGTTGAACTTTAATATTGTATAATATTTGCATGTACTATCATTGCATGTGACGTTATGAAATATTGCCTTATATGCTACTGAAATATGTTGCGAGATGGGGAGATGTCCACAGCTGGCCTTTCACTGGGACAAAGAAACAACGGTCACTATCCAGACAGGCATTAATGGCCTATCAGAAAGAGTTCTCGAATCCAGAGACTTCTCAGAGAGCACGTATGCAAGGGGGACTGCCTGACTCCCACATCATAGCAAGGATCTTTCTGGCAGCCAGAAGGAAGTATAAAAGATAGAGAGTGATCTCATCAATCGACCTCTCTCTTCCTCTACCAGCTCCATCTCAACAACTGAGAGATCATCTGGAAGACAAAGATTTTGAACTAGGGAGACTGGTCCCAGGCTGAAGAGAGTTCAGTCAAAATACTGAGAGCTGTGAGCTGCCTATAACATGTCAGGGGGAGAGACTGCTTGATTTAAATCTTGGTCAGTCTGTTAAAATTAGAAATTAGAGTGCATTTCTATTTTTATGTAACCAACTCTGATTTCTGTGTCTGCTACTTATAATCTCTTAAAATATATCTTCCTGTTGCGCTGGAGGAATCTCAGCTCAGATTAGAAAGGCCTTGTCCAGATTATAAAGCACTTTCCTATGACAAAATGGCAAATTAATTAATAAGCTGGGACTGCCCAAGGAAGTCTTGAGCCGGGTAAGATGGTACATTTCTGGAGTCCAAAGCTGGTGCCTTTCTCTGTATAATTCATGAGTGGCTCAGAGAGCATTCATGCAATTTAGCTGTGGGACTCCACATGCTGTTAGCTTTGATAGAGACAATCCATGCTAGAGAGTTAAAGGAGCATAGTGGTCCCACAGTTCTAAGTTGTATCCCAGGGATCCCATTACAATTACCAGCTCCAAAGGAAGCTCTACCTTATGTGCAGTGCAGATGTGCACTGTACCTAGTTCTCAATTATCACAATTGAAGTCCCTCCTTCTTGAGACCAGATGCAAGTGAGGGTCAGGTATTTAGTAGTATGTACACAAATGTATATTCAAAAAATTAATTTCCAATTATTGTGACTGTGCCGTACACTCAGAATAATTTCTCTTGTACAACTGTATAAACACAATTTAAAATATCTGCCCTCAGCTCCCAGATTCTGCCCTCATGCCTTACTAGCATTGCTATACACACTCTTTCAACTTCCCCTTGTCTACTGAGCTGAGGGAAAGGTGTATTAGAAATGTTAACTAAAAGGAGCAATCCCTCCTCCCTTACAAGAATTCCTATAAACAGTCTTCTGTCTCCAGTGAACTGTCAAACTAAAGTAGATTAGCATTATTCCACACACTACTGTGTTCATCACAGACATGTATTTTAATTACTTCATGGAACACAGAATCTTAGAAATGCTATAAAATAGGCAAAAGTATTTAACAAAGAAAGCATATCCAAACTTATTAATAAAACTGATTTCAAGCAACCATTATTAGTGCTCATGAGCGTTCTGAATCTCTCTTCATCTTGGACTTCATTTTGTATTGTTATGCATGAGGAGAAGAATAATAAAAAGAAAACTTTTCTTCAAAGTTATGATGACACTTTCACAATCTGCAACTTACTAATGTCTCTGGAAGCCAAGGACAGCTTTTATGATTCTCTGGTTAGCTAATTTATTGTTTATAATGTACTGAAGTTCATTTAATCTCCTGGTATATGAGATTTAACTGCCTTGGACTTTTTATTTTATTTTATGGATTTCCTTTCAAAAATAAAAAATCTCTCTGTTTCCACTAGTGTAAAATGCTACTTAATTTAATTGATATATAAAGAAATAACAGTGGAGCCTACATATTAGAGACAATGTACAAATAGATTTGGTAAAGCAGCTCTTATGAAACATATGATCTAGCTCTCAAAGGGAAGTCTTGCCATCATTGACTTCCTGAGTTATCTTTGTGGGACACAGTATTAATCCATTTACAAATCCCAATTTTTCACTGGTCAGATTCCTTTCAAATACGAAGGTAAACAACAACAGAAAGGACAGCAAACAGTAATGAAGTGTAAGCTAGATTTACCTAGTACAGATCCCAGATGGTAAACAAATATACACTGGCCTGTCACTTTGAGACCAGAAGGAGCTATTTGCTTAGCATTTAACAGAATTAAAAGTACTGTTGTATTGTGCCAGGAAGCAATCCAAACATTTTAGATTTGCATTAGAGTTACAGCAGTCAGTTCCGAATAGTGACTAAGTGTGGCCTTGTGTCCTTGAGACAGTGATGTGAAACTGCAGGGCCTCTTAGGATATAAATTACTCTCTCATATCCTCTCTTTTAAAAGATTGTGCTCAGAAAAATGGCTCATTCTAAACTTTAGTACAGTTGGGCTTGCTTTTGTCAGAGTGATGGTACCTGTTAATTCAGATTATTTTGCTGTACTATACTTTGAGGCTGGCTAATGCTCTCTCTCCATCTTCTTGTTCATGACCTCAACTCAGCAAATAGGCCAGACCAAATTCTTCTGGCTGCTGGAAGACAGAATTAAAGTTCTATATGTTTGTTCTGCATTACCTATCCCATGGTAAAGAAGGCATTGAGATAAGGAACTGTATTAGGACCTCAAAGTTAACCAGTGCTTTCAGCAATAGATGGGATGGCATAGCATTGACTTTGCCTGTGGTAAAATCTGCAAGTGCCTTATCTCCATTTAGGATTTTACAGTGAGAAACTTACTGGGCATTAATTATGTTACTGTTAAAAAACCACCACCACCACACCCACTTTTGCCAGTGAAGGCAAACCTTTGTGCTTCTTGTATGCTGGGGCCAAATTAGGCTGCCTAGATCACCAACGTGTCATAAGGCATTTTAACCATGCTCAGTTTCTCTTGGACATGCCCCGGGCACTGCAGAATGAGAAGAGACATACCTCTCACTTTTGGAGCTCTTTGTGTTGCTAAAGTAGGAGGGGAGTAGCACATTCACAGAGGAGTTTTCTCTCTTAAAAAAATAATTGTATTTATGGTGTTAGAGGTTGGATAAATGATTACAAAAGACTTGAGGCAGGCAGGCAGGCGGGCACACACACACCCCATCTCCTGACACCAGACCCCCTTTGAAGTCAGTTTATTTCTGATCTGAGTGATGCAACTCCAGACACACCAGCTGAATGTTGGGCAGCATTTTTGGTTTGCTGGGGTAGAGAGTAAATGCCCTGAGGTCCTGATATGCTTTTGCAGAAGCTGCTCACTCTCTAGCAGTCCTCCACAAGGAGGACATCAATAGTATTATGCAGCCCTGCTGGCACTGATCAACATAGGAATGAATCCCACTTCCTCTTATGCTAGTTTGATGATGCTCCACAGTACAGGCTGAGAGAGGTGAATTGCAGCATATAACAAACTGCTGTGTCTGCCCTGTGTGGATGCTGCTGGTGCACACAAGGAGGTTCCTAGTTTGTACTAACATCAACCTCTCCAGACAGGTACAAATACAAAAAGTTTTATAGTATGAACTGAACATTTAGTTCTGTCTAACAACACAGCAACAATGGGCAAGGAAATAGCATGTGGTGGAGGTATTCACCTGAGTATTTAAATTCAAGTGATAAACATGGAAGCTCTTTTCCCTCTACCAGATGTACCCTGCTTTTCCCCATATTTTCTCCTTTTCATGGGCAGAATTGCAGAAATGTGAATGAAGTCACATAACAGCAGTGTGAATGAAGAGTCAGATTTTGCAACATATAGCATAACTATTCTAGATAAATTACACTGGGATTCTATGCTGGACTGAAAGGAAAGGATAGATTAAAAGAGCACCACACACTGCATGGGTATGTCTACACTGCACGGATATTTCAGGATACTGGAGGTATCCCGAAATAGCTACCCCACATCTACACAAGCCGCTCGTGATTTTGAAATATTTTTCGAATTAACAAGCATGCTATTTCACCATCCTGGTAAACCTAGTTGCACAAAGGATAAGGGATGGCTGGAAATAGCATGTTATTTCAAAATTTGGTGCTGTGGAGATGCACCAAATTTCAAAATAAACTGTTTCAAAAGAAGATATGCAATTTGCATAGCGTAAATTGCGTATCTTTTTTCGCATTTAGGGTGCTGTGTAGACACACCCCAAGTGAATAGTCAGCCAGCAACCAAAGAACTAAACTAGATTTTAGGCTAAAATGAACCAAGAACGTCACAAGAGTTTGCTTAATCCTATCAGCAAACCACTCAAGGAGGATCCTATAAAAATATGGAGGGAAAAAATATATAATTTAAAGACTCCAGCAGACACACCCATATTCTGTTTATTTCAAGTAGCTGAATCCTTCACATGCCCCAATTCATCTGGCTTGAAAACACAGCTAAACATTATCATTTGCTGTCATGCACTGCAGACCAGATTTTCAAAAGCCTTTTGCTTTTGGACATCATGGAGCCATGAGCAAAAAACCCTCGCTCAGGCTTTACATATTTTTACAAGCAGGACATATAATATCAAGCCTAGCTTCTTACAAAAATGAAAAACCCATTTGAGTTTGTAATGAAGTCTAAAATATTCTCCTTTCTTCATCTGGAGTGAAATGAGCTTGGCGCCATGTGTAGCTCTGAATAGTAATCTACATGTAAATCAGTAGCAGCCCCATGACCTGAAAAACCTTATTCTCAGAAGATCACCGTCTTCCGCCAAAAGAGGGGAAGAAAATACATATTGATACAATTGTAGAGGTATTGTTAGCAGTACAAGTGTACACTGGAAAATAAGAGTCTGACTCCAAGATGACATGTCTCAGATGTATAACCAGCATAACATCTCATTAGGGCAGCTTCCTTCTACTGTCTGTTCTGAAGTAATGATTTGAAACTAAACATTGTGGTGTAAAAGAAAACATTCTCACCTCCCACAAGAATCCATTTCTCTCATTTTGTCTGTGATGACTGCTGCTTATGAAGGATTTATTGTTTTTACAACATGTGTTCCATTATGTGTTTCTATAATCTCGTTTAATGTGTGTGTCATTTGTTTATCTAGTTTAGTTTTGCAGTCAGAAGGCAGCACTTTTCTCCTGAAAGTGAAGGGTCAAATTTTGCTTTAAAGTCAGTAGACTTGCACAGGATGTAAACCATGGTACTTTCACTCTATTATTATTTATTTCTCTTTAGAAAACCCATTTTATTGGTTTTTTTGGGGGTCTATTGAATGCATCCCTCAGTAGATGCTGCTATGATAAAGTTAAAGAAAAATACCACTATGAGGCTGTGGTCAAGAACTCTTTACCATAGAATATCATTGACATGTTCCTGTTATTGACTACTTGAACAACAAAAAGTTAGAAGAGACTCATGAACATTGCCTGCTACTTAGAAGTTTGAGAACCTGCATTACCTCAAGGCCGTACAAATCCATTTCTTTGTCCAAATTATAATGTACTGCCCACCTCTTCCTGGGCCTTTTGACATAATCACTAGATTGTCCCTTAAACTTGGTATTTTCATGCCCACACATGCTCCCACTGCCTTTTGTGTCTCATGGCTGAATTGCATTTTCCAATATATGAATCACATCAATGTACACTTTACAAAAATAGCAATTTTTCTGTTTGCTGAACGAGCATCTGCATTTCAGCTGCAGACAATGTATGGTGCACATCAGAAGGCAGGATCAAGACTTTGTCTCTGTTTGATGCATATGGAGAAAATAGAATGACCTTGTTTGTATGTCTTTTCATAAGCATACAAAACTTTGTTCATTCATGTTCAGAACATTCAATTTTCTTTGATGTTAGAAGGAACATCTTCTGGTCTATCTAGCTATTTATAAGATGCAATATGATAATGTGAAGTTTAATAAAGAAGGCTAGGACTGCACAACCCAAGAAGAAACAGAAGCAGTTACATACATAGTCCCATTAGAGTAACTGCTTTGGGCAATGCACAGGAAGAATCCCTCTCCTCCAAATTTTGTCCATTTTTAAAAATAATCTCAAACCAAACTTTTTCTGATCAAATGAAATACCCCTTCCATATTCCTAAGAATGGAATTAGAAGTGCCAAAATACTGTTAGAAAGTCGATTCTCATAATACTCAACATATCACTTAGGCATACCTCACAGTAAAGGGTGGTGCAAAGTCATACTATCCCTTTCGAGAGCATGGGGAGGAATTCTGCTGCCTGTCTGAACATCCTGGTGTAACTCCCACACCCTCTGATGTTGGTACTGTCTGACGTAGTGGCACTTAGACAATTTACAGAAAGAAAGAATGAATTTGCTCTACAACCTTAGCTGAAAGCCAACTGGCTTTTAACTCAAGCTGTAGAGGCTCATGTAGCCTTGTAATTTTGCAGGTAATAATTTAGTAAGTTATAATGAATGTATGTTGTAGCAAAAGTTTTGGATTAAACTTAAACTCAAGATGTAGGACTCATACAGGCCAGGCAGCTTTGTTAACTTAGCTCCAGCTCTGTTTGATGTTACCATGTTCTGATGTTAATATGAAGGGATGAAATATTGTAATGCATAGTGATGTTACTATTAGGTAAGGCTTCGTAATAGAAAGAAAGAGTTTAATGTTGAAAGACTCTGTAACTTTGTTAAAGTGACTAGAAGTACCCTTTGTTATGTGCTCCAGTTGTGTAAATGTATTGCTTGTATGAATGAGAGAGAGAGAGAAAATTTTAGGAGAGATAAGTGTGAAGGCCACTGCATGCCCAAATGGTCAGAAGAGGGTCTGGAGACTCAGAAAAACCAAATAATTATCAACTAAGCTAAAGCACACTGAAGATGCAAACTGAACTGAGGCAGATTGACAAACCTGAAGTTAGTGGCAAGCACCCCTTAATAGGGAACTGATAACAACTTTCGCTGGAAGACAACACCCCCGAGGGGTCATCAGCACACTGATATCAGATGACTATGAGAACAACTTCCATATTAACATATGTCACAGAAAAACTGATTGTGATGCTGAATGACTGATTAAGGCCTGACAAGGCAAAATGCATAGACTTGCATGGAAGGAAAATCCTATAAAGGATGGGGTGTCCTGTATGGTTCTTCGGGTTCTGTCCTGCTAAGAGCATAGAGCATCAGTCTGGACTGACAAGAATCCAGCTCCCCCCTTGTACTCAATCTATCTGGCCAATAGATTGGGTAACTACTCCATCAGCAGGATGTGCACGTGTGTACATGCTACTGTGTTATATTATCAATAAATGCAGCGTGTTGCCTTATTCCCCTGAAAAAGATCCCGTGTGCTTCTTTTAAGCATCACACTCATGCACTGAGAGGACCCAAGTTCAATTCACCTGTCTGCATTACATGTAGGGGCTTGTCTGGGATTTCAACTGGGATGTCTCTGAAGCTCAGGATACATTTCCTCCATTAGGGGAAATATGTAACCTACACACCTGCTGTGTGTAGTTCACTGTCCCATGTAGTGACGCTTACACTATTTACAGAGAGAAAGAATGCGTTTGCTCTAGCTGAGAACCAGCTGGCTTTTTTTCTCCCCTCAAGCTGTAGCGGCTCATGCATTAAGCTCCAGAGTTCCCAGGTTCAGTTCCGCCTCTTGGCGTTACACTGGTACAAAGGGAAAATTCACTGGCTACTTTCCTTTCTAGGATGCTGCTTACTGTCTCCTGCTTCATGAGTAATGCACAAGGGGGGGCAGTACATGGCTCCATCTTATCTCTTCCTCTTTGTATCTAGTTTGAAGCACAATCCCTCCTGAGCAGATAGGGAAAGCGAAATATTTGTCCTCTACTGAGTGCAGGAGCTATTATTTGCCTTAAGTTTTTCAAAAGAGGGAGAAACATACTTGTTTCCTTTTTGACTATACATGAGTATGAGTGGCAAACAAAATTTGGTCCACAATATCTGAACACAAAACCTGGAAATAGGAATGTAAGAAAAATGTATTGAGATCTGCAGACCTAAGACATTTAAATAAGCATGCAAATTTAGCAGCATTGAATTCAGTCCCTTTGGAGTACAGCACGTTGGAAATTTTCAGACAGAACTGTTTTCCATTAAAAAATGCTGATTTTCTGCAGCTGAAACTTTATGCAGGAACATGTCGATGTTGACATATTCTAATGGAAATGTCTATCTGCCTGGTTTCCTGCCAGCTCACCCATGCAGTCTCCTAGCTCTTCAGTAGCCAACATGGTGGACTAAGTGTGAGCTGACATCTGTGAAGTTCTACAGTTCCTGTATCCCAGTCTTATAGCTCCTTAACTGTCTGGGCTCCCAAGCCATTAGCTCCAGGGCAGCAAACCTCACAGGCTGCCTTGGAGATGGGGCTCCTTGGGCAGGTCTACACTACTGAGAAGATTGATCCTCTGGAAGTTGATCTTCTAGTATTCGATTTAGTGGGTCTCCAAATTGAACACTGAGAGCAGCCCCCATCAGTGTCCAGTACTCCTTGATCTGCAAGGAGTAAGGGAAGCCAATGAGAGCATGTGCTCCCATCAGCCTCCCACAGTGTAGATGCTATGGTGGCTTGGGTTAAGGTAAGCCTAACCCAGCTACACATTTTGCATTGCTGGAAGGGCTACCTTAAGCCAACCCGTCTGGTCTAGCGTAGTCCAGGCTCTGGGGATTCTTGTGGTCCCTAGATCTGAGGCAGGCCAGATGCTTTGGAAGCCCTGACTCCCTTGCTTCACTGGCTTCCCAGCCTGGCAGGTTGCCCTGACTCCAGCCAGCATTGGGAGCATCAGAAATATTTTGGAAAGGGCAAACTGAAACACCATTTCAAAACCACAATTTGGAATGGCCATTCTATTAAATATTTTGAAGATGCATTTCTTCATTGTTATTATTGTTGGTTTTTTAAATTTCAGAACGACTCATGGAACAGAAATTCCAGTGTCCTGACAACTCTCCTTTGGCTTTTTGCCCCTTGCTTAACAATACCTAACAAAGGGCAAGATTAGAGCCAAAGTAGCTAAGCTTGGTTTCAGAGCCAAAGTTGTATCCGGTTTCAGGATGAAACCCCAGCAGTTGTAAAGTTCAGGAATACTTATATCTGGGATTTTTGTTGTTAGTTCATCTCAATCGCTTGTCAAAATACATGACTTCAGTGGGTGGTACTAAATAACCTGCAATCAATATCTGAAAGCTGCTAATAATTCCACACAGCACAAAAAAACTGCTGCACATCCAAATATACAGCTAAAATGCCCCAAAGCTAAGTATAAATATCTGCTGGAAGTTGGGAATGTTTTTCAGCTCTCACTTTCACCAAGCTAATTCAGATGCATCTCCATTGAAGTAATTGACACTTACCCTGGCTTTACCCAGTGTATACGAAATCAGAACCAGGACCAACGTTGTAACATGATTTATATGGTTTTTAATTTTGTAATAGAACATAAGAACTAGAAATGTCATGTATAAATCTGAGGACCTCCACACTCTACTCATGGCTGAGAAACACATTCAGGCTCACAGAATAATGGCAGCAACAAGGATATTTGAATGTTAATTGCTCCTAAAATTCCAGCTTGAGCGATCATAGCTGTGACTGAGGAAAGATATACTATTTTTCCAGTGCTTAGGACATAGGTAAACACAGCCATTTTAATTATGCTGGGTGAGGATGATTACACAGAACTGATTAGCTTCAGTCATCAAGCTAATTTTCTGAAGGTTCTAATTCTAAGAAACTCTTACACACTTGTAAAATCTTAAAAATAAATCATGTCTCCT
Organism: Pelochelys cantorii; assembly: GCA_032595735.1. Taxonomy (NCBI): domain Eukaryota; kingdom Metazoa; phylum Chordata; order Testudines; family Trionychidae; genus Pelochelys; species Pelochelys cantorii. The sequence continues at coordinate 91,069,684 of CM064327.1, forward strand.
TAGGAAGCATGTTTTTTATATTAGGTCATCTAGATCATTAAGCACTGACTGGTCTGGTGGTATAATATATTGTATGAGAAATTTTAAAAGGCAAAAACTTCAAAGGAAAATTATGCTAAAACTAAAATATCTGTTCCCTTATTATGCAGTTGTCACCAGGAGAAAAATAACAGAGGTAGATTTTCCTTCATAATTTTTCATGTAAGAGTTTGAGGTCACCACAGTGCAAATGAGGTGGCTGATGATAGCTGTAAGAAATTCAGAAATGAATTAATGTTATGAAGTCTGAGGGCAAATCAGATTTATTGAAAAAAGTGTCTCTCTTCAAATGTAATCAGAATCCTAGTCCCCCTCTTTTGGGCAGGACCTCTGGGAAAGGAGGAAGAAAAGAGCTTTTCCTTATTCAACAAACAAATCTTCCAGTTTATACTAAAATTACTGAATCTTACATTTTTACATAAATTACTACCAGTTAAAATTGCTACAGTAAAAACAAAAACAAAAAAACCCACCCCCAAAACAAAACAAACAAAAACACAACAAGCTCAAAATCCCTGAATTTTGAACTCAGCAGATATTGGAAGGGAAGAGAGAATAAGAAAAAAAAAAAAAAGATGCAACATAATCTTAGTGTTACACACAGGAACTATTTTAGATGAATTGACATCTATGATCACTATCCTTAGGACTGCTTTCTTAATGCCTACATGCCTTTACAGTAGAATGTGGAACAGAGCTTTATCATTGTTCCCAGAAAAAAAAATGATACTGTCAACAATTGCCTGTGTGATTAGGCACTTATCTTTTGATGTTCAGTTACCTTCTGCTTGTTAACCTTGTCAAGGAGGGGCACTGAAGAGAGCACCAACCAAATGAAACCTAAGGTAATTACTGTAATTCAGAGAGAAATATATTCACTGGAGGCAGGCAGTTCCACCCTCACAATCAACCTTTCTGCAACTCAAGGAAAACACAAACATGGCCTGGCTCAGACAAATTAGGCATGAACAAATGTTGCACATTAAATGAGTTAAAGGACCTTGTTGAAAATTACAAGGACTGCTTAGGGAAGCAATGAATCCCATTAAGGCAGAAATAGGCTGAAAAGGAAGTGGGCTTTTTGCAGAGACTTTCACACACATTTACAATAGTCAGTTCCAGTGGCAGGGTGTGTGTGTGGTGGTGGTGGGGGGGGGGGGGGGGGGCAAGGTGTGGAGAACAGCCCTCTCCAAATGCATCAATGCTGATAATAGCAAATGGCTCTTGGGAAGATATAATGAAAGGGGAAACTACAACCACCATCACCAAGTATCTCTCATTGTTCAGATCAATCTCTTGTCTACTTTTCTTCAGGAGATGACAAAGTGCTTTAGGAAGGTAGGGTATAAGGATCTAAACAATGGTTTACACCTAGGCTTAAGAAGTTAATGTGATGTTAATCCTTTCCTAAACTGGGAAAACAATACGCACACTGTTTTTGTTAGCATTCCCCAAAATGAATTCCCATCTATCATACAGCATTTTGAATACACACAGCTGAAAGAAGAATCATTCCTACATTACTATAATTTCAGGAACATCAGTACAGCTAAATGATCCATCTGCGTGAAGTACTTGGTCTTAATAGGCATTACCCTTTCCTCCCACTATATTTATAGGAGGACTACTGTAGGTTATTACACTTAAAACTTTAATGGGAATGGGTTTGCTCTATTTCCCTTCTCTCAGTTTTCATACTAGTCATGGAGAAGGATGTCATGACACCATTTTTCTGCATATTCACTTGATCTGCTCTAGAGGAAAAAGCAGAGCAGGCATGCATTAAACAACATGTGATTTCCAATGTTGTTGGCAAGTGGAATCAGCGAGCTAAGGGGGCAAAATGCCATATTAGTGCTTAAGAAATTCACACTTGTAAATATGTTTGAATGCAAAAGTTAGAGAAGGAGCTAAATTAAGTTACAAAAGCACAATGAGAGCACAGTACCATTACAGATCATAAGGTGCCAAGTTCAGCATCAATCGTGTTGCATGTAATACAAAGGATTATTTTTCAAAAGCTTCTCTGCAGTGTGCAAGCTCACTACAATCATGACAATCACAAAACGTTGCAAAATGAGACTGATTTTCATCATTTAAAAGAAATGGCATGATAGTCACATGCTAATTGTATGGACTTGTCACTGTGGGTGACAAATAAACCCTTCCAAAAGGAGATTATGGGTAACAGCACTTTGGGGTTGATTGTGTTCTTCATCATTAAAATTCCCATTGTGTGAAGAATTAGGAAACATTCTTAATGCCATGGGCAGCTTACTGCGTAAGGAATAAATAGAGCATGCTGAATGAGGGGTGAACCAGTGCTCCTGTGAATGAAAGACAGAAATTAGGAAGAAAATTGGTACTCAGTATGACCAGTGCTAGTACTGCAAGGGTAATTTTTAAAGATGATGTGATGTCTGCAATTAGTTTTTCTCTAGTGCAAAAAAACCTCATCACCATTGCTCCAGATTTGCACCCATGTAACTGAATTATGCATAGATCGTGCCTGAAACACTGTCTCACATAAGAGAATTTGTGCAAGGATTGTCCTGCAGACAGAATTCATCCTGGCACACCCAGCCAGCTCAGAGCACGGTGACACCCACACTACCCATGCAAAGATGACCCATTGCACCATCATCAGCCAGGTTTTCTTGCCTCCTTTCAGGCACTGGAATTCAGGGTATGTCTACACTCGCACTCTCTTATGCTTCATTTGCATAATCGCGTTATGGAGCTATTTCGAAATAACAGACGCTGTTAAGATGCAGTTATTTCGAGAGAAAACCCTTCTCTCGAAATAACCCTTATTCATCATACAATGAGGCTTACCAGTTATTTCGAGAGAAGGGTTTTCTCTCGAAATAACCGTGTCTTAACAGCGTCTATTATTTCAAAATAGTACTATTTCGAAATAGCGCCATAACACGATTATGCAAATGAAGCACAGGGTATTTAAATCCCGGCTTCATTTGCAATTTCGAATGTCTTCATTTGCATCCCTCTCAAGGAGCAAGTGTATCCTCGGAGTCTTTCTAATGGCATTCTGAGGAGGGAGGTGAAAAGGATTCAAGGGGAGCCTTCACAATGGCCAGGCAGAATTTCGCCCACAGTGTTGCATTAAGAGATTTTGTTATTCAGTTGAACTGAAAAGCAGAATCAGTTATAGTGTGGGATTCCCAGTTCACCTCTGTTTTGAAAGGACAGCCTGAGGTAAACTGCATGGCATGCAAAGTGCCATTCAGAAATGAGGCAGTGAAACTCATGCTAGCAACTCTAGAAAGGGAAAATGGCAGTTTTAAAACTGCTGCCAGGATGCTTTTCCCTCAGCAACCCAAGGAACTGCCTCCCTCCCTTGACAAAGTGTCTCTCTCACGAACTCCTCCACTGTGACTATATGAAGAAGAAAACAAATCATACTTATTGCGGGGGGGTGTTGGGGTGGGGAAGGTTAGTGCTCCCTGAGGCATGGGAAAATATAGTTAAGGTTAAAAGGATTGTGGAAGAGAGAAGTAAACAGTAGGGAGGTTAGAGGCAAGCATGGTGAGAGGGATGGGGAAAGCAGAGAGGACAGTGAAATGAGAGGGGAGTTAGAGGGTGGATAAAAATCTTGCCCTAAAACATGGGTGCAGCAGGTAGATAAAGGAGAGAGAAAGGCAAGAAGCGGAGCAAAAAATGCAACAAAAGCATAGAAAATAATAAAAAAATGGGCTCATCTGTCTAATCGGGGTGGCATCCAGGAACCAGGGAGTCACTCTCAGGGCTGGGGTATGGAGGTCTTAGCCACAAGTAGCTGATGCAGCATTCCTCATGCCTCCCCTTTTGCCCTGGGGTGAGGATAGTTGCTTCACTCTTCAGCCCTTCCATTTTCATCCTTTTCTGTCCATATTTGATGAGCGTGGCATCAGGGCTTAGGCTCTTGGGCTTGTGTCCTACCTCACACCACTGCCAGTGGGCAGTGTGAGCGGCAAAAGCCAAAGCAACTGGTTCTCATTTGATGGTGGTGTTGGGAGAGGGAGGATACAATTTGCTTTCTAAACACAGCTATCATTGCTAGCTTGCTGCTTCAACACTAGACTTAATGTACTTAGTCTTAGAGAGGTCGCTGTGTTAGTCTGCAACGTTAAAAACAAGTAGTCCTGTGGCATCTTAGAGACTGAGAAATATGAAGGATCATGAGCTTTCATGGGTATAACCTGAAGTGGGTTTGACCCACTAACGCTCGTGATCCTATATTTCTTAGCCTCTGAGGCTATGTCTGTACTGCACCCTTCTTCCGCAAAAGCTTATGCAAATGAAGCATAAATTAGCATATTGCCACACGTCATTTGCATAACTAATTAGGGGCTGTCTTTGCACAAGAGGCTTTTGTGCAAAGAGGAGCTGGGTAGACGGCTCCTTTTTGCGCAAAAAGCCCCTCTTGTGCAAAGAGTCACAGCCTAAGATGCCACAGGACTATTCGCTGTTCTTAATATATTTAAAACTCCAGTCATCTGAAGAAGTGGGCTGTGCCCACAAAAGCTCATGATACCATTTACATGTTTTGTTAGTCTATAAAGTGCTACCAGACCATTTGTTGTTTTTTTCTGTACAGACTAACTCACCTACCCCCTGAAGCTTCTTAATATATTTGTTGGCTCTCCTATGATACCAGGAGTAGCAGCCAGTTTTGGATCCTGGAAGGGATATTTTTCCCTCACACTGAAAATTTTGGCATGAGATTTTCCTCTCTATCCACTTGACGTCAAGGATTTATGGTTTTGTTTTGTTGGAAGGGGTTTAAATCACAATTGTTACAACTTTGGTAGGTTCCTGTGGGGCTCGTGGGTTATGAGGTGCCCTCCTGAGATCTCTGTAATCCTGTGGACTGCCAAAGCCTCAGGCCAGAGCACTCACATGGCATGATGAAGGGTTATGCCTTGACTTCTGGCATAGCTTGCAACTTTTTTCATCTCAGCTCTATAATAGGATTCTGAATTCCAATCAAGGTCTCTTGGAAGACATGAGGATGTAGAGATTAGCCTTCTGTGATGGACTATACAGACCCTACTTTCCAATAACACATTGTGACTAATTACTTGATCAACAACAGGTGGAAGAAAAGGCTGCAGCCCAGGCTGCCAGAGATTGGGGGCTCATGGAGCTGTCTCAGCAGTGAGCTGACAAGGAATTTCTTACAGAACAGACCCAGAAGCTGCTTGGAGAATGGAGTCTGATTGCGGGGAAAGGGTTAAGACATTCCAAGGCCCATGTTACTAGACTCTTAGGAAGATTACAATACAGGAATTAAAGAACAGACAGCATTAAATAGATGACAAGGAAAATGGTGTCTTAAAGGGCACTGTTTATTCTTAATTCCTTAGGTACAGGGGAAAGGTCTATATTGCAGAGGTCTCCAGCTGCTGGCCTGTGGGCCAGTCCTAGCCAGAGCAATTGTGCCATTTGGCCCAGGACTCCTGGCAGGCCAGGGGCCCATTACTGTCCCCCAAGCCCTGCCCCTTCCTGTCATTGCCCCACCCTCTCCACCCCATCCCCAGAGCATGCAGCTTTGGGGATAATGGGGGGGAGAGGGGCTGGTGCTATGCAGTGGCACCCTCCCCTCCCTGCACTCTCTGGGAGCCATGGGGAAGAAGAGCACACTGGGTGGGCACACTCATGTGGGTTGCCCTGAGTGTGAGGGCAAGGCAATGACAGGAAGGGGCGGGGTTTGGGGGCTGTAACCCACCTTCTCCCCCCAGACCACGCAATCCAGCCAGCCAAGACTAGCCCACAGGACAGGAGCTTGATACCTCTATTATATTGCATTGTTTCCAGGTCTACACCTTCATGAGTAAATCCTGCATTTTGACTGACTGGTTAACAACTGTTATTTATGAAAGGACAACAGGATTTGTGGTCTTGGAAGGTGTAATTCTCAAAATAAGAATCAGCACATAACTCAAGCTACACTATGTATGGAGGTTTATTTGGTTAACATATTTACCCTATTATTTTTCCAACTGAATGCAACTCTGCACCACTTGGTTCTAGCTCAGTCAGGAGATGGAACTGCCAAAATTCTGGGAATGTGGGAAAAGTCAATCTTCTTGATTTTCTTTCCAGGTTCTTATAATAGTCCTCATCACTGCTGCCTCTGAGGCTTTGTCTACACTGCAAGATTTTGCCGCAGAAAACGTGCTAATGAGGGACTCATTAGCATGAGTCGCTATGTCATTAGCATATTTTCTGTTGATTCTTTTTGTTCAAGGATTTTTTGCGCAAAAAGAAGCAGTGTAGCTGCTTATGTTTTGCGCAAAACCCCCCTTTTGCGCAAGATCCTTATGCTTCTCTGGGAAAATCGGCAGAAAGAATTGGTAGAAAATATGCTACTGACATTGCGACTCATGCTAATGAGTCCCTAATTAGCATATTTTCTGCTGCAAAATCTTGCAGTGTAGACATAGCCTGAGTGTAGTGTTTTCAACCTGATATACCTACCAGATTTCTCTGTTCTCACAAGATTTTTAGCCCAATTTTGCAGACTTACGATGTGTGGATGAACATATAAGCTTCTGGGCACTTATCTGTAGCAAGCAGAAACTACTTGACCAATATGAATGGCTAATTTTCTAATACAATTTTATAATTGCCATTACATGTCAGTCCCTTGAAGTAGCATGCAAAACCATAAAAAGTCATCTAGGAGTAATGGCACTGAAACGGAGTCGAAAAAGACGACAACCATTTTATTAAATTCCACAGCTCTGTTAAATAATATTGTAATGAACTGAATAGCATCTGTGTGTATTATGGCTCCTTTTTTCCTACAACTACTCATCTGTGTGTCATTGAGCCCATAGTGTTAACAGGCAGTGAAGGTTCTCTTTTAGTTGAATGGTAGGAGCCCATGCTTTTGAAGCAAAATAACAAGTTCAATTCCTATAATTTCTGTGAAGTTCTAAGTTGCCACAGTATGTAACCTACTCATGACAATGAAATACTCAGGTAGCAGCTGATTTGAAATTGAAAACTGCCTAATGCAGCAAAAATGTAGTCAAATGTAGACCCTGTCAATCACAGAGATTAACAAGGGTGGGAGCACTGCCTTCAAAATGCTGTAAATAATCAAAGAGAAAAGATTCCTTTGAACATTTTACTGCTCATCTACTCAGGAAAAGCTGTTTTCCTCACAGGAGAAAAAATTCTTTAAAGATTCTCTTATCCCAGCACAGAAACCTGTGCATCTTTTATTCATATTATCTACAGAGCTTGTCATATTTGTATCCAAGGTCTTAAGACAGTTCTTGCCGCTCTAGGAGCACAGTCAAAAATGCTGCCCAGTGCTTTTCAGCTGATTTTACTAAAATATAATCAGGGGGAAATGGGAGATGCATCTTTATATACACTGGTATATATCAGATCTTGCATATTAAGGGGACTAATTATTACAACATTTTCACTTTCATTCTCTCACGTTGCCATTACAGGTATTCTCAGCACATTACCTACAGAAAATCTCTTTAGAGGTATTTAGCTTGTTAATTGCCATTTCCCAGTATGAGCCTGGCTGCTTTGCAACACCAGTCATGAGGAACACATCATCCCAATATACCACTGTCCTCCCTGGCTCCTCATGGCACAGAGAGTCCAGCTCACGGTCGCTGTGCTGACTTTCAAATCTTCTCATGAAATTGGTCCTGGCCACTGGAGAGATCACATTTCCCTCAATGTCTATAACCTCCCAATGACAGCTGCAGGCAACTGGAACAATTAAAGTAGTGACCACTAGGGGTAGGCTGATGAAACACGGAAACAGAACGTTCACGGTAGCTGAACCAAGAATGTGATACTTCTTGTTAGGGTTGCCAACTTTGTAATATTTGAAAACCAGACACTCCAGCAGGAGTATTGGAACCTCCCCTAACCCATCTCTCTCCCCCCTCCAAGTTTCCATCGCCTTCCACTTCTGTGAGTCTTGTTGCCTTCAAAGATAAGCGCTAACCCCTTTTCTCACAGTACTTCACCTAGATTCTTTTTTTTTTTTTTTTTTTTAAGTGCAGCAAATCCAGAAAGCCTGCTTCTGAGAGCCTGGCAAAGAAAAGAGGAGAAAAAACATTGTAATCTTTTTAAAACTGGGAAGTACTCAGAATCTAAAATGAGAATGGCCATGTAAGTACATCAGTAAATAGGCAGACAGACATCCTCCACTGAATCCATAACCAATACTTGTTATACATTTTCTGACGACTGTTTCTTTGGAGTGAAATTCCCTTGGTGCAAAGGACCAGCAAGAAGCAAGAACATCACTTAAGTCCCATATAAGCCTTATTTGGAATTTGACATATATATGTTTTGTTTTCCCAAAATGTCAATCTTCAGGCTGAAACCAAGTACAGAATGTCTCATCTAAAAAGAAAGAATTCTGGAGGTGAAAACAGAATGTAAACAAGGTTAGAATGAAAATCAAGTTACTCCTCAACCATCCAGAATAATGAATCCCCTTCTAGTCTGCATTCTTTGCTTAACTTCTATTGGTGTAATGCCTAAGTAAAGAATGAAACATTTTGCTAATAGTAATAACATCTGCCCTCTGAGATGTTGTAGGACCACATGCTTTGAAGAAAAACTAAAACTATTGACCAATTTTCTCTAACATTTTAAGATAATTGGGATGATTTCAGTAGGAAAGGAAATTACTCTCAAGGAAAATAGAAAAATAAGGTTAGTTGTCATGCATTTGGCAGTTTCTTTGTTGTAAATTAAATCAATACTCTAGTCATCAGTTCAGATATCTGAAAAGCAGACTTCATCCTTTTGATCTCTCCATTGAAAAAGTTATCCATCAGGCCAACTTCCAAATACTTGCAGGTCCCAACCTCTTGTATTAGTGAACTTAACTGGATAACCATGGTGCTGTAGGGTATTTTTTAAATGTCTTAGCAAAGCGATATCTGTACCTTTTTATAACTGCAATACTAAAATATAATGCACATAAAATTAAAGATATATATATGAAAGTGCAAGTCCCTTTTCCCTTTTAAAGATCAAGTACTGAGACACAAAGGCCATGCTTTGATGAGGGTCATTAAGAACTCAAAGTCGGGATGGATGAAGGGGAGAGAGAGAGAGAGAGAGAGAGAGGTGTCCTTGCATTCCAGGGCTTAAATCTTTCCAAGAATCCATTTTGTGATTCTGCAAAAATAGACCCTACCTGTGGTAAGATTAAGTGAATAGTTACTAAAACTGCAAGCACTTGAGAATTCTTCATCAATTCTCAAGGCTACTATAATCACAAGGATGGAGGACAACTCCAACTATGAACCTCAGAACAATAAATGCTTTATTGCAAGTAGACCCATTATACTGGATATTGTACAAAAAAAAACCCAATCAATTTTTTAATCTTTGCCTGGAGGCCTAGAAAATAAAACTGGAGTAAGGGAGGGTGGGGGGAACTGAATTACCGTGTGGGGAGGACTGAGAGGGAGTAAATCCAGGGGGTATTTAAAAAAAACTATTATTCACTTATCAGTTGGACCTCAGTGACACTGATTTAGTCCACTGACCTAAGGTCAGAGACTTCCTGAAATGCAAGTCTGATTCTGTACAACCTCTCAGACAAGATGGGTGGGTATACACTGGGTACATCTACATAGCAACAGTGTTTCAAAATAACTTAGTCCGCATCTACACAGCAGGTGGCTATTTTGAAATAATGTCGAAATACTGTCAAGTTAGAGAACTTCTCACTCTGACTTCTGTAACCCTTATTGTATGAGGAGTAAGGGAAGTCAGAGGAAGAGTGCTCTATCTCGAAATAACTGCTGTATAGATGCTCCCAATTTTGAAATAAGCTATTTCAAAATAAGCTAAGCAATTAACGTAGCTCAATTTGCGCATCTTATTTCAAGTTAAGCCCTGCTATGTAGATACACCTTGTAGTTCAATCAACAATTCATAGAGTAAAATACTACAAAGTAAAGTACCTTGTCTCTACGTTCATTACTTACATAGACAGAAATTGTCTTCATGTTCAAAGTAAGGAAAAGTCTTCTGGGTCAGTATGTGATCTTGTACCTTGATTAAATCAAATCTGCCAAACTGCCTTTGTGATATTATTCCAAATGACTACAGTTACACCAATGGGTGCAGTTACACAGCAGGGCTTAACTTTAAATAAGCTGTGCAAATTGAGCTATGTTAATTGCATAGCTTATTTCAAAATAGCTTAATGCAAAATTGGGAGCATCTACACAGCACTTATTTAAAAGTAGAGCACTTTTCTTCCAACTTCCCATACTCCTCGTACCATGAGGGTTACAGAAGTCGGAGTAAGAAGCCCTCCAGCTTGAGAGTATTTCAACGTTATTTCAAAATAACTGTCTGCTGTGTAAACATGGACTAAGTTATTTCGAAATAACGCTAGTTATTTCAAAATAATGTTGCTGTGTAGACATCCCCACACTGAACCAGTTTCTATACTTGATACATCTTCTAGAACCACAAAGAAAGATTAAGCTAAAAACAGGAGGGGAGGAAATGTTAGAGGAATCTAGAAGGAATGAATAGAATTACCCTGCCAAAACCTTTAATAAGGTAGTTGGTGATGACCACTAGCTGAACCGTTAAGGACACATTAACTCAGAGATTGGGAAAATGTGCGTGAGCTTGGGTTCTGCAAAGCTCTTGTTCTTGTATCAAATTGTTTGCAATTTTGTTCAAGTTGGGGGATTTTTATGTAATAAAAATTGTTTGATGATTGTTCTTCACCACCCACAAATGCTTTCAAAGTAAAATGTATTATTATTTATGAGGGAAAAAGAAAAAGCCAGGGTAACTTGGATATGGGTCCTGTTAAACCAACCCACTCTCTTTTTTAAATGAATGCAGTGCTCATGAGTAGTAGAATCACAGTTTCCAGGTAAATTTAATGCCCCCCCCCCAGCTAACTCAAGAACCTAAGGGCTTGTCTACACTATAGGTTATATTGGTGTAACTTATGTTATTCAGGGATATGATAAAGGGTACATCTACACTGTATGGCTATTTTGAAATAATCTATTCTGGAATAGTTATTCCAATATAGCTTATTTCAAAATAGCACGTCTACCCTGCAGGGAAGCCTTAAAATTAGTCCAAGGCAGGCTTCCCTAATGTAGATGTGTTATCTCGATTTAGAACTCCAGGAAGCACTGGAGAGGAATAATTTAAAATGGCCCTGGTGAGGGGCTATTTCGAAATAGCAGAAGTGGAGCCTTTACACACGCCTCATTTCGAATGGTGATTTTGGAATAAGTGTTATTCCTCGTTGAATGAGGTTTACAGATTTTGGAATAAGCCGTCCATTATTTAAAAATTATTTTCAAATAATGGAATGGCTGTGTAGACACTCACATTGTTATTTTGAAATAACGCTAGTTATCTCAAAATAATGGTGCAGTGCAGACGCACCCTAAGGAATCTCCCAGAGCGATGTAATTTATGCATGTGATGGTGTGGGTGGGGGGTTCATAGAAGTCCCTTTGGGATTGTTTCCTGGTGTGCTAATCATGCCACTAACACACCTTCTTGATCTCTGGGGCATCTCCCTTTTCTACTGGGCGAGATCCTCTAGGCTCTCCCAGAAAAGGCACAAAGTTGGAGTAACCACCCCTGTGCAGAGCAAGGCAGACACTGAACCACTTCTGCATTGAGAGGACACAGCACTCAGAAAAACAGCCACTAACAGGGATCAAAACCTCAATAAATCCATTTAGATCTGTGTGAAAGTTTTACACAGTGAAAACTCGACAGGTAAACTACTTTTATCAGTGAAAGAGAGATGCAGAATACTTGCTCCTCCAGGTAATAATTATTTACATTGGGCCTGATAGTGAACAAAAGTGTGTTTATTAAATACAGACAGTAGAATTTAAGTGGCTGCAAGTGAAAACAGACAGATCAAAGTAAGTTACTAAATTAAAATGGATAGAAAATGCTAGTTTTAATTCACTAAGAAATTTGTCACATGCAAATTCTTAACCTAAACAGCTGTCCTTAATTCACGTAAAAAGCTTCAAATCAAAATTGGTCTTTTATTCTGACTTGGGTTCTCCAGACATTGAGTTATTTGTTTTCTCTCAGAATATGCCAGGCAGTTTCAGAAGCCAGCTGGAGACAAAGGGCTGATATCTTCTCATTGCTTAACTAGACTCTCCTCCTATGGGGTAGTCTTTTGTTTGACTTCACCCCTTCCCATGGAAAAAAAAAACTGGTTTAAAATGGATTTCCAGTTCCAAGTGGAATAGTCACATTTTTTCCCTAATCCAACCACCTTTGGACTTATAGGACAAACAAGGCTGATTATAAGTCGCTGAGTTGGTCACCCAGTCATTATACTCATTAGCACATTTATAACTATAAAAAGACTTACACTTCATCTTTCTAACTTCACATACAAGAAGGACATACACCAAAATAAGATATACAGATCCAGCAGGCTATAACATTGAAATTGATATGTTACATGAGGTATTTTGTCTAAAGTATCTTTGAGTTATGCATATTTATATTCATAAGCCAATCATCATAAAGCAAGGGGAGAAACCATCACTACACGAGCCTAAGCACTGGTGTGGACAGTGCACCAACCGACATAACTACCACCTCTCACGGAGATGGCTTTATTACGTCGATGGGAAAGCTTTTTTCCATTAGCACTAATGATGCATCTACACAGCACCCTTACCTCGAAATAAAGCGCAATTCCGATAAGTCCCTTAACCCTAGTGGAATGAGGGTTACTGGGACGCTGGAATAGCATACCTGTTATTTCAAAATATATTTTGAAATAACGGGAGCATTTAAAGATGCAGAATTGCTATTTTGGCACACTTCCGGTACCCCAAAATGGCTCCGCTGTCTAGATATAGCCAGATTATCTTCACTAAATGTGCTACAGTGGTGCAGCTGTGCTGCTATAATGCTTCCTCACATTGAAAATTGGGCCTTGTCAGTCACAGTGACTTTGGTGGTTTTTAAAATTTTATCCCCAAGATTAAATGACATTTCTTTCATAGCACAAATAGCATTGCAGGTCTTCTCATTCTAACTAAACTGAAATAACCAATGAACCTCCTGCTTGAACTTGTAGAAATAAGGCTGGAAGAAAAGAGAAATTGTGCTTGAGGGTTTTTTTGGGGGCTGGGAGTGTAATCCCAGAACACATTCTGAAGGACTGTTTGGCTTTTTTCCATAATAGTTTACAGTACTATCAGCTTCCACTTGCAACTATGTCTTTTTCAAACAACCCCTAAGATTATTAATATGCAAAGTGAACAGTGAAAGGCCCAGTATGGATCTTTGTAGAGAACTTCCCTGGGAATAAATAAATATTCAGAGTAAATATTTGCTAGCTCAATTATTTGATATCTTATTGATGTGATATGTACATTTTGTCCATTAGGAACTAGACTGGGACCACCTAATTTTTCACATAGGACATGTCAGATTTCAAAAGCTAATGACTTTTTATCACTACTGGGATTATTTTAATCAGTGGCTAAAAGTTTAAACTTTCTATACTACCCCCTTGAGCTATTTATTGCCCTATTTCTAAAAGTTAATTATGAATCATCTACTTTTTTTTCCAAAAAGAGGTTGTCTCTGTCATGTTAAGATTCACGTTCATAAGAAACTTCAAGTTGTTTCATAACCTTGTTCACAGATTACTGTGTCACATCAAAAATTTGGCAGGGGATCAGTGTCAAGGAGCCTTTCAACTTGCATACCTACATTTTCTGGCTGCAACATCTTGTCACCATGCACTATTTATTTGCTCTCTAGATTCCTCGCTATTTATACTCAGGTGTGTTGTCTTTTTTCCCCCCCGGCAATGCATTGTTTTCTACTTGTAAATTGACTTTGTATCCTTCAAAATGCTTCATATAATGTATACATGCAATGCTTGGCTGTTCAAGCAAAGGCTCATTAACATAAGTTGATTTCAGTAGATTCCAACCTATCAAAAGCCTGAAGCAAACCATAAAATAAATGACTACCCAGACTAACTAATTAGGAATTCTTTGTTTGAGTCTCAGTCTCTGACAAAAAGAGTTATCTAGTCTCCTGATACTTATTTCTGCATTTCCCCCTTTGGAACCAATGCGAATACTTACAAATCGTCTCTTGTGAGAACTGTCTCCAAAAGAAGATGGTGGAAGCCCCATTTCCAGGGCCAGTTCAGGCACGTGTGGGGTTTCCTTCAAAAGACACTTGATTGGGCCTTCTGATATCAAGACCCAAGACTCTGTCCCACCTGCTCCATCCCCACACCTCCATTTCATTAGAAAGCTGGTTGAAATTTTTCAGACCAATAGTTTGTCCATGGAAAAACAGTTTTGGTCAACCTGAAACAATGTGTGAATTTGACACACTTTCACTGAATAGTTTCAGGACTTAAAAGCACCATTCACAAAACAAACCATGGTTAGAATATTTGCCAGGATGTGGGAGATCTGGGTTCATCCCCATTCTTCCCTCTCCTTAAGGGGTCAAATGATATGGACAGGGGTCTTCATCTCCCACACCTCTCAGGACAGTGCCCTACCATTGGGATATTCTGGAGCGGGCCATAATAATTAAGTCTAATTTTAGTTGTGGGGTTTAGTGTGTGGATGCAGCGTGTTGCTGGTTGCCTGTGATATATACAGCAGGTCAGAATAGATGGTTTGGTGTCTCCTTCTGGCCTCAAATTCTATAATTTCCTCAGCCTCTCTTGTTGGAGCTGTTCCACTTGCGTACAAAGCTTTGAACAGGGCTGATGAGAGATTTCACTGGGATCTGGAGGGAGCAGCTCTAGGCTCCCCACAAGGGGCAGGTCCTCAGATAGAAGGGGCAGGGCTGGAGCTAGACTCCCCCAGCCAGTCCTTCAGCATTGTTGCCAGGACATAGGATGTGCATTGCTGGGGGCTCCAGAGGTGATTGAAAGAATCCCGGGCTCCAGCTACTGCAGAGGACGAGGTGGCAGTGGCCATTCCAAATTACCAGGCCCTGGGACAACTGCCCTCTTTGCTCCCTCTCCTTCATTGGCAGTCCTAGCCTCAAACTATCATTACAGAGCCCTCTGTCAGCATGAATAGGTTCATAAACACCACCACTACCCAGCAGAGGAGCAGAAGCTTTAAAAAGCTAGCTAGTACTTCAGCTTCTACCCAGTGGAATATTGGGGAGCATGACCTGGCACAGAGAGGGAGTGAACCCAGGTTGGGTGGGTGGGGTTTGAACCCTTGACCTCTGGCTCCAGAGGTGGAGACCATCCTCTGCTATTAAAGGTTTGTCTGCATTGTCTGAACTAGCCTTATTTATCCATTGGCATATTTAAAACAGCAATGGATCAGAGGACTTAAAATGAATTTTATATGCACTCTAGTTTCTATGATTCTGGAAGATGATGTTGTTTGAAAAAAGTAATTCAAATCTGTTAAGTACTGGTATGTTCTGATAGCATATGTTATTTGAGTCACCACAGTCACAAAATGATCGGCTATTCAGAGCTCCAGGTTTTTTCTAAAGGATGCATGCAGTGAATCAGCTCCTTAGCTGGTCTGTATCCAAAGTTCTATATGTTGCTGGAAAAAAAATCCTAGGTTTGCAACAACAAATGCCTTCGTTTGTGCCTTGATAAACAAATAAAGTCAGTGGAGATACTCTAATTTTACACCAGCTGAGAATCTGGTTCTGGGAATTAATACATCTTTTAGTTTCAGCTACAATCTATTTTTGCCCATGCACAATTGTTGTTCAAGTTACAGGAGCTACACTAATTTACACTTCCTGAGAATCTGGCCTTGTATGTTGGGTGATACAGAGGGGAGCAATGAGATTTACAGGCACTCCTCTTTTGTATGCAAGACCTTCCTGAACAGTTAGTTCAACTAAAGCCTTTACAATCTCTGAACTTTCCCTGTCAATTAAGATTTCTCCTGAAATGTTTAGCCTCCTTATTGCTCCTGACAGACATTTACCTCAGAAGTCCATTTGATTTTTATATTCCTGACCCAAAGACGACATTCATTTTCAAATTACAGTGCAAGGACACAAATGCCAGTATAACATCCTTACTCTCTATTACTTATTTTTGGCACAGCTAATGCTTACTGTGAAGTGCCCATACATTTCTAAATAAAAAAGAAAGGTTAGACTCCAGCTATTGTGGTTTCCCTTTGAAGCAGAGCATATATTTCAATTTTCCATGATTCTCCTCTCTCATTCTCACTACCTTCTGACAATAAAATGTTGGGACTCTTCTTTCTCAATTATTTTCTGTATTTTTTTTAAAGAACATAAGCTATGTACATTTAGGTTAATAGATATGTTTGCTTTTCTAATGTGTATCTGTTCAACTGAAGATACTTTACTGCCTGAATTTGGAAGTGTAGGCATACCCTAGTTACTGCATACAGAGTTTGGTCTTAAGCAAAGCCAGTATAGATCCATGCATATATTTATTTTATAAATAAGCACCAGCCACCATGGCCCAGCTAAGCCCTCAATAGTGATAGGTCCCCCCACCATACTGTGAATGTATATCTAAGCCCTCTCAAAAATACTGGGAATATTTAACACAAAATCCTTGCTCATTGTGTGTACTTTAGCACAATTCTAAGCATTAATTCCAAAAAGTTCTTTTTGTCATGGCTCGTGCATTGCTTCAGCTTTCTAGTTTTACTTTCCTCATTGATCCATTCTGTAATGCAAATCAATGATCACTATTTAGGGTGGATTTAGCAGAATTAGCCTGAACAGCTACTTTATTTATACACAATTAGTTTAAATGGAGAAGAAAATTAGATGGGCTAAATGTGGGAATATTTTCCAGTCCATTTACTAGTGAGCCTCCTCCCTAGGGTATTTCACTGAGGACATTGCCTCTCTCATCATTATGGGGACTATTGATTTCCTTGGATTTCTCTCTCAGAATCCCTATTATTGTCCACATGCTGCCTTGTTTGATGGCAGCAATCCCACTCCAGCTAGGACACAGCATATGCAGAGCTGGGTGAAACTTCAGCTAAACTTATAGCTGAAAATTGCAGCTATAGCTTGACCGAAACATCTCAAATTCAGCATCATTGGCAGATAGTTTCAGTTGAAGATAGAAAAGATGTGAAAGACATGCGAGACATGGCTTTTTTTGGTTTGTTTGTTTACTTTGGTTAACTCACACTGGGCTTAGCAACTTTTCTGTTATTTACTTTCTATTGTCATCCACTGAGCAGACCTGATTCCTATGCCACCAGAGAGTTTTGGTAACAGATAGTTTGAAGTAGTGATAACTATTATGTTGGCTTAGCACTGCCCCTGAACATGCAGAATTTGGCAAATGTACATCACACGTAACAACAAGTATAAACAATATGCTCCATTCAATTAGCAGATGCTTCATATGGCTCAGGCATGACAAAACAGTCAGAAAGTTACCCTCTAGTCTTTGAGGAGAGTTGCTAGGTAACACAAAACTGGTGCTACTATGCCCTAGTGGTCCCTTCCACTGTTCTAGCTGGCACCAGATAGAGCATTGCTGAGTTGAGCTGGTCAGGAGTTTTTTGATGAATTTTCTTCCTTGGAAAATGCCAGTTTGTCAAATTCATAACTTTGCATGAGAAAGGGCACTTAAGACCAGTTATGTATTTATTGTTGAAATATTTTTGACTCTTAAAAATGAACAGTTTTCGGTTTTGAAATGACTGTTTAAAAATTAATCTCATTATGGCAAGGAGAAAAAGTCAAAATCAAAACAAAATGTTTCAGCATAATCTAAACAAAGTGTTTCAATATACTCAAAGCTAAATGTTGGGAAGTTCAGTTCCCTTAAAAAAAAAAAATGAAATGTAGACTTTTTGTTCCAATTCAGGCCAGATTATTTCCCCTGTAACTCAAAAGCTTTCATGGGCTACATGGCTCTAGTCCTGAGGCTTTTTTAACTTGCTTTCTGGAGAATGGAAAAGAGGAAGTCCAGACAGAAGGGTGACAAAGAAATCTATGTTCCTCCTCAATTATGCCACTTGAGGACTTAATGTAGTGGTTCTCAACCTATTCACCATTGTGGGCCACATATGTGTAAGCAGAGTCTGAATCAATGCTTCCATTACAGCCAACTGGAATGGGAAAGGAATCCTGGGTGTGGTTACGTAAATACACATCAAGCAGGTTGCTCAGGCCTGCTAGATGTTCAACTGTCAGAAGATACTTTGCCCATTGTGACCAATTTGGCTGTTGTGTGTGTTTCAAACTATATTAAAACTAAATGCAGGAATTGTAAGATGTGACCACCAATGTTTGCAGTTACTATGGGAATGCACAATGCAGAAAAGTCAGACTATGTTTAATTCAGTTAAAGGAAGAGACCCTGTCAGCGTAAATACACTTGGATGGATGGAGGCTGGGCTTTCAGAGACCTATAGATTGAGCTGGGGAGGGAGGGGAGTCAGCAGGCTGCATGCCCACCATGTATGTGAGCTGTAAGACTGACTCAACCTGTTTCTCCCCACTGTTTCAATGACAGAGTTAAAGAAAGGCTTCATAAGGAGTCCCTTTTTGTATGTAAATTCACTACCATGAATGCTGGAAACTCTTGTGGCTGGACTGTGCTTTGAGGCAAAGGCTGAAATCACTAGGTTTGGCCCAGAGCCAAATCCACCACAAGCCAGCAGAAGATGCAATGAGCAGCCAGAAGGGTGGTGATGGAGAGGCATGAGGAGCCACCAGCAGAGGGGTGGCAGCGAGAGGCAACACATGGCCAACAGGGTGGTGCCAGAGAGTAGCGAGCAGGTGGACGGCAAGTGACCAGCTGTGTAGGTGAAATGGCTCCTACCTGCCTCCCCCAAGATGGGAGGTGAACTCTGTAAATCACCTCTGAACTCTGGTCTGCCCTGACCAAGGGCCATGATCAAGTGGGGTGCAGGGAAGAGTTGGGCATGTGAATGGGACACTTATATTTCTGGTCTTGAAAGCTTGAGAGGACAAAGACATTGCCCAACCTACTCGAATAGGGACGTTTACTTGTGGGTTTGTTTGACTGTGTTTGTGGTGTTTTCCTATGAACTCTGACTGTGGTGTTTTCCAAAATTAATGCCACAGTACTTCTTTCTCCTTTTATTAAAAGTTTCTTTTCTACACTGAGACTCTGTGCTAGATATTGAATTCAGCCCTGGCTGCTGCCAGTGCTACCTGGTAGAAGGGTTACATATGCAATCCTTCTCACCGTGTGTTAAGTGCACTGAATCCTCACAATATATGTATTACTTGTGTGACCCTGAGGCTGTCACATGTGCCACAACTTTGTGCTGCTTGGGATGCAAGTGGTCCATGAGTTGAAAACTACTGATTTATACTAATTATTTTTAATTACACTCTGCTTTTGAAATGTGAAACATCTGGATAGTACAGTCTGCAAGACATGAAAATGACTGGGGATGTAAAGATAGTACAAACATGCACCATGTTTTGTCAACACTGTCAGTCCTTTCCATACCTATATTTTGTGCCTGATTCTGCAAGCCTCACTTCCAGGGAATAGCAGTTACTAACAAGAGCGGCCTCATTGTTTCCAATGGACCAAATCACCCGTGACACTTAGTATGATTCTGATTTGGAGGAGACCTACGAACATGTGTTTGTAACACAGCCTCACCTATATGGATAACATTCCACTGGGGAAAAATAAGTTGTGCCAAATGAGCAGGGATAAAATATAACTATTATTAATGACACCATTATTTTAGCCATGGACAAACATAGAATGGTGAGTAACATGAACACATTGGACAAATTGTGCAAGTCTGGATTATAAACACTTCACCATGAAACAAGCGGCCAACCTCTTCTGTCAACACAAACTTATATAATTTAGTAAGGAAACCTGAAGCTTTTTCAGTCGAGGTTTTGATGAAAGCCATCACATTCTAAAGTTTCAGAGGGGTAGCCAAGTTAGTCTGAAGTCATCTGAAGAAGTGCCCATGAAAGCTGTTCCCACAAAAGCTCATGATATCATTTGCATGTTTTGTTAGTCTTTAAAGTGCTATCAGACTATTTGTTGTTTTTTAAAGTTTTTCGCATTCTAAAGATACCATCTAGATTTTATGATTTACTCAACATAAAAAAGACTGCCTGCTAAGAGTCATAATTATAGCATGGAAACCAAGTAACATTCTCTGAAGGGGTTAGATAGAATGGAAAATGATATATATTCCTATTTTCAAATGTATACATACCATTTTATTAATAAAAAGGGGATTGATACTTTACAGGTTCTTATTACATAAAAAGCCAGAATTAGAAGAGCATTTAGGGTGCAAAGTCAAGCACTCAAAATTTAGGAACTGCTAGCTTTACAGTTTCCCAAGCAATTTTCTTTCCTCCCATTCAGAACACATTCTCTGCATTAAATGAGGCAAGAGTCTTGTGATAAAACAATGTAATCACATGTAACCCTTCTGCTAGGTAGTGCCGGCAGCAGCTAGGGCCAGGTTCAATATCTAGGGGTTCCTTTTCATCCATCCAACACAAAGCTGGCTTGAGCCCCCAGCCAGAAACCTGGGAAATTCACAAACACCCTTGGGTGCCTCTGGGAGGCAATGCTTCCCCACTCACAAGCACAGAGTCTGAGCATAGAAAAGAAACTTAATAAAAGAGGGAAAGTAGTAATGTGACCTTAATTTGGGAAAAGACCACAAACAAGAGTTCATAACCAAATCACAAGTAAACATCCCAGCTCAAATAAGTTGGACAATGTCCTTTGCCTCTCAGCTCACAAGTCCAGCAATGTAAGTATCCCATTCACATGCCCAAACTTTCTCTACACCCCACTCACAGTTGCTGCCCTTGGTCAGGGCAGACCAGACTTCAGAGGTGATCCACAGAGTTCACTTCCCATCCTGAGTGTGGAGGAATAGGAAGCACCTCATCCATCCTGCTGGTCACTCGTCATCCACTTGCTCACTGGTACCACTTTGCTGGCCTCCTGCCGGCTGCTCCTGCTAGACGCTCCCACCAGCCACCTGCTGCCACTCACTTTGTGGTGGATTTGGCTCTGGGGCAAATCTAGCGATTTCAGCTCTCTGTGATTTCAGCTCTTGGCCCACAGCACAGTCTAGCTAAAATATTCCATAATTTATGGAATAATTTAAAATAATAAAGAGACTCCATATGGAGTCTGTTTTAGTTCTATCATTAGAGAAGGGGGAAGAGAAACAGGTTGAACCAGTCTTACAGCTCATGCCTGGAGGGCATGTAGCATGCTGCCCTTCCCCCCAGTTCACTTTACAGAGTTTGGAAGAGAGCCTTGTCCTTCTGAGATTCTTTACTATGATAGTGTCTCTCCTTTGTCTAATTCAGTTCAGAGTCTGCATTTCTGCATTCCCAATAACTGCAAGCATTGGTGGTCATATTTTACAATTCCCACATTTAGAGTTAACATGGATTGTGACCCATTAACAGCCAAATTGGTAACAATAGGCAAAATACCATTCTAACAACTGAATATCTAGCAGGCCTAAGCAACTGAATGAACTGTATTTACATAAACACACCTAGGATTTCTTTCCCATTCCAACCTGAACTGTATTTACATAACAGTTGAATAAGTAGCAGGTCTAAGCAATAGAGTGAACCACACCTAGGATTCCTTTCCCATTCCAGCTGGCTGTAATGGAAGCATTGATTCAGACCCTCCTTACACATGTAATGAAAATGTTTGCCATTATACATATGCACAAGGGAAGATGCTTTGAAGACTAAATAATACTCTATATGTAATCTCCCAGTTTAAGGAAAAAAGATAAACACAAGTTCAATTGTGTGAAACTATAACAATCACACCCTTAATGCGTGGTCAGCAGGGTCTGAACCTTCAGCAGAGATTACAATAACTGGCAGTAGGGAAAGGTGGTTTCTCCCAGAAGGAGGATGGACAACAGCAGGTATATAGATCACTGGAGAGAACTCAGCTTCATCCAGGCTTTTCCTTTTCCCTACTCTGAGAATTTGGGGAGCTTCCACTCCACATGATTCCTCCAGGGGAGGGAAATGGCCCTGAAGATCTAAGGGAGTGGCATCGGGGAGTATGGGCCATCTCCTTCCCTCTCTGTCTGTTCCCAGAGACGTTGAGAATGGGGCTTTCCCTTCCCTAACTACAGCAGTTCCAGCAATCCCCAGTATGGTGAGTGCTTCTGTGTCAGCAGTGTCAACGTGAGCCTGGGCTCAGAAATGTTATTATGTTCAATTATTTTGACATTTACACAATAGCATCAAGGGCCGATGATGTAAATGAAAATTAGGCCTTCAGTTCTAATGAGGTGGTGAACTGATTGGCTTGGAAAGGAAACCCAGATTTTTTTGAATTAGCCTTGGACCCCTGTTACTAATTCCTGGAAAGCAGCCTCTCTCAGTAGGTTTTCAGAGTAGCCAGTGTTAGGTCAGGATTCATCTGTCGCACATGTCCCCTTCTGCCAGGATTTCCTCGCATATTGGATTTGGCTCAATATATTCAATGTCAAAATGTCTGGTATTCTGTTGAACTGGACTCTTATGTGATGTGTGTCTGGCTATAATGATCACAGTAAATTGGTAAAATTTTGTAATTTTCACCTGTGATATTTCCATTAACTGTTCTCGCTGAGAAAGCCATGGGGTAGCTTAATCCTGCCTAACATGACTAGAAGGGAAACCATCACAGATCAATAGCTACAGTTTGATATCCATTCTATGACTATCAGGCACATAAATTGCAAGGGGCAGAGTAACTTGCTGGCATTCAGAAAATGGCATTGAGCCCAGAAAGCACTTAGGGCCCAATCCAGCCCCACTAAAAGCAATGGCAAAGCTCCTATTTACTTAAATGAAGCAGGATCAAGCTCTTAAATGTAGCTTTATATATGCAAGGCCAGTGTTTACAGAAATTTCTTGCATTCTAACAGCAGGAGGCCTTGTTAAGAGAGCCATGTATTTTGCTATAACGTTCATAGACGTGAACAGATCTTGATAGTACGGAACTATTGGGATGTAACTGATTTACTTATCATTGCACTAAAATGCTTGACAAGCATTTCAGTGTCTTCATATTTTCCCAGATAAACCAGATTATGAGGTTACTATATTTGTGAAATAAGCTGCAAATAAGCTATGAACTGGAACTGGGTCTGGAAGTATATGGTAGGTATGAGCAATAAAAAGCTTTTACATTTGGTTAGAAATCAAAGTTATTATAAATCAAAATGAGGCTCCTTCAAATCATTTTTGTCTATTATACCATTATTCATTTCCACACTAAGGGAAATGTCTAAAAAATGGAATGCATAGAGAAGTTGGCCCACAAAGTTGATATTGATGAGACCACAGAAAAATCATATTTTTGCTGGCTTTGTGAAAATGAAGCAGTTGATTTGCCTCACATCTTTCAGCTTTCCCACGACAGAGAGCTGGTGTTGGATTGTTTTTCCCCTCCTTCCATCAACTGAAAAATAATTGTTGCTGTGAAAATTTTAATCTCCATCTGTAAAATCAGTCACTTTTCATGTGACGCTGAAGAGTGAATGTGTGTTAATGCTTCCACAAGGAAAATGTGGGCATTGACTGCTGGAGAGGAATAAAGGTTCTTTTGTTCATGGATGGAAAAATGAAAATTATTTCCTAAGAATGTGTACCCACTGACAATGGACTCAGCTAAGTCAGTGGCAGGACTTTCCACTGCCCCTGAGTTGGACAAAAAGCAGCCCCTTTGAGATATCTTTATACACATATATAAATGTAAGTTACATATCACTCCTGACATACCTGGATGCCACTCATTACCTTGTGCATGTTGATTCAATTAGAACAGCCTTATCCATTTTGCTGTCATCCTGAATGATCCTTTGTGTGGGTCAGTATGTTCTTTTATCTATGTGCGCTAGCTTTGAGGTATTCTGGTACTGTCCTGGAAGGTTTTTACATGACTTGTGGCTAGTACCTCTCAGGTGTGTTTCTGCAATACTTGCCAGATTCTGTGAGCAGGGCCTGCCTCTGGCTCACAACCTGACTCTGCTCTATAGTAGCAAATTTAGACCAATACTTTAACCCATGCTTTAGACCTCACAACAGTCCTCTGATGTACACCCGGATATTTCAGGCTCTCTTTCTACCACAAATACATCATCATCCTCCATGTACTCATTGTCTTTTATTATGGGAGAAAAGCCTCGTTTTAATCTTCAAAAAAAGCTAGCCTTTTGCTGTAGTTATCCCCAGGAGTGGAATTCCAGTTGGGAGTTCCATGCAAAGCACAGTTTCAGGATCACCTCATTAGCAGACATGTCATAAAAGCGCAATGGCCTGAATTCACATTCCAAATTGGATGTTTCCTCAACTCAGCTGCACAGCCT
Organism: Pelochelys cantorii; assembly: GCA_032595735.1. Lineage (NCBI taxonomy): Eukaryota > Metazoa > Chordata > Testudines > Trionychidae > Pelochelys > Pelochelys cantorii. The sequence goes on from CM064327.1 coordinate 91,094,103, forward strand.
GGTAAGGGAATTCTTCACCGTATCCCCCCTGCATGTGTCTCTGCTGTACAGCTAAATGGCACTTGTGTTCAGTGAAGTTAGAAAGTAACATGGAAAATCAAAATCAATACCATTCAAGCTGAATGATATTAACCATTCAAGGTTACCAAATGTAGTTTCATGTCTGCATACAATATATACATCATTTCTTCTTCTGCACAAGCAGCCTGCACTAGAAACCTAGACTATGCCATTCACATAATTTCTTAATACACAAGTATCAAAATGCAGCACAAGCATAAACAGAGAAGAGTCAGTAGCAGCATAAGCTCCCCTGGTTGGCCTGCAAGGCACTCTGATTTATATGACCTATTTGTGACCCAAGCAGAGATGAACATTCAGGGTAGCCTTGTAGCACATTGTAACTCATGTGACAACCTGTGCCCCTTGTTCACTTCTTTATAACTGTTATCATATATTTTGTAGAAATTACGTGTTGTGTGGTATCATTTGAAAATTCATAAGCTGCTGGATATTATTATCCTGGAAACGTGTGTGTGCAGAGTTATGAGATTCCACTGTTTAACAGCGATTTTACTGTATTATGCTACAAGGGAAAAAAGAGGTCCATACTAGCTTTTGAGAGAGGCACACTGAGGGATCAGAAAAATCAAATACAATGTCAATTGGATAATTGGCTATCGTATTGGAGGAGGAAAAAAGAGTAAACAAAGCTTGTACAACTCATCTGAAGGACAGATAGAGCTCACATGCATCATGAAACTGCCCAATTCCATCACCCAGTAATGTCTTTTCCAGTAAAAAGGATAAAAATATAAAAGGAGGGTCTGTGATCTACGCATCACTTTCCTTCCCCTCTCCCATTTCTGCTCATGGCACATAAAATGCTTGGGGAAAAAAACCCAAAAGGAAGCTTTGGGAACCACAAGATGGGGTCCTTGAGAGCCGGCTTTCCAAATAGCACAGACTGCTATAAGCTTTTGGATGAAGAAATTAGTTTGTTTGTTTCTCTCTCTCTCTTTTTTTTTTTTTTTTTTTTTTTTTTAAGTGTAAGCTTTGTTATCCAGCTCTCAGGGGGAACAGCAGTCGCTGGTTAACTGAATGTGCCAGATAACAAAACACACTAGTAGGTTCTTCAGGATGAAGAGTCACTGGGCCCTGGTCTACATTAGGAGTTATTTTGAAATAACTCCCCTTATTTTGAAATAACAAGCCAAGTGTCCACAGTACCAAGACAATGGGCTGATTATTTTGAAACAGCAATTGCTTTCCACGAACAGTAACATTTATTTCAAAATAGTGGTAGTTTGGACACCGCACTGCTGCTATTTTGAAATAACGACACCCCAGAATCATTCAAAATAATTACTCTCCATTGTTTCCTGGGACTGTAAATCAAAGTAGCACATCCTTATTAAGGGAGCCTGCCTCAGATTAATTTCAAGGGTTCCCTGTTGTGTGGACATGCTATTTGGAAATAGTTATTTTGGGAGCTATTTCAAAATAATGTCCTAGTGTAGACATGCCCTGAGTGTTTTCTCATGATTATCCCACCAGGAGCTAGGAGTTGAACAGAGAGGACTGTGCTTTGTGTGTATTTATAAACTTTGTAAAAGGGTGCCTGAATGGCAGTCTGAATTATCAGGACAAAAGCAAGCACGTGTTGGAAATGAGCCGGTAATGTACATTTGTTCTGCCATGGAACAAACAGAGCTTGGAAGGTGAGACAATCACTTAAAGGTGACAGCAGCGTGCTCTTTTTTGTGACAGTAATACTTGCTAGAAGATTTCATGGTATTATAACAATATAATGGCTCCCAGAAAAATTTATTGTATACCTTGAGGAAGACATGTCTACACAGCAAAGAAAATGCAGTCATTCAATGCCAGCTGACTTGGCATTGCAGTATTTGGGCTGCAGGCTTGTTTTATTGCTGTATAATCTTCCAGGAGCAGACTGGAGCCCAGCATCTGAGACTCTCCCACCCTGTGAGATCCTATAGCCCAGAAGTCTATATAGCAATGAAATAGACCTGCAGCCTGAGCCCTGGGTGGGTTTTTCTTTTCTGCATATTGACCTACCCATACATTATGCAGACAACCACAGCTGATGTAGTGTATTTTCCAATGCATTTTATATGGTTCTTTAGAGCTGTATTGTCCATGATTAATTCGTGGTACTATTTGTGAGCAAATGTGTTAATGTCTCATTTGAAGGCTGACACTTTCCAATGGTGCAGCTTTGTTACAGGGGTGGGGTCAGAGGGAAGGGTGGAGAAAAGCTCAAATGTGAAACTTAAAGATAAAAAGAAAGTATTCCACATTTATTAGTTTTATAAAATCTCCTGAGTTTGAAGCTAGAGGTAGGGTTGAAAGAGATGGAGAAAAGGAGAATATGCATGTTGCTTCTTGTCTCTTTTTCACTGGTCACATTTTCTCCTTCAAAAAGAATTTGTTGCAGATTCTCACCCCCTGGTCCCCAGCTCCAGCTTAACCAATGAGAACAATAAATAGAATGGCAGTTTTGGGGGCCAACTTTTCATTGTACTCGAGCAACTTAATGCAGAATGACTATGTAACAATGGTGATAGAGATACAGCCGTGTTAGTCTGGTGTAGCTGAAACAAAAGACAGAACTATGTAGCACTTTAAAGACTAACAAGATGGTTTATTAGGTGATGAGCTTTCGTGGGCCAGACCCACTTCCTCAGATTAATATGTGGAAGAAAATCAGCACAACCATATATACCAAAGTGATACAATCAAAAAAATGAATGCAGGTGAAATTGACAAATCAAATTTTAGAACAGAGTGAGGGTGAGGGGGGGATGGTTAGTTTCGGTGCGGTAATGACATAGGGGTGATAATAGGGGAAGTTTTTGTGAGGTAATGACACTAGGGGTGATAATTGGGGAAGCTATCTTTGTAATGGGTGAGATAATTAGAGTCTTTGTTTAAACCCATACATAAAGTGTCAAATTTAAGCATGAATGACAATTCTGAAGCTTCTTGTTGAAGTCTGGAGTTAAAGTCTCTTTGAAGCAATATGCATGTTTTAAGGTCATTGAGGGAATGGTCAGTCTGGCTGAAATGGCAAGCAACAGCTTTCTCTCTGTGAGAGAGTCTTATGTCTGTTCTGTGTGCATTGATTCTTTGGCGAAGTGTCTGAGACGTTTGTCCAATGTACATAGCAGACGGACACTTTAGGCACATGATGGCATAAATTATATTTCTGTATGAACAGGAATATGTGTTCTTGATCTTGTAACTGGCATGGTTAGGTCCAACAATGGTGTCAGCACAGTAAATATGTGGACAAAGTTGGCACTGGGGTTTGTTGCAAGGGAAAGTTCCAGGGTTGGTATTAGTGTGATATGTCCTGTGGTTGTTGGTATGTAACAATGGTACCTTCTTGTTCCACAGATGCTTCTTATGTATATTCAGAATCCACTTAATTTATAGTGACAAATGGTACTTGCCACTTTTTTTGGCTCTGCAGTGACATCATGTCTATAGGATTGAGAGAGCTGTATCAGATACGCCACAAACAGTCAACAGAATTGCTATGTAAGTTTAGATGTGGGTCCAATTCTGCCCTCAGTTGCACGGGCCCTTAAAAAATAAAAAAAGTGAAGTTGCACAGATGTCAGTGCGTGTTCAATTTTAAGACAAAGAGGCCGAGCTGGTATCAGTGGGGAAAGGGGGAAATATTGAAAGAGGCTGCTTTGTAATATGTTACAGGACAGGAAAAAGAAAGGAAGAACACAGATGCTAGGCTGAATTTACAGAACTATCCACTTTAACAAAAAGTTGATCAAATGTGTTTTATAATTAAGATACTCAAGCACTTTGAAACTCTGTTGGGAAAGCAAGCCAGCTGAAGGTATATTGATCTCTGCATATGTACTCTTCAAACTTTAGTTGTTCTTCATATCTACAGCTATTGAGCAACAGTTATCTACATTCTGTTTTCCTGGCCCAAATTTACACCTTCTTCTGTACCCTTCTTAGTGTGGTTAAACAGCCAGTGAAGCCCACTTTATAAACTGGTGGCTTGTTTCTCGGTTAGAATCAGACATCCAGAACTTCACTGTAGTAGCGACATAGCAACTCTCACTGCTGCTTCAATTATACATTCTTCCTGTGCTACACAAGAGCAGCCTCTTTCTGCTCCTTTCCTTCCTCATCCTCCCCACTTTGTTCCTACAAGGAAGAGCATTTTAGGAGCCATGGAAAGAGACCAATTCATGGTCTCATCACTAAGGCACTCTAGGTTATCTTGTTTTCTGGTGCTTTGGAACCACTAAAGGGAAATCAGTATATTCCAACCTTTCCTTTCATCACAGTGATGAGGGCCTGAATTCCTTTGCTTGGTCTTGGCCTGTGACAGGCTATTCTTACACATGCAAACAGTGTGGTATCTGCCGCAGACCTGCATTCCCAGAATGGCTGAGAGCACACACAAGTGCTGTGGAAGCAGCTTCTGTAGTGCTACCATAATTAAAATTTCCTTTAAAAATTGCAGACACAAGAGAATACAAAACCAGGCTGAGATCCAAATTAGAAATAAAATGTCAGCACAAATGTGACAGACTGAAATCAACAAGAGAGTATGGAACTTTTTTGTTTTACACTGCTTACGGTCTTGCCAGTTGCCCAATTTACCAAGTCATTTTGATTATTCCCAGAGCACATCATCATTAGACTCTACACTGAGAAGCCAGTACCAAAAGGAAAAGAGCAAACGCTATGCGTAATTATAAGTTAGCATTCAGTTTTAACTTAGACAAGCACAAAACCATCAAACTTCAGTTCCAGCTTACCTTATTTTATCTGTGACAGAGCAGTCCTTGGTCATTCACTCTGATGGCCCTGCAGGTACATAGCCCTCAGCTCCTTAGTGCTTGCCATCATTTTCTCTGATGAGTGTTGAGAGAAAGAAACTCCCTTTAGGCAGTCTCCTTTATTAGTTTCTTTTAGCCTCTCAGGTTAAACCCTTCTGGTGGTCCTGGGGTTAACCCTAGCAAGCAGCCCCTTTCATGTTCAGGATTCCCACAGACTCTTCTTGGGCCTCTGTAATAATTCAGATCAGCTTCTCTTCCCTGTATTAAAGAGTCCCACTGTCCTCCTCCCAGAGCTGGATTATAAACAATCAGACTCTTCTTGGATCACAAGCTACACCAGTGTAAGGGCCAAGCTTTGGGCTTCAGTCAGCATCTTTCCAGTTGGCCCCTTTTCCTGATAAGCTGTTTCATCTGTTGACCATACATCATACTCCTCTCCCTGGGAGCACCCTTTTTGAAAGGAGCTCCTTTTGGCAAGTCCAGGTACTCTATTCCATTTAGTTGCCTGCCAACACTGCCTGCTGATCCATGCCAGTGACTCAGGATCATGGAGGTTGAGCTGAGGGGCTGTTTAACTCAATATAAATACTTAGACTCTGACTGGAGCCTGGGCTCCAGGACCATGTGAGGTGGGAGGATTTCAGATCTGGGACTCATCTGAAGACTGAACCTCTACACTGCAAATAAGCAGCCCCTTAGTCTGAGCTCTGCAAGCCTGAGTCAGCTGGCATGGGCCAGCTGCAGGTAGCCACTTGCTATGTAGACATACTAATAGACAGTTTATTACTGACAGCTGGGTGTGATGGGCTTATCTCCTTGCAGAAGTCTATCAAAGATAGGCTGGACTCTGAATCCCTTAAAGGTCCCAGTCACCCCTGAAGATAACTTCTAGTGTAACGTAGGCCATAGGGTATATAGTGTAACATCAATCCCTCTATCAAGAACCTTGATGCAATAGAGCTTAACATGAGGCAAAAACTCTGATTGATTTACTTAGCACTTGCTGGTGAGTTTTTCTAATCTTTTGAGGCCAGCTCCACAGTTGGTGTAAATCAGCAGAGCTCCATTGATTTCAGTTAAGCTACATTGATTTACACCATCTGAGGATTGGGCTCATGGTGTTTACTTAAAAGTTACCTTAATAATGTTGTGCATGCAATTATATTCAAATTCTTGCAACTGTTGTATTTTAAAAATATACCAAAAATATAAACCAAATTCAAAGCAACCTGTTTATGTTCTGGAAGTAGGGATGCTGCTACAGCCCCTGGCTTGAAGTGGTTTCTATTATATACAGGGTTTATAGTTTGATTCAATGGCTCTCAGCACCACCTAGTATAAACATTGTTGCAAAAGACAACAAAAATTAGAGGTACTTTAATGAAGTGGGAATCTAATGAAAATGCAGAATGTCAACTTGAATCGCTGTTTCCTCTGCAGTATGAATTTCAAGAGACATAAGTGGAAATTAAAGAGATGCTAACCCACAACAGATGTTAGCAAGGCTTTTTTTTTTTCACTTTGAACATAATAAACATATGGAATGGCTTATCAGGCACTATTGCTGAGGCAAAACACAAGGATCATTCAAGGAACAATTAGGGGCTGTTCTAAAGAAATGGAATACTTTACATGGATGAGCCCTTATGGGCCAATAGTCCTGATGGGTAAATCGCTCCAACTAAATCGTTTTATGTTCCTATATTCATTTGAATGTAAATATCGCTTCAGTAACACCTACTTCCTGGCTTGGTAGGGAAACTTTCATTTTCTCTTTCTTTTTATTCTTTTGAGAGAGTTTGTTGTTTTCTCTTCTAAGGTTGCAGAATGTCCACAATGTGTTTTTTTTTCTTCCAGCTACCACCAACAGACAGAGATATTGAGGTTCTGGGATGGTAACTTATGAGGCAAGTATTTACTTTAGCTCATTGTTTTAATTTGAAGAAAGAGTTACTGTCTCAGGGAAAAAAAAACTGACACAAGGTCTATTTATGTCAATACAGCTAATTCTTAACAATGTCATATCAATTAAAGGATCAAGTGCTTCAGTCATCCTCTTTTTCTCTCTCTCTCCTTTCAAGCACCAACTGCATTCTCTCACATTTCCTGCTGTCTCACAGTAGTGTGAATAGTGGTGTGTGCAGAATATTGATTATAGGTCCATATGGAGACACAGAATGCCTTGTGTGTGTAATGAGAGCAGCTTAATGTAGTGCCATCTTCTAGGAGGAATGCAGCAGTCTCAGAGCAAAACTTTAGTACAAGGTGGTAAAAGCAGTGCTCTAAGTTCCAAAATGTTTTGATTCAAGGATACCGGCACAAACAATGGAAGATAACGGCTAAAGTTTGACCAGAATTGAATATCAGGGTGGCAGGCAGATTTGGGTGAATCATCCTGAGAACAGTGGGTCAAAAGCAAACACACTGGGCTTCATTCTCCATTGCCTTCCCTTAGTGCACTCTTCTAAGAGGTGGGATACTCCTATCAAGGTCTTTGCTTCCCCTCACACAGAATGGAGAATTGAACCCATGCCTCCCACATCCCTGGAGGGTGCACTAACCACAAGGCTAAAAGTTATAAGATGGATATCCTCACCACGAGTCTTGGTTGCTTGCAGAGCAATACCTATATCCTTGAGACTGGTACATCTTAGACTGCAGCTCCCTTAGCATCTCTCACTACTTAGCTTTGGTATCTCCTCCCACTAGGGTGCTTTGGTTTCTTTGACTCTCATTCTTTGGTGCTTATCTGTCCCCATTTGTTATAGAGGAAGCTTAGGCACCTACTCAAGCTCTATGAATCACAGTCTTGTTCCTGTGATTTTCTAGGTGCCTTAAAGTTTGGTACTGCAATAACGAAGACCCTTTGTGAATTCAGTCACTACTCTAGCACAAAGTAAAAGTGACTGATTTGCTGATCTGGTAGCACGTTCCTGCTACATGGGCAAGGCAGTGGAGAATCTTATGTAAACAAACAAACAAAAAACAATTGTTCTTCTCTCTCCTTTTACTATAAATATTTATTCTGTCAAGAAACATGAACTAGCTAATTAGTATCTACAAACATATCTGCCATATCAAAGGGTTTCCCATTTTTAATAACAATTTATATCTTTAACAGGCATACTTAGATGAGAAAGAACAAAATATTGTTACACGTCTTAATAATGAATGTATCTTCAAAAAGGCAACCCCCATAAAAAGGGTGCATAGTGACAGATAACAGATGTGGCATATTCAAAAAGAAAAAAGTGCAGGTAATAGATTTGTGCTCAAAGTCAGACAGTAACAGACTAATTTTCATATAACAGTAGCATTCACTTTTAATGAGTATATGTCATACTGCCTTTCTGTATCCTCTAAAATGAATATGTTTAGATATCTTTTGTGCACTCATTTCTTTGTTCCCACCTTTCTTTTCTCACTCTCTCAGTGAGAATAATTAATGGATTGGCCATTGAGATATTGCTTTAAAAGTAGTTAGGTTTAAAAAAAAAGGATTAGCCAGGTATATGAACACAAATAGTATCTTCACTTACACTAGCTGGAATAAAGAAAGATTACAAGGCCTATTGGTCTTCATATTTCATGGGGTAAGTAGATCACCAGCTGTTATAAGGAGGAAATTTCCCTCTGTGGCATAGTACTGCACAGTGAGGTGCACAACGCAATAGGGAGGTAATGGTAGATTAAGACTCATTTGTTTCTCTGAAGCATCTGGCATTGACTTCAGTCAGAGACAGGACACCTGGTTAGAAGGCACTTTGGTCTTCTGCAAAATTGCATGCCTTATTCCCAATGGGTCTAGAGTGGGGGGTGGCAAAGTTACAGTCCCATCTTGGTTCATTGTTGAAATATTATCTAATAAATCTGATAGAAACTCTGTTTCTGAAGAATTTTATGATCTGTGAGTTTTCTCCCTGGACACATAAAGAGTCTCTTTAAAATGCCCCCTTGAGTGATAGCTCCCATATGCCACTAAGCTATCTCCCACCAGTTGATGGTATATTTATCTTCGCAAAATGGTAAAGAAGAAACACAATGTGCTCCGATACCTACCTAACCACACATTCATAAAGTGTCTGTGCCAATTTGGCTGTAACCTCATACTAGGTTACCCAGAATAAAAAATTAAGTTTAAATTCCCTGGACTCCTGAACACATCCTTGGAGAGAGAAATCGAGAGCTTTTGAGCTACAAAAGGAAGTCTCACAGCATCTTGTCAGTCTGTTGTTAAAGGATATTTGAGTATATTAAGGAACATCTGCAGCAGATAATAAAAGGGGAGCAAGTCATTTTAAGTCTTCTAGCAGGGAGATGGTTAAGTCAGTCTGCCTTCCCAGAGCTCCTTAATGGTGTCTCAAATCAATCAGACATTTATTTTAAAAAGACTTGTTTTAAATCCACAGGAACATTTATTCCCCCTTGTGTGGTGATGTGAAGAAAGAGTGAAGAGAGATTATGGGAAGTGCTAAATCCATATAACCTTGAATATATGATAATTGTTTTAGTACCCTGAAATCCAGCAAAACATGTCAATTTAATTAATTGAAGCAAAAATTGATTTCCCTGTTTCTAGCAAATGCTAACAGGTTGTCTGTGTCAAGGGCTAGGCAGTGACCTCTTATTGCATCCAAGAGGCCCACATCATGCAAAGATAGCATACAGCTTTGTAATTATTTTAGTTTAGAGAGCTAGAATTTGAACCAAGCATCTGGTGGGCAGCTTGCTAACGAGGAACTTAGGAGACAGGTTCAATTTCTTGCTCTGTCACAAATTTCTTGTTATACTTAGGCCTTGTCTTCACTCCACAGAAGATTGATGCTGTCACGATCAATCTTCCAGAGTTCAATTTAGCAAGTCTACTTAAGATTTGCTAAATCAAACTCAGAGGGCCCCCCTACTGGGGTCCGGCACTCCTGCTCTTGCTAGGATTAAGGGAAGCCAATGGGACCATTTGCTCCCATCGGCTTCCCGCTGTCAGGATGCTGCCAAGCTCATCTCAAGGTAAGCCGACATGTATTCTACATAGCAGGAGTTGCATACCTTAAGATGAGCTGCTGAGTCTAGTTTAGACCTGGCCTTAGTCTCTGCACCTAAGTTTTGTATCTGTGAAATTGGATAATAGCACTGACTTACCACAAAGGAGTATCTTGAGGATAAGTCCGTCACAAATTGTGATGTGCTCACATCCTGCAGTGATGAAGACCTTTAAAGTACCTTAGATAGAAAATGGATAGGCTGAGCAACCTTTTTGTGTACCCCAAGATAGTCTTGCCTTCTGGTTGGTAAGATGAGTCAATCTGTTATGCTTAAAATAAATAAATCTATTTCAATTCTCCTTAAAAGCCTCCATTCAAATACTAAGTAGAGATAGTATTAGCAAATGCTTTCACAGCATCTGTGGAGAAAAAGCAGGTAATGAAACTACATGTTTTCTTTTTTTCTGGGAGGGAAGAGTGGAGAGAGGATACTGGAGGCAGGAGGAAGAAGGAACAGCTCATATAACACCAACAAAAACACCAATGGAAGAGTCAGACCTAGAATCCAAGACTTGTAACTCCCATTTCAGTGTACTAACCACTATGCAACCCTTCCTGTTAACAGACATTACTTACAAAAAACAAACAATAAATAAACCTATCCCATGTTCTCATTAGTTTAAAAAAACTTAAGCCTTGATCTAAAAGATATGTTTACCTTTTCTAAGATTTGTGTTTACCTTGAAACTATTCAGTAAATCTTTTGTGCGAATGTGGATTTCACTGTTTTATTTGTTACAGAACTCTCTAAGTATGCAGTGTACCAGCCTGGTTCAGCAGTACTCTGTGGTACAAATAATAAAGATGCCTTAGAATTAGCCCCGCTGTATTATAATAAAGTGTTACAAAATATGTTCATTTTAATGGTTTCATTTCTGGGATTATGTCTGCCCAAGGCGAGAGAAAATATAGAGTATGCAGTTCTCTGGCGTGCCAATACATTTATTCAGAGTGCATGCAAATCAACAGAGAATCTCTCATAAACAGCAGAGTTGAGCTGATAGTTAATGACAATAAATGCAGATAACTTAATGATGAAAAACATAACATGCCTAATTAATAGGCTGTAACAGTTTCAGGAAATCTTGAAAAGAATCTTCATCCTTGGGAAACTGGCTGTTTAAAATAGGTTGGCAGGAGTCTGATGTGTGTGAGGCAACTCTAGTGTGAGTAGGAAGGGGTCCCGGCAAGATTGTGGTTGGGTTAGGACTCTGACTTGGATCAATACTCATAATCCTTTCGGATTCCTAGTATATGTTCCCTTCATGATCTCTTCGGTCAGTGCTAATTCCAGACCCAGGACAGGGGAAAAGTGGGTTAAATGGGAAATCACATCTTTGGGCAAAACACTGTCAAGAAGTTGAAGATGTGGTGGTAAGAAGGCTAAAGGAGATGGAAGCCAGGAGATGAAGACAGTCACACTAGACCATTTTAGGGTACAGAGATACCCAGTGAGGGTAACAGAGCTGGGAGGGGGTGGACCTGGTGCAGAGCTAGGAGGAGGGATCATCAGCTGGGAGAGCACTGTGGTGACCAATGAGGGAAAATGACAGAAACTCAGGCAAGTGCCTCAGTGCAGTTCATGTTATAAAGGAAAAAGTCATTGTGGGGAAATCTTTCAAACTTCCTGACTTAATATACATTTCCCAACTCTACTCTTCCAAATATTTCTTTCAATATTTGTTTACACACTTTCCAGTGTCCCCTGCTATTTGACTCTGAAGTGATATTGGGAGAGATTCATCCCTAAGCTGAGGGGATGCACGTAGTGTTAACTCTCTGCATGTGGGGTGGATCTTACACATGGGCGAATAGGAAATCACATTTGTAGATGCACAGATTTCAAAGCCAGAAGAAACCATTGTGATCACCGAGTCTAGACAGCGTATAACACAGGACATAGAAACGCTTCAAAACAATTCCTAGAGCAAATATTTTAGAAAAAACATCCAGTCTTTAAAAAACTCCAGTGATGGACAATCCATCCTGGCCCTCGGTATACTGTTTCAATGATGAATTACTTTCAGTCTTAAAAATGTACACCTTATTGCCAGTCTGATTTTGTCTAGCTTCAACTTCCAGACATCAGATCATGTTATGCCTTCCTCTGCTTTTGGCAAATAGATACTAACTGGCTGTAATCAAGTCACCCCTTAACCATCTCTTTGTTAAGCTAAGTAGACTGAGATCATTGAGACTATCACTATAAAGCAGTGGTTCCCAAAGTGTGGTCCGACCGTCTTGCAGGTGAGCCTCAGGCTTGGGGCTCACCCTCTGCCCTGCAGTGGGGAGCCTGTACTGGCACTCCAGCCTTGATTCCCCCCCCTCCCCCCCCACACACATGGTTGGAGCAACAGTACCGGCTTCCCGCTGCAGTGGGCAGGGACAGCCTCACAGGCTGGATCTAGTGTGGGGGGGAGTGGAAGTGTCTCCAAACACTGGCATTCCTCCCCCTGGCAGGGGGAACTGCAGGGCAGGAAACCACTAACCTGGAGGATTTTCCCACTGTTCCATTTGGCCAGAATCGTGGCAAATGGGAGCAGCAGGCCATGGTTCCTGGGAGCAGCAGGGTGTGTGGAGCCAGGTAAGCACCCCTCATTCCCAGACCCTGAACCTTCATCACCCTCACACATACACCCTCCCACCAAGACCCTGCACCCCCATCCTGCTCCTGCACCCTCCTGCTCAGACCTCTCAACCCCACCTCCTACCAAGACATCTCACCCTCAGCCCACTCCTGCACCCTATCTCCCACCCAGACCTTGCACCCTCACCCCCTCCTGCACCCCATCTGACCCTGCATCCCCTCCCTGTCCCACCTCCCATACATTGAACCCTTCATTTTTGGCCCCATCTCAGAGCCTAGGCTTCCCACAAAATCTACTTGCCCTGGCCTGTGGGAAGCTCTGAATCTCTGTTCTCCTTTCCCTCCCTCCTGCCCCCATCGGGCTGGAGCATGAGGGAAGTGAGGTGTCTCAGTCTGGGGCCATATCAGTGAAACATTCTTGTGGCTCTAATCTGAACCCTGTCTAATTTATCAATATTCTTCTAGAACTGTGGGTACCAGGAGTGGACACAGTACAGCAGAACCTCAGAGTTATGAACACCTTAGGAATGGAGGCTGAATGAACTCTGAACAAGAGGTCACCAACATCAGCCACTGGGAGAGTTGGAGGGGGTGCTTGGGACTAGAGCTGCAGGGAAGGGGGAGCAAGGGTCCAAGCAAGGAGTGGTGGTCACGGCTTCTGACCCTTGGGAGCACCAGGGCTCAGGACTTTAGACCTGGGGGGAAGCGCTGAGGATCATGCCTTCACCCCCTCCCCCATATCTTTACTCCTGATTTCTGCATTGCTAGGAGTGCCGGGTCTCAGGTTTTCCCACGACTCTGCTTCTAATTTCATTTGGGTGAAGAGGAGTGTGCCAAAGCTTGGGACCTTAGCTGCCATAAGAGCATTGGGGTTGAAACTGGTGCTCCTCTTGTAGGTAAAGACCCAAGTCCTGATGCCACCTGTGGACCTGAAATTGGGAGCAGAGCTACAGGACCAAACAGGTGCCACTAGGCATGGCCCTCATCTGCCTATGGCCTTGGTGCTTGTGAGGGTTAGACATCCTGAACTTCATCCCTTCTCTGAGTCCCTGACCCCTGTCATCCTGCTGCTTTAGCCGTAACTCATCCTGTCCAAGGACTGGAGCCACGATCCATGTGCTGAAGCCCTGAGGCAGTAAAATATTTGCTGTTTGCTTTAATCTCCACCTCCACCCTGCTGCTGACTGATTACTCCCGGTTCTACATGGTGTTCCAATCCTTGAGGTTCTACTCTATTCCAGAAGTGGTAACAATGGTGCCAGAGAGAAAGGTGAAATAACATATGTACTCCGAATTGAGATTCCCTTGTTCATGCATCCCTGGAGCACATTACCATGGCATTATTTTTGGCCATGGCATCACACTGGAAGCTCATAAAAATACAAAAAGTTGTGTAATAAATTTGAGTCCAGGATTAAGTGAAATAATAAGTTTGTTTGGGAGAGGAAGTCATATGCAAGACAAACACCTTGGCAACCAGCAACATAATACCCAATCCCCTACACATCAGCTAATCTCTTCCCCGAATTCCCATGTGATCACACAGGGTGGATACAGTTCAGATCTGGAATAGCTCCTGCTATGACAACTCACATGCACAGTTGCCACTTACTTTAGATGACTAGTGGTGAGTGAGCTGTTGAGTTTGCTCCTTATTAGATGTTAATTAGCAAGGGATGATTCTTAAAAGGTTTGGCGTGTCATTGCTAAAAATTTATCAACATTGATTCTGTCAAAAAATCTTTTCTAATAAGATTCCCAGTGCTTCCTGGTTCACTTAGGTTGGAAATACCACGAGAGCAGTTTTTCTCACTTTATTCCAAGTACTGCAAGAAAAATTAATATTAGCCAGTAAAGAGAATAGCCGCCCGGAACACTTGGGTGTCATGCTGCCCTGTATTAAAGTAAATCAAGAGTCACTCCACTGATGTAAACAAAGATATCCTGGTATAAAAGTACGGTATGTGAGATCAGAACCATGCCCCTATTTGCAAGCTGATAATGATCTAATTGCACACATCAGGGGACCAGCATGGCCAGTTCCTTTCCATAAAAGGGGTGAGGGCCTAAACTAGATTGAGGGTACTCAAAAGTTTTGACCTGAAGTCCCAAAGAGTTCAACTGGCTTTAATGGACTTTGGGTCCATAGGCAACTGAGCTGTAGATAGTGGACCACACCAAGCATATTCTTTTAACTATCTACTGTCTCTGGAAAGCAGAATTAAAAGCCCTTTGTGGGAGCACAGAGTAGCACAACCCATCTTGCCCCAGGGCCTGACCATTCTGTTGGCCCCTCCACTTGTAAACATACTAAAAGAAATAGCATGCTTCACTGGTAAGAGAGTCCACATGACACATAGCCTCCTGGAGAGAGATGAGCAGTTGCTGTAGGCAAATATTTGTTTTCACCTGAACAGCACTTCACTGAAGGGCCTCCCGAAGTGAAGTGTGTGGGCTGGCTACACATGATTAACACAAAACCAGCTTTTTATATTTGCTGGGTTGACTTCTTCTACAGCTGCAGAATAACCTGCTTTATTATAAAATGCTAGCCGATGACTTTGGCGGTTAGCATTCTGAAGATAACTCACAGTGATTAAGGTGGAATCTACAACAACTCTTGAAAATTTAAATATAGAGAAATGCTGGTACCTAAACTCAAGGACACATGGATGATTAGCTTATCTCGTGATCTCCAGTTTCCTACCATGCTGAATGTTTTATATCTATAGTATAAAAGAAAACAACATGCTGAAGTAGGCACTCTCATGATGACCAGGTTCTGAACTTAGCCTACACTTAAAGAAGTTTTCAAAACCATTTTTTTTGATCCAGAACAAACACCAGCCCAAATCAACCTGAGGGCTACATAGCTTATCTTACCTCAATCATTTAAATCATCAGCCATCCCCCACCTCCATATCATGAGTTTGGCTTAAATTTGTAAGATTGTTTTTAATAATTATTTTCAGTTCTTCTCCTTTCCACCTGATTTCCGTATCTAGAATGTGCACTCTAAGCTATCAAGCTTTTCTCTGCAACCATGAAGGCAAAAACAAGTGCTTATTTATCAAATAAAAAGAGATTTCTTTTATTCTCGATAATGTGATTTCACCAGATGGGACTCTAAGAACTTCCCCAAATGTTTGTGATAAAATTATGAAAAATGACAGTGTTGTTACACAGACAATACGGCAACTCTTCCATTAAGTGCTAATGGGATTTGTTTTTCATTGTGGATGTGCACCATTGTTTAGGCATATCTTCCTGTTTCATTTATATGGCCAAATGAATTGGGCCTCTCCCAGACTGGGACTCAAAACCTACTTGCTAGCAAGACTGAATCATGCATGTCAAATAAAAGACCTACAAGCCAAAACAAAGCTGCTCAGTTATGGTTCCCCATTGTCGATTTTGTTCACTTAACATCACATTTTGAGAATGCCCCTTTGTCACTCAGGGTATGTCTACACAACAGCTGGTACGTGTAATTTCCCGTTGGGAGTTTATTAAAAATAGGGTATAGCAGCAATGGCATGAGTGGCTGGCCACCTCAGGTATGATCCCACTGGAGAGCATAAATATGTTCTTGGGGTGGCTAGTCACTGCCTCTGCTCGTGCAGCTATGGTAACACTTATTTTTAGCATGCTAGCACAGACATTTTGTCAGTGGCGCGGCAGTGACCTGAGACTTATTGCAACTTTTGTATTGGGGTTGTTGTGGTGGCATATAAAAATATCTGTATATATGCAAATAGATAATAGAGAACTCGCCCATGAGATAACATTCAAAAATATTGCTCCTAGGTTTTCTAAAAGCAATAGAAGTTGTTGTTGTGTTTTGCAAATTGCTTCCAATATACACTTCTTTGGAATGCGTTCTTAACAGCCGCATCGTATGATTGTGATAGAAACATCACCATGCACTGATGTCATGCTATGGTACAAATGATACAATAAGAGCTTAGGCGCATCTTACTATGAGGAATTTGTATGCCTCGGACCATTTGTCTTATCATACCTGTTCATCCTCAAATGAGCTCCACTGCACAGTCATGAACATGCACTTTAGATTCTAAACTTGTGAGCATAGGCGTTGGACTCTGCACACTCTGAATCCACTGGGACATGTGAGCTTGCAGATGCGAGGCACTATTAACTACATGGATAGATTTTACTGCAGGGACAGTGCCTCAAAGCTAAGCAAGTGTACCAAATTGTGAATACACAAATGGATCTGAAAATCAAGCCCAATAACTTCTCTCTTGCAATTTCCAGTCCAGTGGGAGAGGCCCCAACAGAGCTTCTCTCTCATTTTCTTTCACTGGGAGGGAATGAGCTAATTCTCCTGGTATAGAACTCCCTGTTTTAGCTCACAGGTGCAGGCAGTGAAGCAGGAGTGCTTATCTGTTCAGAAGTCTCCTCACTCTGAGCTCAAACAAAGCAAAGAAGCTCACATCAAACTGATGAATTCCTCACTGGTCCTAGGTGGAGTCTTAAAAAAAGCTGCATGACATTTGTGTGCCAAAAATGCAGTATGAGCGCTTTACCCGATTCTCGATAACATTTGTCAGTGATAAGACAAATTTCATTTCTGAATGTAAATTTATGTCTATGGCCTATATTGTATGTCTATATAGCCACATTCATATATCAACATGGACAATTTTCTTATCCCTAGAAAACAAGAGATTACACTTAATACCACCACAGCACTTTACATTCTAACAGTTGCTTTATTTGGATTAGATATTAGCAGTTGTAGAAACTGTAGAAACCATTTCATATTTAGGTAGAAGCTACTTCATATAACAGAAGCCATTTAAGTTTCTCGCTTCTGCACATACACTAGAAAGTTAACTGACCTTCACCAATGTGAGAAAGGCCAGGAGGATGGGTTGTTGGAATGTGTTAATGAACTATTTTGAGCTGAAGCTCAAACTCCCTAAAAAAAACTGTTTCTTTCTGTGCTGATAACAATTTATCTTTAAAGTTTGTTTTGATGGAATGCCCTGGCATCAGACTTGTTTGGTTAAGGGTATAAAATACCCGGCTCTGCTGGGACCACGTTTGGCTCACTTTGCTTTTATTGGCCAATAAAACTGTCTGTTTAGCCGCGTAAACTGAGTGAGGTTTTTGCTTCAACAATTTGGAGGTCCCACCGAGATTCCTAACGCGCCACTTGCTCATATAGACGAACCGGCACTCCACTTCCAAACCTCTCAGAGCGCTCAATAGAAGGTAAGGGGATACCTGTTATGAAATCTCCTGGTGAGGGCTTAGGATTTGGAGTGACGGCCGGTCATTGGGGTAAGGGGAGCTATCAAATTCAATTTTGTGGAGCGGCTAACATTTTGTCTGTCTATGTCTGTCTTTGTCTATTAGGCCTGTCTTACGTGTCACAGTTCCAAAAGGGCACACCGGTGTCTCTAGTGAGGCAGCCATGCTCTGGGCCCTCTGTGTTCGGATGCTAAAAGCTGGTGTGGTGCCATTACACTCTCTCGGCACACGGAACTGTGGGAAAGCTTTGTTGTCTCTCTCTGTTACTTGCGGACATAGTACTGACCTCTGAGCCTAACCTCAGGCCATAGTATTTCCCCATTCCGTCAGGCTGTCTCCAGGCGCCAGGACGTGATGTTCTGTCGGGCTGGGGGTGGGTGCCGGAAACCACTGTGAGCGGGTGGATTTTGGTCCAGCGTCTCACAACAAAAAGGGGGGGGATCAGAGCGAGCAGGCGGATTCTAATTCGGTGACTCACAGAAGAAAATAGTGTAAGCAGGCGGACTTTTGGTTCAGTGCCTTACAGAATCTTTTAAGCGTGCACAGAAAATGGGGGTAGGTCAGTCTACAGGAATTCCAGTGCCTTTATGGTAAGTGCCTTCTGGTATAGGATCCTAATGAAGTCTGATATTAAGTGCCGGGTGTCTTAGGGCAGCGCCACTTAATAGAAACCCATGGGAATTGGACAATAAAGAAAGATGCATCTAAATGTGGAAACTGTAGAAAAAAATGTGTGTGGAAAATGAGTATGAATGTAATAAGTGAAGAATGAATGCTGCTGCATAGGTCTGAGACTTGAGCTGATCCCAGCTGCACCAGGGCTCTCCCATGAGGGAACTCTGAACACAAAGAGGGGAGGGGTCAGCTGAACCTTGAAACTCAGCAGATATATGAGGGAGTGACGACTCCCCTTATTTCATGAGCTGTTAAGGTCTGACACTCTAGACCCAGCAGACTCTTTCTTTGGAGTGTGTAGAGTTAGTTTAGGTGGGGGTTCGTCTAAACATCCCCCCACACTGCCGAAAGGCACCCCTGTGTACTACATGTACGTGCATAATGGTCCAAGGACCTGTAAGCATTTAACAAATTGGAAAAGAGAAAAAATTAAAGCCCTGAGGGATAAAGTGAAGCGCAGAAAAGCAAAAATCCACCCTGCAGTAAGATAGGTAACTTACAAACTTGCTGCAGAGCCTCTGTGCCAAAATAATGCACAAGAAGTAGGAAAAAAAAAAAGAAATTTCTCAGTTGGCACACCCGTATCAACCAAGATTGGAGGGGGGGGGGGAAATTCAGCACAACATCACCTCTCTTTATAACACATACACAGATAGGGACGAAACATGAAAAAAAAAATAACTAAAAGGAATTAGCTCTTCCCTTTGAAAACATGGGCTCCTGTAACAAACTTGCCAATCCAAAGCAAAACACCAAGTTTAAAATAAGTTTAACAGTTTAAGGGAAGTGTTCCTCCAAATTCTAAGGGGAAAAAAAAAGCAATATTGTAATGTGTAAGAAGGAAAAAAAATGCTTTAAAAAATGACTCCTTGTTTCTTGCAGCCTCTTTTAATCATCTAGCCAAAGAAACAATCAAGTTTAAACATTTGGCTACAGACACTTTGTTAAATCTATTACAGGGAAAATAAGGAATTCTACTGAAACTTAATTGGTTAACTGTATAAAAGAATAAAATCTATACATTGTAGATTTGTAAAACCTGCACCCTAAGGGTTAAATGTGTCTTCCAAGGAAACTAATTATTGTTTAAAAAAAAAAATCCAAGCCCAGAAACTTCACGGTATTTCTGTTCAAGGCTGAGTTGATAGCACTTTGGCTTGCTTTCAGATCCAAGGTTGTGTGTGTCTGCAAACTGCCTGTCTGTTCTGAAAGGATAGAAGACACTGTCCCCCATAAGTAAGCCTGTAACACTGCATATGATTCTTTAAAAAACAAACAAACAAACAAACAAACAAAAACCTTTTTGCTTGCTGGAATAGTAACTAGCAAGGGCCTTGTTCTAAGAAAAAGTTTCTGTGGCAGTAAATCATTTGAAGCTTCACACATTAAAAAAAAACCTGGTCTGCAGTACAAGAGGGAAACTGAGGCATGCCACTGTTGGGAAGGGCTAGCAACTCTGAGGTAATTCAAGGGAGTGGAAGGTCACGAGTACCGATGAAGCACCCTTGTTCTCGGAAAGTTGCAGCTTACTCGCCCATGGAAGTGGTAGGGAACTAGCTGTAACCGGTTCCCCTAGCAGATCTTAGGCAGTATTTTAAGTTATAATGGGCCACCCCGATGGGGGTAGAAATGTTTTCTTTGTCTTTCAGGTCATCAAAAAGTGCTAATATCAGCTGAAAGTTAACTGAAGAAAAAAAAAACATGGTTCTGTGTCATGACATAATAAGTTTGTGTTCTCTGTTCTGTCCAGATTTGTCTTGTGTGTCTTAATATGTATTTATATATAAATACATATAATATGTATTTCAAGCATTGTTGTGTGTACAATATTTTTGTTTTAATGAAAAGAATAATTTAAGTCTCTTAAATAATCTTAACTTTGTGCTTTACATAGATGGTTTTTTTGCTTTTATAATTCTAGTGAAGTTTTAGTAGAAGGCTATGCAGTTTGTACTGTTTGGAATGTAGCAGAATCTGCTCCTGTACCTGCTGTTTTTCCCTTCTCTCCTACCATCGCCAGCTCCTATGCTGTCTCTTTCACAACTGGCCCTCCTGCAAAACCAAGCCCCAGAATCGGAAAAGCAGAAGTGGAGACTGGCAGGGTGCACCTTGCACCCAGACCACTTGTGTTGCAGCTCTGATGGCCGCATTGTTGCCCCAGTGGTCTTGCTACCTCACCTTGCCTCCGTGCTCCATGGATTGTCGCACGTTGGCAAAAGGGGGGGATGGTAGCCACCTTAAAAGAAAATTGGTTTGCTCCCAAATTCTCCCAAGCAGCCAAAGATTACTGTCTGGCTTGCCCTGTCTGCCAAGCCCACAACGTGGGTAAAACCTGTAAAGACAGTTCCGGCAACCAGACCTCCGCCTTTGGGACCATTTCTGAATTTACAGATGGACTTTATTCAATTGCCTAAATGTCAATCTTTTGAATAATGTGCTGGTTATTGTTTGTTTGTTTTTGAGATGAGTAGAAGCTTATCCCTGCAGGAAAGCTGATGCCATCACAGTGGCAAAGAAACTTCTAAATCATTACATCCCATCATGGGGAATACACCTTATGATCTCCAGTGATAGAGGTACCCACTTTACTGGACAAATTGTTCAAAAACTGGCAAAGTACTACTCTATCAGACAAGCACTGCACTGCGCGTAACACCCAGGAGCAGTAGAGAAACGAAATTTACAACGGGATTGTAAAAAACAAACTTGCTAAAATATGTGAAAGCTCTGGCTTAACTTGGGTAGAAGCACTCCTGATTGACCTAATGAGCATGAGAGCCACTCCTAACCAGAAAACTGGACTCAGTCCACATAAAATCGCATGTGGACGACCTATGAAATTGTTAAGCAGCCCAGAAATTAACCTGGCTGATGCCACACTTGTTAAAGGAAGCATAGTCAAGTATTGTCAGGAACTTATGAAGTGTGTACAGTCTTATCATTCACAGGTTAAGGATGCCTTCCAGGAGGCCCTGACTGAGCCATGCCATAAACTACAACCAGGAGAATGGGTTTGCGTGAAAGTTCACCAGAAGAAGACTGCCTTGAAACCCAGGTGAAAGGGTCCCTACCAAGTCCTTCTGACCACCCATACTGCTGTAAAGTGCGAGGGATTGCCCACCTGGATTCACGCGTCCCACTGCAAACTGGTTCCAGCTCCTACAGAGTTTGGCCCCAACAAGGAGCACCACAGACCTGGTACCAGAGACCCAGGTCCAGAAGCAGATGGGAATCACCGCAGACCTGGTACCAGAAACCCAGGTCCAGAAGTAGACGGGGATCAGCACAGGCTTGGTACCGGCAATCCAGGCCCAGAAGCAGACGATCCTGAGAGACTGAGGCCAAGGTACCAGCTGTGGCCCAGAAGGACCTGCCAGCAATAGGTGAAGCAATCTACGAAGTCCTGAAGAACAGCCAGCATGAGGCCGGACAAACAATTCATGTTGAACTTATGCTTAATCTTGTTTTTAATACCTAATAGTTATAACCTATATGGTTCAAATGTATTTATGCTTTTAGTGAACTGAAGCCAAATGATACTTGGCAGAATAAAGGGTTTACTAACCTAGGGTATATCCCCCTAGCCCTGATCCCAATTGGAGAGTACTGCTGGACATATAATGGTTCAGGAGCCAGGGTGGGAAAAAGCCAAAACCGGATGGCCCTAGACTATGTCCTAGCTAGTAAGGGCGGCGTTTGTGCCTTAGTGGGAAAAGAATGCTGTGTGTATATCACTGACACCAGCAAGGAAGTAGAGGAAGATGCCTTAGAGATTGAAAGAACTGTGGAAAGCCTAAGGCAGGAGGAAGACAGGACCCTTTGGGGGGTTGGTTGGGAGGCTGGTTTGGACATGTGGAAACTTGGATTTTGCAAGGTGTAGTTTTAGTATTAGCTATATTCTTTTGTGTTTATTTTTGTTTCTAGTCAATCAAATGCTGTATTTCTTGTATTCTGAAAAACACAAGACAGACCCTTACTAAAGGGAATGTGGAACTCATGATGTTAAAATATGATGAGCAAGAAAGGAACAAGAGATGTACATAAATGCTTTGATGGAAATGGAGGCATGAAATGGTTTCAAGGTTAGCCTTTAAAAGGCTAAAAGGGGGGAGTTGTAGAAACTGTAGAAACCATTTCATATTTAGGTAGAAGCCACTTCATATAACAGAAGCCATTTAAGTTTCTCGCTTCTGCACGTACACTAGAAAGTTAACTGACCTTCACCAATGTGAGAAAGGCCAGGAGGATGGGCTGTTGGAATGTGTTAATGAACTATTTAGAGCTGAAGCTCAAACTCCCTAAAAAAACCTGTTTCTTTCTGTGCTGATAACAATTTATCTTTAAAGTTTGTTTTGATGGAATGCCCTGGCATCAGACTTGTTTGGTTAAGGGTATAAAATACTAGGATTGATTGTATTAGCCAGCCTCACTGGGCCCGGCTCTGCTGGGACCACGTTTGGCTCACTTTGCTTTTATTGGCCAATAAAACTGTCTGTTTAGCCATGTAAACTGAGTGAGGCTTTGCTTCAACACAGTGGTGAAAGCCGTTTTCATCCCTAAAGTTAAGATACAGTAAGTTCTTCGATTTTTTATCTCTGCTCCATGACACCAATTAACCACTGGGCATAAAGCAGCTGTATGCACTTCTTCAGGGTTGGAGTTAAATAGTGGGCAATATGGCCTTGAAATATGAGTGACTCTTTACTTTTTGGGAGGAGAGTAAACTGGAACTGGGTGAATAGCACATACTGGGCCAAATCCAGAAGTACCTGGGCAAAAACATCATTGATTTGGTGAGAGTTTTCCCTGAGTAAGGACTAAGTCAAAACTGATTTTTGGATTTTGCTTGGTCCTTTTGCAGGTGAGGAGGGCACCAAGAGCTTCTCCATGTCATGGCTGCCATGGTGGCTGGGCAGAATTATTTTACCTATACTCATGACAGCACAGGATTGATCTCTTCCATCAGGTGTGTGGTGTTTCTAAGGGGGGGACAGAGGAAGCAGAGCCAGGGTTCTGCTCCACACAACACCAGTCCATGGAGCAAGCTGCATACATGATGGAGAAAGTTGCAGCTGATATTCTCTGCTTCTATTTATCTAACCATAGGCTTCAGAAATATCCTGAGTGGTCAGAGTACTGCCTCTTACCACCTTGGGTGGCAGAACTCCACACTGCCCTTTATAGTGCACTGTGCCAACAAAGCATAGTCAAGCTTGGGAAAAGAACTTCATGGTGTGACCCAGTCACACTTGACTTTTCATGGCGACCTGTTCTTTAAAAATATGCAACATGGATATTAACTTTATATTACAGGTATCTGTACTTTAAATTAAATTTGAAAGTAAAATATATCAAGTTTGTAAATGACATACAGAGGGTGTGTCTCGACTATAGGGTTTTTTTTTTAAAAAGTGGCCTTTTTCCGAAAAAACTTCCCCTGCGTCTAGACTGCTGCCATGTTCTTTTGAAAGTAAATTGAAAGAATGTGTCAGCTTTTTTGACCACGGAAAACCTCATTTAACAAGGAATTAACACCTTTTTTTCAAAAGTATTCTTTCAAAAAAAGGTGCTATGTAATGCAAACTGTGCTTTTTCAAAAGAGAGCATCCAGACTGCCTGGATGCTCTCTTTTGAAAAAACAGCTTGCTTTTTCAAAAGTACTGGTTGTAGTCTAGATGCTCTTTTTCGAAAGAAGCTTTTTCTAAAATACCTTTCGAAAAGGCCTCTTTCGAAAGAGGCTTGCAGTCTATACATAGCCAGAATGACCACACCTCTGAATGTATATAGAATTATGTTTGTGGTATATCATCCATCACAACGAAGGAAGACATTTGGGCTACGTCTAGACTGCAAGCCTCTTTCAAAAAAGAGCATCTAGACTACAATCAGTACTTTCGAAAAAGCAAGGCCACTTTTTTTGAAAAAACCCTGTAGTCTAGACACACCCTTAGGGTATGTCTACACTGCACACTTATTTCAAAATAAGCTATTCTGGAAGAAATACTCTGAAATAGCTAATTTTGAAATAGCACATCTACACTACAGGGAAGCCTCAAAATTAGTCCAAGGCAGGCTTCTCTAATGTGGATGTGTTGCCTCAATTTAGAGCCCTGGGAGGCACTGGGGAGTAATTAGTTTGAATGGCCTGGGGAGGAGCTAGTTCAAAATAGCAGGAGTGGAGCTTCCACATTACAGCTATTCTGAAATAGCTGTTTCGGAATAGGTGTTATTTCTTGTGGAATGAAGTTTACAGAAGTCAGAATAAGCTGTCCGTTATTTCAAATTTATTTTGAAATAATGGAATTGCTGTGTAGACACTTGCATTGTGATTTCGGAATAACGTCTGTTATTCTGAAATAACGCTGTTGGGTAGATGAACCCTTAAAGTGTCTCAGTTACTTACTACATTTGTGAGGTCAAGCCAATGTTAACATTGCTGGATTTGTAAACAAAGGCTTAACAGTTGAGTTTTGTCTGAAAATAGTTCTCATTACATTAGAGTACTTCTCAAGGGCAAGTGCCTGGTATATTTATTAGACATGATTAAAAAATCTAGAACATGTTGAAATTTGTTGCCCCCTGCTCAAGAACAATTCAATATACAAAAATGTGGCTGAAAAGCCGCCTCCCTCTCCCTGCCAAAAAAAAAGGCACAGAAAATGTTGGGTGTTTCAAAACAGTCATTTTAAAACAAAAAGTTCAAAACAAAACCATTTTTTTCAATTGAAAAACAAACAAAACCTTTTTCATTTGCAAAACTGATCAGCTCTAATATTCATTTCCAGAGTTCATGTTACACAGTACTCACAAGCAATGGGGAAACTGGTTGGTTCTGGATACTGATAATGGAATAGAAAGCTTGTATTCTATATGAAACAAGGTATTCAAATAGTAGGTGAGAATGGTTAATACTTAATGGCTTTGCAGAACCTTGTGGAATTAAGCTTTTTGATCATTATCAAGTTTACAATGCATAAGCCACCACATTAAAAAATCTTACCATACCAAAGGCCCTTGGGACTGATTCACCACTGCATTAACTCCAGTTTTATGTTGGAGTCAGTTCATTGTAAATCAGTGGTTAATCACACCCTCCATTTAAGAAAGAAACCAAGTGGCATGAATGGCATGAATACTGGAATACTTTCTCTCCCCCAAAGTAGTTCATACACTGTGAGTGGTGCTGACAAGACAATCTGGGGAAGCTTGCACTGTGGTTATGCCTGTTTCATATTCTGTGGCTTAATAGAGGATTCCAGTCTCCAGGGTTGTCAATCCAGAGCTTTGTTAGAACACTAATTTCCCTCAAGAATTTTTTTAATGTATTCACAAATAATGAAGAAAATACACATCATTGCACCTAAAAATAGCTCTATCCTTTGCAAGGACAAATTAGCCAGCTGGCTTATTTTGCAGGGGGACATGAAAACAATGGAGGTGTTATTCCTGGGACTTTGCATCTAAGATTTGCACTGACACATTTTGATATGTTTATGCTATGGTGGCTATCCCTAGATACAAGGATGATGTTTGCTGTGGATGGAGTGGGGGTGGGGGTGGGGGTAATTGATGAGACTTAAGATGGCTGAAGGGTCCAATTCATGGTTACAGGTTTTTCCACATACGTGAGAGGTCATTGTTTGGAAAGCACACATTTGCTAGTTGGGACACTATGCTATATTTTCCCTCCTCTACTTTTTTTCACCCTCTAGAACAAGGTGATTTTCTTCAAATATGAACTGAGGTTTGAAGTATGATTCAATGCCATTGAAGTCTATTTCTAGCCAGCTCTTTCCAGTTCATGGGGTCAATGTTTCTCTTCTTCAGGTACACTTCCCTTATATTCTTGTAGCATTTTCTCAGTCCCACATTGGTGCTTTTACCATGATAAGGTGAGAAAAGAGGACAAGTATCAGCCATTTGTGCACAATGGCCCATCCTAGTAATTTTAGTTTTAGAATGAAGAAAATCACAGGTTGAAAAGCTGTCTGTCCACGTGTTACTCAGTCCCAATTTCAGAAGAACGGCAGTCACAAATATGAATCAAGATTACAGCAAGACAGATGGCAAAAAGGATGGGGCCGGGGGTATTAATACATCCCTACTTAACCCCAGTTTGAATGGGGTATGGGCTTGTCTCCATCCTATTACAAAGGATGGTGATAGTCATCCCATCATGAAGTCGCTGGAGAACATGAATGAACTTCAATGGACAATTGAAATTAGGCAGCACTTTCCATAATGCTTCACAACTGATGGAATCAAAGGCCTTAATTAGGATAGTGAATGTCATAAACAATGGCTGGTGTTTTTCTCTACACTTCTCTTGAATATGTCATGCAAGAAAAATCATGTTGATGGTGCCCCGAGATGGCCTGAGACCACACTGAGCGTCTGGAAGGATATATACAGCAAGGGGGAGGAGATGGTTCAAAAGGATGCAAATAGGATCTTCTTGGCAATGGAGAAGGGGACAATGCCTTGGTAATTCCCATAGATTGACTTGTCCCCTTTCTTAAAAATAGTCACAGTATTAACCCAAATTCGACAGGAAGTTGATGAACATTTTGCATGAGTGCCATTTTGCCCATTTTGAAGACCTCCATGGGGATACCATTTGAGCCTCGCATCTTGTTATTTCTAGTCTGAGTGATGGCTCACGGAATCTCATTAGAAGACACGGTTTCAGCAAGAAGTTCTGGATGCTGATAAACGGACACCATGGTAGCAGCTGAGACTTCAGATTTGCTGTTCAACAGTCTCAAAATGCTCTTTCCAAAATTGTTTGACGACCATATTGTTTCTAAGAAATGTGGAGTTGTCCTAGGATCACAGAGTGATTGTTCCATTTGCTTATTCTTCATGTGTATCTGTAAGAATGAGATTTGCTTAAATTTAAATCCTGACTGACATCTGAGATATCTCTTATGCACGTTGGTCTGTTCTAGGACCTGTTAAGAGCTGTGAACACCCATGTTTGGATTTGAAATAGTTCTCAAGGTTCACAGTTATTTGAATATGAAGTTATGGTTCAGATCAATTTCTTCAGAAGTGAAGACAAAGCATTTGTAACCACTCTTGTTGCTGAAAGATTCGAGATGTTAGCAAGGCTTACACATTACTTTGCTGAGTAATGGTGTATCTTGAACAGTATGTGTGGCACATTTCTTTTCTTTTTGCAATGCAGTGGTTGGTCTCAGATCTTAATTCCACTGCAGAAATAGTACAATTTAAACTTCTACCAAGAATGGAGGTACCAGTGCTTGTTCCACTTGAGATTATAGTTGTTGTTGCATCAATATGGGAATAAATAGACTGAGTGGCCCATATTCCATTCCTTTTAAAAACTAGAGGGTGTAAGGCTCAGGCTAAATTGTCATTGTGCATGTGTCTTGTTTTACTTTACAATTTTGTGCTTGTTTAAACAAACAAGAATGGCCAAGAAGAAAAAGACGGGTCTAGAATGAAAATGAAAAGTTAGTAATACCAATCTCATGAGATACTGTAAAGGCTATTTTGACATAAGCCTTATGAAAGCAAAATAATACATTCTGTACACACGCCAGAATAGTCCATGTTCTTGACTGGCAAATACATAAAAGCAATAAACACAGATTTGTAGCATATTTTATATTTGCAAAATTGTGATTCTGCTAATGCCATGAAAATGTGTGTTCCATATCAGAATCACATAGGGTCAGATCCTCTCACTGTTCCTTATTCACAAAGACAGTGTCACTGATTCATCAGTAATGCCAAGGGAACCATAGGGTGAGTAAGAGTGGTAGATTCTGGCTCTAAGTATAAAGTCACTTCCTTTCCCATAACTAATTCTACCTCAGAATCCTGTCTTCCAACAGTTGCCAATGCCAGGGTCTTCAGAGAGAGTGTACAGAATAGGGAATTATCCAGTGATACACCACCTCTTGTCCATTCCCGGCTTCTGGCAAACAGAATCTAGGGACACCATCCCTGCCCATCCCTGACTAATAGCCATTGATACACCTATCCTCCATGAACTTAGCTAGTTCTATTTTGAATCCTGTTATAGTCTTGACCTTCACAACATCTTCCATCAGGGAATCTGAAATGACATTGCAAAAGGTCCCTGGTCTTCACTTAGAGAACTTTTAAAAAACAGACTGTAGCAACTATATGATAGGGTAAAATTTCAAAATTCTGCAAATTGAGGGTCCTTGGAAAGACATGAATAGCTCCAGGAGTTGCACTTAATTTTCTGAGTGCAGAGTTTACATGCATAAATCAAGTCCACTCATGCAGGAGCCAAAAGGTGCATTTTCAGACTCTTGCCATCACTAGAAATTTTACTATTGACTTCAGTAGGACCAGGATTTCACCCAGAATTTTTTTTTGTGGGGGGGGGGGCGTTACATGACCATGGAATAAACTGCTGTGGGCCCACAAAACCATCCTCAGCATCCCACTTTGCATTCCAACTGTGACCTCATCGTCACACATAAAGCTGTAACCTACCAATCAGTGCATGATGCCTGTCCCATAGTGTTCTCTAGCCACCTGTCTGTTACAGCTCCTAGTCCCAGGATTTGGTCCATGAGTTCACATCATGCAAAGTCAAACAAAGTCTTGGAGCCCACATGGTGATGAAGAGGAGAGTCAGTACAAAGGCAGAGAGCACATCATAAACAAAACAGACATTACCCTCCTAATATTCTGTACATAATTTTCTCTCTAGGGAGAGGAACTACTAACATGTTAGTCTCATCATGGTCTTAAATGCATCACCAGAAGTGTTAAGTGGCTTACTGATCGGTGCAGTATTAGAACCCGAACAGAACACATGAAGGGAAATGTGGGAAATGAGCATATGTGCAGACACTTATTCCCATCACACAAGGTGCTAGACCCTGCACAGTGGCAATTTAACAACAGAGAGAAGCAGGAGGATTTTCAACTAAGAGCCTTCTACTGAGTCTTTAACCTGGGAAAAGCAGGCTTATTTATGTGTTGGAAACTCCACAGATGTCCCATTCCCACAGGATAATCAGCACATTTCTCTGCTGAACAAGGGCACTCTAGTTATGGCCCACTGAAAGCGAGTTTTGGATTTTTCCTACTGGGGTGTGTGTTTCCTGTTGCGGTTGATGGGATTGCATGGGTTTAAATAAATGCAGAGTACAGCTGAAGTCACTTTTCCATCACCACAACACTCATGCTTTAGGAAGGAAATACTGAAACTATGGAGTACAGTAATTCCTCATTTAACACTATTGATATGTTTCAGAAAATGATTGTGTTAAGTGAAAACGTGCTATGCGGGGTCAATTTTCCCATTGAAAATAATGGAAAAGGTGGGGGTTGTGTTTCAAGCGGTGGTGTCTGTTGGGACCAGGATATAAGGTTGGGGTAGAAAGGGGACTGGGTTACAGCAGGGAGGGGAGGTGTTTGGTTCTGGGGAAGGGAAGGGGAGGAGAGGGGAGAGGGATTGGGCTGGGAGTATGCCCCTGTGACGGGTCTGCTGGGACCCGCACTGCGTCCGGTGAGGGGGGGTCACTGGGGAACAGCGCGGCGAATGGCGAACACGGAGGAGGGGGAAGGCAGGGGAAGCCCCACGCAGCTGCTGGCAACAGTCCGGCTGGGGAAATTGTGTTATTCCGGGGACAGTCGTGTAATTCAAAAAACGTTCCCTACAAAAAAAATCGTTCAATTGCGAAAACGTGTTAAGCTGGCACGGGTTAAAAGAGGAATTACTGTATATGAGAGTTTTTGTAAGTTATAGCTCATATCTGTTTCTTTACAAAACTACAGTCTATAAAATATTTTCCATTTTTTTTTCTTAATGAGTTCAAATTGTTAATTATTTGCTTGCATAATTATTCTCTTAGGGTACGTCTACACAGCACAGTTATTTAAAAATAACTGATGTTATTTTGAAATAACAATGTGAGCGTCTACACAGCAATTGCATTATTTTGAAATAAATTCGAAATAACGGATGGCTTAGTCTGACTTCTGTAAACCTCATTGTACGAGGAATAATGCCTATTCCAAAATAGCTATTTCCAAATAGCTGTAGTGTGGAAGTTCCACTCCTGCTATTTCAAAATATCTACGCCCCCAGGGCCATTCAAACTAATAACTCCACAGTGTTTCTTGGGGCTGTAAATCAAGGTAGTGCGTCCACATTAGGGAAGCCTGCCTTGGACTAATTTTGAGGCTTCCCTGTAGTGTAAACGTGCTATTTTGAAATAAGCTATTTCAGAGTATTTCTTCCGGAATAGCTTATTTCGAAATAAGTGTACAGTGTAAATGTACCCTAATATGACATCATTAAGTGGCTACAAAGCAAATCTATCAAAAAATTTCAATAACCAATTGCACTGGGGCGGTAGCAGATTCTGAATATTTCAAAACACACCTTACCCCTATTGGTGTGGTTGCACCACTTATGTGGAAAGAATTGAAAGACACTTTCTAAGCCCCTGTGGTGCACTTGATCTGCGCTCTGGAGGCAGATGAACTTCATTGTAACAGGGTCCAAACAAGTGTAATAGTGCACAATGGGGTTATTATTTGAGCAGTTTATGGTTATCTTCTAATTACATTCCACAGTTCCAAACTGTAGTACTGGAATCTTATTCATTTGTCATTTCTGTAACATGTAGCAAGTGGTTTGAGATCTGCAGTTAGCATTAACTGCCCTCTTCCTTTTTCTCAGCCTGACACATGAAATAAGAGTATAAAATATTATGCTCATGATAAGATGGAATTATGCCTGAGGGCTGAGAGGCAGCTATTGTACCGTGATCCATTAGGCATCTTCTTTTCAAGCTTAATTTACCTATGTTTTGCATTGGCAAGGGGAGTAAGGGCCTAGACAAGAGAAAGATTGTTTGATAGCATGTATATTTATCTATATCAGTATTTCTTAAACTTTTTAAGACCAAGGAACACCAAACAATAATTTTTTTTATGAGGAACACCGATATTTGTTAAGCAAAAAAAAAAAAAAAAAGTCTGTGGAAAGTTATTGAGAAAAAAGGATTGGGGGAAAGTTACTGAGCAAAAATAAATAAATAAATAAATAAATAAATAAATAAATAAAAAGGTCGCCTCCCTTTTAAGGGCAGCCATTTTTAATTCTGTTGTTCTCCTTGGCACACCTCGGACTGCCTCGCGGCACACCGGTGTGCCACAGAACACAGTTTAAGAAGTACTGATCTATATTGTTGGATTTATGTTTAATATATTGCACAGTTCATTTTAATGACCCAATTAATATATAGCTCTGCTATGCCTTTTGTTACTTTATTTGGAATGTAAATAAATGAATGGTAATCAGGTACCATAGAGTAAGTTTAAATGTCATTGTTTTCTGGGGCTAGGTCTACACTACAGTTTTTGCGCAAAAACAGCCGCTTTTGCTCAAAAACTCGTGGAGCATCCATACCTCAAGCGCATTTTTGTGCAAGTAAAACAAAAGAAGAGAGGGGTTTTTTCCAGTGTAGGTATTCCTCCTTCTAAGAGTTCTTGCGCAAAGAGGTGTGTGTGGACAGGCAATAGGGTTTTTTTGCGCAAAACAGGAAAGAGTAAAAAGCACAGGTGCCCTGGTGACCATTCTGTGGATAGCTATCAGTGCTTTCTTTTGAGAGAGCGTCCATGCAGTGTGGATGCTCTCTTGTGCAAGAAGCCTGTAGTGTAGACATAACCTGGGAGAAGGGAAAAAGTAGCTTACTATTGAATGGATCTGCATGTTTTGCATTTTCAGAGTCTTGACTACTTACTTTAATAACTGTTGGAATTGCAGAATTGATCCCTTGAAGGGAGCTTGCAAAGAAAAGGGGAAAGATGTGAATAAACATGACTTGATTTACAAAACAAAACAAAAAAAAGTGGGTTTTTTTGTTTTTTTGTTTTTAATTTTGGGAATGTCTGATCTGAAAATTTCACTTTTCAGTGGAGAACTGCTCAGAAATCAGTGATGTCACAAGAAAATGAAATCAGAATTTCAGTTTTTGGATGAAAAGTGCAATACAATGAAAAAATGATTACTGTGAAACTTTTAAACACCAGATTGTCTGAAACAGATTGAACTTTCCCCCTCTAAATTACCAAAGTGCTAATCCCTACTGGTGGTCTCATGATGATACTCTCAATATAATGTGTCACACAGAGCTAACATACACTGATAGAAATGCCCCGTGATGACAGCACTCAGAGCTAACATCACACTTCTATCCCACACATATGTGTAGCATATCTCTTCCGAGTGATGCTAGCATTGAGCTCAGATTACAAAAAGGATCACGGTGTGATTCTAGTATCTCTTAATTTTGTAATAAAACAGGGTTTTCCCCCCTTCCTGTGGGCATCTATATGAATTTAATATTGTCAGGATCATTATGAGAGACTTTCCTTTTAAGCTATGGCCCTTTGAACTTTCTTTTAGAACTTAATTCAAACAGAAAGAGTAGCAAGACATGTTTCCAATCATTCTAGGTGACAATATTCTGTCCTACTGGGAAGGCTGATCTAAAACGAGGCTTACTATTTCACTGTGAGGAGAGCATATGTTATGAATTATTCAAAGTTTCCAATCAACAACCTTTTAAACCATTTTCTATCCCAGGATAGATGACTCAGGCTCAAGAACTGTATTTGTCACCAATAAACTAAGTCTGCTGCTCAAATCCCACACTGACAAAGTGTTAAACTGCTTGTATATTGCTATGGCTGTCATTTAAAACAACTACAGGAAAGGAACTCAGAGTCAGAGCTGTTCCAGCATTCTTAACTCACTGTGTTGTGTCGAAGATTTTTGGAACTCAGAAAACTTGATATATTACAAAAAGTACTGATGAGTCAAGAGTACTAAGCCACACTAGGGCTATAGTGCTATAGCAATAATTCTGGGCTTCACTGTTTTTGTTTAAATTACAATCTTTCAGCTGTGATCTTATTATAATGTAGAGACTTTAGTATCACAACTCCCATGTACTGGGAATGCAAAGAAAATGGACCAAAACCATTGCTGAAAGTCAATTGGCCTCATTAGAATTATACCAGCAGAAAATCCAGCCCAGTAATGTGATTATGTATTGCTTTAGCTTTATTCTAGTTTCTTTTGTGTCTTTTTAGTTGTTAAAAGTAGTATTTAAAAATAAAGAGAAAGAAAATAAATAATCACAAAAAATCCCACTGCTGTTCTCTTCCACCAAGAAAAAACCAAACAAAACCCAAACAAATCAAAACAAAGGTATGACCTCTTTTATACCATTGTCTGACAGATAGGGATGGAGTTCTGACTTTTTTTCCCATTTCCATTCATTTCAATCAATAATTTTCCCTAGGTTTTTGCATACTGTTCTGTACCTTGATCCGCAGTGGCAATTGAAGGTATTGACTCAACAGTTAGAGGGAGAGTTTCCAAGACACAAAAAGCAGCTAAGTACCCAACTCCCAAGTCAATGTGAATAGGGAGCCTGAATCCTCTTTGGGTGCATCTACACAGCAGGGCTTAACTCGAAATAAGCTATGCAAATTGTGTCATGTCAATTGCCATAGCTTATTTTGAAACTGGGAGCATCTACACAGCACTTATTTCGAAATAGAGCACTCTTCCTCGACTTCCCTTACTCCTTGTACAATGAGGGAATTATTTCATTATTTTGAAATAACTGCCTGCTGTGTAGACGCATGCTAAGTTATTTCAAAATAATGCTAGTTATTTCAAAACAATGTTGCTGTGTAGATGTACCTTTTGTGTCTCTAAAATTCTTGAAGCTCTTCCCTTAGCCTACCCTTAGAGGTGTAGAAAGGGAAATAGGGAACAAAAGGGAAAATTCCTAGGGCTGGTCTCATGGGTGATTCTTTTTTTTTTTTTACTTCTTGGAAATTTCCGGGACAGGGTATTTCAGGATCTTTGTAAAATTGACAAATAATGACATTTATGAATGTAATAACTATGTCAAACATTGTATTCTAAATTCAGCCTTAGCATAATCAAGTAGAGTCAAGAGAATTCCTCTTTCCATCCCAGAGCCCAGGCTGCAGTCCTACGTCAAACATCTACTACACAATTTTATACCCCACAGTTGACACAGGCTAGCTCCACATGTTTTACTGCAGTACAAATATACCTTTTAGGGTCTATATGCATATGTGTAGATCCTATTGAACACAATGGAACTAACTTACACCAGATTACCATGATTCAACATTAAAAAAACAAAACAAAACCTATCTCCAAAACATTTTTCCTTTGAGTTATATTCCTGTCTAATTCACAAACTCCTTAGAAAAGAACAGATTTTTTTAAAAGAGACCTTTTAAACTCACGCCCTCCTAATCCAAGTGTTTATTCTTCTTAATTCAAATAGTGTAACAGATTAGTTGTAAGATAGGATCCCTGTTTCCCTTTTAGTATAATAATGAAATCTTATCACAGTGGATAGATGTAGCCACAGACAGTGCTTATATTTCTAGTTTTTGTTTGAAATGTCATTCAGTATGATGTTTTCAGTTCAGGATCAGACTCTCTAGTTTCATGTTTTAATAGAACTTTTTTTTTCTTCTGAGGAATAAGGGTCATTTCTATTAAAAATAAGTGATCATAGATAAATGTACTATCTGTTGTATGAGATGCTACACCAATCAATTCTTAGCATTTATATTTTTATCTCAGGCACTTTAAAATTGTTATTGGAATAAAAAATAGCTATTGAGATGAAATCCAGCTATATTAGCCTCTCTTTTCTGGAATCACTTCTGTCATAATCTCTGTGATATGAAATAGAATATTAGGGCTGGAATGATTCCTGATTTATTTACTGTTTTTTTTTTTCTGGGCAAGAGTCTTGTATTTCTTTATCATTTCCAAAGGGTGCTTATTAAGCTGTCACCTGCTGGTGCTAATGGCTACGATTCCACTGCTTCTTCTCAAAAGTGGCTCCATTCTTTAGTTTAATTTACCTTTAAAGAATTTTTATATGACTTTTTAAAACTACATATGTAGAAGGAGGAAAATTGACATCAATTATCAAAAGGCATGCACGGAGGCATTTTTATAGATATCTGCCAGTGCCACCCACACTTTAAACAATTACAATAACACCTCATAACAGTCACATTTACAATTTTATATTAATCTCAAGAATAAGTTAATATTCAAGTAAAACTATCAACATAACATAAAAAATGACATTAAAAGCATGTTATTAATGTTGCAAAGTTGAGGACTTGAAAATTACAAAATGAGAGAGTTTCCTGTGCAGTTCGTTGTTTCATCTATACATAAGAGTACTTGGTGAAAGCACTATCATTAAGACTGTAAGTAGTTCCAGAGAGGTACCAGCCCCCTGGGGTAATACGCTCATATTAGTTCAAACTGGGTTTTCCTGCTTGGCATGTGAGGATCGGCCCAGTTGCCAGGTTTCAGAGCCAAAGCAGAAATGCCTATACTGCTATTTTTTATCATCATGGAATGAGCCTTGAAAGCCTGAGTCTGTAGAACTAAGCTCTCAGAGTTACCGATGTTGGGTTTTGCGGGATTTTTTTTGTTTTCAGTGTAGATGTACCTGCAGACTCCCATGTGGATGATGGGTGATTTCAGGTATATTTATTAATACATGAGTAGGATCTTCTGTTGTTTTTATTTGTTTTTTGTACAATTTTGTTTTATCCTGAGAATACATGTACTTCCTTGAGAAAGAGCTGTGTGGTAACTTGCAACTCTGGCACATACTATTCATAGCCCTAGGAAAACAAGCGCAGTCCAGATACTGGCTTTTTAGGCTGAATAGCTTGCTGGAGATCACAGTGTATGACAAGGGACTATGGAGGCTTGAAACCCTCGGTCAGTAGGGAAAAAGATGTAGGTCTCCACCCAAGATAGATGATGATTGGGAGTTTGAAACCTTATGTGGGTGCCATTGAATGACCACAGGTGTGTATTGGGGGAATATAGGTGTAGTTACTCTGCAATCATGAAATTCATAATACAACTTTCTGTTATGCCCCCCCATGCTTTATGAAAAATAACTTGTGAATATTAATGTACGTAATTTGAACACAGTTCATGCAAAATGCATCATGTAACATATCCATTTTCTGCTAAATCTGTATATCCTATTTTGTGCTTGTATTATTTTTGTACATAAAGTTAGAAGAAAAGAAATGAGAATCTGGTTTTAATTCTTAAATGTACTAATGAGAGCCATTAGTGATACTTTGGGAACTTACTGGCTTTGTACTCAAACCAATGACCTGTGCATGTTTTTATTTTTCCTATAAGCCCAAACTGTCATTGGTCCTAGAAAGACATGTGATCATACCACCTGGTACTGGAATCCATCTTGAATCTTGTATTTTTCCATGAGGAAGGGGAAGACTGAATAAAGGGTTCCCACCATTGGGTAATGTTTGTTTAAGGAATAGAAAGAAATCAGGTCTTTGTCTTCAGGCTGGCTTTTGAAATTGCCTCTTCACCCTAAGAAGTTACACATAAAGAAACATGGGGGCAAAAAGCTGTAGGGAAAGGGTGAAGACAAAGTTGCTAGGCCCAGGTCAGAGAAAGATTAAGTCAGTCCTGAGATAAGAACAACTATTTAGGGTAAAGATTTGCATGTAACAAGTTTTTTAGTGGATGAGAATTAGCTGGGGTTTTGTTTGTTTTAACTTAGTAATTTACTTTGATCTGTCTGTTTTCACATGTAATCACTTAAATCCTATCTTTTATACTTAATAAAAACATTTTTGTTTATTATCAAGCCCAGTGTAAATTAGAGATGGTAAGCAACTAGTCAACTAGTTGACTACCCGATAAGCCTAGGCTTATCGGGTAGTCAAGTCACAACTCAACTAGTTGCTCCACCCCCTTGCTGCCTCTGAATGAGAGGCAGCAAGGTGGGGGAGCAGGAGCTGGTGTTGGGGGGAGCTTGTTTAAAAGCTGGTTTCCCTTAGCACTGTCTCCGCGGCGATGGGGGGCAGGGGAAGCAGAGGCGCAGTGGGGGAAATGGCGCACTCTGGGTCCCGACTGCTGCGCCTCTGCCTTTTAAATGTAGTAAGAAGACTGTGGGGCTCTTACTACATTTATAAGGCACCATCTCTTTTAAGGAGGGGAAGAGAGATGTTTCTAGCTGGGCTATATATTTGAAAGGAGGTGGATTTACAGAACAGCAGGGAAGCTCACAACTCATCAGCCATAATCTACACAGCTTGGCTGTAACCTGAAATGGCTCTATACCTTTACTTTAGTGTACACTAACAGTTGTGACACT
This sequence comes from Pelochelys cantorii, assembly GCA_032595735.1. Classification (NCBI taxonomy): domain Eukaryota; kingdom Metazoa; phylum Chordata; order Testudines; family Trionychidae; genus Pelochelys; species Pelochelys cantorii. Next base: position 91,131,787 of record CM064327.1, read on the forward strand.
GAATAGAATTGATTTTTTAATTGCATTTCCATGAGACACTTATATAGCCTCGCCATTATTTCTTTATTTGTCTTTCCCTTCTTCATTCCTATTTTATCATAGAAGCTTTATCATTGCAAGCTTTACTTAATTTGCATAAAATTGGTTTTATATGACCTGCAAGAGGTTTTCTCACTAACTTACTTGCACTTATATGTCCAATTATCTAGGTCTCAGGATAGTATAATTAATGCTAGATACTAATGAAGAGACTGAAAGAAAAAAAAGGACACAATTCCATTTTCAAATAATATGATTAATCAGTAATGTTTAAATGAAGCCACATTTATATTCTGGCAAAATAAGACATACTAATGATTGTCCTATCAAGGGATTACTTGATATTAGTAACTAACAGTGAGATGAATTGTACTCACTCATAGACCTCACAGTAAGTTGAAAATTAGGCACAACAATAAACATTTCCATACACCTGGCAAGAATAATTATTTCTTCCAGATAAGTGCCTGTCTATGTGGGAGAAAGGTTATATCCCCCACTTCCCATCTGCTGCCCTTTTAACCAATTACCAGAAGTCACTTTGTCAAATGTTAAAAGCACACACAGAGCAAGGGTTTACTACCCTAACAAATAATTTTGAGGAATGGTGTAATGCTCATGCACAAAGATAGCACTTTACAGCCAAACAAACAGATTCCCAAAGCACATTACAAACCTTTGCTAACTGATTGTACACGTAAAGGTCACATGATCCTCTGAAATACTTACCACCTGGACAATTAGCCAGCAAATGTGATTGGCTGTGTAGGACAACATAGTCACCTATCTCACTACCCACCTATCTGCAACTTTATGTACCTAAGTCTTTTTGGATATCTCTAAAGTCAGCTACATTGAGGCACCAAATGTTGCCTTTTAAAATAGTACTTAGATAGTTTTGGAAAATGTAGTCTTGATTTTATTTCAAATTTAAATACAGTGACAACATCAACATAAAGTCTTTAAATAATTTACAAATGCTGATTTGGGATTTTTTTTTTAAAAGATAAAATTGTTCAAAAATGTTTCGGTGTGACCTGCATTCTTTTGAAGGGCTTGTTGGATTTTGCTCAGAATGCTTTATTAAAAAAACAAAACTAAACTAACACACACAAATGCATCACAGTAACCTTCAGCAAACATTCCGCAGAACCTGACAAAGTTCTGATTGAAGAAAGATTGATTCTTTGAAGTTTGAGTGGTCAGACATGCACGGAATTTGTTGAGGTTCATTGCAATATTCTAGAAAGTATTTTCATCCTCTCTATCCTAATCAGCTTATTAGTAAAAGGCTGAAAAGATCACAGATTGTCTATCAAGAATGATTGTCAGTCACACACTGTTAACAACTCTGCTGTGATTTATACATCAGGAGCGTAAAGAAAATGGTGCTAAAAATGGAGTTTTATTGTGCCCCACAGTCAGTGCAGTAACACAAAATAAAACATGCAGCACAAAGGACCTAGTGTTTGGGGGGGAGGAAAATAAGTTCTGGATGAGGAAATCATAGAAAATTAGATGGAATAGTACCTTTCTCCTGTTGTTTCCTCCAGTGATAATTATATCTCATAAAAGAAATTGAGTTACCTGCAGTAGTAATAGCCATGGTCAAAAAATGTGCTATTAAATGCCATTGAAAAGAAAAAAAATTTCTCAAACTCTGCTCAACTGCTGTTAGAAAATGCTTGTTGCTAACTTCTCTTCACTCAGTATACCGAGGCATGAAGATTCACACTATAGTTTTATATCCAACAGAGAATTTTTTTTTCAGATTCTCACTTTAGCTTGTGTGCTGCCGCAGGAACTATAGATAATTATATTTATGGAAAAAAATTGCAGGCATTTGCCTATGACCAAAAGATTTTCAAATTCTTAAAAAAGAGGAATGTTTGTAATATATTGTTTTTCACTAAGGCTCGGGAGAACTGCAGATACATTTTTGATGTTATGTTAAACAGAAGGTGAGCATGTCTGATAGATGGAGCAAGATTTGAAAAGGGGATTATTTTCTCTGGCTGTAGTTCTGCAGAACACGTAAGTATGTTCTTAATCTTAAGCATATGCTTTAGTCTCATTGAAGTCACACTATAGTACATGCTAACATGCTTTGCTGAATTATAGTACTCAGGGCATCGTAGTTGCAAAAATAATTCTCTTGACATTTTCAAAGGAGAGAAATGTTTGATTGCATTTCGCCTTATCTGGCAATTACTCCTGTCATGGGATATAGTTTAGGAGTTTGGGGGAGAGAGATAGACAGTCAAATATTGCTGTCCTTCAGAGCTGAAGGCAAGACAGGAGAGAAACAGACAGACAAATAAGAGAATAAGCAGCAAGGAAAAAGAAAAATTCCCAACGGAACATGGATTATTAACAATTTCAATTTCTAACATTTCCAGAAAGTTGCTTTTTGGTACTTGTGAATCAGATCTCTTTTCTAGTATTTATTTTTGTGGAAATGGAACAAGCATGTGCATAGTTTTATTTATTTATTTTACATTTCCACAGGACCCTCCCCCAAAATAGCACTAACTTGCACCTCAAAACATGCACATGTCCAAAAAACATCCTAATTAATTACATAGCTGGACTCAACGTGTCTTAAATTGAGTTTCTGCAAACACTCCCATCAGCTTCCCTTACTCCTTGTGAGGAGCAGGAGTACTAGTGCCGGTGTGGACACCCTTTGAGTTTGATTTCACTAGACCCACTAAATTGAACCCTGGAAGATTGACCTCAGCAGCGTTGATCTTCCGTGTAGTGTAGACATGGCCCATGTGTGTTATGGTAGAGAATATTCTGCGCTCTTCATCTATGCAGATATCTCCTAAAGGAAAATATAAATTACAGCTATCTCAAATCTGTCCAATACCTCTCTTTCCCAAAGTATTAAGAAATGTAAAAGATTTGACCCCAAACCAGCTTTATTTCAGTTAACAAGATGGTTTGAGGAATACTTTGTCTCTTTGGTTCCCCCCAAAAGACATATGAGGTCTCAAATGAAAGCTAGGGTCACACTGGATATAAATATCTCTGTGAAATGTATGTTCTGACACTATGTAAGATATTATGTACATGTACTGATACTATGTTCTTAAAGTTTGTATCAAGGCTTTATTCTCTAGCAGAGGTAAAGAACAGTCTCTCATCCAGACAGGAGGTTAAAAATTTATCTCTCTCAGTCAGGATGGAAATTAAGAATTGTAATTTAACAAAACATGCCTATTTATATACAAAGTTAGAAGTTAATGAAGAGATGTAAAGTGAAGTAGCATATGGGGGAAAAAATCAAGTCAAGGGGGGTTATTCTGTTTTTTAGGACAGACAATGACCTTTGTGGATAAATGTAGCAGGGAGGGAAAGAAGACATACCCTTTCATCCTGCAGCTAAGAAGAAAATGGACATGCATTCATGAAAACAAGATCACAGCCATCCTTGGTTGAAATACTGCAAAAGACTTTGAGTAAGATAAATTTCTTTAGACAGCAGGTTAACCTATTAGTTAAGCTTAGTCTCTAAAAAGCATGTGTTGATTTTTTTAATATAACCTTTTTCCCCCCAATAGCCTAATTCACTATCATTTGAACTTTGATAATCACTTGAATCACTGATAATAAACATACTTTTGTTTTCACTAAAATATACCAAAGTGCTGGAATAGCCAAATGCTGGTTCTAAGTTGAATTTTGCAAGCTGGTGCATATACTATTCTTCTGGGGACAGCACACTTGGTATTTCTGTGAGAAATAACCAGGGGCTGTATATCACTGGGCAATGCTTCAAAGGGATTCGGGGACTTGAGCCCACCTATTGTTAACGTGCAAGGCAAAGTAAGGGCTAGCATAGCCTACAGGAAATGTTTGAGTGGCTGAAAGGCTGGAAGTAATAGGAATCTGAAGCCCAGCTAAGTGAAAACAAGGCTCCCTTCACATAGTAGGCATAGGGTAACAAGGTGGCTCATTGTCCAGGGTATGCCAAGAACTGTCACAAAATTAAAATCTCTTATAATTGTGTTCAGTCCAAACATGCAGAGAAAAACAATGTGAGCCAGACTGTTCCAAATGGGGGCAGGTGTTCTGTCTACTTCATTTGCTATTTAGTAAAAGCATGCAGTCTGGATGGAAGGATGCAATTCTTTTTGATTAACCCTGGGCGCAGTATTTGAAATGAACAAGGAAAGATTTTTATTAAGAATGTCTGGAAGCCCACTGACCATTTTATAATCTGTTTTTAACCTTCTCTCCCCTATTCATAGAAGCAGAGTGAGGTTAAAAATTCAAACAATCAAAAAAGGAAAATGTTTCAAAGAGTTGCCTATGAAAATTCCCAAAGGACCTTGCAATTCTGCAGGGTTGGTCTTGCAGGATCATTGGGTATTCATATTCAACATCTGCTGCATACCAATAGCTACTGCTTGGCATGAAACTGAATAACATACTGGATTTGTCATATCCTTAGCTGGAACAGGAAACTTGTGTCAAGAAGTTCCAAGGAGGAAAACACCTCAAGTTGGTATCGCATGTATATTTAAAACACTTTCAATAAAAAGAACAAATAGTGCTTCCAGCCATACATAGGCATCTTCAAAAACTCCTTTTTTAATGTATGAACTATGTGTTATGTGTTCTGTTATCCTGAAGACCAAGTCATTACTTGCTATTTGTCTCTCTCTCATAGTGATTCGTTTCCCGTTAAGTAGTAAAAAGCATTTAGCACAGTCAGGGCTTCAGTATTCAGCTACTCCTTTAAAATATGTAAGGAAATATAAGTTACATGAATGCCACATATTTTACACTAATATGTCCATTTTGCACCGTAGTTTTAAGTACCATTGTATTGTAAATTGATACACCAAAAGGACAGATAACATTGTGGCCACTTACCAGATCAAGCTACCTGGTGCTCGGACCTGTATCCTATCCACTAGACCACACTGCCTCTCTACTAAGGCTGTACATTAATGATTAGCAGATTCCCTGCAAAGAAGGTGAATTCCATCTTGTAGTTCACTGAATATCCTGAGCAATTCCTCAGACCCAGGATCAATCCCAGGTCACATTCTCTACCTGGACTAGCAATGAGAACCTGAGCTCCAACTTCCCTTGAAATGAAAAAGCTGCCCCAGGGATGCCATGAGCTCTAGGACTAAATCCATGCTCTGTTTGGGACTTGCTAATAATTAAATTACAGCCTTGGTAGAAATGCTGAAGGTAAATCACTTATAATATAGTGAACAAAAGCTGAATTGATCAAGGGACTGGTAAATCGAGCCATTAATTTGGGCTTTAGGTTTGGGCACCCTGCTAGAGAAAGTGTTTACAATGGCTACACTTGCAAATTAAATTTAACTACAAATTGCACTATTGACTATTCAGCACATTTTATCTTCAGGAGTTAGCTTATACATTTGTTTTCCACAATTATATTTGAGTCATTTTTTCTATGTTGGTCCTTCTATCTTTACATTTCTACATTTAAATTCTGAGCGCATTTATGGCCTGGGTTCAAAGATTCTGAATACCTACAGCTTCTGTTGATTTCAATGGGATTCGAGGGTTTCAGCAATTAAGCACTCGTGGGTCAAAATGTATAACAAATAAATGCTGCTGGACTTCTTTTCCCCTTTTTGAAGTTTACAGTAAAGACTTTTTTTTCTCTCCAGAATAATTGAAGATTGAGGTTTTTAGTTTGACTATGTTGATGTTGTTAAAGCACCATGAGATATGTGAGCAGTGTTATATAAATCAAACTATAATAATAATAATAATAATAATGATGATGTTTGAAGGAAAAATCACAACAGATAAGAAAAAGTCTCATGCTGGTAAACAAAATTACTCTTAGATATCAAAAAGACCACCCACAGTTAATGAATGGGTTATGGTATTAGCAGAAGCTACATCATGTAAGTGACTTACATTTAGTGGACATGATGATAGAAAAATTCAAGGATCTGTAGATCCCATTCCTTGATTATATTCATTTGTGCCCTGGCAGGACATGAGTAAAGAGGTTTGACACACAGGAAAAGAATACATTCGACAATACAAAATATGGCATTTCTCAGTTCAGTATTTTCTTATTTTTTTTCACATTCTTCAACCTGCTTACCTTGTCTCTTCATATAATGGAATAGGAGTTGACTTTTCAAAGCTTTTTTTAAGTACATGACTAGTCCCACTGGCTTCAGTCAATTGGATGAATCATATGCTTAAAGTGAAGCGCAAGCTTTCTTGAAAGAGGGCTACAGTCAATAAACTGCAAAAAAAGTTGATATGTATCCAAAAATATGTTAATAAAAATCACTTGTGTACAGAATGCTGTAACATTTGAAATTGTGCTATGCAAATATTACACCTGATTATGTCCCCAGGTGTGTTTAAATTGGCAGTAACCCTAATAAAGTATAAACCCTATTTTAAATGGAATCAGGATAGTAAGAGACATATTAAAATTCTGTCTAGCACTCTATTTACATGGGACAATCCAAAATTTCAGAACACATCCCTGGACAGTGAAGAACCCTGGTTATCTGAAATTCCCTGATAAACATATCTGATAGCAGTGGTGCTGAAAACCTCAATTAATAATGAAGAGAATTAATTTGTCACTATGTCAGTTTCTACTATAGCCTTTGAGTCTCTACTACCATTGACTCTGACCAGTACACTTTCCAAAGGATTAAAGTGTGTCTATATTAGATTCAAGGTCATGTTTAAAGCTCACCAGATTCTTAAATGTGACCTATTTTCCTAGTGTGGCCAAGACTTTGTTCTGACTCAGCCAATGCATTCAGCCCCTCACTGTTTTGATCACTATTTTTTTTATTCACAAATATAGTTGGAAAATGATAATCATTACTACAGCTCCTTTCATCATCATCATCATCATCATCATTTTCGTATGTTCACAGGATACACTAAACAGGTAAATATCCCTTTGGATTAAGAATAGAATTCATAGTAGGGAAGAGGGGGCAAAAAGCAGGAAAAATATATTCTAGGGGAAGAAGGAGACAGCAATTCTTCATGTGTTATACCATTCATGAGCCATGAGGAAAATTCGGAATCCTTTCTTTCTGTTCTTATGGGAGAGTATTCAACTGACTAACTTTAGCTTGAGTAAGAGCCCTGATGGCCAATGATGGAAGGAAATTAGTACTTACAAATTAGTACTTTGTTCTTAATCTTCATATTTCTGATGCCATAGATAGTTGAGCCACTTGTAATTGCCTTTATAAACCCTTCTCTTGAAATGTGGTTTCAGGATGAAAATTATCTGCAAAATGTCTGATTAGGAAATGCTGTCCCCCCCTCCCCCAAGTTCTATACTGAAGAGCACTGATGTAGGTATTCAGGAAGGAGAAAAGAAAAGCATCAGAACACCTTTAAATAACCAAAAAAAGTTTTGAAAATATTTTAACCCATTTGGTTCCTTTAAGAAATTACAGAGGACATAAATATCTATCTTACAGACCAGAACCTGGGGCTGAGCAGACAGAAATTGTTCAGGAGAGTCTCAGATTTGAACAAAAAAATGAAACTGAAATCTAATTAAACAAAACAAACCAAGCAAGCAAGCAACAAAGCAACCAACCAACCAACCAACCAAACAAAAAAAACCCCTAGCATTTCTAGCTAGAATTAGGAATATGATCAACATAATTCATACTTGACACAAGTCTCTGGCCACATTCCTTCTATATAGTTTATACTCAATAAACTCCAGAAAATCAAATACGAAACCAACAGAGCATTTCTGTTTCTTCAGTAGTCCCTATACTGACATGGGATCAACAAACAGCTCCAGTTCTCATAGGCATAATTCTGACCCTCTTGAAGATACTGTGCCTTCCCAGACTGGACTGTACCTAATTAGCTCCCAGCTGGGATTGCCTCTCTTAGCCAACTGTAAAATCCTTTGTGGCAATTATCCCCACATACGCACTGGTATGTAGCTCAGTGAATCACCTCCTAGGAGTGCCACTGGATGAATGATTGCATCCTATTCACACAGATGGCTGATTCCTGTCCTTATGCCTTCTCCTCCCAAGGAGAGGGAATTGAACTAGCCACCTTCCACAGCCTGGGTGATTACTCTAGCTGATAGGTAATGAGGCAAGGATCCTTGTCCCATTTCCCTGTAGCCTGGACTTAGTTGCCTATTTCAATCCCTACTTACTAGTCCACTGTGCTATTAGGCCTATATCAAATACTACAATCCATGGATTGAAAACCAGGGTTAGGAAACCATTATCCCTCTTAGAACAACAGATGAGCCACTCAACTGCACCTGCACACATGCGCACGCGTGCGCGCACACACACACACACACACACACCCTCTCTGAGTAGTGGATTCCTATGTACAGACAAGTTTGTGTGAACTTCAAACAGGTTGTCACTTAAATCTACAAGGTCTTTTAAGAGTATGGCACAATGAGGGTAGTTAGTTTCCAAGCAATTTACGACTTCTCAAGCATTCCAAAGCAGATGCCAGTTTTGATCAGCTCCCTACTTTTAACCTTTACAGGTAGTTAGCAGGCAAGATCCAATGAAGCCTTCTCTCATGTTATTGTAATTTATGGGTGAATATGAACAGGCATCTTAAATTGTTTTTTCAATAAACAGAAGGAATCTCACTGACTACATTTTCACATATTTTATTCTTGCTATTTCTCTCAAAACCTAACACTTAGCTATATTATACTTCAAAAAAATAAACATTCAGCATCATCCAGAGAATAAAACATGTGACTGGGCTTCTGTTAAATTGCAAACATGCATTAGTAATTTTTTCCAGAAAATGAATGGGTTTGACATCATTGGTATTATACGGCAGGAACCTTGTTTTCAGATCTTCAGGAGGTGATTGAGTAATAAGACATGATAGACTATGCGGGAGTTCCAATTAATGTTTCACTTTGGATGAGCAACACGCTCTGGGTGGATATTAATCAACCTACCACAGCGTCTAAAGTGTCTGAGTGAGATTAAAATATCATCGTTTTTTAAAATGTTGTTTAAAATTAGTGTTTAAAAACATTAATGTTAACTAATGTTAAAAATAATATTTCCCCCATAAAACGTAGTTTAAAGAGTTGTTTTCAACCAAAATAAGACAATTAAACACAATATAGCATGAAAATACTTTCCAAGTTGCAGATCATTTTCTTCCTTTTTTTAAATACAGCACGTTGCCAGCCAGTCAAATTGTGTATCTTACTTTGAGATTAGGGTGCTGTTTAGATGCACCCTTACTGTTTTGGAATCGGGATTTCCATCTTCTGTGAATGGCATCCCTGGCTACTCAGAATCTTCTGCATGTTTATGTTTTAGTCCTGAACTTCTCTACCCATGCAGTTCATATATCCCCATGACCCAAGCATTTTCTAGTTGTCACAGAGCTTCCTAACCACCATCATTCCAGCATAGCCTTCGTTATTGTTAGGTACTCAACAGCAGGTCTGAAGGCAGTGTCAGTCTTACAGCGCTTACATTCAAAAGAAACAGTGTACAAATGTGGGAGGGGACATAGGCGTGACAAGAACAGTCATTCTTAATTGAACTAGAACACACATAGCATGAGTTTCTTAGAATCTAGAGGATAATCAAAAGGAGGGCAACCTTCAGCAGCAGGTAAGGAAAAATGGCACAGAACTGGGTCAGGGTGATCCAACTATTTAATATAGGGCATCAGAAACCTGATTCTTTATGTCACTTCATCAGTTTTTTTGCTAGTATAACTCTATCAAAGTGGAGATCAGATCCAATTAGTCCTTACACGTGATGTTTAAACTGCTGACTTTTTCAAATGCAATTGGAATATTGATCTAGTTTTTATGCTTATAATGAAGTCACTTTTAGAAAAGGAGTTCCCATCAGTGTTGCAAAGATAATTAGCACAGTGGTGTCCTTAACCAACCACACTCTGAGAATTATTAAGCCCATTATATACTAGAGCAAAGAACCTCTGCATTAGCAGGCTCAGGTGCACACCTCAAGTGCATCATGAAGTGCTAACTAATACACAGCCTGAACTGGCTTGCTTTTTTTTTGTTTAGTTTTTGTTACTGTGTCTGCTTATTGCGCATTTAATTTAAACACAACTTTTTAAAAAGCAATTTTCTGTCATGTCAAAAATCATGTCAAGTAGCATTCCACAACCACATGTAAGTTTCGGTACAACAATCAGAAAACAGATGAGATGATAAATCCATTTTTATTTTCTATTCTGAAAGTATTTGTTGTTTTATTTTCTACACTTTTTTTTGGTATTATTGGACCAGTCTTAAGGAGTAGAGCTGCTTTCTGTTCTTTTTCATAGACGTAACTCCCATCCCTTTTAATACTACTTTATTGTGCATTAGTAACGGTGCAAAAAAACAAGGGTACTTCAATATTTGGGGCATATACTGTAGATTATGTGCAAAATTTTAACCCATTGTAATAGGCTTCGGGGATCTTTGTGCCAGTGTTCACAGACTGCTCCTACAATTGTGTAAGCTAGATCCCCAACTGTGTCCTTGCAGTGTGGCCAGTGTGGCTAAGTGATGGCTCCTGGCTATTACTCCACCCCTTGAGGAAGAAAAAGAAGCAAGTTCATGATAATGACCTAGTAAACCTTAAACAGATACAAGAAATCCCTGGACAAGTTTAGGTTCTCTTGAATAACTCAGCCCTGAGCAAAGTACCTGCTGTCACTGGTATAGCTGAGGACACATTCACACTGTTTTGGGGTCTGCTTCTTGGTTTCCAAGAGAACACCAAAGGTCACCTGACCATGACTCCCTACATGGGTTGTCACATTCCTGCTGGAATATGGCTGGCAGGTTAAATTGCTACAGCTGTGTGGATGTCACAGGCTAGACTACTTGGTAATACCTGGTCCTGAAAGGGACCACAGAGATTGCTCCTTTGCTAACCTCCACACTGCCTTGTGTGACTCCCTCTCATTTGCATATTACACCATGCCATGATATCGCAAAAGTACATAGACTATGCAGGGCTGCAGGGCAATATGCACAGTTCTCTCTGACCTTAGTGCTTGCCACCGCTGACATTCCTATGCTATCTAACACATGAGCGTAGGTAGACTGGAGGATGATTTTGCTCACTAGGGGTGTTTCTATATATTAAGCTCTTAGATGCACATGCAGCTTCCACTAATTCAATGGGAGATGTATGCATTTTTTCAAGAGCAGAATTTACCCAAATGTAACTGGTGTCATGTTTAGTTCTTTAAGGTAAATTATCAGATCCAAGCAAGGCTACTATTTCATACAGAAATGGCTGGTTATTGGCAATATACACTATTTTCTTATGCATAATAGGCTATATATTTTTACATCAATTCAAATTAGAAGTAACTCCTTTGAATTCAATGAAAGCAGAAGCACTCCGTGTGTCTACACATTCTGACCACTGAATGCAATTTTTTAATGCTGGTGATTACAAAAAGAAGGGTACCAGAGGGCCAGCCACAACACAAATGCATTCTGATTATCCCCCCCCGAACAAATAAAGAACAACTTATAGAGTTTCTTATGTTAGCAAAAATGAAGCCTTTATGGACAGCTCCTTCTTGGGAACCAGCACAAATTCATTCTTCATGGTAGTTTCCACTGCTCCCAAAGATTGTCAGTTTTACCTAATAGCACCTAATACTTCTGTGATATGGACAGCTGTGCATTAGAGACTAAGCTGAAACCAACAAATGCTCTATTATAAATATTTTCTCTCTCCTCCTGTTACTTTTATATGATAGAATAGTCCCTTTGTAGGGTTTTATGCTATCCCTGGATCACCAGCAAGAAATTAGGTCAGACTATTAAAAATAACCATCTGCCCAGTGGGGATCTGAATGTAGGACCAATACTTTGCATCAAATAGCTTTATTTCTGCTCACATTCATATTTCATACTGCTAAAGAAATATGCCAGGCAAGCATCATTTTGAGGAATTTGTGATCCATGTCAATGTGTTTTAACATATTGTGAGGCTGATTTAGGGGTTAGAGAGTGTATGCAAATAATCTGGTGTTTTTAAAAAGTGATGGGTACTAGATTGATCTAATATGTCTGGTAACATGAGGAGAGTTACAAATGTAATACAAATGGTTGGGATACTGAATTGTATTTTAAGAAGAGAGCAAAATTATGTCCATGTTGATATTGTAACTTGTTTATAAGATTAGAATTATTATTACTTTTGTTTCTACAATAGAAATAAAAACAATCTGCTAGCAGGTTTGTTGTTTATTGAAGACACTAGTCTCATTTTCTTTCTCTTTTTTCATGTGTGTTGACAGATGAAACATTCATTCAGCAGAGAGTTACCAAAATAGCTTCAACTTACAGTTCAGTAGATTTAATATCAGTTATAGCTTTAAGGCATGCGGCGACTATAGCATTTTGCCTAAGGCTGATGTCATGACTTCCTCTTAATGCTCATGTCAGCAGAGTTTGTGGAGTATATGACTTCTGTAAACTGTTTTTTATTCTGTTTTTAAAAGAAAAATAGAATTTTATTTAAGATAGCAACATTAAATCATACTCTTCTGTCTTTGTCATGATCAGCTGGTCACTATCAGAATGTAGCATTATATTAGCCTTGGTCTTGCATGAAGCATCAAATTGCAACCTGTGATCACCACAAGATTTAGAAACAAAAAATGTAATCTGACTACAGAACTACTTTAGTGCCACAGCAAAACCTCAATTTTCTGGTCTCTCATAGCACTTATGGCAGAAAAGAAGAGGCATATTTGTTTGAGGACTGAAAAGTTCAGGGAATTAAAAAACAATATGCACCTGGGGCCTCTTTCAAAGCCCATTAAAATCAACAGGAGACTTCCCATTGATTGCAATGGGCTTTGAACCATGGCCCAGATTCTCGAAGGTATTTAGGCATGAAGCACCCTTGGGAGTTAGGTGTCTCAATATCTTTGACAATCAGGCCCCTTTTGATTAGTTGAAATGCAGCTCAATGTCCTGATTCAGCTTTCCATCTCACAAACGTTTACCATGATTTTGTTTTGTTCTAAATGTGAAGTGGTTTCATTGGACACAAGGTATGCTTCCATTTCCTAAGTGGATGAACATAACACTAAGACTTGCATTTCAGCACAGCCACTTACACTTATGTATTTAGAATGCCAGGAATACTCTCCAGTATTTGCTTAAAGGGGCTGTCATGGTAGACACTCTTGCCAACATACCTCTTCCGGAGAACATTCTTGGAGAATAAAGAGAAACAAAAACCTACAGTGTCAAAGTGAGCATGTTTATAAACAAACAATTAAACATGGAAACTAATTGATGGGATTTTCCCCACTGCTGCTTGGGATAAAGAGACGAAGTGAGAGTTGCTTAGGCCTCCTGCAGGCAGAGGGTGACAGCTCAAAGGAAAGTGTACACTACTTCTGCCTCTGCTGATTTTGTTTCTGGGAAGTATTTGAATCTCAGATGGGTTCTCTGCCTCACATGGATCATCCAATAGAGTGGTATAAGAGCTTTGTCAGGAAGGGGCTATATAAATGCATAGTAGTAATATTATATTTTACTAGGGACTGATTCTCCACCAGTCCAAAAAGTCAGGATGTTGTATTAAACATCATGAAATGTACAACAATATTATTTCTTCTAAGAATTGGCATCTTGTGTTTGTGCATTTTAGTTTCACATTTTCGAGCTTTTCTCTACCACCAAGGGGACTAACAGCTGTTTAAAAATAAAAGATGAGATTTTTTCATGTAATCGCATACTGCTAGGATTTGAGGAAGAAACTATTTTGTGAGACAAAGGATACATTTGGGAAAATAAGTGTGATAGACCCAGACCAGCTGGATGCTACACACTAATGGAGGGAAGACATGCTGGGCTGTGGGTAAGCAGCCTTCTCTTCCCTGAATAAAAAAAGGACAAGCCTAAGTGCAGCATAATTAGATAGGCATATTAGGTCAATTAGAGCTTGCTAGAAGCTACGCTACAGGCTAATTAAGGCCATAGGAGCTGCTTTAAAAGCCCCACCCCCACCCCGGGCAAGGAAGGGGAGAAAGAAAAGAGAGAAGGACAGGAAGAAGGAAGTGTGGTGTAGAAGAGCTGTGTGGGCATGAGCTGAAGACTGGCAAGCACATGCCAAAGGAAAGGTATTGGGAGGGGTCATTTGGAGAAGCTGCCCAGGGAAGAGCTGCCAGATTGAGTGTGGCAGTAACCTGGCCTGTTGCTGCTTCCTTAGGGTCCCTGGGCCGGAACCTGGAGTAGTGGGCAGGCCTGGATTCCCCCCAACCTTCCCCACATCATCTCAAAATATGCCCCTGAAAAGGGAGATCAGGACTCCAGAGGGGATTTTACCCCAAACTTATGAATTAGCCTATAATGAGTATGGCTCAGTAGGCTGTGGCTCCTGCCTCTAGTAAAGAAAAAGAGTCTGTGTGGAGGGCCACAGCAAGCCTCTGAGGCTAACACTATCCTCCAGTAGCACGATACCCATGGGAAACAGCTGAAGCTTTGCCACATAAGGCAACACTGGATTCAGGAAAGAAAAATGCATGAGCTAATGAAATGATTTTGAAATTAGGGGTGGTGGTCAAATTTTTCCATTGGAACTCTTCTTTGTTTGTTGTTGACATGCAGAACATTAGATTTTCTATAAAATGATATTTTTCTACAAAAATTGTCTGCTTTCTGTGGAATATTTTGCTTTTCCATCAAAAACATAATGTCCACAAGCCTTTTTGTAAATTAACTTTTTTGGTAATTTAAAGTTTGCCAACAAATCTAAATTTTCCTTATTTTTTTTGTCTTTTTTTTTTCCCAGAATACCCTTATCTCTTATTTTTTTCAACCCGGGCTAGTTAAAATATAAAAACTCCGATATTAAAATTAGTGTCTTTCTAAAATGTGTTATTAATACCAGTTCTGATTAATAGGCAGGATATTATCTTTTTCTGTATGGCTTCCATTATATTTTTAAGACATGGGAATAGCATGGATGGATACTGCCCCAGCAGGGGTGAAGAGATGCGACTTCCTCATGCTCTTTTTGAGGATCTTGCAATCCAGGGTCTGCATATTTCTGAAATGCCAATTTTACCTCTGTCATGGTACTGGGGACAAGGGGCAGAACATTTGCTTGTGATCTTTCCACCCCTTACATATCCACTGAGCAGCAGAGCATAGTCTGACTCTGTATCATACCTAATCTGCCAAGAAACTGAAAAAATTCAAACTTTGAAACCAAGGGGAGCACGGATGGGTCTACAGCAGCTGAGGATGTAAAATATAGCAAGGATATTGCTAATGTTACTGAAGTGTTTAGGCAGTGTTATTCAAAGTGGGAATAAAGACTAGTCTATCATCACACCATTCATCATAATAGTTAGTTCTGCCAGTAATAGTGTTGGCCTGTAGCTAATTTTAATTTGTTCTGCACTGCTTCGTGTGTTTGTGTGTGTGTTTTAATGTTTCTTCTTGTTATGATCTGGGTTTTTTTTTTAATCCTTAAATATCAAACTGCTTTGTTACTAAAAGTTACACATCTAGCACCTCAGCCTCAAAGTGCAATAGCAGATTTTCCAAATGACAGTTTTTATTTTCATGCACTGGCAAACGGGATTGAGTTGTTTGCATTAAATTTAAAATAAATCCAGATGAAAAAAAAAACCCAACCAAGAAATAGTATAAAGAGCTCAGATTTAGAGTCTAATTTAGAAGATGCTGACCATCCTGGCTCAGATCCAGCACATCATGTAAGCACGTGACTACATATAAGTGTGCTTTTTTACTTCAGTGGGACTAAACATGTGCCTCAATGCTGTGCTGGATCACAGCCATACTACTCATCATCCTGCAGGGCTGAGCACTTAGGGCCTGATCCTGTCCCACTCAAGTCCCAGGGAGCTTTGCCATTGATTCCAATTGGCTCAGGATCAAGATATTAATATGCAAACTCAAACAGGGCTTGTTATATGTGTGCAACAAGTTGGTACATAAAGATAATATTGGTGAATATCTTCAAAGATGTTAGTTTCTTGCTTTACAGCAAAGATCACCAAAAGATTCTAGTTGCTTCCAGGCTTGAGACTAGTCTTTTACCCCAGGTTAATTTGTACCTCTCACACCAAAGACAATGCTTGTAGCCAACTAAGTAAACTAGTAAACTAAGGCTTTATTAACCAGAAAAGAGAAAGTACAGCATTATTAACAGATTAAAGCATATAGACACAAAGGGCTCATATTTCTGTATGTCCAGCAATGTGATATATGCCATCATATGCCAACAATGTCCCTCTGTGATATATATTGGACAAACTGGTCCGTCACTTTGCCAGAGAATTAATGCTCACAAATCAGACATCTCCACATGGAAAAACCTGTTAGGCTACATTTTAATCAAACTGGCCATTCCCTTAAAGACCTAACTAACAACATGAGTGTTACTACAAAGAGACTTTAACACCAGATTACAGAGAGAGACTTCAGAACTCTTTTTTTATGCTAAAATTCGACACCTTGCAAATGGGCCTTAATTTAGATTGTAATTATCTTACACATTACAAAGACAGCCTCCCCACCTTTTGATATTAGTAGTAACTCCAGATAGCCACTTAATTGACACTTACAATAAGCAATTTCCTCCTTCCTTGTCACATCCCCCTCCCCTCACCCCCCACCTTCTATGCTATGTATCTGATTCGTTACTGTATATTTTGTTTACTTTTTCATTGTATTCCTCTGTTACATAATGGTCATGCCTATTCACTTTCAGAATATGATCTGAAGAAGTGGGTCTGTCTCACAAAAGCTCATTGCCTAATAAACCATCTTGTTAGTCTTTAAAGTGCTACATGTTTTTTTTTTTTTGTTTTAGACACAAATGAGTTAAAGAATATGGTTCCAAAACGTAACAGGGTTGCAGAAATCTGCCAGCACTTAATGTCTTTTAGTGCTAATCCAGGGGCAATTACTAAGGTCTTTGTATCATGATACCTCACAATGGCCCATGTAGTTTTGATAATCCTTCCAGATGGTCCAGAGGTAATACCTTTCACAGGGATTTAGCATTTTGCATGAGGTAAAGTTTTTTTCTTGTTTGGTAAGTTACACAGTTCAGAATAAACATATTATAGGTATATTAAAAACATTTATATAAATCTTAGAGCATGAGGTACAGATATTATAAGTAGAATTAATACATGTAGCAACTTACAAACATTTCATGAAGTCTAAACATGAAATATATTGTTATTAAGCCAACTATCCTTCCTACCTACATTAACACACAGGTTAGCCCAGTGGTGGGCAATAATTTTCACAGGGGGACCACTTAATGAATTTTGCTATGTGGTCACCAACTGGCTTCCCTGCCCACAAAGAGGCAGTATCTGAGGCAGAAGAGGCAGGGCTGGGGACTAGCCTCCTCCCAGAGTTGTCTGGGGCTGGATGCTTTGAATTAAAAACACAGCAAAGGGCTTGCGGCTCCTGGCCCCGCTGTTACTGCGCTGCCTGGCAATGGCCCGGGGTTGCTGCAGCTATTTAAAAGTCTCACTGCTCCAGCCCCTGCCAGGGTAGTGCTGTGACCAGGAGCTATGGGCTCTTTAAATAGGATTCTGCTGCTTGAGCCACCACCTAGAAATTCAGCAGCACAGGCAGTAGGATATAAATAGAAAGCAGCCAGATCTAGTTCGCAGGCTGAAACAAAGTGTTAGGTGGGCCGAATTCAGCCACCAGGGCATATCTTGCCCAGGCCTGCTGAATCCAGCCCACCAATGTAATCATCAATGCTCAGTTGAAAGCCTTGGCAAAACCTGGCACCTGCCAGCACCACAATATTGTATCAATATCTTATTTATAACTTGCAGGTAACATTTCGAAGAGAGATTTTAAACAAATAGGCTCTATGTTGGACTGATCAAAACCATCAAGGTATTTCAAAGAATTCATTTATACAGTTAAAATATCCCACATAGGAATCTCTTCACAGAAATGCTGATATCTCATTCATAACTATTCAGGATGGGGACTGAAGAGTACTGGGTCCAGCTGAAACTGCAGAGGAAATGCTAGATAGCTGATAGATTGTAATTAATTGCAATGTATTCAGGGCACTGGAGCCATCATCTCACTTCAAGTAAAAGGCACTGCCAGGAAATTTTTAATGATCGGAAGTAGACAGGGCTTCTTTCTGACAGCACCTCCAGCCCCATAACCCCTAATGTATTGCATTGGTTCAGCACAGATCAAAAGGTAAGAAGGTAATCTACTGGATAACACTACTTACTGGAGCAGCCTGTATGTCTTCCTGTGTGTCACACATGCAACTACTCCTCCAGCTCCATGCTATTTAGCTGCTGAGACTGACAAGCTCACAGACTAAAGTGGTCTGACGAGAATGTACATTGTTGAGTTCTGAGCTTCAGTACTTCTCTCAGGAAAACCTGACATCATTGTGCACATGGAGCTATCCTTAGAAACAGAACAGAAACTCAGAGCACATGGCCTAGCCTGCCTTTTGTCCAGAAACTAGTGTGGGTTGCCTTTATTTCCCCATCAATGGCCAAGGTATGGGGAGCAGATGTCTCAGTTTGATTGCTCAAGTTCCAATTTTTTAATGGACTGGGTCAGCGTCCAAAGACAATGGCAGACCAACCCTTGGGGATGCAGGGTAGGGTGCTTTAATGTAGCTAGACCACTCATCCACACTGAAAATCAGGGTGGTGTGTGAGGCTTCCCAACAGCCAATGAGCCAAACTCGGTAGGTCATTGTTTAAAGCAGAGGGACCAGAGCAAATTGCTAACACATGAAGGAGACCAAATGGGTATTTCCAGACTCCTCCACAAATACATCAAACAGCAATGCTGCTAGTGACACTTTACCACAAAGAGCCCAAAGAACAGCAATACTAGCTAGAAATTTAAATGTCCAAGGGAGCAAACAATTTCTGAATATAACCAACAAAATAAATCACCCCTTTCACTCCTGCTGAGTATGGCTTTATATAAAAAAAAAAACCCTCTTCATCTGGTGGCAGGATAATAAATAGAAGCTGAATAGAGGAGGAGACTAAGCTAAATGTGGAAAGGAGGTGTCTGGAGATTCTTGAATGGAAGCTAGCCACAGCAGTCCAGGAAAGTGCATAAAAACCATTCCATTTCCTCATGTGTACATTCCATTATCTGCATGTACAGGTCTTGTGGCATATAACCTTGACTACACTAGCAGTTGGCTTCCTCTTTGATACCAGCACTGGCAAGTGACATTAAGCATTCACATTTGAAAATGTTTTTCAACCGCCAGGTTGTACTCTTCCCTTGTATGGATGTGAATTTGATGATCTCCTGTAGACACAACATACAGAAGCGGTGGAGCAAAATCTGTGAAGCAGACATTTTTGTATGGGGGTGGACTAGTGGCAAGATAATGGTAGGATGTTTCTGCATCCTAATAGAAATCATTGGACACAGGGCCAGTCCATTAAAAAAACTGGAACTTGAGCAATGAAATTAAGACATCTGGTCCCCATAGTTTGGCCATGGATGGGGAAATAAAGATCATTCATCCTGGCTTCTGGACAAATCTGAGATCAAATGTTTCCACTGCATGTCAGTTTTCTTATAAGGATATTTTCTGGCTGTTGACTCCTCTAAAATATGCCAGAATTGAAACCAAAACTGTGTGAATTCTGCTCTCTTTTGGGATGTTTTTCTTCATTTTCTTTTCAGACTTCCATATGGGAAACTGATAACATTCCAATGATTGGGGATTCAAAAGCACTGTGTTTTCTTCTCCAAGCCCTCTGGTTTTTTAAAAGCATGAACCCTGCCAGGATGAGGACTCAGCTGCTTTTCATATTTGTCTAGCGCTAATTATGCTACAATAATGGGGCTAGAAGGGCTGGCGTTCTGGCAATGTTGTTCCATTTTGTTCTGCTGCTCTTCGGTGAGGAGATTTAGTTCTTCTATCACCAGATCTGTATGTAGGAATTTGTGTGTGTGTTTGTGTGTGTGGGTGGGGGTGCTTTTTTTGTAAATGTGGACTGCAAGGGTGTGAATGCATTCCCATGGTTGGGGAAAATCAGCCCCAACCTTCCCCCAGCTGGTCAGAACATGGGGGAGGAAGGCTCGGGCAGCGCATTCCTCCTGCTTTCCCCAGGCTGGCTGGAGCATGCTTACTTTCGGGAGTATGGAGGGATGCTTTCACACCCCTCTGCATACAGGCCTGCTCACTAGCTACATCTTTCACTGTTTCTATCATGGAGTGGGATGGGAAGAGGGACAGAGACGGAAGAAAGTTATTTTCACTGCAGCATGTGAGTATTATTACTGGGGGCATGATGGGAGCCTTTGAGAAGTCGATACAAACCACCCTAAAATGGAATGGCAAACTCCAGGCAAATTGTGTGCTTGGATGGGAGTGACACATGACAAAAGGGGTGGACTTTATATGTTACATATCAAATGCATATTTATTCTCATCCTCTCCCCGGAAGTCACATGGGGGATGAGTGGTTCGTATGTCACTACCACATCTGTAGTGTGATCATATGAAGATGAGGAGTCCTGTGGCACATTAAGACGAATATTTATTTGGGCATCAACTTTATTGGGCAAAACTCCACTTTTAATCAGATGCATGGAGTGGAAGTTACAGAGGCAGGCATAAATATACTACTATTGGGAATAAACCAAAGTAGAAATATCAACTAATATGTGCAATACTCCAAAGACATTCAGTATTGACAGAATTCACTTTGATGGAAAAATAAGTTAGCCTGAATTCTTTTACAGGATTACAGAACCACAAAAGTGTAGGCCTCAAAAGGAACTCAGCAGGTCCACACATGCTAAGGCAGGACCAAGCACACATACCTAACAAGTGACTGCCCAACCTCTTCTTAAAAATTTTCATTGATGGGGGTCCTGTAACCTTCCATGGAAGCCCGCTCCAGAGCTTAACCACCTTTATAGTTGTAAAGCTTTCCTTGATATCTAACCTAAATCTCCTTTTCTGTAGATTAAGCCCATTGTTTTCTGTCCTGTATTCGGAGGTTATGGAGAACAATTGATCACTATCTTCTTTGTAACAGTCCTTAACATATCTAAAGACTGCTATCGGTTTCCTCCACCTTGCATTTTTTTTCCTGAAGACTAAGTATGCCTAACTTTTTAAATCTTTCCCCACCCGGTCGGTAGTTGTGCATTTGATTTTTTTCCTTCATGGGTGTAAAACTTTGCACTTGTCTTTACTGAATTTCATCTTGTTCAATTTAGACCAATTCTCTACTTAGTAAAAGTTATTTTGAATTCAAAGGTTGTTCTCCAAAGTGTTTGCAATCCCTCCTAGTTTGGTGTCATCTGCAGATTTTATAAGCGTGCTGCCTCCTCCATTATCCAAGTAATTAATGAAAATAGTAAATAGAACCAGATCTAGGTCTGACCTCTGCTGAATCCCACTAGATTCATCCACCCACTCTGACAGAAATCCATGGATAGCTATGGTGAACATGGTACTATCACAAAGGTGTGGGGGGGGACTATAGCCTGTGGGCCAAATCTGGCCCAATGAACCCTTCAGTCTGGCCACCAAGCTCCCAAGGGGAGCAGGGTTTGGACAGTCTTTCTGAGAGGAGCCAGCCGAACTCATGGGCAGCACAACAAGCAAGGGAGGCTAGTTTCTAGCCCCTCCTCTTCTTCTCCCTGCAGCCTCAGCTCCCCCAGCACCTATGCCAATGATCTGAGTGGCTTGGTGAGGAGATAGGGACTGGGAGGGCTTCCCTTATGCCTCACAGAATGTGGAGTACAGGGTGCTGGTGAGGGCTGCCCTCAGGGTTCAATTTGCAGGTCTACACTAGACTTGCTAAACTGAACACTGGACAATCAACCTCCAGAGGGTCAATCTTCTCCATAGTGTAGACATGCCTTGAGAACGTTCTGCCTCAAACCCAGTCATGTTTATACCAAGTGAGTAAACCTAAGCATCTCAGATTATCTCGCTTGTCCCTGTGTCACACACAGAGGGAGGTGACCCTTGATAAAAGTGTAACCCAGAGGCAACTGAGACCACTGAGAAAGGGAGAAGGAAATCTGTTTGATAGCCTTAACTAAGAGGAATTTGGGTGTTAGTTAATGCTGTGAAGAGGCACGTGGCTTTTAGCTTCTAAGGTCCCGTGTCCATCAGCTCTCCAAAAGCAAGACACAATCTGTTGGAAGCTCAGTTTACTGGTTCGGATCCACATGTTAAATTGCCCTCAGAAACAAGCTGGAAGCCTGTGCAGATCAAACAGCACAAAAGTAACATATTTCCTGTAAGAAACAGCTCTGCCTCTGCACTTCCCAAACAGCTGGTATTCCCTAAGAGGTTTTAATGAGGAGTAGTTTCATGAAGAGAGCACAGTTGTAATCCAGTCATTAAAACAGAAGGTAGCTGTGGTGAAGTCAGAGTCAGAAAAGAAAGGCTGGAGCCTTGTAGCTAAGTACAAATGATGAGACGTATTCTGAACTACCAATATAGGATTTAGAGACCCAGCAGTAGCTGGTGGGCAAATCCTTCTATTTCCCCGGGTGCACCAGAATAAGCTGAGCCACTGTGTATGGATTGTTTCTGAGCCATCTTATCCATACTGATGTTCAGTCACTGGTGGATTGAAGTAACTACTAAATCAGTAATTTCTTCTAGGTATAAGGAAATAAGATTAGATGGCACATTAAACTTACCTCATGGGGAAACTGTATAAGGCTTCCATCATTCATCCTATCCATCCGAATAAGACTACCTGGATCTGAAGTTTTGGTCTGGCATGGAGCATATCTCCTGATACTGCTCACTGCAAGGCATTGATGGAGAGCTGGTAGGGAGGGCATGAAGAAGCTTTAGCTTGTTCCTGCTGCAACTTGTTTGTCCCATGAATCAAGTAATTAAGGGCTTGTCAACCTGACATTAAACTGAGGCAAAAATAATGGAATAGCTTCTATAGAACCACATTAATAAAGAATTAAAGGAGGGCCATGGGTTTACGGAAAGTAGATCCTGTCAATTTAGCTGTCAGCATGTTTTGGTTATATTACAAGTTTGGTTGCTAAAAGGAATTTGTATTGAGGTTAGAGTCTTCAATTTCTGGAAAGATTTTGACTTACAACTGCACAAGGTTTGATTAGGAAACTGGAATGACACTAAATTAACATGACATAAATTGAATGGCTTACAAACGGTCTAACTGATAGGTCAATGAGTGGGTGAATTCCTAGTAGGGTCCTGCTGGGATCGGTTCTTGGCCTTACATCGTTTAACAATGTTATCAGAGAATTGAAAGAAACTACAAAATTATTGCAGATTTAGGTTGCAGATGAAACAAAGATTGGAGGAGTGGTAACTAATCTAGCAGCCTAGTCCACAGAGATATAAAATACCATCCGTTATCTTCTCAATATGCTTAAAACAAGTGCACCTGATGAAGTGTCTCTGCCGTTATCTATTAAAAGTAAACTGATCTGAGTCAATAAAAATGAGCACTTTATCTATTGAAAGGATTCATTTGTCTGTCTATTGGTCTATCTTTAGTACTTACATGGTCCCTCTCATCATATTAGCTGAGTAGCTTGCAATCTTTAATGCAAGGGTTTCAAACTCCCAGCTCACAGGCCATCCCCTGACTGAGCAGTCATGCAATCTGAGCAGTTATGCCAGGAGTCCTGGCAGGCTGAGGGAGGAGTGGCTGTCCGTTCCTGTTCCCCAAGTCCTGCCTCTTTCCACAATTGCCCCACCTTCTCCCCGATGGCACCCCATCCTTTGAGGGATGTGATCTCAGGGATTACTAGTGGGATGTAGTGCAGGATGGCAGCAGTGGTCAGGATCCCCCGGTAATCTCCAAGGCCACATCCCTTGGGGGTGAAGCGCCATGGGTGGGCAAGGGTGGGGTGAGGGCAGGAAGGGATGGGGTTTGCAGGATGGGAATAGAGAGGTCTCACCCAGGACAAATTGTGCAATTGCTCCAACCAGGGATGGCCTGCAGACCAGGAATTTGAGACTCCTGCTGTAATATATTTATCCTTAAAACATCCCTGTGAGGCAGGAAAGTCTTTCCAATAGATTGGAATTGAGGCATAGAGAGGCTAATGACTTGTCCCAGTTCATACAGGAAGTCTGTGATAGAGCAGGAAATTCAGTCTGGGTTTCCCAAGTCTTAGGCTGCTGCTAAATTACTGAACTATGCTTTCTTTCCAACCTTCTGACACAACACTCCCCATATGCTTTCCCACAAAGGGAGAGTGGCAATCAGGCGGTGATTATAAAGAGACAGACATTTGATTAAGATCCTAGGAATTCATCAATTCTAAATAATGACCTCTAAGCTCAACATTTCTGATGTCAATAATTTATACAAAAAATAGTAGGATGTAGACATATTGGGGACTGATTGTCCTTTGTAAAGAGGAAGAATTAAGTACCTGTAGCTTAATACGTTGGTTCAAGGCCCGCTGTTCCCTTGCCTTGCATGCTATACTCTACTTTGCAGTTCATTAAAATCTGTCATTGTTTTCCCTATATCATTTAGCTCTGCTATTCATTTATTTAAAGAGGCTACTCTTGAAACTGAGAATTAGATCTGAAGTCCTATTGATTTTTAGGCTTCTTAAGACTTTAACAGCATCTTGCTATCTTTAGAACTTTGGGGTTCTCTTGAATGCACACTGTAGGCAACCTCCCCCCTCCCAAAATGTACTTAAACAGGCAGAACTCTTACAGAAATTGAGGTTTTGGCTTAGTCAATACCCTAAATTAAGTCCAGAAATAGAATTCCAAAGCCTGAAAGGGGTTAATGTGCTAATGTTTTGTTCATTTCTTCAGCTCCTCTGCAGTGGAATTGCGGCCCAGGAGAGAATCATTTGGCAGATTTAATTGTTAGTTTCAAATTACAAAGGCATCAGTCATGACTTCACACTTATAGATGAGCTGAGTCTGCAGATAAAGTGGAATTTAATTTCTTTAATATCCTGGCACAATTCTTGATTATATAATCCACACTTGACCCATGTACAAAGATGACCCTAAATGAATATTCTATATACATTTCATACTATTTCAAGTCATATCCTCTCCACAGTCAATATTTAAAACTTTGCCTTTTAAAAATTTACCACCCTTTGTCATGGGTTTTTCTTGTCAAGAATCAGGTGATCAAAGCTCATGTTAACCATTTGTATTACAATACTACGTAGTCACTCCATTCAGAAGTGATGTACATTCTAAACAAGGTCTCAGTTTAAAACAAGACACTTTCAGACATCTGTTATGCCATCGGTTATGCAAGTATATAGACAACAGTAGAAAAAACAGTTCTGTAGTAATCTCAGCATAAACTCCCTCTCTCTACAATGGTCTCCTGAACAATCTCATGTTATGCAGCTATTGACACAGATATCGCGATTAGTTATTTCAAGAATAAATTTGTCCACCTATGTTTTAAGGAAATCAGGAAGCACTGGAACAGATATGAAAATTTATGCATATGCTTAAATCTTTGCAGGATTGGGACCCAAAATGCTGCTAGGTTGGTTTTATGGCATATATCAGTTGAACACTTGGTTAACTTGTCTGAAACCCATGGAATGATGAAAATGATGCAATATGCCATCTGTTGGCAAACTGCAGTGTTGCAGCCGGAAGGGATATCTCCAAAGCCATGAAGTACGTTAACATCACAAAGTAAATTAGCAAAAAATCACAGGGAGTCCTCAAAACAAGCAGACAAATGCAAGTGCAATTGGCACAAAACCCAAATGTAGTTGTTCCTTTATTTGCACACATCTGCTTACTGAACACATTACAATTTGATTATATAGCCACATTGCTATTTCCTATCATAGCTATTGTTGAGGCTTTTAGATTCCTCCAAGTATGAGCTTGACTTCATTGCTATACATCCACTAGAATCGAGCAAGTAAGTATAAGCAGTTTCTAGGGCCCTGGCAATTTCCTTTTTCTGAAGGCTATGTGCAAATATTAAAGGAATTGTTAAATTTCAATTTACTATAAACTCCTTTTAATGGTACTTGTTCTAAAATTACCTGCATTCCTTTTGTACATAGTAGGACAATTTTCTTTGAGCCTTTTCCTGAACAGTGTGAGAACCTGCATATTAAAGATACATTTTGTCATGTCCATCATTTCAACAATCCTATAACTAAGTCTTGTTTCATAAAATGTATCTTGCACAAACAACTTTGTTTCACTGTGCATTACATTTAGGATCAAAACAAGTTAGAATCAAACCTTCACTTTTCTAAAAATAAAACAGCACTGGAGATTAAAAAAGACAGATGCAAAGAATTTTTCCACTTGTTTGTATGTAATATAAATACCACTTTTCAAATAGATTGTCCAATCTAGATATAATGGGAGTGAGGACTTTATTTTTTAATATTATATATTGTATATCCATCAACACAATTATCCTGAATACTAATAAACCACATAATTCCTAGGCTCTATATTATATATATATATATACACACACACACGTATACATACATAAATGAAACCAAATACTAAATGACTAAGAGAAGCAAACAAGTGGAGGGTAGAAAACAGAGGAGTTTGTAGGAAGGAGAAAAAATAAAAGCACCACAGTTTTAAAAGGCTGCATCATCAGTGCCAACACTGCTCATGGCTCCTCCACCTGTGCCTATGTTCAGACAGGGAATCCACGTCTTGGTGTGGATTTGCAAAGATTATGACCTGCATTTCCCCTTCACAGAAAGCCAGGCTGGAGAGACCATCTGGTGCGAGAGGTGCCTACTGAAAGAATCTCCCAGGAGGCTGCTGGAGGTGGTGGCTAGGCTGAGGAGCATATGTGAACATGAGGAAGTATTGGAAAATATGCACATGGACATTTTCAAAGATGAGGAAACAATCCAGCAGGAGGGGACTGAAGTGGTACCACCAAGGGAAGATGAAACTGCTCTTTCACAGGGAAGAAGCTGGCTGCTGGTTAGTTCTGACAACAGGGAGGAGAAGTCTTCTATCCTCAAGTCTGGGAGGATTATGGCTACTGCTCCCAAGAGAAAACAAAGGTGAGTGGTGTTTGGTGACTGTCTTCTAAGGAGAGGGATGCATTCATCTGCCAGCCTGATCTGGCATGCCTGGATCTCTCCTGCCTGGCAGAGGCCCACAGAGACATTCTAGAAGAACTGCTCGGGATCATTCAGCACTTTTACTACTACTCCATGCTGCTCATCCATGTGGGTACTCCTTGCCCATATGGGATTCTTCAAGGTTTAACTCTGTGGTGATTGGGGGGGGAGGGTGTAACGCCATTTTCTGGACATTCCAGTCATTCAGTTAACTAAAGTCTTTTCCCAGTAAGTTCCCTTGCCTGTAAGGGTTAAAACCATAGACAGTGGGTCCTAGAAAGTCACCAGGAACACTAGGGAAGGAGGAAGTGAATTTGCAGGAGGCCAGGAGAGCCAAGAGAAACAGAGTGTGGTCTTTTGAACTAGAAGCAGTGTCACTTCCTATTCCTGTTTTGTGGCCAGAGCAGAGCCTGGGGGACATGAAATAAGTCAGGGAACCAGGCATCCATACCTCCAGCGACATCCATACCTAGAGAAGGACTAAGTCTTGACATTAAAGGTGCAGGAGTAGAACAGGGAATAGTTAGTGAAATGTGATCAGGTTTTTTTCTTTATTTTTGGGCTTGTTGGACTTACCTGTGTTGAGTACATGTAAATACCCCCTTACACTGTAGCTTTCCTAACAGAATCTCAGGGAAGTAATTATCTGTGTTTTTAAGCCTTTATTTTCAGTTGTTCTGTTACACCTAGCAACCAAGTAATGGTTCACAAAGTTTGTTTACTTTTCCTTTTTGTTCATAAAAATCACTCTTTTACAACCATGATCTGATGATTCCTGTGTGCGCATGCCTAAGACCACAAAACCAAACCACTAACAGTAATTAAAGTTCCCATTTCAGCTGATTGCAACAGCTAAGTTTGCCAGGTCTCTTCAAAGGTTGGGTTAAAAGAGGTTGAGGGCCCTTCTCAGGAAGGAATTCCCAAGTGTCCCTTCCTGGGTTCTCAAAGGAATTTTGCATTTTAGTGGTGGCAGTGATACCAATCCAAGACTGGAGAATCTGTGACCTATTGAAGTTTTAACATAAGCCTTTAGTGGCAAAGTATTTTAAAGTCTTTTGCAGGCCACCACCTTCTCTACTCAAAGAGCCAGAGTGTGGAAACAGCCACAATGGACCCTGAAAAGATCGGCAGTGACTACAGAGCTCTGGGAATGAGGGCAAAGGAGTTATGTGGCATTTTTATATATCCTTCCAGTAAAGGGTAGGGGCCAGACAGGCACTGAAACACCCTGGAGGTGAATGTATGACTGTGTGGATGGTATCATCAGGAGGGCTATGGCTTCTTTGACTACAGGATGCTACATCCAAGAAGAATTATGGAGTGGAGCTAGGGTACACCTATCAAGAAACAGATACAGAGTTAGACTGGCTTAACTAGTCAGATAGGCTTTAAACTAGGTTAAAAGGGGCATGAGACAAAAGCCTAGAAATAAACCCAGAACATGGAGATCTGGGTGAAGGGTTAGAATCTTGGGGTTGACGGAGCCATGTAAACTAGTTTACCTGGCATAGGCAAAGAAGCGGGGATTTAAATAATCCCCACTTCATTAAAATAAACATGGCCACCGCGCTGTGCCAACGATCAGCTGATCCGGCACAGCGCGGCAGTCTAGACGCGGATCTGTCAGCTGGGGAAGCCTTTGCCAACCGATCCTGGAAACCTCGTTTCACGAGGCATAAGGGATCAGTCGGCAAAGGCTTCCCCAGCCAACAGATCTGCGTCTAGACTGCCACGCTGTGTCGGATCAGCTGATTGTCGGCACAGCGCGGTGGCCATGTTTATTTTAATGAAGCGAGGATTATTTAAATCCCTGCTTCTTTGCCTATGCCGGGTAAACTAGCTTACATGGCTCCGTCTGTCAACGGAGCCATGTAATCTAGACATAGCCTTGGAGGAACATGGGCAATGTTAGCAGGGACAAAGAAGAGACAAGAGGGAACATAAAGAGCAAAATCTAGTGAATATCTTAAGATGTTTGTGTACTGATTCAAGGGGAAAAAACAGGAATCATTAGAAATATCAGTGAATAATCACAGTTGCTACCAAATCACAGAGATCTTGTCCAATAATTTGCAGGACTGGATATGGATATAAAAGAATACAACTTGGTCCACAAAGACAGGCAGAGATAAAAAGGGAGGTTTTACCTTGTATAGGAAAGATTTATATACTGGCCTTGGAGGCAAGATAGAAATGGGGAGCAGACCTGTTGAAAGTCTCTGAATAAAAGGGGTAAAAACCAATGGTGATGTCATGGTAGTTAAGATGGATGAGTCTTAAAAAAAAAAATTAACAAAATCATCCAAGCCACAAGCTTGGTGGTGATGAAGTCTACAAACACCCAGACATAAACTGGGAAAATAATACAGCAAGGCACAGACTATCCAACAAGTGCTTGAAATGCATTAGAGATAACTTTTTATTACGGAAGATAGAGAAAGTAACTATGGAAGAGGCTGTTCTAGATTTGATTCTGACATTAGTACAGAACTGGCTAAGAATTTGAAGGTGGAAGGCAGCTAGGGTGAAAATGATTATGAAATGATAGAGTTAATGATTCTAAGGAATGGTATCAGTGAAAGCAGTGGAATATAGACTGTGGACTTCAAGAAGACAGACTTTAGTAACATCCGAGATTTGGTAGGTAAGAACCTATGGCAAGGAATTCTAAGGGAAAAGGAGTTCAGTAGAGTTGCTAGTTTCTAAAGAGACATTATTTAAAGGGACTTTTAAAAAAACCTCTATCCTTGTTTATAGGAAGAATAGGAAGAATTGAAAGCCACCACTCAGGAGATCATTAATTATTTGAAACTTTTTTTTAAAAAAGTAGAAACTATGTGAAATTATGAAGAATGAACATAAAAAGTACACAAGTATGTAAGGATAAAATTATGAAAGCCAAGACACAAAATGAGATTAAACTAGTTAGGGACATAAAGAGTAACAAGAATACATTTCACAAAAACATTAGAAGCAAAAGGAACACCAATGACAGAATATACTCATTACTCAATGAGAGAGGAAGAAAAACAAGAGAAAATGCAGCAATGGCCAAATTGTGCAATGCCTTTTTTGTTTCAGTTTTTTCTAGAAAGGTTAATGAACATCAGTGTAAATGGAGTAGGATGTGAGTCTAAAATAGGGAAAGAAGAAGTTAAGAATTCCTTACACAAGAGATATGTTTTCAAGTCAGCAGGGCCTGACAAAATACAACCAAAAATACTTAAGGAATTGGCTGAAGCTATTACTGATTTTCTTTGAGAATTCATGGAGGACAGAAGAGGGCCCTTAGGACTTGAAGAAGGCAAATATAGTACCTATCTGCAAAAAGCAAAATAAGAACAACACAAGTAATCATAGACCAGTCAGTTTAATTTTGGTACCCACAAAGATAATGGAGCACATAATCAATCAATTAGTTTGTAAGCATGTATAAGATAATAAGATGAAACAGTCACATGGATTTATCAAGAATAAATAATGAAAACCAACTTCATAATCTTCTTTGACAGGGTAACAAGCCCTGTAGATGGGTGGAAGCAGCAAAAGAGATATACCTCAAGTTCAGTAAGGTTTTTGTTAATATTCCATAGTCTAGATGAAGCTACAGGTTGAAACTCTATAAACCAGAACTCTCTGGTCTGGCGACACCCAGACAGACCATGGATGTTCCAGGATCAGAATCCCAGCACACTGCAGGAGACACTTTGTATGAAGCCTAGCCATAATCTCTGAGCCATAACCAAAAGTCTCAGTTCAGATGATGGCAATGTACTTTGAGCAAGGCCATATGTTGCCTAGAAAGTGGGCTCTTTCCAGCAGGTGCACAGATGTCCCAGAGAAGCATCACTACACACACTGCCCAGGGACAAACAGGCATGGGAAGGTGCCGGCCAGGTCAGCAGACTACAGGTGTGAGAGGGGGACCAGGTGGCTTAGCTTCCTTCTGTCTCACACACATGCTGGGTCCAGCACTCATGGCATCTCGCAGAGAATTTCTATACCTGTGTGTGGGAGCAGCAGACACCACTTGCCGGAGAGAGTGCAAATGGGTTCCTTTCCTCTTCCTCCTCCCAGCAGGTTCCCAAGCCTGGTATCAGTCTCCTCCACATCACTGTGCTTGACTGGGAGCGAGTGCTGACTGAGTGCAGGTATGACCCTGGGCTATGTGTGGCACAGCTGTGTGGTTCCAGGACTCTAGACTACTTACTGGTGACTTGGCATGGGAAGGTGTCCTACCACAGAGGTTGGAATAAGGTGGGCTTCTCCAGAAACCTTGCGTGAAAAGTTGAGAGGTTCCTTTGTGAGAGAGTCATGAGCTGAGTGCTCTGGACTGGTGCGCCATGTGCACCCACGTGCTCAGAGCACGCAGCATTTTGCAGCCCTTCACCTGACCCCACTTGTCGATAGAGAAATTTAGAAAATGCACCAGAAGTGCCCTCCCCGGGGTTATCAGAAGCCTGGGAGATGTCAGGGGTGGGAGGGTGGGAGGAGGGGGAGGAACCAGCTCCAAGGTCAGGAGTAGCTCCTGTGTCTCGGCCATCACCACCTGGCTGGCCTCCTCCTCCTTCACATCCTGCTCCTCCTCTGCCACCCCACCCTTCTGCCTACTGTCACCAGGATGGCATGCAGCTGGTCATAAGAGCAATAGCTATAAGTGCTGCTGCAGAGAGTCTGCTTTTCTCCCTGGCCTTGTGGTAGGCCTGGCACATTTCTTTTGTTTGAGCTTGCAGTGCTCCAGGCTCCTGCTGTGCCCTTTCCCTGCCAGACTGCTGGCAATCCTGCTATAGATGTTGGTAGTTGGCTTCTCGGTGTGAAGATCCTGGAGGCTGGACTCCTCCCCCCACACCTTGATGAGGTCCAGAATCTCTGTACCAGTCCAGGCCAGAGCTTTTCCACTTCCCTGGGCAGTGGAGGCCGTGGAAGCAGCAGAAGTGTTGTCAGCTGTCAGAGGGTCCAAGAGTGCATTAGGGCACTCATGTCTCACTGTGGTGCTTGCTTGCACAGGGCCCTTGAAGCTGGCCACCTGGGACTGGCCCTTCTCCTGTTCCTGGGACTTTTACAGCTCCACAGGAGGCAGAGACGCCAGGTGTGGCCAAAGCGGTCAGAGCTGACAGCTGCAGAGGCCTCCAGAGGCCGATAGTTTGAATTAGCAGCACCAAAGTGTCCACACTAACATTATTTCAGACTTACAAATTCAGAATTAGTGTTATTCCTGATGAAAAGCAGGAGTACAGAGTTCAAATTTCATGGCCTGTTAATCTGAAATAACAAGCTTGTCAGGGTGGATGTACTGCTTACTAATTAAAACTCGGTGGTGGGGGGGTGTTATTTCAGACTAAGGACCTAATGTAGACCGGGGCTAAAGCAGTTTCATTAATATCTGTGGGGTTACTTGAGTAAGGAAGAATAGGTGAGTAGGGGCATTACAGGATCTTGTGCTTAGATTATAAACTTTTGGGGGCAGGGCTCTCATCTTTTATTTATTTAAGTGCCATGAGCATTTATGACAGACATTACATAAATTAACTAATGAATTAATAATTGTAACTTATTTATATAATAATGTTTAATGATTCCACCAGGTCTACTTATTCCTCTGATTAATTTTCATGAAAAATTCATGTACTTGTCAGGAGTCACTTCAAAATATAAGTCGGGTCATTTATCAGATAAGGAAGGGAAGCTCAAAAGCAGCCAGTAACATTCAATACAATGTCATTTTGGAGTATTACATTCAGCACATATGCTCTCATAGTACATAGGTCCCAAAGTCTCATCATTTGCATATTTTGGCATTATCATGAAGTGATGCATCACTCTTGTGCATTGGATTTATCTTGTCAGTTTTGTAATCAGAAAGTGAGTTTCCATCCAATGCCTTCATAAAACCACCGGAGCTAGGAAGAGAAAAGACTGCTTAAAAGTACAGCAGGAGAGCAAAGCCAGTTGGGTCCCAGTCTAAATAAGGCTTAGCATATCACAGAGACAACTTAACATCTAAAAGGGAAGAGGAAGACACCAATGAATCTATGCAGAAGTATGCCCTGCTGGCAGACCACTGGCGTCTACTGTGAAGACAGCTGCTCTCCAACCCTCCTGGCTGAAATGGTCTGGGAAGCGTTTCACTACAGATGGGAAGGAAGGAGAAAATGGCTGGGGGAAAAAGCAAAAAACAAAACAACCCCACACACATTATCTTCACAGTGAGAGGCAGAGGAAAAATATTTACAGTAAATTATATGTTATGCCAGGCTATGCATGTTAATCATCAATGGAAATGATGTTCCCATATTTGTGCCAATTTCTTACTTTATTATCTATCACAGTTCTCAGGTTAGATCTCAGAAAAATCCCCAAGGAATGATGTAAGTTTACAACTATGCATGGCATCCTGCAGTTGAACTGTGATAGTAATGGCAGGTAGTAAGTCATTTAAAACAGGCCTGGACAAAATCCGCAGAGCTCTTCAGAGGACCATTCTGCAGTGATGGAAGAAGTAGTTGACTTAAAATGTCTATTCAAACTCTGATTTTTACAAGCCAAACGATCTTCCTTCAGTGCATACACCAAGGAAGAGGAAAACAGAGACTAAGTGTTATGGTTGAGCTGCATTTTAGACTTCTTTTATTCCTGTCAAATATACCATTTGGGGATAAGTTTTGATACCTGCACATTTAGGTGGAATCATGCAGTCCTTCTAATCTTGGACTGGGTTTCTGGGCTGGAAAAACCCTGTTTAACAACCATGATAACCATTAAGCTTGGAGACCATTAAGCCTTTTTTCGGGGAACCGTTGATAGTGGCTATCTAAAGTCAGCCCAAAGGGACTTTATTGTGCAAGCTTTAGTAAGACCCAGTTTATCGGCATCCCTAGTTTATTAGAAGCATACACACTGTGTCTCCTCGCATCTTATCAGCAATGACTGACATTCCCTGGAAAACTCTTTCAACTCCCTTTCTTTTCAAGACCAGCAGTCCTTTAATGGTTTAGTATCTCTTCTGCTCCTAGGGAGAGGCCTGTGAAGAATCCAATTGAAGCCAGGCTGGGGGGTACACTACCATACAGCTCTATCCCATTGTTTTCTCAAGGTCCCTTGTTATTCTCTGCATTGTACCTTTTCTTTGTATTGTAGCTACGAAGAAAAATTCTTCCTTAGGTGGGAGGTGCTATGACTTTTCACTGGGGCTTGGGTCCTGGCCTGCTTTTGATATACAATTGAATGAAATATACATATTATTCAATCCAGACACATTAAATAATAATAAACAATAATAATAATCTCTCGCTCTATATAAAAAATGTCCTGCAGCCCCTCAGCCATATGGTCTGCCCCCTCCCTCATGCTCTGCAGGAGCCAAAGCCATGCAGCCTCCCTCCTCTGCTCTTCCCCATGAGCCACCTGGCTCCCGGGGCATGCAGCCTCCTCCCCAGTGCTCCAGAAGCCTCATGGTCTCCCCGCTCCTTGGTGCTCAGGGCGGGGAGGAGGCAGAGCCACGTGCCACACTACAGCTTTGACCCAGTTGCGGAAGCCAGGGAGAGAGAGCCAGGGATGCTGGGGGGGGGCGGAGGAGGCGGAGAGGAAGTAGAGGAGGTAGAGCCAGGCCTGGTGAGGTGTGGGCGGGATAGAGTTGGGCCTACCACCCTGGCAGCCAGAGGGAGAGAGCCAGGGCTGGGAGGATCCAGGGGCAGCCCAGGAGGGCAAAGGGATGGGGGTCAAGAGCCAGGGTGTCCTTGGGGCTGGAGCCCTCCCTGGTGACCGGGGGTAGGAGGGAAAAGCCGGGGCCTGGGGTGGCCTTGGACCCTCCCTGGTGGTGGGGGAGTGGAAGAACTTTGTCCTGGCCCCTCCCAGCAGCTGGGGTGGGCCCAAGAGCTGGGACCAGGTGGGGCAGCCTTGGGACCAGGCCCTCCTCAGGGGAAGGGGGGAAAAGCCAAGGCCAGTATGGGGTAGCGGGGGAAGAGCTGGGGCCAGATGACCTCAGCCCTGAGCACTCCCCAGCCAAGAGGCTGGTGAGCATAGTGAGCAGGGGGCATCACTCACTAGTAATAAAAGAAATAATCATTTTAACAATTATTAAAAATAGATTGTTTTTTGGATTTGTATCATTTTGGTTACAAAGTGAAAGTAGCATTTTCTTTTCTATTTTTCAAAAGGAAAAGTGTGGATTGCACCCTCAGCAAGTTTGCAGATGACCGTAAGCTAGAGGGAGAAGTAGATACATTTCAGGGTAGGGTTAAGGTCCAGAGTGTCCTAGACATATTGGAGGATTGGGCCAAAATCTCAAGCACTGTTACAGGCTGGGGACCAACTGGCTAAGCAGCAGTTCAGCAGAAAAGGACCTTGGGATTACAGTGGATGAGAAGCTGGACATGAGTAAACAGCGTGCCCTTGTAGCCAAGAAGGTTAATAGCATATCAGGGTGTGTTCGGTGCTGGTGAGGCCACATCTGTAATACTGCATCTGATTCTGGGCTCCCTCACTACGGAAAGGATGTGGACACATTGGAGAGGGTCCAGCGGAGGGCAACGAAAATGATGAGGGGGCTGGAGCACGAGACTTACAAGAAGTGGCTGAAGGATTTGGGCCTGTTTGTCTATAGAAGAGAAGAGTGATGGGGGAATCTGACAGCACTCTTTAAACTACCTGAAAGGAGGTTCCAAAGAGGCTGGAGAGAGGCTGTTTTCAGTGGTGACAGATGACAGAACGAGGAACAAATGGCCTCAAGCTGCAATGGAGGAAGTCTAGGTTGGATATTAGGAAAAACTCTTTTACTTGGAGGGTGGTGAAGCACTGGAATTGATTACCTAGGGAGGCGATAGAATCTCCATCCCTAGAGGTTTGTATGTCCAGGCTTCACAAAGCCCTAGCTGGGATGATTTAGTTGGGATTGGCCCTGCTTTTCACAGGGGGTTGGACTCGACCTCCTGAGGTCTCTTCCAACCCTACGTTTCTATGATTCTTTGATGATTCTAGGGGGGTAGCATTTGGTGCTTAAAAACTAACCAAATGGGAAGAGCTTAGATGATTGGTTTTTTTTTTTCTTTGAGCTAATGTCAGGCTGTTTTTATTAATGATGTAAAATGAGTTCCGTGATATGAATATGCAGGCTAAAATCAAGTGCATTGATCTCTGCAGATACCCAGCAGTGAAACATTGTGGAAAATAACTTTTTCTTCATCCTTAGTGATATGTACCTCCCAAAAATCTTCCTTAATGCAGTTTGGACCAGCATCTGGTGTCTGAAAATCTGTTAAAAATCTGTTAAAAATGTTCTAGTCAGTTTATTTGTACGTATTCCTTGTTCTATTCATTTTTGAAATATCAGATTGGGACACTGTCTCACATTATTTCACCCTTCCAATATCTGTCCAAAACTGGGGCCCAGAAAAGAATAAATACACCTTTCCTTGATGATTGTTGATACAATTTGGGTCACGAGATATGCCAAAATACTACAAAAAGAAAGAAAAAAATCTCAACTTTCGTGAACATCAACAAAAGTAGAGTATAGCATTCATTCATAGAAACCTTATTGAATATATTGTAACCAGGAAAGTCAAATTTGAAGTCCAAAAACTAGATTCATATTATGAAGGGCCAAATTACAATGTATCTCTGCTCAATTGAAAACTGCATAAAATTACTCCTACTTCTTATTTGCCTTCTTTTTTTGGGCCATGGCCAGTTAATTTTTGGATACTAATGTTGGACCAGTGAGACTTAACATCTGTAATCTTCCACAGCATCTGTGAGGTTCACAGTGACTAGAGATGAAGGGCTTTTTGGATGAATACATCCTTAATTACTTAAGAACAGATTGTCAAGATACAGTGACTCCCAATCCTCAATATCATCACAAACATACAATATTAGAGCTGTATTTCTAAAATAAATGTGGTGCCATAATAGCAACTCCCCTCCTGCCGGTGAGATTTGCAGAGGATATTTTAAAGGTTAGCTTAATTAAAATACATTTCTATCTATTCACTCATTTTGAAAACACCCAGTACAGATGCTGACAAAAATACTGTAGACATCTATGAATAGAATATTACTATGCACACATCAGATTGTGTTTTTCTTGTGCAGTATTCTTAGTTTAACAAAAATGTCATTCTCCTCTTGGTCTGACTAACTGTAATTTGTATATCCAGTAAGAATAGAAACAACAACAAAACACATTGTATACACTACCTCTACAATGGGAACAAGTTAATGGTCAGAACTTCATAGTGAAATGTTGCCGTTCAGTGAAGAGCAATAAAAAATTAGAACTGGATCTGATTCATGAAGCAGGATCTAGTTTTTCATAGAGGGGTTGGTTTTAATGTTTCAGCATTGCTAGTCAGGACTCTGAATGTAATTTTGATACCGAGTTTTTATGTAGTTCATCTCCCAGGGCTTTGTAAAGGAAAATAAGTATCATCTCCATTTATAGACAGGCAAAATTAGGTATGGTGAGGCAAACCATTTGCTCAAGTACACATAAAAAGTTAGTATTAGACTCGGGAAAAGAACTCAGGTTTCCTGAGCTCCAGTCCAATATACAACCAAAGTGCCTCTTCAGATTGATTTAAGTTTATTATCTACTAGCAGAAATACCCGGTGTCACCCGGGGGAAATATAGTAAAAGATCTGATGAATTAACTCCATCAGCTACATTAACATAGCATATTTTATTGGAAATACTTTTCTCTGATATATTACTTTAAGAAATTAACATAGCTAGTGATGTGCTTACAAAACAACAAATCTCATAGAGTCTCTTTTCTCAATCCCCACAAATCAGGAAGGCCCATCTTCCCTTAAAGACTCTATGCAACCAATGCCTGCAGCCTCCTTGCCAGAAGCCCTGAGAAATGGAGGGGATGTCTCCTGGGCTCTGCAGCAGCAGCAAATCACTGCTCCCCAAGTAGCCACTCCCTGAGTGCCATCAGTGCATGCTCCAGGGGCAACCTGAATGGACTTCCTAGCGGCAGCTGGACCAGTTGCATTGATCAGACAAAGTGAAACACCTTCAGACCAGGTGCAATGAGTGCTATCTAGATGATCAGAACATGCAGCACCTGAACGTACCTGTTCTAATGAGAATAGGCTGTTCTGAGTGTACCCTGTCCTCCTCAGGCTCCACGGTGCTCAAAACCTTGTCCTCCTATTCACCTCCTCTTTGTACTGTGAGCTGAATCCCGCAAAGTGCATAATGCCCATGGCACTTGCTGATAACGCACACAGCCCTGCCAGGAGAACGCACGCAGCCCAAAGGAGGGTGAGTGGTGAGGTGGCTCGTTTGGGTGTGGGGGGAGGGAAGCAACTTTAATTTCCAGAAGGGGTTCAGTCAGAGCCTGGCTGCGTGAAGATGTTGAGAGGCTGTGATAGCTGGAGGCTTCTCCCAGCCACAATTAGCAAGGCTAGACCCCAGCCAGCATCAGCCACATTTGAGTCTGTCCTGGAGACCTGCTGGTGCCCTAATATAGGAGAGGCTGCTGATTCTCTGCCCCACTGCAGCCTCTCCCCCCATGGGCTTTCCCTTGATGGTGCTGCAGGTGCCCACGTGCTTTATCCTCTAGGATCTCATAGTTGCAGTTTATGTGACACGCTTAACAGAAGAATCCAGCAAATGCCTACGATCAGGCGCTACTAAAAGCTAATTATCAGTGGGCCCAGTTGGGGCTCTGGGGGAACCGATTTTGAGATACAACCAATCCAGTTATTTAAATCAATAATAGCCGTGGAAAATTTGGTGTTTCTAGCTCTTACCATTTCAGAGATCTTTTGGAATTATCAGTGGGCTCTATTGGGGCTCTGGGGGAACAGAATGAACCAATTTTGAGATATAACCAATCCAGTTATTTAAGTTAGGAAATCAGTGTTTCTAGCTCTTACCGTTTTGGAGATCTTTCAGGACAAACAAACAAAGAAACTTTCAGAAGTATTTATGAGAAGAAGATAAAAAAGAGAGTATTCCATAATATGGACAGCTGTGCTTAGATATCAAACTACATGCATAGATTATGAGAAGTTAGTTAGAAAAATCAATGACTGATCATTCAGACTATATATTAACTTTATGAAGTACAATAAGAATTTGGGTAAACAAATGCTATCTAATTATATATTGGCACCAAATGCCATTTTCATATAAAATGACATTTATAGTAGCAGAAATTGCATAAAATATTGCAACTTATGTAGGGAGGGATGTGACATTTGTGTGTGCTAAAACTGTGAGTGTTACTAGCAATTCTTTCTCACATGAGGCTAAATTGTGTCATAACAACATAGCCCACAGGGCATGTCAGCACTTAGTTGCTTTTTCCCAAAGAGAACATTGCAGCTTCTGAGCCCAGACTATGACTGGGACTAAGGTCCAGATCTACAGATGAATTTCAGCACCTAAGCCTCAGATTCAGGATCCACTGCAATCTCCAAACCTCCACTCGGCAGCTGCCTCATCATGTAGCTGCCTAAACTCACTCAAGCACTTCCATTTCTGCTGTAAATGCTTCTCTCTCACCTACACCCTCAGCACGACCCACAAAATGAGAAGACAGGTGTTCACCAACCTGCAGGGACGGCCCAAGGCGGGCTGCCGGCAGCTGGCGCCCCAGGCGCAATGTGCGATCAGTGCCCCTGAGCCCCAGGCGGAATGCGCGATTGGCACCCCAGCCTCCACAGCCCTCAATGGCGTGACGTGATGGGTTTTAGGATATATCTATCTCCTTAATAACTCCCATTGGTCAGCTTGATGGCTCCCCATCTAGCAAGATGCCTTTTGCAGATCTCATTTTTAGATGCCCATCTCTTCCTATTCACTGTATGGGGAACCAGGTGCCTAACTCAGACTTTATAAATACAATATGTTTCAGTGATTTTCTAGGTGCATAAATCCCTTTGTGGAACTGAGCCTAAATGCCCATGCAGAGAAGCAACAGAAAGTTACAATTTCTGAAACAAAAATTCTTCCCTGCTCCTGTTTTGCTCCTTTGAGGCACGTAAAATTTTCTGCTCAGCTTTATTAGTAATAGGTTGCTAGCCCCAGGCGTATGCTGTCTGATGCAATTTACCAATGACTTTGGCAACCCACCATTTCCCCGGGAGAAAGAAGAGGAGGCATAGATCCACCTACTCCTTCACACCTGAATTCAAGCTCAAGTAATCTATCTAGAGGTATAAAGAAGTCATTTTTACTTTTTAAATTCTCCTTCACTTAATCCCAGTCACAATCTAGGTCTTGTGTGCCCAAAGAGTATAGTTACTGTTTCCTATCTGACATATCAAGAACATTTTTCCATCCAGTCTATGAAAATAACAATTTTTCTACATGTTTTAGTTATTTCTCAATCCCCCTCCCTAACATTAAATAACTTCAAATCTTTGGAAAGGTCCTTGTGTTACTCCCAAATCTCTCCATTAAAATTCAGGCAGTTATTGGTTCCTTGATGACTGCTGTCTACGAATTCCTGACTATTTGTACAAGAGTGCTGAATTCTTGAAAAAGGGTGGTGTGTATTTCTTATGATGCTCTTGTGTTCTTCAATAGCCTCGAGACTATTCTGGATGTGGGTGATTGCCTCTAGGGTATAAAATGCTAATTCCTTCCTGAGGCTATGTGCAGGGGCTAAACAGAGATAGTCTGCGTTTATGAAGTACACAAATACAAGCAACAGAAATCAATCAATATACATCAATAAAGTTGAAACAGTTTAAGCTGAGAAGTCATATAAGAAACTAGAGCTCTGCATGAGGTTTATATTCACTTCCTACAAACTAAAACAACACATTGTTTGTATAGTTCTACCACACACCTGTAAATACAACAAATATAGCTCTAGGGAATTGATATTTACTGCCAATATAGCAACAACATATGTTTAGCTCTTTCATCATTGTAATTTGAAATTAGCACCAATGTATTAAGCTACTTTAATTGTAGTGTATTATAATAAGGAAACAGTTTGCAATCTGCTTTCCATTTGGTTATGAGGGCCAAAGTCTCAGAAATGGCCAGTGAAATTGCAAACATATTTGTGCATGCACATATTTCATAGCTGTGTTTGCAAATGGCCATTTAGGCATACCACATTTTTCTCCCTTACACTTACCAGTGTGGATTTTAAGAGGAGGAATGGGTGCATGCACATATTTCACAAGTGCCATTTAGGTGGCAAGGGAAAAAGCTATCAGTAGCTGGATCTAAAGTCCTTTTCACACACAATGAATGTATATTAATGCTTAAAGATGTTACTGAAATACATTGAATGCACAGCATGCTCTTATCATTAACTATGTACAGTCAACGGTATGTATGTTTGCTATGTTCACCACAGATTGGTATGCCTGCTTTTGAATATGGATCATATGTTTATGTCCTTGAAGTGGCTTTTGAAAACTTCAATGTTTTTGTGATAGAAAAAGTTCATTCTCTGAGGACACTGTTGTATTTATCACTTGGTGCAGCAAATTAAATGAGACCCTAAAAATTAGTAAGAGGGCTTTTGGGGTTATATATCACTCTCAGACAACCCCATTGCTTTACATGGGGGCAAAAGTTGCCCCTTGTGTACATATTCTTCCCATCACCATAGCTGAGAATTACTTATATTCTCAACTGGATGTGTCTACACAGCAAAGTTCTTTTGGAATAACGTCCGTTATTTCAAAATAACCATGCGAGCATCTACACAGGAATTCCGATATTTTGAAATAAGGAAAAGCTTATTCCAACTTCTGTAAACCTCATTCTATGAAGAATAACGCCTATTCCAAAATAGTTATTTCGGAATAGGGGCTGTGTAGATGCTCCACTTCTGCTATTTCAAATAGCCCCTCACCAGGGCCATTCTAAGTTATTCCTCCTGGGATTCTAAATCGAGATAGCACGTCTACATTAGGGAAGCCTGCCTCAGACTAATTTTGAGGCTTCCCTGCAGTGTAGATGTGCTATTGAAATAAGCTATTTTGGAATAACTATTCCGGAATAGCTTATTCCAAAATAACTGTTGCAGTGTAGACGTAGCCATTAATAAGTCCTATCTCTGATACTTACATGGGTTCCATTACCATAGTGAGTAAAGCTTCAAAATCTGTAATATATGAGGAAGGAATGCTATGCCTAATATTCTACAGATGAGAAACTGAGGCACAGAAAGACTAAATTACTTATCCAACATCATAGAATGTCTGTGACATAGAAGGATTTAAACAAAGAGTTGTTCAAGGGTTAGGATGGTGCCCTAACCTCTAGACTATCCTGGCTCTCTACATCATGTTATTTGCCTTGGAAGGAGGATGAGTTTCTATTACTCTGTGTTCTATTACTTTTCCACATGAAATTCTATCACTTCCCTGTCCCTTTCTTTTTCTCAATTTCCTCTACAGCTTTTTTCCAGCTGGCATCAAAATATCTAAGGTGATTATCATACTGCCTCCGGTTGGAGTGCCAATAAGAAATCTAGCAGCAAGTCCTTGCAGAAGGATTGCGACTGTTGCACAGACAATAAGCTACTTACCTGTGTACCCTGGTTAGTGGAATGTCACTTGTAAACCTCAGAAAGCTTAGTCCTTCTGACAGGACTCTGATTCCATCAGAACTGATTCATACTAAATTAATCCAAGTCTGACCAGCTAATTTGTGCTATATCTTTGTGCCCTACCCAAAGTTGTGCTTTAAAGGATACTTAGCTCCAAGTAAACTTTATAATACAGTTTTCACTCAAGGTATCTATGTCCCTCCTCCAGGAATTTCTCACAAAATCTCTCTTAACATTCTCCACTTTTCTCACACACACACACACACACACACACACACCACACCCACCCACCCACCCCTTTTTTAAAATGAAGTATACTTCTGCTGCTGTCTGGGTTCTTTCTTCCAATTGCTGTGTCTTCACTTAACAATGATGCTGGGGAGTGCTCTAGTACTGGAAAGGTGAAAACTGCAATGTCTGGAGTCACTCTCTACAGAATACAAAGTATGTGAACTTAAATCTTCCTGACATTTACTGACTAGCCCAACAATGAAAAGCGTATTGTGTACATTTTACATTAGATGCTTAAAAAGCCTTTCAGGTTTTCAACTCAGTTGGCAAAGCAGAATGGATGCAGCCCATCAGAGCAACATAAAAGATCCCAGTGCTAACAGCCATTAGCATTCAGAGGCTTGCAAATCTGAATATCCACTTTATACCTGCATCCATGGATGTGGATTCCGCAGGCCATGTTTGTGGATTGGATGTGGATACAAATGTTGTATCTGTGCAGGGCTCCACTAAAA
Organism: Pelochelys cantorii; assembly: GCA_032595735.1. Taxonomy (NCBI): domain Eukaryota; kingdom Metazoa; phylum Chordata; order Testudines; family Trionychidae; genus Pelochelys; species Pelochelys cantorii. Next base: position 91,175,235 of record CM064327.1, read on the forward strand.
TTCTTTGGGGAGTGGAGGAGGAGGGAGTAGAGATCTGCCAGAATAAAGGTGGGAACTAAGACTGGCAACAAACTTAGCACATTACTTAGTTCAGTTTTTCTGAGCTTCCCTCATGGTAATCTGAACATCTCTGAATGAGACAGTTAGTTTATTTGTGGGACGAAGTTTATGACATCTCCAGCAGTTAGAAAGGAAAGTGCTCTTACCTCTGTTCCACAGATGGAAAACTGAGACATAAAGACTTGGTCTACATTACAGTGGAAGGTCAACTGAAGATACATGACTCCAGCTACATTAATTATGTAGCTGGAGTTGACGTATCTTAAATCGCATTTCTGTGCTGTCCACACTGTGGAAAGTCGAAGGGAGCAAACACTCCTATTGGCTTCCTTTATGCCTCATGTGGAGCAGGACCACTGGTGCCAACAGGGGAGCCCTCTCAGTTCAAATTAGAGGGTCTTCGCTAGACCTGCTAATTTGAACCCCGAAAGATGGATTGTGACAGCGCCGATCTTCCGCATAGCATAGACATGGCAAAGAGATTTGTCTAAGGTCACAGAAAGTCTGTGGCAAAGAAAGGATATAAATTCACGTATCCCAAGTCCAGGCTAATACCCTAATTAGTGGACCATCCTTCCTGTCTAGGTTCTGCTGTCTGCCTTCAAAAAAGCATGACATTTGGTTACTCAGAAGTTTGGTAACTTTGAGCATGCACTTTTCTCTCTTTTTCTGCAACTATTTTCCACCTGGCACCAAAATAGTCAAGATAGTTACAATGCTGCATCCTGTTGGAATCACTGAGAACTTGTCTGTTGGTAGTGGGGGAGGATAAACTGATTTTTTTTTCACAGAGCTGTTTCATTTTCATTTGCATGTTTTGTTAAAGGCTTCTGAATGATCCTGACATACCGGTTGTGTTTGATGTGTGTTTGCATATACTGGAAGTGACCTTAAATGTTTTAATTTGGTGCCAGAACCAAAAAAAAGGTGTGGAGGTGAGAAGAAATTGTTAACTTTCTTTTTTAACTTTCAAGTCCCAAGGAAAAGAGGAAGATGTAATCATCATTAATGTAAGATAAATGTATATGAGATAAGTATCTTATTTTTAATAGTGTCTTAAACAGAATTCTTGAAATCAAATCCAGATGTATAGGTATCAGCATAAGAGTTGGTTGGGAAATACTTTTCCTATCTTGCAAACATTTTTGAGTTCTCGGAATGTTTTCCTGACTTAAATTGGAATGAAAAGTCCAAATTTCACAAATTCTTGTGAACTGAAAATCTGAAAACATCTTCAAGTCAATCAAAACATTTCTTTTATTTTTACCATTTTTTAAAAAAGTAAATAAAATATTTGAATGCAGGCACACAAGTTCTCTGCTGAATACAGGTTTGCTATTAGCATTTATTATGTAGCTGACTGAATGTGTTTTTGTCAAAGAAAATAAGTCTGAGCCATTTTGAGTTGGAAAATACTTTTAGTTATAGTATGCATTTTACAGACAGACAAAAAAAAAAAACTTAACAAATGTTTCTGGGCAGAAAAATGATCCAAGATGATGAAGGAAAATAACACTGTTGTCAAAATACTATTCAGGACATGACAGCATTCGTAAAGAAAAGCTTATTTGACCAAAAGCTACAGAAACTCTTTAGCTATTTGACACATTATTTTTATACTAAAACAGCTTTGTGTAAGCTGCCAATCATTTGTACCTTATAAGAAAACAATCAAGTGTCCCAAACAACAGTGAAAGTCAAGCCTTAAAGTCTTCTTCATAAGAACATTTTCTGAGGGGCCCTGTTAGCCAACATTATTTATGGACAGTGACAGAGGAAGCTACATGGGATTTATCACCAAATTTGTTTAAATCCCCTCAATTTGGGTGTTCAATGGTTTTAAGCTTACTGTATGAAATCTACTCTAACTCTGAAAGGTTTTAATGATAGGCAGTTAACTTCTAGACATCACATACACACATCGCATACACACATGTGGGACAGCAGATTTGAGTAAGTCTACAGTAACTCACCAATACATTTCCCCACAATCCTACTTCTGTGAGAAGAAGTGTGGGGCTTAATTTTGGCACCCAAGTTGACCTCTGTACTTTGCCACAGCAGAGAACAGGGGTCATAAAAGTCCCAAACGCTTGTTAGAGCAGAATACTTCTGGCAAAGACATTGCATAAATGAATCACAAGCTGTTGTGACCACAATGAAACAAGTGTTTAAGCACGTAGAGTATTATGCTGATTTGAGGTAGCATGCATACAATCTTATGCATGTAGGGTCTAGCTGGCCTCGACAGCTACCCAGTAGATTTGCTGCTATGGCAAAATATAGAGGTTATGAGGGAATGTCACTATTTCAACTAGCAATATATTCTTGTATCATTCCATTCAGGATATAATTGCTCTTGGTCTACTGTTAGAACAGGATTACAACTCAATCATCTAAATTAAACTGACTCATCTTCTGATGCCTGGGTTCAAACCATAAGTGGTGAGATACAGTAGTTCTTTCAGGATTTCCATAGGTCCCCAGATAAGATGAGAGGGAGAAGCTCAGTCTATCAGGCCCTTACAGATGAAGTATGAAGCCTATTGGCTGTCCTATAAAGCAGTGAAAAGGAAGAATGCCCTACTGGCCAACTCTTGAATAGGAAGAAGAAAGCATGCCCACCCTGCTGCTCACAGATTGGGTTAGCAGAGAGCAAGCACACCAGCACACAAAGAGAGTGTTGGTAAGGACATACAGTGTTATCCCCAAACATGCTGAAAGGCTTTTGAGTAACATGTCTATACAGCAAAACACAGTCCCAAACATCCTCCATTCCTCCCTTCTAAATCAAGCAAGTAACTGCTGGGATCTCTTGAAGCAAGGAGGACTATTTCGGTGAAGGCAAGGAGAGGACTGAAAGCCTGTTGGAAGAGGGAAGTATATCTATCTGAAAATTTTAGATATAATTGAGCTCCAGTTTGCTGAAGAGACTGTCCATCACTAAGTTCACCAAATCTTCATAACTAAGTATAGAAAATTTTAATAACAGTTTCTTGAAGCAGATCCAAATTCTACCACATTCCTTGAATGGGGATTCCTCAATGAATGGAGAGAGTTGGCATTTGGACAGAATATATCACATCCTCATGATGAGGTTCCTGCATTGACCACTATACGGAAGCTCTTACAATGAATGAATGTGACAGCTGTATTACTTGCTCACAAATCATCAATATCACGCCATAATATTCTGAGAAGTGGTGAGTCTCTTTATTATATAGGGACAGTATTAGGCCAAATGGCAGGCTGTTTGGGCTCTAAAACTGACAATTTCACATCACTGGTGTACCAAATGAGAGCAGTTTTACGAGTGATGGTTTGGCTGCCACACGGGAACCTTGAACTCCTGCTCATAGGGTTTCTGGAGAGGCCTGCCTTACTCCCGACTCCGTGGTAGGAACAAGCCACCACTGGAGTCATGGAATCACACAGCCATGCTGCACATGACACAGGGTTATGCCCACATTTAGACGGAATCCGCTCCAGGTCAAGCATGGTGATGCAGAGGAGACTGATCTCTTGCATGGGAATCTGCCAGAAGGAGGAAAAGGAGGGGACCCTAGTACCACCCTCCCTAGCAAGTGGTATCTGCTGCTCACACACACCTCCCTCAACATCCTCTCCCCATCTCCTTCAGCGGGCAGGGATAGAATTCCTCTCCCTATGGGATGCCACCACTGCCAGACGCAGCATATGCATGGCATGGAGAGAAGCTGCGATGCCCCATCACCCTGCTCCCACCCACAGGCTCCCAGGCTGGCCTGCACCTTCCCATGCTGGTTTGTGCCCAGTGTGTGGGGGTAGCGAGGCTCCCCTGGGATATCCATGCTCCTGCAGGACACTGCCTGCTGTCTAGGCCACAGATGGCCTTGCTCAAAGCACATTACCATCATCTGAACTGAGACTTTTTGGTGTCAGCTCATACATGAGGGCCAGGATTCATGCACCCTATCTCCTGGGATGACTGCCCTTCTCTCTGTTCTTCACAGCTGGACCAGCTGTGAGTGAGGTGAGTCAACCACCTCCTGCACCAGCCTCCTGACCCCGTGAGACCTGCAGGTGCTGGCAATCCCAGGAAGACCTAGAGAGGGAGCACATCACCTGCCTGCATTCCCTGCAGTGGTTTCTGGAGATGCAGGAGCCAGGAAGTGACAATGGCAGCAGTTCCAGGAAGTGACCTGCTGTCCTGATGCCCTGCCTGAAGTGCTTCTGTGGGGCCTTAAATGCAATTTAGTCTGCAATCAGTGTAGACATTTTGATCTAGATCTGCGCTATTTATATGGGGATTTGTAGTGTGGGTGCACTATTTCAAAATAGCTATTTTGGGAGTTATTATTCTGAAATATAAAATATTTCAAAATAACACTGCAGTGTATATGTACTCTTAGGCTACAGAGGTAAGGGTGTTGTGTAGACCAGGCCTGGGCAAAATACAGCCCGTGGGCCAGATCTGGCCAACCAAGCCACCAGATCCAGCCCACAGATAGTGCGAGGAGCCCCAGACAGGCTACCCACTTGCCTCACCTCATTGGCACGCCACTGAGAAACGCAGCTGCGGGGCAGTTTCACTTTAAAAACTGAGCCCGGAGGGGAAGGGAGAAAGCTTTAGGAGCTGCTCCCACCCCTAGCACAATCCATTGGCTGGCTTCTGGCCAGAAACTGGCCAATGGGAGCTGCCTGTTTCAGTAACAGGCAGCCACAAAGCATAAGGGGCTCGTAGTTATTCACAGAGCACATGGCTACAGCCTGTGCAGGACAGGGCAGACAGGGAGGCTGATTCAGGAATGGGCTGCTGGCTGGTAAGTCTCCTGGCCAGAGCCTACCTCTAGAACCCCAACCTCTTCTTTCCCCAACCCTCTGTCCCGCCACTCCTGCCTCCCCTACTCCACATACCCAAATCCTCTGCCCAACCTCCTGCACCCATATTCCCTCCCAGATCTGACACTCCAATCCCCTGCCCCAGAAAAAAGTCCCCTCCTGCCCGAGCTCACAACCCAAGCCCCTGCACCCCCTTCAATGCCCCAATTTCCTGCCCTAAGTCACAACTGCCTCCTTCACCCAAACTCCCTCCCAAGCTCCCTTCTGCACCTAACCTCTATCCTAGACCCCTATACCTCCTCCATTAATATCATGGAAGAATGTGGCCCTCAACCACTTTTCAAATTCTTGGAGTGATTCCCCTTCAAAAATTATTGCCCACCCTTGGTGCAGATGCACCTTTAGTGACCTACACATTTTGCTAAGTGCTCCATTTTTTAGCTTTCTATCAAGGAAACCTAGCTCTAGCCCCTACAGCACTGCACTGGAAATATCAAGTCGATATCATTGCCATGCGAGAGATGTCTTTTTTAGAAATTTGTAAAGGAGGCTACAGTTCAATACCTTTAACAAAATGAAGAACTACAAGTTGCTAACTACGGCAAGCTGCAATCACTAGACTGATACCAATAAATTAAACTTTGGATTGAATAATTTGTGTCACAATTAACTATCTTCAGAGTTCACAGGAGCACAGTTAAAGGAGTGAGGAAGGCACAGTGCATCACTGTGCACATACAAATCATGTCTCTTTAGATAATACCCATGATCCATGACCTATGCTGACTGTCTGTAATCAGCAAGTAAATTTGTACTTCTTATGATTAATATTTAAAATGTAAAACAACCTAAGACCAGGGCACCTGACAACAGTTATTAAAAGGTCAGAACATTGGAACTACTTGCTATCCTAAAATAGAACCTCAGAAGGCTACTTTTCTTTGTCATGTGGGTTATTTTGCACCCATTTTTTGTTAGCATTATTTGTGTGTGCCTTGGACTACTTCATGAAGTTCAGAAGAACAAATCTCCAGGACAATCTCCAATGGACACAAAGTTAAATCCCTCAGAACCACATCTGAAGCAGACATGATGTGAGAATGCCAATGCTACTCTGGGATTTTCCATGAGATATGTTTGATATATGGATGAAACATTAACAGTCTATTTTGTGATCACTGGAACAAACTACCAAAGGAGCGTAAAAACTTGCATATATTCATAGAGTAACAATAATGAAAGAGATATCTTTTTTAAGAGACGAAGTTGCATTTGATAGCAAGTTCTACACTCTTCATGAACAACTCTGGTATGTTCTTCGTGTCTATTGCATAATATACAGATTTGTTTCCTCATGCAAATGAAAGAAAAGGGGAAAGTAAGAGTACATTGGTTTGGAAGATTCGTATAAAGCAAGGGCCAGACTATAGCCTATCCTATGCACTGGAGCAAGGGGGCTATTACAGACCCAGTAATAGGCATGAGGGTCCAAAAAGATCAGGTTTGTATTAACCTGTATTATCTGTATTATTATTTTGTATTATCTGCCATATCATACCGAGACTTCCTAGATATTTGGTGACATTGCTTTGGAAAGGAATGTAGGCAGGCTGACAGAAGAACAGGGTGAAAGGATATAAGAAGGTAGAAGATCCTGAAGAAAGGCTGGTCTCCTGGTTTAGAAGAGGAAATGCAGTTTTGAGTTGGCTGTGCATAGCAGAAAAACACAATGCTAGAGAATGGAAAGCAGTAGGACAGTCTGGGTATGTCTAGACTACATGGCTCTGTCGACAGAGCCATGTAGATGAGTTTACTAGACATAGGAAAATGAAGCGGCGATTTAAATAATCGCCGCTTCATTTACATCAAAATGGCCACCGTGCATACTGGAGTGGTTGACAAAGGCTTCCCTTGTTGACCGCGGCGCGTCCAGACTGCCCTGCTGTGCTGCCAAACAGCTGATTGGCAGAGCGTGGCAGCCATTTTGATGTAAATGAAGTAAAAAGGTTTTATTTTCGAAAGAGCCCCATCTAAACTGCCATTTTCTATCGAAAAGCCCCGTTTAAAAAAAAACCCGCGGCCGCCATTATGCAAATGAAGTGCAGGAAATTTAAATCCCAGCTTCATTTGCAATTTCGAAGTGTCTAAATTACATACCTTTTTCAAGAAAAGGGAGGTTGTCTAGACATACCCTTCATGTTTAAGGAGCTACATGACTCCTTGTTGTTTTTGCAGAACACAGACTAACACGGCTATCCCTCTCATACTTGTCACAATGCAAGGAACAGAAATGCAGATTGTCAGTAACAATTGGCACAGTCTTCTTAGTTAAAACTCCCACTATAAGATTATCTGTTTGTCATTGCTGAGATAGACTGCTTCATTCTGGGGGCTTAGGAAATACTTTTTCTTCATTGCAAAATTGGAACTGTGTGAAATAGGAGTTTCACCTTCAACACACATAAGATGTTTGGATTAGCATCAGGGATTCTTTAATGAATTATTTAATTTTTCTAAGAAGTTATAAAGTGTAAATGAATTGAGGTAGCAGTGGGTGCAGAATTGCTAGTGTAATCATCTGGTGGAAGCTTGCTGGGAAGCCTGATTTGCATTCTAGGTTGAGGGATGGGTTACAATGCCTAGCACTGCTGGTGGCACTTCTCAGCTCAATCATCCTTTGCACAAGTGATTATGGACCATACAGGTCCTGTATCAGGCTTGTTTTTAATAAACCGTGTAGAAATCTGCATGGGACTTGGAGGGAGAAACACAGGCTGCAGGAGGGAAGAGTCTGGAGGAGAGACAAGGCAGTCAGTCTGGGTGCACATGATTGGAATGCTACCTGTAGCTGCTGCATCTCAGAAATAGCTCTTTTTAATGAAGAGGTAGTTGAGGTTTACAAGCATGGAGTCTTTATATGCTGTGACCCAGCATGCATTACATGAAATAAAAGGGGATTAGGGTTGGCTTTTACAGCAATTAGCTAGGGTATCACACTGGATTTCCCTGTAAAGCTGTGACTTCTTTTACCCATATCTCCGTCTGAGGTTCTTACTGATTATTCTGTCTATCCTAGAGTAATTGATTACCAGCTCATATAATTAATTTTTTTATTTTAATTAATCTGTTTGCTTCACAGATTTCCTTAAAAAGCAGTTTGAAATTATTTGTTAATAAAATCTTTCCCACTCACAGGGCATAATTTTTAATTACACTATTTCACTTAAAAACTAGACAAACAAAACCCCGAACCACTATTTAGTGAATTTTGATTGCAATTTCTTATGAGGTTTCTAAAACTGTGGTTGTACTACAACATTTGTAGCAAAATATCTAACCTGGATTTTTGGAGGTTTAATGAACAAATATAGCATGCCAATGCCAGAAAGAACAACCTTTTTTTAAAAAAAAACCTTCAATATCCCTGCATATAAAGAAGATATTGAGGTTGGTTTTAGATTTAGTTCTCTCTTAGGCAAAATACCAGATGGCATGGTAAACAACAAGAAGAAAAATATGTACTTTGCATATGCTGGCTGCCAACAAAAGTGCATTACTCTAGGTTACAGCAGGACCCACAATATCAGAAATGGATTTCAAGAATTACAGGAGGAGGAAAGGATTATATCTATTCTATAGACTGTTTTGATGTAAGCTACTCTCCTGAGGCAATGGTTTTCAAACTTTTGTTTTCATTTGTTGATCCCTAAAATGTTTCAAATGTATGTGCAGGCTCCATTGGAAATCTTAGATATAGTCTATTTTCCCCAGGGACCTCTGGGCCCTACGTGGAAAACCACAGGCTTAGGGGAAGATATAAAAGGCTTAAATGCCAGTCAAAGGCCCTAATTCCATTGAAAGTCGAGGGCCATTAGGCATATAACTGGTATCTGTGCCTTTGAAAATGTCTCCCATAGAGATGTTAGATGTCCAGCACCCTGAATCCCCAATCAGTGGGAGTTGTGGGTGCTCATGAACAAGCCCACAGCACGTTTTATGGCATGCCCTTGGCTTCAACATTTATTTCTCACTTCCCTATATTGTTACCTAGAGGTAATATTGTACAAATATTTTGTTTCCTTTTCTCCTGGTATCTCTCATACATTATCTATAAAGTCATCATTTGGGGTTTTAGTCCCTCTGCTTGCTAGGAGTTTGACATGTCCTGACTATATCAAAGGTTTCTCTATTGTTAATTTTAATGGACATATCTGTCATTTCTTTCTGTACTGTTTTCATCCTTCAATACAATGTTAAAAATTGAAAATGCAAAAGTAAAAATCAGTGCTGACTATGTCCTACTGAGAATCGGCATCATCAAGCCAATAATGATGCTAATGTAAAATGCCAAATGCTGTCAGTCTCAAAGACACAGCAAATCTGATCCAGACAGCAGGGAATAATGGCACATCTTCAAAAACTGACAAAGAAAAAACAAATCCATTGTCTGAGAGACATATAAACATAAATTCTAGTGGGTGCAAGGAGTTACTTTAAAAATGCCAGGTGTGCCTGGTACCACATGCAGAGAAATATCTTAGGCCTTGATTCAGGAGAGCATTTATGCATGTACTGAGCTGTACACATATACTTGAGCCCATCCCTCTTCAGCAAAGTTTGTGCTTAGAGATGAGCTACTGCATAGACAGTTTTTCTGAATCAGGACTGTCTGCAGCAGACCCATGTCAGGGATTCGTGTCCAGATCTTAGTATAGGTTGAACCTCTCTCATTTGGGATTCCCTGGTCCAGCAATATCTGTGGTCTGGCAGGACCACAGATGTTGCTAGACCAGAGAGCCCTGGCTGCAGAAATTGAGAGTGACTGAGAGTGGAGCCGGTCAGGTTAGCAGCAGCTGCCTCCCAGCTACTCCTGGGGTTCCCCAACCCTGGCCCCATGCGTGGTGGCAGCTGCTCCCAGGGTTTCCCAGGTCCCGTGTGGGGCAGGGGCAGCTGCTCCTGGAGTTCCCTGTCCCCATCCCCCATGGGGCATCCCAGGAGCAAGTACCATCATGCATGGGACCAGAGCTGGGGAACCCTAGGAGCAGTTCTGCAGTCTCCCTCTGCAATTGGGTGGTGAAATTCCTTTGTAGTAAAATGGCTACTTTTAAATCCATTGTTTATTAATAAAATGCCTTTGAATGCTACATTGTAAATGCAGAGCTGGATTGGCATGTGAAATCTTGGCCACGGCACATGAAACATATAACTGCACTGTCCCAAGAACAGGGCAAAAATCAGAGTATGATGCAGAAAGCCATAGTCTCTTTTGTACTTCTCCCTTGCTCGAGAGTGATGTGGAGCCCAGGCTCCATTCACTCCCTGTTCCTGTTTGCTCACCCATGTAAGTCTAACTTCAGTACCGGGCAAATTAGTCAAAACAATAGTAAAGAATAAAATTGTGAAGCATGTAGAAGAACATAATTTGTTGGACAAAAGTCAACATGGTTTCTGTAAAGGGAAATCCTGTCTTACTAATCTATTAGAGTTCTTTGAAGGGGTTAACAAACATGCGGACAAGGGGGATCCAGTAGATATAGTATACTTAGATTTTCAGAAAGCCTTTGACAAGGTCCCTCACCAAAGGCTCTTGTGTAAATTACATGGCCATGGGATAAGAGGGAAGGTCCTTTCTTGGATTGAGAACTGGTTAAAAGACAGGAAACAAAGGGTAGGAATAAATGGTAAATTTTCAGAATGGAGAGGGGTAACTAGTGGTGTCCCCCAAGGGTCGGTCCTAGGACCAATCCTGTTCAACTTATTCATAAATGATCTGGAGAAAGGGGTAAGCAGTGAGGTAGTAAAGTTTGCGGATGATACCAAACTGTTTAGGATAGTCAAGACAGAAGCAGACTGTGAGGGACTCCAAGAAGATCTCACCAAACTGAGTGATTGGGCAACAAAATGGCAAATGAAATTTAATGTGGATAAGTGTAAAGTAATGCACATCGGGAAAAATAACCCCAACTATACGTACAGTATGATGGGGGCTAATTTGCCTACGACAAATCAGGAAAGAGATCTTGGAGTTATCGTGGACAGTTCTCTGAAAACTTCCACACAGTGTGCAGCGGCTGTCAAAAAGGCCAATAGGATGCTAGGAATTATTAAGAAAGGGATAGAAAATAAGACCCAGAATATCTTACTGCCCCTGTATAAAGCTATGGTACGCCCACATCTTGAATACTGTGTACAGATGTGGTCTCCTCACCTCAAAAAAGATATTTTGGCCTTGGAAAGGGTTCAAAAAAGGGCAACTAAAATGATTAGGGGTTTGGAACGGGTCCCATATGAGGAGAGGTTAAAGCGACTGGGACTTTTCAGTTTAGAAAAGAGGAGACTGAGGGGGGATATGATAGAGGTCTATAAAATCATGAGTGGTGTGGAGAGGGCCGATAAAGAGAACTTATTTATTAGTTCCCTAAATAGAAGAACTAGAGGACACCAAATGAAATTAATGGGTAGCAGGTTTAAAACTAATAAAAGAAAGTTCTTCTTCACACAGCGTGTAGTCAGCCTGTGGAACTCCTTGCCAGAGGAGGCTGTGAAGGCTAGGACTATAATAGAGTTTAAAGAGAAGCTAGATAATTTCATGGAGGTTAGGTCCATAAAATGCTATTAGCCAGGGGATAAAATGGTGTCCTTGGCCTCTGTTTGTCAGAGGCTGGAGAGGGATGGCAGGAGACAAATCGCTTGGTCATTGTCTTCGGTCCACCCTCTCTGGGGCACCTGGTGCTGGCCACTGTCGGCAGACAGGATACTGGGCTAGATGGACCTTTGGTCTGACCCAGTATGGCCGTTCTTATGTTGGGGGCACAGCAGGCCAGTTTTGGCTGATCCTGTCCCCGAATAGGGTTTGGTAATGGGAATGGCCCAAGCAGAGGATTATGGAGGCTCTATCTACCTTGCAACTCCTCTGTTGGACACAAAGCCAAAACTCACCATTAAATCTACAGGAGACTTATACTTTTCCCAGAGAAAGCACTGACATGCTATGGTCTAGTTTATATACAGAAATGCCTGCTTATATTTTAACAGAAGTACCTCATGGCTCCAGGTATTTGAAACTGTTCTCACAGACATCCTAGTGCAATCCTATTGATTTTAATGAGGAGGTTCAGATGCAATGTTCCCATGTCAAGTATATGAATGAAGGAGATTAGCAGAAAAATTCTTGGCACCTACAGAATCAATCACAACAAATGCTTAGCTGAATTCAGCTGAAACCTCTCCAGCATGTTATCAACAATCTACAGTCTGTCCTAGAGAATGATCCCTCACTCCTGCAGACCTCGGGAGCCAGGCCAGTCATCTCTTATAGACAGCCTCCCCAACCTGAAGCAAATACCCACCAGCAACTACACTTCATACTACAGAAACACTCGCCCAGAAAACAATCCCAGCAACAAACCCTGTTTCCAACTCTTCCCACATAACTACTCAAGCAATACCACCATAGGACGTGGCCACATCAGCCACGATATCAAGGGCTCATTCATCTGCACATCTACTAATGTGATATAGCCATCATTGCCAACAACGCCCCTCTGCCAGGTACATTGGCCAAACTGGTCAGTCTCTATGCAAAAGAATAAATGGACACAAATCAGACATAAAGAATGGTAACATACAAAATCCATTAGAACACTTCCATCTCCCTGCACACTCCATCAGAGATTTAAAAGTGGTCAGCATTCAAAAAACAAAACAAAAAAAAGCTCTGGGGTCTGTCTGGCCTGCAGCTGCACCCCAGCCTCCAGCCGGACCAGAAGAGGGAGGAAGTCGGAGTCAGTCCTGAACTCCAGTCACCACCCCCTCCTTTCCCTGAATTCAGTTTTGCCATGGTGAGGTTGCTCTGATCTCGCACAGAGGCTGTCAGTGTAAAAAGAAGCTGGGTCTCACTGTCTTGCCGAGGCTGTGCTGCAGAGGCTATTCACAGACAGCTAAATTGGTGCCCCCCTAGCATGGCACCTGGGGGCAACTACCTCACTACACCTCTGCAGAACTCATTAGTTCTTTTGCTTGTTATGGTGATCTGAAAATTCATAGAGAAAAAAAATCAGATTAAGCTATTGCAAAACAATTCTGTGGTCTGGGCCCTATTCCTACAAAGGAATACAGCAGACAAACCATTACATCTAGTATAACTCACAAAGGTGGATTCCATCTGAAGTTGCATTGACAGGAATGAGGCCTAGGTAGGACTCATCACAGGTTCAGACCATTATGTTTAGTTACCATAATGTCTGCATGTTGACAGGAGAACAACTTTTCAGGAAGAATTATTAATAGCTGCAAAGGTGAGTTGCTGCTGAAATATATTTCCAACTAATTTTCTACTGAGATGGTTTTAATGTTACACAACTTATTGCCAATTCCCAACAGGATCATCTATTTTCAATTAGCCCATTATTATAGTTTAGTACACATTATGGGTCTGGGTCATCAATTTAAGCGGAAGGATAAAATGAGTAGGCTGCGAGTGTTCACTGAACTTGTTTACAATGTGTGTTTAATTCACACTGTAATGAAGATTAAGAGGATGCATAAAGGATGTGCTCAGTGAATTTAGCATGAATTTTAGCAACCGTAAGCAAGCATAAATTTGTGACATCCAACAAATATAAAGGAATATATTCACTTTTACCTTCATAACAGTAAATATGAATTGTGTACAGGAAATAATTATTATTTACATTTATAAGTTGGTTAATAGATGATTAAAAGCTGTTATACTAGTAATTTTGGTATCATATGTATATGTTGCACCTCTATAAATCGGGACTCTCTGGTCCAGCGATATCCACATGGATGTTCCAGAATCTGAGAGAAATGGCCGAGCTGAGGGAGGGGAAGAGGTGGGAACCTGGCATGATGGAGGGGGAGGCTGTGGGAACCTGGCACAATGCAGCTGGGCTGCCTGGGGGGCTGGGAGTCTAGCATGCAGCCCAGCTGGGCTGTGGAGGGAGGTGGGGGGAGAGAGAGAAGCCCAGCGCACAGCTCAGCGGGCCTGTAGGGGTGGGGGTGGGGCAGGAGTGAGGAAATCTGGTGTGTGGCTCTGCTGGGCTGGGGCGGGGGGGGGGGGAACCTGGCACGCAGCCTAGCTGGGCTGCCAAGGGTTGGGGGGTTGGGGGCAAAGAAGCCCATTGCTCAGCTCTGCTGGGCTGTGGAGGGAGGTGGGGGGAGAGAGAGAAGCCCAGCGTGTGACTCAGTTGGGCTACTGGGAGTGGGGGCAAGAGCCGGAAAGCCCAGTGCACAGCTCAGCGGGCCTGTAAGGGTGGGGGTGGGCAGGAGTGAGGAAATCTGGTGTGTGGCTCTGCTGGGCTGGGGCGGGAACCTGGCACGAGGCCTAGCTGGGCTGCCAAGGGTTGGGGGGCTGGGGGCAAAGAAGCCCATTGCTCAGCTCTGCTGGGCTGTGGAGAGGGAAGAGCCAGAAGCTCAGTGGGACAACAGTGCAGGGGGTGGGGCCAGCAGCAGAGAGGCCAGAACTGATCTCCCCTGATCTGGCAAAATCCCTCATCCAAGACTAGTCAGATCCCGAGGGTACCAGACCAGGGACGTCCAACCTGTGTGTGTTATTGTTGGTTATCAGTAACTCAATAGAAGGCATTATAAGTGATATACAACGATGACCTTTCGCAGAGGTGCTTTACCCAGAGTGCACGAGCTGCAGAGCTAATGTGCACTAACTGCACCTTGCCAGATGGACATCATGAAAGTTACTGTGCTGGGGGCTGATTTACTGCACAGTAACTTCCCAGTGTAGACTTAACCTTATGTTCTATTATGTTACTAGACTCTATCACTGGTCTACAATTTTTTAGAAGTCGTCTGCTTCAGAGATAAAATGTGCTATTTATTATGTATTTCGATGTGCTGAATTCAAATATGACAATTAAAACAACTGATTGGCTACTGTTTCCAAGATATTTAAGTTTTTACATTTTACGTCTATGTATATTGTGTAGATAGTAGAGTTTTAATCATAAAATGTAAACCTAGGTCTTTTCATGTGTTTATGGTTGCTTTACATGATAATATTTCACCTCTTCTGTTTATGTGAGGGAGAAAAGGGCAGCTTTTAAAAAGTGGAAGTCAAATCCTAGTGAGGAAAATAGAAAGGAACATAAACACTCCCAAATTAAGTGTCATAATGTAGTAAGAAAAGCCAAAAAAGAGTTTGAGGAACAGCTAGCCAAAAATTCAAAAAATGATAGTAAAATGTTTTTTAAATACATTAGAAGCAGGAAGCCCGCTAAAAAAGCAGTGGGGCCCTTGGATGATAAAGATATAAAAGGAGCGATCAAGGAAGACAGTGCCATTGCGGAGCGATTAAATGATTTCTTTGCTTCAGTCTTCACGGCTGAGGATGTTACAGAGGTTCCTAAATCTGAGCCAGCCTTTTTAGGTGACAAATCTGAGGAACTCACTCAGATTGAAGTGACATTAGAGGAGGTTATGGAATTAATTGATAAGCTGAATAGTAACAAGTCTCCGGGACCAGACGGCATTCACCCAAGGGTTCTGAAAGAAGTCAAATGTGAAATTGCGGAGTTATTAACAGTGGTTTGTAACCTATCCTTTAAATCCACTTTGGTACCAAAAGACTGGAAGATGGCCAATATAACACCAATATTTAAAAAAGGCTCTAGAGGAGATCCTGGCAATTATAGACCGATAAGTTTAACATCAGTACCAGGCAAATTAGTACAAACATGTCGAAGTAAAAACTTCACTCTGTTTACGCGGCTAAAATATATGGTTTTATTGGCCAATAAAAGCAAAGTGAGCCAAACGTGGACCCAGCAAAGTCAGGCCCAGTAAGGCTGGCTAATACAATCAATCCTAGTATTTTATACCCTTGACCAAACAGCCTGACGTCAGGGCATTCAAATACAGAAATCATCAATTAAGCTAGGAAAATAAAGCCTTATCAACAAAATGGAGGACAGGTACGAGGGAGTACCTCTCCTGTCTAAACCAGCCCAATTAACACATTCCAATAGCACATCTGTCTTGGCCTGGCACATGGGGTGATAGAAAGTTCACTCTGGCCTACATGCAAAGGCAAAAAGCTGAAATGGTTTCTGCTATACAAGATGGCTTTTAGCTAAACATATAAAATGGTTACGGCAGTCTCTACAACTCCCCCCTTTTAGCCTTTTAAAGGCTAACCATGAAACCATTTTATATCTCCATTTCCATTAAAGTATTAATATACATTTCCTGTTCCTTTCTCTGCTCATCATATTTTAACATCATTACTTCCACATTCTCTCTAGTAAGGGTCTGTCTTGTGCTTTTTAGAATACAAGCAATACAGCATTTGATTAACAAGAAACAAAAATAAACACAAAAGAATATAACCAAGACTAAAACTACACCTTGAAGAATCCAAGTTCCCACATGTCCAAACCAGCCTCTCAACGAACCCCAGAGAGTCCTGTCTTCCTCCTCCCTTAGGCGTTCCACAGTTCTTTCAATCTCTGAGGCGTCTTCCTCCACTTCCTTGCTGGTGTCAGTAATATACACACAGCATTCTTTTCCCACTAAGGCACAAACCCCGCCTTTACTAGCTAGGACATAGTCTAGGGCCATCCGGTTTGGGCTCTTTCCCACTCTGGCTCCTGAACCATTACATGTCCAGCAGTACTTTCCAATTGGGGTCAGGTCTAGGTGGATATACCCTGGGTTAGTAAACCCTTTATCCTGCCAAGTATCATTTGGCTTTAGTTCACTAAACAATGGGCCATTCATTTGAGTGTTGTTCAGTGGGACCGGAATCATTGGGATGCCTCCTTCTGAATGTACAGGACTGTGAGCACATATCCAGCAACCTGTGGAATTAAATTCTTGGGAAACTTGATTCATTAAAAGCATAAACACATTTGAACCATACAGGTTATAACTACTAGGTATTAAAAACAAGATTAAGCATAAGCTCAACAGGAATTGTTTGTCCAGCCTCATGCTGGCTGTTCTTCAGGACTTCGTAGATTGCTTCACCTATCGCTGGCAGGTTCTTCTGGGTCGCAGCTGGTACCTTGGCCTCGGTTCCTCAGGATCGTCTGCTTCTGGGCTTGGATTGCCGGTACCAAGCCTGCGCTGATCCTCGTCTACTTCTGGACCTGGGTTTCTGGTACCAGGTCTGCGGTGCTCCTGGTTAGGGCTAACCTCTGTAGGGGCTGGAACCGCTTTGCAGTGGGACGCGTGAATCCAGGTGGGGAATCCCTCACACTTTACAGCAGTATGGGTGGTCAGAAGGACTTGGTAGGGACCCTTCCACCTGGGTTCCAGGGCAGTCTTCCGCTGGTGAACTTTCACGCAAACCCAGTCTCCTGGTTGTAGTTTATGGCACGGCTCAGTCGGGGCCTCCTGGAAGGCGTCCTTAACCTGTGAATGATAGGACTGTACACACCTCATAAGTTCCTGACAATACTTGACTATGCTTCCTTTAATAAGTGTGACATCAGCCAGGTCAATTTCTGGGCTGCTTAACAGTCTTATAGGTCGGCCACATGCAATTTCATGTGGACTGAGTCCAGTTTTCCGATTAGGAGTGGCTCTCGTGCTCATTAGGGCAATCGGGAGTGCTTCTACCCATGTTAAACCAGAGTTTTCACATATCTTAGCAAGTTTGTTCTTTAAAATCCCGTTGCGTCTCTCTACTGCTCCTGCGCTCTCCGGGTGTCGCGGGCAGTGCAGTGCTTGTCTGATAGAGTAGTACTTTGCCAGGTTTTGAACAATTTGTCCAGTAAAGTGGGTACCTCTATCACTGGAGATCACAAGGGGTATTCCCCATGATGGGATGTAATGATTTAGAAGTTTCTTTGCCACTGTGATAGCATCAGTTTTCCTGCAGGGATAAGCTTCTACTCATCTCAAAAACAAACAAACAATAATCAGCACATATTCAAAAGATTGACATTTAGGCAATTGAATAAAGTCCATCTGTAAATTTAGAAATGGTTCCAAAGGCAGAGGTCTGGTTGCCGGAACTGTCTTTACAGGTTTTCCCATGTTGTGGGCTTGGCAGACAGGGCAAGCCAGACAGTAATCTTTAGCTGCTTGGGAGAATTTAGGAGCAAACCAATTTTGCTTTAGGATTGCTACCATCCCCCCTTTGCCAACGTGTGACAGCCCATGGAGCACGGAGGCAAGGTGAGGTAGCAAGACCACTGGGGCAACAATGCGGCCGTCAGAGCTGCGCCACAAATGGTCTGGGTGCAAGGTGCACCCTGCCAGTCTCCACTCCTGTTTTTCTGATTCTGGGGCTTGGTCCTGCAGGAGGGCCAGTTCTGATAGAGATGGCATTGGAGCTGGCGATGGTAGGAGAGAAGGGAAAAATGGCAGGTAGAGGAGCAGATTTCACTACATTCCAGACAGTACAAACTGCATAGTCTACTACTAAAACTTCACTAGAATTATAAAAGCAAAAAACCGTTTGTGTAAAGCACAAAGTTAAGATTATTCAAGGTACTTAAATTATTTTTTTTTTCTCATTAAAACAACAATATTGTACACACAACAATGTCATATATCACAATTAAGACACACAAGACAAATCTGGACAGAACACAGAACACAAACTTATTATGTCATGACACAGAACCATGGTTTTTCTTCAGTTAATTTTCAGCTGATATTAGCGCTTTTTGATGATCTGAAAGACAAGAAAACATTTCTACCCCCATCGGGATGGCCCATTATAACTTAAAATACTGCCTAAGATCTGCTAGGGGAACCGGTTACAGCTAGTTCCCTACCACTTCCATGGGCGAGTGAGCTGCAACTTTCCGAGAACAAGGGTGCTTCATCGGTACTCGTGACCTTCCACTCCCTTGAATTACCTCAGAGTTGCTAGCCCTACCCAACAGTGGCATGCCTCAGTTTCCCTCTTGTACTGCAGACCAGGTTGTTGTGGGGGTTTTTTTGGTTTTTTTTGTTTTTAATGTGTGAAGCTTCAAATGATTTACTGCCACAGAAACTCTTTCTTAGAACAAGGCGCTTGCTAGTTACTATTTCAGCAAGCAAAAAGGTTTTCTTTTCCTGAAAAGAATCATATACAATGTTACAGGCTTGCTTATGGGGGACAGTGCCCCCCCCTTCCTCTTCCAAAACAGACAGGCAGTTTGCAGACACACACAACCTTGGATCTGAAAGCAAGCCAAAAGTGCTATCAACTCAGCCTTGAACAGAAACACCGTGAAGTTTCTGGGCTTGGATTTTTTAAAACAATAATTAGTTTCCTTGAAAGACACATTTAACCCTTAGGGTGCAGGTTTTACAAATTTACAATGTATAGATTCTATTTTTTTATGCAGTTAACCAATTAAGTTTCAGTAGAATTCCTTATTTTTCCTGTAATAGATTTAACAAAGTGTCTGTAGCCAAATGTTTAAACTTGATTGTTTCTTCGCGTAGATGATTAAAAGAGGCTGCAAGAAACAAGGAGTCATTTCTAAAGCAGGTTTTTTTTTTTACACATTACAATATTGCTTAATTTCTTTTCCTTAGAATTTGGAGGAACACTTCCCTTAAACTGTTAAACTTATTTTAAACTTGGTGTTTTGCTTTGGATGGGGCAAGTTTGTTCCAGGAGCCCGTGTTTTCAAAGGGAAGAGCTAATTCCTTTCAGTTATTTTTTTTTTGTTTCCTCTCTATCTGCGTATGTGTTATAAAGAGGGATAGAGGGGTGATGTTGTGCTGAATTTCCCACCCCCCCATCTTGGTTGATACGGGTGTACCAACTGAGAAATCTCTTTTTTTTTTTTTTCCACTTCTTGTGCATTATTTTGGCACAGAGGCTGTGCAGCAAGTTTGTAAGTTACCTATCTTACTGCAGGGTGGATTTTTTTTGCTTTTCTGAGCTTCACTTTCATCCCTCAGGGCTTTAATTTTTTCTCTTTTCCAATTCGTTAAATGCTTACAGGTCCTTGGACCATTATGCACGTACATGTAGTACACAGGGGTGCCTTTCGGCAGTGTGGGGGGATGTTTAGACTAACCCCCACTTAAACTAACTTTTCAGACTCTAAAGTAAGAGTCTGCCGGATCTAGAGTGTCAGACCTTAGCAGCTCATGAAATAAGGGGAGTCTTCACTCCCTCACATATCCGCTGAGTCTTGAGGTTCAGCTGACCCCCTTAAATGTAAGACTTTAGTCATATCGAAAGTCCCTTGCAATGGGAATTTTAATTTGGAGTCATTTTGAGTATACAAATTCCATTTATCTAAAAACTTGCAAGTATTTTTCCCATAGTGGGTATACATAAAGAAAGCCGGACTGTCCTTAGAAGGCACTGGAATTCCTGCGGACTGACCTACCCCCATTTTCTGCGCGCGCTCAAACAGATTCTGCAAGGCACCGAACCAAAGTCCGCCTGCTTGCACTACCCCCCCTTTGTATTGCGAGGCACTGGACTCAAAGTCCACCTGGCTCGCAGGGGCTGCGAGTCACCGGATTAAGAGAAATCCGCCTGCCCGCACCGATCCCCCCCCTTTTGTATTGCGAGGCACTGGACTCAAAGTCCACCTGGCTCGCAGGGGTTTCCGGCACCCGTCCCAGCCCGGCAGAACACCACGTCCTGGCGCCTGGAGACAGCCTGGCGGAGTGGGGAAATACTATGGCCTGGGGTTAGCCTCAGAGGTCAGTACTACGTCCACAAATAACAGAGAGAGACAACAAAGCTTCCCCACAGTTCCGTGTGCCGAGAGAGAGCAATGGCACCACACCAGCTTTTAGCGTCTGAACACAGAGGGTCCAGCGCATGGCTGCCTCACTAGAGACACCGGTGTGCCCTTTTGGAACTGTGACACATAAGACAGGCCTAATAGACAAAGACAGACACAGACAGACAAAAAATGTTAGCCGCTCCACAAAATTGAATTCCGTAGCCCCCCCTTACCCCAATGGCCAGCCGTCACTCCAAATCCTAAGCCCTCACCCAGGAGATTTCGTAACAGGTATCCCCTTTACCTTCTATTGAGCGCTCTGAGAGGTTTGGAAGTGGAGTGCCGGTCCGTCCATACAGGCAAGTGGCGCGTTAGGAATCTCGGTGGAACCTCCAAATTGTCGAAGTAAAAACTTCACTCTGTTTACGCGGCTAAAATATATGGTTTTATTGGCCAATAAAAGCAAAGTGAGCCAAACGTGGACCCAGCAAAGTCAGGCCCAGTAAGGCTGGCTAATACAATCAATCCTAGTATTTTATACCCTTGACCAAACAGCCTGACGTCAGGGCATTCAAATACAGAAATCATCAATTAAGCTAGGAAAATAAAGCCTTATCAACAAAATGGAGGACAGGTACGAGGGAGTACCTCTCCTGTCTAAACCAGCCCAATTAACACATTCCAATAGCACATCTGTCTTGGCCTGGCACATGGGGTGATAGAAAGTTCACTCTGGCCTACATGCAAAGGCAAAAAGCTGAAATGGTTTCTGCTATACAAGATGGCTTTTAGCTAAACATATAAAATGGTTACGGCAGTCTCTACAAACACTAGTAAAGAGTAAAATTGCAAGGCACATAGAAGAGCACGAATTGTTGGGCAAAAGTCAGCATGGTTTCTGCAGAGGGAAGTCGTGTCTAACTAATCTGTTAGAATTCTTTGAAGGGGTTAATAAACATGCGGACAAGGGGCACCCAGTGGATATAATATACCTAGATTTCCAGAAAGCCTTTGACACGGTCCCACACCAAAGGCTTTTACGTAAATTAGGTGGTCATGGGATAGGAGGAAAGGTCCTTTCATGGATCAAGAATTGGTTAAAAGACAGAAAACAAAGGGTGGGAATAAATGGTAAATTTTCACAATGGAGGAGGGTAACTAGTGGTGTTCCCCAGGGGTCAGTACTGGGACCAATCCTGTTCAACTTGTTCATCAATGATCTAGAAAATGAGGTAAGCAGTGAGGTGGCCAAGTTTGCAGATGACACAAAGTTGTTCAGGACAGTCAAAAGCAAAAGGGATTGTGAAGAACTACAAAAAGATCTCAGCGAACTGAGTGATTGGGCAGCAAAATGGCAAATGAAATTTAATGTGGGTAAGTGTAAGGTAATGCATGTTGGAAAAAATAACCCAAATTACACGTACTACATGATGGGGTCAAATTTAGCTACGACAGATCAGGAAAGGGATCTTGGAGTTATAGTGGATAGTTCTATGAAGACATCCACGCAGTGTGCAGCGGCAGTTAGTAAGGCAAATAGGATGTTAGGAATTATTAAAAAAGGGATAGATAATAAGACAAAAGATATCATACTTCCCCTATATAAAACTATGGTACGCCCACATCTCGAGTACTGCGTGCAGATGTGGTCTCCTCACCTCAAAAAAGATATATTGGCATTAGAAAAGGTTCAGAAAAGGGCGACTAAGATGATTAGGGGCTTGGAAAGGGTCCCATATGGGGAGAGGCTAGAGAGACTGGGACTTTTCAGTTTGGAAAAAAGGCGATTGAGGGGCGATATGATAGAGGTATATAAAATCATGAATGGTGTGGAGAAAGTGATTATAGAAAAATTATTTACCTTTTCCCATAATACAAGAACTAGGGGACACCAAATGAAATTGATGGGTAGTAGGTTCAAAACTAATAAAAGGAAATTTTTCTTCACACAGCGCACAGTCAACCTGTGGAACTCCTTGCCCGAGGAGGCTGTGAAGGCCAGGACTCTATTAGGGTTTAAAAAAGAGCTTGATAAATTTTTGCAGGTTAGGTCCATAAATGGCTATTAGCCAGGGATAAAGTATGGTGCCCTAGCCTTCATAACAAGGGCAGGAGATGGATGGCAGGAGATAAATCACTTGATCATTGTCTTCTGTTCTTCTCTGGGGCACCTGGCATTGGCCACCGTCGGCAGATGGGATGCTGGGCTCAATGGACCTTTGGTCTGACCCAGTATGGCCATTCTTATGTTCTTATGTTCTTATGTAACACTTTAAAAATCAGCAAAAGGGTTATATAAATAAAATGTATTATGAAACAAAAGGCAAAAAACTATTCTGTACATAGTTTAGTCCTATTCAGTGTCTACTCGGCGCTTCTTGGCTTGTATCTTGTATTCATTAAATGGAGCATCTCTTGTCACTGTCTAGCAATAGTCTGCAAGCATTGATGGGCTCCATTTGCCCTGATAGTGTTTCTCCATTGTTGCAATGTCCTGGTGAAATCGCTCGCCGTGCTTGTCGCTCACTGCTCTGCAGTTCGGTGGAAAAAAAATCTAGCTTCACTTAACCATGGAAATTTTCCACAGAGGTATTTGAAAGCTGCTTGTGTTTTGTCCATGGCCCTGACAAAGTTCTTCATCAGACCCAGCTTGATGTGTAAGGGTGGTAACAAAATCTTCCTCGATTCAACAAGTGGTGGATGCTGAACACTTTTCCTCCCAGGCTCCAATGACTGTCGGAGTAGCCAGTCTATCTTGATGTAGTGGGAATCTCTTGCACAACTATCCCATTCGCAGAGAAAACAGCAGTACTTTGTGTATCCAGTCTGCAGACCAAGCAAGAGAGCAACAACCTTCAAATCGCCACAAAGCTGCCACTGATGTTGGTCATAGTTTATGCACCTCAAAAGTTGTTTCATGTTGTCATAGGTTTCCTTCATATGGACTGCATGACCAACTGGAATTGATGGCAAAACATTGCCATTATGCAGCAAAACAGCTTTAAGACTCGTCTTCGATGAATCAATGAACAGTCTCCACTCATCTGGATCGTGAACGATGTTGAGGGCTGCCATCACACCATCGATGTTGTTGCAGGCTACAAGATCACCTTCCATGAAGAAGAGTGGGACAAGATCCTTTTGACGGTCATGGAACATGGAAACCCTAACATCACCTGCCAGGAGATTCCACTGCTGTAGTCTGGAGCCCAACAGCTCTGCCTTACTCTTGGGTAGTTCCAAATCCCTGACAAGGTCATTCAGTTCACCTTGTGTTATGAGGTGTGGTTCAGAGGAGGCGGATGGGAGAAAATGTGGGTCCTGTGACATTGTTGGTTCAGGACCAGAAGTTTCATCCTCTTCCTCGTCTGACTCAAGTGAGAATGATTCTGGTGCATCAGGAACCGGCAGTCCTCTGTGGGGTACTGGGTGTATAGCTGATGGAATGTTTGGATAATGCACAGTCCACTTTTTCTTCTTTGACGCACCTTTCCCAACTAGAGGCACCATGCAGAAGTAACAATTGCTGGTATGATCTGTTGGCTCTCTCCACATCATTGGCACTGCAAAAGGCATAGATTTCCTTTTCCTGTTCAACCACTGGCAAAGATTTGTTGCACAAGTGTTGCAGCATATGTGTGGGGCCCACCTCTTGTCCTGATCTCCAATTTTGCAGCCAAAATAAAGGTGATAGGCTTTCTTAACCATAGTGGTTATACTGCACTTTTGTGATGCAAAAGTCACTTCACTACAAACATAGCAGAAGATATCTGCACTGTTCACACAAGTACGAGGCATCTCTGCTCACTTTGGCTAAACAGAAATGTGTCCCTTTGCAAAATCAAACACTGACAAATAAGAGAGCATGACACTGTATGATTTCTAGAGCTGATATAGGGCAATTTGTTCAGCAGAGTGATGTAAGCTTCATTATGATTGCATCATCCATGACGTCTAGGAATAACATGATGCAATTCATATCATGTATGACGCAATACCAGCTTCAGATTGCATCATTCATTGTTTTGCCTAAAAAGCAAGTACTGTCCAAACTCAGTCATAGATTTATTCATAGATCCAGTCAAAGATGTATTTTAGTCATTTCTGGTTTAAATTGAGATCCCTTCCCTTTATAAGTCACTTATCCTCCGCCATTCCCAAGTCAAGGGTCGTATATACTGACCCAATAGCATACCTTGAAAACTAGAGCCAATCAACAATTGTAAGCAACATTTTCGTTCTCAGTGACCCAGAATTAGTAAAGTTTGACTACATTTATTTCAGAAGCATTTTGGCTGTAGAGCAGTGTGATGAGAACCATTTGTAAAATTTCTACCCATCCTATGAAACTTTTATATAAAACCAGCCAAGCCCCACCTCATGGCTGCGGTGCAGTGTGCCAAAGGGTGGCAGAGAAGAGAGGATGCGACAGTGAGGTGGGGCAGGTGAGTGTGTGGCACGGGGGGCGGGGAAGGGTGCAGGAAGACCCAGGGGGCACTAGCACAGGGGGCTGACGGAGGGACAGGCAAAGTGTGGCAGGCAAGGACTTACCACCAGGCCCGCCGCTCGCAGCATCTCTCAGGGTATGTCTACACTAGCCCCCTAATTCGAACTAGGGAGGCTAACGTAGGCATTCAAAGTTTCAAATGAAGCCCGGGATTTAAATATCCCAGGCTTTATTTGCATCTTCCCATCCGGGCGCCATTTTTAAATCCCCTTAGTTCGAGCTGACTGCCCACGGCTACATGCGGCAGTCAGAAGTTAATCCGAACTAAGTCCTTAGTTCAGATTAACTGTTACTCCCCCTAGTTCGAACTAGGGGGCTAGTGTAGACATACCCCCACTTCTCTTTGTTCCTGACCCTTATGTGCCACTCGGTGAAGTCATTGTGCTGCGGCAGCAGCTACTCAATGGACCCCAAGGTGTTGCCCCCGCCACCGCACCTGCCACCCGCACAGGGCCTCCGTCTGTGAGCTGCCCACCTCAGCGGGCACGGGTCTGCATGGTACCATCGGCGCCACCAGCTACCTGTTGCACCTGCCAGCCACTTGCTTGGGAGGTGCCCAGCCCCAGCCCCGCCCAACCCAGCCTGCCTGGCCAAATGCCACTACACCCATTCCCACCACAGGATGGGGTTCTCCTCATCTTTTCTCTCATTCTGGCATTTTCTAGAAACTTCTCAAGTCTTCCAGTGTATTCTCAAATGTTCTCTGTGACAGATGGCATGATGGACACCTCTCCTTTTATAATAGTATAGATTTATGTTTATAAACCCTTAAAATGATCCTTTATGGAAGAAGTATGCCTAGGGTTTTTTTCCAGTATTGTAATATTGATGTGTTTTCTTTGGTCCTTAAAAAGGAAGAAAAATACATTAAACACTTTTTATCATGGCAAGGAAATGATGCAATACCAGTCAAACAAGGTATGTGTTTCACCAAGCTGTGGTTGATATACAATTAAAATAAATGAACAAAATAAGTAAACAAAATACATTTTAAGTATAACAATGTTCCTTGCAGAAATGTCTGAACTTTCCACCATTATTCTGTATGCCATATTTTCAAAATAAATTAATAGTTAGAACTGCATTTTAATTGAGCTAACCTTTAAAGGGATATCATCTGCAAATCTCTACAGGCATGATGGAAGTTACTAAAATGGCACTTTAGTTACTGCAGAAAATATCACACTAAAATCCTGATCCAAAGTCTATGGATGTCAATGGAAGTTTTTAATTGACTTAATTAGGCTTTTGTTCATCCACATACAGTACTCTTTCCCCCCTTCTGTTCACCAGAGAATTAAATATGTTTGTTCTGTTTTGGTCTAAGTTCTGCATCAACAGGGTGAGACAAAAGGGGAAAAATATATTTTGTTTTATCTATGCTTGCATCAAGACTACTATATCAAAGTAGATTGCTACATATTTCCCATCTAGACAAAGCAGTAGTGTACTAGCAGATGGAACCCTAGCAAACGTTTATAGTGTCTAGTATTTTCATCATAACCCCATTGTTTTCAGTCTTTCTTAACTTCCTGATAGTTTCAATTATCAGGCTTTCCAGACCTGGTCTTTTCCTGAAATATTTTTTCTTTAAATTCTGAGAACTAAACTAGTTTGAGCATTTTTGAGAATGAGGGTAACAGGGAGAAAATACAAGAAATTGTCATATAATAGTAATGGTAGTATACAGTACTTGATTTTGGACAGCTCTAAGACTGATGTGTCTGGGAGTACAAAGTTGAAATTTGGCATGAAATCATCCTTAAATGATTAAATGTGCATTTAGTGTTCCTGTTTAAACAGCTGACTGGTTGAAAAACACCCCTTTCTGAAGGTACAGTATATTTTAAATCAGTCACAACACTCAGCTCATAATGAGTGCAGTTAAAAACCTTATCCTGAATGTACATGTGTGGCTAATTTAGCTATACCCTGAAAACACTTCTGAGGGTCCTTTGGATAAAGCAGGAGGAAGTTACTACACTGCATTTGTGTGTGTGTGTTTTGTAAGCTGAAACCTAACACATTGTGGTTCTTCAAAACCCTGTTTCATTCTCTGTGCACCTTTAAATTGTATGTGCCAGATCTTTACCTGGTGAAAAATGGTGCACTCAAAGTGTTGCTCTATTGATTTCAAAGGAGCTTAAGTTCATGGTCAAAGTTAAATGTGTGCTGTAGTGCTGCCCTGACCAGGGATGTTCTCCTTAATTTGGATCTCACTATCTGTCCTCCTCTTCTTTTCCAATGGCAGTATTAACTTATTAGCAGTGCCCTTACTGAATGTTCTTTGGAACAGGGACTCTCTTTTTGTTTTGAGTTTGCAGTGTCTGGCACAACAGGAGCTTGGTCCATGACTGGAGGTCCTAGATGCTATAGAAATACATATACTAAACAAAAATAATACATCTGATACCATATTAACTTGGTTTTTATACTTCGCCTCCACAACATATTTACTGGTAGTCATTTGATCTAACTTCAGGACAAAATCTGCAGTCCTTAATTGAGCATTACTACCACTGATTCCAGAAGATCATTTTATACAAATAAGCATTGCAGAACTTGGCCCTTATTAATAAGCATTTGTTGTGCATGCTGTCGTCATATCTTGTATTGCTTCAGATTCATACCAGTATTTGGGAAATTCCTGAAAGCTCACGTTCAATTATCCACTGCTGAGCACTCTACTTATCTGAAAAGAAATGCAACACATACACAGATTGGATCTCCCTGGTCTGGCACCCTTGGGACCTGACTGGTCCCAGATAAGAGATTTTTCCAGACCAGGGAGGTCATTTCAGGCACCTTCTGCTGGCCCGCCTTGCCGCCCTCCCACTGGGCTTCCTGGCTTTCCTCTTCCTCCCACACAGCTCAACTGAGCCATATGCTGGCTCCTGGGCCCCCAACCTCCTGCAGTGCACCGGCACACTCTGATCCTGGAACATCCATGGTCATCCTGGAACACGGATGTAATCGGACCAGAGAATCCTGGATTTTAGAGGAACAACCTGTAGTGTATAAATATGTTGATGCTGCAGAAAGACAAAGGTAGTGATATCAGTTAAGAAACAAAACCTCAAGGACCTCAAGAACTATACTTCCAACAGCCTATTTTTAGTGTTTAACACCAGGATCTTCACAAAAGTGCTAGTGAGCAGATCAAAAGAATTGCGACATTAATAAGTCATGACAGCAAGCAGGATTCATGAGTAATTTACCAGTCATAGGTCATCTAGAGACAGTAAATCAAGTTCTGAAGAAGACTCCTGTAAGTTTGTGCTTTTATGGAGTGTGAAAAGGTCTTTGATTTAGTGGAAACAGAAGCAGGGTTGGAAGCAGTAACAGAGGACTAGAAGAGCTACAGAGTGCATACTGAGGCCACATGGTTTTAATAGTTTGAGAGATATAACTTGTTGTATTGGTAATTCCTACTTTCAGTATAAGGAATCTCTGAAATGGGTGAAACTTTTCCAAAAGGAAGCTATTTGAGTGCAGTCACTGCATCTGAATCCTGATATAACTTCTTTTGCATATTGTATCTACAATGAAACATCACTAGAAGAGTCAAATGATTAAGCAGAAAAAGATTTAAGTAAAAACATTTACTTCATGCCTGAAGAAAAAAAAAATGAGAAAGTTTGAATGGAAATTCCCCCTCCCCTCAAAAAAATCAAAACAATCAGAGAATCTCAGCCACTTAAATTTTGCAGTCATCCCTTGCTTGAATTTTTCAAATATTGAAGCAATGATAAGAGAGCTCAGTGAGTAGGAACAGGAGATGTTGACTCAGAATAAATATACAGAAAACAAAAATTAAACTCAGGTTAAATGTAGAGGAAAGAACCACAATGGTAGTTAATTTTAGAAGTTGTATAATGAATCTGGTCACCTTAGGATTGCCAGTGTATTTAATGGAACAAGACCATGGATATTTATGGCAAAAAAACCATGGAGGCTTGATTGCATAAGGCTTACGTGTAAGGAACAATAGTATGTGTACAAGTCTTACAGTCTAGGCAATGTATAATAGATATTAGCAGATATTTTTGTCATATACCAAAGCCAAATCTATTTTTCAGACCAGATCACTTATTTCATACAAGGGAAAACAAAGAAAGAATAAATATTCTGGGCAAGATTATTTTTAAACTGGACACCTAAAGTTACCATCACTCCTAAAAAACTATAACTTTATTTTCAAAGATGTTGAGTACCCTCAGCTCCCATTGAACAAAATGAATCACAATGTGGAAACACAGTAATAATAATATTAAAAATAAACACAATAAAAAAGAAAAACGGATATTCTGAATTAGACACTCAGTCCACATGGACTAGTATCATGTCTCTGACAGCAGCCAAAAACAGATATTTCATAGGATGGTGCAGGTAACTTGTAGTAGGCAGAAGTGGAATAATCTGCTCCCTGTCATAGATCTCATCCTAGTCAATAGTAGCGAGATCGCTAATAGAAATGTTCTATTCAAACTTGAGTTAATTCAGGAGGGCCTTATGACTGGTGTGAACAGCAGCTCAGACTGCATCATCACAAAAGGGCCATTCTGGCTTTACAATTTATTAGCCACCAGTCTTTTATCATAACCCCTACTAATTCAGCATTGTTCCTCGCAGTGTAGTCTCCAATCCTTTTCCCATTCTAGATTTAATAGTCTGGCAGCCTGCCAGGGGCTAATCCTGCTGAATCACTTTTGGCCCACAGGATATTTACTGTCATCTAAGGCATTGGTCCTACAGCTAGATGCAGAGATAGATCAATGCATCCATAAGGAGCCATATTGTTGTCTAAGGGGCTCTGCGCAGGCAAAATGGTCTGGACTCCTCAGATCTGATTGCCAGATCATGACCACTGGGGGGAAAAAACCCTGTCCTTAAAAGGTAAAGTGTAACTGTATCCAATAGGAAGAAATTGCAAAACATTTCTTTGCGTGGATCTCTTTTGACTTCCTTTAATCTATATATTTTGAAGAGTTTGTTTGTGTGGATTTGTTTGTGCAAAATAAAGTCACACTTTCCGATTACCTACAGATACCAAATTTTGAATAAACAGTCCTGCCACTCAAATTAGCTGAATGCACTACTTTTTACACTGGAATATGCTGAGTGAACGGTTTAAATCAATGTTTCTCAAATGGTAAAAGGCAGCTAACGGAAGCTATGAGGCTCCGGAGCTGTGGAGCCAGTAAGTAAGCAAACCGCAGTGGCCCGATAGCAGCTTTCTCAGAGTCGGCCCACAGACCACTTTCAGAAACACTGGTTTAAATAATTATTTTTGTTTTTCATCAGAAAAAAGTCATGAGTATTATGATTAGAGTTCATAACAATATTTTCTAACAAAATTAAAATTGAGTCACCTATTCAACAGTCATTTTAGTGCAAAGAAATATTTTACTGTTGCAAATCATAAAATAATTCAAATTAGTTACGAAAAGAGTAATGGAAGCTTTATGAGTTTCTGATTCAAATGTACTATGTATGGTAATTATTCAATAAAATGAATAATGTTTGAAGTTGAACAATTTTAAATGAGGAGGATTTCTTTTAACTCCCTTTTTGCAAGCACATTAATAAAAAATTATATTACATATATTTAATTTCTTGAACTTTCCTATAAGTGTAATCTATGCAAAATGACTATGCCCGGTCAACGATGGGCCTCATCTGCTAGTTTTTTAATATTGAGTCAAAATAGAATCAGATCCAGACCTTCTACCTGAGAGAGATTTAAGCCTTTTGTTGGTCTGTCCACCATGATCTGCAGCTTTGAGACATTAGGGGTATTGATTGAAAAAAATTCCTGACAGTGATAAGTTTGAAATATCCATGAGGTAAAGAAGATGGGTTCAGACTGTATCTGAGTTAAACAGAGGTAGCTTGAGCCTGATTCTCATCCTGCTTAAACCAGCATAACTCAATTGACAAGTGGGGGGGCCTCCGCAACAGAAGGATTTTCACAAGCTTGCCAACTGCCACAATGTTTCAGCACTGAAATGATGACTTAAATTGACAGCCCCCATATCAAAACTTTCAACTGAGGTAAGAATGAAGAGATTAAGGCTGGTTCAGTGTAGTTTAGATAGGAGGCATGATAATGATATATCATATATATAGTAGCCCAATGTCTGTGAGCCTGTAATGCTGACGTACGCGGCCCCGCCCCCTGGCTGTGTACCAGGCCGTGGAGCTCGGCTGAGTGCTGCACCCCTCAGCCGGGCCGCCGCGGGGGTGCCAGCAGCGCCAAGTGGCTGGTTGGGGTCCTCGCTCCCCATGCATGTTTGTTTCAACTAATGCCTACAAATATTCACTATGCTAAGCAAGAAAACGTAATTTAAGAGCCAAAGCATTGGCAAATAAAAAGGTAGAAGCTTATGCTTATTAACAAGATATTTTATTGCTTAGATTTTGATAGCTGGAACACAATCTTTGCAATTCTTTTTAGTCTCCTGATTTAATAGCAATTAGGCAAGGAGGATATTTTATGACAGCTTTCTCTCAAAATTGGGATTCATGCTATTCTTTACTCTGAAAAATGTAGGAAAATTTAGGAAAGAGATTTTCCTTCTGTTTCATTCCTTATACAGGTTTCCCTTATCATAGACTCTAATCACTAAAATAAATACTGTACAGCACTGAAGACAGCAGAGCCTGCTTCTGATCTCACTCCATTGTTATTCATGTGTGTTCATAGAGTCATGGTAGTTTAAGAGGGATGAGACTCGGGCTCCAACTATCCATATACAACTCAAATACACTATGAAACCAACTTTACTATGTCATGGCTTGAATAGAGAATGGCAGTCAAGAGCCCAAGACAGAGGACTCTCTGTAACCTAATAATAAATACACAACACAGTAACTTTCTCAGAAAGTCACAGGATGATTTATGATTCAACAAAATTAAAAGCAACATCAGTCATCTGCCTTTTCATTTTAATTGTAAAACTGCCACAGATTTACTTTCTGAAAAGGAACAGGAACCTTTTTTCCAGAACTGTAGAGCATAATGGCTCAGAGTTTAATTCTAAATTATATTTAAGATAATAAATCATCAGAATCTGGACAGAATCATCAGAATCTGCACACCATTCATTGGAATGAAGATATAAAAATCACAACAGAAGGACCTGAGTACCCACAATTCCTCTAGATCCTCATCAGCTCTGATAATAAGGCCCACAAGGCCTGCTGGTGATATTATCTGTTTAACACAATGGTCACAAACCAGTAGATTGGGATCTACTGGTAGATCTTGGAGCCTCTGACAGGTGATCCTGACAGGTTTGGCCAATGGGCTACAAACCACAGCATTTCAGCTGCTTTTCCCCTCACTGCGGCACACCTCCTGCCCTTTGCCTTAGAGCTGCCTCCTCCTTGCCCCGCCCCTCCCAGCCCCCTGCTTGCTGTGCAGGGAAGGGAGAGTAGGGGGCACTTATGTCAGGATGCCCCCCCACTCTATATTTTGTCTCCAAGGAATGGAGGAGGGGCACAACAGGGCTTGGGATGGAGGGAGTTTGCTGGCTGCTTTTGGGAGTGGTGCAGGGCCAAGGCGGGGGTGAGCCTGCCTTACCCCAACTTCACCACCACCCAGGAGCTACCTGAAGTAAGCAGTGCCCAGCTGGAGCCAGCTGCAAACCTCTGTCCCAGTCATGAACCCCCTCTGACACCCCAAGCTGCTACCCCATCCCTGAGCCCCCTGGACCCAAACTCCCTTACACAGCCTGTACCCTGACCCCCTCCTGCTCCTCAACTCTTTGCCCCAGGCTCAGCTCAGAGCCCCTCACACGCCAAATCCCTTAGCCCAAGACCAGACCCTGTGCCCCAAACCTCTGCTCCTGCCTGGTGAAAGGAAGGGAGAATGGGGAGAGAGGACAGAGTAAACATAGGCAGGGCCTCACAGAAGGGCCACAAAGGAGGCAGGGCAGGATATTTGGGTTTGAGGTAGATCGTGGATTGTACTTAAATTCAAAAAGTGCTCTTATGCTTAAAAGGTTGGAGACCATGGACTTAACAGATCTCTACCCCTGATAATTAACAGGTGTATGATTTTTCCATATTTTTTCTATTGTTTCCATTATAATGTAATTATTGTAAATGATAGAGGCTAAATTGTTAGTTCAAGTTTGGGTTTTTTTTGGAAAGAAAGGAAAAGCACAAACCAAAAAAATATTGTTTCAGTCAATCTGAGACACTCACCATGCTCTTGTAACCAATTCTTTGTGCATAGGATTACTCAGAACCCCCATTGGCTGTCATATTTTATCAACATGGTTACAATATGTCAGGGGGTTTTTTTAGGAACTGTTTTACAACAGCATATTTGAATTTCTATTATGATAATTACCAGGATGTTTGATAATTATCCTTCTGACCATAGTTAATTGTAATTTATACCATTTGGCTGAATGCAGGATAAATCTAAAGGTATTCTGCTTTTGCATGGAAAAACAAACAACATTTTGGACTTAAAGCAGCAATCCCCTACAGATAAAAACAATATGCATGATTCATATACAGTTACAGTATTCTGTACAAATTGGCCTGATAATGCAAAATGACATTCATTGTCAATAACAATAAATTGCTTGATTTCTTATTGTTTAATTTAAATATATTTTAGACATAAATAAATGAACAAACAAACAAACAAACAAATAATATGAAATTGTCTTTATTGTAGGTTCCATATGCCTGCACAGCTTTATGCATTGGATTTACACTAAAATAAAATTTTTGTTTTTTAATTACTCACAGTGAAGGGGCACAAAAATAAAACCTGGCAACTTTATATACTAGTTGACACTTGCATATAAAAAAATCAGCTGTAAGGTATGAACTTCTTGAATGTTTCTTTAAAATAGGAAACAGTCCACTAAACTTTGTAAATGTGAGCATGAGTTCCTATTGCTTTGTGTTCTTTGCACCTGTGCATGCTACAGTTCTGATTTATCAGCATGTCACATTCGCTCTGCACAGCTGTAAATGTCCACATAAGGCACAAGATAATTAGATTCTCTAGCGATTTAAGTTTTTATTCCACACTACTCATCAGAGAATCTGAATGCTTTATAATAAATGATGTTGTAGTATGGAAGTGAATAGGCAAAATTATGGACTTCACTTTGTAGCTTCATAAGAGTAGTCATATTGGGTCAGAACAATAATCCATCTAGCAAAATATCCTGTCTTCTGAAAGGGTACGTCTAGACTATACGCCTTTTTCGACACAGGCTTTTTCGAAAGATATTTTTGAAAAGGAGCATCTAGATTGCACAAAGCAGATCAAAAAATCAATCCGCTTTTTCGAAAAAGAGTGTCCAGACTGCATGGATGCTCTGTCGAAAAAGGGCACCTGAAGCACTTCTGCCAGGACAAGGGGGCAGCCTTTACTTCCGGGTCCTGCTGCATGCTCTTTGCAGAGACACGTGCTTTAAGGGATCCTCCTGAACAGCCGTTGCTCTGCTCCTGCAACTGGCTTGCCTACCTCCTAGAGGGACAGCAAAGCTTCTGCAGTGCTTGCTTTGAGTGCCCTGCTTTCTGAGACACCACAGCATTTTTTTTCCTGCTTCTGTTTTGTGGTTTGAATTGTTTTTTTGCCACGGAGCCAGAGCTGCCCCTGGGAAGGCGATGGCCCCACAGCATAGTGCTTCAGTGCTGCTGCAACTCCATGAGACCTTCATGGTGTTCATGCCAGGTCTGAATTCTGAACCCAGTCTTGAGTCCCTCATTTGGGATGTAGCAACACTGTTCTTGCCACCGAACTTCTTCCATGAGAGGTGATTTTGGAGGCTGGAGACAAGTTCAGACTGGTGGGACTGGCTTGTAATGGAGCAATGGGATAACCAGGCTTGGCTCTGAAACTTCAGGATGCAGAAGTCCACCTTCCAGGAGCTCTGTACCTGGTTTGCCCCCACCCTGCAACGACAGGACACCCACCTGCGCCCTGCCATCCCACTGGAGAAGAGGATGGCTATTGCCCTCTGGAAGCTGGCCATTCCTGACAGCTACCCATCGGTGGGACACCAGTTTGGTATGGGGAGATCTACTGTTGGTGCTGTGTTGATGGAGGTAAGTCCCTCTGGGGGAGGCAGTCCATGAGGAGTAGGGGGACTGTAACAGGAGAGGGTGGGGAGGGGCAATGGAGGGGAGATGGTGGAGGGCTCCTGACCTCACGCCACCCTACTGCTGGGAGCGGCCGCGGGGGGGGGGAGGGGGTCTTGGGGAGGGAATCTCCCAAGGAGTTGGGCAACCCCTCTAACTTCCTATTCTGTGTGTTTGTATGTGTCTATTTCTGCAGGTGGTGAGGGCCATCAACTTGGAGCTGCTGAACAGGATTGTCCGCTTCGGAGACCTAGACACCATCATGGTCGGTTTTGCTGGGCTGGGATTCCCAAACTGGAGGAGCGCTTGATGGAACTCACATTCCCATCTGTGCACCGCCCCATCGAGCAGCCCGGTATATGAGCAGAAAAGGGCACTTCTCCATGGTGCTGCAGGCCCTGGTTGACCACCGTGGACTATTCACTGACATTTGTGTGGGGTGGTCAGGCTGGGCACATGATGCTTGGATCTTCTGAAATTCATACCTTTACCAAAGGCTGAAGGCTGGAACCTTCTTCCCCATGGAAACTTTGTTGTTGGGTATGTGGAGATGCCAGTCTGCATTGTGGCTGATGCGGCGTACCCCCTCATGCCCTGGCTCATGAAGCCATACACTGGGCATCTGAACCTGAGCAGGGAACTCTTTAACACCTGACACAGGCATGTTTGCAGGTGGAATGCGCCTTTGGCCGGCTGAAGGGAAGGTTTAGGTGCCTGCTCACTCGCTTCGACATGGGGGAACCAGAGGTGGTGGCTGCATGTTGCGTCCTCCACAACCCAGTGGAGAGCAATAGGGAGGACTTCCCCCCGGGGTGGGGGGCAAGGGCTGAAGTGGAGGGGAGGCAGTTCGCACAGCCCCAGACAGCTGCCGTTCACCAAGGCCATCAGGTGGGGGTCCACATCCAGGAGGCTCTGTATGAACACTTCTCAGCAGGAGCCCAATGAATTTCCCCAGGGCCTCCCCAATGGGGCTTGTGGGCCTGGGTCCCCTGGCTCAAAACCTGTTCTCCCACAACCCATCCCTGTACCAGTCTCCGGACAGTGAACACAAAACAGACCAAGTTAAATATCAAAAACATAATGTTTATTAACAATGTACGTGCAAAAAAATAACTGTTTGTAAAAAAATAAAACTGTGCGCGAAATGTATTAAAAAAAAAACTTTCTTGTGAAATTATCAAACTGTTTTTAAAACAGTGGAGGGAGGGGGGATGTCAGCCTGGAGGAGGGAGGGAGGGCAGGAGGGCAGTTTAGGGATGATGAGGGTTTCTCCTGGCCCGCAAAACTCTGCCGCCTCAGGTCCATGCACCTAACCGTTCTCGGGGGCGAGTGGGACATGGGACAGTGTGTGTGTGGGGGGGGGGCGGGGGGGGCTGCAGCTGTCTCTGTCCTTGTAGGAGGGGAGGGGGGTGGCAGGGGTGGAAGGGTGGCAGGGGCTAAGGGAGAGGAAGGCGTGGCAGGGGCTGAGGGAGAGGAAGGAGGGGGCAGAGGGGGCTGGAGCAGGTTGAGCGGGAGGATTGGCAATGGGGACAGGACCTGGCACAGCCAGGGCCTCTCACAGGCTTGCACACATTCCAGTCCACTGGGGGAGGAAATCCTCCAGCAACCTATTGTGCCAGCGAGCCTCCTCCCTTGCCCTTTCAGCCATGGTGTAGTCGATCCTCTCCAGGGCCTCAATATGCCTCCTCAGGAGCTCATTATACACCCACCAATGCCTGCGGGTTCCATGGGACCGGGTGGGTGATGGCACAGGTGCAGTGGCAGGTGCGGCTGTGGAGGAGAAGAGGGAGAAGTGATCAGTGTTAGGAATTCACATACTGTCCCTGCTTGTGCTCAGTGAATAAGTCCTAACAACAAGGGATGGGAATGCTGTCACTGCAAGCCCACATCTGGCCCTGCCAGCCACCTCAGCCTCACAGGGGCCCTGAGGTGGCTAAGGCAATGTCTGCCTCCCGCAACTGTGCCCCTCCACCCTGGCCATACAGGCCAGGGAAGTGTGCAGCCACAGTGGGTCACAAGACGTAGGACAGGGGCCTGGAGCAGCTTGTGTTTCCCACAACCCTCACCCACATACCCACTGCCTGCTTGCACATGCACAGAGAGATGCAAGCTGTCCAGGAGGAGCATGACGTGCAGATTGCTCTGCATCCTTTGTGCTCCCACCTCCCCCCTTCTGTGTGTGACACCCTGGCTGCACTCACCTGCACTCGGAGGATGCCTGTGAGGCCTCCTGGGTATCGGGGACCGGCTCGAGGGTCAGGGTCACCTCGGTTCAGTTGGGGTCCTCCTCCTCTTCTTCTGGTAGCTGCTCCTTGGTCTCCTCTGTGCCCACCTGGCAACGCTGCACAGGTGTCTGCAACCCCGTCTGCACAAGAACCTGGGCAGACAGGGGTTCCCCACTACCCAGGATGCAATCCAGCTCCTGATAATAGGCACAGTGGTCAGGTGCTCCCCCTGAGGTGGAGCTGAGCTCATGGGCCTTGGCGTAGCCTGAGCTCCTTCACCTTAGCCCTCACGTGATCTAAAGTCCTGGGATGGTGCCCTTTTTTAGCCAGCCCCTCAGCCATGCGGCTGTAGATCTCAGCATTTCTGCGCCCGGTGTGCAGAGCCTGGAACACTTCCTCCTCTCCCCACAGTTCAAGCAGGGTCAGGACCTCTGGCCCTGACCAGGCTGGAGGTCTCTTCTTGCCCCTGGAGGGCAGCTGGGATGGTCCCTTGGCAGGTCCTTGGGGGCCTTGGGGGTCTTGTGCTTGTGCCATGACCATGTGGCAGGGAGGCAGGAAGAGCCGTGTGCTGACAGGCTTGCTCTGTGGCTTGCTTCCTGTCAGAATGGCTGCCCAGGGTGTCTGTGCCTTTAAAACATAGCTACAGACAGGAACAATAGAGGTTTTCCCTGCAGATGGACTGTCCACCAGGGGTTTTCCCTGGAGGTCTGTTTTTTTCGAACCCCGCCCCCCCCCCCCCCGCGTCCACACACGCCTTTTTTCGACAGAACACTGTCAAAAAAGGCGTTATTCCTCGTAAAATGAGGTTTACCACTGTCGACAAAACTGCTGCATTCTTTCGATGTACTGTCGAAAGAACATGGCGGTAGTGTAGACGTGGCTGAAGTTTTTTCAAAAAAAGCCAACTTTTTTCGAAAAAAACAGTGTAGTCTAGACACACCCAAAGTGATCAGTGCCAGATGCTTCAGAAAAACAAACAGAACAGGGAAATTATTTAGTTTATCCATACTCTGTTGTCCTGTCCCAGAATCTGGCAGCCAGAGGTTTCAGGAAAATCAGAGCAAGGGGATGCATCTCTGACTATTTTGGCTAATAGCCTCCATGTACTTGTCTAATTTTTTTGAACCCAGATATACTTCATCCTTCAAAACATCCCATGGTAATGATTTTTGCAGGCTGACTATGCATTGTATGAAGAAATACTTCCTTATTGCATTAGGTGACCCTCTGGTTCTTGTGTTATGTGAAGGCGTAACTATCATTTACCTATTCACTTTTTTGCACAACGCTCATGATTTTATAGAGGTCTATAACCCTCCCCCTTACTTGTCTCTTTTTTTAAGCTGAACAGTCACAGACGTTTTAATCTCTCCTCTCATGGATGCTGTTCCATGCTTATAAAGAATGTGTTGCCTTTCTCTGTACCTTTTCCAGTTCTACTGTATTTTATCTGGTGGAGTGACTAAAATTGTAAGTAGTATTCACAAGGTAGGTGTACTATGGATTCATGTAGTAGCACAATAATATTTTCTGTTTTATCTTTCCCTTGGCCAACAGTTCGTAACTTTGCTCAGTTTTTTTCACTGCCACAGCATATTGAGCAGATATTTTCAGAGAACTGTGCAAAATTATTTCAAGATCTCTTTCCTTTGTGGTAAGAGCTAATTTGGAACCCATCATTGTGTATAGCTGGATTATGTTTTTGTGTATTACTT
Source organism: Pelochelys cantorii (assembly GCA_032595735.1). NCBI lineage: Eukaryota > Metazoa > Chordata > Testudines > Trionychidae > Pelochelys > Pelochelys cantorii. Next base: position 91,214,350 of record CM064327.1, read on the forward strand.
TGCATTTATCAATATTGAATTTAATCTGCCATTTTGTTACATAGTCACTGAGTTACGTGAGATCCCTTTATAACTCAGGGTCAGTTCTGGACTTTACTATCTTGAGTCATTTTGTATTATCTGCAAAGTTTGCCACCTCACTGTTCTCTCCCTTTCCTATATCCTTTATGACTATATTGAACTGCACTAGTTCCAGTACACATCCTTGGGGGACTCCAATATTTAACTCTACTCTCTCTTTTGTGAGAACTGACCATTTATTCCATCATTTTTTTCATTCTTTTAACCAATTACTGATCCATGAGAGATCTGCCTTTTCTTATTCTTTATTATTTACAAGTTTTCTTTGGTCCTGTCACGAGGCCCCAATTGAAGAAGATATGTAAGCATGAGCATACATTTAACCACATAGATAGTGCCACTTAAATCCACAGGATGGTTCATGTGCCTAAAAGCTTCAGAGGGATAGCTGAGTTAGACTGTAACAGGAAAAACTTAAAAAATAACAAATAGTCTAGCAGCACTTTAAAGACTAACAAAACATGTAGAATATCATGAGCTTTCGTGCGCACAACCCACTTCTTCATTAACACATGTGTTTAACAACCTTTCCTGAATCAGGACCTTAATCTCTAAAATAGTCATGTAACAGGTGTTTAAAAACCTTGAATACTGCTGAATTAGTATAAGATTTTTTTCATCTTGAAGTATCTTTGCAGACACAGAGAGCAACGTATTACATACGCATGTATACACGTGTAACATCGACAGACCCCAGTCTGCAGGTGGGATCAAACCTGGACATCTGGAGCATGATGAGTGAGCTTCTACCACATAACCTAACAGCCACGTAGCCCTTAGATAAGGCTGAAGAGCAGATTCATTAATCTCTTTAAGTGGTCTCGGTGCCACTACATCGGGGGGAGCAATAAGTGGCCTGCAGCTAGTCATGGTTCGCCAGGCTTAGCCTCTGACAGGCAACCAGATGCTTTATTTATCTGCATGTCCACAGGTATGGCCACTTGCAGCTCCATTCCTGGCCAATGGGATCTACAAGAAGTGGTGACCTGGTCCACGCCACTTCCTGCAACTCTCATTGGCAGTGAATGGCCATTCGTGGACAATGGGAACTGCAAACAGCCGCACCTGCAGATATTCAAGTAAATCAAGTGAGAGCAGCCCACCAGGGTCTTACCCTGGAAAACTGCTTCTGGCTTGTTACCAATGCTGCACTAGGTGGAACAGAACACAATATCTAACAGGTGTATGGATTAAACTCACAGAGACACACATACACTTAAGAAAACTTGTTTCAAAATGAACCTGGTAAACCACCTAAAATCTTTCCAGAATGAAAAGTATTCACTGAATCAAGAATTATCTGATGATAAACTCAAAAAGCATTTTGATTATTAACTTAAAGGTGTTCCTAGAAATACTCACCTTAAAAAAGGAGAGCGAGAAAAATAGCTTATGCAAAGCTTAATAGTTGTTTTATTTTAAAGTTGTCCTTGACTGAACTTTTACTATGATGCACTGGAATAAAACAGCTGCATTGGAATAAAAATCAGAATTAACATTTTACCTTGACAGCTTATTTACATATTTATATTATGGTAATGCATAGTAGTTTATATACTAATTAATAGGATTCTTCTAACATAGAATGATAAAGAACATTTACTATCTTTTCAAATGTTTGTTACCATTAGGGCATACAGGTTTTAATTATTCTAAAAAAATTGAATTGTCTCAGCCAATCATAGCTGAGAGGTAATGCATGGTAACTGAAATACACCATACAGTTTTTTTCTCTTTTATGCATCCTTGGCCACTGATTACTGAGAACACCCAAACTGCATTATGTCTTTGCAAATACTTTTCAATAGAGTAAGTTTTCACATCTCTATTTTGTCTGCTATAGTCCCTCTCTGATAGGCCACTTTACTCAGAACTTTCATGAAGTGCACCATCAACACAGACAGACTTCAACTTCTCATCTCATTAAAATGAAGCAGAAAAACTCCAAACTTTAAACAAGGGAAGGACAAAACTAAAATCAATATTTTAATATAACTGCCAAAGGATCTTCTTTTGCTTGGGTGGGGGGAGTAAAACCCATTCAGAGGCTGTTTTTTCTACTTGCCTTTCCACATCACCAAAGCACATCACCACCATTTACAGATGAGAAAGACTTTTATGTAAATATCTAAATAATGTATTCTGCATTTAGCCATGAATTGAATCAGTTCTTACTAGCATTATTATTTATATTGTCTGAGTACATGGAAGCCTTGGTCATGAACTGGGGCTCGTTCTTGCTAGGTGCTGTACAAAAACAGAATGAAAAGATGGACCTTACCCCAAATAACATCCAGGCTACATAGAGGCCACGAGACAACAGGTGGATTCAGATAGATAAGTAAGGAGTAAAAGAAAACCATGACACAAAACTGGTCAGTGTGATAGGCCCTGGTCTCAGTATATCAGCTGTTTATCTCTTGTCAAGTTTTTATAGGTTTCACAGCAAAAGGAGAGTTTCCAAGAGGGATTTGAAGCACATGAGATATTCTTTGCAATTGTTTATAAGGAGCTTCTCCCAAGAGTGAGGGATAACACTGGAGAGACAATGATGTACATGATGGAACATGGAAGGACAAGATTTCAAGAAAAAGAGCATAGTTAATAATCACAGGCAGCTGACAACTTCTGAGTTTTGTCAGGAGGCGATTGAGATTTTGGCAAGAACTACTTCAGTGGAATATTGGGGGCACCACAGGAGATAGATTGAGAGGGTAGAGGATGGATTTGTAGGAAAGCAAATTCTTGTCCTCTAGCTTGACCAGTCTACTTTATTCACACGTAAACAAAAAGCACCCTCAAATTATCACTGCTAGACATTGGGGCATTCCAACTGTGACTTGTTAAACACCATATAATATATCACATACATATCTATCTATCTATCTATCTAACTAACATTACTTTATATTTTAGAAATGTCTGTCTGTCTGTCTGTCTGTCTGTGAATCCATTTGTTCAAGAACTCCTCCGAAATGGTAAGAGCTAGGACGACCAAATTTGATATGTAGTTTCCTCTTATAATAACTTAAAGCATGATCAGGATTTGGTTATGCCAGGATAATAGGATGTGCCTGGAACTCGATTGTTTCTCATAAAATGGAAAGGGAGGTGTCTGGAAGGAGGGACAGTTATACAGAAGAATGACCACAGGGTGCAGCAAGGGGCCAGAAATGGAGACCAGGACAGCTATAACCCCATTGGGCTAGCAGTGGTAAAGAAAGGGACAGCTATCTATTATATATTTCTAAGAATATGTTTGTGTGTCTGCCTTGCCTCCCCCAGCTGGGGGACATGCACCTCTCTCCTGGTTGTACATACTGCAGTTACAGTGGTCACAGACAGGTGCTTCTCACCTGGCTCTAAGTTGCTGCAGTGAGAGAGGGCTGTGGTGGTCCTCTCTCCCTAGGGATGCCTGTATTCAGAACTCCTCATCCCCAGCCCCACACCAGAGAACAAGGATTTAAATGAAGAAAAACAAAAAAAAACTTACTTGAATTAAGGACCTGAGCAATATTAGTTATATATGATGGAAGAAACAGATCCTCCATTTATTTTGTGGCTTTAAGTCTTAGCCATAACACGTTAGTACTGTAGATTTTATTTTAGCCTCTCAATGAATTCATTTATTTTTATTGACATCCTACAAATCTCATCTCTTCTAATTTCGATTCTTTTGTCAGTTGATATTCATAGGCATGAAAACTTATCATGTCCTGTAATTTTCTGCCACATTTGAATGTGATTACCATGTTCTGGCTCTCTTCTGCACTACACAGAGCATGGAAGCACAATTTCCATGTTATTTTATAGTCTAGCCGTCTCTAAAGGTCATTAATGATCTTAGTACAGTTACTGTATTCATCAATTTATATGCTGGGAGCCTGGAATGTCTGGCCTGTTATTAGAGGGAAAGGAACCAAAGGGCATATTCCAAAATTCATTGAGGTCAATGGAAAGATCCCTGTTGATTTCAGCAGCCTTTGGATCTGGCCCTCTAGCCTGATAGCTCTGAGGCAGCATGCATATTTTTCAATATTTGCTAATGCCACTCTGAATGAATGCACCCCAAGGAACAGTCCATTCAGTATATTTAAATGATTGGGAAAAAAGTCCACCTAAAAGCGGCCATTATTTCTCTATTAAATTGAATAGTCCCCCGAAGGAAATGGTGGAAGCCACATTATGTGGAACATTAAAAACTAAGCTGAACAAAATGCTAAAAATACTCTAAACTACAATCCTGAACTGGGAGGTGGATGGGAAAAATAGCTCTTCTGCATCCCGATTTTCTAAGACTACTATGATTAATTGAGAGGGTCGTGGGACTTCATGAAGAGTCTGTCTTCTTTATTTCTCATTACTCAAATATTGTGCTGTGGGACTACAATGGCATGCCATTAAAGTGATCACTCATATTAATTTAAAATAAATAAAATAATAAAGTAGTAAAACCCATCCAGCCTCAGGAAAGGCAACAAACCAAAATATGTATCATTATTTGAATTAGGTCAGGGTGTTCTAAATGGTATTAGCATTAAAATTGAACGTTCTAGTGCAAAGCAGCATGGCTTTAACATTACAATGAGATTTTCTGACATGTCAAAAAGATATCAGCTAATGGTGGCAACAGATTTTTGGTTTTTGATACTATCGAGACATAAAATTAAGTGGATTATATTAGTTACCTTTAATTTTTAAATACTGGCTTATTCTACTAGCACAGTGTTTCTCAACCTTTTTTTTTATAAAGTACCCCTTTTTCAAAAAAAAAAAAAAAAGTAAGTATCGCCAGTACCTACAGTTTTCAGACACACAATTTTTTTTTCTACCATTGCAACACATTTGTTTAAACAACTTAATTGTAGCTGGGCAGGCAATGAAATTTTTGGGTGTAAAAAACTACAAAAATAATAAAGCATTCTAAAACTTAAAACAAAAATTCAGTTTTCTCCAAATTTCAGTTGTGTTGATGTACCCTCCAGACTTCTCTCAAGTACCCCTAAGCGTACTTACACCACTGGTTGAGAAACACTGTAATAGCACAAAAAACACTGAATGGTTTTCAATTTCCTTTAAAAAATATTATAAAATACATTAAGTATTACCATGAACAGTGTACAAAGTTTTTACAATGAACATTAACATTTGTTATGAGGAACATGTGGCAAGATACTTTATTTTAATTTTTCTTCTAATTATCCTTTAAAAATTCTACAGCTAGTAATTGTTATTGCTAATGGACAATGGTGCCTCAGAGCTAAGGAAAGCTCCAGAATCACATCAGAGCCAAGTACTATACTGGGCATCTGTGAGGGATACATCAATAAACAAAATCTATAGTTCAAAGATGTTTGGGGCAAATCTAATTTGAAAACAAAACCAAACTCACTGAACAAATGTTACAGTCTGAGTCTTCTTTTACTTGTGTTGGTTTAAATAAGGCTATGAAAATGAAATTAAACCAAAGTACAGGGAGAATGAGACCCAAAATTAGGTCAATAACTACAGATAATGATGTCTCTGTACCAGAAAGCTTGACTATTCTTTAACCTTTGGAGGGAATAAAACAAACATTAGGGGGAAGTAAGAGTCACTGTAGGAGGCTCATTCATCACTATCAGTCTGTTCAAACTAATTTTGGCTGTTTATAAACATCTCCTTAATTTGTGTATCTGATTCCTTTTATATCACTGCTGTCAGTATGCTCCTGTGCAGTTCTGACTCCCTGATGTGTGTTTTTCTCTGGTGCATGTTTAGGTTTTTTTGGAATCTATAATAATTAGCTTTTCATTCTTCTGTCTTATTTTGGTGCAGTTCCTTTACTTTTATGTACTTCCTTTCCTTCATTTGTTTTAGATGATGGCACAACTTCTAGCTTTGATCTATGTAGATTACAATTGAGACTGAAATACTTAATATTGCTAAGTTTGTACTGTGGGTTCTAGAAAATTTGAACAATGCCTCTGAAAAACTACATCTTATACTTCCATGCATTATCAAACAGAATAAATACAATACTGAAACCTTCAAAATGGGTAGCACACACCAATTTTCATGGAATGATTAATTAATTTTACACACACACACACACACACACACACACATATAAATGTCCCCTGCATTTTGCACACATTGGGCCAAATTCATTGAAGTCAGTAGAGTTCACGAAGGAGGAATTTGATAAATGTAATAATTTTCACAATGATAAAAATAATTAGCATTTAATCAGCACTTTTTATATACATGACACTGTATTTATTATCCTCTTTTTACAGATGAGGAAAGTAAAACAAACATTGGTGAAGTGACTTGCCCAAGCACCCACACCAAGTTGGTGGCAGGTCAAGACTAGAACCTCAGACATCCAATGTCCTCCTCCCAGCTCTGATCACTGATCCACATTGGCCTTGGTCTCATGACATGGCATATTTATTTTATAGTTTCTGTGAGTGAATAACCAAACTGTTGTTTTGTGAGCTGCCAATTGTTCAACCACATCTATACAAAGCTGAGCAACTTGCATGAATGGCTTCCAATAATCACAATCCTCTGTGCCAGTTTCAAGAAACTCAGTTATTGTTGTGACACCCCTCCAAATGTTTCAAAAAGACACCCACTTTATGGAGATCATGACCAACATGGAAATTCCTGCATCTGGCACCATATATCCTAATTTTCAAAGGAGAAAGACTGAGAGCTTATATGATATTTGTCTTGCAAGCTATGCATTTTAAGATAAGATTGACCTGGTATTTAAGATACAAATGCATAGCAGCAAATACAAAAAGCAAAACATTCTCTGCTGACTGTCCTCTAAACCTCTCAGACTCTGAAACTCCATACATTAGCTGAAGATTTGTTCTACCCCAAACAGCATTCATCTTAACAGCTGCAGGCTGACAGTTCACATTAACTGTTAAGGCACAGAAGAGCATGACCCTTGTCCTAGACATCTCTTGTTCTATCTTATCAAACATAATAATAGTAATAATAATAATACAATATTGTGCTCCCAAGAAAATGCCAAGGACCAAAAATAGTCAGCAACATTAAGAATATAAACCCATGTTTTCAGCTAACTGTCTTTGGAGCTGTAACAAAGAATTCAAGAGGAGTGTAAATGCCAAACAAACCTTGTAAAGCCTTACAAGTGTGTGTTATTCACATTGATTCAACAGCCAATTTGACACATAACTCCCCTGGTTAGGGGCCTATCTTTGATTTTCCCTCTCTCTTACCTTGCACAATTATGGAGTGTCTAAAATTTGCAGCTTCTTTTTTCATAATATTTCCAGAATCAGTCATTTGCTCTGTGTTTACCCATAAAACTCTAATTTATGCTATGTTCTTTCTTATTTTGATGCCTGCAACTTCCTCCTCTCTGAACTCCCTCACACACATACATTGCTGCCTTCCAATCTATTCAATAGATAGCAGCTAGAATCATTTTTCTTACCTTTCACTCTAGCCATCTTTGATGAATTAAAGTCGTGGTAGAACCACAAGAAGAAAGGAAAATAGTGGCTGCGTACCTCAACGAGACCCTGGTCTGCACTAGGGAGTTATTTCGAAATAACCTCCCTCAGGTTGAATTTATAAGCAGAGCGTCCACACTACCAAGCCGGTTATTTTGAAATAACAGGCTACTTATTATGAAAGCTGTATTCCTGCTTCCCTCAGGGAATAACACTCATTTCAAAATGGTTATTTCAAAATAGCATTTGTGTGGATGCTCCGGTGCTGCTATTTCAAAACAACTACCCCCAAAAGTAATTTGAATTAATTACTCCCCAGTGCTTCCTGGGGCTCTAAGTCGAAGTAGCACATTCACGTTAACAGAGACTGCTTCAGACTAATTTCAAGGCTTCCTCATAGAGGGGACATGCTATTTCAATTTTGTAAAATTGGGAGTTAAGTTGAATTTAGTTATTTCAAAATAATTTCCTAGTGTAGACATGCCCTGAGAGTCTCTTTTGGTTGTGATGAGACCTGTGTCTTACTGTGTGTTTGTACTACACCTGGCAAATGAAGTTCCTGACTCTGACTGGGGTATGTAGGTTTTACTGTAATTCAAATAGTAAATAAGATAATATTAGAATGTGACCCTTTCCATAAAATTAAGTTTTGGGTGCACCAGGTACACCAAGATCTACCTGCAGAATGTGAGCTTTTCAGAAGTTGAGCTTTTCTGATTGCCTGTTATTTGAGAAAAAAATGAAAAACTAAACAAAAAATCACATGCAGTTTCTAGTACTTGCCTTTACATTTGTAATGTATCAAATAGAGCTGTAGCTCCTCAAAATTTTAGATGGATTTATATGCACATTTGGTTCTCTGTTATTCTTATGTGACCTGCTGTCATGCCCAAAGTATACATTTTAAAAAGGGATAATTTTAATAGAAGATTTCTAAAGGACAGTTAGTATAGGAAATTTAATTAAAAGGATAGTCCCAATAGTTGCCTGGATATTTCTCCTAGTGGCAAAATTCCCATTGATTTCAGTGGAAGCAATTTCAGCCCTGATAGTGTTTGGTCTCTGTACAACAACTTTCCTCAGAGGACCTCAGAGTATTTAAGAGGAAGAGTGCATATTGATCTCAAGTTTACATATAGAACAGTGATTCTCAAACTTTTTGACCCCCACTCAATGCAAACCTTTCCATTAACTACCAGCCAGCCACTCATGATGACAAAATGGATGCAGGAGTGAGTGGGACTGGAGGTCTGGCCAGGAGATAGGGTGCAGGTGCAGGCTGGGGTGGGAGGTCTGGAAAGGAGGTTGGGTACCGGAGTTGGCTGATGGTAGGGGATCTGGAAAGGAGGGAGGGGGTAGGAGCAGGGTGTGGGGGTGCAGGGAGTGGTTTCAGTGGGAGGAGGGTACATGAGGATGGATGGGGTGTAGGGTCTGGGCATGAGGGGGATGGTGGGTGCTTACCTGGCTCAGTGTCTCCCACCGCTCCCAGGAACCATCCTTTGCTCACCTGCTGCTCCCATTGGTTGTGATTCTGCTGTTCCCTGCCTGGCAGTAAAGAATCAGGCTCCATGAGTTGAAAGACAGTGTAGAATGCTACAAACAGGGTTGTATTTTATGCTACTTTGAATATGTGTGAATGAGTGCAGGAGGTGCAAGGAAATAGACAAGCAGAGCTAATGTCTTATGTGATTCTAATCTATCAAGGGCCAGTGGTGACCAAGTCTGATAACAATGCAGGCAGTGAAGTTCTTCATGAAATAGTCTCAAACAGAACCTTCACCACTAGCACAAATTGTGCCTCTGGTAGGAAGGATCAGCATATATGCAAAAGATTTGCAGGCTGTAGTTTTTAAAGATGGGGAATATTAACTGTGGTTGAGGAATAACAGAAGAAAGCTTTTGTAGATACTGCCTTTAAGACATCAGTGTGGAGAAGCAACAAGGGATTTCACTTTCTAGGGCAGTCAGTCTGATACAGCTGATGCTGGAAAGTTTCACTAGGGCCAAAAATTTAACTCTAGATGCTCTCATTAATGTCAGTGGGAGCTGTTGGATGCTTAGCACTTTGAAAAATCAATCTACTCATTTAGGCACCCTAATGGATTTTGGAGCTGAACTTTAGCCCAGGTGTACATTAGAAAAAAGTTTTCCAGTACAGCTATACTGGCAAACATACCTGGATTAGAGGTACTTCATATTGCCAAAAAGTGCTTTCATTGGTATAGGACTTTTATGGCTGGTATAACTTCATCTACACCAGGGTTTCCCAACCTATGGGTCAGGACCCAAAGATGGGTTGCCATTACATTTCAAAAGGGTCACCAAGTGTCTCCCCAGGTGGCTCTTAAGGAGCCATTGACACCTTTGAAAAGGTAGGCTCAAAAAAGGTGGTACTCAACTTAATTGGTTTAACAACCTTCAGTTAGTTAAACCAGTCAATTGAACTGAATACCATTTCAGTGACTCAGAACAGAGTAGGGAAATATCCCTGGAGGTTGGCTAGGGAACCCAGAGAAGAAGCAGCGCCCAGCTCAGGTAGGTGGGGGTGGGGGTGGGGGGGGAGAGGAGAGGCGAGGCGAGGCTGGGACTGTGACCGTGCTGGGGGGTGTGTGCGGCAGGTCCAGGGTAGAGGCTGGGACTATGTTCGGGGGGAATTGGGTTGCACTGGGAGGGCTGGAGGGTGCCTGGTTCTGGGGGAGGGGTGGGTGCATTGGGATAAAGCAGTGGGCTGGGGCACCTGGCTCTGGAGGAGGGGAGGGGCATTGGGTTGGAGCGGGGGGAGCTGGAGGGTGCTGGCTCTGGGGTAGGAGAGGGGCTATTTTAGTAAATTTTGTGATCTGGATATATTTGCATATATGCAGCTGTGCTAAGCTGTGGCCCTCGGCATGTGCTGTGGGTATCATTGTGGGCCCTGGGGCTTCCAAAGCTGAGTAGCCCTGGTGTAAATAACAGCCAGTAATATATGCCATCTCAGACTTATCATGTCGCACAATCATAATGCGTGTAAGTGCTTTTGTTAGTAAAGCAGCAATTTGGTGTTTGCTTGGCACAATCTTACTGTGTGCATGTGTTTTTGTTATTAATACAGCAGGGGATTGTAAATTTAATTTTGCCCTTTATTTGAAAAAAATGACTTCAGCAAAAAGAAAGTATGTTGACGAATATATCAAGTATGGATTTACTTCGATAATTACAGCAGGAGGGGAAATGCATCATATGCGTGGAAGGTCTTTCCAATGAATCACTGAAACCAAATAAATTGCAACATCATTTAAATACTAAACACCCTCAATTTAAGAGCAGAGATGTGGATTTTTCTAAACAAAAAGCAGAAGGTGTCAAGAAATGCCGAGTTGATGTTGGTGGGTCTTATCAGCAACAAAAATTAGCTGCCATAGAAGCCTCATATGCTATAGCATTGAAAACTGCGAAAGCTAAGAAAGCGCATACCATAGCTGAGGATCTCGTTCCCAGTACCAAGGAGATATTCGCTTTTTGGTAGGTGCAGATGCTTTGAAAAAGCTGCAACCTTTGTCCATGTCCAATAATACAATTAAGCGTAGAATTACCGACATGTCTAACAATATCAAATCTCAAGTCATCAAAGAAATTAAAAATTCTCCCAGAAGATTATTCAGTATTCAGCTCAATGAAACAACTGATGTGTGTAATCTTGCACAACTGATGGTGTATGTTCGGTATATTAAAAATGAATATGTAAAAAGAATTTTTGTTCTGCAAACCATTGGAAACCACAACCACTGAACAGGATGTGTTCAATATCTTGAATATTTTCTTTGAAGAACATTCCATAGAATGCAGCATTTGCACAGATAGGGCTCCTGCTATCGTTGGTTGCAAGTCTGGATTCCAGACCCTGGTTAAAAAAAGGTTTCTCCAAAAGTAATTGGAACTCACTGTTTCATCCATCGGCAAATACTAGCAACTAAAACTTTACCTATATCTTTGAACCAGGTATTTAATGACGTTATTAAAGCTGTAAATTTTATTAAGTCCAGCACACTCAGAACTTGCATATTTAAAAACCTTTGTTCAGCACTAGGTTCTTTGCATGAAGTATTATTGTTTCACACTGAAGTAAGGTGGCTATCAAAAGGCAAAGTTCTAAACTGTGTGTTTGAGTTATGAAATGGACTTAAAATGTTTTTTATATCACAGAACAAAACTGAATTTGAATATTTGTTTACAGAAAACAAGAGTTTGTATAAAATAGCATACCTAGCAGACATTATTGGCCTACTAAATGTGTCACTTCAAGGACCAAATTCTACAATTATCGGATAATCGGAGAAAATAAAATCCTTAAGAATGAAACTCCAATGGATTTAGAAAATTGGTATAAAAATGTTTCCAACCCTCACAATCTTTCTCAAAGAAAGTACAAATGACATTCATTTTAATGACCATTTGCGATTGTCAATACAGAAGAATTTGAGACATTTAAGTGATGAGCTACTCTGATATTTTCCAGATACAGATGAAAAGTTGTTTGCTTTTGCAACAAATCCTTTCAGTGTGGATGTTTGTGATGTACCTGAAGGCACCCAGGAACAATTTATCGATATGATCAACAGCAATGATATAAAAGCAGAGTTCTCAACCATGCTAAATAATCAGTTCTGGATCAGACGCAGGGTGGACTACCCACTTTTGTCAGAAGTTTTTTTGAGAATTTTACTTCCATTTCCAAAGACTTTCTGTGTGAATCAGGAGTCTCACATTTGCTTACAATTAAAAACAAATATTGAAATAAATTAAACGTGGAAGGTCTTCAATGTGCACTCATCACAACAATTCCGAGGATACAACAGTTAACAAAGCAAATGCAAGCTCAACCATCCCATTAATTTAAGTTCAGGTGAAACTGTTTGGTAAAATACTAAATTTTACTTTTTTTTTTGAATAATGTGTGTTGTTTCTAATATTTTTGTAACATGTGAGAGACTCCCAGGCCCAGAGCGTGCCCCCCAAGCCCTAACTCCCAGCCCGAGTGTGAGACTCCCCCTGAGTGTGAGACTCCCAGAGTGTGACTTCCAGCCCAGGTGTGACTCTCAGGCTCCTGAGTGAATGTGCCCCCCACATACCTGACTGTGAGACTCCCAGCCCCTCCAGCCTCTGAGTGTGGGGTTTAAGCCGGGGCGCGTGAGCAGTTTGGGGATGAGTGTCTTTCCCCCACCACAACTCAAATAAATGTAGTGTTGTTATTTTATTATTAATGTATTTTCAGTTTTTCTTTGAAATTACTGCTATGAATATATAAACAGGAGGGGGCACAATTTTATATTCTTGCCTCAGGTGCAAAATTAACTAGTTACGGCACTGCCTCCCCCTCTATCCCCCCATTTTTTAATTGCCTTGGGTCACCAAGTCTTCCTGAATTATCAAAATGGTTCCCCATCTGGAAAAGGCTGGGAACCACTGATCTACACTAAAGCTTTTGGTATGGAAAAGTTGCAAAATAAAGAAAACAAAACAACTCATGCTCCTCTCCCCCACATCTAGCCAACATTATTTTACTGACAAAAGTTTCTACTGGAACCCTGACTTCAGTCACAATTTAAAATAATCATCCAAAAAAGAAGTATTGACTATAAATGGGTGGGAAATAATTCCCCCTTCTCCTACAAAAAATGTGAGGCTTCATCAATTTTTTTTTATTTTAATTTTTAATGTTTTGACCAACTCTGGTACCTATTCTTAAAATCTTTTCATGATTTTTAATTTTAAACTCTTTTCTATATCTGTGACAGTTCGTGGAAAATGTCCATTAAAGTGCTTACAAATGGCAGAGAAGAAACAGGAAGGTGGAAATGATTTCATTCGCTATATAAAATTGTGAAGCTATTTTCAGTTCCATTACAGAAGAAAATGCCCCAGAGACAGAAAGGTGAAGGAGCAAGGAACCTAAGGCTGGGAATAAGTGTACTTGGAAGGGGGTTTATTGTTTTGTCATGAAGTGATCAAGTTGTTTAAGAGAGGAGCTGAAAAATAAAGTCTGTCGAAAATCATCCAAGCAGAGCAAAGCATTGGCTAGACTGAAGCAAAGTGAACCAGCATTTCTAATTGTTTAGTTGAATTAATATACTTGTGACTGCTCAGCAAGAAAACAAAAGCGAGATCTATCATCTTAAATCTGTAATAAAATGCATTGGTGTGTTAAGTTTCCAATGGCACGGACAGAAAACGTGAACGAAAAAAGTTAACCACACACAGGTATTCCTAAGGGTCTAACTCAATAGAAAAGCAAGTGGTTCTGGGTTCAGCAACAAAACCTGAACTGCTATGCAATTTGTGGCATGCTACTTACCATCTCTGCTGCTACTTTTATTACTAAAGCCTACAACACTTGGCAGTTTGGGTTCACAGGAGATCTTTTGCCTCAAGATTTTGTTCACATATTTCATACTCCTTTGAATTTTGTTTTGAGCATTGGGTCCAAAAGGCTCCTAACCCTCAAAATTAATCTTAGCCCAAACTGCTGAAGTTCGGCTGGTTTTCTGTTAAAAGTATATTACACCACAGTATATGTTCACATTATTAAATTGTTATCTGCATTATGTTCATACTTAACAGTCCGAATTGAGACCAGGTCTCGTTGTGTGAAGCTAAACTCTGAACACACACATAGTAACAGGTATTCCTGCCCTGCAGCTTACAGTTGAAATAGACAGCCAAACTAAAATAGGGAGGGTAGGAGTGCTTTCATCCTTATTTTTGCTGATAGGGAACTGACAGATTGAATAAAATTTTGAAAGCACCTATATGGTTTACAATAAGCCTAAGTCAGTGTAAATGAGGAGCCTGAGGTCTTAACTCGCTTTTGAAAATCAGATTTTAGGCGCTTTTGAAAATGTTACCTGTGGGGACTTGCCCTGCTCCATGCCCACCGATCACTTGCAGAGAGACACATTACAGAGCTCGTTTCCTTTACAGCTTTGGTTCCCCATCTTAGCACAGGAGACCTATTCCAGTTTTGTTGCAAATGGGACCACTGCATCTACGGAGAATCCAGGTGACTTTTGTTTGGGAGGTCAAACATTTTCCATTTATTTAGAGCTTGAAATAAATTTAAAAAGGCATTTGGCTTCACATTTACTGCATTGGAAACTATGCAAATTAAGACTGGGCTTTTTTCTAAGAAAAATTTCAGAATAAGTAGGTTTGAAGGAACATGTTCTCTGAAATGGTTAGAATCTTGGAAGATATATCAATAGTTTCCTTCTCATAAGACACTGCTTTGTGAGCTCTAAGCATCTGCACTCTAGTGACCAATTCGATCACTGTCCACTGCAGACAGCACACAATATTAATTAAAGAAACACTAATTTCTGATGCCAGCACTTACAAATATTTTTCCTAATGCATGTACCGATCCAATGGGCCCCAAAGTTAAAAACGCTCTCCTAAATGGAAACTATGAGCCAGCTGTGAAAGGAAATGTTGACTCTTCCTCTTGGATAACTTTATGGGGCTGGTAAGTTCAGTTGACCTTAGCTTCATTCCTACACTTTACAGCATATGCACACATGTACCCATGTAGCCTGTTGTTCAAGTGTGGCAGAAGCACCAGATGTTCAAAGATTCAATCTGCTACATTTTTGCCAATTCAACAAGCACCCAGATCTGACTAATTCTGAACTTCCTCTCTCCAGGGCAGCCTTCTTAATGCAAGACAACTTTTGTTCCTTATGGATTCATGCATCTCATCCTCAAGGCCTTCATTTACATTAGAGATCCTTCAGCAAGCTTATTTTTAAATTAATTTTGTTGCCATAATATTAATCTGTGAAAAAGTATTACAAAATTTAATATAAAATGTTAATGTTGCTATTTTTTTTGTTTTACTACCCTTGGAATGTAGTAGGGAATCATATGCCTACAGATTAGAATTCTATAGGTTGCTTATTAAAACTATAGAAGAAAAACACTCAATTCCATTCTATAGTGTTATAAAAGTATTAAAATCCTAATAGTTTGGTAAATTTCCCTTGGATTTTATAGATTAAAATATATATAAAATACATAAGATATATAATTAGTTGTGAACACAGAAATAGGATTTCGCATGTAAAATTTGCCAGAGATTACACAGAACTACTGGAAATGTATTAGATGTTTGCAGTTATTGAGCTATGCAGAACTTAAAAAAATAAATAAAAAATTTACTTAATGGAGTAAAATATTATAAGCAGGATTTTTAAAAGCAATGAGAATTGGCCTCTCTCTGCTTCCATTAATGTCAGTTGTAAAACTCTCATTGACTAAAATGGATGTGAATGATGTTGTAAAGATGGGAATCTGTTCTTGGGGAAAAAAAGATCATATTTTTGATAATTTTCCTATCCTGAATTGGGACCATATATCAAAACACGTTAAATTTCTCCACAAGGGATTTCCAGAAAAAAATTATTTTGGGAGAACCAAAATAATTTTTTTTTTAGCTTTCTGGACATGAAAGGCTCATAACACCAAGAACATGAAATTGACCAGGACCTTCCAGGCAGGCAGGTGGAAAGTGTTTTAGCAGCAAAAAAAAAATAGTTTTTTGTGGCAAAAATTGAAATTTTCCCACCAAATTTTTAGTTTTGTGAAAACAGCTTTTTCCATCAGAATCATACTCCCATTGAATTTCCTGACCATTTGTGGTATTGATTTCAGTGGAAGTTGAATTAGGTCAATGTAGAGTGAAGTCAGTGGAAATTTTGAGTGCAAAAGTTCCAAACAAATGGATGCCCCAGCCTATTTTAAAACCAGGCAACTGAAAATCCAATCATCCAGTTTAAAATAAGCCTGAGCATCCATCCATTTCTTTGACACTCAAAAGTTCCACTGACTTTACTGGAAATTTTGAAAGTGCACAGGGTGTGAGATACTTCTCTTTATGTGCCAAACTCTAACAGGCGGGATTGATAGAAACACTGAATCTGTAGCAGGGTGAGGGAGCTGCAGACAGAGTATTCTCTGATAATCTCTCTCAAATTAGGCTGTTTTGTATCTTTTTTCCCCAATCCAAACTAGTAAAAATGTGTTTTCCTTCACAGTACACATAGCACATCTTACAGGGGCTTTGGAGGATGGAGAGTTTCTTCAGTGTTATAATTTAAGGAGGATGGAATATTTTTTCCTCTATTGAAGGTCTAACTAGTTATTGCATACAATGGAAACTGAGACTACTTATGCCTTTATGTTTAGCTGTGTTTTAAAATAATTGGCAAGAACACCCAGAGAGAGCCTCCTTTTTGTCTGTTTTTAAAATGAGACAACTAAATCACAATGCATAACAGAACATGACTCAGTTACAAAAAAGGGTTGGCTTGTTTTTGGTGGGTTGGTTGGTTTTAAGAGTAAACATTATTAGTGGAAAAAGAAATATAGTCGATTAGGCTATACGTTTCCCTTACTCCAGTATTTTATTGCATTTGATTTATCATTTGATTTATCATAAGTTCTAAGACTGTAACTGATGGAACTGATCCCAAACCCACTTCAACAGGAATCTTTTCCTAGTTTTCAGTAGGGTTGGGTCATACATAACATTAAGCTACCCATCACAGAAGAACAAAATAAAATACTCCCATGAAGAAGAAATTGGTGTTAATGATGTGGGGATACTTCTTTAGTCCACCTCGACTAGTGCTGGTAATAGGATTCTTAAAATCATCTTGTTCACTTTTCCAGGTATCACAAGCAAAGGGCTAGATCATGCCTTCGAGGCATAGGCTTGCATGTGGTTAAATGTGGAGGAGGGAACTCTTATTGCTTTAAACAGATGTGAACATTGGTAGAAAAAATAAAAGCAAGCTTTGGTTTCCTTTATACCTCAAAAAATGTAAGCTGACACTGTGCATGCTAAATATGGACCAGAAGAATTTATTATTTATGCCTTTGAACATAGGTTAGATGTTCACACCATGCATTTGTGACCTTCAAACAAACGTTTTGAATAGTGTAAGGGAGATCCAGTGTGCCTTAGCTATGCTTCTTGCAAAGTAGCTTACTTTGCCTATGGATATTTTTAAAAGGGCAGCAAGAAGAATGAATTAAAATATTTTAAAAATTATGGTTAGGATCATTTAAACCCTACGCAAACCAGGATAGAAATACCAAGCTAGCATTTTATGGATTTGTGAACTGAGAACTTGAGAATTTCTAGAGAGGGAAACAAGTCTTATTTTTGGTACTAGCATGCCATGTATTGACTTGGGCAATATAATAAGACAATATAGCATTAGGAGTTGTTACTCTGTATCACTGTCTTTATTGCTGCACTGTAATCTATAATATATAAAGTTTGTATGTTTGTGCGCTAATAAGTTGGACACTATAAGAGCTACCGCAACCAAACCTTTCATTCAGGAGAAGGTTTTAAGGGACTGTGGGAGGGAAGAGATGAGAGACTGACGCCTCTCCCCGGGGCTGCACGGAGCTTGGCAGTGCGGGGAGAAGTGCCTTCCTGGGGGAAGTGGTGGGAACAGTCACTCACTAAGGCTGGCGGATGGACAAGTGGAGAGAGGGCTTGGGCGCCAGTGGCAGGCACGTGGCTCCCTTCCCCCTCCCTCCCCTCAGGCTCCTCACCTCAGTTAAATCAACTTTCCCGAGCAACGCCGGGTAACTCCAGCTAGTATAGCATATTTATGAGGAAAATAGCAGCTCCCACAACTACAGTGAATCAGTCATTAACACAGCAGAAAAGTCTCAGACAGTATTTGGCTGTGGCGGTATTCTCTGTTCTTGCTTATCAAAGTAATTCAAGATCTAAACCCATTATTAGTGCTAAATGCTACTGCTACTGTGAATCATTCAATAACCTATTCATTAGACAAACTTCCATCACAAAGCAAATCCTAGATAATCTCTTCACATCATTTTGCTGCAGGGCCAATCCTTATCAAATAATTTAAGCGCAGAATGATCTTTGCTTTTTGTGGCATGATCAGACAGACTATGCTAATACCCATATGATTCTGAACATTTTCCATTTCAGACTGGTGATGGCTTTTCTCCTTTAATAGTCAGACCATCTAACAGAATCCATGGGCTAGAAATTGCATGAATGGATAGTCCACTAGAACATATTATTCCATTTCTCAAACTTTTTTACAGGAAGAAAAGGAAAAGGTATCTTTGGATGGAAAGGAGAAGTAACTGGGAGTACAATGGGAAATTAGAATACTCAGGATAGGATTAGGGGAGGAAATGAATCATTAGGTTGAAAACAGCATGCTGGACTAAAGATCAGTAAATAGGACAGTCAGGTAAGTAGGCTAAGCCAACTAAGGTAAGAGGTTCAGAGGGGTAGCCAAGTTAGTCTGTAACTGGAAAAACAATGAATAGTCTAGCAGCATCTTAAAGACTAACAAAACATGTAGATGGTATCATGAGCTTTCATGGACACAACCCACTTCTTCAGATGAAGAAGGTAAGAGGGAGAGCATTCAGGGAACTATTTAGATAACAAGGGAATTAGATAACAAGGGAAGCCTCAGAGGGGTAGCTATGTTAGTTTGCAACTTAAAAAAAAACATCTTAAAAACACTGAATGGTCCTGTAGCACCTTAGAGACTAACCAAAATATATCAATAGCATCATAAGCTTTTGTGGTCACAACTCACATATATTTGTCATCATGTGAAGAAGTGGGTTGTGACCACAAAAACTCATGATAGTATTAACAACAAATGTTAGAAATGCAGAGATGAGATAAAGAAGATCAGTATGTGGTTAGCTTCTTCTGCAAGGGGATTAATTCCGGCAAAGAAACTAAGCACATCTAAAACAGTGTATTTTAATATATAGTAAATGCAATGAAATGTGTCTGGTATATAAAAGGGAGAATGTTTCTGTTTAACTTTGGAGCTGTGATGTGCCTTACATCTGTCTCATCAGCATAGCTCTGCAGTATGTCAAATAAAGATACCTGAGTAACAAAGGCTGGAGTCAAACTGAGTTTTTGATAAGTCGAGGGGAAAGAGGTCTAGGAGGGAAACCCAACAATAACCTTGTATACCCTTGGATTTTAGCCACCAGAGTACATTTCAGTATACAATTTTTTCTGTAGATTGCAGGTTTATAAAGAAATAAGAAACTGAAGTTAAAGATGACATTATTTACATTAATATTTAATCTCACAGCATTTTGACTTTCTTACATTAATATTTTTTTTGGTGTCCCTCTTTGAATCTGTGTTGCACATTGCATTCTGTTCTTGGGCCTCAGCAGATTTATGATGGTGGACAGAGCCTTACAATTCCACAGCTTTCCTATTTTTCCTCCATTGCAGCTGTAGTTCATAGGGTTCTATCTCCTGATAGTTCCCATTTGGAATGTAAGATTAAGCCACATTTTGTGCTATATGCAATGGCAGCAGAGTGATAGCCAATGTCTTATCAAACACCAGGGATCAAACCTCCAGAGATAAAACCAGAAATCTTTGCAACTTGAGTTTAAGAGCCATGCTCTTTGGTGAAGAACTGTAACAGAATCACATCCTTGCAAACACAGAGGGGACACAACCCAGTAATATTTCTAAAATTGATTAGTAGGGCTACGTCTAAACTATACCCCTCTGTCAGCAGAGGGATGTAAATGAAGCACTTTGAAAGTGCAAATGAAGTGGAGATTTAAATATCCCGCACTTCATTTGCATAATCACATCATAGTGCTGTTTCAAACAAGCATCTAAAGTGCGGTTTCATTTTTGACATGGCGCTTGTTCGAAACAGCGCCATGACGTGATTATGCAAATGAAGCATGGGATATTTAAATCCCCGTTTCATTTGCACTTTCAAAATGCTTCGTTTACATCCCTTTGCCAACAGAGGGGTGTATTTTAGACACAGCCTAAGGGTATATCCTTCCCGCTTATTTATAGGTGCACAGGATGGCATGCAAAGTGGGATTGCTCATTCTTTTGGCCATTGCATTTTTTCTATCAAACATACATTCAACACAGACACAGTTTCAAAGGAACACTAGTTACCTTGCCGCTGAAGTGTCAGAAGCAGTTGCTGCTACTGCTTATTGTCATGTTTTTGAAGGATGAAAACCAGAAAGCTAACACCACTAAGGGACAATTGATTCTCTATAGTCTATTTTTCCAGGTAGCCTTCTGCAAGAGAACTATTGATTTACAGTTTTTTTGGTATATTTATCAAACCTCCTTCTTCATAGCATCAATAATAACTCACACCATGAAATTGAAAGGAACAATTACCATGGATGGGCAGAGTCCAATTTGCAACCCATGGGCCTCTGTGAACACAGCAGTGAGCATTTGGAAGCTTTAAGATACCTACTTCAGTATTAACCATGTTATTTCTTGAATCAGAGACTAAAGCCAAAGCCTACTGGGGCAGGGGGGGAAAGGGGGCTCAGCATTCTGTGTTCATCAGTGATCCAATACCATGTTCATTTTTACAGTTTTACTATAATCCTTCATATAAATTATTTGTCTCCAATTCCCAATACAAATAGCAGCCCCTTGCTCTGAGCCACTGTCATGGCCATGAGGAATGGCCAACAGCCTGGGGATTAACTATGTCCCCTGTACCTATCCAGGTAGCAGTCAACCAATAGAAATGCAGGTAGGGATTTCAAACTGAGACAAAGGATTTTTTGGGTTTTCCCTCCTTTGTCTCTGAGCCAGTTTGCTCTCTAGATATTAAGGGAGACAGAACACATGTCTCTCTCCAAGAAAAAGACTCTTCATAATGTGTAAGTAGGGTAAAGTCTAGATAAATCTGTCAGGTTTTATTGTTCTCTGGTTTGGGAATTTGGATCTGATGTCTGTGCTATTAGAAAAGGTTTTCCCTCTTTTTTTGTAACTAAATTTTGGCCCATAGGGGAATCCTCCATGAGTATATTAATTGGTGGCTCTCACCATCTAGTCATTCCAACTATGCTTGTAACTGGGGTATTGTTTTGATAATAAAAGTTCTTTCTTTTTTATTTAACCTGGTATTGGTTAATTTTTGTGTCCTGGTTTTACTTTAACGCTGAGATTTCCCAAGTGATCTCTTCCCTGGTTTTTCTTGTAATACTTGGGTGGTGGCAGTGGGATTTTTTAAAAAATGGTTTTTATTTCCCAAAGTCCAGGTGTTAGGATTTTGGGGGAAGTTTTGTACCAAAACCTGTAGAGATCAGGTTTTGGGGTGCTTTTATGGGGCCCCGCTTCTGCATTCATTGTGCCAGAGTGGGGAACAGCCTTGACAGCCACACTTTGCTTGATTTGCAATTGAGCACAATATGTATTTTCCTTTGGAAAAAAAATCCATCATTGGTCTGTTTACAGCTCCAAAATAATCTAAGAGAGCATCCATAATCTCTCACAGAACCTTGTAACAGACATTTCACGTCATGACCAGGATGTTATTCGTTTTCAGATAATGTATTATAAGACTTCTTTAAAATAAACACCATGACAAAAGTGATGTATTGTTGAGGTGTACAGAGCAGATCAGGTCAGCTGAGTCTTACTGTTACATGGCAGGGGTCCCCTTGCCATCAGGCACTGAAGTGCTCGTAAGATTACACTAATGTATCCAGATAGTGTGTCACTGCAGGTGGGATGATTATTTAAGGGAACCCATGATAAGATGTTCTTAGGCCTATTATCTCATCTTGATAAATAAATTAATTAATAAGTCCCTGCCAAAAAATGTCAGGACTTAAAATTTACTTTCATTTATATATTTAAAATCATCCCTTGGATGGTTATTACATGAAAGGGAGAAGACCAGTGCTATTGGGCATTATAAAAATGAACTGCCAATCCTGAAAGAGTTTGGATAGGAGCCAAATGCATTTGGGGACTTACTTGCAATGTTCTATATTTTGAGCCATTTTGAAAATTGCATTTTAGAATGGAAAAAGCCAGTTCAGCCCAATTATGATCACTTTTGTTAGCCCACCATTATTTATCTATATATATTGGAAGAAAAGAGGGGTTGTTAAGTAAGCAATTACAACCCCATAATGAAAAGTTTCAGGGGATAGCAATGTTAGTCTGCACCTGCAAAAACAACAAGGAGTCTGTGGAAGCTTAGAGACTAACAAATTTATTAGGGCATACGTTTTCATGGGTAAAACCCACTTCATCAGATGAACACACAAAAGCTTGTGCCCTAATATACCTGTTAGTCTCTAAGGGTAAGTCTACATAGCAGAGCTAAAGTTGAATTAAGCTATGCAACTTCAGCGGCGTCAATTGTGTAGCTTACATCAAAATAGCTTAACTCAGCTTTAGGCACATTCTCGACAGCAGGAGGTTGAAGGAAGAACACTCTCCCTTTGACTTCCCTTACTCCTCGTAAAATGAGGCTTACAGGAGTTGGAGTAAGAAGTCCTCCAGCTTGACATTATTTCGAAATAAAAGCTTGTAATGTAGACATGTAGTGCTGTGTAGACATACTCTAAGCTGCCATAAGAAACTTCACAATGAAAATCCCAGTGTATTGCTAGTGTGATAGTGCACATTTGAAAAAAAAACCAACAGTGAATTTATAATCTTTTGACACCTTAAAGGCTTGTCAAAAGTCATGGCAGCTGTTTTCTAGCAGTGCATTTAGCAGAAGGACTTTTTGTCATTTTTTCCACGCTTTGTAGTTTTGCTGATTGCTACGGCTTTGATTCCTGAAACATCTCAAAGAAGATAGATAATAGAAGCCAAAGACAGTAAATTTATAATGGTATTTAAATGTACACAACACAATTAAAAAGTTTCATTCTTTAGCTATGAATTTTATACCTAATATAATTTGATAAGAACAATAAGAGGATTAACCGAGCCAAAGGGCAGGAAAAAAACAAATCAGCATCTCTATAGAAAAAAGGGTTTTTTAATGAAGCGTTTTCCCGGCCTGTAAGTATATGAATTCCATTCTCTCTTTTGATATAATATAATCTGGTCTAATTTGTTAGAGACTAAAAAAGAGCTAGAAGGACATCTCCACCTATGTCCTACTGACAACCCATCTAGGTGGCCTTGTCCAAATGGGAACAGTTGGCCAATAGTGCTCATACAATGAACGGGAATAGCGTTATGACTAGAAAATCAAAATGCATTTCTGTGAAATTTTTTCTTCTTTTTCAATTTTTTCTCCTTGCAGGTAGAAAATGAAACCAACAAGCATCATTTCAATTTTCCCAGCACAAAACCAGTTTATTTTTTCAGCAAATATGGAAATTTTCCCCTGGAAATTTTGATTTTGCAAATGGGTATTTTCCATCAGAAAATTATTCTGATGGAAAATTCCCTGCCAGCTCTAATTACCAATATAATCCCCTCAAAATAATCACTTATGCCCCTATACCATTCAATTTAGATTAAGTCTCTTCCTGAGAAGCATAAACTAAACTGAAAAAGCCATTTCTACCCTGAAATAAGTGTCCACTTGTGTGAGTTTTCTTATATCCATATAACAACAACATTAGTTTAAATGTAATCTTCAGTTATACTGAAAAACACAAATAAAAAAGCCCCTTTCATCTATGTAGAGAAGGCTAATAAAAGGATTATTACAACAGGGAGCTATATCTGGTATAGCAATAATTGTTGTCTTCTACTATGAAAAGTGGAGACTGGATAATTCTGGGAATCTAGAACTATTTCCAAGATAATTATGTGACTACTGTGCAAGTCTTCAAGTAACAGTTGTTTTTTTACTGATGTTTGTGTTTTAACCAAACACATGTCCTTCATTTAAATGTATGACCATCAGCCATTTGTTAATTTCCCTCAAACCTGTAAAATCTGTACCGACACTTATTTCTGTGGGATTTTCCTTAATATGGCTCTTTCAGAATAACTGACATTCATCCTGTGAGTTTGAGAAAAATGCATTTGTCTTAATCCAACTGTCAGGTCTCACAGAGTTGCTTGCTCATTTGTGAGTAAAGAAAAAATAGTGCTGAAGTCTGCTTACAGTAAAGAACAGAGAAAGATGGTTAATACATAATTGATAGTTTACGTATGCAGAGAAGAGGGTGGAAAATCAGTGATGGAGAACTATATATGGGGGGGAAAGATCAGATGAAGCTAGGCTTATATCTAATGTGCAGTCATATTGGGTAGGCATGTTCTACGCCCTCCTAACTCCAACAAAATCGCTGGAGCAGAGTCATTCTCTCTCTGGGCAAATGTATGTGTGTTCTCTCTTTCTTTATATTATATATGAGTGACATACCCAGGGCAGCCGATTACAGTAGCTTGGTAGAGGGCAAATATACAGAAAATTGGGGAAAAAGAAAAGACAGCTTTTGTCATGCTCTCCATTTTTAGCACCATTCCTTAGATCTGTCAAATCAGGCTGGAGTTTGATATGAAAAGAATGTCCAGGACTATACAATTAATACTGGTGGGCTGGAAATTGCTGCTGATGCTGAGTACCTGCTTGAGAAAACTTTAATTTCCTACATGAGGACCAAGAGACCATACCACATATGGGTAATTTGGCTATTTCTGCCCTGGAGGACACTATGTTACCTATGCTGAAGATGAAAGAGAAATGATTTGTCTAGATTCTTTAGGATTGGATCCTGACACTAGCCATTTGGACAGTTCACACCTAAACAAAACATCTGAGCTATCCTGTTGACAGGAACTAATAATTTATTTGCTCTTTAGCATACAGTTTTAAATAGCAGGAAATCTCTGGCAGATGCAGACTGCCCATTGTTGACTGCCCATTTGTCCACTATTACCCCAGGCACTTTTATAGTAGCTTCTCTGTCACTCCACATGGTCGGTATGGTCTCCTTAAAGAAATCTCAGCAGCAACATTGTTCCACAAAAGGAAAAGCGATGTAGCACTTTAAAGACTAACAAGATGGTTTAATAGGTGATGAGCTTTTGTGGGCCAGACTCACTTCCTCAGATCATATCCTGGAAGAGAATTGGCATGACCATATATACCAAAGGAATACAATGAAAAAAGTGAACACATTATTAAACTGACAAATCAGATTTAGTACAGGAGGTGGGGTGAGGGAGAGGGAGGGGAGGAATAGCTATTTATGAGTCAATGAATGGCTAATCAGGGGTGATAAGTGGGGAAAAGGTAATTAGCATCTTTGTTAAGTCCCATTCATAAAGTGTCAAATTTAAGCATGAAAGAAAGTTCTGAAGTTTCCCTCCGTCATCTGGTATTAAAGTGTCTTTGAAGTAAGGTGCATGTATTATGGCTGTTAAGATTATGTCCAGGTAGGTGGAAATGAAAAGCAACTGGTTTTTCCTTGTGAAGATGTCTGATGTCTGATTTGTGGGCATTAATTCTTTGGCGAAGTGTCTGAGAAGTCTGTCCAATATACATAGCAGAAGGACACTGTTGGCACATGATGGCATAAATTATATTTCTGGATGAACAGGAATATGTGTTCTTGATCATATAACTGACATGGTTATGTCCAGTGATGGTGTTACCAGAGTAAATATGTGGACAAAGTTGTCAACAGGGTTTGTTGCAAGAGAAAGTTCCAGGGTTGGTATTAATGTGGTATGTCCTGTGGTTGTGCTCTGATCCCACTGACAGAGACCAGAAACTTCAAGATCTCTACCAAACATTTGTAAATCTCAATTACCCATCGGGGGAAATAAAAAAACAAATTGAAAGAGCCAGATGAATACCCAGAAACCATCTACTTCAAGATAGGCCAAAGAAAACCAACAATAGAACACCACTTGTCATCACCTATAGCCCCAAATTAAAATCCTCCAATGAATTATCAATAACCTACAACCTAGACTGGAACAGGATACTACACTCCGAGAGGCTCTGGGGGACAGACCCATAGTCTCCTTTAGACAGCCACCTAACCTCAGGAAGATTCTTACCAACAACCACAGGACATATCACATTAATACCAACCCTGGAACTTTCCCTTGCAATGAACCCAGTTGCCAACTTTGTCCACATATGTACTCTGGTGACACCATCACTGGACCTAACTATGTCAGTTATATGATCAAGAATACATATTCCTTTACTATGTGTTTGCTCAGTACCTAGTGCAATTGGACACCTTTTTTATTGGAACCTCTGGGCACTGACCTGCTGCAAATTGCAATCAAACATCCTCTGCAACAACAATCTTGAAAAGCTAGGGCAGGGTTAGTTCAGAAACATCCTCTGGTATTCACGTTAATGTTTCTCTGAACAGGAAAGGCATGCTTCTCAGGCTAGTATTTACTGATAACAACCATTGCCTCTAGCCACTTATCCAGCCACTATGTATCCAACTAAAGTCAATGGGACAACTGAAATGAACTAATTGCTACAGGGTCAGAAACTAGACATGTCCACCTGAGGACATAGTATTGAGGTTTCTGAATTAATCACCCTTTTCCCTCATGTTACTTTGAAAAAAAAAATTGTCAGATCCTGTCCTGGAACAGAAGTCAGAAATCTCAGCTTGTGTAAATCGACATCATGCAATTGCAATCAATTGAGCAATGTTAAGGCATACCAGCTAAGGATGTGGGAGCTGTTTTTAGGACTCTTTAGTGAAGAGATTAAACAACTTGGTGTAAGTTATATTTCCGTTTGCTGTATGAACTTTTAGCCTAGAAAAGCTTCTAGAAAATGAGGCTACTTCATTCTTGCCAATTTCTATCCCAGAGCCTGGTGCAGGAAATTAAAGCTGGAGATATGTAAACACAAGAGAGTCATTTACATCTGAAATCCAGTCCTATCTGAATTGCAGAAGGAGCAGATGCTGAGCTAGATTTAGCCCCATTCTAAATCAATCTTTCTTGAATGGAATTGCACCTGCTTGCAAATGGACTGATTCTGTCCATTTGTCTTATCCAGAGTGCACGCAGCATCTTACTTATCGCCCAAATACCTAAACAAGGGCTTAATGCAGTATAACTACAGTACTCGTGAATGTGTAAAATCCCGTGACTCATGTAGTTGTGACCACCTAACCCCCTGGTTCAGAGAGCAATAGGAGGGCTTCTCCCATCAACATAGGGAGGTGGAGTATCTATACAGAGAGGAGAAAGTCCTCTGTCAGCAGAGATAGTGTCTTCACTAACCATTAAAGTGGAGGAACCCTACTGCTACCACATAAACCTGAACAGTTGAACAGAAAATAAGACTCATGGTGTGAGAGAGAATTTTTTAACATCTTAAGAGAATAGATACCTGATTATCAAGTTTAGAAATGCAGATCCCCAAATAAGAAGGAAGCCTGTAGGATTTCATAGCTTGCTGCCCATAATTCTGAATATCCAGTCCTTTGACAGTACTTCATTTTAACTCCCTGTCATCTACCTGGATATTTCATTTGCCTTTAGGGTGCACGGGTTTGAAAGAATGTAGGACTACATTCTAAAAGGTGCGGAGGAGATATAACTGTTTTACTGGATTCAGAATAGGTTTCCTAGGTGTCAGAAATAACAAATATATTTTTGCCACGTAAGGACATCTTTGAAAGACTATTTTGCAATGAAATATGGAAAACTGTATCTGCCCATCCTACCTGGGAAAAGTCTTGTTCTGTCAGGAATTTCTCTGACTATTTAATAAAACTTTGTAGATACGTTGTAGTAGTACTCAGAAAATTGTAGACCATTTGACATTAAAGTTTGCCAGGTAAGCTCTGGTAAACTTTCCTAGCGTCTACACAGCCAAACTTTTATTTCAAAATTAATTTGAAATAGCAGAGCATTTATTTTGAATTTGGTAAACCTCATTCTATGAGGAATAATGCCAAATTCGAAATAGCTATTTTGAAATAAGTGCTGTGTAGACACTGAAATAGGGGGCCTCCAGGGTGCCCTGATGGCCATTCCAGCCTCAACCAAGAACACATCTCTCTCTCCCCCCCTCCCCCGAGCCCTTAAAGGAGTAGACTCTGGCCACAGTGCCTGTGCCAGCTCCAAGCCTGCCAGCCCAGAGCCAGCAGTCACTGCCCCTGACCCAGTGGCCCCAAAACATGAGCTAGCAAGCCACTGGCAGCCAGCCCTCCACCACTCCCCAGGAGCAGTCTGCCAGCTCCCAGGAGCCTGCCAGGGCCCGGAGAAGGCGGGCACCTTTCTGGTCCAGAGCGGAGATCATGGACCTTATTCAGGTTTGAGGTGGATGCCCCCAGCGTCCATGATCTCCACACTAGATGGAGGAATGTGGCTGTCTATGGCAGGATAGCTGCCAGCCTGGCCACCAAAGGCCACATACGAACCCAGAAGCAGGTTTGCATGACAATCAAGTTGGTCCGGCGAGACCCCTACCCCTGAGCCCTGAGCTTCCCCTCCCTCTTCTTCCCCTTGCTTCCCTGTTTCACGAGGCATAAAGGATCTGCTGACGAAGGGTTCTGGGGTCGGCAGATCCCTGTCTAGACTGCCGCGCTGTGCCAACAAACAGCTGATCGGCATAGCGCAGTGGCCATTATTTAAATCGCCGCTTCATTTCCCTTTGTCATCCTGCCTCATCTACATGGCTCCATCGATGGAGCCATGTAGTCTAGACACACCCTTACAGTCCATTTATCCAATCCATATTCCCTTAACTTGCTGGCAAGAATATTGTGGGAGACCGTACCAAAAGCTTTGCTAACGTCAAGGTGTATCACATCCACTGACTTTCCCATATCCACAGAGCCAGTTACCTCATCAGAGAAGCTAATCAGATTGGTCAGGCATGACTTGACCTTCGTGAATCCATGTTGACTATTCCTGATCACTTTCCCCTCTTCCAAGTGCTTCAAAATGGATTCCTTGAGGATCCCCTCCATGATTTTTCCGGGGACTGAGGTAAGGCTGACTGGTCTGTAGTTCCCTGGATTGTCCTTCTTCCCTTTTTTAAAGATGCCTTTTCCCAATCATCCAGGATCTCTCCCAATCTCTATGAGTTTTCAAAGATAATGGCCAAAGGCTCTGCAATGACATTTGCCAACTCCATTTGCCAACATTCTCTTTTCGACTTCCCTTACTCCTCGTGGAAGCAGGGCTACCAGCATGAACCGGAGCACCCTTCTCAGTTTGAATTAGCATGTCTTCACTAGATCCCCTAATTTGAACCCTGGAAGATCGACAGCAGCAGCTTCAATTTGCTCTGTAGTGTAGATGTACCCTTAGAGCTCCAGGAAGCACTGGTGAGTAATTACTTTGAATGACTCTGAGAAGTAGTTATTTTGAAATAGTACAGAGGTTGCACCACACTACCACTATTTTAGCATTATTCCTCATTGTGACGGATTTAGTTCTGGGCGCGAGCACACAACCCCCGCCTTGGGGTTGCGGCCCAGCAAGCCCACCGTCTTAAAGCTGTGCAATGAATAGTTAAAGGGGTGTGAGCTCCCGATGCCCCTGCATAGGGTGGATCGGGGCCCAGTGTGCCCGGTGTCCCTGGCCCCCCCCCCGTTCGGGGCACCTCTGGCTCTCACCACGGGTCTTGGGGTGGAGGCCCCTTTTGAGTTTCGCCAGTTCGATTCTCTCCCACATTGCATGCAGCATTGGAGAGATTCTGGGGTGGCTAGGGGGACCTGGGCCCACCCTTTCCACTGGGTCCCAGCCCAGGGCCCTAAGGGCTTGGGTCTTGACCCTTACCCAGCTGATGGGGTCCCACCTGTAACGCGTCAGCCCACAGGTGCCAGAACGGCCCTGCCCTGGGCTGCTTCCTAGCCTCCCTTGAGTCCACGGTTTTTGGTCCCGAGTTGCTGGCCCTTACCTCTCCACCGGAGGTAATCAGGAGCACTCTTCGCGGCTCTCGTGGGGTCTCGGCTTCCTGTCTCCACCAGGGGGGAAGGAATCACCTCCCTGGCATCCTCCCCTTTGCTCCGGCTCTGGGGTGGCTTTTAAATCTCCCCCCAGAGGTCATGCCATCCTCCCTGTCCCCACACCTGGCGTTGCATGTGTCCCTGCGCCGGGACGCAGGGGACATTGTTGCATCCCGGTGTCCCCTGCCTGGGGTGCGCTCATCCATCCTGGACTGCCGGCTGGTCCTATTTGCTGCGGTTGCAGGACTTTGCTCCACGCCGGGCTTGGCGAGCGCAGCGTCCCGGCCGCACGCCGGCTGGGCAGCTCCTCCCGGGCTTTCTGCCAGGGCCGGAGCCGCTGCCCACCTGGTTCCAGTGCGGGCCACCACTGGCCCATCAAACTCATAGAAAGCAGGAGTTATTTCAAAATAATCAATCACTTTTATTTTGAAATAATGGGCTTGGTAGTGTGGTCGCTCTGCTTGTCTATGAGACAGAGGCAGCAAGGAGGGGGAGAGGGGTACTTCAAAGTGGCAGTGCAGCACAGCTGAGCCAGGGATCAGCTGTGTGATGCTGCCATTTTGAAATCCCAAGGCAGCATTTCAAAGAGGCAGCCGCTGCACAGCTGATCCGCGGCTCAGCTATGTGGCGCTGCCCCTTTAAAATGCCGACGCGCCATGGAGCCCAGGATCAGCTGGGGACTCGCCAGCTAACCCCAGGTTCCATGTGGCATTTCCCCAGAACCCGCGGTTAGTTGGGGATTCCCCAGCTGACCTCTGACCCCAGGTTCTGGGGAAATGCTGTGAGGAACCCGGGATTAGCTGGGGAGTTCCCAACTGACCCCAGGCTCCACGGCTGCCCCTTTGAAACTCCAAGCCAGCATTTCAAAGGAGCAGCCACCGCACAGCTGATCCCGGGTGTTTCAAAGGGGCAGCTGTGGAGTCAGCTGGGGGCTCCCCAGCTGACTCCAGGTTCCGCACAGCATTTCCCCAGAACATGGGGTCCCCTGCTGACCCTGGGCTCCGTGGCTTTGAAATGCACAAGAGCCCCCACTCGGTGGACAACTCGGAGTCAGTTATGTCTACACTTCATTCCTCTCTCAAGAGAGGAATGCAAATGCAGACACCCGAAATTGCAAATGAAGCAGAGATTTAAATATCCTGCGCTTCATTTGCATAATCACGTTATGGCACTATTTTGAAATAGGAGAAAAGGTTATTTTGAGGGAAGGGTTTTATCTCAAAATAACCCCATTTTTTCTCTCGAAATAGCACTATTTCGAAATAGCATCATAACGCGATTATGCAAATTAAGCGTGGGATATTTAAATCCCTGCTTCATTTGCAATTTTGGGTGTCTGCATTTGCATTCTTCTCAAGAGAGAGGAATGATGTGTAGACATACCCAGTGGGACTTCCCGGTGGCCCTGGGCTGTACGTGGAGTTCAGCATTCCTCCTTTGAAAAGTACAAGAGACCCAGCAGGGGTTCTTGTACATTCCAAAGGAGAAATGCAGATATGCCTATTGACTAGTTGAGTAATCGATGGAAATTTCGACTACTCAACCAGTCAATTAACTGCAATTTAACATTCCTCGTCTAGACTGCATGCTGAAAAAAAATTTGGAAAAGCGGACGCGCTCTTTCACCATCCCTTGTAAACCTTGTTCTATAAGGCATGAGGGATGTGTTGAAAGAGCACTTTTTTCTGAAATTTGGCACCGTGTAGATGCACCAAATTTTGGAAAAGGCTCTTTCGAAAGTAAATTGGAAAAAGATATGCAATTTGCGTACTGCAAACTGCGTATCTTTTTCTGATTTAACTCTGCAGTCTAGAGCAGCCCTTTAGTGAGTTTAGCTCTCATGGAGGCTGGGACAGACCATCTCTTTCAATCAGGGAGTTAGAACCAACACCCTTATACTACCCCATCACTACTACTCTACTGACTGGTAAACAAATATAGGTGAGAATCTGGCCCACTATCTTCAAACACAATATAAACATTATCTAATTAAATCTCAGGACATTCCTGTAAGGTGGTTCAGGCAAATGGCTTTCTCCCATATAAGAAGATATGTTGTAAAAGACTAGTCAATACCGTAGTTGAGTGGACAATTGTTCAGACAGAATCCACATGCAATGAATAATAGTACAAATGAAAACTATTTATATTTTCTAGATTACATTTCCAATAGTGTGCGGTTATTATAAGATGAATAAAAGCAGTATGCAGATCAAGGGCAAGAGGCTGCCCATGTAATCCCAAGGATTCACTGGGGACAAAAGAATTCAGTTGCCAGAGAATCTGAGGAGATGAAGAGAACATTGCCCAGTGGAGCATGTTACACCAGAGTCAGAATTAGTTAGGTTGCACAGGTAAGTTCCCCTTTTGCAAATCACAGTTTGATTGTTTCTGGTTGGGCAGCTGAGGTGCTCCTAATAAGAAGGTACTGCTTTAAGACCAAAAATAGGAATATTTGTACTTACTTTTCATGTTACTTATGTCTATGTGGCACTATGTCCCACTCTAGCTCCATAACCAAAGTCCATCTTTTTATGATGGAAAGAGCCAAGAAACCCTAGAAACCACACAGTACCGAAAAAGAGGGTTCAGCATTTGGGTCTCAGTCTGACCTTTACACAATGCCTGGATTCATATCTGTTCAATTTTAGAAATAGGTTTGATCTATGCACTGGGATCTGGACCAGGACCTGTTTCAAAGATTTGGTTTGGTCTCTTTCTGCTTCTCATCAGTAACAGCAGAGATACCTGTGGTGATGCTGACAGACCAGGCTGTGCCAGAGTGTATTTAGGTCAATTAACTTGTGTATGAGTATAGATCAAAGTTATTGTTGAATGAATAAGAATGTACCTGAGTACTTAAATTTCATGAAAACTATCAGGATGTTAACATGCATTGTTTTTACTTATCTGTGTCCTGTTGTAACATAATAAACATTTATATTGTAAATACCTTTGTAACTAAATAACTCAGATGTCAGTGAATCCTTTTGAAATGCTAATGACGGACTTTTCTAGAAAACAGTGCTAATTCCAAGGCAAATGGGCATTGTGTGTGATAACTGGAGGCTAGTGGCTCAAAGCGTATTCCTCACTCACCATCTTCAAAGGATAAGCCCAGAGAGACTGTCAGCTTGTTTCCTGTAGAAGAGCTAGAAGATGGGACTCAAAGAAAGAATCTTTGTCTCTGAACTGATTGGACTCTTACAGGGAAGTATACCAGATGCAAGATGGAGATTCCCCAGAGACAATCTGTGTAGCCTGAAAAGACTTTTGGAAAACTGGCAGTTTTTTATATCACTGCCAGCATGTGGAGTTACAAACTATGAAACACTATAGATATATAGTCCGTCACCTGCCAACTTTTCCCCAGGACCAATCCAGGTTAAGGGGAGGAGACTACTCAGGTTGCCCACTGGCTTCTCCCTGGAGTGGTGGGGACAGTGTGACATGGTAGGCAGCTGCTGCCAACTGTTCTCCAGGGCTGGCCTGGAGCAGCGAGAGCCACATGGAATGGTGGGCGGCTGCTCCCCAGGGTTGGGGCCCTTCCTGCTCTCCTACGGCCATTCATGAGTATAACTATCCCCCGTGTAAACACTTGTGAGTATAACCATCCCTGCTATCACACCCCTTCCTTTCTGTCTGAGGCCAAACAGTCCCTTTCCAGGCACATCCCATTGTCCTGGCACAAGCAAACCCCGGCCTTCCTTTAAGTTATGATAAGAGGAAGCTGCATTCCAAATTTGATGGTCTTTGCTCTTAGGCTATGGCTATGGCTACACTCGCAGCTTCTTGCGCAAGTATGGCTGTTCTTGCGCGAGAATCTGCAGAGCGTCCACACTGCCCTCCTGCTCTTGCGCAAGGAAATTTACAGTATGGCGTGGTAAGAGAGGGTTTCTTGTGCAAGAGCTACGCTCTTTTCTAACAGGTGTAAGACCTCTTGCGCAGAAGCTCTTGCGCAAGAGGGCAGTGTGGATGCTCGGCAGGGATTTCTTGCGCAAGAGAGCCTTATGGCTAAAATGGCCATCAGAGCTTTCTTGTGCAAGAGAGCATCCACACTGCCATGGGCACTCTTGTGCAAAAGCACAGCTCACACATGGCAGTGTGGACGTTTTCTTGCACAAGACTTCTTGCACAAGAACCCTTGCGCAAGATGTTCTTGCGTAAGAAGCCGCCACTGTAGACATAGCCTAACTGTTTAGGAGGAGTTCTTGTATAAATGGATTAACTGACAGAAGGACAGACACACAGACAGATGCGCAAACTCTTTAAATATATAATAGATTAGATGCCAAACTTGTTTTTGGTATATAAACCAGAATACCAAATGATCTGGGGGAGAGACCGGTCTTTTGGGACTGAGAGCACCTGATATCATAGGGTGTCTGCCCTGTTTCTGACACTCTGCCATGAGTGGTGAGACAGTGTGATACATGCATTACATATTATAAGTATTTTTACCCATTGATGAAATTTCTAGCATGAAATAGATATTGAATCTGCTTGCAAAACTGTTCTAGTTTTGTTTTTTAAATAAAGCAGAGATTTAAATTAGGGAGAGAGTATTTGTTTTATTTTTTAGTACTAACATAAAAGCACATAGAGGAAGGTCACAACTATCAAACCCGTTAGGCAGAATCACAACAGATCACTGAAGTGCACTGGAAATCCTTTTGTTATAATTTGTTCTTTGGAAACCAAGATAAGAAATAGGAATGCCCTGTCCTACCATTTGCCCACCCATAAGTATCCATTTAAGAGTTAACAACAAACAGGCATTCCAAAGGCTCATTTCGTTGTCTTGGGCTGTGTCCTTGCAGTTTTGCAGATTATAATGGAAATCAACAAAAAAATGCATGCTGTAGATTGTGATTTATCATACAGATTGGAGGACATTATGGAGAAAACTTGGTCCTTGCCCAAGTTGGGCATACAGTCGGAAGAGCAGCAGGAGAGGCTAAGCATCTGGTGCAGGACACTTCTTGCTTTTGCAGAGCAGGATGGTCTAGGCAGATGGCCACATGCATTGCCAGGCCCTGTTTATTGCTTTTCTGATAAGGATCAACTTGCCAGTTTATGCTGTTCCGGACTAGATCATGCCACTGAACAAGGCCACCCCCCTGCTTAACCTGTTTATATTGGTCCAATCAGCAGAACATGGCCCTCTGAGGATGTGGTGCATGGGCTGGCATGTTCGAGGTGCTCAACTAATAATGCTTTCTGAAAGCTGAAAAAAGCCTATTGAAGCCTATGGAAAGACTTTCATTGGCTTCAATGAGCATTAGACCAGGTCTTTCAGTACTGTTACAAAATCCTGTCACTGTCACTGGGAGAAAAGCTTTTATAATTCTTTATTCCCCATCTTGTTCAGCCACGCTGCACAAGGAAGGATGTTTCCATATGGTAAAGAAAATCATGGCAAAATTATTCCTTCTTATAATTTGAGTCTACTTTTTTCTTTAAAATATTGTATATAACACTAGAACTTATAGTGGAGTGTTTAAAGTGCTTGATAATATCACAGGGGAAAAATGGCACAGTGTAATTATCAATGATTATTTGCGACAACAGCAGAATACTTCAGAGAAGAAATGAGACAGCTCTGTTTGTTAGAATAATTTACAATTCATAATAGGATGACATCACAGAAGAAACAAATCATATTATTCAATATATGAAAGAGGCATGAATAGTGAACTTAGGAAAGGCATGCACTAAATTTTCCAATTTGATATGTGAACAATGGAAAATAAAAGATAAGTTTTACAAGGATTAGACTGACTTAGGAAATACTTGATATTCAAGGTATTCGAAAATCAGATATAATTTTCCTTTTAAAAGGGCAAAACAACTCTTGTTGTTACTTAATTTGCAGTTAATATAATTATAGTTATTTTTAACTTCTCAGAATTCTAAATAAAATCTGAATCTTCCTGCATTGGATAAAAGGGCACCTTTTGGGGAACTTAATTCAGATAGTATTAGAGGAAGCCAAAGCTATGAAAATGCCATGATGCAATTTAGTGAACATTTATCTTACACTGGTAATCAAACAATTACAACTGAAATGAGATTGGAAATAATCTTGTCTTCTATAAACTTTACACCTGGAAGACAATAACTGTTTAATACCTTGCCATTTCTATCATTCAGAGCTAAACAGGCAACTCTCAGCTCTAGCTGTATAGTCACATAAGGCATTACTGCTAGTTTTCTAAAAAGCTGGCTTAATTAATATAAATAGCTGTCATCCATTTATTCCAATTACATTTTTCCTCCAACTCAAAAGCAATATGCATCTTACTTAGTTTACCTCACGCCTGGATACATTTGAGAGCATGAGAAATGCAATTCCAGTTAACTCAAGAGTAACAGGAAAATGCCATTTCCCATCAGTTACCTCATCAACTCTATCCATTGTTCATAAACATTTTAAGGTGAGTATTGGCTCTTACTATCCTAGTAATAAAATATAAGCTAAGTCAAGTGAATTTAAAAATATTGAAAAATTATGAAACAATGAATTTGTTTTTCAACCATTTTAATGAAGATTGTACTGCTGGTTGTACATATCACAACCCAATTCCACAATAAATCTGCTTCCTTAGCAGACATTTACTTATAAAGAAAGTACTGAATAATCTTTTCTAGAAAGATAATTCCTTCATCATCTCAGATCTAATTGTAATCAAACTCCCATGTACTTTAAATAATCACATTGTGCACTTACCAAATATGATTGACAAGGAACAGTTATCCTAAAATGGAATTCTCCAAAATTTCAGCTTGTGTCATTGTCTGGTTCTGATTTCCATTGTCTTCTTGATTTGAGCAATTAGACTAACTCTCCCAGGCATTCTCAGAAGTGTTGCTGCTGTAAGTTTTATTACTAGGCTGAGCCAGTGCCTATAGTCAATGGAAAGACTTCCATGATTTTCTCTGGCACTGACTCAGGCGCTAAAGTTTAGGAATTTCAGTGATACATGTTGCAACATCTAA
The DNA here is from genome assembly GCA_032595735.1 of Pelochelys cantorii. NCBI lineage: Eukaryota > Metazoa > Chordata > Testudines > Trionychidae > Pelochelys > Pelochelys cantorii. Next base: position 91,251,642 of record CM064327.1, read on the forward strand.
GTGCCATTGCGAACCTGGGTCCATCATGTTACAAGAGGAACTTCGGCCCAAATCCTCAAAGGTGTTTAAGCACCTAACTCTGAATTAGGCATCTAAATATCTTTTAATATTGGAGACAAAATGCCTCTCTTAAGGTACTGAAGCCCAGATTCACAGAGGCACCTAGGCATTGCAAAACTGAGTATTGCAATATGTCTTTCCTACACAATACATGCAGGATGACAGCTCCACAAAAGTCAGCACATCAGGTGGAGAATCCCCTAGGCTAGCCAATAGCACATGCCAATGAGATGGGTGTGTCCTAAGCCCTGCCCCTTTGTGGAATTAAGTGTCTAAGTTTACACTTGAAGGAGCAGCCAATCATCCCTTTAGTATCTGCAGCTACAAACCCTCTCCGATAGTGAGGTGTTTAAGCTATTTCTTGCAAGACCACCACCTGTATACACCTAACCCTAAATGGCGGTGGGGAAGAAAAAAGAGGAGGTCTGAAGACTTGACATAAGCCCACTGGTGAGAGGATTCACCCAGGATGTGGGAGGCCCTGGCTCAATTACCCTTTGCCTAAGACTCTCAGGTAAGTGCTTTAACAACTGGAGTATGTGAATGCATCACTCGTCCTCTCCTGCTGAGGTTGTTCCACTTTGTGTATTGTGCACACACATACACAGAAACCCAGAGAGAATGACTCCCCTTCAGTGATTTTATTGGCACTAGGCATGCATGGAACATACCTACCCAATACTGTCACACATGAGAAATAATCCTACCTTCACCTGATTTAAGAATCATCCTGGGGCTCAGGCTAGAGAAAGACATCCAGGAGCCTCATACCAAGGAGCAGAAATGTAGCTGTCTAACAGACATTTACAGTGAATATTTAGATGCCGAGGGTTAGGCAGCAACTCACTGTCGGCTTTGAGATTTCATAGATTCCAAAGCAAGAAGGGAGTACTGTGATAATCTAGTTTGACTTCCTGTATAGCACAGGCTATAAATACTCCTGAAAATAATTCCACTGGTACCTGAATTTTGAACTGAAACACTGAAGTTCTTTTGTGGATCTGAGCCTGAGTGGTGTGAATATTCACTGAAGTCACCTAAATGGGACTGGGCCCAGGACAAGAGAATTGCAAAGCAAACCTGAACACTTCTGACCCTCTGGATGGGATGGGAAACACCCCCATTGTCTCCTGTACACACTTAACAAATTAATATATTTAATTAACAGTATTTTATAACCATTGTGTCTGCAAAAATGCATTTTTCCTGCAATAAGAAAAAAATGATTAATTGTTATAAATAAGCTTTGTGTGAAATATATATTCGGAACAAAATAATTGCTACTCCCACATCACAATGTTGATGATGTTCTCCACATTCAGAGATCAGATCCAATGCTCTGCACTTCTTTCCCCTTTGTTTGGAATCATCCCATACATCCTAGCAATTAAAGAATGGTCATGCACTCTAGAAAAAAAGGTCACTTTTTAATTATATGTAAAAGAGTGGTTTGTGAACTGACATATCAATGTAATTTCTTGCAATAAAGACTATCTGTAAAACACAAAGATGTTTCTGTTGGTCCTCTAACTATTCTTGATTTTACTCTCCCCACAAATTCTTTTTCTGTTTGTTTGTAAGAATCCTTAAAACATTTTTAAAATGCCATTCATTTATATTTAACTTCATATTTTTTAAAATATTAGATATGATTCTATTGTGATTCCCTCCTTTCTACTGGATTTGGATTTATTCCTCTCTCACTAAGTGGCTTTACTGAGTAATTTTCTTTAGTTCATCTAATCTCTCTTTACTTTACCTTCTAATGCAGGGGTTCTCAAACTTCATTGAAACCCCCTTCTAACCACAAAAATTACTGCATGATCCCAAGAGAGGAACCAACGCCTGAGCTCTTGGTGGTCCTAAAACCTGATCCCTGTCACCCAGGGCACAAGCCAAATACTGAGTCCCACCATGGAAGGCTGAAGTTTTTGGGCTGCAGTTTCAGTGCTAGTGGTGCAGTTTGGGCTTTTGCTTCAGGCCGAAGCCACAGCAAGTCTAGTCCTGGCAACCCCATTAAAACAGGATTGCAACCCACTTTTGGTCCTGACCCACAGTTTGGAAATCCCTGTTCTAATGTTTCTGTTCGCTGGTGTCTTCCAGTGTTCATGAATGCACTTCTTCACATATTCAAACCACCCTGGTGTCACTTTAGAGCCAGAAAAAAGTGGCCATGAAGGGGCAATAGATACAACTAGCAAAGTTGTAGATTTGTCAAGGCTAACTCAGCATCACGGACCAGGAAACAGGTGGCTGGAAGATGAGTGGTTGGTGTATTACTATGTCCTGTTTTTCTGTTGTTTGTTTGTATTTTTGGGTTTATTTGTTTGGGGTTTTTTTGGATGCCATGAGACCTCAGAAAGGACCAGGCAACTAGGTGCAAGTAAGAATATCATCAGGGTTGTCTCAGTAGCTAAAACATCTCCCAGCAACTCTAGGACCTGGTAGACACAAGTTGCGTTGTCTCCAACCCTGTGTCAGGATCTGGAGCAACACAGAAATGAATTTGGCCTTTCCTGATCTACAGCCTCCAATAATGTGAGAAAATGTGGTTATTCCTACAGCTGATAGTTATGGAAGTTAATGGGATTTTCCCCAGGCCCCCTGTTAGGAGGTCTGTCTCATTTCTTCTCTCTACTCCATGATCCTTTTCCTCCCACCTCACCTCCTAATAACTTCCTCCAGCAGGCCATTTTCTTGTTGGTAGGTTTTTCCATATACATTATCAGAAAAAAAAAAAAAGAATGGTGAGGAGATCAGGTGAGGGGAATTCTTCCATGCAAACACTTTCCCATGGGCATCCCTATAGAAGAAGGTAACATCAGAAAAACTAACCTAAAATCTTCATGAAGGAAAACCACACATCTTCCCTGAGAGTCTGCACTGACCTGCACACAAAAACATGGCGACTTGCCCCTACTGACAGCAGAGTCCTTTGAGATCTGGAGGCAGAGATCACACAAAACTAAGACATTGCATTTGCACAGCTAAACTCCTCACACTGCTCATTCTCTCTTCAGTTAATCCCTTCAGTTCCTCAGGGCTTCCTCCATTTTCACCAGCCCCAGTTTATCCTGGTGGCATCAGCCTTTCAACCTGCAGCTTGGGCAAAGCTAGACAATATAGAGGCATATAAAGAATGTGAACGAGATTGTATCTGAATATTCAAGAAAATCTTGGTTAACGCATATCTGGAAAGAGAAAAAATCTCTAGATCGAATCTTCTCTTCTCTCCTGTCCCTAGAGGAACACAGCCATGCTGATATTTTTCTCTTCCGTAAATTGCATCAGTAGCAATATTAAGAAGTTATAAGAATCATTCTCTGAAATATCAGTTTCATTATCAAGAGTAATTATCAAGGAGCATTTTAACACACTTTGGTTCATCATAATTATAACAAGCCTGATAGAGTGAATTAAAACCAACATAATAAGCACTAAGTGATGAATGCTACTCATTATCTTAATAAGGAAATATAAAAGCTGCAACAATTCTTTTCTGTACTGTACCTTAAGATGCTAAGTCACAGGCTCAAGCATAAAAATTTTCTCAGGAAGAAATATGGGCACCTATACTAGCATATAACTTTAAATTATTATGAAGGAATTCTTGGAATTAAAGGTGGTACTCCAAAAATAATTACTGTTTAACATTTTTATTTGAAAAGTATTCTAATTCTCTTTTTAATTAAACCAAAGCCCCAAGAGTTGCATTTGTAATGGTAAATCACTGTATTTAGCAACCTTCCCACGCACACATACAGATTTCTTTTCCCCGCCCCTTATTTGGATGCCAAAATCTATTTCCAATGTTCAATAAATGCAGAAGAATCTATAAATAAATACATCAAGATGAAACAGCTAAAAAGGGATCTCAGGAAAAATAAAAATAAAGATTTGTTTAATATCAACTTAATCATATCGCATATATTCATGTTATTTCCCTTTAAAAAAAACTACTGCCTTGTGTAACCCCAATTCAGGAATGAATCTCTTTTTAGGGTGTGGGTAATTTAACCAGATCCTGAAATCTCATCCATCTTAGTTACTGTGATGTCACTATGTCAGTGTGCACATTACAACCTGAGTCCTGCCGACGTGAAGAGCTCTTTTACATTGATAATTGCACCTCCATCAGAGGAATAGGGTTTATGTTTTTGTCTTCTAACTTCATTGAGGAGCATTGATTTGAGGTGAAATTTGGAATTTTGAATATCAAGTTGACTAAGCTCCTTTAATTGGTATAATGCTAATTATACACTGACATTGTTCGTAACAGACACAGGACAAAAGGAATTGTCTAAGATTAAGAATGTTAGCATCTAAACAATCCTATTTAGCCTTTGAAGTTGAAATACTTTCCAGTGGGGATGAGATTAGGAAGGAGGCAGTATTCATATTTCACTGAGGTACATAATTTACCACTCCAAGAATTTACCACTGCAAAAAGACAGTAAATATTTTCAGGATAAGGCCCATTGCTTATCTCGAGATAATTTTCAGCAATTTCAAATTAACATTTGTATATCTGCTTACATTATGATGGCTCATATTGGCACCTACTATACTCTCAAACACTGCTGTGACAAAAGTTTAAAAAAAGCTTTACCTATCTATCTATCCATGAGAAGTTGTGCATCTGTTTGTCTGTGTGTCTGTCTGTGAGTCCAGTTGTTCAAGAACTCTTCCTCTGGATGGGCTGCAGCTTCTCCCCCCCGCCCCAGAATCCTGCCACCCCCCGAACAGACTGGGGAGCACCGCTCCCTGCCCCGAAGGAGCCACCATCTGGGTAGTGCAACCCTGGACACTCAGGAGGAGCCACTGACCAGAGAGTGCACTCCCAATCCCCCAAGAGGAGCCGCTGCTGCAGCACTGCCACCCTCGCCACCTCAGCCCTGTTAAGCTCCCCCTCCCAGCCCCTTGCCTTAGGTCCCCTGCTCTGAGTCCTGCACTTCCCATGCAACACTGGATACATCTGCTAGTACATAAATAAATACGACTTTTAAAGCACAGTATGAGCTGAGAATATACAGAATGTAACAAGAATTGGGGATAAACAGAGTATCTGTAGTTTACTCATGCACGCAAATCTCAGAGGTTTCTATTGTTAAGACAATGGCTTATTGTTGATCTTTTTGTTCCAGAGGGGATTATGCTGTATGTGCTTCAATACCACATTTACAGTCCTCTTCATGCAAATTGTTCTCACAGCAGCACCTGTACCCATGAGGCTATGCTGGGAGAATGTTCATTGGGTGTTACAAAGTAACTATGCCATCACAGCTGCAATCATTTAAAGTGTTCAAGCCCCTAGTTTTCATCGGAAGAAACTAGAGGCAGAGCAAATAAGTGATGGTCACATAAAAACCACCCTATACCAGAAACCTATTGACCACTGTACTTACCTACATAACTTGACTCCAGCTTTTATCAAGGACACAAAATCCATTGTTTATAGCCAAGCCCCGAGATATGACCACATTTGCTCCGCTACTTCAGAGGGAGGAAAACACCCACAAGATCTTTATTAAGCGTTTTTAAAACTACAATGACCACATGGGGAAGTGAGGAAACAGATTGACAGACCCAGATGGGTACACAGAAGCCACCCACTACAGGATAAGCTCAACAAGGAAAATTAGAGAAGACCACTGGACATCACCAACAGCATATTTTTGACCATTTACAATCTATCCTGGAAAATGATCCTTCATCCTCCCAGACCATGGGAGACAGGTCGGTCCTCACTTACAGACAGTCCCCCAACCTGAAGCAAATACTCAACAGCAATTACAGAGCATGCCACAAAAACACCAACCCAGGAAACAATCCCTGCAACAAATTCCCTTACCAACTCTGCCTGCATATCTATTCAAGTGACACCATCATAGGACCTGACCACATAAGCCACACCATCAAGGACTCATTCACCTGCGTGTCTACTCATGTGATATAGTGTTATTTTGAATTTATTATGTGCCAGCAATACCCCTCTGCCATGTACATTGGCCAAACCAGATAGTCTGTATGCAAAAGAACAGATGGACGCAAATCAAACATCAAGATAAGATAACATTAAAAAACCAGTAGAAAATGTGAATATCCCTGAGCACTCAGCAAGAGATTTTAAAGTGGTCATTCTTCAACAACAATGAAAACCTTCAAAAAAAGACTTCAAAGTGAAACTACAGAGCTGCAATTCATTTCCAAACTTGACACTATTAATCTGAGTTTGAATAGAGCCTTGGAATGGCTGGCTCACTACAAAAGCAAATTTCCTTCCTTTGGTTTTCACACCTCCTCATCAGCAGTTGGGAGTGGGCAACATCCACCCTGACTGAATTGTCCTCACTAGCACTGGCATTCCATTTGATAAGGTAACACCCTTCTTTTTCCTGTATTAGTATATTAATGCCTGTCTCCATAATTTCCACTCCATTCCTCTGATGAAGTGGGATTTTGTTCGTGAAAACTTATGCCCAAATAAATCTGTTAGCGTACATCTACACTACAGAACAAAGTCAAATTAAGATACACAACTTCAGCTACGTTAGTTACGTAGCTGAAGTCGAAGTACCTTAACTTGGCTTTTGGTGCTGTCTACACTGGAGGAAGTCGAAGGGAGAACACTCTCCCTTCAACTTCCCTTACTCCTCAAGAAAGCAGGGTTACCGGCATCAACCAGAATGCCCCTCTCAATTCGAATTAGCTGTCTTAACTAGACCACTAATTTGAACCCTGGAAGATTGGCAGCGGCAGCTTCGATCTTCCTCTGTAGTGTAGACATACCCTAAGTCATTCAGGTGCCATGGGAGTCCTCATTGTTTTTAGGGTCAGGGCAGTGAGGGGTCCTTTACTGCAGGTTTTTCCTCCCTCTCATGGTTCACCACAGTCTCAATCTGCAGATCCTGAAGACATAATGAAAGGCTTGTCTGATCTCCCAAATTTTTCCTGAGGGGAAGAATAAAAGAGGTAGGTAAAAATAAATGTTCCAACATCTTCTGGTGGGCACCTATTTTCAAGTAATAAAAGGAAATGACTTCAATTTTAATTAATTAATGAAATGCAAGGAACAGTGCTTCATTGGACTCCACTAATATAATACCCTACCAAACATCTAATGAGGATATTTAGAAGCAATTCTCCAGTTATTATTTAATCAGCTCTCTTCTAGTTTGAGCAATGTTATCATGCCAAGTTTCCACATATACGCTCTGATCCTGCAAGCTGTTCTGTATGGCCAGATCTAGGCACCTACAGAAAGCTCAACATGGACTTCAAGCAAGCCCCAAGAACTCACCTACATGGGACAGCTTGCAGCTCTGAAATCTTAGGCTACGTCTACACGGCACTCATGTTCTTGCACAAGTAAATTTACAGTAAAACGTCAGAAAAGAGGGCTTCTTGCACAAGAGTTATTCCTCTGCCCACAAGGAATAAGCCCTCTTGCGCAAGAGCTCTTGTGCAAGAAGGCAGTGTGGATGGGCAACAGGGGTTTCTTGTGCAAGAAACCCTATGGCCAAAATGGCCATCAGAGCTTTCTTGTGCAAGATAGCATCCACACTGCCATGGATGCTCTTGCACAAAAGCACATGGCAGTGTGGACGCGCTCTTCTGCAAGAATTTTTGCACAAGAACTCTTGCGCAAAACAGTTCTTGCTCAAGAAGCCTGCAGTGTAGATGTAGCCTCAGTGTTTTAGTTAACTCTGCAGGGGGGAAACAGGGCAATCTTTTTCTAAGTTTATTGTTTTAGCTTGTCATTACCAAATAAAGTAAAATAATAAAAATATGTATTATGGACTTTGCCTACATTCAAAAAGAAAAATCATTTGCATTTTTTTCATCATTTCTTGCAGTAACCACAATATGTTAGCAAACACAGAGGAAGGAACAACTCCCTACCTGAGACACTCACAGTCTTTAGTAAAACTTAAACAACAAATGGTCTGGTAGCACTTTATAGACTAACAATAGTCTATAGTCTATAAAGTGCTACCAGACCATTTGTTGTTTTTTAAGTTTATCTTGTACAGACTAACTCGGCTACCCCCTGAAGTCTTCAGTAAGAAATTATTTTGATGCAGAAACGTTCTTTTTTTTCCTGGACTAAAAATTATAATTGATTTTTTTAAAGAATTTGACACTGATTTCAATCGGGCCAGGACTTGACTCTGGAAAAAAAAATTAACTCACATATCTCTTTTACTGTACACTCTATTTAATTCAATTTTGCAGGCTGAATCTCTCTGGTCTGGGACTTTGGTCCAAGGACATCTGTGGTTCAGCAGCAATCACACATTGCATGAGCAGAGAGCATTGGCAGTTTGGAGCAGGGGTTTACTGGGAGTCTAGCTGCAGAGGGGATGGCAGTTGGGAGCCTGGCTGAAGCTGAGTCAGGCCTGTGGCCAGGGGGCTGCCAGCCAGAAGCTCGGCCAGGTTCAGGAGCAGATCCTGGCAGGGGGCTGGTGTCAGAAGTGCCAGCAAAGAGGAACACAGTGAGGGCCGTAAGCAGAACTGGGCTGGGAGCCCAGAGATATGGAGCCTGGTGGCCAGGGTCAGTAGCCAGGAGGGGTATAGCTACACAGCAACGTTATTTCAGAATAACTATGCAAGCATCTACACAGCAAATGTGTCTACACAGCAAATGTGTCATTTCAAATTTATTTTGAAATAATGGATGGATTATTTTAGCATTGGTAAACCTCATTCTACGAGGAATAATGCCTTTTCTGAAATAGTTATTTTAAAATAGGGGCTGTGTAGACAGGGCAGCTGCAATTATTTCAAAATAAGGAGCCTTCAGCCCTTCCCATGGTGCCTTGCTGGCCTCTCTGTCTACACTCATCCAAACTCTATAGTTCCCCTTTCCCCTGGAGCCCTTAAAGCTGTAGCCTCAGGGCAAAGGGTTTATGTTACGCAGGAGGCCCTGAAAACCCTGAGCCACCCAGCAGCTGCCACTCCCTTAGATTTTGCACAAAATGAGCCAGTCTGCTGGTCCTACCCAGCCCTCCACTGCTCACAGGGAGCAGTCAGACAGCTCCCAGGAGCCTGCCTGGGCCCAAAAGAGGCGTGCTCCTTTCTGGTCTGGTGTGGAGATCCTGAACCTCAGCAAGGTCTGTGGAGAGGAGGCAAACCTCCAGGATCTCTGCACCAGATGCAGGAATGTGGATGTCCATGGCCAGATGGCCAAGAGCCTGGACAACAAGGGGCACATCCATACACAGGAGCAGGTGCGGATGAAGGTAAAAGAGCTCCATCAGGCACATGCCAGGATCTGAGAGCGTAGCTCCTGCTCCAGGGCAGAAACCCCACACCTGACCCTGCTATGAAGACTTGGACTGTATCCTGGGGAGGTGGGTCAGTCCTCCCCCCCTCTGGTAATGTACTTAGGGCTCAAGACACCCATTGTCATCCTCCCAGGGGACAGAGATGTGGAGGAGGAGGAAGAGGAGGAACCAGATGAGGCCAGCACTATCACCGTCCTGACCCTCGAGCTGGTACCCCACACTCTGGACCTGTCCCAGGCATCGTTCAAGGCTGGGGAATCTACATCACATTCCCTATGCACACAGGGTGGAAGGGGTGGGAGGCGAGGGGCTGGGGCATGTGCCTGCTCGGCCTTTGCTGCCTGGGGATTGCACAACAGCCTGTGAATGTGGGTGAATGTGGAGCAACTGTCCAGGGCACGCAGCCACAGCAGGCTGCACCTTGAGGACATTTGTGCTATTGGCAACAGGGTGACTGGAGAGGCCTGCCGTACTCATGACACTACGGTGGGTCACCCTCCCTCCACCAGCTACCGCTAGAAGGTGGCTGGGGACGTGGAGACAGACAGACGCGCACACACCCCCTCCATACTGCCACACACAGCACACAAGCTTGCCCACACTCCCCAGGCAGCACCCACTCCTGGGGACAGGATAGTGAGGTGCAGGAGCATTTACCGGTCACACACACCTCCCCCCCAACACCCTGTCGCCCTCTCCCTCAACAGGCAGGGGTAAAAGTTCACTCCCTGCGGAATGCTGCCACTACCAGATCTGGCAGGCACATGGCACGGCAGGAAGCCCAGCTGCCCCATGGCCACCCATCCTGCATGCAGGATCCTGGTCTGGCTGACACCTTCCCATGCCCACTTGGTCCCAGGACAGGGAGGTAGAGAGGATCCCCACCCTGGGGACATCTGGACCCCTACAGGCAGGGCCCACTGGCTAGAGCACACATGGCCTTGCTCCAGGGACATCGCCTTTGTCTGAGCCAAGAACTCCCACTCTGCTCAGAGATGAGGGCAAGGCTTCAGGCACAGTGTCTGCTAGGATGACTGACCATTTCTCTTTATTCTCCACAGCCAGACCAGCTGCAAGGGGGGGGTCAACATCACCCCCTGAACCCAAAGGGCCGGCAGGCACCGGAGACTCCTGGACGAATTCCAGAGGCAGCACGTCACAGCACTCCGATCCATGGAGCAGACCTTGGATCGTATACTGAAAGAAGATATCCAGCTATGGTGAGACACCTGGTGGGAGATACTGGACCAGGAGCACACCACGTGTGTGGCCGTACAATCCCTAGTCACCAGCATGCTGCCCTCACCCGCTTCTCCCTCAACCCCCATCGGCCACCAAGGCCTCTGCATCCATGGTGGTAGGATCACTAGAGCCAGCCGCCACTCTCAGCCCCAGCACTGAGCCTCTCCTCACCCCTCCTCCCCTTCCAGCTCCCTCCTGTCTCCTCCCCTCTCCCAGATTCTTTCCCCAGTTACTTTGACCCCAACTAAAACCACCGTTTTTTTAAAGTCTGTTTTATTGTTTCTGTAGGGGAGAGAGGGAATGGTGGGGGGTGGGAGGCATATTGGAGGAAAGACAGAGAGGGGCAATGCACAGGTCCCTTGTGGGGAGGCCCAGTGGAGAGCATCACTGGGGTCCTTGGGGGAAACTCTCCCTCAAGGCCTCCCGGATGTGCATGGCCTCTTGATGGGCCTGCTGGATGGCAGCTGTGCCTGCTGATGTGGTCAGCCTCTGCCCCCAACCCTGGCAGGAAGGCCTCCCCCTTCTGCTCACGAATATTGTGAAGGACAACATGCAGCCACCATGTGTGGGATGTTCTGCTCCCCAATGTCCAACCGGGTGAGAAGACATCTGAAACGCACCTTCAAATGGCCGAAGGTGCCATCCACAAGGTGCAGTTGGGGAAAAAAGTTCCGGCATGCAGCTTCTGGAAGATGTTCAAATTGCAAAAGACACGGGCGTTGTGGGCCTTTCCCAACCAGCTGACGTAGTTGTCCGTAAACTGGCCCTGGTGGTCCATGATGGCTTACAGGACCATTGAAAAGTATCCCTTCCAGTTGATGTAGACAGAAGTCTGGTAGTCAGGGGCCTGGATGGAGATGTGGATGCCATCAATAGTCAGCCTCACCACCTGTAGAAGGAGACAAACAGAGAATCATAGGATGGTTAGAGCCCTCAGAAGGTCCCTGAGCCCAACCCTCACTCCTTTGACACACACCAGGAGCAACCCCCACACTTACCTCATCCCCCGACAGGGCTTTGAGGGGGTGGGATTGAAAAACCTCCCAGGGAGGGGGCTTGCACCACCACCATCCACTCCCCCTTTCTCTAAGGAACCCCATTCCAGCAGTCCATTCCCCTCCTGGGACAATGGCCCAAGAGCACCATTCCTGCATGACTGTGGTCCTGATAGTCAACCTCCCCACACCAAACTGGCTCCCAACAGATCAGTAGCTGTCTGGCATGGCGAGCTTCCACATGGCAATGGCGACGCACTTCTGGAGGAAGATGGCAGGTGTCAATGTGAGTGTCCCATCGCCTGAGGACAGGGACAAGCCACTCACAGAGCTCCAGAAAGGTGTCCTTCATCTGAAAATTCTGGAGCCACTGCTGGTTGTCTCACCACTCCATGATGAGCCAGTCCCACCAGTAGGCACTGGTGTCCAGGTGCCAGAAGCGGCAGTGCATGGTGTGAAGAGGAAGGCGGGTGGGATCCAGCCACATGAGCCACACCCACAGAGAGGTGAGGAGGGTCTCCAAGATGAGCAGGGGGATGTGTTCCTGCAGGGCCTGGGAGGCAGCCTACAGAAACTGCTGCATGAGGTGCAGCACACACTGCAATAGCGATCGACTGTCCAGAGGCAGCTCCGGCTTCATAGCTGGATTTGTGAGATGTCCTCAGGGGCAACCACAGCAGGCAAAAGAAAAAGGTTTGTTGTCCCTCAGTGAGGTAGGAAAAGGAAAAAAGCCTGAGACACTGCTGTACAAGGGGGTCCCTTTAAGCAAGAGCCTCAGATAGCCTCACGAAGTAACTGCTGTCCTGATACCCTGCCTAAAGTAGTTCTGGATGGCCTTAAATATGATTTAGTGTCCAATCAACATGGACACTATTTCAAAATAGCTCAGCACCATTTTGATGAGCTTTTGGCATGTAGACATGCTATTTCAAAATAAGATATTTTGGATTATTTCATCCGGAATAGCTTATTCTGAAACAAGTGTGCAGTGTAGATGAGGCCCAGGAGAGCCCAGAGGCCAGCAGCAGAGGGGCTAGAATTGACCTCCTTTGATCCGGCAAACTACCTCGTTCCAGATTAGTCAGGTTCTGAGCATGCTGGACCAGAGAGATCCAACCTTTATGGATAATAATGATACACAATGGATTTGAAGATAACATCTAGAAAATAGCACTTAGCTAAGAACTTTAGGAAATAGACCTTGCAAATGAATGTATCCTTTGCCAAGACAGAGTCCTGCTTCCATCTTTAGGGCTCCACATGGTCAGCAGAATGGGCCTGGGCAAATCTGTTTGTAAGATTTAGTCTTAGTCATTTTTCAACTCTCTCCCTCAAGGTAATTTGCTTAATATTACAGCAAACTATGTAGGACAGCAGAAATAGCAGTACTTGTAAAGTTCATGGGTATGCTAGAAGTTTTTCATTTTATACATCACACACAAGTTGTTTCAGCATGTCTACAAAGTCAGCATGCTATAAAATGATAATAAAGAAAAACATTTTTTAGAAGTTTAGTTTTAGGGCTAGGTGCATTAGGAAACAGGGCACATGATGCTGTATTGTCTGCCACTGATTTCATTTTTCTCATTGCATTGCTCTCACAGAAAGGTCATTTATCTTTTGGATAAGAAATACATAGTAAAAGGGACATCATTTTATTTGAAAGCTGTGTTTCAGAATCTAGAGATAGACACACTCAGCCCTGCCTGCTGGTGACTTCTTGTCACACCATCCCAAACAGGGACACTACTTCAGCTAGTTGGCATCAGTTGACAGCCTTGGTGGTAGGTTCAGCATAGGTGCTGAGCAGAGGTACTGGAACAATTAGTGTAGAGGGCGGCTGCTGATGGCCATTGCATGGAACTGTAATCTTTATATATAATGGAACCACACCAAGCCCCAGAGCAGCTGCACCCCCAGCACTCCTACTGACAGCAACTATGGCACTGAGGAATTGATGGGCATGCTCTAGAAATGGGGAATGCTGGGAATATTTATATGGCCACTATGTGTTCTGGGTTTATTTAGAAGATGGATTGAAAGGATATTCCCTAATCTCCCCATTATAAATTACACAGAGATATGATTTCTAAGTTTCAACTTGGCAAGGAAACAGATTCCATTCAGGGAACACTTTATAGCCTTCTTGCAGGGGAAAATTTTTTTTTTTATTTGATGACATTGCGAGTGCTTGAAAGCAATGTACTATGTGCAACAGAATTCAAAGTGCACCTAAAGAAGGATGGAGTGTAAATGAGTGCAGAGATAATGTAGCTGTGCAGTGAAGAGGTCATTGCAAGAATGGCTGCGAAGGTCTCTAGGCTGTTTTCTAGATATAATGGGAAAGCTAGTCTATCCTGCTCTTGCTGTTTTCCCTACTGAAAGGTGTTTTTCTAATGAGAATATCATGTATGGGCCTAGAAGGTGTTCAGTTTTATTTCTACCAATTTTTTAAGTGGTTTTTATAAATCTCTATGGCTATGTCTACACTGCAGGCATCTTGCGCAAAAGGTCTTGCGCAAGAGCGCGTCCACGCTGCCATGTGCTTTTGCGCAAGAGTGTCCATGGCAGTGTGGACGCTCTCTTGTGCAAGAAAATAAATACTGTATTTAAATACTGTATTTATTTAAATGCAAGAAAATAAATACTGTCTGATGGACATTTTAGCCGTAGGAGTTTCTTGCGCAAGATTCCCCTGTTGCCCGTCCACACTGCCTTCTTGCGCAAGAGCTCTTGCACAAATGGACTAATTCCTCGTGGGGAGAGGTAGATGCTCCACAAGTTTTTGTGCAAGAATGGCTGTTCTTGCGCATGAAGCCTGCAGTGTAGGAATAGCCTAAGTGTCTCAGGTTTATTTTCATGGACCTTGAACAGGGCTACAGCCAAAATAGTTTCAATGTCAAAGTTGCCATTTGACATGGAAATAGTCATTAGTGAAGAGCAGCGCACAGCCTTGTTACAGAAGAAATTGATTATCTGTTGATTAATGTATAGATGTTGGGAATGCCCCTTCCCCCCGATAATGAGCCTTCTTAGGCTTGTTAACTATGCACCTAAAAGAGCATGCATTGCATGTATAGATAGTCAAGTATTTATCTTCATTCCCCTCTCCCCCTTCTGTCAAGAATAGTTGTTTAGTGCATAGAAAGATTGACTAGAGATGGTCTAAACTTTGAAAACACCCAAAATATTTCAGGTTTTGTTTTTTTTAAGTTTTTCTATCAGTTTTGATTTTCAAAAAAAAAAAAAAAAAACCTTTGTTGTATTGGTTTTCTTTTTTTAAAAAGGAAAGCTGGGAAAAAAGTACAATTAAATAAAAGACAACGATAATTCTTGGTACCTGTCAACACTTTTAATGAAAAGTCTTTATTTTTTACTCAAAGTGCTCTATTATTGGGGACTTGTTTATTTTACAACCCACAGTAACGTCAAAACTCAAGGCAATAGCTTTTTTTATATTGAGTTTTGTCATTTCCTTTTTCTTTGTAAAAAGTTAAGGCATTGAATGCCACAGTGTATTTTGAAAGGACATTAAGTCCTTATGCTTAATGGATATCACTGTTAAGCATTAATGGTGTGTTAATAATAAGCTCTCAAAGAATATTAACACAGATACTGAGATAGTATTTGAAAAAAGGTATAACTTAATTTTGCCCTATAACTATACCACACAATCACTCCTATTCTCTGTAATCTGAATTCTGTTTACTTGCCATCTGAATTTCTTTCCTTTATCAGAACCCCAGATACTACACAGTTCTATAAGATGTTACATATGAATAAGAATGTAGAAAAATATTTTCTCTTATGTTACAGTATTTATTTACATGACTTAATACTGCATTAGGCTGCATACCCAAAGGTCATTGGCATCATTAATTTATTGCATATGAAATATAGTGCATGCACACACACACACACACACACACACACACACAAAGTAGAGCCATAACCAATGATTTTAGATAGGCTCTTTGTCATAAAATTCTTGCCAGTATCTTCTCTTCCACTGTGTCCCTCTGTCTCTCTGAGTTTCATTCAGAGCAGTTCCAGAGCACCAAGACTGTGACTGCGTGACAGCATGTATTTGTTTTGGCACATGGATAGCTTTTTATAGAGTGCCTGTATTACAACCATCCACACGAATGCATAAGAAATAAAAACCCTAACAAGAGGCGGAACCTTTCCTATGGCAAGAGTATACTCTTTATATGTACTTTAATACTTCTCTCAAGAATCTATTTGAGCAATCAAAACTGAAATTGGAGGTTGTAAGCAACTTGGCTCAGTCCTGGGCCCCAGCCATGTGCTCTAACCCGTAAACCAACACACAGTGGTGCTCTATAAGCACTGGCCCTGAGAAGAAAAATACAGTTTCAGGTAGGCCCAGGCAGGACCGGACCGAGCCATTCTGGCACCCCAGGCAGACAGTTTAATTGTGCCCTGGGTTGGGGGAGGGCACATGTGCAGCCCCACCCCCCCGCCAGCGCGTGGGGGAGGGCACACGGAGCTGGCGGCAGCAGGATGCACGTGCCCGGCCCCGCCCAGCCCAGCTACCACCGCTGGCGCACAGCCCGGGGCTGGCCAAGCCTGGCAGTGCAGGGCTCCACGGCCATGGGGGGGAAGGGCACTGCTGGCCGGCGCTGCGGGAGTTAACATGGCCCCCGCCCTGGGCAGCTGCTGCAGGGTGGCAGCTGGGAGCTGCTGCAGCCCGCGATCCAGGAGCTGGGTTCACGGCGCCTGATGGCAGCTGTAAGGGGCGCTGTGCAGCTGCCATCAGGCACCCCCCATAGGTTGGCGCCCTGAGCAGCTGCCCAGCTAGCCCATGCCTTAATCCGGCCCTGGGCCCAGGTCCTGGTTCAGGGCGGGGCAGAAAAAAAGAGACAGCAGTTCGCTGTTCAAGTAAGCCCAGGCCCTGGTTCAGGGTGGGACAGATAGACAGCAGTTCACCGGCAAGAGAGGGAGAGACTACCACCCCAGATTGTAGAGTGGTAGGGGGGGATGTGGGCCCTCCCTACTCCACCGTGTCCTGGCCCAAGGCCCTAACAGTGGCAGCCGTGGCTACCACTGGGGTCAGCAGAGATCTAGCCTGCAACACACTGGCACTACAGTACAATGAGATCAGCCTGACTGGTGTTGGCTTCCTCTGGGGCACTTCCAAACTCCCCCTCACTGTCTACTTGTCTCCACGGTGGCTGCAGGTTCTCGGGGTCATCGGCAGGTAGAGTAAAGAAGGTTTCCTCTTCAGTGTAGGGGCTCAGCCGTCCGGGCCAGCCTTCAGCCTCCGTAAGGTCTTCCGCAGCCTCCTGGCTCGAAAGCTCAGGGCAGGCTTTTACTTCCTCCAGCAGCTGGGGCACTACCAAGTTCCTGGGCTTGGCTTTTATACCACTCGCCCCATCCCTTGGCTTCCAGGGTGTTAAAAGGGCAGGACTGGACTCTGTCCACCTGGACTTAGAGAGGGGTCCTTCCCCCTCAGGGTCAGTGAGTGGCCACCCCTGCTCATTAGAGGGATTGCCTGTAATTTTGAAATGTTCATCCTGAGATCTGAAAATTTTCACTGTGTCTAATAAATGTACAGTGAAAGTAGGGTTAGAGTGTGACTCTGACAGTCATTTGCTCATCGTCATTTCAACCTTGTGCTTATTTTATTCTGCAAGTGTCAGATTGCTGTTTGAAATTATTCATTTTGTTGGTAGCTTTTAAGTTGAAAACTCCAAAAAAGGAGAACTTTTGAAATTACTGTTCACCTTGTGAATCACCAGGCTCTAATGTATATGGTTAGAAGAGATGGACTGATTCAAGAACTTGTTCAATCAGCAGCTCCATTGATGAATATTCATCTACCGCTCATCTTCAAACCGGATCTTATAGCCATCTGTTGCCCGCTGCTTAGAATCAGTGAAACACCTGCCACAATCTTGTCTTACATTTTAACTCTTCCTATGGGTAAATCCTGCATTCTCCTCCACAGGGACAGGGAGCCTTGACCAAAGAGGAACCAATGGTGTTCTGCTGTTTGCTGAGGCACACAGGATAGGATGGCAGGATTACATACAAGACATGTAGATTTTCCTGCATGCCAGAGTGCAGCTCCAGGAGTGTTCCTTTCTGGTGCGGTACAGAGGATAATTTTGGGGCTGGAGCTGGTAAAACTGTGGATTTACCAACCACTTTCCCCACACAGAGGGAAAGAGAGCACAACAGCTATGGGGGCTACACAGCCCTACCTCAAAAATTGTAGCTCCTGCTGAGCACCTGGACATGTGTCCCGTGGGATTGTGAGAGGATCACATGCAATTGTGGAGCTTTGGTTGTTGAGGGGGTTCCAATTTTTTGTCCTAGAAATTTGCTGGCTGTAGGGGGAGGAGAAAAAGTGCATAAGGGTGACAATAGTTCATAGTAAACACCTTCTCTGTGGAACAGAAGCATTAGGTCAGCCAAAACATTTGCTGTAGCAAGCCACATAACAGGATGTGGAGTGTCTTGGTGGCACCAAAAAATTGCTAGCCTGGTACAACAATTAGCTCTAATTTTATACTTCTGTACTATGCTTATAAATGCAGGATGTGATTGTATGAAACTGTCAGTTTCTTATTTGGGGTGGCCCGTGCATATAGGCCGACTTGGCCATCACCTAGGGCGCCGCCTTCAACGGGGCGCCCGATGAGGACGTCACGCCATTGATGGCCGTGCAGGCGGGGGCGCTGATTGTGTGTTCCGCCTGGAGCTCCAGCTGCCGCAGCCCACCTCCAGGCACCCCTGTTCTTATTCTGCCATTGGGCCAAATGATGGCTCAGATCCTCCACTGGTGTAAATTGGTTTGGCTCCACCACAGTCAATTAATTTACAACAGCTGAATATTTGCCCTGGCTCATTCCCCTCTTCATGTTTCCTTTGGCAAACGTAAAGCACATATTTCTATTAGCTCTGCCGAACAACCACAATGGAGAGAGAGACAGAAAGACAGAATTTGAGATGGATTCTTTTTTGTGGCTCATAAATTAAAAAGAATAAATAATTAAAACTCTATTGCAGAATTTGTATTGTATGGTGATAAGACTGAAATGAATTCAGATTGACATTCAGTTCCCAGGTTGATTTGGTAGGGCTGACAGTTGGATTTTAATGGTATGACAATTTCATTTCAAATAAAAACTATATATTGTATAACATCAGACCTTGCTCACAATGCTATTTCTATTCAGTAATTTTTAGAGAATAACCACACTTCACTTAAAGTAAGCATCTGTTATGTTATTTTGATTATTCTTGTAATTATAATACTGTTGGGAAACTGTTCTCTACTTGAAAGAAAACTTTAGTCTGCCCCTGGTCAGATCCCTTATTTCCATAGAAACAGTGAGTGTTTAGGGAGATTGGATTACATTTAGGCACTATAAAATCTAGGCAATTTTTGTGGCATTTGGGATTTTTGATATGGTATACAAATTTATAGTCAGGATTTTGGAAGACTGACAACTGCTTCTCACCTGTCTCCACTGCACTAAATGACTATTTTCATTTGCTTTGATATTATTCTTGACATATGCTGTTGTTTAATTCCACTTAAAACGTGAACACTGAAAAAAAAAAAAAGCCTTTACTTTGGCTTCCGCAAAACTAACCCATCCCACAATTTAAGCATTTACTTTTTTCACTTGGAATTGGGAAGGAGTGCATCCCTGCCATAGAATCCTAAGCAAAGGACCTGTTTGGTTAAAGCCATGGAAAAGTCTATGAAACCAGTTTCCAATCCAAGGCACAATTGCAGTCTTCCAATCAAGCTTCAGGTTTATTCACAGGTTCCCAAGCCTCATGTCCACAATCAACTGCTGTAGACTGAGCCTATAATATAATTAATGCCTCTGTAGCAATGCAAATACTTTAGAGCTGGTTGGAAACCAATTGCCAGTCCCTCCCCCAAACACACTAATTTCAGCATTTGTTTTCATCATGAATTGGGATGAAAAAAATCTAACTATTGAATATTTGTGTGTGAAATGGAAAGTTTCAAAGATTTTGATTTAGAAATGTCAAAATGGTTTCAATTTTTCAGAAACTGCATTTCAATATTTAAAAAAATTGACCAGTTCAAGAAATCATCAAGCACACCCATAGCCTGGGATGGTCACTCTTTTGTAGTAAAAACAGCCTGTGCCACATGGAAAAACTTAGTTCTGGTGATATTAAAATGAGGAATATTTCTTGATCACTTAATATAAGAGATATTATACATTCCTGGAAAATTCCTAAAATGAAATCTCTCAGAATAAGCTTTAAGGGCATGTCTACACTCTAGAACTTCAATCTTCCAGAGGTTGATCTCCTAGCATTTGATTTAGCAGATCTAGTGTAGACCCCCAAATTGAACGCTGAGATAGCTGCTGCCGGCATCCTGTACTCATTCTGTGAGGAGCAAGGGAAACAGACCGGAGTGTGTGCCTCCCTTGGCCTCCTGCAGTGTTGATGCTGCAGTGGCTCAACTTAAAGTAAGCCAAATCCACCTATGCATTTTGTACCTTAAGCCAACCTGCCTTGTCTAGTGTAGATCTCGGCTAACTGTGCCTACTTCAGCACAAATCAAAATAAATAAAGTTTATTGTCAAAATGATTCAAGATACTGCATTTGTGACTTTGCTTTGGTCCATTCTTCATCTTTCTGACCTGGAAATATTTTAAGAATTGCTCTATGGCTCACCAGTACTCTTCCATACCAATACTCTCACACAAACCTTCAATGCATTAAAATGAAAGTTCATTTTCAACATACCAAATTTCACAGAAGATGAGCAAACAAATCTTCACGTCTAATATCAGATCAAAATCAATTCCAAGTCTTTATAGGCAGCCACTGACTGCAATTTTATCATAACACAGTGTTAGTGTATCTTTGAATGCAAAATCATCTCAGTGCAAAATGGTATTGTTGCAATATTTGTCTTTTCACTAAACAACTTAAGAGAGTGGTCACCAACCAGTAGCTTCGGATCTACTGGTAGATCTTGGAGCCTCTGACAGGTGATCCTGACTGGTTTGGCCGGGAAGCTATCAAGTGCTGGCACTTCAGTTGCCCCTCCACCCTTTGCCTTGGAGCTGCCCCCCAGGAGCCTCCTGCTTGCTGTTGCAGGGTGTGGGAGGAAGAAGGGAGGGCACTGATGTCAGGGTGTCCCCCCCCCCAAACTCCTGTACCCTGCCTCCACACAGAGAGAAGGGGATGGAGAGAGCTTGGCAATGCAAATCTCTGTCACTCTCAAAGAGCACATTGTCTTTCCCTCTCATTTCCCCACCCAACACATACATGGGACATTGTTGTTACTTCTTTTACAGCTTGCAAAGTGGGTTATTTTGGGTTTTTGACTGGTCTGTTCATTTCATCATTTTCATTTCTCTTACGCTTCAATTTAATTCTTTGAATAGTGAGTTCTAAAATGCCTGACCTGCCAGTGCTAGAGTAATTATCCGGATGGTAATTGCCGCTCCTGGAAGTAGCTGGCATGTCCTTACAGCCCCTGAGAAAGGAAAAGCAGGGGGTCTCCGCATGCTGTTCTTGCCTGCAGACACCACTCCTGAATCTCCCATTGATCAATAACAGGGAATGGTGGCCAAAAGAAGCTGTGGGCTCAGTGCCTGTAGATGAGGGACAGCACATGGCACCATTGGAGCCATTACTGTACATACCAGCTGCTTTCAGGAGTGTTGCATGGCCAAGGTAGGAGTAAGCCCCCCACTGCTCTGCCACCTGGAAACAGTCTCAAATGGTGCCCAGCCAGAGCATGCATCATGAACCCCTGTCCCAGCTCTGAACTTTCTCCTGCCCCATATGCGAGTCCCCCTGCACCCAAACTCCTTCCTAGAGCTTGTACCCTGAGCCCCCTCCTGGACCCCAATCCCTTGCCCTGGGCTAAGCCTGGAGCCCTTCTCACAGGCTGAACCCCTTGGCACAAGACCAGAGTCTGCATCCCAAACCTCTACCCCAGCCTGGTGAAAGTGAATGAGGATGGGGGACAAAAGGGGATGGGGTGAGCAGGGTGAGACCTCAGAGAAGGGACGGAGCACAGGCAGGGCCTTTAAAGAAGGGCTGGGAAGGAAGCCGGGCAAGGATATTTGGGTTTGAAGTAGATCTTACATTTTACACTGAAATTGAAAAAGTGATCTTGTGGTTAAAAAGGTTGGAGACCACTGACTTAAAACCTACACTCTGCTTTCAGTAAAACATGGATAATGTATTTTAAGCCATTACCATCATCAGGCCAGCTTTTGGTACACCACATTGACTATTTGGAAGTTTTAACAAAGGAAAGCACAATTTCTTTCCTTTCAGATAATTACAATTTCACACCATAGTCATAATTAGTGACATGTAGAGAGGCCTGTATCCAGCTGTGACAGGTACTAGATATCAATCATTATTTCATCTCAGATTGAACATGCAATATTAATCACTAGCAGAAATCATGCACATTTCATAGCATAAATCAAAATGAGTTAACAAATGTCATTGCAAGGCCTTTATGCAATAATGATGAGCATCTAGTTCTACTCTGTCGTGGTTTCTTTCCAGATAATAAGACCATGCAGCCACATGAAGCATAGTCACAATATTGACATTTCAGAAACGCAACTAAGAGATTGTGAGATGGATGGCATATCCAAGTAGATGATGATGATGAAGTAAATTGTTTAAAGTGTATTAACCAGACTATAAGAGTACACCAGGAAAAAAAAATAAAATGATATTCTCTCAATCTGTGTTAAAACCCCAACATCTACCCACTGTGGACATGAAAATAAAATGCTACTCATGTCATGTAAGATTGCATAGATCTTTAAAAAATGATGTTTCTTAAATGCAGCCGAAAAAGGAGGAATGAACAGTGTTGACATTTAAGCTATCATCATTTCACTTCAGAGTGAACAATGAACAGCCCATTGAGATGAATAGGAAAGTTCAGTTCTCCAAAGCTGTTCTCCCTCCCCTACCTCCTGTACTGTCTGCACATCTCTTCATTGATTTGCATTTAATCCATAGATGGCCTTTTTAAAACAGAGACATCTTGTTTGAAAATAGAGCAAATTGACTCATCTACCAACTGGCTAACCTATGCACACTCAAAATAACATACAGGGAATATTAATAAAATTTTACTGATGGGCTGAGATGATGATGCATTGGTCTGGATTTTGAAAAAATGTGATTCATATTTAGATTCCTATTTTATTTGTGTTGCAGAAGGACAAAGAGCAAATGTCTGCAATGGGTTAAAAATTATTCCTTTTTGAATAACTTTATTTTATCCTGACCTACAAGGGAAAAAACCTGCACAAAACATTGCTTCCAAACAAACATTCTGCAGAGGTATTCACACCTAAGTCATTGCAACAAAAGTGATTATAAGGTAAAGTATGAGAAATTGGGCACTTCTGTTAAAATTGCCCAAACATTCTGACTCCTCCTGAAGGTCTGTCAGAAGGGTGCTGTTTATACACATCCATTATTCTTTACCCCCATCAGGCCTTGATAGAATCTAGGAATGAGTTCTACTGCCATGCTGGACTACAATTCTCTGCCTACATTGCTCTTGGAGAATGGCTTTTGGTGATTCATGGCCAGCTCATCTTTTTCTAATGGAGGGACAAAAGAGAATTATCCCCTACCCTGCTCCTATAATTCCTGTCTCAGACCCTATAGTCGAGGCTAGCTGAACAGTCTGTCACCTATGAACTGCTTCCCCAAATAGTTCCTCCTCCTGCACTACCTAGGGAAGTCTAGGGCTTATAACTGACTTCAGTAGGTTTTGGATCAGGGACTTAACTTAGGAATATTTTGATCTAGAAATAAGCTTCCATATAAACTTCAAAGTTGCTATATATCCAGTTAAAATATGAGCTAACTAAGGTTGGGGCAGGTGGAGGGGGTAAGGATGCAGGGAAGAGATCTGAGAAACAGTTCTGCTTTTAGCCTATTCCTGAATATATGAACTGAAGGTGTTGGTGTATACACAAGACAGACAGAAAACTGAAATAGCACTAGCAGCTTCAGTGAAAATCATGTTGACTAAATGAGAGGCCCTTTGACCTCAAGAAGGCACTAATGGCTTTGCTACAGTATTCCCACATAACTGCAATAGGCTACAACAGTAAGGAAAATGAGCTCTTCCATACCTAGTGTGTCAACATTTAAGTGCAAAATGTTTATATTGAACATACTGAAACCTCTAAATTTGTATCTGAAGTTCTGTTTGTGTCATCATTTGTGCCTACAAAGAACAGCTTTTTTTTTTTTTTTTGACAGAAATGGTATTGATGCACATAAACCAATATATTTAAAAGTTTCAAATAGCTGTTAAATTCTTGGCATATAAAAAAAAGCTAATCAGATATTAGAGAGTCAATAGTTTGCTTATGTGCATGATTTATAGCTTTCTATAAGAACTTTCCCTGATTTTTTTATTTCAGAAGCTGGAGAATGCTACTAGGGGTGAGGCTGTTCTGAAATAGACTTTGACAAATAGAGAGGAACTGGATGGGAGTCTGAAAGTAGAAGGCAGCTTGGATGAAAGTGATAATGAAATGATAGAGTTCATTGTTCCAAGGAATTGTAGGAGGGAGAACAGCAAAATAAAGACAATGGATTCCAAGAAGGAACACTTCACTCAACTCTGGGAGTTGGTAGGGAAGATCCCATGGGATGCATGTCTAAGGGGAAAATCAGTCCAAAAGAGTTGGCAGTTTTTCAAAGAGACATTATTAAGAGTGCAAGAGCAAACTATCCCACTGCATAGGAAAGATAGGAAGTATGCCAAGAGACCACCCTGGCTTAACCAGGAGATTTTCTATTACCTACAGATCAAAGAGGAGTCCTAGAAAAAGTGGAAACTAGGTCAAATTGCAAAATATATAAGGGGGACAATATGGCAAAGGCAAGGCACAAAACAAGGTCAAACTAGCTAGCGACAATAGATAACCAGAGAACGTTCAAGATGACCAAGAGAGGATAGGACCATTACTCAATGAGGGATTGAGGGTAATAGTAACAGAAAATATGGAAACAAAGCTGCTTAATGACTTCTTTATTTTGGTTTTCACCAAGAAAGTTAGAGCCAATTCCACATTTACATAATGAATGTCAGTGAAAGGAGGTATGATCAGAGGCTAAAATAGGAAAAGAACATGTTACAAATTACTTAGACAAATGAGATATCATCAAGTCACCAGGGTCTAATGACATTCATCCTAGAATACTCAGAGTTGATTGAAGAGGAATGTGAGCCATTAGCAAGTCTCTTTGAAAAGTCATGGAATACGGAAGAGATTCCAGAATATGGAAAAGAGTAAGTATAGAGACAGTCTACAAAAAGAAAAATATGGACAACTCAGGGAATTACAGATCATTCAGTGCAACTTCTGTACCCTGAAAGATAATAGAGCAAATAATTAAGCAATCAATTTGCAAACATCTAGAAGATATAATGTGATAAGTAACAGTCAATATGGATTTTTCAAAAATAAATCATGTTGGATCAACCTAATAGCTTTCTTTTGGTGGGAGATGGGACTTGTTGATAGGAGGTGGGACTTGTAGACATGGTCTATCTTGACTTTAGTAAAGCATCAGATACTCTGTTGCATGGTCTTCTCATAAATAAACACGGGAAATGCAACTTAGATGGAACAATAATATGGGTGCAAAACTTGCTGGAAAACTGTTTCCAGGGAGTTATTATCCATGGTATACAATCATGATCAGAGAACATAATGAGTGGGGTCCCATAGGGATCAATTCTGAGTTTGGTGTCCTTCAATGTCTTAAGTATTTAGATAATGGTGTAGAGAGTAAACTTAAAAAGTTTGAGGGTAAAACCCAGCTGGGAGGGGTAGCAAGTGCACTGGAGGACAGAATTAAAATTCATAATGATCTGGAGAAACTGTTTGCAGTATATAGGATGAAATTCAATAAGGACAAATGCAAAGTGTTCCTTTTAGGAAGGAATCAGTTACACACATACAAAATGGGAAATGACGACCTAGGAAGAAGTATTGGGAGTCAGTGGAACACAAGCTAAATGAGTCACCAGTGTAACATTATTGAAAAAAAAAAACCAACAACATCCAAAACCATCCATCCAATCCAAACATCATTCTGAGATATATTAGAAGGAATGTTGTAAGCAAGACAGAAGGAATTCTTCCACTCTACTCTGGGCTGATTAGGCCTCACCCGGAATAGTGACACCAACTCTGGGTACCACATTTCAGGAAAGTTGTGGACAAAGTAGAGAAAGTCCAGAGAAAAGCAACAAAAATCATTAAAGGTCTAGAAAACATGATCTGTGGGGCAAAGTTGAAAACACCTGTCAGGGATGATCCTAGATAATACTTATTCCTGCAATGGGTGCAGGGGACTGGACTATGACCTTTCAAGGTCCCTTCCATATCTTTGGTTCTATATGTATAACCAATGACAAAACTTATAGCGCATAATACCTGTAATATGCTTCTAGCCTCTTTACATATTTAAATTGTATAAACTACTTTTAATTGTACCTTTAATACAATGTGTGGCCAGTCAGCTTTTAACTACTGTAAATGATTGTGGGAGAAAAATTTAGATGTCAAATTTGCAAATATGCTTTTTGATTGGGCTACAAGTCTTCAATGAACCTACGTGCATCGTCATCCGCCATAGTGCAAAAGTACTTTAAGGTGTTTTCCCTCTCCCTGATCTGATATTAATACAGGATAGTGGGACATGATCAAAAGTCCTGTGAAGGCAATAGAAATTTTTCCATCAAATTTAAGGGTTTGTGTCAATATGATTTATACCACACAAATGGTCAAAGGCCCAGAATTTGAGCAGGGGCAAGTGGGCATAGCTTCATTGCAGTCAATAGTATAATGCTAATGCATATGAGCTGGACATCAGCCTTAGCACTTTTATCC
This sequence comes from Pelochelys cantorii, assembly GCA_032595735.1. Lineage (NCBI taxonomy): Eukaryota > Metazoa > Chordata > Testudines > Trionychidae > Pelochelys > Pelochelys cantorii. The sequence goes on from CM064327.1 coordinate 91,278,166, forward strand.
ACTCAACGTGTAGCTTTAACACATTAGATGTTTTAAATTCAGTGTATTCTAATTTTACTCCTTATCTTTGAATTGGAACAGTTTCATAGTATTTATTTTGGTGATCACTAAAGACCAAGTTGTGCCTTTCCCATGAGCCTTTGTACAAGGAGCAGCAGACTGTTTTGCTACAGATTGAGCAGATGGAACTCTAAATCATCACAATTTGCTTCCTGTTTCTCCAGGGAGTACAAGGAGTATCAGCGCTTGGGATACTCCTGTCCTCCCTGTGCTAGCGATGTGGATAGCCAGCGGAGAATAAAAAGGGAGCATCTTTTGCTGCCTTGTTACTACCCTTCAAAGAATCATTATATCTGATCCTACCTACTTAAATAATGATACCCACATTATAAAACTCCTGTGTTATGAAGACAGTACAAAAGAGATAGAGGTGGGCCTAAACCATGATGATTAGATCTGCTTTTTCTCACAGTTAAATTCAGTGTTAGGACATGACAAAGATTACGAGCAACTGTTCAAATTAAGCAATTCCATATGTAAATTCTCCCAGAATATGAGAATGTTCAGATCTGGGATTTTGATTCAGGTCCTTCTCTGATCATGTCTTTAGTAATTTTGTAAATTTAGAAAAAAAATCTAGCTCCACAAAAGGAAGTGTTGAAATCTTCTGCATCGCAATCAGAGAAAAATATCAAACAACAAACCTTCACACAAGGATTAGGAGATCCACAACCAATCTTCAACTTCTCAGAGCCTAATTCAGAGTTAAATCTCATCACTTCAAATTGCATCTATGTATGTAACGAATATTCAGCTTCATAATCAGTGCAATAAAAATAAAACATGTTTAAGCAACTGAACTTACTGCAGAAGATGTAAAATCATCCCCAAATATCCCCACTAGCAATGACACCATTGTTTCCATAGTAACTAATGAACTTCAAAAAGGAACCTCACACATGGCCTCAACATCATAGTAACCATGACAACCTGACGTTACCAGTGGAAGACCATGAATAAAATGTTTGTTAAAAAAACCTCATCACAAATAAATTGTAAGACTGCAGTTTGTTTCCTAAATCAAATGGGAACTATACATTTTTGTTGCCTTGCCTCAATCTTATAGTACTATCATCTGAAAATAATATGATCATACCAAACTCCTGTAACCAAAAAGTGTACCCATCACACATCAGCATGTTTTCTCAATATACAGTAAGTATTCAAAGTTGGGTTGCAAAGGTTAGGTACTTAAAATTACATCTAGGCACCTAATCAGAGGTCTGATTTTTTTTTTTTTGAGGTATCATGTATCTGTAATTCTCCATAAAGTCAATGGCATTCTCCATGACGTCAATGGAAGAAAACAGAACTAATGGTGTCAGCCTCCTAAACTATAATACAATTGTTAATTAAGGGTGCTTCTGAAAATGCCTCTTAATTTTTGGTGGTGTCTGCTAGATTTCTCAATCACATGCATGCAAACTCCATGAATTACATGGTTCCAGACACAGGAGAAAATGGCCAGGTATTTAAATATAATCTGAAGGATGTTTTAAATTAAGACCTATGAACTTCAGAGAATAAAGCTTAAATATTTTATTCTCATTTAAATTTTCTCAGAAGAGAAGGCAACCGTTATGCCAGCACTAATACTAGAAAGAAAAGAGTTCCTAAAAGTTGTAAAACATGGGTTCAGGTCCTCAAATTCACTGGTATTAATGGGAGTTATGTGCCTAAATAACGGTGAGCATCTGAGCCATAGTCAGTCGATACATTTTGTATTTGTAATTAATGAGAGCTCAGAATTAGAGGACAGAAGGCACCATTGTGATCATCTTGTCCAATGGTTCTCAACCAGGTGTACATGTACTCATGGGGGGGGGGGGGAAGAGCAGAGGTCTTTCAGGAGTACATCAGCTCCTCTAGATATTTGCCTAATTTTACACAAGACTACATAAAAAGCATCAGCAAAGTCAGTGGAGTAGTACAGTAGTCCAGGAAGGTTGAAAGTCATTGATCTAGTCTGCCCTCTTGTATAGCGTAAGTCACAGACCTTCCCCCAAATAAATAATTCCTAAAGATTATCTTTCTAAAAAGACATCCAATCTTGATTTAAAAATTGTCAGTGATAGAGAATCCATCGCAGTCCTTGGTAAATTATTCCAATGATTAATTATGCTGACTGCTAAACATTTATACTTAACTTCCAGTCTGTTTGTCAAGCTTTAACTTCTAGCCATAGGATCATGTAATACCTTTTCAGCTAGACTGAAGAACCAATTATTGTTCCCTATTTGTAATCAAATCGTGACTTACCCTTCTTTTTTTTACATTACCTATACTGAGCTCCTTTAAAGTCTGCCACTATAAGGCATGATTTCTAATATTTTAATTATTCTTTTGTCTCTTCTCTGAACCCTCTCCAATTAAATCAAAAACCTTCTTGAACTGTGGACACAAGAACCGGACATAAAATTCCAGCAGCAGTAATCCAGAGGTAAAATCTCTACTCCATTTCAAGATTCCTTTCTTTATGCATTCCAGGATCAGTCTTGTTATTCAGCCAATTAGCCAAGGATTTGATCAAAATTCCACTGAAATTTTAATGGGCTGTGGATCAGATGCTTGGTATAGTTATATGGAATGCCTGTGGTTTCCTTGTCTATATGGAAATCTTCATTCTGAGGCCTTAGTTTTGAATTTTCCCTCAATTTGAGAGATGGCATTTCTTTTACAGGATTTTTCTCATCTGGGGTGTTGCAGTGGCCAGGGAATCATTGTCATGCTGCCTGGAGTGACTCACAATCATGAGTGCCATCCTCAGAGTAGACTGTCAAAGTCAGGAAGACACCCCAAAATGGTAATATTTTCTATAGGTGAACTCCCCATTACTATACATGAACTCCAAGGTACATACTAGCTTTATAATAGAGTCTGAGATAGCCCCTTTAGACACTTTAGACTATCTAGCCACACAGACAAGCTGGACTATGTAATAAATGATCACTTACACTACAATAAATAAAATATAATTAATAATAATAATAGTCCCAAAAGACCAGCCATCACCCAGGTCAAGTGAAGCCTAGATTGTACACCAAAGATAGTCCTGGTAATCATTTTTTTTTTGTAAACTCACTAAAGGTTTATTAGCTAACAAAGAAATTAGGGATATTGAGAGGTTAAAATAGATAAAACACATATACAGGTGAGTCACAATCTATAATCCAAATGATAGCAAAGATGTAATAATCAGCTAGCTTCCCAAAAGTCTTTTGAAGCTACCTAAAATAATCCTCAGGACCTTTGTCATCTCATTCAGTTATTCTGCTCTGTTAGAATCCAAACAATGAATAGATAAATATTTTTCCCTCGTGACCATAGTTATAGCTTTTCACAGAAAACAAGCTGACAAAACAAGCTACCCATGTGGGCTTGTTCATCAATTGGTGGAGATAGAAGTGTTCATTTGGATTCTTTGATCTTTGACCATCACACTGAATGACCATTTATCCTCAAAATGTGCAAGAATTAGCACTTCCTCATTAAAGCTCTTTATTCGCATTACACAAGGCTTCTCTCATTTGATGAGTTATTTAGTTATAGGGGTATATACAATGTGAATGTTTGTTATTACTTCAGAACAAGATACAGATAAATGAAAAGAATGCATATAACATCCCATCCATTTTCATGAAGTTTAAACATAAAATAAATGTATAAGAAAGCATAGATCAAAGTGATTATTGAAAGTATGCAAGTGAATTGGCCAGGCTTCCAATGGTAAGTTTGCCAATTTTCAGTTGACTCCAAGGTTTTGGTCAGACTGGGTTTTTGGCTTATCATTCTCACAATCATAAAAGGCTATCTAAGGCTTGTCAGATGTTCTAAATTGTATTACAATTTTAAGCACTGAAAAATCTTGCTTCACCTGCTGTCTTACCCCTGAAGACTAAGGCTACATTTACATTGCAAGGTTTTTGCGCAAAAACCTGTGGAGCGTCCATACCTCAAATGCGTTTTTGCACAAGGAAATCAAGAGTAAAATGGCAGAACAGAGGGCTTTTCCCGCTGTAGGTAAACCTCCTTTTACGAGGCATAACTCCCTTTTGCGCAAGAGTTCTTGCGCAAAAAGGCAAGTGTGGATGCTCCAGAGGGGTTTCTTGCACAAGAAACTCCTATGGGAAAAAACACAGGTGCTCTGATGGCCATCAGAGATTTCTTGCACAAGAATATCCATGCAGTGTGGACGCTTTCTTGCGCAAAAGCACATTGCTTTTGTGATGTGCTTTGATGTGTGGATGTACTCTTGTGCAAGAAGTTTTTGCGCAAAAACTCTTGCACAAAAGGCTTCTTGTGCAAGAAGCATGTAGTGTAGACATAGCCTAAATGTTTTCTGTCAAGCTCTCAAAAAAACACAAAAATTATATGGGCTTGTTATTGTCAGTAACACATTTATAGAAAAGTAAAACTAAAATGTCAGGGAATCAGATATTTTCTTGGTCTGATGTACTAATTATCTATGAAAGTATACATCTCTGTATTCACGCCATATTCAGTATTGTAATAATTTTTGTATGAAGTATACATAGTAGGGTATCATTTGAAAACTCATTTAATGGTCAGTATTGTCCTGTAAAATGTATTGCAAAGTTGAATATGACTTTAAAAGATTCCCCAGTATGGTGTTTCAAACTGGTTTCAAACCCCACAGTCCTGTCCAAATAGAAATTGGTAAACAGGTCTGTCGTAAACAAATCAATGTGTACTCTAATTAATTTGCATTTAAGCCAGTGTGTCACCAAGAAGGAGGGAAAAACAAAGCAAGTTCAAGCAGGTCACAGACTCAGCAGAAAATACCTTTGCATACAGACTATATCTCCTGGAACTCAGCTGGAATTGTTTCTCGCGAGTGGGACTAAAACTATAAAAAGGAGAATCAAACATTCCAAGGCACCCCTTTCTCTCTTCCTCATTCACTGCAAAGGAAGCAGCCATTGAACTCTGTAGGAGGGGTCCTGATGTAAAGAGTTTGTTCAGTAAGACTGCTTTGAATCTAATATAATTTCTTAAGTAAGCATTATACTCTTATTTTTCCTGTAACTAGTTCTGACTTTCATGCCTCGTTACTTGAATTCATTTAAAATCTCTTTGTAGTTAATAAGCTTGTTTTGCTTTATCTAATCCAGCGTGTGTAAACTGAAGTGTCTGGGTAACAAGTCAAATAACAGACTCAATAGCTCATATGCCCAGGAGAGGGCTATGCAGCATCGGACATACATTTCTGGAGAAAATTTGGGAATGGGGGGGGGGGTTGAATTGGGGTCACAGTGTGGCATAACCAAGGCTTGCAAGAGCCAAAGTGTGGCTAACTGCAGCACATACACAGACATAGCTAGCAGTGAAATGCTGAAGGCTGGTTATGAACAGTCCTGGTTGGAGGCTCCAGCAGTAATACGCTTTAGAGAGTACCATAGGCAAGGGTGACATTCAGCATGGATTGTACCTTGGTACATCATGCAAGTATGTTAAAATTTTATTGTAACATTGCCTTCACAAAATGTCCATTTTTTATTAAAGACTTCAAATAAGAGATAGTGTTCTCAATATTTTAAGGTGCTCTGATTTACAATATAAGCCTAATCTTTCTACCATGGAAGCATAGTTAAACAGTGCCCCTTTTCATCAGTGAGAAGTAAACTGCAAAGGCTGTTGCTAAACGTCTCTCTAAAAGACAGTACTATGAAAATCACTGAGAACAAGAAAGCAGAGGAATCAGTGGCACCACACTGTACCTAAAGGATTATTTCACATCAGTCAAGCTTTTTTATCCAGTAAGAAAACAAACAAACTTCATTTTCAGCAATCACTCACTTGTCTCCGATAATTGGTGAGGAAACTTGAGAAGCAAACCTCATTTAGATTGCTTCTTAGTCTCTCTCAGCCTCATGTTCTTGGTACTTCATTGTTTTATCGTCTCCCCTTGTACTTTTCCACATGTTTCTTGTATGCCAGAGTCTGTTTCTCACTGATAGTCTTACCTCTTCTGACCATCAACTGAGTTCACACTGTTCCTCTGGTTGCAAATGCTTTCAACCACATGTAATGTGCATTTTCAGTAAGATGCTCTCTTTTTCATTTTCATCTCATTTAAACTAACAGCTGAGTTCCAATTTGCAAGCTGAATTTACCTCAGTCAGTACAAATCCTCTCTACACTACTATGACACACTACTAATAAACATTTGTTTTTCTTAATTCTCACAAAGTTTGATATTTTTTTCAAGTGGGTGATGCTTAGGAAAACACCCATGTGTGTTGACAGTAAAACTCAAAGATGATGAAAATTATTTTTCCCAGGAAAACAAATTACAATGTTAAATGCTGTGCTAGTACATTGAAACTGTACACAATATAAACACCTGAGCTAAACTTACAAGAGAATAAGCTAGCGCTTTGGAACTTTGGCCCTGACTGCAGTTTTGCATCGTATCCTCTCTGTAATGTAGGATGTCAACACTCATGAAACACTGATAAATCAAACAGCTATAAAATGATTTACTTTGTAAAGAAATGTAAATGTCAACAGTTAAAAAGCATCTGACTTTTTTTTTTAAGAAAGAGTATAGCAGTTCCCTCTGAGTATGTCTACACTACAGAGAAAATTGAAGCTCCGCTGTCAATCTCCCAGGGTTCCAATTAGCGGGTCTAGTGAAGACATGCTAATTCAAACTGAGAGGGTCACTCTGTTTGATGGTAGTAGTCCTGCTTCCACAAGGAGTAAAGGAAGTTGAAGGGAGACTGTTCTCCCTTTGACTTCCTGCAGTGTGAACAGCACCAAAAGTCAAGTTATGGCACTTCAACTTCAGCTACTTAATTAACATAGCTCAAGTTGCATATCTTAATTCAAACTTATTCTGTAGTGTAGACATACCCTCTGTCATTTTGGGTGCTGGTAGAGGGGGACTAGGCTTGTTTACTGGCTTACAGAGTTGCTGCTGAATCTCAAATTTATGTTTGTCTAAAGTGAGGTACATGAGCCAATATTTTCAAAACTCAGTGCCTAAAACTACATGTGGGCTTAGAGATCTAGACACTTAATTGAAATGTCCTGATTATCTGAGTAGAGTAGGATAACATTTTTGTGCTGAAACTTGTTTTTCTCTCCATCTGGGGGGAAAAAAGGCAGATGCCGTTTGACTCAAAACATTTTAAGACGTTTAATTGATTTCACTGAATTGTTTAGGCAGAAGAAACCTTCAAAAATAAGTTTTGTTTAAACATCTTATAAATAATACATTTTGATTTTTCAATTCTCCCACTGACTTGATTTGTGAAAAATTCAAGAACTAGAAGAAAAACAAACATCTTAATTAAAATAACTTCATAATGCAACATGAATCTCTCTTTTGGGTGTCTAAGGGCATTTCATTTCCTCTGGCCTCAGTCCTGCAAACACTTAAGAACATTTTCAACTTCGCTCATGTGAGCATCCACATATCGCTCAATGGAGCTACTCACATGAAATCAGTCATGCTGTGAAGTTGAGCATTTGTAGAATTATTGGCTCCGATTATAAGCTCTTCAGAATAGAATGTTAGGAATCATTAAAAAAGGGATAGAGAATAAGACAGAAAATATCTTATTGCCTCTATATAAATCCATAGTACGTCCACATCTTGAATACTGCATACAGATGTGGTCACCTCATCTCAAAAAAGATATATTGGCAGTGGAAAAGGTTCAGAAAAGGGCATCAAAAATGATCAAGGGTTTGGAACAGGTTCCATATGAAGAGAGATTAAAAAGACTTGGACTTTCCAGCTTAGAAAAGAGGAGACTAAGGGGGGATATGATTGAGGTCAAGACTGGTGTGGGAAAAGCGAATAAGGAAAAGTTATTTACTTGTTACCATAACATAAGAACTAGGGGTCACCAAATGAAATTAATAGGTAGCAGGTTTAACACAAACAAAAGGAAGTTTTTCTTCACTCAGCACACAATCAACCTGTGGAACTTCTTGCCAGAGGATGTTCCTGACGACCAGGACTTCAAGGGTGCATCTACACTGCACCTGTAGGTCAAAGTGAGATATGCAATTTGAACTATGCAAATTGCGTATCTTATTTTGATCTAATTTCAAAATAGCTTTTTTTCGAAATCTACACAGTGCCAAATTTAAAAAAAAAAGCGTTATTCTGAAATGTCCCTTAACTCTCGTGGGACAAAAGTTACAGGGATGCCGGACAAGCATGCCCATTATTTCGAAATCTATTTCAAAATAACTGGTGCTTTTAAAGATGCACTATAGTTATTTTGGGATACTTCCAGTGTCCCAGAATAGCACTGCTCTCTAGAAGTAACCTAACTGGGTTAACAAAGGAACTAGATACATTCATGGATGCTAGATCCATCAATAGCTATTAGCCAGGATGGTAGGAATGGTTTCCCTAGCTTCTGTTTTTCAGAAGCCGGAAATGTATGACAGGAAAGGGATCATATGATGATTATCTGTTTCTGTTCACTCCCTACGGGGCATCTGGCATTGGCCACTATTGAGAAGATGGGCTAGATGGGCTTTTGGTCTGACCCAGTATGGCCATTCTTATGTTCTTAAAAGCCCAGAGCCAAAACCCAATGAAATCAATGGACAGAATCCCAGCACTTTTCAGTCTTTTCTGGATTTCTTCTCATATCACAACATTGTAGAATGTAGGGTTACTCATCAGGATAATTTGTCCCTGTCTTCCCTTTTACCAAAAATCATATCAGAAAAATCTTGATTTATTTCTAGGCTAAATAAGAACACACTTTTTAAATCAGATGTTCATATAAAATAAAATTTGGCTTCTTTTCATCTATGAAAAGTGGAGAACAAAAAATGAAAAATACCTTTCCATTTTAAAAAATTCTAGAATGAGGAATCATGAATTAAATTGTAATTGTATTGTCCCTTCATTCTAAGCCTCACATTCTGAAATTGTTTCTTTTATAATGGTATCACTGCCCTCACCCAGAGCCCTACTGACTTCAGTTGACTTGCTGTGCAAAAACACTTTTCTGTATTAAAGCACAGGAAAAAAACATGTTACAATCTCAGAAGTGAAAGTGAAATCTGACATTACTCAACCCCAAATCATTCTGCATTGCTATCTCAGAGTCAATATTCTGCTGCTGCAGAGTCATGAGAGTACTATGCTGATTTATAGCACCTGAGTGCCAGATCGAAGTTTAGACAGTTATTTACAGTTAATTTCCCAGGCCTTAATTTTCCCCTCTCTCATACAGGGAAAATAATGCTCATCCACTTTTTATAAATAACATTTAGATAGCTGGCAGAAAGTTTTGAAAGGCCTGATTGAATATATTAAAGTCAGATGGAACTTTTCCATTAATAAGGACACTAGTTTTATATCAGAGGGGTAGCCGTGTTAGTCTGGATCTGCAAAAGTGACAAGCGACCTTATAGATTAACAGATGCATTGGAGCATAAGCTTTTGTGGGCAAAGACCCACTTCGTCAGATGTATGTAGTGGAAATTTCCAGAGGCAGGCATAAATATGCAGGCAAGAATCAGGCTAGAGATAACGAGGTAAATTCAATCAGGGAGGATGAGGCCCACTTCTAGCAGCTGATCTGGAGGTGTGAACACCAAGAGAGGAGAAACTGCTTCTGTAATTGGCTAGCCATTCACAGTCTTTGTTTAATCTTGAGCTGATGGTGTCAAATTTGCAGATGAACTGCAGCTCAGCAGTTTCTCTCTGAAGTCTGGTCCTGAAGTTTTTTTTGCTGCAGGATGGCTAACTTTAAATCTGCTATTGTGTGTCCAGGGAGATTGAAGTGTTCTCCTACAGGTTTTTGTATATTGCCATTCCTAATATCTGATTTGTGTCCATTTATTCTTTTGAGTAGGGACTGTCCAGTTTGGCCAATGTATATAGCAGAGGGACATTGCTGGCACATGATGGCATATATTACATTGGTAGTGTAGCGGGTTCACTCACTTTTTTTCTTTTTCACCCAGCTCTTTCCTCCAGGGTGGCCAGTTGGGGGAAGTAGCTGGCTGCTCAGACGCGCCCTGTTTGGATGTGGTGGTGGCTTCAGGGCACTGCCCTCCGGCAGTGACCACTCCTCAGTTGCTCAGCACCCCCCTTCCGGGGGAGGATAGTCCATGTTGCTATGGTCCAGTTCTCCTCCAGGGTCCTCCCAACGCTCGAGGACCCACAGTTCTTCTCCTTGGGGACTCTTAACTCCCCTCGCGCCGTCCTGGCCTTAGGCCCCCTGCCAGCCCCTTAACAGCCCCTCTGGGCAGACAGCAGGATCTCTAGGCCTCTACTCCCTGGCCACAGGCACACCTCTGCCTGCCCAGTTGCCTCCTGGACTTATGGGCTGGGGTTTCCTTGGCTCAGCCTCCCCCCCAACTACTGCAGCTGCCTCCTTGCTAGCTGTGGCCACCTCCTATGCAGCCCGGCCCTTTAGGGCTGCCTCCATTGCTCTCCCCGGCCCTTCATGACTGCCTCCTATGCAGCACTGGGCCTCAGGCCGTGTAGCCTGGGTTCCTCCTGCCTGAGCCTCCCCAGTCCTGCCCCCTCCAGGGAGCCTCCTTCTTCCCTGGCCATCAGGTCTTAACTGCTCTCCCCTCCAGAGCAGCAGGCAGGTCCGTCTCTCTTGTCCCAGGAGCTGTTCTTATAGCCCTCAGCTGGGCCCTCCTTATGGCCCTCAGCTGGGCTCTCCTCCCTCCAGCTCCTTGGCCCCTTAAAGGGCCAGGGCAGGGCAACACCCTGCCACAGTAGATGTGCAGGTGAATGAGCCAGTGACAGTGTGGCTGATCTGATTAGGTCCTGTGATGGAGTTGCTGGTGTAGATACATAGGCAGAGTTGACACCGAGGTTTGTTGCAGGGATTGGTTCCTGAGTTAGAGTTACTGTGGTGCAGTATATAGTTGCTGGCGAGAATATGCTTCAGGTTGATAGGTTGTCTGTGGGCGAGGACTGGCCTGCCTCCCAAGGCCTGTGAAAGTGAGGGATTGCTGTTTAGGATGGGTTGTAGATCACTGATGATGCGTCGGAGGCGTTTTAGCTGAGGACTGTAGGTGATGGCCAGTGGTGTTCTGTTGGTTTCTTTTTTGGGCTTGTCCCACAGCAGAAGGCTTCTGGGTACACGTCTGGCTCTCTTGATCTGTTTCCTTACTTCCTCGTGTGGGTATCGTAGTTTCAAGAATGCTTGTTGAAAATCTTGTAGGTGTTGGTCTCTATCTGAGGGGTTGGAGCGAATGCGGTTGTACCTCAGTGCTTGGCTATAGACAATGGATCGTGTGGTGTGTCCGGGATGGAAGCTGGAGGCATGAAGGTAGGCATAGCTGTTGGTAGGTTTTCGGTATAGGGTGGTGTTTATGTGACCGTCACTTATTTGTACTGTGGTGTCCAGGAAGTGGACCTCCCATGTAGACTGGTCCAGGCTGAGGTTGATGGTGGGGTGGAAGCTGTTGAAATCGTGGTGGAATTCTTCCAGAGTTTCCTTTCCATGGGTCCAGATGATGAAGATGTCATCAATGTAGCGTAGGTAGAGAAGGGGCGTGAGTAGACGAGTGAATGAAGTGCGGATTTGAACTTCCCATGCTTCATTTGCATAATGGCATATTGGCGCTTTTTCGAAATACCCTATTTCGAAAAAAAACCCTCAGTCTGGACAGGGTTATTTTGAAAAAACCCTCCTTTTGAAATAACCCTTACTCCTTAAAAAATTAGGTTTAAGGGTTATTTCAAAAGAAGTGGTTGGTTTTTTTTAAAATAACCTCATCTAGACTGCGGGTTTTTTTAGAAATTGGGTATTTCGAAAAAGCGCCCAGATGCCATTATGCAAATGAAGCATGGGAAATTCAAATCCACACTTCATTTGCAATTTTGCTCGGCTGCATTTTCATTCCTCTCGAAAGAGGAATGCAGTGTAGACATACCCCAAGGTATTTAAACATTTGAGTAGTCCCATTGAGGTCAATTGAGCAATCTGCATGCTTAAAGTTTCACAGGGTTTTCAGTGCTGTTCCTCTTTTTTCACTGAGCCTCAGTGATGCTTTCAAATACTGAATACTACATACAGTTGTTGCACTCAGAGAGCACAGTAAAAAACAGGTGTGACAAGTGAACATCATTGTTTCATGGGATAGTCCTCTGCTGCTTTCTGACTGAAATGGCTATAAATAAGAAACTAGATCATGACCAGGTTTGACTCCTAGTATCTTTATGGATGAAAGTGAAACATAGAACCACTTTTTTAGATGTTTTTAAAAGTCTTTCTAACAGCAAGGAATACTCCATGACATCATCTTAGTTAAAAAATGCGAGGAGGGCAGAGGCAAAGGGGAAAATCACACAACTCTGAGGATTCCCTTCTTTAAAAACTTGGCATTGTCTGTACCAAGTCTGAACACTCACCTGAACTTTATTTTTGCCACAGCTAATGCTACAGGTTCATAACCTCAATCATTCTGTGTTTCTTCAATCTGATTCATTCATCATCACCAGCAACAACTATCTCCAGAGAGCAGGCAACATGTTGAGATTCTGAGATTAGTTCTCTTGGTGATGATATATGATGCAGAAAGTGACAGCTTGAGCGCCATAATAATGAGATTGCCACTTTTTATTATAATTATTTCCCTTTTTAAAAAACCTTTTCAATTTAAATTCTGGTGTTGTTCCTTTTTTGCATTAAGTCTACTCAACCACTACCCATGCCAGGAAAATATTTATTTTTTAAAAACTGTTCTTTGTGCTAAATGGCACATTGGGGATGCATTTAACTCCCCTACAAATTTTTCTGCACCATGTGTGCATGTTTTAAAATCAAAGTTGTTATTCTTTGGGGTTTTATTTCCAATTTTAAATAATCCTCCTGTTTTACACTATTTGGCCTCACCAACCACAAATATTATAAATTAAAAATGTGTTGCTTTTATGTAATCTGACTAGTATTTAAAGAAATTCAGAGGGAAAATATAAAGGAATATACTTCAAGAATTCCTCTCTGAGTGCCATATTAATATTTATCTCTGCATGTAGTGATGATGAATGACTTATATTTACAGATAATACCTTTCATCCAAAAGGGAATCCAAAAAGTGTTTTATTAAAAAAAATCCTTTTTGCTTGTTACTGAAATGCAGCATCACAGATTGCTCAATCACATAATGGAGGAAAGGAAGATAACGTGTATAAATACAATTGTAGATAAAATAGACGGTAATTTCAGAGCTGGAATTTAATTAGAACACGGGTTAACACCCTTCTTTGCCAAGTGTCACTGGATCGTAACTGCACACAGAGCTGGTCAACCCTTCAGGCCTAGAGCTCTGCAAACATCTATAACTATAGCAGCATAGTGTTCCACACCTCCATGAGGAGGCATTCATTCACTGATTGCCAACCCTATGGGATTGGCTTGGAATCTCCACGAATTAAATACTAACCTTTAATTTAAGATTACATCAGGTGATGAAATCTCCAGGAATACAGCCAACCAAAACAGGCAACCCTACAAATGAAATAGATAACATGGAGTCATTGACTAGGTCAAGAACACCACTTTCTGCAGTACCCTGGATTTTCCCTATAACATGCTCATCTTTGTGGTGTGAAGACCTCATTCTGTTTAGTTGGGTGACAGCCTAGACTTTAGCTGGCATGGAGGTTACTCTCTTAGTCCGAATTTCCATTATACTAATGCTGAATACCATAATTAATGAGTAATTATGAGCAAGAGTACCAGAAGTTGGTCCTTCCTTCAAACTACATTCTCATTTTTTAATTAAACAAATCATCCAGAAGATAGTTATTCAAAAGTTTTTAGCAGGATAGCTGAAAGATGATCTTTTGATGCTGTCGCAGAATGTGAACATGCCAATGTCCAATAGAATGCTAAAATTGTGATTGGCTACACATAAATGACACAGTCGTGCAATAACAATAACTGAAGGCATGACGTGTACCGTGACAGGTAATGCAGTTTCCAGTCTCCATCTGTCTGAAAACAAGACAGACTTCTGTGTTTTAACAACAATAAAACAAACGTGATTAACTTACTATCCAACAGCATAAGCTGGTTGAGCCCCTCAATATACATGACAGGAGTATCAACAAATGTCAATAAGACAGTGATAGAGTGAACTTATTAAGGAAGTTCAGAGATTGCCAGCCAAGAAATCAGAGAGGAGAGTGGCAAAGAGATGGTACTAATGAAAATCAGAAAAGGAAAGACAATATCTCCAACCTCAGGCTGGCCACAAAGATTTGTTTAGCTGCAGCAAGAAACTGACAGCTATCTTAATACAGCTGGTATTCCCAGTCCTCCTTCCACTGAAGCCAAAATAGAAGTTTTGCCATTGACTTCAAAAGAAGCCAGGCAGGAATCTTATTTTTTAAAATGCCTTTCATAAAAACTTAATTGAAGGTACATATATGATGCCCCTCCCCTCCACTCTGTAGTCTCTGAGCACCTGATAAGATGTAATATATTTATCTTTACAACACCTCGTTGAGGAGGGAAATGCTATTATCCCCTTGTTATACATGGGGAATGGAGACACAAAGGGGATGTCTGCACAGCAGAGCTAAACTCAAAATAAGCTATGCTAATTGCGTATCTTTTTGGTGTTGTCTACAAAGCTGTTATTTCTGAGATAGAGCGCTCTTCCCCTGACTTTCCTTACTCCTTGTATAATGAGGGTTATAAAAGTCATAGCAAGCAGTCTTCCAGCTTGACATTATGTTGAAATAACTGCTTGTATGTAGACGCAGACTATGTTATTTTGGAATAACATTAGTTATTCTGAAACAACGCTGCTGCATAGACATAGCCAAAGAGATTAAAAGCCAAATGTTTAAAAAGTAGATAGCTGCCTACTGGGATTTCCAGATGTGCCTCTAGACATCATCAGGCAATGTGGCCCTAGATAACTTGGCAAAGGTCACAGAGGTAGTCTGCAGTGGAGCAGGAAACAATTTTTCCCTAATCACAGACTAGGGTTCTAAGCACTAGACAACCCTTCTTCTGTGAACATCCAAAATGACTTCCAGTTTAAAAATATGTCAATGAATACTGTAAGGGGCACACTACCGAGAGTAACAGTGGTTGAAATCCCCACGAATAGGAAAGAGTGAGTGGAAAGCTCTCAGATTTGGATTGTTGCTCTACTGGCTTCAACAGACAGAGCTTTACAGATTTACAACATCTATGAATTTGTCCTCAAAAATTAAAAAACACCAAACAAACCCACAAATCAGACTGGGTTAGAACTTTGTAATGTTTTAGATGTTATTGTTTGGTTACCTCTAATATTTAAATAATGTCAGTGTGGAATCACTTGGGCGTGGAGATTCAACTTAAATGAACACACAGAGCTGCGTGGGTCCCTCTCTTAGCTGCTTCAAGGGGAACTCAATTTACCCTCCCCTAATCCCTGTCTTGGGAAAGCAATGATTCTTTCCCTCCAAGGTCCATTTCCCTTTTCATATCCAAACCTCTCCTCTCAAACTTCTTCCTCTTTCACTCTGCCTCAGCTCCATCTCCCCCAGGTTATGTCTAGACTGTAGGCTTCTTTCAGAAGAACCTTTTTTCAGAACAGATCTTCCAAAAAAACTTCTTCCAAAGGAGAGCATCCACACCCAAAAGCGCATCGAAAAAGCCACCTGCTTTTTTGAAAGATAGCATCCACACTTAAATCTCACATTTAAGCTGTGATTACTATGGACAGAATGGCCACCAGAGCACCTGTGCTTTTTCCTCTTTCCTCCTCTTTTGAAAGAACTCCCTCTTCCCCGTCCACACACACCTTTTTCTGGAAGCGCTCTTTTGGAAAAAGGCTTCTTTCTCATAGAGAGAGGTTTACCAGTGTCGGAAAAACCCCTCTGTTCTTTTGATTTACTTTCGGAAGAACACAACTGCAGCGTGGACGCAACTCGGGTTTTGTCGGAAAAGTGGCAGTTCTTCCGACAAAATTCTGTAGTGTAGACATACCCCCGTATTCTTCCCTTTTGCCTCAGTTGTTTGTCACCTCCCATTCCCAAGACACATTCTCTTAAAACGACATTTCTTGCCCCCACTCCATTTGTTTGCAAGTCTTCAGCTATAATCTTAACATTTTTAGATTTTCCTGTCCCCCATGTTCATTCTATTATCACAGTACCTCCTTCTCTTTTCCCACATGCACTGTATTCATTCAATGCCCTCCTTCCCCAATCCCCATATTCACCCACTTCTCTCAATATTCCTTCCCAGCCCTCCCATATTTATTAATTCAAATGGCACTTGTCCCCACAGTTACCCTTTCTTTCAGGATCCCAGTCCCCCATCTTCACAAGCTCCCCGCAGTTTCCTTCCATGTCCTCCTCAGCCCTAGTGTCTGCTCTATTCCCCCCATATTCCTCCCCTCCCTGCATTCCCATCTCAGCAATTTCAGAAGAGGGCACTAAAGGATGTAGACAAGATAAAGCATTATTGAAAATGGAAATATTTCAAGAGGTAAGAGTCAGCAAAATTCTAAAGATATTTTTGTCCAGCTAATGGGCTCCAATACAGTACAAGTAGGACAGAATAAATATATACATGCAGGACCTGCTGAACCATCATTTACCCCCATCTTACACTGGTGAACATTATTGACTTCAGTGGAGTTACCTCAGATTTACAGCAGGATATGTGAGACAAGACTTAATCCCACAATCAGGCCGAATTGATTGTGAATATTAATTTCATTAGCCAGGCAAAGTTTTCACATAATAAGATGTTTAAAAACAAAGCAAACAGAATCTTTTATAGTGAAGAAGAGAAATGTAACACATGGCAACCAAGCCCAGACAAAATAGGCCTCTTTCAAACCGAAAGTCTCCATGACACTACAGCAAAACAAATGACCTTCTGGATTTCAGGAGCAGAATGATTGCAATGTTCCAGTACTCAAAGTTATGGCATGTTTTGCTTTGAGTAAAGGACTTTGTCAAGACTGGCAGAAACTGCGACACCTCTGAGATTACTGTTTGTTCCAGTTGAATTGTCATTGTCACTTTGCAATCTGTGACCTGCCTATGATTCCTTGCTAAAGCTGTCCTATAATTACCCAGGCTATTGTGTTCTGAACCTTGTGAATATCATCATAAAGGGCATTGCTCTACTTGTCCAGCTGGCAAGTGAAGTTTGGCCCTTTCGGGGACCTGTGCGGTCCTGTACTGCAGGTGACTATTATCAGATGTGCTGTAAGGATGAGATGACATTTGAAAGGCTTAAATATGCAAATGACATTTTTCCCCACAGAAGTGATAATCTCATGGTAACTGTTGCAGAGGGTTTTATCTCCATCTCTCTATCCAAAACAATCCTCCACTATATTGCATTCTGTTTCAACTAGTGAAAAGCAGCAAGAAAGAATTACAACTTTGAATAGCTGTGGTGAATCTGGGAGTTGAAACTTATTTTGGCAGACTGCATTTCCTTTGCCTTTAAGTAGGCAGAGAAAGATGTGCTTCAACATATGAGAGCCAAACTGCTTATTTAGTTGGGACATTTATATGGTTATGCATGGCTGTCTCTCCTACGCAGTTCTGCTCAGCTTCACACATCTGGCATCCCTGTGAAGTTCTGCTGGCAAGTTTAGTCACCCAGAAAGCCAGGCTGTGGTCAGCACCACAGGTAATTCCACAGCATCACAGCTGTTCAGATGGACTCATCTCCATGTTCCTTTCTCCCTCTGTTTGATTGTGGTGGTCAAATAATTCATTCTCTCCCCCACGCCCCTTTCACCCTAAACCAACAGCAAATGTTCATATTATTTTCAAAAGTCAGTTGTGAAAATGTCACTTAATTTTCAAACAACCTAAGTTCTGGAGCCTAGCAGATGAGTAGCTCGGAGAAAAAAAAGAGGAGCTAAAAAGTAAGATGATGACAGAACAGAACTCACCACTATTCACCCTCCCCAAATCCATGTCCAGACATTCAGATGTTGCAAGTATCTCACAACGATACCCATTCAGATACTTCTAGCAATCCCTAGACAAAAGAGCATAAGGCATCCTCTAAACCTGAACGCCCCAGTATCTAGTACCCACTCTATAACCAGGCCTCCTAATCAGTTAAGAATCTCATGTACACACCCAATCTGAAATTATGTCACATGCCAGCCACCTAATACATGAAGCCCAAAGGCATAGATTTGTTATACCAGGTTAGATAGAGTCATTTATAACTGCTGTTGCTATGGCACCAGGAAAATGTAATAGCAAAGGAACAGTGCTGGTCAGATCAGTGTCCACACTATCAGAGATAATTGCTGATTTACTATTTACAGATATTTCACAGGGAAATTATTTAATTTTTAAAATATTCAAATATAGACATGGTATTTATTATTATTTGCAAAGTTGTTTATTAAAACCTTTTATAACTTATGGTTTTATAGTGTTAGCTATTTTAAATCTAAGAGCCTTCTGCATAAAATCAGTGTTGTAGTGAACCCTATGGTCATCTTTTCAATGTATATAATTTGCTAGGGTACATCTACACGGCAGTGTTATTTCGGAATAACTGACATTATTTCAAAACAACAAAATGTGCGTCTACACAGCAAGCCATTATTTAGAAATAATGTCGAGATGGAGGACTTTTTACTCTGACTCCTATAACCTTCATTTCATGAAGAGGAGTAAGGGAAGTCAAAGGAAGAGAGTGTTCTTCCTTGGACTTCCTGCTTTGGAATTCTGCATTAGAACAACAACAAAGACCAAGAGAATGCAAGAGAGAGAAAATAGCATAACCATTTACCCAGTGTTCAGAGCACCTTTAATCTGTAACGTTGAATGTTAAACCTGCTCTGTTTCATTTAGGCTTTAGTTCCTTCCTGGATCTTCCCAGGGGAAAGTTTCATCAAAACAGATACATGCTGTGAAAAGTTTCAGTTTTGACCAATAGCCATCGTCTGATCCACCCCCAAAATTTTAAAAATTAATAATAAATGAATAATAAAAATAAATAAATAATAGTCATTGAGAAATTTCAAATCACCTAGTGCAGGACTTCTCAACTTTGAAAGCCTCGTGGGCCACAATGATACAGCACTCAACTTAAGTGTGGTTGCATATACATGCAAATATATATACAAATATATGCAAACAGCTTTTCACACTGATGGGCATGAATACAAATGACAGAAAATATTCTAAGGATACTGCAATTTATGCTAATGAGTCCCTCATTAGCATATTTTCTGCCACAAAAACTTGGCGTGTAGACAAAGCCTTAATGAGCAATGGCAGTCCAGGAATTTAACTACTAAAACATACCTCAACAGAAGACAATTATACTGACTACCTTTTTGTTTTAGCTCCCTCCCGTCGGCCGCAAACAAATGGTCCATGAGTCAAATGTGGCCATCGGCTGTGTGTTGAGTAGCCCTGACCTAGTGCTATATACATGTTCTTGTTTACCTCTATTGCACTAGGAACTGGATGTCTTAAAAAAATAATGTTATGTCTATGCTTAAGATGCTATAGCAGCATAGCTACAACACTTCAGCATAGTCACTTCCTACTGTGATAGGAGGGATTCCTCCATTGGTGTTAGTATTCCACTTTCCGGAGTGGTGGTACCTAGGTTGACAAATGTACTTCCATTGATTTAGTGCTGTCTACACAGGGGAGTAGGGTGGGCGATAAACATAATAGATGGTCCAGGTTTTGATCACTAGAGAATAGGAATAGATTTGAACTGTTAAAACAGTTGATCTTAGGGTGAAAATCCATGTGCCTCATTTGTAATTCCCTCGGATAATCCAGCCCTGGTCTACACTAGGGAGTTATTTTGAAATTACAAGCAAAGTGCCCACACTACCAATCTCGTAATTTCGAATAATGGGCCGGTTATTTTGAAATAATAATTCCTGCTTTCCATTTTTGAAATAACTTCTTTGAAAATAGTTATTTCAAAATAGTGGTAGTATGGATGCTCCACTGCCGCTATTTCGAAATAACTACTCCCAGAGTCATTCAAAGGAATTACTCCTCGGTACTTCCTGGGGCTCTAAGTCCACATTAAGGGAGCCAACCTCATACTAATTTTGAGGCTTCCCTGTAGTGTGGACACCCTACTTTAAAAGTTATTTGATATAACTTATATTGGCAGTTATTATTTCAAAACTAATTTCCTAGTGTAGACATGTTCCCTGTCTGCTCCCCCAACACTGCATTAGTTCATTTTACATTCTAAAAGCATATTGGTTTAAAATGTCTGCTTTAGTGTAGATAGAATGTAGGTGTTTAGGTACTGAAATACGGAATGATAAAATCAACAAGCAGAAAGAGAGAGTGGGAGTTAATACACATTTCCTAGAAGGAACTGCACAATATAGTTATCTTTGCATTCACTTTGAGAGCATATTTTAACTAAAGATCACTGTTTGGTAATGAGCTGTTGATTTTGTCTTCTGAAAAAACACTTACATCCAACAGGGAGGCTTCAGACATCTGGCATACCTCTGTGTGGTCAAAGTTTATCACCTAAAGGAATAAAAAGGAGAAAACAGCCTATGATGTACAAACAAAGCAGTGGGGAGCAGATGCTTGCTTGTAGATTTCAGAAGACCCCCAGCAGCACAACCTCTCTCCACGTAGTCCTGTTTTCGTCCAGGGAAAGGGCAGCATTATACTTGGTGTTTCAGGATGTCACAGTGAAGTTACAAGTATTAAACAATATATGCAAACACCTGAAGCACATAGAATTTGTCATAAATTATAATCTCTGCCTCCGTGTAGTAAGTGTGTACTGTTCTCCTGTCCCAGGGAATTGTGTGATTTCAGAAGTGTTCCTGTTCCACATTGGGATAAATCTGACACCTTCCAAAAATTTTATGTAAAAGCGAACAAAAAAATACCACCACATAGAGACCTGAACTCCCAAAGGGCCAATCACCAGGTGGTGAGAAGAGATGTAAAACAAGAGTTCTCATCTGCTCTGCCTGATTCAGATTAGGAATTTGAAGCCAAATCTCGTGCATCCCAAGTGAGAGCCTGGGCTCTAGGTTTATGACCAGAAATTACATTCTAGACCCGAGAAGCCTTTCCTATTGAAACTTTCATTAAAATTGTTACGTTCCCAATTGTATGTTTTGGTTTCATTAAAGAGGCATTTCTAGGAAAAATAATTTCATTGAAAAATTCCCAACTTGTTTTACGATGGGGCATGAAAAGAAGAGTTAAGATTAACATTGGTAGAATAGAAATCAGTGTATCCCAGGAATTTTGGCATTCACGATTCCAACTCCACTGCTATAATACTTTTTATTTACTACAGAGAATAAGTTTTGAACCTCACCTACACATTGCCTTTGTTGTTGTTTGGTGCTGGTGATATTGTGACTCCCTCGGAGATATAGGAAACCTGCTGAAGAGTGATTTTTTTTTTGTAATTCATGCATTTTGAATCATCTGCTTTTCTACCTCAAAAGAGCATATTATAAGCTTGTAATATGTTTAAAGTCATGCTGAGTAAAAAAACCTATTTTAAGCAGAAGATTTTAATGACAATATTTAGTTATTAAAGAAAGAGCTAGTCATTGAAATTAAGTAGAACACTGTGATTCAGCTTTACCTGCTAGATACACATCTACTTCTCAGTGTATTATATCAACAGAGGAGAATGGGTGTATCAAAAAAACATTAAGGCTGTCAGAGCAATGATTACTGAAAGACATTTCAGAACAGGATTCTGTTGGCTTTTGATATTTGTCTCTTTTTTTAAGTGGAGACTACATTACACACATTTATTTTAGAGTTCAGCTGGTGAGAGATGACATGCTATTTCTGAGAACATGTAGTTTAGAGATTCCATGGCCTCAGATGAGAGCTGCAAGAAAATTGTTTGTGCAGTTCACCCCTTAATGATCCTTCCCACAATACAGTAGTGCACCTCTTAATAGAAAAAAAAATGTGTGAATGGTGGGATCCCATTTTTGAGATTGTTTTGGTCAATGCCTAGCTGACATGAGACCTGCACACACAGTCAGGACAGAAGATGTTGGTTGTTCTGATGACTAAAATCAACTACCATTACTTATAGCAGCAGTAGTTCTTTTTTAGTGCTAGTGAAATATGACTGTCATGAAAAGTCCTCTGTTGAACTACAGAATAGTATAGGCAACACCAATGCAAAGTTCATTTTCATACCCTTATTGCTATACCTTAATGCTGCACTCAAGGAAGTACCTCTGGGACTGGGAAGGCAGCTCTTTCAATACAGCCTCTGACTTGAGACACGTTGTCCAATTAGTGTCACTTGTGACTTAATACTTGACAAACAATTTATTTTTACAACACCGTGAGGATGACAGAGGGGGGTAGTACTAGCCTGAATATGGGGAACTGAAACACAAAGAAATCAAGATCAAAAGTATCCACTGTTTATGGTTCCTAATTTGAGAAACCTAAAACATGATTTTGCAGAGGATTTAGCATTATGTGGTATTTTATATATTCACTTCGGTTGCAGCTATGAGTAATCAGCACTTCTGCAAATCAGATCCTAGCATTTCCTGTTGGTTCATTGGCAGGACTATAGTCTTATTAGCAACCCCACAAACATCTGCCACTTCATCAAAGGCAGTAATTGATAGCAGTAGTAGGTTGTAATCTTCTGCATGGGCCACCACAAAGAGGGGGCTGAACCAATTTTCTTTTGAGTTCCTTAGTTATTAGCTGACAGCAAAGGAATTGCATAACTCAGAAGTAAGAGGTTCTATTCAAGGCCGTGTGTCTGTCATGCACGGAGACTTGCCTGTTCATTTCCCTCCCAACCTTTAATCCTTCCACCCCATTTCTCCAACCTCTCCCGCACACACTCACATTTTCCCCTGCCATCTCCACTCCCAGTCTTCTGGCCCTGACAATCCCAGTTCTACTCTTGCAACCTAACTCCCCATTAAATCATCTCCCCTCCCTCTAATCACTCCCCCCTCAAACTGTACTCAGTCCCAATCTCCTCCATCAGCTCCTTATGTAATTTCAGCTTCCCTACTGGCACCTAGCCTGTTCCCACACTGAATCTCCCCAGCTCCCAGTCTAGTCTTCTTGCCCAGAGAGTCCTGTTGTCCCTTCCTCTCTTCTTAGAAATAAATTTCAGGTTGCAAAACTCAAGCAAGTCTCTACACATTTCGCAATGCCAAGATTTTGAAAGACTTATAACTTTCCTAATTTGGATACATTTCCTGAGGCATAACAAGAGGCACATCCCAGACACAAAGGTCATTTCCTGTCTAATTTCAAGCCCTGTTTCAAAGCACATGGGTGGTGGACTTTTCAGAAAGGGGTCACTCAATTTTTACACACTGTCAAAACAGAATATTTCCCTCTAGCCTCTTTGAGAAACAGCTTAAGCTTTTGGCTAAAATCAACTAAATAAAAACCACAATAAATAAAAACTCAGCTTGAAGCCGACACCCGACATGGAAAATCTCAGTGCAAACACTTAGTTTGGCCACAAAAAAAAAAGTTTAAGGTACTAGATACATTGTCTTGTAATGGAAAGTGCATTGGGCAACCTTAATAGAGGATGAGATCACTTCAGTTTATAATTACTTGTTTCAAAATAACATTGAGACAAATCCTTTCAATGGGCCAGATTATCCCCATAACCTCCCTCCGCGTGTGGACCTCAATCTTTCTCTATGAAAATAAGATAATCTTCTCCCAGCCCAAGACCTGAGAAAAACCTGGGCCTTCTTAAGGGCAGGGTTGCAGGTAGAAGAGACAGTGATAATGAAGTCACATTGCAATTGTCAAGGGGTGTGTCTAGATTACATGGCTCCATCAACGGAGCCATGTAGATGAGTGTACTCGGCAAAGGGAAATGAAGCAGCAATTTAAATAATCACTGCTTCATTTACATCAAAATGGCCGTAGCGCTATGCCGATCAGCTGATTGTCGGCACAGCGCAGTAGTCTAGACAGGGATCAGCCGACTCCAGAACCCTTTGTCATCAGATCCTTTGCGCCTCGTGAAACTTGTCTAACACATTAACTTACAAGAAATAATAAAAACATGTAGTTTCTTTAGGCATTCCAGCCTCAGTCTCACTACCAAGACACTTGGCGTTATGATGTGTTTTCTGAGCTCAACCACATATCCAGATGAGAATATAATTCAGATCTTATCCAATAAATCATGCTACTCCTATCCTTTAACAACTACAGTTTAAGTTTAAAGAACATTTCTCTTTTTTTCTATAAATAAATGAAAAAGTTAAAATTGTTTTTAGAGCATATAATGGCAAACTTCTTATACCAGATTTGACGCAGTGATGTGGCTTGTAAAGTCCCTGGTAATGTACCAAAAGATTGCAAGGTCCTCAATCCATAATCAATATGCTCTTTTTCACGGAGAATCTGGAGCCCAGATAATCGGAGTAGGAAAGAAGCAAAATGGAGTTATTCCAGGGATTTGTATACCCTTTGCCATGTGCCTGAGATGTTCTGTTTCAAACAAAGCACACAGCCAAGTCTGTAGAAAGTTACAGCACAAGATGGAATCCAGGGTCACATGAGTACATCACAGATCCTTACATGACTTGACGGCCTGGGGGCTAAGGTGACTGCAAGGAGAGACTTCTTGGGGAATGAATTTCTTTTATGGTTCACTGTAAGAGCAAATTGTCTAATAGGCTATTAATGCAAAATTCGTCTAGTCTAGATGTAACTCTGGTAGATGTTGCACATGTGTTAGATATCAGTGCATAGTCACTCACTCAACACTCAACTCCAGATACAAAAATAATAAATGGAAATGACTTGGCAGAAAGATGTCAGACTTTGAGGTTCTTTTGTCTCCTGAGGTCCAGACCAAATGCTCCCTCCCCTCCCCCCACCATGCTCTGGATAGGGCCTGAATGCATTACTCAGCATGTCCAGGGGGCACAAGGAATGTATCCTAAATGAGTAAAAATATATATATGCACGAAACAGGATTATAATATTTAGCAAATCATAACTTTTCCATTGATACTTCACATGATATATTTGGTACAAAATCTGTTGCAATTGTTTAACGGTGGCAATATCATTGTTATAAACATGCATCTGACAAAGTGGGTCTTTGCCCATGAAAGCTTATGTGCCAATAAATCTGTTAGTATATAAGGTGCCACAGGACTCCTCATCGCTTTTGCAGACTAACACGGCTACCCCATTAATATAAATAGTTATACTTCAGTCATCACAAAAGGCAAATTCTGTTTTCCCTCTCACTAGCTATTGAATAATCTGGTGAGAACTGCAAGTTGTTGGGTTTTTATTATTATTTTCATGTAGCAGGAGGTAATCCGACCCAGTGTGATTTTGAATTGTATAAAATTGTCTACCCACAGTATATATTTATACACCTTTTGGTCTGCTGATGAGCCTAGAGAATTGATAGTAAGCAGACTGACTGAATAATTAAATATATATCAATATCAGGTTTCCATTCAAAGACCAAATTAACTTATTTTCTCTCTCAAAATATTAAATGCATATATACTCAGATCTTTGAGCAAACTGCAATTAACTTATCACCTCCTTACTCCATTATTGTAAATGTATGCTATAAAATATAGTTCCAAAATAGCTATTTAATGTATGTTATAAAATATAGTTTCAAAACAACTAATTTAACTATTTTCCCATGATACTAAGGCTTTGCAATACTTAAGGGAGGTATTTCCGCTGAAAAATGTATTTGACAAAAGACAGATATTATATAATCATATATTAAATAGAGACAATGAGTACATTTATTACACTGAAATCTTTGGGTTTCATCCAGAACTCTTAGAAGTCTATCGGCTTCTTTCAAGTGACTTCCATGGTTTTGATTAAGGTTTTCACATCTGTTTCTTTCCATTCACTGTAGGAAGGAAATGCATTAGGTCATCAGATCATTTTGTATACTGTAACCAAATAATAGCCCTATCATACGGGGCTGTTAACAGTACACAGTAATAAAACAGTACAATCCAAAATATTATTTTTATGTGTTAGATTGGTAATCAACTTGGTTTATGTTTCATAGTGCCATTGCTGCTTAGATTTATTGTGGAAGATTTTTTATAATCATTTTTACACAAGTTATTTTTTTTAAATAAAGAAATGAAAAGATATCACAATTCTTATGAAAAGTTGTTTAATACAAACAGTGCCCTTAACATGTACCAAAATATAGTTTACTAGACTTACCTGGCATTACCCACATCCAGCCCAGGGGTGAGGTGGGAGCTGGCTTGCGGCTGGAGGGAGGTGGTTTGGCCCAGGGTTGGAGAAGGAGTGGGTCTGGGAGGGGTGGCTATGCAGGCTCCCCATCAGCATTCTGTGGGCCCAGCCCATAGTTGGAGGGGGGCACACAGTTCTCTTGTCACTGTTCTCCAGGACTCACCCTGGAAGGGAAAAGGAGGGGATCACGCAGTCTATCCAACTGCGGCCATGCTAGGAAAACCAGGCATGGTTTGGGGGGGGGGGATGCACAGGCTGTGGTTCCTGCGGTGGGGGTCAGGGCTGCATTACCTGATCCCTGTGGTGCTCCTGTGGGTGGGACACAGGAGTGTGGGTAGTTGGGCTCCCTCCATGCAGTCTGGTGCTGGGGCCAAGAACCAGGGGGCAGGAGTACCACTTACCCAGTCCGATGGCAGGCACGATGGCAAGCCCCATTCCTAGTTGGCTACTCCTGTCATGGTGTGACTATCCCCAGTTGTCACTCTGTAGTATAGCTCTCCAGTGGTGACAGTGAGCATAGCATCCTTCTGCTCAGTCCCCTCCCTTTCCAGGTCATGGAAACCAATTAAATTCCATGCACTTCCTGTTTTCCAGGCATAACTAAACCCTGACCTTGCTTTAAGTTAGGGTAAAAAGGAATCTGCATATCATATTTGGTGGCCCTAGCTCTTACTATTTAGGAGGAGTTCTTGAACAACAGACTCAGACAAACACAAACATTTCATTTGGTAGATAAATAGATAGAGAGATAGATAGGGTACGTCTAGACTACAAGCCTCTTTCGAAAGAGGCTTTTTTGAAAGAGCTCTTTAGAAAAACCCTCTTTCAAAAAAGAGATCATCTAGACGGCCACAAGACTTTCAAAAAAGCCACCCACTTTTTTGAAAGAGAGCACCCAGGCAAGCTGGACACTCTCTTTTGAAAAAGCCCTGTTTGTGTTCAAGAATGTCTTTTTTCAAAAGTGCTCTTTCAAAAAAGGCGTTCTTCCTCGTAAAAGCAGGTTTACCATTGTTGAAAAAACCACCGCGTTCTTTCAATTTAATTTCAAAAGAATGCAATGGTAGTCTAGACGCAGGTGAAGTTTTTTCAAAAAAACTCTGTAGTCTAGACATAGCGATAGACAGAACTAGATAATGGTAGAGAGAGTTGTTCATATCAATGCCTGGGTCCTCTAATAATTTTTCCAGCTAAAGTATTATAAATAGAGCTACTGATCTCAGACACAAACACATTAGTTTCTCAGAAATACAGATTTCATCCCTTCTGGTATCCCTATAACCAGGGCTCGACAATTATGGCAATCTACTCACCTATGACGAGTAGATTTTAGCCCGGCACGGTGCCGCAGCACAATCAGCGCATGCGCAGCGCAGCCGCTGCTTGTCAAACCCTGCCTATAACAATATTTAAATACAACTGCTCTCAAAGGTGGCAGATTTCAAATTATTGCTAGATACTTTTCAGGCAGCTGAAAATTATTCCTGGGCCTCTTTAATTTTCTGATTGGACTGAGGAATAGAAAGATTAATTGTATACAGTCTGTGAAATGAGTTATTTTCTTCCTACAGAGGGTGGGAAGAAAAAGGAATGAAGGGCCTTACACAATTTGGCAAGACCTGGAGGTTTAGATCAAGTGAAACCTTCAGCTTCTGCAAAAGTGTGGGATTTTTTACTCATTTTTACATTCCTTGTGCCCCCCGGACATGTTGAGTAATGCATTTGGGTCCTGTCCAGAGCACGGGGGGTTGGGGGAGGGGGATCGGGAAGAGAGGGAGCATTTGGTCTGGACCTCAGAAGACAAAGGGATCCCAAAGTTTGACATTTTTCTACCAAGTCATTTCCATTTATTACACACCTTGCAGTTATAACAGAGACAACAAAAGAAGCTACATATAGTTGCAAAAAAATTAATTTAAATCATTGTGGGACCTTGAGCCTTTGGCAATTTTTCGGCCGCATCCAAGTTCTCATCTGCATGACTGGAGTAGCTTCTGTGATTAGTGATGCTATGTTATGAAACAATGTTTACAGTCTTAGAATAAAAAAGTAATTAATTCTGTTACTATAAAGTTATTTTGCTTGCTCTGAGGGTGAGTTTAACCCTTAAATTAGATGTTTATCTCTGCATAGGAGATTTTCATATTCCTGTTTTTTCATGTGTCTTTGTATACAATAAGCGTATTAGGCTCAGCTGTAGGCTACCTCTTCGTCCAGTTTCAGATTCACCTTTAAAGTTTTTTTTGTGATAATAAATTTAATTCTAGTTGTTTAATAAACTTTATATCTAGCAATTGGCCCATGTTCATATTTATAATGATGCACAAGTTATTAGAGGAATTTAATAACAGGAACAAGTTAGCAGATGAAACGTCAAGACTTTGAAATATGGCTATAAAGGACCATAGTAAACAATATCCCCAAATCGTTATTATATAGTATTCATTGTGAAGTATATACAATTAAAATTTTGTATAACCAATAGCCTTTAGCAAATTAATTTATTGCGTGTTGTGTTATTTTAAAATAACTCCTTTATAAAAATGAAGCTAAGATTTGAAAGTTGTGTAAGAGATGGTGAAGGCAACAGAGTGAAGCAGTTGTTAAGCGTTTAAAGCCAATAACAATTTCTCATAGAAAAATCCCTCAGCCATTAGACGGTTACCATACTGACAGTGACACATCCAGTTCTGATGATGAAAACTTTGTACCCACAAAATGACATTGCAATGTCACTACCTCAAAATGAGGAGGTCATAAATCAAGACAGAAACGCCAACAGTAGCAACAGATGCAGAATCTATGCTCAATTTATAGACTATGCAGGCAGAAAATGAGGACCTCGGAGATGCTGCGCAACAGGAGCAAGAACTTATGCACTGGACACAGCGTAACAACAGTGGCATCAGAACCTGATATTGGACATCTTGGTAAGAACAATGTTGCTCAAATACAGTCGTTTCTCAAACTTAGTTGTTTTCAGATTCCAAGTAATATACTGAAAGATGCTGAAAATCATGCTTTTCCCACTTGTCTGATGACAAAAACTCTTCCAAAGAAAGAGATCTACACAAGAGACTGGCTATGCTAGAGCATGGAAAAGCAGGCTCTGTACTGTGCACACTTTTTCATTTTTAACAGTAATATTTCAAATGTATTCTCTGATCTATCTGGTTGGAGCATCAGTAGAGGTTGGAGGAAATTGAAAGATTGAATACCTGCACATGAAACTTGAGTATTGCATAAAGATAACCATGTTACATAGAACTCAGCTAGTAGAGTAGCACTAGTTGACAGTTCAATTGAAAACTTACTCCTGAGTGAAAAAACACAGAAATTGATAACTGGAAAAAACTGTTTGAGCACATTTGAATGTCATTCTTTTTCCTTCTGATTGGGGATTGGCTTTGTTTAGTTTCAGTCAACATATCAATGGCCTTACAAACAGAACCTTTCTTGGTATACTTGAGCTTCTTAGCAAGTATGACCCACTTTAATCAGGCCACGTTAAGCATGTTCGTGAATCACAAGAGAGTGGAAAATGCATGCAAGTCCATTATCTGTCTACAAGAATACAGAATGAGTTTATTGAGCTGTGAGGGTCATTTGTGCAAACAACAATTCTTGAAGACATATGACATGCAAAGTACTTTTCAATTATTATTGATGTAACTCCAGACTGTTCTCATAAAGAACAGATGACCTTGGTTGTTAAGTGTTAAAACTGCAGGAAGTTCAATGGTTTTGTTACCAACTTTAGCAGAAATGTATAAATGCTAAAAGCCTCTGTTGTAATTGTATTCATCTAAGTGCAATCTGCTTAAAATGTATTATTAAATTGTCATCCTTGTAAATTGATGTAATAGATTTCATTTAAATGTATGTAAAATTCAGTTGTCCATATATATATATATATATATATATATATATATAACATACATACACACACCTGTCAATCAAGTTAAGAAACCATCATGTTATTGTTAGTTAGCACGTAGCACATGTATCTGTAAACAGATCTGTTAAGGTTTAAAATTCTATGAATATGTATTAAGAGACCAGTATTAATGTGTTATGATTCTCCAGACAATCAGTTTAAAGTTATGTAAATTAGCATCTTTTTCTATCCAATCAATTCAAACTTAGAACCTCATGCATATGCATGAGCGCAACCTATTTAAGGGCCCGCAACGCCAGTTACAGGTGTTGCGTCGGGTTTGTCGGGTTGCGTCGGGTCCCTCATCGTGTTAGAGTTAAGACTGGAATGAGTGAGGTCGTGTAAAGCTCTTTCCTGAGAAGTGGCTGGATGGAAGGTTCATGCCTCTTATCTCAGTTTAGTTTAGTTTAGCTTAGTTTAGTTAGCTTAGGTAGGTTTAGATAGGGTAGAGATCGCCGTGTTCATGTCAGATTTGCGTCGGGCACCACTTATCAGCCGTCATCGAGCTTGTACGTCGGGCGCGTCACGATCTTAGATAGGCTTTTTATTTAGTTTAGAATAGATAGTTCTAGCTTCCATCGCCGGTTCCACCTGCGCCGAAGAGCAGGAAGAGGATCGAGGACCAGACGATTTCATGGAAGGTGAAGCGGCCGTCTTCGCACTCGACCAGCCTTCGAGGGATCGCCCTGGCTGTTCTTCTCCGAGGGCCCGGAAGGACCTAAGGATTGAGGTCACCAGACTTCAGCCTTCCTCCGTGGGACTCCTGGCTGTTCTTCGCTTAAGGCCCGAAAGGACCAAGAGCTTGTAGGTTGCCAGCATCTCCTCAATCGCTGCCGCGCCACTAGACTATGTAAGTGATTGCAAGGGGACTGCCCTCTTGCAATTATAGTTAAGATAGTGTAAAAGGGGACTGCCCCCTACTAACTTTGTTTGTTTGTTAGATGTCTACAATATAGTCTTGTCTAAATTTTACCAAATTGTTCAGTTTTTATTTCGAGCGCCGTATTGTGCCGCGTGCCTTTTATTGTAAAGAAACCCAATGATAGATATGGGTGAGTGTCCGCATTTGCTTTCTTCTTGAAATTAATAATTAGGCTAATCATTAGACTTATACTACGTTGGCTCTCCAGAGTTGACAGACTTCATACGTTACTTAAATTAGCCGGGTAACAGTTTCAGCTGAAGAAAGATTCATTTTGTATGCAGTATTCAAGATGTGGGCAACCAGGGTTTAATATAGAGGCAATAAGATATTTTCTGTATTATTCTCTATCCATTTTTTAATGATTAACATTCTATTTGCTTTTTTGACTGCCACTGCACACTGAGTGGATGTTTTCAAATAACTATCCACAATTACTGCAAGATCTTTCTCGAGTAGTTGTAGCTAAATTAGTCCCCATCATATTGTACATATAGTTGGGATTATTTTTTCCAATGTGTATTATGGTACATTTGTCAACATTAAATTTCATTTGCGATTTTGTTGTCCAATCACTTAGTTTAGTGAAATCTTTTTGAAGCTCCTCACAGTCTGCTTTGGTCTTAACTATCTTGAGCAGTTTGGTATCATCTGCAAATTTTGCCACCTCACTGTTTACCCCTTTCTCTAGATCATTTATAAATAAGTTGAATAGGACTGGTGCCAGGACACCAGTTGAATAGGACTGGTGCCAGGTCCCTTGGGGGACCCCGCTAGTTACCTCTCCCCATTTTGAAAACTTACCATTTATTCCTTCCCTTTGTTTCCTGTCTTTTAACCAGTTATTAGTCCATGAAAGGAACTTCCCTCTTATTCCATGACAATTTATTTTACTTAAGAGCCTGTAGTGAGGGATCTTGTCAAAGGCTTTCTGGAAATCTAAGTATACTATATCTATTTGATCCCCCTTATCCACGTTTGTTGACCCCGTCCCCCTCAAAGAACTCTAGCAGATTAGGAAGGCATGATTTCCCTTTACTGAAGCTATGTTGACTTTCCCAACAAATTACGTTCATCTATGTGTCTGACAATTTTATTCTTTAATATAGTTTCAACTAATTTGCCCGGTACTGATATTAGACTTACTGGTCTGTAATTGCCAGAATCACCACTAGAGTCCTTTATGAATATTGGCATCACATTAGCTATCTTCCAGTCATTAGATACGGAAGCTGATTTAAAGGATAGGTTACAAACGACAGTGAATAGTTTCGCAATTTCCCACTTGAGTTGTTTCAGAACTCTTGGATGAATGCCATCTGGTCCCAGTGACTTGTAACTGTCAAGTTTATCAATTTGTTTCAAAACTGCCTCTAAATACACTTCAATCTGGGACAATTCCTCAGATTTATCACCTAAAATGAATGACTCAGGTTTGGGAATCTTCCCAACATCCTCAGCTGTGAAGACTGAAGCAAAGAATTCATTAACTTCTCTGCAATGACTTTTTCATCTTTGAGTGCTCCTTTAGCATCTTGATCGTCCAAGGGTCCCACTGGCTGTTTAGCCTGCTTCCTCCTTCTGATGTACTTAAACATTTTACTTTACTTTTTGAGTTTTTGGCTAGCTGTTCTTTAAACTCCTTTTTGGCTTTTCTTATTATATTTTTGCATTTAATTTGACAAAGTTTATGCTCCTTTCTATTTTCTTCACTCTGATCTGACTTCCACTTTTTTAAAAGATGTCTTTTTATCTGTCATTGCTTCTTTTACTTGGTTGTTAAGCCACGGTGGCACTTTTTAGTTCTCTTATTGTGTTTCATTTCTGGTATACATTTAAGTTGGGCCTCTATTATGGTGTCTTTGAAAACTTTCCATGCAGCTTGAAAAGATTTTACTTTTGTCACTTTACTTTTTAATGTCTGTTTAACTATCTTCCTCAGTTTTGTGTAGCTCCCCTTTCTGAAACTAAATGCTACAGTGTTGGGCTGCTGAGGTGTTTTTCCCACAACAGGGATGTTAAATGTTATTATCTTATGGTCACTATTTCCAGGTGGTCCAATTATATTTACCTTTTCAAACAGATCCTACGCGCCACTTAGGACTAACTCAAGAATAGCCTCTCCCCTTCTGGGTTCCAGAACCAGCTGTTCCAGAAAGCAGTCATTTAAGATAAAGAAATTTTATGTCTGCATCCTGTCCTGAGGAGACGTGTACCCAGTCAATATGGGGATAGTTGAAATCCCCCATTATCATCGAGTTTTTTTAATTTGATAGCCTCTCTAATCTCCCTTAGCATTTTATAGTCACTATCACTGTCCTGATGATGTGGTCGATAATACATCCCTACTGCTATATTCTTATTATTGGAGCATGGAATTACTATCCATAGAGATTCTATAGAACATTTAGGACCCTTTAAGATTTTTACTTCATTTGATTCTACATTCACTTGCACGTATAGTGCCACTCTCCCACCAGCACGACCTGTTCTATCCTTCCAATATATTTTGTACCCTCGTATGACTTTGTCCCATTCATTGTCCTCATTCCACCAAGTTTCCATGATGCATACTATATCGATATCATCCTTTAAAACTCGGCACTTTAGTTCACACATTTTATTATTTAGACTTCTAGCATTTGTGTATAAGCACTTTAAAAATTTGTCACTATTTATCTGACTGCTATTTCCTGATGTGTTAGTCTCCTTTACATTTGATTGTGTCTCATCTGATCTGACCCATACTTCCACCCTCTCCTCCTGACTAGAACATAGAGCATCTCTATTAATATATATCCGACTAACTTTAAGTTAGATTGCAAACCAAAAGAACAGCTTCAAGAAATACTTGATCTTGGTCTGTCGACTATTTCCTAATATCACACTTGCATTACATATTTTTGTCAGTCTCCCTGCATTAGTGACTTCAGGTGAATGCACATTTAACACGTTAAAGCAAGTAAAGAACTGTCTTTGTTCTACAATAGGACAAGAACATTTCAATAAGCTTGCAATGCTTAACATTAACAGTGATGTTGCACATAAAATTAGACTTTTCTTCAATTATAAACAAGTTTGCACACAACAAAGCCCAAAAAGCTTTCCTAAAATTAAGCGTTTTGTTTGCAGTGGAAACTCACAATTAAAGTTATATTTTTAATATACATTCTATTGGTATAATGACTTAATTGTTAATAAATAAATGTCTCAAGTGTTCATTTTCATACATTCTTTTGGTTTTAGCATGACCCTGTGGATAAGAAGTTAGATACATCAGGGGCTTGGGGTTGGGGCTCAGCTGGGGACTCTATACTCAAAAAGTGGCCTCTGTCATTCTTTGAGAGGGCCTGAGTGCATTATACTTTTCTCTGCTCTGCAAGAGGCAGTACAGAGAAAGGTATCTTTCATTGTAGGAAAGTTGGCACAACCCAGGCTTTCTTGATGTTCCTCAGGCAGCACATTGCATCAGCATTCCCAGAGAATGAAGTCAATTCCTGTTTGGTTTTTGGTGCAACCCATCTATGAAATAATTCTGGGAAGAGATGAAATTTCCCTCTTCTCAGTGAGAGATGAATCTGAGAAGCCTCATAATAAGCTGGTATGTTTCAACACTTGGATTTTTCACTGCTGATCAGAAGCCTGATCTCTCTCTCTGTATACTTACTGGGATACTAGATATTAATTGATTTTAATGGATATTGGATCAGTCCTCAATATAGAAGAAACAGTATATAAAAGTGTTTATTACAGACAATAGCAATAGTGGATAATAATGCAAGAGGAAATAAGGCTTGCTTGAAATCAGCTATAAATATTGTATTTCTGAATCATCACCTGTTTTGCAATGTGTGGCCCTACCTAAGGTAGGAGGGAGTGGGACAATAAATTACGCAACCCCCTTTTTCCTTGACAACTTAACTTTATTTGTTTGCGGCTACTTCTGCAGCTGCTGAGTAACAACCAGCAACTACCTTGCCTTAGGGCTTCCTTCTTATTGCTGCCCCTACATGCTGAGTCCCCTTGGGGTGGAGCAAAGCTGGAACTGGAAACAAGAATTGGAATACTACTAGCAAGAAAGTGCAGAAAGCATCACGGGAGGCACAGGGTGGTGCTGATTTGGCCCTGTTGACCGAGGAGATGATGCACTGTTAGAGTCCCTCAACCATGAAACCTGAAGAGAAAAGAGAATAGCATCTGTTGCTGCAAAACTTGAGCTGCTCCTCAAGAATCAGTCTTGCCCAAAGATAAAAAATAATTATACATATAAATTAAGCTGGAAAGACAGAAAGTTCACACGTCCTAATATTTATGATGCTTGCAATCACTTGGGGACTGGATTGGACTTCCCAGAATACTTCAAAGAATAGACCTAGAAACTTTCTCTAACCCTAGAACAGTAAGCAGCGGGCCAATTTTTACTTTTCTCTCCGACATGTCTTGATGGATGCCACTCAAAACCTATCACTGTTTGGACTGGATTCAGTCTGCATTTCATTTTTGCATTTGAATTTAGGTCTGTCACAACTGATAAAGAGAGATAAATGTGACATTACTGCATCTAAAGATCATTAAATGTCAGCTCATGCGCTGGCAGCAAAATGGCTGGCAGAAAGTCAATGATGCAAGAACTGTAAGGAGTGTGAAGAGCGGAGATGGATCTAGGGCAGCGGGGAGTCATGCAAGCTGTGAGCAATCAATCAATCATTTTTTACTGATGAAGAATAAAGGGACTTAAAGGCGGTGCAGTGTGTATAGGTACAGAGAAAAAACATCGTATTTGTGAAGTGCTTTGATTCACATCTGTGTGCATCCAGTAACCACGATCAAAAATAGTAGGTCAGTAAAAGCATGTATTGTACTCTAGCCAATACCTTTTGATAATTCTCTTAACATTTGAGGTTCTTACACATAGTTCAAAAATGAATCACCTTTCTGTCACAAAGGTATAGATACCTAAATGGTTTCTAGTAAAAAGTGAACCTCTTAGATTTTAGATTTATGTAGTATGATAAAGAGAGAAATAAATCTGACTGGAAAAGCTATTTGTATTCCTCTGTGGCCTTTAAAAGCATTTTTGTATATTTGCTTTCTATTTTCCAATTTATATAGTGTGAGTCCTAAGAATTGCTAAATAAAAACTGTTTTAAACTGTATCAAAATGAAAATAGAACTTTAATAATATCAGTTACATGATACTTTTCAGGCTATTCTGTTCAGAATTTTGGCTGGTGATATGAATTGTTACTTTAGTGCTTTTAAAAAAATAACCAGAAAAATGAAAAGGCCTGCTTCTTGACACCCTGCAGGTATCTTTTAGTTAAGCTTTATGTACATGTTTAAAATCATTTGCATATACCCGGTGTAAAAACATAGGGTGTTATTTTGCTCTGGCTTGTCTGGAAATTATTCAAGAGTACTGCCATTGGAGTTCATGGAATACATCAATACAAAACCAGTGAGAATTCTGAACAGGCCTAGAGTCAATATTAAAAGCACCGGTGACAGCTCCATAGTTAGTGACTTTCTTCATAAAGTGAAGGATTCCAGTACATTATCCCAAGTTTCACATGCACACTTGCTCTTTAAGCTAAAGAATATATTTTCAGATAATTTGACATCAGTTAAATTAAAAATCCCCCAAGAAATTTAGCACTCTTTCAGACATTTTCCTATTGAAAAAAAACCTCAAGGGGGAGAGGATAACACTCACATTTCCATACAGTTTAAGCCCATTAAAATCTTATAGACACGCTACCTTTGAAATCTATTTATTTTGGGATGAATAGGAATTTTTCTGCCATCATTCATAAAAGTGAATGGTTACCCTTCAACAAATCTATGATAGACAATCTTTATCTTCACAGAAAAGAATTGTGCTATTTCAATACAGCTGCCATTTCCTATTGATTTTTGTTTATTTGTTTTTTTAAAAAATGAGACGAAGGTAAAAGGCTGACCTAAGGAAAGATAGCTACTGCTTTCAGGGCATCTCTTTTCAGGTATCTCATCTCTTCTCCAATAACATGTGACTAACCATATTCCCTAGGAGCCAGTCTGCTTCATCTACCATTGGTATCAATAGGGTATGATGAGCAGCTTTGCTAAGAAATGGCCAGGAAAGCTTAGGCCGGGGCTATGCTAGATCCAGAAGGTTGGGTTAAGGTATGCAATTCCAGCTATGTAAATGAAGTAGCTGGAGTCAAACAAACCTTAAGCCAAGTTTGGCACCATCTTCACAGCAAGAGGTTGATGGGAACGAACACGCCCGTTAACTTCCCTTATTCCTCAGGAGTCCCAGCACTGACCGTGGGCACTCTTAAAATTTGATTTAGATAGTCCTTACTAGACCCACTAAATTGAATGCCAGAAGATCAACCTCCAGTGCAGTAAGTATAGATGTGGCCTTCGAGGCAAAGTGTCTAAAGTGTATCCTTGATGACTGTGGTTGATTTGGGTTTGTTTGTTATGAGAGCGGATAATCCATATTTGCGATGATATGTGGGTGATGTAAGTATATGAATTTTGATTAATGTGATGCTAAAAGTTACACTTTCTTTAGTGGCATGAACTGGCTTTTATTAAGTTGTTTTCCCTCTAGTTTTTGTGTTTGATTATAAAGAAAGGGAGAGCAGGAGGACACAAGTGATGAAATCAACAGCAGTTTTGCATGCGTGGTGTTTTGAGCTCTCTTCACATTTGCTAACGCTAATTCAAAACAGAATGTCAATTCTTTCACTGAAAGAAAAGAAGTGGCTGTTGTCACAAAATCCCTTTTACCTTATCACCTTGTTAAGTGCCCAGTACTGTACAATATTTCTATAATGTTTAGACTTTGCCACACAACCTGTGCATTGGCTTACAATCATGTATTACCATCAACACTGGCCCAAGGATTTTTGGTGCCCTAGGTGAACTATGTCTTTGGCACCTCCACCTCCCCACATTCAATACAGAGAAAAATGAGAAGTCTAGAATGAAAGTTTACTTTATTTACTTGGCATTCAAAATGAATAATGTAAAATAAAATATTTTATTGATTTTTTTCTACTTTTCATTTATCCTAACACAATTATACTGTATAAGTTAAACTGCTCAGTAGCTGACACTTTAAAATTTTAACAATTTTGACTTGCACAGTGTTTCTGGTCAGCGCTATAAATAGCTGCATTTCAAGTTGCAACTGTCTTCCTCCCAAAGGAACGGATTTTTGGAAAACTGTGAAAAATCGCATAAACATTCCTTTAAAACTTTTTTTAAAAGTAAACAGAAGTCCAGAATTTTTATTAGTGAAAATTATTGCAAATAGAACAGAAAGGAGTGTATTTGTTAACGTTATCAGACACGTTTGAAAATCAGCACTTTACTATTACTTTAGTCTACAAAAATACACAATCTTACAAGTATTTGTGATTCTCCTTCTATAGTCTTGTTAAAGCCTCTTACATTTTTCAAGTCCAACATAATACAAATTCTTTGTGGGCACAGCATCTTTGGGATCATGGCTCATAACATGGCATAACAGCTGTTGTGGGTCGCTGACCGGCCTTCACTAATCAGTGAGCAACACCAACTCAGCTTGTAGGTGGCCAGAAGTGGGATATGAAGAATGACTGAACTGCCACAAGCCCCTCCCAGGCAGAAAATCCAGGTGGTGTTCTTTTGAAGCTATGCCCCGACTCACTTTAATTATATTTAAATACACAGCCATGCAGCACAATGCGAACTAAATAATATAACAACTTCTGGATCGTTGCCATGGTCCACTGTTTTACAACTTCAGTATTTGATACTTTCATTTATCAGAGAACATATTAATAAATTTTAAGTAGAGAAAAAAAAATCACTTCTATCTCATCTGGTGGCTCTTAAAAACCTGGTGTCCAAGGTCAACCTGTGGAACTCCTTGCCAGAGGATGCTGTGAAGGCTAGGACTATAACAGAGTTTAAAGAGAAGCTAGATAATTTCATGGAGGTTAGGTTCATAAAAGGCTATTAGCCAGGGGATAGAAATGGTGTCCCTGGCCTCTTTTTGTCAGAGGCTGGAGATGGATAGCACGAGACAAATTGCTTGATCATTGTCTTTGGTCCACGCCCTCTGGGGCACCTGCTGCTGGCCACTGTCGGCAGACAGGCTACTGGGCTAGATGGACCTTTGGTCTGACCCAATATGGCCATTCTTATGTTCTTATGTGATCTCCTAGTTCGCCTATATGGTTGGGCTAGCCCTGGTCACCATACTTAACACTTTGAAACCCTGAGATATAAAAGCAAAGGTTTCATTAGCCTCTCTTTCCCCATTGGAAAAATGAGGGTAAGTGATTTGCCATGCTGAGAACAATCCAGTGGCATACCAAGGACCAAAAATGTAGGTTTTCTGACTTCCAGTTCCACCTACTAGCAACTCATTCATGTAGTTATTAAATTCCCCCAAATGAACAAGTCTGTCTTAACATTTCTAAGAGGGATATGACATGTGAAATTCTTACTCCCTTTGCCTTCTTGTAGTTTACTCAAACTACTGATTATTGATGTTATTTCTGTTAAGGCTTTTCCTGTACAACATTCATAGCCAAACCAAATCACTAGATATCATCTATATTTTAATGTATAATTTAGTTTAACATTGTTAGAGAAAATATTAAAAGAAACCTGAATTAAAGAGAAACAGCAGCATAGAGAATTAAGCAATACAACTTAGGGGAAGGGTAATTATAATTTAAAATAAAAGGGTTAGGAAGACAGGCATTTAGGCTATGTCTACACAGCAGCATTATTTCAGAATAACTAACGTTATTCTGCAATAACATAGTGCACATCTACACTACAAGCCTTTATTTTGAAATGTCGTCGAGCTGAAGGGCCTCTTGCTCTGACTCACGGTAACCCTTATTTTATGAGGAGTAAAGGAAGTGAAAGGAAGAGTATTGTGTTGCTGTGTAGAAGCATCAAAAGCTGAATTAAGTTATTTCAACTTAAGCTACACAATTGACATAGCTGAAGTTGTGCAGCTTAAGTTGTGTAGCTTAATTCAACTTTAGCCTTGCTGTGTAGATGTACCCTTAGAATTTACCAATATCATGATTGCACTGTCAGTATGGCAATACCATCTCAGTCCCTCAGTCACTATGGCTGCTATCTGGATTTCAATTGCATCTGAGGTCCTTTTATTGAAGAAATTGCTTGAATGGAACACTGAAACAGGACAAAAAGTAATTGGCTTAATCTGCACCAAGGAAGATATTAGATATTTTAAAAATCTTTATTATTAGAAGGATAGTAAGCTATGAAAGAGTTTACTAGGAGAGATTGTGGCATCTCAATCATGGCAATTTAAAAATAGGTTGGGCAAACACCTGCCTTGAGTGATCTAGATGTATTTCATCCTATCTCAGTGTGGGGAGTAAGAATCTTCCAGACCTGCATACCTATGACTCTATGGAAATACTTAGCTATTAGGTACTGATATAAGGGAAACTGAAAGGGTTTTTTGATGCATAATTCTTTCCCCTTATATAAAAGTCTTGCTACCACTTCTTTTCTGAGATGGTCTAAGCTCCTTTAGACTGCTTTAGTGCTTTGCCCTGTGCAGAGAGCCAGATCAGTTTGAACTGCTTATTCCCCTATTGAGTATTGCATTGATAGGCTCACTGTATGAGGGGCCTGGCCTCCCTCTGAGACCAATATCAATCATCAGTTTAGTGAAAGATGAAGTGCGAAAGGGAATACTTGTAAAAATGCAGACAACTATTTAATTCAACCTCACAGAAAATATCTAGACCTAGCAACTCTGTTTTCTGGCATTCTTAATAATAGGACTGACAGTTCCTGAGGTCTGTTTAGTTATATGAAGTGAATCTGTGTGATTATTAAAACATTCTTATTTTATAATCCATATATTTTCATGAGTGACATTGCACTGATTTTGCTTATAATATATGGATTTTAATTCCATTTATTGGATAAATGTCTTCTAAGAATTTTTCACAAGTATATATTCTGCTAATCAAGGAAATAAACTAAAGATAACATATTGTCTAGATGAGATTAAAAAAGGGAATAAAAACAGACATCTGTGCTCCAGTCAAGCAATTTCTTCAATAAAAGGAACTCTGATGCAATTGAAACCCAGATAACAGCCCTGGTGACTGAGGGACTAAGATAGTATTGCCATTCTGACAGTGCAATCACGATATGGGTAAACTCTAAAGTAAAATTAAGCTACACAACTTCAGCTACGTCAACTGCGTAGCTTAAGTTGAAATAGCTTAATTCGGCTTTTGACGCTGAAGAGAGAAAAATTGATCACCATACTCTTTATACAGTCAATGACTGAAGAATTTAAGAGGTCCCCTCTCAGTCTTCTTTTCATGAGACTAAATATATCTAGGTTTTTTTTTTTTTAAACCCAACAACACGTTTCCTCACAGGCCAGGTTTTGTAAACTTTTTATTACTTTTATCTAGACTCTCTCCAACTTGTCCATATCTTTCCTCAAGGGTGGGAGCCCAGATTGGAAACAGTACCTGATCATTGCTAAGACCTCATCATTTCTGAGCAAAGCAAGATAGCTACTTCCTGTCTCTTACATATAAACAATCCTATTAATATACTCCAGAGTATTATCCCCTTTCTCTACTGCATTACACTATTGATTCTTATTCAATTTATAATCCACCATAAACCTCAGATCCTTTCAGCATTATCGCCACCTAGCCAGTTATTCTCCATTTTGTATTTAATTTTTTTCCTTTGTAAGTGTAGTATTCCACCCTTTACTTTTTTGAATTTAATCTCGTTGATTTCAGATCAACTCCTTAAATTTGTCAAGACAATCTTGAATTTTAATCCTATTCTATAAAGTGTTCATAACCCCTCCCAGCTTAGTGTCATCTGCAAAATTAATAAAGTGCACTTTCTAGTCCATTATCCAAGTCATTAATAACAATGATATGGGAAGGAAAATTCCAATATAGGATATAAATAATTGAAACTGCAGAGAGAATTTTAAGTTAATACAATGGACTATACTGAGCAAGTTCCTCTCCCGCATCCCCTTGTGCCAATGGGGATTGGAAGGGTAGGTCTGCAGGTCTTGACAGCTCATGTTGGATTGCACTTGACCAGCTGTGATGGCGCGTTGGGGTTTCCCCGTCTTCTGCACCCCCGTAGTGGCACAAACAGACTCCGCCAGCCAGTAGGATTGGGGCCGTTTATTGCTTCTCCAAGAAACAGCACAGCACAGATGTAATCTGGTTACAGGAACTGGGGCCAGGAGGCCTCAGGCCCCCCCCCTTGAGATAGGGGGTGGCTGTGCCCTACAATCCCAGCCCCCTCCCTAGCCCCTTCTCCCCTGCTTCCCAGACAGAAACCAACTCTCTTCCAGCCCTACCCCCAGCCAGGGTTGGACCCCGCCTTCCTCTCTTTGTCTCTCTCCCTGGGAGACAACTGGTCCAACAGGTTTGAGACCCTTGCCTAGTGACTCATCCACTCTCCTGCTGGGCCGTGCTACAAATAGCCGCCAGTGGAGGTCACCCACAGCCCAAGCCCAGCAACCAGCAAGGCACCACCACCACCACATCACACTGGGTTACAGAGCAGACAGCATGCCTCCACGACGTCACACCAGCTAATCTTCTTTCCTCAAATGTGCAGAGAGCAGGGCTTGCTCTTTGCACTAGACATGCCCCTCACTAGAGGTATGCCAAGCCCTATGTAACTAACTACCCACAATTTTATCAGGATACAAGGACTACAGTAGTGACATGCAATCTTTAGTAACAAGTGGTGACAGCTTCCCACTTTCAGTGGTGTCTCTTCTGAAAGCCCAGCAGATCTTACCACTATAAGACAAGACAGAGGTTCTCTACTGACTCCAAAAGAAAATTTCTAATATAGTGAATTGCACACTCCCATAATGTAACACGAGATTTCCATGGGGGGCGGGAGTCTGTTCCACTTATATAATGGCCAGGCTGCTTCTACTCAATCACCCAATCCTTTAATCACAGCATATAGGTATTTATTAGAGCCAGTGAATACTATTCAAACTAACAGTTTGTTTTCTGAAAAGTGCTTATCCATTGAAACCAACACTGTTCACAAAACAGGTTCCATTTTAAATGAGTCTACCTACTTTGTGTGTTATCCAGATTTGCAGTTCATATAAGTTTGAGATTGACATTATGTCCTGATATGGAGAAATAAAAATGTCCATCAATAATATTTTAGCTGTTGCTATCAAAAAAGACTAGTTTCTGTCTTAGGAGAGCGGATCATTGTCGGCTTCTTCCTCTTTTCTTGATGGCTTTTACTGTATTTCCTGTTTTCAATAGTCTGTCATAATTTCATGGCCATAAAATTAAAATTCCATCTATGGTCAAAGTCTGCTTCCAAAACTGCTTCAATACTGAATATTTTTCATTATCAGGTACCCTGTTCACCATAATCCTCTCTGTGTGATCCTCTCTTTGCCCCTCCATATATGGAACTGAGCGAATAATTGAACACCAAATTAAATAGTTTTCATTTCGGGCACTTACAGGTTTTTTCCACACCTTTTTGCTTGAAAATAATGTATAAAACAAACAAACTAATTTTCAAAATAAGCAGCTGAAACATTTCCTTCCATAAGAGCTAATGACAATCTTTTACTCCTTCCTCCCAACCAAAACTTGTTGAATTTGACTTTAATTAGTACTCCAAAATGACCTCTTTCAGGAAAATTTACTATTTTCCTGAAAGGAAAAAAAATGCTCAACTCTAAATTGTATAGACTATTAAATCTCTTTCCAGGCATCATGACTATTGATTTAATGAAGAGTTTTCACTTCTTCACTATGCAAATACATTTTCTGACATGAAAGTTTCTCTCAACCAAAAAGAAACCCTTCACATAGTTATCGAAGGAGAAGAGTATTTAGCAGCCCCACTGTAAATCACCACAAATGTAGATAGTATTTTCCAAAGAATAGAAGAGCAGATTTATTGCCAGATGGACCTCATTATCAGTTGTTGCATTTGCTATGTTATTTTACTCAATACATCCATTTTGCTAAAACATGAGAAC
Source organism: Pelochelys cantorii (assembly GCA_032595735.1). Taxonomy (NCBI): domain Eukaryota; kingdom Metazoa; phylum Chordata; order Testudines; family Trionychidae; genus Pelochelys; species Pelochelys cantorii. Next base: position 91,322,369 of record CM064327.1, read on the forward strand.
TGGGTAAGAAAATAGTCCAAGTCCAGGGTCACACTAAGGGACATTTGTAGAATACAAAAGACCAAACTATTTCCTATAGAGTACAGTAAATTAGAACAAAGACTTTTCAGTCTTTCTTCATATTTTGGAGCACTGATGTTCAGCTGGTGGCCTAGGGGCCGTTGGCTTCGGGCTGATTGTTAGAAACAACATTTTACTTTTAAATGAAAATATTTTCCCCTAAGCTGCACCTGTAACTTTTAATTTGCACAATCAAACTGGCCCCTTGGTGCTAGGAGATCTCCCTCCCTGTCAACTCCATCACACTGCTTTCCCTGCAGCCTCAAAGAGCTCTAATGAGTGCCAGGAGCATTGTGAGAAATCGCTGTTCCTCCTCTGCTGCAGCACTCCAATAGGTTCCGTACTGATTGTTTGCTGCTGGACATCAGAGAGGGAGGAGAAAGTGGCTCCAGATACTCCACTGCCTGCTTCCCTGCTGGGCTATGGAAGCACCAGGGAGAACAACAAAACCCTAAAGGATTGCATCACACAGGAAAGGTTGTGTCAGACAATCGCCTAAGAGAGTCAGAAAGGAAAAACTAAGAACTAGGAACCACTTTTAACTCCTCAGTTCCCCGATTCCATCCTGGTTCAAGTTAGAGTAATCTTCAACATATCTTAACTAATTAGTGGGCAAATGATCTCCCACAGCCTGTGGCAGCTAGGGATCACTAAAGACTAACAATCTCCACTCTTCTCCCTAATCCTGACATGCTCCTCCACTTCAGAGCCACTGGGTCCTCCACTCCCTGGAATTTCAAAGAGGTTTCCAAGCTCTAAGTGCCCTGACATACTGATTGTGACTTGTCCTTTTTCAAAGAACAGATCTCATATTCAATACATTTAGCCCACAGACTAAAAAGCATGGACATCACCACTGTTTTAGATTTTTCATTTGTCTTTAAAAAAAAAAAATCCAGCTCAAAAGCACTTCTATTCAGTACACTCTTACAAGCAGATGCCTTTGTTTTGAACTGATGGGTCTTCAGCTTGACTTCCTCTGATCACAAAGGCTGCACTATTTAGGATCATTTTTTGACAATGTAACTACATCTAAGAGTAAAGTAGAACAAATGCACTTAAAAATTCCTATTGTAAGACTAAGTATTGTATCCTTTTCCATAGTCTCGAATCCACCAGAGGAAGAAACATTACAATTGTTCTTATATGCTTTATTGTATTGCCATGACTACCTACACTTTTATTGTTCTTTCATGAAGCCAAATTTATTCTTTTATTTTTGTATCTATAACGTGAAAATACCTACTCGAATAGACAACAAAAGCAAGCAATATAATTGCACAGGAATTTAACATGAAAAGTGTATTAAGAAAATGTCCCCTGGATACATCAATTGGCATATTAACCCCAAACATTCAAAAATCATGAACTTTACTGCCAAAAGCTTGAGTGGCTTGAAAATCAATTATTTTTATTAGCTGAATTTTTGAGGTTTTATTATTCACATTTTTAAGTCTCTCTCTCCCTAAGTACAAGAGCTTGAAACTCGCCACTGGACAAGAGCTTGAAAGTACAAGAGCTTGAAACTCGCCCTGTTCCTTCCTCCTGCTCTTGTATTTCTACCTCTCTCAGCTACAGGTTGACTAGTTCCTATTAAGTAAATGTGGTTTAGATAATTTCTGTTAGCTGAGCAAATGTGGTTTAAGTAGCTTCCTGTAATGTCAAAAACAATAAGGCCAAACCCTTGCTTAAAAGCTACATTGCTTAAATAAAATTAATTATATTCATGCTTATGAATATGTATGTAAACCATGGAATGAGTGAGGAAGTGTCAATGAGAAGCATCCAATCATAAGGCAGTCCAGCATTTGTAACCTTTTAAGGCAAGAAAAGATCCTGCAAAGTGCTTAAACTAATGTGACAGACAGCCAGGTCTTTCTTTTGGACAAGATGTAACAGCACGCCAAGCCCAGAACTGGACCAGAAGCAGTAGACCTCCCATGAATCCAAAGGGACCACAAGGAACTCTAGTCGCTTTGTGACCTGAACTCTGGGGGGCGGGGGCGGGGGGGAGCCTGTCATCTGGCCAGTTTCAGCTGCCTGAAAAATTGAAAGTAATCTACATTGCACCTGCAGCTGGCCTCCAAACCGCCAGCACAAATGTGATGTGTGTGTACCACTGTATCCTTAAGAATCTGTACTAATAAACAAGCTTCAGTACTGCTTCAGTTCACCCTTTGTCTTGGCTTTATTCCTTGGCTGATTCCAAGGATAGGTAACAATATCCTCAATGAAATTATGAGAAGTGGAAACATCACACCCCTCTTTTTTTCCCCTCTCACATTAAAGCCAAAATTCTCTGTTCAGACTGTAGGTGAAATCTTGCCTATGCTCAAGTCAATGGCAAAACTCCCACTGCCTTTTAGGTATGGAGTAAGTTATGTTTATAATGAATTGACATCTTACATACCCATCATATATCAATAGTGGTAGATCTTCCTGTCTATCATATTTTTCCTTTATTTAAATATTTTTTCATTAAAAAAGACAAGGTAACAATGCCAAGCACAATTTCAATAAATGATCTGAGCATTTCTAATGAAAAACATAACATAAAAGAACACTTTGAAAGCTAACAGTAATTCAAGGGAAGTTCAGAAACAGGTAATCTACTAAGAAACTGTGCAATGAGGACTAAATATTGTGCCCACTATAGTCAGTGGGAAAAACTGTTTAATGGACTTGGTGGAAATAGGATTCAGCCTGCCAGAAGAAGCCCTTTTGCATATGATGTATGTTTCTGAAAGTATGTTCTATGGTATCTGTTATTTGATCTCCTACAAATATGTTCTTTCTATTAATTCCTCCGTTAATATGTTAGAAATTGGAACGGGAGAAAGAGGCAAAAGGAAAATTGAGACACACACTGGTTCTGGATAATTTAGCATGTTTTTAATGAAATTGTTACCATCATGGATCATTAAAAAATATTGATTTCCATAACTGTGAAAATGTAATTTCAAAAGTTTCGATAATTTTCAGTAAACTAATAATCTGTGTCTCAGTGTTTAATTTTAAAATAAAAAATAAATCCTTTTCACATCTTTCCTTCCAGAAAAATATTGTCCTGTCATGTAAACAATCCTTAAGATTAGCTTGAAATATAAAAACAGCCTTACTGGGTCATACCAAAAGTCCATCTAGCCCAGTATCCTGTCTTCTGATAGTGACCAATGCCAGATGTCCCAGAAGGAGTAAACAGAACAGGTAATCAGCATGTGATCCCTCTCCTATCATCTATTCCTAGCCATCCTAGCTAATAGACATTTATGGACCTAACCTCCATGAGTGTATCTAGTTCTTTTTTTAACCCTGTTAAAGTCCTGGTCTTTACAATTTCCTCTGGCAAGGAGTTCCACAGGTTGACTATGTGCTGTACGAGGAAAAACTTCCTGTTTATTCTAAACCTGCTACCTACTAATTTCATTTGGTGACCTCTAGTTCTTATGTTATGGGAACAAGTAAATAACTTTTTCTTATTCACTTTATCCATACCAGTCAGAATTTTATAGACCTATCATACCCCTGTTTAGTATCCTCTTTTATAAGCTGAAAAGTCAAGGTACAATTTTATAAGCAAGATACACCAAGGTACAATCACCACCAAGAAGTACTGGTGTCAGCCCTACCCTGTATGCTTTGGTGCTCTTTACAGTGTTTTGCTGTTGTAACCTCCAACCTGGATTGCTCAGAAAGAGCCTCTGGCATGTAAATCACTCCCAGATATGTTCATGTGGCCTGTAGCCAGCCAGACACACCTTGTAGGATTGACAGTTTCTGTTGGTTATATTCCTGGAGTTTCATAATATGTCAATCTTTTAATTAAAGAATGAGCTTTATTTCTTGTAAGGTTGGCAACCCTAACAGCTTGGCTTTTACCAGGTCTACAGGTTACCTCAGGCTTACCACAACATATGCCTAGTATCAGATTTCCTCTCCCGCCCTCCAAAAAATCTGTGTCCTGTATTGCCCATCTCTCTCCTGGACAGTGCAACTATATGGAATCTGACATTTCTTTAGGGAAATAAAATGCACACAACTTGTTAACTCAAGGAGAGTTACCCAGACATGGGAACACATGGGATTAGATAAAACATTATTAATAAATTACAAGGAGAGATTTAAGTAGGCTCATCCCCCCTTTGAGTGGCATTTCCAGCTGGTAGCAAGGAAGCTGTGTCTAAGACTTAGTCTAAGCTATATTCCCCTCACCCCGTTGAGCTAAGATACACAACTTCAGCTATGCAAGTACTGTAGCTGAAGTTGATGTACTTACGGTGTCTTCCATTCTGCAAGGTTGACGGGGCTGCCCTCTCATTGACTTCACCTACACTTCTCATCCTGATGGAGTATTGGAGGTGATGGGAGAGTGCTCAGGGCATAGACTTATTATGTCTAAGCAGACACGATAAAATTGACCGCGGTTGGATTGATAGCTGCAGCGTTGATCCACTGTGTAGTGAAGACAAGCCCTACATGTATTTTTGTTGTGATAATATTGATCAGCACATTAGGAGGTATAATTTTAAAACTTATAAGACATGCCTTACACAAAAATTACTACAATAGTGTGTAGGGTAAAAACACAGAGATACGCTCTGTCACCTCAGGATGTCTTGCTTCTAAAGGATTTTCCAATTTCACTGCATTCTTGGTATGCAGTTTGATCAGTCTTAAATCAGAACCAATTCTGTCTCTTGTATTATAGAGCTATTCACATTTCAGATTGAAAAGATCTTCCATATTATCTAGTTTTCCTCATGATGCAGTAGGATTATACTAGAAAAAAAATCAATTTAGTAGTCTCCACAGTCAACTAGAAAAAAAAAATCCAGTATTCTTCTTGACTTTTCCACTGTGGTATTTCCTTTGACCTGTGCTACAAGCTCAGATTAATATAGTAGAACATCTCGTCCATATCTGTGTTAAAACCAGTGCTTCCATTTTTTCCCCACTGAACCCAAAAAGCAAAGAACTAGAGTAGTTGGAGTTTGGCCTTTTCTTGGTTCCCTGGAATTTCCAAATCGAGCCAATCCTTATAGTCTTAACTGCATAGTTATGAAACAATTTTTGTTCTGAGTTGCCTCCTCCTGGCAGTCTCCTGGTTTCAGTTCTCTGTCTCTTTCATTTCACTTCAGTCACAGAGGAGATTTTTTTGCTGAGATTACTTCAAATTAATCATCAAAGGGAGACCAGGCTGCCTGAAGTCTGCCTGGTCTGACATGTATAAGGTCCAGTAAATTTAAAAATAGCTCATCTTGAGAGAGGGAATACATGAGGAATCATAAGAGCTGGTACTAACGGTGCTGTGAGGAGTCCTGCTGTATACAGTGTGATAAGGTTCCAATCTTGTTGGTTTTTGCATCCTTAGAAAGGTCTTCTACATGCTTGGGAGAACTGGAGTCACAAAACTGCAGGAGCAGCATTGGAAAGTGTTCTGCCTGCCTAAAGTCTTGAACATGAACAGATACTGTGCTTATGTAGCTCTGTTAGGAAGTATAGTCATGGCTTCCCCTCACTTAACCTGAGGGTTTCCAGGCAACCAGTTTTTGACCAGAACACCTATGTGAGAGGGTCAGTCACAGAAATCCCCTTGAGATTGTCACCTGATGTGCTGAAAATACTACCCAAGTCCGCCTACCTTCCCTCTGGAGTGTCTGACCATCCTATCCTTCTGAGCTAGAACCTCTGGTTTCCCCCAGCAAGGCAGAGTTGGGGGTCACAGCCCACAGCAGAATGGCATAGACACCACTGAGATCAGCCTCTCGGAAGGCTCAGTTAAAAGGACATGACACAGCACCTTGGTGCAGAGCCCCAGTGGGATCACAAGACCAGATAAATCAGTCTTACTCTATAAGAAAATTTTACACTGAGAAAGCTCTTATGTTATTTGCCCCATTTATCTGAAGAAGAGAGATGCAGAACTAATGTCCACCACCTCCTGGTAACAATTATTTACATTAGGTTTAATAATAAACAAAGGTGATTTTATTTAGTAGGATTAAGTGATAGCACATAGATCAAAGTAGACACATCAAAGTAAGCTACTAAGCACAATAAGACAGAACATAGCAGCTAAGCCTAATACACTAAAAACTTGTTGCAAATCACAATTTCTTACCTTAGTTACAGTGCTTTTGTTTCCAGGTGTTTTCATGTAACCTCTCAGGGTGAGAAGGTAGTCTGTAAAGCTTGCTAAAGACCATCATTGTTTACTAACCTTGACTTGTATAGAATTTCCCTAGGGCACAAAGCCTTTGTTCAATTCCTGACTTCTGGGGGGAAGTACCAAATTCTTTATGGATTCCAGCACTAGATGACAAGAACACATGTCTTTGTGGTATGCAGGAGACAGTTCTCCCCAACTCACTAGTGTCTTGCTACTGGGCTTGTGTCTGGCCTATTTATTATTGTTCCTGATGGGCTTAAAATAGTGTTTTCTTAACATGAACACTTTCATAATATATCTACAATCAATATTCTTAATTTCACACGTAGAAATGGTACACACATGCAGACAGAATATATACATTTAGGGGTTGCAAGCTTTCCAGTGATAGTTTACATGCATTCTTTTGCATAAAGCATATTCGAGTAATGTCATATTCATGGACATATTTGCATAGAAAATATGGGGTATAACATCACAATCTCATCGAAAAGGGATTCTGAGAGTTAGAAGTCTGGTCAGTGGCACAGTGGGACTAAAACAGACTCCATGCCTGCCCTTGTCCTTCACTGCTTCCAGAAGCAGCCAACATGTCTTTGTGGCTCTAGATGCAGGGACAGCAAGGAAGGGTCCAGGCCTGACCCCCACTCCAAGCACCAGCTCTACAGCCTCTATTAGCTGGGAATCATGACCAATGAGTATAGGGAGGGTAGCACATGAGGGCAAGGATGGCATACCAAGCCAAGCCTTGTAGCCACCCCTGCACCTAGGGTTCGCAGGGATGCACCATCCACTTACAGGACCTGCCTGAAGTAAGCACCACCCAGAACCTGTATTCCTCACCCATTCCCACACCCGAGCTCCCCACACCCCAGCTTTCGCCCCACATTCCAAGCACACACCTTGGCCTCAGTCTGGATCCACCTTCTTCAGTCCAAAGCCCTCAGCCCAGAGCCACCTCCCTGCACCCTGAACCCCTCATTTCTGGCCCTACCCCAGAGCCCTCCCCACTCCATCACACACCAACATGGTGAAAATGAGCAAGTGTGTGGGGGAGGGAATAAGTGATGGAGGAAGAGAGGATGGAGTGAGCAGGGGTCTCAAAGAAGGGGTGCAATAAGGAGTGGCACAGGGGTGTTCAGCTTCCTACAATCAGAATGTTGGCAACCCCATTCCATTTCCTTTGAGTTGCCACGTGCTCCCTCAGAAGAAGCCCTTGTGCTCCAGTTGGTGAAAGGACTGAAATTCTACCTGGCCTTTAAAATCTCCCTTTAAAAGGGAGAGGATGTCTTTTTGCCCTCCTCCACACTGCACACCTATATATAACCCACCCACCTGCTGGGTGTGGAGTACTGTCCCATGTAGTGGCATTGAGACAGCAAACAGAATAAATAATGTAGCCTTAGCTAACAGGCAGCTGGGTTTTAGCTCATGCGGTAGGAAGCTCATACAGTAAGCTCCAGAGGTCCCAGGTTCTGTTCTGCCCACAGATTACAGGGGTCCAAAAATCAGGCCCTTTTTAATTTTGTTGGAATAATTTACACTTGCGAGGTTTCACAGAGGTGTTTGTAGTTGATAGCTCTCTGTAACAGGAGTTGAAATTCCACAGACAGTAATCAAGAGCTTCCCATGTAGTCTCATAGTTGAAGAGGTCATGAGGGTTTGGGATAATTTTTGGAAAGTTTGGAGACTACAAGGCAATAAACAGAGTGCACAGTGAGAAAGTTCTACATTTTCAAGTCTTTCCACTGAGCCCACACATTCTGAACACTCTTAATTAGTGCTCAAGCCCTCTAGATGCCCATAGACATTTATGTAGACATGTACCATTAGGGTCTGACTCTGTGACGACTGAAGTCAATAGGAGTTTTGTCACTTTCTTAAACAAAATGCTTAGCTGCATGCACCTAACTAGAACTGAGGGGAGAGATTAAAACCTCAAACTGGGAGTGGGGGGGGGGGGGGGGAAGAGCCAACACTCTGGACTTCACCACACACCAGGCTGAGGTGTAAATTTGCAACACATTAAACAACTATGTGAACTTTGCTCCTGCACATCAAAAGTTCCCCAGTGCTCTTTAATCTACTCCACTTTCAAAGCTGAGTGGATCAAAGCAGCCTAGGAAACTTTTAGTATGTGCTAGCAGGGTCCAAACAGCCAGTTACTATGCAGCAGACTGGTGCATGCTGCACATTCACAGCTTGTGGAACCAAACTGGGACATTCATACTCCAAAACCTGTGTTAGGGCACTGGCCTGGAATCCAGATGACAAAGGCTCAAGTTTCTCCCGTCATAGCAGAGTTTTGCATTCCAGCTCTGGCTGAATCAGGACGATAAGGAATTTGAATCTGTCTTTCATATCTTCACCTGACACTCTAAGCACAAGGCTACAGGGTGGGAATGCCAGTGCAGACTTTTCCCTTGACCAATCCCCACTTCCCTGAAGTTTTCATTGTATGTACATTATTGGTCACGATAGGAGTAAGAGAAGTGGAAGAAAAAAAAAAACCCACACATGGTCCCTGCTGCACAGGGCTTACAGTCTGAACAGATGGATAATGCAAACTGCAAGGGGAGATCCAAGAAAGTTCTCTAAGCTCTGCTGTTGATATTTGTTTTCTTTTCTCCCCTACAGTTTATTTTATTTATTTGTTTAAAGATATAACAATCTTGCTTCACTAATTTCCATTTTATTTAAAGGAAAACTTATCAATTTTGCTCAGTCTAGCAGTCTGAAAGTTTCAAAGAAAACATGCATGTCCCAGCAAGCATAAACTGTGAAATGTATTAGAAAATAGAGGTTTTAATGCCAATTATCATTAAAAACCTTATTTTCAAAAGCCCTTCACAGTTTATTCATGCTGCGAAGTGCATCTCATCTTTGAAACTTTCAGACTGCTAGACTGAGCAAAATGGGTGCAATTTTCTTTTAATTGTTTTGAACACCATGTGTGAGAGAACATGACAGAATGCAAATTGCTTATAGAAAAATGTTAGAGTGAAAGGAGATGGCAGCATTTTGTGCAGCTCTTGCCGAGAAGTGAAAGGCATAGGACGTCAGCTTTTTATCTTGAGGTCATAAGCTAAAGCATAGCATGCCCTTAACTTTAATGAGGAGCATGCCCCAACCCTTAGTGTAACATGTGGCAAAGCACCAGTTCTAACTCTTATTGTCAGTCTAAGAAAAAAGTTGACATTTGTGCGTGATGAACGAACCCTTAGCATTAGCAATAGCTATGCGGAGTCAGTGTTCAAGCACATGAGACATTTTGAGGAAGCTCAGATTGTTACCTGTCCTGTATATGCTCAGTGAATACAAGATACCAGGATATAAAAAATACTGAGCAAACAGACTGGAGGTGCTCTGAATTCCTCCATGTCTTTCCAAGCAGCCAGATAGCTAAGGAGGGGTTGACATTCAGAACTTAGGATAGACAGGGAGAGAAGGAGGGAGGGGAGAGGAGATATTGTTCTGAACGAAACTGTAAAGAGCTATGGAATAATCATGGCACAATGTCACAGTAGCAAGTGTGTGTCATGGCATCACATAACATGCAATGACATTGTGCCACAAGGAAGCAGTTGATCTATGCAAACTTTTCAGTAACTGGACATCAGGTTATTATTTTGTGGTTCTTTGTGACTACACTCAGTGACAAATTCTGTCTTAGTAGCTCTGTAAGGCAAAACACTTAGACTAAACAGAGCTAATGAAAAAGAATGCTCTATTGTAAGAATAGGATAAAGGACTATTGACAAATGTGTTATTCCTCCATTTATTAAAATAAACTATTAACAAATTATAGACAATCTTTCAGGTGTTGTCATAAGGAACAAGTACCTATTGCTGATGGTGATCCAAGAAGATCAAAGCCACTCTCTCCATACAGTATTTCATCCACTTTGATAAGCATAATCTGATTTCTGTAGCTCTATAAAGCACAGAGGTCAGGTTTGCCTTTGAAAGCCTCTAATGATCTGACAAAAGTTTTCAGCTGGAGTTCAAATAGAAAATCCCCCCAGGATAATTTGATCATGAATTAGTTTCCTCAGATGTTCCAAAGTAAAATAAATATAATTTGGTGGGGGAAGAGGGGAGATAAGAGCTTGCTGACGTGCGTTCTCTCATCACTGCAGAGTTTTATCATTTTATTTTTATTGGTTGTGTTGCAGACCCTTCCCTCACATGTCCTTTTTTACTTCTCCAGGCATGATTTATTGGACATGTCTTCTCAGCATCATTTTGCGTTCACTAACCGTGAGCTCTCTCTTCCCCATGTTGCAGTGTTTTCTTCCTCTTTGCTGGATACTGCAAGATGACAAAGGGCTTCAGCTGCCATTGCCTTCAGAGGACCAACCAGTATAAATAACGGGTCACTCACTGTGGACAGAATTCACCAATACTCCTAGTGCTAGAATTATACAGCATAAGCCCTGCACTAGGACTGCATGGGGGAACTGCTGGCTTCAAGATAAGCATACCGTGTTCATCTCAGAAGAGGCCTTCACGCCCATTCTGCATAGGCCACACTATGCTTGTTGAAAGTGCCAAAAGGACACTCTGTGGAGCACGCCACTTTGTGGAGCTGTTGAGTGAGCTCTGTTTAGGCAGATACAAGTGACAGCCAACAGCTCAGAGGAGCTAGTCACTAGATTGGAAAACAGCCTCATACCAGGGCGCTGGGTTGAAACACAGATGATACGGGTCAGATGCATGAGAGGAACTTAAGTGCTGCAACACCTAAGTTTTAGCTGTCTTGCCACCTCCTGTGGAACACACAGTCGAAGTTCCCTATACACAATGTACAGAGGGAGATGGCTGGCTAAGAATGGAATCTCTAAGAATCAACACATTAAACAAGGAGCTGCCTAAATTAGCCAACAGGAAGTGCTGAAGAGAGCAGTGGGGCCTAGACCCCTTTCAAGAAAAGAAATTAGGGGCTTAAACCCAGGCAGGAGGAAGGTGTAGATTTGTTTTGCATACACAGCCATAAGCACTCTCCAGGAGTTAGGCTTCAAAGCCAAGTCTGTCCTTTTTCATGACACTGGAGGAAGAGAGGCTGTTACCCTCCTTATACTTTTTAGCTCTGTGATTAGAACACAGACCTGGGATGTGGGAGAAGAGAGTTCAGTTCCCTGCCATGCAGAGTATGAGGAAAAAAAAAATGTGAAATTGGGTCTCCTTCCCACTTCAGGTGATTGTCCTAGCCACTCCTGCCCTCTCTCTCTGGCTCATTGATTATTTATGGGAAATAGAACAGCTTCAACAAGAGACATTATGGGACTCTTACCCGGGGATACTCCCATCATCCTGGCATTAGGGGACATTTGTAGGAGTGGGGAAGACAAATTCAAATCCCATCTCTGTGTCAGGCTGAGGGAGGAAATGAAGCTGCATCTCTTGTTTCCATAGACAGTGTTCTAATCACTGAGATAAGGGCTATAGCTGAGTGACAACACCACTCACTCCACCTATTGTGTGAGTGTTTAGGCATGATATGAAAATGCCAGGTCATGGAGGGGAGTTAGGTGGGGGCACTAAGTTTGAAAATCTAAATGAGGCTTTGGCATGGGATAAGTGGCTGAATGCATATCTTGGAGCTAATATGTGCATGTCTGATGGCAGATTTTAGGCAGCTAGAGATATCAAACACTTAGGCTATGTCTACACAGCAGCATTATTTTGAAATAAAGAGTGTGTCTACACAGCAAACCATTATTCTGAAATAATGGTGAGCTGAAGGACTTGTTACTCTGACTCCTGTAACCCTCATTTTATGAGGAGTAAGGTAAGTCGAAGGAAGAGTGTTCTTCCTTCGACTTCCTGCTGTGTAAACAGCGCCAAAAGCTGAGTTAAGCTATTTCAACTTCAGCTACGCAGTTGACATAACTGAAGTTGTGTTGCTTAATTCGACTTTTGCCCTGCTGTGTAAATGTACCCTTACAAAGATAGGAAGCAGGTGAGTAAGGTTTTGAGGATTTCAATGGTGCCTAGATGTTGGATTTGATTACATTCTTTTGTGGATCTAACCATATATGTTCACATCTACTCACATGAATCAACAATACTTGTGTAGATGGAATGAATTTCTCTCCATATTTTGTGGTTCGTCTTGCCTTCACTATGCCTCTTTTAGTCACATTAACAGGATCACTACTGTGTTAGTTTATAACTTGTTCATTCTTCATTTCCTGATCAACATTCGTGGGGGAGAGGAAGGAATACAGTCATCTGCAAAGACTTAAAAGTAAATAGAAGTGACTGCTTTCAAAAAAACAAAACCAAAAAAACCCCACCAGCCATAAAGTATGTATGTTCAAGGTCAATTTGGTTTCTAAGCAGTTGGCACTGTATAAATGGATGGCTCAACATGGTGTCTATAACAGTAATATTTCCTGTCATTTTGACTTGATACCATTTTAAATACCAGTTAGAATACGATTTACAAGGCCTTTTGATTGGGAGAGTTTATATGGCCAATGATAATAGAAGGTTTTGAGGGTGTATTGATTACTGTGATTCTTTTAGAACTACAACAGCTGTAAAATAGAAGTCCTACTAATCCACAATTAGCTTGCATAATGCATAATCCACATACTTTCAGGTAAGGAAGGGATTCAAAGCTTGCAGAAGAATCAAGAATTTGCCCCTCAAAAAAACTGCTCAGAGAAAAGTACATTAAGACAAGGGAAAAAGAAGAGTGAAGAAGTTCTAGGCTGGTTGGTTGTGGAGACAGATAAGAGTCACCTAACCAATGCCTCACAGAGAAGAAATAGAGATTTTTCTAAGATGTGGTCATTGTGTTCCAAGAAAGCACTACTGAACTGATCTCCTTGTTAATCAGAATAATCTGTTATTGTCAGACTTTCCATACAAAACATGGAAATATTTTATTGCACTAAAAAAGAGTTTAAGATTTGCTTTTTTTAAAAAGTAATTTTTGTAAAAACACAATCTTATGCTTTTGGGGACAGAAAGCTGACTACAACAGCATTTCAATTGTTTTTTGTGCCTAAGAGTCTCCCCAGTTCAAATGCCTTTTAATATCACTAAAGGCTTATGCTTTAAGTGACAGCACCAGGCTTCTGATAAATAAATGCATTATTCATTAGCTAAATAGATACATTAAAATGAGCTATTTAGAATTTAATGAATATTAAACGAGACTATTCACAACTGAACCATATTCATCTAGACTGAGGAAGCCTATAAGTAAAGGTAGTTTATTACAAACATCCCAAGAAATTTATTCCACTGTGTTTCAAGTGATATAAGAAAATAACTTTCACTTCTTGAAAGTGAAGGTTGTTTCATTTGCAACCTTCTCAAAACAGGTAGAAACTTTATCAGAGGGAAAAGTAGAATGTTATAGATAAGGTATCAATAAGACAGAGTCCAAATTACTAAGACCTGGTCTACATGACAATGTTAAGCTGCCTTGAATCAACTAAATTAGGCCCATCTCTCCTGAAATTGGTCTCCCACTGCTTTAAGTACTCTGTTGCTGCACCAGTGTAACAGCAGCTCTCTTCCCCCCACCGCCCCCTCCCTCAAATGGGATAGAGCCACATGGTTGATGTACTGCTGTTTTACAATGAGCTGCATGCTATAATCAGCAGAGGCCCCCTGTTCCCCTAACATCTGGACACCTCTGAGGAGTTCAAGTCACAGCCCTCTGCCATAAGCAATGAGAACAATGAAGGGAACCCAGATGGCCAGTGAGCCTGGACCTATTTCTCATGCCACTGCAGTTCACCCAGTCGCATGATCCTTTGGTAAGCATGTAGATTCATCTTGGTAACTGAAAATGTCACTCCCAAAATAGTTGGTCACATATGAATTGGTCTCATTAATGAGTTGGTCTCATTAATATTAGAGGAGAGGTAGTGGTACAACCAAGAGAGACAGCCACTCCACCCACTTTTTAGACCCATATAGAGCTGGGAGGAGGAGGGGAAGAATGAGGAGCAGCTTCTGGGCACAGGGATGTCCCCTGAATCCTTCAGAGATCTCTCAGTGAAATGTATATGGAGATATTCTACAAATCTCTGCCAAAGTTGACCAGGGATAACAGCCTCATTTCTTCCTTTCCTGACTGGCCTACACCTCACAGCAAGAACTTCAACAGGCAGCATTTCAGCACACAGGATAGCAGTATATGGACCCAGCCAACATCAGGACACCAGCAGCAGCTGTGCCTTCTGGAGGATTGAGATAGAGAGAGGGTGATTTTAGCTCGTATGGAAAATGATGCCTGTGTTCAGTGTCATGGCCCTATCCAGCAAGGATTATTCCTTCATTGCCCCAATGACCAGCAAGCCACACTCACCATGGCTAGAACAGGGCACAAGCAATTCCAGCAGAAGTGAGGCTGTGCTTTTGAGGAGCAAGGGGAGTGAGTCCTGAATTGTAAGTTTGACTTTCTAAAGTGAACACACTGACAATGGTATGTCAGTATATCTGCAGCTGCTGCCACTTTAGCCTTCTGGGTCTTCCCTTGCACCATCTGCAGAATTCCTGAGCCAGATAAGGAGGAGAAAGACAATGACTCAGCATGACATGTTGAATGAAATGCTGTAAGCCTCTGCTGTGTTGGACCATGAGCACAGGTCCTGGAGGATGAAAATTGCAGGCAGCTGGGAAGAGAAGAAACATCCAGAAGTCCAAGCAGGAAAAGGACTGAATAAGGACATAATAGGGCTTCTCAAGCAGCAAACAAAGATAATGCAGACTCTGGTGGACATTTTAACAATCCCAGGCTTGCTGCACTCTGCCATCTATGGACAATATTGAGACCTCTCTATTGCCCTTCCCCCAAAAATTCTACATGGCATCAGCAGTTGCTGCTCTACCCAACCATTCCACTCTTGGGGATGTTAAAGACCATCACAGCTTCATGTACATTGAGCTGGGAAAGCCACAGTTGGAGTACGCGTAGCTGAAATTGACATGAATGTTTTCCCCCTTAATAAATGAAGACAATAGAATTTATGAAGTTTTTAATCTATTTGATTTAAAATTGCTTGATTCCTTTCCCCACTGTTTTAGTTACCAAATAAAATTGTATTATTTGGAACCTAATTCATGTTTATTACTTCCCCACATATGCTGCCAAGCAGTTCAGAAAGCAGACAATTACCTGTTATAGCAGGGTGTCACACAACTCATAGGATCATTCACAAACGAAAATTAATAGGCTAATTAACAAGTGTCTCTCTCTCTCTCTCTCTCTCTCTCTTCCCCCCTCCCCGCCCCACAAGAGCAGGGCCAGGTAGGGCACATCGCAAACACACAGTACACTACTCTGTCACTGTTAAAATGGTTTTTCAAAGCCTCTCTAAGCTGCTCTTCAAATAGTCCTTGTATATGGCTATTCGAATTCAGCAGACAGCCACTACTCCACCCTGCTACCCCAGTGGAAGCTTTCCCCCTTTTTCTTCACACTGCTATGCAAGACACAACAGATAGCTATAAAAATATCCCAGTGTTTTCTTACTGATGTCCAGTCTTGCAAGTAAACAAACAAACACTGGCAACCCTTTATATATATGATCCAAGGCACATTCGAGTGTTCTTCTGTACCTGCCAAGATAATAGTTGAGTCATTCCCTGATTCTGTTGAAATGGCTAATGTAGAGGTTCAGAAGCCAGAGCAGGCAGAGGTAGACCGGGTTTCCCAGGATCATAATTTAGAAAGACCAATCACTAATATTAATTCTCCGGTCAGGAAAGAAGGTCCTTGCTTGCAACTTTTTGAACAGTTCTGTGTTCTTAAGGAAGCAAGCAGCACTTGCCTCCCCTGACTAGCCTACACTGTCAGTGAATCATACCCAGTAATCCACCTATTTAATCAGAACCATAAAAAAAAAAAAAATCAGTGCTCTCTGCTGATGTACTCAGTGGCAAGGTGGTCTAATGCTGAAATAAGGATGAATGTCATTTGTCACTCCACCGCAACTTGGGAACCCCAGAGCTGCAAAGCCATCCACTATGTCCTGCACATTGCTAAAAGCCACAGTCCCTTTCTACTGTCAGTGAAGCTCCCATTTTAGTGTCCCTGTGCTGGAGAGCTGGATTAAGTTCAGCACACAAATCCAAGAATGTGGCCTTGCACATTCAAAAATTCTGCACCCACTGCTCCTCATCCCAAACCTGCATGTTCCTTGGACTCAGAAGCCATACGCCACATCTACAGCTCTTCCATGAATGCCACCAACCCTGAATTTTAGTTCTTGCTTAGCCTCACAGCAATCTATTCTCCAAGGAATTATCAGTAACCAAGTAAATACTGTTGGATCATGTGCTCTATGCATGCAACACTGATGACAATAATGTGTTATTCCCTGCTTCAGTCAGAGATGGCAGACAGCAAGGAGAGATAGCTGGGCTTGTGGAATTTTGAAGAAAAAAAAAAAAAAAAGAGGGACAAAAATTATGGGATGGACAATACAGAATGCAGACAGTTATAAACTGGGAAGTTAACTCCAGGCCTGCAGTCACCCCTGTGGGACTTGTTTCAGCCCCACAATGCCTTGCAAAAACTTCCCAAAAAATACAGTGTGTTCATGAGTGGCATATTGCATAGTGAGATGTCTACCCATGTTACACTGTACTCTGCATCACTACAAGCACTCACAGGGTATGTCTACATTACAGAGAAGAGCGAAGCTGATGCTGTCTATCTTCCAGGGTTCTAACTGGTGGGTCTAGTGAAGACATGCTAATTCAAACTAAGACGGGTGCTCTGGTCGATGCTGGCAACCCTGCTTCTGCAAGGATTAAGGGAAGTCCAAGAGAGAGTGTTCTCCCTTTGACTTCCTGCAGCATGGACAGTGCCAAAAGTTGAGTTAAAGTACTTCAACTACGCAATTAACGCAGCTCAAGATGTTATACATATCTTAATTCAATCTTAGCCCATAGCGTAGACATACCCATGGTGAGTACACACACTGCTGACACCAGGATCTAAATATGCTTGAGTCCTACAAGTGATGTGCTAACTTTTGTGGCGGTATGTTGACAGAAATTGAGTTTAATAGTGTAGACATGGCTTAAGGCTCCAGAATAAAAGGGGAAATTTGAACATGATCTCTATTCCTAAAAGATAAGGGCCTGAATCTGTGTGTTTAGACACAAATTTGGGAGCTATTTAAGCCTGAAGTTTTGATTAGGTTTTGCTGCTTCTTCTGTATGCCCTTTATATTTGCAAAATGTCTGCCAGTCAGACCAAGAAATCCTGTAATGATTCAGGGCTCAACTGGCCTCTTGCCTTCCACAGTAAGTTTCACTGGAAAAGGGAAATCAAGAGCATTTCCATACTATAATAGCAAATTTTCACTCAGCTCTAGTTGCAAATTTGATCAAATCGCATTTTGCTTTCCAGGTCATAAGCATATTCACAGACCAGTTTGCCCCCCATTCTTTCGGCTGTAAAGGAGTTGTCAAAAAGCTTATTAGCTTTTCAATGAGAATGGAGCATACTATTGAGCAAATCCTTATCACTCTTCTCTCCCTTGCCCCACTACTGCTACCATTTCACTCCCCTCCGCATACTTTTAAAACCTTAAAGCCAATGACAGTATTTCATATTTGTAATGCATTCATTATACATTTCTGCAACTAAATCAGCTTTACATCTCCAGGCAACCTTCATCATAAGCAAGACCTACATGGTTCATTATAGGCAGTCCTTCAGGGTGACTGGCTGGTTTTCCTCATTAATATTTTCACGAATCAGTTCTCCACCGAGAAGAACTATTAAGGGTAATCTGGTCTAGTCATGTGACACACGATGACTCAGACAAATCCCTTTTCTCCTGGACACAATTAGAATTTATCTAAAATAGTAACTGTATTGATCCTGCCTAAAGTCAGTGGAAGCTTGATCCTCCCTCTCCCCACCCCGATTTCTTGTGTATAAACCAAATATGGCTCAGCTCACAAACTAGACATGGAAAGTTACTTCCACATTTTTCTTATAGTGAAAGAGCTGGATGAATCACTGGTTGGAGTGCTAAGGGTTCAGCTCGTTCAGCTGCCATATCACTGAATTCATGGGCAAAACCTTTGACGATACTTTAGAAGTTTGCCACAAAGTGCTGGGAGTCGCTGTAATGGGGGGGGGGAAGGGGCAGGAGTGCATCAAAGTTGCAGATAGAATCCATGCTTGCCTAAACATTTAGATCCAGCCCCTACTGGCAATGCACAAGGTAAATGCTGCAGAGCCTTCCTACAGGATCAAGAAATGGAGAGATCAGGAAGAATTTTCTTTCAAGAAGGGATACTGGATCCATTGCATTAATAACCCTACAAAGTGTGTCTATTGGTTACAGTCTGTGCTTGGGAACCAGAATCTCTATATTTCCCAAAGTCCCATTTCCTGTATGTCCTTAGACAAATCTTTTTAGGACTAGGTTTCAAAATCCTACAACGAGGTGTTGCTCTAAGAGCCACAGTGTGGTCTCCACTTCCCTTTGTTTCTTGGTGGGAGGGGAGGTGGAAGTAGGGATTGAGTATAATAGGTCATCCCTTTTCCTAGCACAGATTACTCCTCCCTCTGTGTCAGCTCAACTACAGGGAATGTGGGAAGGGAAGAAAAGAGGACAGAGTCAAGGATTCCTCTACGCCTCACCTATATGCAAGGGAGGAGAGCCAGCAGCCTGGTGCTTTATCCCACACATACAAGGTTGGGAAAACTCCTGCATAAGCCTCTCTCAGCTATACAACTGGGCTCCTGAGTCCCTCTCCTTTCCTCATTTTTTTTTTTAAACATACAGGTAAACTTAAAAGAAATTATGGAGGTTTTGTTAATTCATGTCCTCAAAGCACCTTAACATTAGCATTAAATGCAAAGTGTTAATTACATTCATTGCTTTAAAAATAAACCATGTTTGGGTTTAGAGTTAAAAAACCAAACACCACAAAAAACCAAATACCTCCACGGAAAAAACACTGCTGTTTCATTTAATCCAGAATCCCAGAGGAGAGTCCATATTGCATTTAATAACACTAAATACTTATTCCACGAGTCCACTGAGAATTCATAACACAAAGAACATTGAAGTGTGATATTTTTGACTGGGTATACAGGATTATGAAACAAGAAAGATATAAGACTCATGATTCAAATTAAAGTATGGGTTGTTAACCTTCAACCCTCAAACCATTTTTAGTAGCAAATACATTTTTTGTGTCTGCTTTTTAGGTTATCAACTGATTTAGATTGTGATTAATGGAGAAATCAAAAAAAATTTAATAAAGTTGGAAACTACTTTTTCTGTTCAAGAATACTCACTTTTTCTTACTGAAGCCATGTGTATTAATTATTAAGTAATAATCTACTTAATATATTGACTACATTCACTACTTTGGAAGAGCTGTTGACCTGTGTATTTATTTTGACAAATGAGTGCCCCAAATCTTCTCATCTTAGTCTTTCCTGCACAGCAAAACATCTCTAGCTCCTCTTGGATTCAGCAAAGTCCTGACTGCAGATTATGCCCATCAGGATTCACCCTAAGGCCTGCTCTTGCAAGCAGCTCCACTGAAAATGGGATCCAAAATGGACTCTGTAAGCTTCTCATACAGCTGCTGGAAGGCCTTACTCATTTGTGAAAATGGAGTATAATACAAGGCAAAATTGACACTTGCCTCAGAGGTTTTGCTTTACCTAGGACTACAGAAAAATTCAATGAGGATTTTTTCAGGAAAAACTCAAATCAACATTCTTGTTATACTGGGCGCCCATGAGAGGGCACGTTTACTAAAAGCCTTGTAAGTTTTACCCAGTTTAATATACAGGCAATTACACCTAGTAATACATATTTCTCCAACCTATAACAGTCCCGCTGGACTTGAACGATCACACTTGGTTTATATGATTACTTAGATTATTCCCACATAAGCAAACAAGAATAATATACTGTGCCAGAATATTAAAACTCTTCCCATTCAGTATGGAACTCAAATGTATATGGTTTGGAGGTCAACCTGGAGAACATTTAATGACAGTTGTTTGAGTGCCACTTAGTTGCATACCATCTTACTTTCTCCACTTCTTACTATCCAAAAAGCTTGGAAAAATCCTGTATATATATCTCACTTGGGCCATATTATTTGTCAGCAAGACACTATTTATATGTTTAATTTTTTTGGTAGTTGGTAACTATCATGTTCTGAAACACTTACACATCTGTGTATCTGCTTTTCTTTTTGTACACACTATCAATTCAAAGGGTGTATAATATTCTACTTAAAATAGAAAAATCCAAGTTTTAAGATTTTAGACTTCAGCATGGGTTTGATGCATCACTGCTCTTCAGAAACATCACACTTATGTCTGTCACAGTCAATAGCAATGAGATCCCAACTTAGGTAACTCAACAGGTCAAACACATACAAAGGCAAGGGAAAAAGGTGCAATCAAAATATTGGTATTGTGGTTTAAGTCCAAATACCCATTCGAGTGGCTAACCCCTTGAAGAGTTGGCACTCTGAATGGAAAAGCTCACAATCCTGTCAGCTATCCTTTACTCTACTGTCCAAAGCATAAAGATTAAGACACTTGCAGAAAAGTCTGTGGAGGAGCCAGAAATGAAACCCAGACACTCTGAAGCCCAAATCAAGTACACAAAGCCATCTTTCCTCACTAGAACCATGAAACCATTTGCAATTATAATCTAATAATTATAGATGACTATATCTGGTCTTTCATTTATTTGCCATTTGAAATGTCAGTGGAAATGTTTGCCAAAAACTCATTTGCGCCATCTATAATATAAAGTGGATTCTAATAATCACCATAAGCACCCATGAAGCCCTTATTAGTTGGATGATTTCTTATGGGCATTACAGAAGAAACTGGTATTGGTGAAGACTTTTAATAGAGACCACCTGAGTGTCCTTATGGATCACTTCTCAGAGGTTTTCATAATGAGGGAATGAAATGGAAGACTCAGTTGTAATGTTTGAGACACATATAAAGTGACATCTACTGAGTAGGATTGGTGGGTGCTGGCATGATAAGTGATGAGAGCAGGTAAGGAGGGCAGACTTATGAAAGGCCTTCTGGAGAGGGTAAACAGCTCCGATTTATTACTATAATGCTGTGAGTTTCCAATGACAGGCTGGGTATGAATACACCCTTCAATTAATAGTACTTAAGTTAATCAAAATCCCCCTCCCCATTAAGAGGAAAGGGCTTCTGAACCCATCCAACAGTTATCTGGACTGAATGAGTGAAGGGGCTCTAAGTATTGTTCATATATAGGCAGAAGAGAAGGACCAGAGCATCTTACAAAGTATCTTAGGGAGAACATGCCATTTGAGTGGGGAACCTAAGGACCTGGGGCCAGATGCAGTGCCCAGCTTGCCTGGATTTGGCCCCGGAGATTCAGGTGCCCCAGCCTGTTCACCATCCCCGGAGCACACAAAATATACTACCCTGGGCCCGCATAGGGCCTGGCATGGAAGGGGAATATGGGTGTGTGTATCTTTCTCCTTCTCAGTTGGGGGCCACTTCAGTGAGAGTTTGGTTTTTTTAAAATGTATTTTGCTTCTCACTTGTGCAAGGCCTCTGATTTTTCTGTGGGTCAGCAGTTCCTGCCCCCCAAAAAAGTTCCCCACCCCTAAATCTTCCCCAGTAATATAAAGTACTGAAGTTAACTCTAAATCAGTTATCACCAGCTAGTATCTGTGAGTCAAGACATGAAATATACTGCATGTGACCATCTTGCTGTTTTGTTTTCAAAAAGCTACAAATAGTCTAACTGTTTCATTACATACAGTTAATTTAAGCAGAAAGCCTCTGATAGCTAACACTGGAAAACTGTATTGACATTTGAATAGGATTTGTTTATACATGGTATCTGACTGCTATTTTATTTCAATTTTTATAAAGTTATTTGTTGAGAGTAAGGCTCCTTGTAGCTAACTGTTAAATTCTGATCATGAACCAGAACCAGGAACTCTTTTTTTAGATGAAACTCATGGACTTCTATGAAGATTTTGGTTCAATAGGAATGGGATGATCAGACACCAGAAATACCAGTTAAAAGGAAACCAACGTTCTGTATCCTTTACAAGTTATGTTACTGATATCTACTTAAAATACAAGTGATCTCCATTATATGCCATACGGATCACAGTATGTATTAAAACTGACATGGCAAATGCTATAGAACATACACACAAAGGAATTTCTACCAATCAGTTAATTATTGCAAACTTTTTAATCATAAGACACAAGGCACTACATTTTCAAGGTTAGGCAAGCATAGTTGTGTGCAAAGATTTCCTTGTGCATAGTTTAGACACATTTGCATTCATCTAGTATATGGATGCAATATTTCATGCAGACATGCCAATCAGATATTTGTGTATGCATCCAATTGCATCTACTTAGCTTTACCATTTAGGCAAGTAACCAGATCTTGTTCTGGGTAATCCATCCACTGATATGGAATATCATGCAGGATAGGGACCTCAGGTCTACTTTATATGCAATATACGAAGTTAATTTAATTCTGACAATCTAATTCTCTGTGCACATTTTTTTTCCTGAGGAAAATTCTGATTTTAAAAATCTCTTAAGATAGAGAACCAACACCCAGAGCTTGTTAAAAGATACATTTTATGAAATGAAATGTAACTTCCTTGTTAACATGGTTTTAAACTTCCACAGCATATTGAAATCATTAATATTTGATTTTTTAAAAGGTTTAATATGAGATAAACTTTAACTTTTGGTATTTTCTTAATTTAAAAAAAAAAAATGAAAAGTTAAAAACCTAACTATTAAATATTCACGATTAAATTAAAAATGTTAAAAGCCAAAAGTCTGAGTCAGATTCACAGGACTCATGTAGCTGAGTGTACTTACACAGCCTTACTTTTTAGTTGTGAGCCTGATGATCACATGAATTTTATTGAATTGTCTCACCAGCATATTGCAGGACCAGAGCTTAATCTCACTCAGTTTTCCAGTTTCCAGAGCCAAACCAGGTCCCAGAAATCTTCAGCTTTCAGGTCCATGGTGAGTTGTTCCAGTGATAAAGTCAGCCTGCCTGCCATCTAATGCAACTTCAGCTCTCAACAACATAATTAGATTTCAGTCTTTTCATATTTTCTCCCAGTCCTTCCACAAGCAATGAATAAAAACTGTTTATATGTGTCAATTCTTGCAGATAGCTGCATCTATTTTCTGATACTCTACATTACTTTTACAGGAACTGTAATTAACTGCTGTTTTATAGCTTGATGATTATTTTCTGAAATTGTTATAAAGGTGACAATCTGATTTGTCTAATAAAAAAATTCATTCTAAGGACTAGATTCAAAAGGAAATTACATAAATATAGAACTCCTAGCCCTGAATCAATTGTACATTTTGTCCAGTTCCTTTTAAAGCCACTTGGAAAAGCGCAGAAATCATTTTTTTTAAGCTGCGCATTTCCATGGACAAAGGACATCCATGCAACACAGTATGGGTCATGGTAACAATTCTGAAAACACACATTATATAGAAATATCTTATCTGAAAAACACTGACACCAATAGGAATTGGGGTCATAAGACAGAAAATTCAATAAGTTGACTGGCAGGACAGATACATCAGTCATAACAAATAAACCACAGAGTTTGCCAGAGAGGGCAAGTGAGACAATGGATCTACCCTATAAACCTTTAGTTGAGGGGGGAGGGAGGAGGAAGGGGAACAGCATTGTGGCATGACAAATTGTATAGTTACACATTAGCACAGACTAGCATTTGAAATTTCTGGCCTCATTGGTCTTCATTAAAAGTTCATTTTCAAAATTTAATACCAAATGCACATTACAAATGTCACCATCAGCAGTTTTATATTACACTCAGTGCTCAAAAAGAATTCCAAGATATTAGATTCTCAGTTGTGAGGAAGGAGGGTTTGGATGCAGTATTCCAAGTCCTATGGTTTTGCTTCTGCCCTTCCTGATCAAGAGAGTCTCCCATTGTCTCTCAAAAATCAGGCCCTAAATTAGGGAGCTAGTGAGAATGCCCCTTAGTGAATGGGCTTACGGTATCCGTGAGGATCAGGCCCTCTGTATCTAAAAATAAAACCTCTATGGGTATATCTACAGGAAGTGTTTGGTAATAATATGAAATGGTTCAGACGCTGCTGAATACGAGTGCATGCCAACAGCAAACTGCAGGACGAGAGACTTAGTAGGGAATCTTATATCTAGTGCATCAAGGATGGGCATGCGTGCTTGTTGAAACCATTAAATCTAGAAAGAGGGATATTTTTAAACCTGGGTGGATTACTACTGGAATGTTGGCCCAGACCCTAATCACACAGTGTACAACCTGTGAGACTCCTTGCCAGAGGAAGTTGTGAAGTCCAAGACTATAATAGTGTTCAAAACAGAGCTAAATAAATTCATGGAGGATAGGTCCATTAATGGCTGTTAGGCAGTATAGGTAAGAATGGTGTCTCTAGACTCTTTGTCAGAACATGGGAGTGAGTGACAGGGGAAGGATCCACATCATGATTATCTGTTCTGTCCATTTCTTCTGGGGCACCTGCCATTGGCCACAGTTGGAAAACAGGAAGACACTGAGCTAGACAGGCCCTTGGTCTGACCCAGTGCGACCATTTTTATGTTTTTATCAACAGCTGATCTCTCAATAGCTCTCTTTTCCCAGCGGCCACTGCAATAACTAATAACATACATCAGTGTAATAAAGTATTGTTACTAATGTCTCTGGAGTATAGGAAAGCAGAAATTCTCTTATTTTACTCTGCCATAAAGATAAAGGGTCAGCTTGACTAGACCGATGTCAAACTATCCATTTTGGAGCCCTGATCTGTGTGAGGCCCCTCACAGATGAAGTCATTCCTAAGCCTGTGGGGATCTATTTGTGGGACCAGAGACTTAAGCCTTAATTCCGTGTCAGAAGCTGCTAGCATTAACCTGTGCACTCGACTCAAAGTCTTTATACTGTTAACCTGCTAGGCAGCCATTCTATAATTCATTGCACAGAGGCAGGCTGTTGTGCCCTTTGTGGGAGAACTCCCATTGACTTTATGGGGCTTTGCAGGTGTGGAAAAAGTCCCTTTATATGCAAAAAATTGGAGGCCAGAGCCTTAATTGTAACTGCATTTTGTTATTTCAAGACTAATACAAAGATTAAAAAAATTCAAACTGATAAGAGATTAATTATACTAGATTGCTCTGACCTGAAGATGAACTTTGCCTAGCTCAAAAGCTTGTCTCCTTCACCATCAGAAGTTTCTTCAATAGAACCTATTATCTTACCTTGTCTCTAATTTGCTCTAGTCAATATCATGCTAGTGTGCAAGTGACAGTTCCATTTTGATTCATAGTCCAATTTGGTTTAAACCCCCCCCCAAAACTTGATTTTTCCTTTTAAATCATAGCATTTCCAATGAAGTGTCAGGTAAACAAACGATTGTACAGTTGTTTTTATTAAGGTTATGAGGGAGCATACTTTGTACAATATTCTACAGACACATTAAGCAGCTGGAAGAATCTTCTCCCATTTCAACTAGCTCTCTCTGCTTATGCGTTGCAGAAATTTTCCATTTTGTTTTTCCCCCTCATAATGCAATAGGAAAAGTTCAAGCAACAGTTTGTCTACCACCCTCTCAGTCCTCCTTCCACGGTGTTTGGTCTAATACAGTATATTTGAAACTATAGTCCCTTTCTCGTTTATGGCTTTACCACCTTGGTACTGTAAACAATAATTTGCATACACAATTAAGATGCTAATGCTCCTAGTCTTTTCAGGGTTCTCTTTATTTTAATGCCATCTGCATTTGAATTGACTTGTGCCTTTTCACCAGCTTTATATCGTCACAACATTTCATCACCTTACTCAACTTAATCAGGAACATAAGATGCACCATATTGATCAGGTCACTCAAGAGACAAAATAGCTCCAGCACAGTTCTCGGCACAATTCATTTTGCTTGGCTCTGTTAGACCACTAAAGAGGATATTATTTTATACTTAGTTCACCACCTTTTTTATATCAATTGGCATTCCATTGCAGGGCAGGATTTCAAGTTAAGAACAGTGGAAAAGCAGACTTTGACTCCCTCAGAAACCTGATGGGCAGAATCCCCTGGGATGCTAACATGAAGGGGAAAGGAGCCCAGGAGAGCTGGCAGTATTTTAAAGAAGGCTTATTGAAGGCACAGAAAGAAACCATTCCAACGCGTAGCAAGAGAAGCAAATATGGTTGGAGACTGGATTGGCTTATCGGAGAAATCCTTGGTGAACTTAAGCACAAAAAGGGAACTTACAAAAAGTGGAAACTTGGACAGATCACTAGGGAGGGGTATAAATTTATAACTCAAGAATGCAGGGGAGTTATCAGGAACGCGAAAGCACAATTGGAATTGCGACTCACAAGGGATGTGAAGGATAACAAGAAAGGTTTCTACAGGCATGTTAGCAAGAAGGTGGTGATCAGAGAGGGTGTGAGGCCCCTACTGGATGAGGGTGGCAACCTAGAGACAGATGATGTGGGGAAAGCTGAAGTAATTAATGCTTTCTTTGCCTCTGTTTTCACGGACAAGGTCAGCTCCCAAACTAATGCGCTAAGTGACACAATATGGGATGAAGGTGGACAGCTCTTGGTGGGAAAAGAACAGGTTAGGAACTATTTAAAAGAGCTAAATGTACATAAATCCATGGGTCCGGACTTAATACATCCGAGGGTACTCAGAGAGTTGGCAAATGTCATTGAGGAGCCTTTGGCCATTATCTTTGAAAAGTCGTGGAGATTGGGAGAGATCCTGGATGATTGGAAAAAGGCAAATGTAGTGCCCATCTTTAAGAAGGGGAAGAAGGATGATCCAGGGAACTATAGGCCGGTCAGTCTTACCTCAGTCCCTGGAAAAAATCATGGAGGGGATCCTCAAGGAATCCATTTTGAAGCACTTGGAAAAGGGGAAAGTGATCAGGAATAGTCAGCATGGATTCATGAAGGGCAAGTTGTGCCTGACCAATCTGATTAGCTTCTTTGATGAGGTAACTGGCACTGTGGAGATGGGAATGTCAGTGGATGTGATATACCTTGACTTTAGCAAGGCTTTTGATACGGTCTCCCACAATATTCTTGCCAGCAAGTTAAGGGAATGTGGATTGGATATATGGATGGTAAGATGGATAGAAAGCTGGCTGGAAGGTCGGGCCCAGCGGGTAGTGATCAACGGCTCGATGTCAGGATGGCGGTCGGTTCCTAGCAGAGTGCCCCAAGGTTCGGTTCTGGGACCGGTTTTGTTCAACATCTTTACTAATGACCTGGATGAGGGGATGGATTGCACCCTCAGCAAGTTTGCGGATGACACTAAGCTAGGGGGGAAAAGGTAGATACACTGGAGGGCAGGGATAGAGTCCAGAGTGACTTAGACAAATTGGAGGATTGGGCCACAAGAAATCTGATGAGGTTCAACAAGGACAAGTGTAGAGCCCTGCACTTGGGACGGAAGAATCCCAAGCACTGTTACAGGCTGGGGACCAACTGGCTAAGTAGCAGTTCTGCAGAAAAGGACCTGGGGGTTACAGTGGATGAGAAGCTAGATATGAGTCAACAGTGTGCCCTTGTAGCCAAGAAGGCTAATGGCATATTAGGTTGCATTAACAGGAGCATTGCCAGTAGATCCAGAAATGTGATTATTACTTTTTATTTGGCTCTGGTGAGGCCACAGCTGGAGTACTGTGTCCAGTTCTGGGCCCCCAATTACAGAAAGGATGGGGATGCATTGGAGAGGGTCCAACAGAGGGCAACCAAAATGATTAGGGGGCTGGAGCATATGACCTATGAGGAGAAGCTGAGGGAGTTGGGTCTATTTAGTCTGCAGAAGCGAAGAGTGAGGGGGGATTTGATAGCAGCCTTCAACTTCCTGAAGGGAGGTTCCAAAGAGGCTGGAGAAAGGCTGTTCACAGTAGTAATGGTTGGCAGAACAAGGAACAATGGTCTCAAGTTGCGGTGGGGGAGGTCCAAGTTGGATATTAGGAAAAACTATTTCACTAGGAGGGTGGTGAAGCACTAGAATGGGTTACCTAGGGAAGTAGTCGAGTCTCCATCCCTAGAGGTGTTTAAGTCTCAGCTTGACAAAGCCCTGGCTGGGTTGATTTAATTGGGATTGGTCCTGCCTTGGGCAGAGGGCTGGACTTGATGGCTGCCTGAGGTCTCTTCCAGCTCTGTGGTTCTATGAAATTGACAAAGCACCAACATGTTAATTTGATTAAATTGACAAAACAAGACACTCAATTAAAAAAAAACAAAACCCACCAACCAAGCACTGTGTTTAATAACACATTAAAGTAAAACCAGTTTTCTAGGATTTTTTTTTTTTTTGCCCAAATGCAAAATGCATATTGCTAATTGCTGCTTATCACTAACATATTTAAAGGAGTATGCCAATGAAACCATTAAAGGAAATCATATTCTTGCTCACAGTCAAATACATCAATTTCACACAGGTAGAGAAGACACAAAAACATTAACACCAGCATACAGGTTGAAATAGGCTTCTGCTTCCTGCCTCGTGGAAAAAACAAAAAACTCCCACAAAAACAAAACCCACACTACAGTGAAAATCCTTCAGGAAACATCCACCAGCAATGTTATTGTACTTTTTGTACTGTAATAACATCTCAAGCTTTGCTTTTTCTGTCACAAAAAGCATATCTATAATCCCAAAGTGGCTCTATCAGCTCATTCAAAAATACTTTGGTTTAAATACAAAATTCATTCTGAACGTTTTGGTTAATCTCTTTCAGTGTAATTTACATCATTGCGTGTCCCTATGATTACATTGTGTAGGTTTCACACATGCACTTACTTTTACCTTCCCATAGATTCACTATACCAAATTCAAAAGAAACCAGAGGCACCAGCCCAGCAAAAGAACAATATAGTTAGACATCTCTGACCTGAGGAGAACCTCTGAGGTTGAAACAAAGGGCTATCTAATCTGGATTTAATTGCAGGATCAGGACTTAACTGGTACGATTCATGTAATAATTTTCCAGAAGAGGATAGGAGGAAAAGTAATAAACAATAAAATAATCAGTAGCAGTCGACCCCCCCCCTCCCCCCCTTAGCTCCCTTTTATGAATTAAACCATGGTACATAGACTTTCAACTTTTTGGTATACACATTATACTAATTAACAATTCTTTTATTTGTCTTAAACCATCTTACTGCTATGTTAGAGCATTTTACACATCACCTCTAGATTTGGCTCTATAGATACCAATCAAGTGTCAATCATCCATACCAAGTTTTATTCTTATCTCTCACATCCAGCCTGCTTGATGGTATAATTCTCAAGATTATATTAACCTACGTAAAGATGTTTAATGAAAAGCCATGATCGAATATTTGGATGAAAACCAAGACTGTCTTAATATCTCTTCTTTTGTAACAAATCAGTTTTACTGTATCTGTTAATCTTAGTTATGGAAGTTCTGTTTCAGGTACCATCAGCTGATACATTCAGAGGTAATAGAAACAAAACATAAATTCATCCAGTTTTCAGACCAGTCCTGTTATAAACAGTATTTTCTGAGTTCTCCTAGAACATTTTGCATCCACAGAATGTTGCTTATTTTGTGCATTTTTAAATACAAATAATTCTGATATTTACATCTATAGCCTTGACCCTCACAATTCCTGAAGATATTTGAACATATACAAGAATAACTGTTTCATTCACATTCTCCCAAGGTTAGAGTTGCTTTAAAGCTTGTCATTTTAAAAGCTATATTAGAGATTGATTTATTTTGTCAGAAATCTGTAACAATACCATCACTACTAGATCTTTTAATTTCCTTTCCTCATAATGGACAATCCTTGAATGTGCTATAAGAGAGAGAGAAAAAGGCTAACCTTCAATGCAAAAGAGCCAGGCCTTCTGTAATTTGAGGCTACAGATGAAGGGTGAAATTAGCATCACCTGGATTGTGAGTTAATCTGGGGCAGATTCTCAACTGGTATAAACTGATAAGGGTATTGCAATAAACTGAGCTCTGTTGATTTGTATGAGCTGAGAATCTAGTTCTCTGGCTTTTGGCTAGCTAAATGCAGAAGTATAGGAAGGTAAAACCTAATTCTCATGGGGCGGGGGGGTTGTTGAAGCAGAGCAGTAGCACAGTCTCTCCACCATTAATACTGATAGTACAGCTGTCACTGGTTTAGTATAGAGGCTATATGAGCTCACTAGAAGACTGCTTAGAATATAGCTACTGGAGTTTTGGAGCTGTGTGGCATGTGGGTAGGATATGCACAGAGGCTCTGTAGGCTGCTACTTCAGTGATTCTATACATGCTCAATTCCAACACAGGGCTGACCTGCAGCAAGGGGATTTATGTGGGCTCTTTTACTCATGAATACTTTCACATAAACTGAATGGTTTTCACAGGCCTGTGGTTATATTCAATATGCAGTTATATAACTATATACAAGGAGTAATCTGAATGTAATCAGTGGAGTGACAGCTGTAAATAAAGGGAAGAATCAGGACACAGAGTACTTCTAATTCTAGGAGAGTGGTTAAGGTCTCATTCTTTCTTGGGCTATGTGACTGGGCATATTGGGACAACACTAGGAATGCAAGGGTTAACCCGTGTCTCCTAGCTGAGGCAGTCAGTCTCCTCAGCTCTGCTGAAATATCAGGTGTAAAGGCCTACAGAGCAGCTCAGTCTAGGCTGACCACTGATGGTGAAGGAAGGGTTTTAGCAGATCCTGAAGAGGAACCACAGGCACGCTGGGATGCTGAAGGCAGCCAGAAGGAAACTAATGTAGAACCCCCAGCCTGAGAGGGAAGATACAGAGAGAACAGTGCTAGACAGTCAGATAGGCAGTAACTCAGGGGAATTTTGTGGAGAACAGTAACTGTACCAAAAAGAGCCCTGTGTGTTTTGTGATCCCCTCTGAGGTGGTGGTTGGTAACCCTGACATTGACAGGGCCCTTAGTTGGGATCTGGTGGAAAGGGTGGGACTGGGTCTCTCTACTCCATCACCACCACACCCAAAGGTGGTGGACCTGCACCCTGTGTTATTGACTTTAGCTGCTCGGCCATGCTGCCCTGTGGGAAATGGGGGACATTGTTATTGACTCTTCCTGCTAAGCCACACTGCTCTGTGGGAAGAAGGTTCTAGTGACTATCTACTTGGCCACACTGCCCAGTGAGGGAGGGCATTGTTATCGACTCTGGCCACTAGGCTGTATGGCCTCGGAAGAACAAGGCTTTGCTGTTGAGTCAGTTTCCTTGACCAGGTTGTCTGTGGAGTCAGGATTGCAAGGTGAAGACCCAAATTAGTAAATCATGTGGAGTTAAGTCCCACTCCTGGGGCCTTCTAGCACGTGACCTGCCTCTGGTGGATGATGGAGTAGGAACTTGAACTTGGGTCTCCCATCATCTAGTGAAGTAGTGTAACCACAGGCATAGCTGGTATTTTAAACCAGGTTTAACTCAGTCTTGTTTCCTAAAGCCATTCTACTCTATATAAACAGTCTTTGGGCCAGAGACTAATTTAGAAAAGTTTTATAGCCCAGTGCTTAAAGCTTACTCCTGTAATGTAGAAGCCTTCGGATCAAATCTCTGCTCCACAGTAGGCAGAAGGTAAATTGAAACGAGGTCTCCTGCAACATGGGTAACATCTGTAACCACTGGGCTAATGGTTAGGTGGGGATGTGTATGAAAGGGGTAGCACTTCTTTCTTGAAAAAATAAATGATCTGACTTCAGCCTTTAATCCAGGATCTTGTGCAGACATAGGTGCCTCCCTCTGATGCAGAATTAGGTACCATCTTTGAGGGATAGGGCTTAGCATCCACGTCTCTCATTATTTCTTATTGTCCAGCTTAGGTGGACCCTTGCTCAGTTTGCTGACTTTTGTGAATCCAGTTAATAAGTGTAGGTCTCTTCCATGCATTGTGTAAGGAGCAAGAATACCTACATCAGGGTTGTGAATTCCAAAGAGTAATAAAATAGGAAGAAGGTTTAAAGGTTCAGACTCTTTTTACTGCTTAAAATGCATGACAGAAACCAAGAAATTATATGGTTATTTCCCTTATTCCATTTCAGATAAACTGTTGAAAATGTAGGTTCAAATTAAGTCAAGGAATAGCACACAATAGCAATATGTATGTCAGAAACAGTGTAATACAAACTTTTCTTGTCAAGTTTTGAACACAGTCTGCACAATGCAATGAGTCATTATACTATTCAGAAAGTAACAAAGCATTCTGTGTTGTGAGAATGTATATGTAAATAATAATCTGACATCTTTTAGGATTTGGAATTATGAAAGAAGGAATAGATAGAGGGGTCAGCCAGGTATCTACTCTTGTGTAACAAACAAAACTGAGTTTCAAACTCTTAGATTTTGAACAGGCCTTGAAATTGGACCTACTTATTACCAATTGGCATGTTTGCATTTTATGCTTTTAAATATGTACCGTGGCCTATTATCTACGTAGATTATAAAACCTTTCAGGGCAGGGATTATTTTTGTTCTTGGTACAGCACCAAGCACAATGGCATCCTAGAATGACTAGGGTGCCCAGACACCATTATTCCCTAATATTTTCCATCCATGTGTGGATTTTTTCCCATCAATGTGCAGAATAAATTTATTTATGTTCACCAAGGCATGTGCATGAGCACCACCAGTAGAGACAAAAATCTAGCTGTGGGCACCCTGCTAGTCAACTGGACCACATTTGAATGTCTCCTGTGCAGCCACATAACACTGCTAGATGAGACAACAAATTATAAACAATAATTGTTATTAAAAACCATAACAGCATGGCTTAATTTCATGAGTGAGTTTAAGGTGGCTTGCCATGCATGAGGTACAAAGACTGCCCCAAACAACTTCCATTGAAAGCCTTTATACTACATTTCACAATCATCTTCCTCACAATGAAGTACAGCACCTCAATTACAACTTCAGCAATATTAGCTAATATTCAGGGTTGACGTGTCCCTAGGTCAATTGTGAAGGGTGGTATGTGTTTGTCAAGTGGGGCGGGGAAACATGAAGCCATAACTGAGGCTTTGTATTACAAAGTGACAGGGACACCAATGGAGGGGAAGGGGAGAGGCACCCTGGGGCCTGGCAATTTGAAAGAACCCAGGGCTCGGGGTTGCTGTCACTGTGACAGTGATGACAAGAACCCCAGACCCTTTAAATCACCACTAGAATCTTGCACCGCACAATCCAGGCAGTGCTGAGGGCGTGTTCGAGGAGGTGTGGCACAGCCCAGGCAGTGCTGGAGGCTGACTACACTGAGCTCCCCCACACACATTACCCAGAGCCCCAATGAAGTCCGACAGCCTAAAAGAATGGTGTATTGAAATTTGTTTCAGAATTCCAGCATAATGTATTGTAATTTGAAAGTGAATGAACACATAGACAAAGTCTTTTCCCTGTCCAGTTTTCTTCCTCTGTGCTCCACTCCAGTTTCTAACGCCAAGACCGCCACAGTGTACATTTGGCAGCTGCAAGATTTCTGCACACACTGGCCAATATTTCAGGGTCGCACTAGGGGACTGCAGCAATAGAATTGGTACATTGCCGAGAAGAGGGGAAAAGACATTGCAAAATGTCATTTTAATATAAAAAACATAAGAAATGCCATAGTGACTCAGAACAATGGCCCATCTTGCTCGGTATCCCATCTCTTTTTCTCATTAAGCCTTTCTCCATTTTGATTGTAGGAACATGGGACATAAGTCATCCAGAATTCAGAGCAAGGGAACTAAAGCAAAACCATTTACAACCATTCCTTGTAACATGAAATATAACCTATGATGGTGGTGTTGGTACAGATCAAGGTTCCCTCTAAGTTGTGCATTAGCACAGCCCGGCCAGTGCTTAATAAGCTCTACCCCGCCAGGGGCTCAGGGCTCTGTGCACAGAGCTGCTTGACTGGAGAAGGGGTACTTTTCCCTTAGCTACTATAGCAGCTCATCTCCCAATTGAGGACAGAGCAGCAAGTCTCACCCAGCTGCTAGGGACATGTCCCCTCCCTAGCAGCTGTGGGGCTGTGCTACCATGCAGCTTAGGAGGAACCTTAGTATAGATCCTTGGGCAACTCCATTCAAAAGAGGATCTCTCCTGAACACTGAAAGGAAATGGTGATAGTGTTTCAAGCCCAATGTATCTAAGTATCTGTGTCCTGCTATTGCATGGCAGGCTTCTGCTGACAGAAAGACCAATCAGAAGTAAAAATAGGAAAGGGGAGATGCAGATACACTTTTTGCTGCAGTAATTCCTGTTCCACCTTGCCCAACCCTGAGAATGGGTGGGGCAAGGTAAAAAGGGAAGAAATGCAAGTTTGACAGCAGGGTTCATATTAATCCCTGGTCACATCTTCAATCACCAAACAAAAAAGGAACACCTGACTCTTGCATAGTGATTTTCATTAGTACATTTCAAAGCACTTCACAATCTGTGATGTATTTGTCTTTTCAAGAGCACCTCTGTGAATTGGGGATACTATTACCCCACTTTACACTGACTGACAAACAGTACAGGTTCTACTCAAAGCAGAACATAGCCTAGAATCCAGTCTTCTACTCCCTGCTCTAATGACTAAACTAATGTAGCAAGAGCTCCTCTTACCCAGGCCACTGCTTGGATCAGTCTCTCACCCTTTTCCCCAGAGATTGGGGTTTGCAGCAGGTGTTGGTGGTAGGGAGCCCAGGCACTCCTCCCGGGATTCTCTCCCCCTGCTATTTCTGCAGTGACACTGGTATGACTTGCTCTCTATCTCTCTTATACCTCTCTTCCTATCCTCTCACACCCTCCCACCTTCCAACTGTGGAGGCTTTTAAAGGCCTTCAGCCAGCCAGCAGTGGAGTCAGCTGGCCCCAGTCTACCTCAGCCAGCTTCCCCACAGCTGCTTCTAATTGCCCTACTGCCCTTGGCTCCTATTTAGCAGGTCTTTTCCCCTGTTTGAGCTGTCTTTCTCCTACTCTGCAGGAGCTCTTTGGCCTGACCTTGCCATACTATATTTTTCCTTTTGCTATATATCAAGACTCTGTTTGCTGCACAACAAATATAAATGTGATTTTCCTCCACTAATTAGACAGTTATATTTATTGATGCATTAAACCCAAATTACATATTTCCATATACAGAGTAAAAGCACAGTAGCTATCTTATGTCTTGAACACCTAAAACATATTTAAATTATGCACCATTGAGAATTAGTAGAGAATGCCTTTCACATCCAATAACTAATCCTAGCCCTTGCAAAGTGTTCTAAAACTTATCAGCTTCATCACATCAGCGTTGATCAATAGGATTTGCATAACTTGGTGATAGGACAATTGATTCAGACAACACCTCTCCCCTCCAAAATTTGCTCACTTGACTCAACTTTTTGAAGTTCTGAGTTAAGTCCTCCCCCTCCCCCCATCTCTCTTTTCTCTGCCCTATGTCACCCAATACACACTTTCAAGCTAGTGGGAAATCTTAGGAAGTCCAGAAGTCAGGGTTGTTTTCTTTGTCCAGTACTACGTCTCTCCTTCACAGATTGACCAAAGAGTATTTTCAACATCAGAAATCTGCTAGCTCCTCTTCTATGCTACTATGTAGTCTCAGCCCTGCTCCAAAATTTTCTGGGGACTCTCAACTAGGTGTGCAGAGTCACTGCCCTTATGCTGGTGTATAAGTTCAGCTGGTAGGCCAGATGCCACTTTCCTTTTAGCCTTCAGTGGACAGCTGGAAGGTCATCTGCACACATCCTTCCAGTCTTCAGGGCTCATTGTTAGACTTACTACTCCTTTGGATCATTGATGTTGGCCATCTGTTACTGCCACCTGGCTTTTCAGGAAGCAGCTTGCTTGCTCCTCTCTTTCAGAATCTTTGCAGGCTAATTGTTCAATCTGTTCTTCTTTAACAGTGTGTATGTAATTTGCCAGGGGTTGGAGAAGCAACCTGCCTATCTCCCAAAAAAGTGCAGCACCGAGTCTCAGACTTAGCAGGCCTTTCAGCATTTAAGAGTTCTTGATTTAGGATACTTGAAAATACAATGTGTTAGTTTAAAAAAAACAACCCACCATATGATCTCACATTAAAAGCTGAAGCAAGGGAGGCATTGGGCCAGCTGCCCATGATGACTTTGGAAGAATTCAGTTTAGCTATGTCTACACTACCAGGTTATTTCGAAATAAGTTGTTTTGAAATAATAACTCCCAAAATAACAATTTTGAAATAAGCTTATTCCTCTTCCCAAGCAGAAATTATATTGAAATAACAAGCTGATTATTTTGCAATAACAGGTTTGGTAGTGTAGACACTCGCCTTGTTATTTCAGAATAAGGTGAGTTATTCTGAAATAACTCCCCAGCGTAGACATGCTCTTAATAGCCACATATCTCCCCAGTTAAAGAAAACTGGAACTGGATCTTCATGTCCTTTCCTCCCCATCACCTCCATGCTTTGAGGGTATGGCTACACTACAGAGAAGATTGTAGCTGCCGCTGTCAATCTTCCAGGGTTCGAATTAGCGGGTCTAGTGAAGACACGCTAATTTAAATTGAGAGGGGTGCTCCAGTTGATGCCGGTAGTCCTGATTCCATGGGATGTAAGGGAAGTCGAAGGGCGACTGTGCTCCCATTGACTTCCTGCAGTGTGGACAGCACCAAAAGTCGACTTAAGGTACTTTGACTTCAGCTACGCATTTAACATAGCTGAAGTTGCGTATCTTAATTCAATCTTATCCTGTAGTATAGACATACCCTGAGGGTGAAAAAAGTGAAAAAGTTGCTTCAGCTGTTGAAATGGAGTAATCACTACAGAAGAACTTTAGATGCTCATCCTGTGACTCCCACCTATCTATGTTCTTAACACCCAGCATGGTTTCTGAAAACAACCTACAGTTCTGAATTTCTTTCTGTGTGAGGATTTCAGTATGTACTTCATGAATTTTTATTTCTTATCCAGGGTGAGCCAATTAATACTGTATGACTGAATATTGGACAAAAAACCTTGGTAGGTGTATCCAAGCAAGAATTGTCTAGTCAAGAGATCAGATACCACAAAACTTCTGTGTCATCAGCATTTACATGAAAATAACAATATTTACAGGAAAAATAGTTTGCTTGGGGTACATTAAACAGACTAGATTTTGAAATCTAAAGTAAAACTGTATTAGAAAATTCCTTCACTACATAAGACTGACCTGCCCACAGCAGTGAAATAGTGTAGATTGTACCATTATTGTTAGGGCTGCTTTGGAATTTTTAGGTAGGCTTCATTTTGAAGAATGTATAACTTGACCATAAACATTCTTTCTGAGCTGAAACTTGACATAAAAGTCAAGAAGTGTGAGAAATCCACTACCTTTTCCTCATATGGCTTTGTAATACTCAAAGCAAATTGTTTAGGTTATACAAATTCAGCACTATATTTTAGGTTGCTCTGAACTGGTGTATAAGTAAAAATGGAAAGCAAATTATTAAGCGAAACAGGACAATTGTGGTGACATTTGTCATTTTCAGAATGAAACTGATACTTGCAGGGGTCCTGGTTCCTGTTATCTTCAAGATGGACTTAAAGGATGCCTTTTCCAACGTTGGGCCTTTGCACAGTCCACCTTTAAATATCTCCAGAGTTGTTATATAGGTACATAAAATATGTGTAGACTAGGCCACATTTGGAGTGTGGAAAACACAGACAACATTCTGTGGCCTGGTCTACACTTATTTTATGTACCTATATAACTGCTCTGGTTAGGAAGGTATTTTCACTGAAATAATTATTCTGTTGCAACCTCTAGGGTCAATGTGATCATACTGGTATTGCTTATTCTAGCATAAGATATTAATATATGGGACAGTTATATTGGTACAACTGTGTCCATGATGGGGAGGTTGTAACATTTTAATGAGACCAGTATGGTTAAGATAAGAGCTGGGCTGAGATCTGTCTCAAGATACCAGGTAGTAAAAAAGGGATACTGGGAAAAACACACAACTAATCTTAGGCCAGGTCTACTTCACAGATTTTTGCAAGCATTGCTATGTCAGTCAGGGCTATGGTGAGGATTCCTCCTAGATTGACAGCAGTACTTGCAAAGGCCAATTAAACCAACAAAACTGCAGCTTCTGTTAATAAAACATTATTTTGTTCAGGAGCAGGGAGAAGGCAAAGTAAAGGTTTGAATAAACAATATTAGCAAAAAATCAGTTTTGCCAGTATAAGCTGTATCTATGACAGGAATGTGCTAGCCACTATGGTGTGCTGGAATAACTTAACAACAAAACATTCCTAGTGTAGACCTGGTCTTAAAGTGTCAGGATCCTAACAAAACTTTTGCATTACTAAGTAGCCACCTAGAATGAAAATAAAATATTATAAAAATTTATAATTAACAAAACATTTAAAATTAATTTTGAAATATTGGTGCCTTTTAAAAATATTTCTTTATTAATTTACTAAAACCTCCATACCCAGTTCTGTATATAGTTAAATACTAGAATAAAATCAGTTAAAATGATGATTTTTCTCACTTCTTTTTTTTAGAAAAGAGACCTAAATTTACTTTTAAATTAAACTGTATAAGATTGTTACTCTGTAGGGGTATGTCTACACTACCACCCTAGTTCGAACTAGGGTGGTTAATGTAGGCATTCGAAGTTGCAAATGAAGCCCGGGATTTAAATATCCCGGGCTTCATTTGCATCTTGCCGGGCGGGCGCCATTTTTAAATGCCCTTAGTTCGAACTCCGTGCCCGCGGCTACACGCGGCACGGAGTAGGTAGTTCGAATTAGGATCTCTAATTCGAACTACCGTTACTCCTCGTGTAATGGTAGTGTAGACATACTCTAGTGGATTTATAGTAATTGTTTGCTATATTTTTAATGAGAGCAATTTTTTATTGCAAATGGGTTATTATACATGTGCAATAAATTCTATCTATAGAAGTTGTAACAGCTGAACAGGTCTCTGAACTGCTCACTGAAAAGGCACTTCAAAGATTTCGTCTGCATTACGGCACCATATCATATTATTTTTACAAAGAGTCATTAAACATATTTCAACTTTGCACATTTTGTTGCATCCACACATCATGAGAGTGCTAAGAAGAACGGTACCAGACTTCACACTGAATGTGATTCCAAACTATGCTTGGGATGTGTAAGAGACAGGGGCAGAGAGATGATTGTAACAGAGAAAGAATTAGCCCACTTTTTATGTCTATATTGGCTAGAAAAGGGAAATGCTACTAAGACTCAATTTTTCAGGTGGGAAAGAAACAGACCCTCTAACTCTCCTAACATAGTAAGAGCTATGATGTAGAAGAGATCTGAATTTCTCTATCCTCACATCCTTGAAGTCTTAAATTACTAAACCCATTTTTTTCTGACTCTTGTTTCCATTACTACCTATCGGAGCCCAACATCCAGTCATTCCTAAGTCAGTGTTTCTCAAAGTGGTTTGGGAATCCACTCTGAGAAACCCGCTAACTGGCCACACCAGAGTGTTTATTTACTGGCTTCGCAGTCACGGAGCCTTCCTTGCAGGAAGTGACATGGGCAAGACTGCTGCTTCCTGTGGCTCCCCTTGGCTGTAAACAGTGAACCAGAACCAATGTGAGCTGAAAGGCTCCATGGCTACAGAGCTGGTAAATGAACAAAGGGGAGTGGCCAGTTAGCAGGTTTCTCAGATTGGATCTGTGGACCACTTTGCGAAACACTGCCCTATGGCCATATCTATACTATGAGATTATTTCAAATTTATTAAGTTTGACTTCTGGACACCCAATTTTGCAAATTCGAAGTTCCATGTCCTCACTATGGGGACGAATCAAATGTAGTCCATGGCAGTCTCCGTTAATATGGACACACTACCTCAGACTCAGAGCTCCAGGAAGCAGTCTGCGGAGCTGCAAATGGCCTTTGGAAGCTAATTAGTTCAAATTAGCAGCACCAGAGCATCAACACTAATGTTATTTCAGACTTACAAGTTCAGAAAGAGTATTATTCCTCATGAAAAGCAGGACAACAGAGTTCAAATTCTGCAGCCCCTTAACAGCAGGAATACAGGAATAACAGGCTTGGCAGTATGGATGCATTGCTTGCAAAATCGACCGGGGGCGGGGGGAGCTTATTTTGGACTGAGGACCTAGTTTAGACCAGGCCTATGAAACTTAACTTTCCAGTGTCTTGGGTGGGAAGTAGGAATGGCACAGAGGCCTTTAACCGCTTTCCTTTTCTGCCTGCTTCAGATAGTCCCCTCACCTTTTCCACAGGGGTGAAGAGAGAAAAGTAAAGCCCACTCTCTAGTAAAGTCTTTATGGTATGATAGTGAGACCCAAGCCCTCACTAGGTCCTGTTGTGTACTGGGCTGTCAATTTGAAGATCAACTTTGTCCTCTGAAAATTAGATTTTTCTTCTCATGTACAAACATGCTCTTGTATTTTGTTTGCCAATCATTCAAAGTGATTGCTCATTGCTATCCCTAAATGCCAATTAAAGGTATGCTGTCAGATTTTATAATCTGAATTTAAGGTTACATTCTCTTTGCCTGAGTAAGGATTGAAATGAATGGAATTAAACCAGTGTCAGACAAAAGTAAGTGAGGAAAAAAATCAGACCCATAATTTTTAACTTGTGCATATCTCTTTAAATATTAAAAGTTATACCATTACTAATTTATCCCTATTATCTTACACAATTTAGGATTTTATGCTCTTACATAATGTTTTGCAGAATAAAATCCACAGCTTGTCAGTCACAAGAAAAAGGAGTCGAACATTTTCAATCTGCAGTTGCATAAATTACTCGCTTGAAGAAAGAGCCCTAAGGCACAACAAAATGTAGAGTGATAGACATTATTATAATTTGAGATGGAAAGAGGCTTTTCTTTCTACACATGCTATTCACTTTAGTTTTAACAAAAGAGAGAATCTCTATGTAAAATATATCAAAGAGTTGACTTTGAAATAAAACAACACAAACAAACCAAACCCCTATTTGCTAGAGAGCTTGTGTGAGGACTTGTTCACCAATTTCAAAGAAAAGGATTTCCGATCACCTTACGTCCTTTTTATGATAATGTAGCAGAGTTTGTGTGCCTGCCAGTATTTGAAATTACAATGAACGGCTTTTAGCACTCTGTTAATCACAGTGCCAGGATGAGTAAGTTCAAGTCTTGCAGAACAATTTTTTGGAAAAAGACATGGTAAATAGGTATTGAAGACTTTGGTATGGTTGGTTAAGATGATAAGGTATAAAATAATACTTCAAATCCCAACATTTGTGTTTTGCCTCTATCTTTATTCTTTTTCATATAATGACAAGAGCTAAATATGACAGCACACATTGATGAGATACAATGCTATGAAAATGTACTCTTCAGGAAATTATTTTTGAAAACAAGTTTGTATAATACCAACCAAATATAGCTTACATTACTCTACAGATTTGTTAAACAAGGGTAAGCACTGTAGCACTGAAAAATCCATATTTTTTACAAAATAGTTTTGACTAATATTTAACAAAGCAAAGCTAAAATGTAATACCAAACGTGAACAAAAATTGAGTGAATACAAGGCAATTTTTTTAACATCTGGAGCTATGTATGCAGGGAGCACTAAAGCATATGTGCACTCAAATTTGTGCAAATGTATATACTGTGGTTATGCACACAGACATTCAGTGGAGG
Organism: Pelochelys cantorii; assembly: GCA_032595735.1. Lineage (NCBI taxonomy): Eukaryota > Metazoa > Chordata > Testudines > Trionychidae > Pelochelys > Pelochelys cantorii. The sequence goes on from CM064327.1 coordinate 91,364,304, forward strand.
CTGTACATAGTATTTTCTTCCAAGTCGTTTATATATTAGTCACTCCCTTAGAGAGAGTTTCTCATTCCTTCATTGAATAATACCTGGCCTACACTTCAATGTTTTACTGGCATGGCTATGTTGCTTAGGAGTTTGAAAAAAAATCACACTCCTAATCAGTATAGCTTGTTGGTGAAAAACCTAGTGTAAGGTCAATGAGCCCTTTGGCTGTGACTACTTATTATGTTCTGTGTAATAGTGTAAGTTATATTACAAAAGAACTCTTTTCTGCCTACATGAGCTGACACCATTAGTAGTGGTTACCAGCATAGCTGTATAACATTATTGCTACATGGGCAAACCCTTTCCATGTATACAAGCTCTACCAATAATCCCACTGAAGTCAGTTGGACTGCTCATGTTACTAAGCGTGAGTAGGGTATCAGAATCTGACCTTTGGAAATCATAGCTGAGAAGGGATGCTAAAGAAAACCCCATTCAGCAGAAGAAGGCAAATAAACAGGAAAGTGAAAAGACCCCATTATTAATCTCCATGTCGGTGGGCTATACAGGTGCGCTATGCAGGTATGTGCTTGACTAGCTGCTAAAGAAGCTTAAAGTATAGACATACCCTTACAAGCAATAGACAAGTGCCAACAAAACAGTCAGAGGAATCTGCCAATGAGCCAGATGTTACTACTGAAAATCCACCTCCCACAAATTGGCACCGGAAACGCATAGAGCTGGCACTCACCAGTACCCACATCACTAAACCTTAGCCTGTCTTGAGCAAATTATTTTAATTACCCCCAACAATAAATTAATATTGTTGTTTTCCCTTCATTTGTTTCATTCTTCTGCTGTTCTGTGACTGAAGCCGGAAACAGGAGACTTAGTGTACACTCTGTATTTGTAGAATTAGTGAAGTCTGATTTAAAACATTGCACAGCAGGGAAATGATCCCCAAACTTTGCTGTCTGCATAGAAGTGTAATTCTTTCCTCAATATTTTGACAGTGCCCAAACGTGTGTTGGGACTTTATTTATCACTGTCTGGAGGGAGGGAGGGAGCAATCTAATGCGTTTCTTCCCATCAAGCCATTGACAAACAAGGTTCAGTGTGGTAAAAACTGGGAAGAAGACACCACACTGCACCTTGGAAGACCAGGCTGTTCCTCTTTGCATCTGGGTAGAGTGTTTTGTGGGTGCACTCTATGAAGAAACTTAGAATTATACTGCTATAAAAAGAAACTTAAAAGCAAATAGCCATCCGTAGGTTTGAAAGAACATATATACTAACAGTATCACTGAGCAGAGCCCTTTCAAGATTAGCAATATTTCTCCTACTCCTAAATCTTGTCTATATTCAACATACCCACTTGAATTTTTGAACGAGGGAACAATGCTAGTCTTTGCTAAAGTGCCTTCCATGTACACACCAAAATCAAGTATTATTTTAATGCATCCATAAAATATATTTGTGGGAATATGACTCCTGTGCAATGTATCATCTCCTATTGTTACTGAGAAACACCATATATTTGCCAGGCTGTCGTCTTTTCCTTTATCATTATGAGATTATTTTCTCCTCTGTTGTATTTGGGAGAACTAGGATACATGTCATGTTATGTTATAATTCTGGAGAGGAAGGATGACCTTGCAGTGAAATCATTGGGCAGGGACTGAGAAGAACTTGGTTTAATTTTCAACTTCTTATGGAACCATGGGCAAGTTGTTTAATATTTCTGTGCCTCAGATTCCCATCCCATGGGAATTATAACAATTCCCCAGCTCACTTCCATAAATACTGAAGCAGTCTCAGATACTATGGCAATGTGGGTCACATGAATATTTATCAAGGCATTGTCAGCATGCAAAAATTACACCTGCTTAAACGTGTAATTACACCTGCTTAAATGTATTATTTCAAGCCAAGGTAGCTAAGCCAAAGTGAGCTGTCTGCTTCTGCAGTGAATTTGATGCTGTGCCTTCTACTCATGTACCCTAGTGCCTGTATACTTTACTTAATAGTACACAAATGAGATTATCATTCATACCAGGATGAATGAGAGGCAAATTTGAAGACCTTTACAGCTTACAAATATGACAAAGTGTGGGTCTCATCAAAAAACCCTACAAAAATCTATTAGAGAACTTTGTATATGGACTTAAAATACAGGGAAGTTGGGCCAGGGACATTTGCCTCCCACTTTGAGGCAAGGGGTGTGTGTGAGTAATAGTGTTTTTTATACCCCTGAACTTTCAGCCCAGTACAAAAGGGAAGAGAAAAAACATGGGTGTGAAGCTAACTATGCCCAGTGCAGAGTCCTGCAGTGCTCTGCTTCCTTTTTCCTGCAAAGAGGAGGCTCAACAGCAATACAGCAGCTCTGAGCACAGACAGAGCTGGCTTTGCAGGCAGCTGGCCAGCAAGGGAGAGCAGCAGGAAAAAGACTGCTTAATTTTAATGCACTGAGGAGGAGAAATAGTTTGACTCTTGTCTCCCAGCACACGAGAGAGAGGAAAAAGGAGAGCTACAGTTCCCTCCAAAATGTTGAACTGGGAAATGGTTGTGGGGCTGGGAGGAGAGATCTGGGCAGAAAGGTAAAAGGAAGAACTAAGTCTAATGTCAGTACTGGGCAAATTAGTTGAAACAATAGTAAAGAATAAAATTGTCAGACACGTAGAAGAATATAATTTGCTGGGCAAAAGTCAACATGGTTTCTGTAAAGGGAAATCACATCTTACTAATCTATTAGAGTTCTTTAAAGGAGTTAACAAACTTGTGGACAAGGGGGATCCAGTAGATACAGTGTACTTAGATTTCCAGAAAGACTTTGACAAGGTCCCTCACCAAAGGCTTTTGTGTAAATTAGGTTGTCATGGGATAAGAGGGAAGGTCCTTTCATGGATTGAGAACTGGGATAAGAGGGAAGATCCTTTCATGGACTGAGAAGATCCTTTCATGGATTGAGACAGGAAACAAAAGGTAGGAATAAATGGTAAATTTTTAGAATGGAGAGGTGTAACTAATGGTGTTCCCCAAGGGTCAGTCCTAGGACCAATCCTATTCAACTTATTTATAAACGATCTAGAGAAAGGGATAAGCAGTGAGGTGGCAAAGTTTGCAGACTATACTTAACTGTTCAAGATAGTCAAGACAGAAGCAGACTGTGAAGAACTTCAAAAAGGTTTCACCAAACTGAGTGATTGGGCAACAAAATGGCAACTGAAATTTAATGTGGATAAGGGTAAAGTAATGCACATTGGAAAAAATAATCCCAACTATACATACAATATGATGGGGGCTAATTTAGCTACAACTAATCAGGAAAGAGATTTTGGAGTTATCATGGATAGTTCTCTGAAAATGTCCATGCAGTGTGTAGCAGCAGTCAAAAAAGCAAATAGGATGCTAGGAATGATTAAAAAAGGGATAGAAAATAAGATGAAGAATATCTTACTGCTGCTATATAAAACTATAGTACTCCCACATCTTGAATACTGCATACAGATGTGGTCTCCTCACCTCAAAAAAGATATTTTGGCATTTGAAAAGGTTCAGAAAAGGGCAACTAAAATGATTAGGGGTTTGGAATGCTTCCCATATGAGGAGAGTCTAAAGAGACTGGGTCTTTTCAGTTTAGAAAAGAGGAGACTGAGGGGGGGATATGATAGAGGTATATAAAATCATGAGTGGTGTAGAAAGAGTGAATAAGGAAAAGTTATTTACTTGTTCCCATAATATAAGAAGTAGAGGACACCAAATGAAATTAATGGGTAGCAGGTTTAAAACTAATAAAAGAAAGTTCTTCTTTACACAGTGCACAGTCAACCTGTGGAACTCCTGGCCAGAGGAGGCTGTGAAGAGTAGGACTATAACAGAGTTAAAAAAAGAGCTAGATAAATTCATGGAGGTTAGGTCCATAAAAGGCTATTAGCCAGGGGGTAAGGAATGGTGCCTTTGGCCTCTGTTTGTCAAAGGCTGGAGATGGATGGCAGGAGACAAATCTCTTGATCATTGTCTTCGGTCCACCGCCTCTGGGGCACCTGGCACTGGCCACTGTTGGCAGACAGAATACTGGGCTAGATGGACCTTTGGTCTGACCCAGTATGGCCATTCTTATGTTCTTATTATGTTCTTAACTCCAAGGAATATATAAAATGGAACTAAAGAAGAGGCACAGAATTCAAGCGGAGAAAAGGAGAAGCCACAGACAAAGCAGAAATGAGAAACCAAACAGGGCAGTGAAAAGGACTGTGGAAACTCATGAGAGAGCCAGAGTGAAGGGAAGGCAACATTTCTGGAGTCAGCTTCTTGGCTATCTGAATTGGGAGCAAACACTGAACTGATGTACAGCCAAACTTCATTAAAATACAGAAATACAAAGTGAGTCAATAAGTAAACTAATTGACATGGTGGTGTGAGCAGATATGCGACATCGTTATTTAACAGATTTATTATTTAATTATTATGCCACATTAAATAGTTTCGAACAGCTAATACCCATTTAGACATATGTGTAAAGAATAAAACAGATGGTCCACTCCTTGTTAGATACACATTGGACTGCATTCATGACTGCAATGTCAACTGATAATCAAGTTGATTTTTTTTTGAAATCTGACTCTCCCAATATATTATTTCTTTGTCCAAATCACCAAAAATGTTTAGATGGATTCTTTCTATAGAAAAACTCTCAAACCCTTGATAGTCTATTATTAACAAATAAGGATGATTCAGGTGAGTCACAACATGCCATTTACAATATATTTGACCTGCAATCAGGGTCGTCGACTGGGGGGGTTAAGAGGAAGGTGGAAGTTTCCATGGGGCCCGGTGATTTAAAAGGGTATGGGATGCTCCTGGCCCCACTTCACACAGTTTGGGCAGCCTTCAGAGCCAGCTGCCTCTAACCCCACCCCTTCCATCAGAGGCCGGAAGCCAAGACCCACCTCCACATTGCCCGAGGCCTGACAAATTTTGTTGCCAATCTGCCTGCAATTATTCTCCCATTAAACATGTTGAAATTGAAATCCTCTCTCTTATCTCCCACCATCCCCCCCTCTTTTCTTCCTTCCCCCCCCCCCCCCCCGCCATTCTGGAAGCTAGCTAAAATATTTGCTGCATGCAAATATTGTATGAACAATATATTTGAAAAATATGAAAACATCATTTATAAAAGAGGCTGTTTCAGGTTAGGATTGTCTTTTGGATGGGATTTTTTCTGTGCCCCCTCCTCCAACATCCCCCCCAGAACCTGTTTGCCCACTACATGCTTGGGTGGAAACAAGTGGCCAGCAGGCATGATGAGTTCATCTCCCTGCAAATAGGTTTTGTGTTGTTGTAGAGGATTGAATTTTGTTGGCTGTTCTGAGATATTGCTCTGCAGTATTTTGTAGTCTTGTCACTTGTCTAAAGGATGTCTAGGGCATGGATAAAATCCTCTTGTATTTTTGTAAACATCTAAATAAAAGAAATAAATTCACACAAATTTGTAGTAAGTATTACCTATAATTTATCTATGCACATTTTCTCTTTTGTCCTTTCTCTCTCACACACATGCACATATATGTATGAAGTGATGTGGTATATGGGTTTTAGTACTATATTGTGGCTTCATCACAAGCCCTTCGTAAGGAGTAGCATGTAGCTGCACTGCCCCTGAAGCATATGAAAGACTAGATTGTGAGTGACAGAGTCGCAATCTGGTCCCTGGATTCCCTTTCGTGCTCTAGTAGGGAAGTAATATTTGTCAGCCCTATAGCTGGTGTCTCCTTCTGCACTGGGTCTTCTTCAGGGGCTGTCAGATTATGGGGAAAGGATGGAGTCAAAGCTGTGCCCACCTCTCCCTGCACAGGAGGGTAAGTAGCCTTCCCTCAGAGACTGTTGTTCCTCTCACACAGTGACCTGAGTTACCCATAGCCCTCACAGGAGAGCACAATGGCACTTTACACCATCTTATGTTCCTGCGTGTCCATATATTGTTCTCAATCCTGAGTTTGGGATGGCCGCTTTACTCAAAGGTAGGAAACTTCATGCTGTGCTTATCTTCACTGTTATTTCTACATTTGTTTCCTGTGATTTATCCAAAAAACACATTCTGTAACTTCAGTCTAGATGACAAGTATTTCAGATTCAAACATAATAATGACCATACTGGGTCAGCTCAATGGCCTGTCTAGCCCAGTATCCTGTCTTCCAACAGTGGCCAATTCCAGGTACCTCAGAGGGAATACACACAACACCCAGCTTCTGACTAACAGGTGCTAGACAGTCAGAGCATGAGGTCGCATTGTGGCCCATCTTGGCTAATCGACATCAATGGAGCTATTCTCCATGAAATTTTTATCTAGCTCTTTTGTGAATCCTGTTATAGTTTTGTCCATCATAACATCCACTGGCAAAGCATTCCAGGGGTTAATTGTGCATTGTGTGAAGTACCTCACTATGTTTGCTGCCTATTAATTTCATTGAATGACCCGTAGTTCTTGTATTATGTGAAGGAGTAAATATCATTTCTCTGTTCACTTTCTCCACATCAGTCAGTATTTTATAGAACTCTATCGTGTCCCCTCTTAGCTGTCTCTGTTCCAAGCTGAACCATCCTGTTCTTTTTAATCTGTCATCACATGGAAGCTGTCCCATACCCCTAATCATTTTGTTACCCTTCTCTGTGCCTTTTCCAATCCTAATGTATCTTTTTTAAGATGGGGCAACCAAATCTTCAAGCAGTGTATGTATTCACGCAATGGATATATATACACATATAGTAGCATTAAGGTACTTTCTGTCTTTGTTATCTAGCCCTTTCCTCATGGTTTTTAATATTTTGTTAGCCTTTTTGACCAAATCCAAATACCAAGTGTCAGAGACAGAGAGTGAGAGAAAGAATGGATTTAGTTTTACCCTTTGTCTATCTTCAATTTTTCCTCCATAGGTGCTACTCTTTCCTCTCTTCAATGGTAGCATCAATGCGAACTCCATGGTAGACATGTGGCCACCAGTATTTCTAGACTACATATTCTTGCTAGGTTACAGTGCTGGAGGCAAGTATATAAACTAGCATTTCCACTATTGTTAGCACCAATGGAGGTGTACCAATGTTATCAAAGATGGGATATATGGGGAATTAAAGCTGGTGTAAACACTAGGCATATCAATGTGCAGTAGACTACATGATTAACCAATAAGCCTGGTTTTATCAATTAATCTTGTTGACCACACACACCCCTCCCCCCCTGTGCTGCCTCTGAATCAGAAGCAGTAAGGGGGGAGAGCAGGACCTGGGAGCCATGAGGAACTTCCCCCCATCACACTGCTGTCTCTGATAGAGAGACAGCAGTGCAGAGGGTGAGGAGGGCAGGCTGGAGCTGCTACATGGGGGAATGTGGCTTTCAAGCAGGCTCCCTGCACGTGCTGGCTACGTGGATCCGCCTGTTCCCCTTCTCTTGCTGCCACCTACAGAGGAAGCAAGGGTGGGCAGGCAGGAGCCAGTACTGGGGGGAGCCAGCTTAAAAGCCAGTTCCCCTGCACGAGCTCTGTGGTGCTGCCTGCCTCCCATGCGCTGCTGCCTCTATCAGTTGAGGTGGGGGGAGGGAGAAGAGGCAGCTGTGCAGCAGCGTGGAGCAGCAGCTGCTGGTCTGTATGGGGAGCTGGTTTTTTAAACTGGTTCCCTTCATGGAGTGGCTCCTGTACCTTCCTGTATCTGAAGCAGCAGCGTGGACTGCCAGGGGCCTCCCCTGGGGACAATCAATTAGTCATATAACTGCTAAGATTTCATGCGGTACACAACTATTCAATTACATGCTATCTACATCCTTAGTAAAAACATCCCTAATAAAATGTTACTCTTGTAGACTGAACTGTAACTGAATTGAAACTGAAAAATAGTAGCTCTTACTGCTGGCAATACAGCACACAGAAACCAGAATGTCATCTCCTTTCATTTACACAAAGAAAAGGATAAACTGAGATAAATTTTTGGATTAACAGAACCAAACATCTAAACCTTGTAAGATTCACCCATCACCCACTGTGCATGCTCAAATAAATCCTACTATCCTCATCCAAAGCACTAGTGTGCAAAGCTTAGTAAATATTTTGATACATTTTTACTTACCATGCACTATGCACATAATCCAAATGCACTGTAAATCCCGGTGCCAACCTGTTGTCAGTACTACCATTAACCCTAATAAAGCATTCCAGCATTAAAAGCAGATAGATGTCAGTCCCAAAAAGAGAAAAAAGGCCTGCCAGATGAAAAGAGTATGAGCTGATAGTAGAAACTTTAGACAAAGCCAGGAGGGAAGGATTGGGACAAATGGAACAAAGTAGAAAACCTCTGAAGACTCTTCAAGGAAGAAAAAAGCCTGGGCACTGAAAATGCAGTTATAAAGACAAGATAATCCTAGCAAAGGAAGAATGGGGATAAGGCAAAATAAAGAGGGATCCACAATGGTATTTAAATGGCAATGCATACCATGCTGGACTTTGGAAGCTGAAAGAAATCCAAAACAAAGTAAAAATCTGTGTCATCTTTTAATTAATTTCATGTGATTATCTATCTCATTCTTTTAGTAGCTGTAAATAAACTTTTAGTCATATTTGAATGCATTCCAAGTGAAATCAATTGCAATAGCAAAGATCCCAGCAGGCTTCATGGAAACTTTGGCACTTCTTTTTAGGAACAAAATTCTCTGCTGGGATAGGATTTTTGCCTTTGCTTTCTTAGATTTCATTCATTCATTCTGGTGATAAAAGGGGGACTTGGATAGAAGAGGGATCCATTTTTATGGAGGAAAGTCCTAACTCAGGGGTGAGGGATTTCTATTTTCCTTTCTCTTCACCACATCCGTTCTTTCACCTGACATACTGCTCCGCTTTTCTGAGGTCTCACTGAAGCCATACTTTACTCTATTATTTCCCTTCTCTTCTAACTGCATAATACCCAAACTCAGGAGAGGTGCATTCACATTTATCCTGCTATTTTCAATTATTCATCTGTTTTGAAACCAGTCATTATTTTCTCATGACAGGGTCAATAAACATAAATACATGCTGGTACATTTTATCAAATGTGTGACTGGAGATCACTAATCATAAGATTTCCAAAAGTGACTAAAGGCCACTTTATTAAAGGTATTTGGATGCCAAAAGAGTCAGACAGGCACCAAAAAGGAATTTTCAAAAGGATCCATGATTGGGAATTAAGTGCCTAAATGCTTTTGAAAATTTCTCTATGGGTCAACCAATTTTGAAAAGTGACTGGTCTCTTATCCTCAAACCTCAGTGAGTGTCAATAAGGCCAAGATTTTTAAAAGTGACTACTGATGCTGGGTACTTTGATTTTTGGGTGCCCAAAGTGAGATTCTTGAGAGGGGTGTGATTTTTCAGACAGTGCAGAGCATCTCTTTGAAAATTAAACCACTGGAAGGTATCTCAGTGCATCCAAAGATTGAGTCCCTTAAAACTATCATGTGATGTTGTGGCCTTGTTGGTCCAAGGATAGGAAAGACATAATGAAAAGGAGATATCTTTTATTGGGCCAACTTCTCTTGGTGGAAGAAGAAGCTTTAGAGCAACACAGAACTCTTCTCCAGGTCTGCGGAAGGAAGCTATGTCTGAGCTAGCTGCAAGTTGGGACAGACTGTTAAACAGAAGGAGCCCATTATTTGAAATGAAGTATGCAATTGGGATTAGATTGTTATGCATAAAGAGTTTGAAGTGGGCAGTTATGGGCAGCAGGCAGTTGTGGTGTATTACAAGTAGTAATGAGCCATAAAAATAGTGCCCCTGTTAAATCTGTGATTTTTTTGGTATCTAGCAGGGTTATGAATTTAAATTCCCAGGGTCACCTTTCCACTGTGCTGTGCTGGTTTCCCTTGAGGACGAGTACTGGAAGATCAAATATAGAGTAATGTCTTTGTGTAAAATGTTTGCCCATAAATGATACGGTATTTTTTGTCTTATCATTCTTCTGTGTGAATTCATTCAAGAGCATGGTGATTGTCTGGTTTCACTCACATAGTTCTTACTGAGGCATTTGGGGGCACTGGATGAGGTATACCACATGTTGTGGTAAACACTGTGGAACCCATCTATCTTTAAAGGTATATTGATCAGCACAGCAGTGAAGATGCATCTGTAGACTTTGCCTTTGTTGTTCTGGTAGCATCTGGTGGCACTTTGTATTGGTGTGTCCTGGTCTGTGGGGAGCTTGCTTCTGATGTTGAAGCAAGATTAGGGGTTGGCTTGAAGCCCAGAAGATGAGTGTTGGGAAAGAATTATTTCTGGGTGTGGTCCCAACCAAAAATGGTCTGTAATTGTTTGATGGTAAGCACTGTGTAATATTGAGGTTAATAGTGAAAGTAGAGATGCAGCCAATTAGTAGCTAAAGTAGAAACAGTATTTTATATTTAATGTTATGAGATAAATAAAGTATTTTCCAAAGGGGGAGCAGTGTGGTCTTGCAATTAGGGAAGGAGATTTAAAGTCTATTCCTGCCTTGCCAATGACTCTCTGTAAGATTCTGAGCAAGTCCTCTGTGCTTCTCGCAAAATGAGGGTAAGGATGTCTCCTCATTGTGGTGTGCCATGAGGCTTATGGAATTACTGTAAAGTACTTTCAGAACTTTAGGTGAAAGACACTTTAGAAGTAAAATACATTATTTGTATGATATTATTAATGTGTATCTGTTGATAATTTTCTTTCAGTTGTTGAGAGTTAAATCATTGCGCCATTGTTGCCCTCACATAAGTATTTTTCTAGATCGGAGAGAAAAAATATTATTTTTTAAGAAACTGCTAGTTACCATGGTAAAGGGTGAGCAAGTTGATTTTTTTTACCATGGTGGTAAATTTGTATTGCAATTTCACAAGGATGCTTTATATGGTACATTATTTTCTGCTTTTTCTGCTATTACTGTTTTTCAGAGCCATTTGTTCAACAGCAATTTCTATGACAGGAAGAGAAGAACACAGCAGAATATCAGATAGGAAAATAAGACATCATTTCAGAATAGAACAGGTGGTAGCTCCTGCAAGGAACCTGCATGTCATTCGTATCAAATTGACTCCTTTAGCCTCGCACATTTCTTCGGAATTTAGAAAGCTTATGCTAGTATGCAACTAACATTACAATTATGCCAGAGCTGAGCATTGATAGAGTAGTTTTTAAAGGATTTACCATGATGGGATGTCAAACTACATAAACTAATCCCATTTCTGTGGCCAAATCCTACAGTTTTTATTCCCAGTAGGAATAATCCCTGATAGGGGTCACTAAATGAGCTGTATTCCTGGATGATAACTGAGGATGGAAACTTCTTTGTCTTCCCCTATTTACAGAATGTCAGTGTAGCCTCAGAACTGCAGCAATTCTTGTATTTGTGGTGTCCTACTGCACATAGAGGTGTTCGGCTAGTGGGCCCATGTAATTATGGGAGCACTAGGTCCTAAACTTCTCTGTCCCAGCTCCTCTTTGAACAGGGTGCAGGAAGCACTTACTTAACTGAAGTCCTCAAGAGAATCTCTGCATCCTGCACCAGATCTCAGTGAAGAACCATGTTGGTTCTGCATCATTCAAGGCCTTCTGCCTGTGTTGATGAATAGGGTTCTGGAAGGAGATCTGGCCACTAGGTCTGGCAGATGAATTCCAGACTGCTTCACAATATTCTTCTTCCCAACTTACTTAGGTATTTTTCAGTAATTCTATATAATTCAGTGATGCTATAGAATTCTATAAGGGTACATCTACACAGCAGGGCTAAAGCCGAAATAAGCTACGCAACTTGAGCTACATCAATTGTGTAGCTTAAGTTGAAATAGCTTATTTCAGCTTTTGGCACTGCCTGCATAGCAAGAAGTCCGAGAAAGAGCACTCTTCCTCCGACTTCCCTTGCTCCTCATAAAATGAGGGTTACAGGATTCAGAGTAAGAAGCCCTCCATCTTGACATCATTTTGACATTATGTAGAATAACTGATTGTAGTGTAGACGCACACTATGCTATTTCAGAATAACCTCAATTATTCCAAAATATCACTGCTGGGTAGACATACCCTAAAATGGATACATCTCAGCTTTTTATAAAAGCCTATCATTTAGATGTGGCCACTTCTCCAGTTTTATACATGAAAATGCCCACTTACTGTCATTACAGTTGACCTTTTGAATTCAAAAGTATTTTGCAGATTTATGCCCAGATGTGTCTTGGAATCTACACAGTCTCTTTGTTTTGTGCAGGAATGTCCCAAAGTTATCTTGATATGTCTGACCAAGTAATTGCTTTCAAGCAATGGGGCAGGCAATTTAAATCTTTTCCAAAGCGTCAGTTTTTTCCTCATGGTATCACTAATGAGGCTCGATTCATTTTACTATTTGTCTTCAGTAAGATAGCCCAAAAGCTGTCAAATACCTCCAATTTTACTATTTAAAAATATATTAAGGTGACTAAACCACACCTTGTCAGGCCAATGCCATGTACTCTGCTCAGCACCAACTTTCTGGACCTCGCCAGTAATGCCCAGCTGTTTATATCTAGAATCTTTTAATTAGTTACTCCAAAAGAGTTATGGTCCAAATTCTTCAGTCTTTACCCAGGCTCTATGCTTACAAGAGGTCTACCACTCTGGGGGTACGGCTACACTAGCTCATTAGTTTGAGTTAGGTAGGGTAATGAGGGCAAGCGGAGTTGCAAATGAAGCCCGGGATTTAAATATCCCGGGCTTCATTTGCATGTTCCGGGCGCTGCCATTTTTAAATCCCCCTTAGTCTGAACTCCATGCCCGCGGCTACACGCGGCACGGAGCAGGTAGTTCGAATTAAAGATCCTAATTTGAACTACCATTACTCCTCATAGTTGCGGGCACGGAGTTCGGACTAAGGGGGATTTAAAAATGGCGGCGCCCGGGAACATGCAAATGAAGCCCGGGATATTTAAATCCCGGGCTTCATTTGCAACTTCGCTTGCCCTCATTACCCTACCTAGCTCGAACTAACGAGCTAGTGTAGCCGTACCCTGGATGTTCATGCTTGCTGCCATTCACTGACAGCCACAGGTGTTTGGGTTCCCACTAGTTAATGCTTTTGCTGGACCAAAGCCTGCAGTGCTTCCCTTCAAACTGTAGTACAGCTGCATGCTACTGGTACCTTAGGGATTTAGTGTACCACAGAATTGAGCAGCAGTGATAACTACAGTATATTTCAAAGGAGCTATTCTGCCCAGAGGCTAAATGAACTGAACTGAGATGCAAGTATTTTCAAGGAGCTGTAGCAGTGCCTTTTTTTCCTACCTGATATCTCCTTTTGGTGGGTTTCCTATACTCAATGTGTGTGTAGTGACTCACATACATGCACTCTCCATATGTATATGAGAAAGAAATTGATCAGAATGAATACATCTGATAGACAATTTGGAGCAAGATTATTGTGTTGCAGTCTAGCCTAGAATAAGGGCAACACATTTCCGTGTTGCCTCTGATGCAGCCTAGGAGGGAGTAAACTTCTCCAGTTCTATACACGTGCAATGTTCTCTGTCCAATTTGCTGTCATAACGTCAAACAACGCAGCCCATTTCTTGCCCCTCCTGCACCTTCACCTTCCTGCCTACTTGTGCAATCACAGTATGGGCGGCATTGAAGGAGTCTGCTACTGCTGTGGTACAGTGACCAGGTGCAAGAGACTAATAGGTGCCTTCCATCCCCTTACTCTCTTTCTCTGGCACCTAAACAGTTCACAAGCTGGCCAATGGTGATTAAAGCCAGCATGAGCGTAATGTATACACATAGTCCATGGCAATAAATATAATACCATGGCTGAGATGGGAATTAATCACTGGGGAATGCTGAAGCATCAACAACAAAGATAACAAAGGAAGAGAAAGCAAAGGAAAGCTAAAAACTTACACAACTGCATTTGACCTTATCCTAATTCATGCAAAGTTACACCCCCCACTATATGCATGGAATGGTAACTTCTATTTAAGTTTGAAAGTTATTGGGACACCATTGGGTTAAAATAATGCAGATTTAAAAACAAAACAATTCTCTTATTTTACAAATAGCTTGGATTTTTACACTTCAGTCTTAATAGACTAATTTACCTTTTTAATGCTATTTTCTTTTTGCATTGCTATCCCTTGGACACTGAAAATCCATTAGTCATTTTCTAGTAAAATTCATCTTTCACTTGTCATGTACTGTAATTACAGTGCTGTAATTACGGTTACATAGATCCTTGGTTACAAACACTTCAGGGGGTGTGAGTATGTGCGTGGGTGTGTGGCTACACACACACACACACACACACACATTCAAGAATATTTCTATTAAATTTATTTGTTGGAAATGTTAGCTGAAACCTTTAAGCTCATTTTTCAAAAGCTAAATTCTAGCCAAATTTGATCTGCCAAGCTACCTTTACAAATATAAAAAATATCTGCAGGTACATATGTTATTTGCCATTTTTGGCAGTTGTAATGATTAATGCTCTATAAATACCTAATAGAGAGTGAGATGGATATTAAAAGAGAGGAAAAAGTAAGGTCAGTCATTGGACCTAATCTTGCTCTATTAACATAATGGGGAGTTTTGCCAGTGAATTCAACTGAGACATGATCCTGTCCTTAAAGGTTTGATAGTGGTGAAAAGAGTGTTAAGTCCCTCGGCAAAATCCCTCAAATAAAGGATCAAGCCCCATGGTAATCATCGTGCTATATGAAGCAGAAAAAGAAAGATGTTTTACTTCTTTAGAAGTCAATTGCTAAACTCCAGGGCAACTGGGGAAAGGGAAATGTTTCAGCTGAGGCAGACCTACAAAACTGAATTCAGAGGTGAGTCTAAATTGTTTTAATTTACATGATCCTGGAAGATATAAATCTACAATTTGGACCCTGTTTTTCCCATTTATTGATATGTAACCTGCATTGCCCCTACTTTAAAGATCACTTCAGAATTTGATCCACATTGAAAGTAAAAGAGAAAGGAACAGCTTAGGAGCTGTCAAGCAGTTCCAGTGATGAGCTCCAAATGAAGGGCTGTGGAATTTGTATAATTTCAAAGCTTCCCACTCACATTTCTTATTTTACTTAAATATGTAGCCTGAGTCCTTATTCTGGCTTGAAACTATTTACCATCCAACTTTCCTAAGTCAGTCATCATAAAAACAAAATCACAGGAGAGATAGTTATAGAAACAGCACAGCCTAACAAATTATAGTGGATTTTACATTGTTAGAAATCACAATCTCTGTAGTTCTAATCTTGAGTTTGTGAGTGGCTTGTTGTGTGGCCTTCCCTGTGAAAAATTAAATAGATTTTTAAAAAACATGAAACCAATAAGTTTCTATATAATTACTTTAAAACCTATAGCATGTAAGAGGAAATTATAACCATTCTATAGAACGCTGAAATATCCTACAACATTCTATGGCAGGGACATAGCCCTCTATTAAAGTTTAGAGGATGACTACAAACATAGGTTGAGCCTCTATAGTCTGGCATTCTGTGGTCTGGCAATATCTGTGGTCTGGCATGATATTAGTCAGATGTCCACTTCTCATGGATACGTTCAAATTTCCCATGGTCCCATAAAGTTTGTATACAGCTATCAGTCTGGGCTCTCAGTGTTCTGTGCTGTTATTTAGCTCTACTTTACCCCTAAATGCCTTCTAAGAGACCAGTAAGCAGTAGAAGGGCTGGTAGTGCTGCTAGACAATATTGACCTCCCATGGTTTGGCAAATTCTCTGGTTCAGCACTGGTGAAGTCCTATAGGTGTTGGAGTAGAGAGATTCAACATGCATAACATTTGCTGAAGGCCTTTCTGTAAATCAACTGGAAAAATAATAGAAAACCAGATTCTCAAGAGGAGCTAATCCAAAGCCTATTGAAGTCAGCAAAAAGACTCTCATTGATTCCGGTAGATTCAGGTGTCATCCCAGAGTAGACAGCCCAGGCAAATATACTGTATTTCAAAATCCAGCCTAGCCTTTTTTACCTCATATGCAAAAGAGCATCACTTATTGAACTATGCTCTTCCTGAGCTTTGAGCCATTGGAGCAATACACAAACCATTGACCATGCGTCATCACGTCAAGTGTTCTTAAGTTATTTTGTTAAAATAAGGGACAGAATAAGCTGATTCTGAGACATATTCTTGATAACCAAAAAAGAACAGAAAATTTATTTTTTTAGTGCTTTAGTAACTTCCCTGGTTTCTCCATTCCATTTAACCTGGTACTAAATAATGCATTGTAACCTTATGCTTTTCAGGTTGTTAAGAGTATCCCCCTTAGGTTTGTGTATTTTCAAAGCTAGAAAGGAATAGCCTTTCTGAAGAGATAAGAAAGACAAGCTCAAGACACATTTTGTTTGCTTCAGGTGTCTGATCCCTAATGAAAAAGTTCTCATGAATTTGATTGAACCAATAGAGATCTATACAAACAGGATTTCTAAATTTCTCTAAAAGCCCAATAGACATTTATCCCATTTCTAGCATCTTTATTATGTGTAGGTTTGAGCATTCCATGCAAATGTTACAATTTTCTGATCCACTCCAGGGGGTTTTTTTAACCAAGGATGTTGTATCTGAAATACTTTAATAGAGTATTAACAATAAAAGCCCAAAAGTGATAGCAAAAGAAAACAGAAGCAGTCAAGATGACAGTCAAGAAGGGTAACAAAAAGACATTCTATAAATAGATTGGAAGCAAGAGGAAGACCAAGGACAGGGTAGGCCCACTGTTCAGTGAGGAGGGAGAAACAATAGCAGGAAACTTGGAAATGGCAGAGGTGCTTAATGACTTCTTTGTTTCAGTCTTCACCAAAAAGTCTGATAATGAAGGAATGCCTAACATAGTGAATTCTAGTAGGAAGGGGTTAGGTTTAGAAGATAAAATAAAAAAAGAACAAGTTAAAATTATTTAGAAAAGTTAGATGTCTGCAAGTCACCAGGGTCTGATGAAATACATCCTAGAATACTCAAGGAACTGATAGAAGAGGTATCTGAGCCTTTAGCTATCATCTTTGGAAAGTCATGTAAGTCGGGAGAGATCCCAGAAGACTGGAAAAAAGCAAAAAGGCAAAGATAGTGCCCATCTATAAAAAAGAAAATAAGAACAATCCAGGAAATGACAGACCAGTCAGTTTATCTTCTGTGCCAGGAAAGATAATGGAGCAAGTAATTAAGGAATGCTTCTTCAAACATCTGAAAGAAAATAAGATGATAGGTAACAGCCAGCATGGATTTGTAAAGTACAAATCATGTCAAAACAATCTGATCATTTTCTTTGATAGGATAACTAGTCTTGTGGATAAGGGATAAGTGGAGGACGTGGTATACCTAGACTTTAGTAAGGCAATTGACATGGTTTTCCATGATTGTCTTGTCAATAAATTAGGCAAATACAACTTAGATGGGGCTACTATAAGGTGGGTGAATAACTGACTGTATAACCATTCTGAGAGAGTAGCTATTAATGATTCACAATTATGCTGGAAGGGCATAACAAGTGGGTCATAACAAGGGTCTGTTTTGGCACCCGTTCTGTGAAATATCTTCATCAACGATTTAGATGACGCCACAGAGAGTACGCTTATTAAGTGTGCAGATGATACCAAGCTGGGAGGGCTTGCAATTGCTTTGGAGGATAGGGTCATAATTCAGAACGATCTGGACAAACCGGAGAAATGGTCTGAGGTAAATAGGATGAAGTTTAATAAGGAAAAATGCAAAATACTCCACTTAGGAAGGAACAATCAGTTTCACAGATACAAAATGGGAAGCGACCATCTAGGAAGGAGTACTGCAGAAAGGGATCGAGGGGTCATTGTGGACCAGAAGATAAATATGAGTCAACAGTCTGACGCTGTTCCAAAAAAGCAAACATGATTCTGGGATGCATTAGCAGGAGTGCTGTGAGCAAGACATGAGAAGTCATTCTTCCGCTCTACTCTGCGCTGATTAGGCCTCAATTGGAGTATTGTGTCCTGTTCTGGGCATTACATTTCAAGAAAGATGTGGAGAAATTGAAGAAGATCCAGAGAAGAGCAACAAGAATAATTAAAGGTCTAGAGAACATGGGCTATGAGGGAAGACTGAAAGAATTTGGCTTGTTTAGTTTAGAAAAGAGAAGACTGAGAGGGCACATGATAGAGGTTTTCAAGTATATAAAAGGGTGTCACAAGGAGGAGGGAGAAAAATTGTTCTCCTTGGGCTCTGATGATAGAACAAGAAACAATAGGCTTAAACTGCAGCAAGGGAAGTTTAGGTTGGACATTGGAAAAAACTTCCTAAGTGTCAGGGTGGTTAAACACTGGAATAAATTGCCTAGGGAGGTTGTGGAATCTCCATTTCTGGAGATATTTAAGAGCAGGTTAGATAGGCATCTATCAGGGATGGTCTAGACGGTGCTTGGTCCTGACATGAGGGCAGGGGACTGGACTCAAGAACCTCTTGAGAACGCTTCCAGTTCTAGTGTTCTCTGATTCTCTGATTCTATGAGAATGGGAATGATGGCCATGTGAAATCTTCATTTAGTTGCAACTCCCATTTCAGAAATATCCTTTTTTTTTCTTTTTGGGAGCTGCCAAATTCTAGACTACCTTCTCCTCTTGTTTTATATCCTTTGGTGACAAAGACTGATAGGAGAATTAGACAGAAGGGATGTTAGAGCACAGGTAGGGTAGCCTGAAGCTAGAAAATGTAAACTTTTAATTCTTTAATTTGGATGGAAATGACACCCCAGTTAACCCAGGAGCAAAACTCGCATGATGGATGTGAGCAGAACAAGCAATTGGTATTTTGTGTTTGTAATTCACAATGGCAGCTTAATGGGGAGGTGCAGGTGATTTTGTTCTGTATTATTTTTTTAAGGCTGTAGGCCTAAGATATTTCCAACTATGACTCATGATTCATGCCTTACATATTAAGAAACCAAGTTGAAGAGGAGGTCAGATTTTTTTACTGTACATGTAATTTTATTTTATGACTGGCTCTGTGATGTGAATCAGTACATTCCACAGGCAGTGAATTCTATATCATAGTCCAATGCAGGAGGCACACTTTTTGCTTAGATCAATAGGCCAAATTGATCCCACCAGTCAATTGTGTTACGTCACAGATTAATTTGGCCCTCGTATTTTGGAAACAATAACAGATATCTGAAAACTAAAAACCACTGCTGCATGTTCAATAGTTACCAAGCTGTAAAATGTAGTGTGACCACATTCATTTTTTGTATGCTTCATGGTCCAAATCTCATTTTTTAATACAGGGCAAAGCTGATATGCAAGATTGTATTATTCCATTATTATGGCACAGTAAGCAGGCTGTTGCAGTAAAAAAAAATAAAAGAGAGGGGATCAATAAAACTGGAAGTAGCTGAAGAGTGTAAGTATAATTTGTTTGTTCTGTGAACATTCTTTGTTTATGCTATCCTATTCTTTGTTGTTTTGTTCTGAACCATCAATTATATATGTTGAAAAATTCTTTTGTTTGTGGATTTATTTATGCAAAATAAAGTCATACTTTGCGATTACCTACAAATACCAAATTTTACATAAACAATCCTGCCACTTAAATTATGCGAATGCACTACTTTTTACACCAGAATATGATGGGTGAAAGGTTTAAATAATTATTTTTTGTTTCATCGGAAAAATGTTATGACTATTATGATTAGAGTTCATAAAAATATTTGCTAACAAAATTAAAATTGAGTTGCCTATTCAACTGTCACTTTAGCGCAAAGAAAGTTTTTATTGTTACCAATCACATAATGGTTATGGAAAGAGTAATGGAAGTTTTACGAGTTTCTGATTCAAATTTACTATGTACGGTAACTATTCAATAAAATGAATAATGTTTGAAGTGGGAATCCTACAAGTTTAAAACTATTGTTTTATTTTGCTTTTTTAAGCACATGAACAAAAAATTCTATGACATATATTTAATTTCTTGAACTTTCCTATAAGTGTAATCTATGCCAAATGACTTTGCCCAGCCA